>JAQGDG010000027.1:1263926-2527853 GCA_029844215.1 Przewalskia tangutica
GAAATCTCGGAGTTTATCAATCACTCTCAATCTCCGGCAGAAACCTCGGAGTTTATCAATCACTCTCAAGCTCCAGCAGAAACCTCGGAGTTTATCAATCACTCTCAAGCTCCGGCAGAAACCTCGGAGTTTATCAATATCATCAAAACAATAATATAACAAAAGTTTGACAGGCATGATATCAGTCTCAACACATATCACAAATATATAATCGACAAGAACCAGTCATATCAATGTCATATGTTCAATTATCAACATCACAATTCTTTTATTTCACAAGACAAGTGAGCCATTATGCAACAGAGATACAATCAGGTGATAATCACATAAAATAACACATATGGAGACAAGCCCAGATAACAGCTGACGGAACCAATGTAATAGTAATTCATCTCCACTTCATGCCCGAAGGCCTATCATGTTATCCCTGTCAATTCCTACATCTACATACGATATTCTAATCAAATTCTAACTAAAGTAAACCGTAACCTACCTCAATGTCGAGCGGGAGCCACGAACAATCAACCAAGGAGGTTGTCCAGTCGCAGCAGCAGCCATGGACGACGTCAACAGTGAATCTTCTTGGAGCAACAATGGTGAAATACAATATAGGAAGAATTGAGGCACGAGATTGGTGTCAAATTGAAGCTAAGAGCAAGACGAACTCAATTGTACCACCCACAACCTTCAACAACATCGTATCTGATCAAAAAATTCAATAAACCGACCGGAAATTACGAACAGGTCGCCCCGTCGATTGGTGAAGAATTGAAGGTGTTGGGTTGGTGCAAAATGTCGGTCAGTCGATGGTGAAGCTATTAGAACCAGCCCCGACCGTCGTCGAACGCTCGGGTGGCCAGAAAATGGCCGACGGCGGCTAGGGTTTGTAAATATCGTTCTGCGATTTCGAAAGAAATGACCGGCAGCGTTGGTATGGAAATGACCGCCTTGAGACGACAGTCACAATGGTGTTCCCCACTACCGTCGACTATCACTCAGTTCACTGAAAAATACAAATAACCGAGCAGCAGTGGTTCTGTTCTTCGATCTGAAAATTGAAGCTTAATTGGTTGAATCGAGAGACATGGTTGGTATGAAAATGACGGGCTCGAGGAGACGTTTTTTTTGTATATAGCACACCTCCTAAGGCTACCGGAGTCGGCCGAAAATGGCGTTTTTCCGTCGGAATCACTGTTCACGACGGGTTTACTATTCACCCGCGTTTTTCCCTTCCCTTTTTCTTTTCTTTTTCTGCGTTTTTGCCCTACCAAAATAAAGGGGTAGTGGGCTTGGTCTACTCACTTATTTAATTAAAATTCTGCACCATATCATCTATTAAAAACATACACTAAATATCCTATAGCCCCATGCCCTTTTCGTAGTTTTAAAGTGTTAAACGACCAACGGGTCGTTATATTAGATACCAATCAAACAATCGCTCATCCTCGAGCGATAAGGTATGGGTGGAGGAAAGAGGTACCTGAACTGTCGAACAACTGAGGATATCTACTCCACATATCTGCCTCGGTCTCCCAAGTATCATACCTCATAACGTGACCACACAAGATGTCACGACCCAACCCCGGCCGCATCGTACTCATCGTACCGCTGGTATATGTCAGAGAATAGCAGCGGAACATACATAACACATACGTATAAAAAGATAACATCACTGGCCAACCGGTAAGGCTGCCTTCCATAAAACATACTTAACAAAAGTATTTATAACACAACTGGTTCTTATAGCCCAAAATATATATGTGACATGCACTTAAAGATAACAATCATGACGGACGGCCCTGCCATACCCCCTGAGTGTACAAAATACCTATAGCATCAGGGAAAATCCGTACCAAAATAACAAGCGTCCGGAGGAATGGAGCTTCTGACACCGGAATAGTGATCCTAAGAACGAGGATCCTCAATCGCTTACCTTACCGCGTGATAACGCAAGGGAAGTGGTCGATACAATATGTACCAAGTATGTAAAGCTGGGAAAATACTATAATATGATATCATAAGTCTAAAAGCAAGCTGGAGTCATGAAAGACAATAAAATACATTTTACTGTGCCTTACTAACAATGAGAGTGACAAGTATATATGTATAATACTGCATAAAATAGGAGGCTCATGATCAAAACAGGGTACCTCGCCCGTAGTATCAATAAAACCATCCTACTCCTGTGACTATTTCACCCGCATGGGTCCTGTGGACCCGCACGGTACTCTCGATCGCACTACACGGCATGGGACTATTTCACCCGCATAAGCCCCTAAGGACTCGCATGAGGTATTCCTCGCATCATGGGTAGCAAATCCACGGAACCAGGTGGTATAACGATCTTGGGGACTTACCCCTCAAATATACTCTTACCCCGGTGGTATAACGATCTGGGCCGCCCTCGATATACTCTACATCAAGGATGGTATGACGATCTTGGGGCTGGCCTCGACATACTCTTACACCAAGGAGGTGGTATGACGATCTTGGGCTTGCCTCGCATATACTCTTACCCTATCTCAAATCACATCATATCATAATAATAAATAAGTTAAGAAAACTTATAACTTCTTACTAATCTTGCTCATATACCCTCTCATTTTAGTTTACTTAAGGCACTTAACCATATCTTTAATAAAAGCAAAACCGGGGATTTAACCCAAGTACTACATACTTCAACTCTTTTAAAAGTGACTCTTCTTTATACATAAAAGTCTTTGGGCAATTGATGCCTTTAAATCAATTTGCCTCTTCATATACTTATCTTACTTAGAGTACATCTCTTCTCATTAACCTTTTATGAAGCTAATAAACCAACTTCCCATAAAGTTGTTATATTAACTCTATACTTTAGTAAAATCATACTTTTCCCCTAACCAAGGGACTTATACATTCTTAAAACGAATCAAGTCATATTATATCCTTAAAACAAGTAAGAATATCAAAATCTTGTACGTCTACCGTACTACATAGTTTCATCTATTCATGCTCAAGAGATAGGAAAGCTTCACATACCTCTTTGGTCAATCCACTTGCCAAGTCCAAACTACCGCAAGTAATATTTCAACCTATAATAGTCATGATACGTTTATTAACTTCTAATCTTAATGTAGAACAATCCAAGTTCAAAGTCACTAAATTCTAAGGAAAATTGGGCAGTATTTCCTTTGTTTCTACTCACTTTGCCACCTTTTCCAAACACCACAATTAAGGCTCAACAATCCAACATTTTAAATGGGATTACACATCCAAACTTGGGTATGTAAAATTCCGCCCCATTAGTTACAACAATTCACTTATCACTTCTAAGGTAGTTTTTAGGCTACAACATGCTCATAATCACTTCTTAACCAATTCTTTCATATCCAAACCACATTTCTAACATGCAATGACTCTAAGAGCATTATCTACTATCACAAGTTCCTTCTTCTAAACATGCAATACTAGAACTAATTCTAAAGGAAGAAATGTTACCTAAAAGTTTTAGCCAAAACTTATTCCAAATATTGCTAGCTTCCTTGCCAAGAACACCACCACAACAATGCCAACAAGCTAGCTACAAGCTTCCTTTCCTTGCTCTTAACTTTCAGATTTTTCTTGGGTTTTTAGAGAGAAGGGAGAGCTGATTTTTAGAGAGAGGAAGGTGTTTTAGAGATGACCAAGTCTACAAGACTTGGTCAATATAAGCCATGCAAGCAAAATCATATGGGGGGGGGGACACTTGTCACCCTCCCATGGCTTTTTTAAAAGAGAAATCAGACTTTTCTATGTTTTTCCGCCCAAAAAATCCCGCCTCTGGGGCCGCGCCAAACCCCGCAGCTCTCGACTTTGCGCGCGCCTGCTATCCCCGGCGCGCTGCAACTTCAGCGACCCTCCAGAACTTTAGGCGCCGCGTCTCGCATCCAGCCGCCTGCCGCTTAGTCCGAAATACGCTTCCGATCATTGCGCAAGACGAACTTGTAATCCTCGAACTTCCTACCCGACGCCTATCGACGAGCGGTTGGTTGCGTTGGAATCCAGACTCAACGAACTACGCCCTAAGCCTTTAAAACACTTAGGAACTCTTAATGTACCGGGTCATAACCCGCCTCAAAGTTGACTAAAACTTGTCCGGAATGACCCGTCAACCTATCCTTAAAAATTTTAAGTCTTACATGCTTTCGTACGTTCCCATACATAGGGTCAGAACTATGGGGTATAACATTCTCCCCCCCTTAGAAACATTCATCCCGAATGTTCCTTCTAGGCTTACTCAAATCACATTATCGACATAGACCCTCTTAACTATTCATTTGCAAATAAGAAGCTCCACGAGCCACAACATACTGAAGCGTAAATGCTAAATCAAAACTAACAAGCAGGAAAAGTAGGTTACCTGGAGGTATAGGGAATAAGTGAGGATACTTCTTCATCATGTCATCCTCTGCTTCCCACGTCATTTCCTCTGCTCGCTCGCCATAGACGCTTGCCGGAAGCCACGCTCTTTCGTCCGTCGTTTAACTTTGACGATCGAGTATCGCTATGGGACTCTCCTCATACGATAACTCTGTTACTTGGACATCTGAACGGGTGCACTCAGATGGATCTCCAATACATTTCGCAACATGGACACATGAAAATCGATGCACCGCCCAAATCGGACGGAAGATCTAACTCATAGCAACCTTGCCTACCCTACGACAATCCGATACGCCAATGTACCTTGGGCTAAGCTTCCTTTCTTTCCAAATCTCATCACGCCTTCATGGGCGATACCTTTAGGAAAACCCAATCATCTATCTCAAATTCCAAGTGTCGATGATCTCGTGATACGACTTTCGCCGACTCAGCCGCTAACAACCGCTCTGGATAAGCTTCACCTTATCCACACTGTGAACTAAGTCCGCCCGACTAATCGAACTTCTCCCACCTCGAACCACTTATCGGTGACTGCACTTCTCCCGTATAAGGCCTCATAAGGCGCCATCCGAATACCGGAATGGTAGCTGTTATAAGCAAACTCACCGAGGCAAGTGATCCTCCGGCTACCCCGAAATCAATAACACAAGCCCGCAAAGATATCCTCGAGTTCGGATAGTGCGCTGCCGCCTGTCTGCTCGAGGATGAAACGTCGTCGAGACTCACCGTGTCCCAAGTCCTTCTCGAAAAGACCTCCAGTTAGCCGAACCGGGCCCTCTATCTCGATATAATCGACACCGACTCGCGCCTCACAATCTCTAATATATAATCTCGCATAGTCCTCACCAAAACGCTGTTCGATCGAAGAAAGTGGGCTGATTTACAACCGCCGACAATCACCCAAATGGAATCATGCTTCTCCGAGTGGTAGGTAGCCCGTAATAAAATCCATATTTATCACCTCCCACTTCAAGTCGGAATATCAATGGTTCGCAACACCACCGCTTCGTGCTCAATCTTAACTCCGACAATTCGCATCGTGCCACGAACTCCGCAACGCCCCGCAAAGCCATCCCACCAATACACGACCGAGGTCATGATACATCTTAGTCGACCGGATGAATAGAATAACGAGCACCGCGTGCCTCACCTGAATCTGGCCGACAAGTCCTATAACATCGGAACACACAACCGGCCTCGAATCTTAGCACCCATCAGCGCTACCTCAAATGTACTCTTCTCTCGAGAGCCGCATCTCTGCATCGTACCAAATCGGATCCTCAAATCGCCGCTCTTCACCTCCTCGGCGATAGAAGACTCGGCAACCTCTCGAACTCGAATTCCCTCACTAATGAATCAACCAAACGAACCCCAAGGCTCATTGGCGATGCAACTCTCGACCATACTCCTTCTCGGCCGTACATCGCATGCACTACCCATCGACCGCGACTAGCGGCATTCGCCACTACATTGGCCTTCCGGGTGGTACAGATATCAACGTCGTAATCCTTAAGTAGCTCCAACCACCGCTCGCCGCAAGTTCGGCTCCTCAGGTGAAGATGTACCGAGACTCTTGTGGTCTGTAAATGTCCACATGAACTCCATATAAATAATGTCTCCGCATCTTTAAGGCATGAATCACCGCTTCAACTCCATGTCATGTGTGGGATAGTTCTTCTCATGCTTCCTAGTCGCCGAGACGCATAAGCTATAACTCGCCGTGCCGCGTCAAGACGCACTCCAAGCCCGGCACCGACGTCGCAATAAACCACATATCCATCTAAGCCCTCCGAAGAGTAAGAATCGGGCGGTCGCCAACTTCTCCTTTAGCAATCAAAACTTTCCTCACAAGTATCCGTCCACCGGAAAATAGCTGCCTTCTTAGTAAGCTTATTCTACGGTGCTGAAATAGAAGCAATCGTCTATACAAACAGCAGATAATAACCTGCAAGGCCCAAAAAGCTACGCACCTCCGTCGGTGTAGTGGTCTCGCCAAGTCTGACCGCCTCGATCTTAGATGTATCAACCCAATACCATCGGCCTATAACATGCCCTAAGAAAGCCATCAAGCTAACCGGAACTCGCATTTCGAGAACTTGGCATAACTACGGTCTCGGAGGACTCCTAATACCGCCTCAAATGATCTGTATGCTCGCTCGGCGAATACACCAAGATATCATCAATAAACACTATAACGAACATGTCCAAGAATGGCACAACACCTATTCATCAAATCCATGAATACCTTTGGCGTTGTCAACCCGAAAGACATCACCTGAACTCATAAAGGCTCATACCGGGTCCCGAATGCATTTTGGGATATCTATCTCTAACTCAGACTGATGATAACTGCATCACAGTCTATCTTGAAAAACACTTTGCACCTCGCAACCGGTCAAACAAATCGTCAATCCCGGGAGGATATCTATTCTTGATAGTTACCTTGTTCACCGCTGTAATCAATACACATACGCAGCGTCCCATCCTTCTTCTTTACAAACAACACTGGTGCTCCCCAGGGAGAAACACTTGGCCGAATAAAGCCTTTCTCCAATAAGTCTTTCAGCTGGTCCTTCAATTCCTTCAACTCGGCAGGTGTCATCCTATATGGCGGAATAGATATCGATCGAGTATCTGGCGCCAAATCAATGCAAAACTCAATCTCCCTTTCGGGAGGGATACCCGGAAGCTCATCTGGGAATACATCTGGAAACTCTCTAACGACGAATCGATCAAGGTCCGTACTTCACCGATGTCAAATACCCGAACCATATGGTAGATATACCCCTTCCGCACCATCTTCCTAGCCTTGAGGTAAGAAATAAACTTACCTCTCGGCGACGCTGTATTCCCCTTCCACTCGATAACCGGCTCACCGGGAAACTGGAACCGAACTAATCTCTCTCTACAGTCCACGTTGGCATAGCAAGATGCTAGCCAATCCATACCCATAATCACGTCAAAGTCTGTCATGTCCAACTCTATCAAGTCGGCTAGAGTCTGACGGCTATCTATAGTCACAAGGGCAAGCCTTATACACTCGCTACCATCAATCACCATCGCGTAGCCACCTCAAAAGGTCTTATGGACTGGGCTCTATCCCTATTCTATCGCAATATGAGGAGATATGTAGGACAAGGTAGAACCTGGATCTATCAAAGCATATACATCACAAAGAAGAAACCAATAATGTACTGCGTGACATCCGCGACGCCCGGTCCCGCTGACCGACATAGCATAGATGCGGTTACGAGGACCGCTAGAATCGAACCCCTACCACGACCTTCGCCGCGCCGCCTGGCCCATAGCACTCGCGCCTCGGCGCGTAGGCATAGAAGATGAAGATCAAAGCACCGTCGGCTGAACTGTAATGCTCCCGCCGCTGGGCGGACAATCTCTTCGGGATGGCCTGCCGCCACAAGAGTAACAAGCTCTAGAACCCATACGGCACTTTCGCCGGATGAGACCTACCGCATCGAACGCACCGAGAGGTAGGTGGTCTCGACAGTGTTGCCTCGCCTCCCCGAAACTCAAGTCCCGAGCCCGACCGCTCTCGAATAACCTCGCTGATCAGATCTCCCGGAAAATCGAGAAGGAGCACTCAGGCCGGCCGGAATGTGGACCTATTCGCTGCTGAGGTTGCTCGCCGAACCGCCCCGAGACCTGCTCCCGCCTCTTGGCCGACCCATATCTAGCCGATCTCGCTCTCTCGCCTCAATCCTCGCGCAGACGCTGCATCTCCGAAATATCCATCTCGGTCAAGAGCCACCCCAAGCATGCAGTAATCAAATGACGGTTTAATCCATCACATATCGATGAACCTCGCCATGTCGCGTACTATGGTGGCGCATATCCGCCAAGGAGTCAAACTCAGTGCCTACTCCTGATAGTCCTCCCGCCCCGCTCTCGGTCAAGAACCTATCTACACGGCTCTCCTCACCGGGCAAGAAATGGTCTAGGAACGCCTCGTGAACTCCTCCCAATCAGCCGGAAGAGCATCTTCACCTCGACAATACCCATGACTCAAAGATTCAACGCAATATCGCGTAACCGTAGAAGCTAGTATAATGCATCGCCTCCGATGCCCTAAGAACTCGCATGGTCCGGTCAGAATCGCCGGACAAACTCGCGATCCTCATCAAATCTCGAACCATAGAACTCGGGTGGTGACAACCCAAGAAATCCGAATCCAGAATCCGCTCTGGGTTGGCCGCCGCTCTGTCAGACGCCGCCACTATGCCGGTCGATGGCGAATCTGCTCCCGTAATCTTCAGATTTCGTGCCGCTGGGATCGAGGCTCCGCATCGCTGTCTCGTGAGCCGCCCGTCCGCCGAACTCGCTGAGGCCGGGCGACGACGTGGAACTCGCCGCCTAAACATCATCTCAGTAAGGCTCGTGCCTCGTGACTCTCCGCGTCCACTAGCAAAGACTCTCACCGCTTGCCCTTTTTCATGGTTGCCGCGTGGAGGCATAATCGATACATAAAGGAAAACATCGGGAGATTCAACCTATAACTCACTCTATTGCACGATCTTAGAGTGAAAGAATGGAAACCAATCCTAAATATCTGCAATCCTCGACATAGATGTGCACGACACACCGATAATCAAGACTTACTGCAGACACGGTCTGGACACTTTCCGAGGACTAATCGCTCGATACCACTTTTGTCACGACCCAACCTTGCCGCTGATCGTACCCTACCGGTACCGCTGTATATGTCGAGAATAGCAATGAACATACATAACACATACGTATAAAAGATAACATCATCGCCAACCTGTAAAGGTCGCTTTCCATAAAACATACTTAACAAAAGTATTTATAACACAACTGGTTCTTATAGCCCAAAATAGATATGTGACCACAGACCTCTAAAGATAACAACTGTGACGGGACAGGGCCCCGCCATACCCCCTGAGTGTACAAAATACCTATAGCATCAGGGAAAATCCGTACCAAAATAACAAGCGTCCGGAGGAATGGAGCTTCTGACACCGGAATAGTGATCCTAAGAACGAGGATCCTATATCTGCTTACCCTTACCGGCAGATTAACGCAAATTTCGGGAAGTGGGCCGCGACACAATGTGTACCAAGTATGTAAAGCTGGAAAAAATACTGTAATATGATATCATAAGTCTAAAAGCAAGCTGGAGTCATGAAAGACAATAAAATACCTTTTAATGTGCCTTACTAACAATGAGAGTGACAAGTATATATGTATAATACTGCATAAAATAGGAGGCTCATGATCAAAACAGGGTACCTCGCCCGTAGTATCAATAAAATCATCCTACTCGGGACTATTTCACCGCACGGGTCCCGCGACCCGCATGAGGTACTCCTCGCATCACTGTACCACGGCGTGGGACTATTTCACCCGCATAAGCCCCTAAGGACTCGCATGAGGTATTCCTCGCATCACGGGTAGCAAATCCACTAACCGGTGGTATAACGATCTTGGGGACTTACCCTCGATATACTCTTACCAAGCACCGGTATAACGATCTTGGGGCTGGCCCCTCAGATATACTCTTACACTGAAGCAGATGGTATGACGATCTTGGGGCTGGCCCCTCAGACATACTCTTACACTGAAGGAGGTGGTATGACGATCTTGGGGCTTGCCACTCAGACATACTCTTACCCTATCTCAAACTGTCATCATATCATAATAATAAATAAGTTAAGAAAACTTATAACTTCTTACTAATCTTGCTCATATACCCTCTCATTTTAGTTTACTTAAGGCACTTAACCATATCTTTAATAAAAGCAAAACCGGGGATTTAACCCAAGTACTACATACTTCAACTCTTTTAAAAGTGACTCTTCTTTATACATAAAAGTCTTTGGGCAATTGATGCCTTTAAATCAATTTGCCTCTTCATATACTTATCTTACTTAGAGTACATCTCTTCTTCATTAACCTTTTATGAAGCTAATAAACCAACTTCCCATAAAGTTGTTATATTAACTCTATACTTTAGTAAAATCATACTTTTCCCCTAACCAAGGGACTTATACATTCTTAAAACGAATCAAGTCATATTATATCCTTAAAACAAGTAAGAATACCAAAATCTTGTACGTCTACCGTACTACATAGTTTCATCTATTCATGCTCAAGAGATAGGAAAGCTTCACATACCTCTTTGGTCAATCCACTTGCCAAGTCCAAACTACCGCAAGTAATATTTCAACCTATAATAGTCATGATACGTTTATTAACTTCTAATCTTAATGTAGAACAATCCAAGTTCAAAGTCACTAAATTCTAAGGAAAATTGGGCAGCATTTCCTTTGTTTCTACTCACTTTGCCACCTTTTCCAAACACCACAATTAAGGCTCAACAATCCAACATTTTAAAGGGGATTACACATCCAAACTTGGGTATGTAAAATTCTGCCCCATTAGTTACAACAATTCACTTATCACTTCTAAGGTAGTTTTTAGGCTACAACATGCTCATAATCACTTCTTAACCAATTCTTTCATATCTAAACCACATTTCTAACATGCAATGACTCTAAGAGCATTATCTACTATCACAAGTTCCTTCTTCTAAACATGCAATACTAGAACTAATTCTAAAGGAAGAAATGTTACCTAAAAGTTTTAGCCAAAACTTATTCCAAATATTGCTAGCTTCCTTGCCAAGAACACCACCACAACAATGCCAACAAGCTAGCTACAAGCTTCCTTTCCTTGCTCTTAACTTTCAGATTTTTCTTGGGTTTTTAGAGAGAAGGGAGAGCTGATTTTTAGAGAGAGGAAGGTGTTTTAGAGATGACCAAGTCTACAAGACTTGGTCAATATAAGCCATGCAAGCAAAATCAGACGGGGACACTTGTCACCCTCCCATGGCCTTTTAAAAGAGAAATCGACTTTTCTAAGTTTTTCCGCCCAAAATCTCGCCTGAGCCGCTGGCACAAAACCCCGCAGCTCTCGACTTTCGCGCCGCGCCCTGCTTATCCCGGCCGCGCTGCAATCTCAGCGACCTCCGTAACTTTAGGCGCCATGCCCTGCCGCTTTAGTCCGAAATACGCTTCCGTCCGATCACAAGACCGAACTTGTAATCCTCGTAACTTCCTACTCCGACGCCCTATCGACGAACGGTTGGTTGCGTTGGAATCCAGACTCAACGAACTACGCCCTAGGCCTTTGAAACACTTAGGAACTCTCAAAATACCGGGTCATAACCCACCTCAAAGTTGACTAAAACCCGTCCGGAACAATCCGTCAACCTATCCTTAAAAATTTTAAGTCTTACACGCTTTCGTACGCTCCCATACGTAGGGCCAGAACTACGGGGTATAACACAAGACCTATAGACTTGACCTACTATCCCCGAATCGCCGACGGGAGTAGAGACACGAATAGGTACATCAAGCATATCCAAACCCGTAGAGGAATAGGTGGACACATAAGAGAAAGTAGAACCTGGATCAAATAAGACAGAAGTTGATTGGTGACAACCTGAAATAATACCTGTGATAACCGCATCACACCCTTCATTGGTGAAACCTTCAACAAAATCCGCTCGCCAATCATTAACTCCAAATCAAGAATTCTGATTCTCATAACTCTTTTGCCTACTATGAGTTGTTAGAAGTCTATCCTACATCAATTTCACATTGTTCAAATAATTTCTCAACCAGTCTGCACCCTAAGTTCTAACCTCGAACACATTGAACCAAAAATCAAAGAACGACATCTCCTACCATATAATACGTCAAATGGTGTCAACTCAACGCTCGAATAGTAACCATCATCGTAAGAAAATTCTGCCAAAGGCAAAAACTGATCCTAATGGACGCCGAAGTCAAACATACAAGTCCACCACATGTCCTCCATAATCTGAATTATCCGTACGGACTAGTAATCAGTCTAAGGGTGAAATGACATGTAAACTCCATTTGAGCTATAAGTAGTGTACTCCGAAACAACAGGAGTTGACTTCATCAAACAATACACAGTGACCCAAGTAGCACCAATTTTTCTCAAAGTCCATGGTAATCCTATCAGAAGTCCATTGCAATTTACTTGTTCACTTAATCCGCCTAATCTTCCTTTTACTCTCAATAGTCTGATTCTCCCAGATTTGATACTCTACTTGAATTTTTATTATAACTATAACTCTGAACGCAATTGGTTGATTCCATAGTTTTTATTGAAGTCGCCATAATATTTTAGCCCAAGCTACAGTTCATAGGCATAAGACAAGAATACAAGAAATGAGAGTTATGAGCCAGACCCAATAAACAGTCAGACCAACATGTATGGTGTATACTAACTTATTTATGCATGGTCTACATATGATTTCAAGGTCTCATTATACTCTAAGGCTAATCACGAGTTTTACACAAGTACACAAACCAACAACATCATCATTTCACAACCAAGCAAGTTTACACATTTCACTAGACAACATTCTAAGTCTAAATGACCGGTTTGACACATACCAAACTAAACCATACAAATAGATTATCATGATATTAATGAATTAAACACAACTAAACTAAGATTTAACCTAATACGGGGGGTCTATCTCCTCATTTTAAATCAAATACTTAGCACATTTAACCATCTTGCATCATTTTAAATTATTACATATTCATCGTGTAGGCTCTAAAGTCTAAACAAACAGGGACATGCCACTGCAGCTATATTTTAGTTCATTTTAACTACTGCTACATGTTCCAACAAGAATCATTAGGATAATTACTGGGGCAAATACACTTCAGGAAACTTAAACATGCTCTTAAACTATCCAACATGTTGTCCACATACATTTTAGGCAATTATTAGGACATCAATGGCCAACATACCTTCAAATCAAGATTCAATTAATGTAAAGGTCGTTACATCAGCCTAAACAACCTATTCAATCTAAACAAGACTCAAATGGACAAATTAAGCCTCATAGCAATTACACAAGTTATGTATGCTAGCTGACACATGTTTAAATTAGCACATTAATCAACTCATGATCCTTAGATAAATTATACATGGCAAATTAAATCATAATTATGTATTAAGTTATCCAGACAAACCACACATCTCTAAACAAGCTTTAAATTATATCATTAGGATTTTTATAACTAAACCTGTTAATTGTAATAGTTCCTAGTTATCAATTCACTTTAGAAAAACATGAAAATACCAACACAACATCTCTTTTTATCCTATCCTTAGGCTTAACTAATTTTAGAGATCAAAATAGGTATTGACAACACATTCGATCTAAACATGATTATTAAAGGCTAGCACACACATTAAACAAGCAAACATGACCTTAACAACCCATTCATAACTTAACAAATCCTATATTGATATGAACAACACACCTACTAATTGAAATAAGTTACACAGTCTTATATCAAAAGTAAACCAGTTTAAGACTAATATCATTTTGAACAACATTTAACTTAATCAGTTTATATTAGACTAAACCAAACCTATATTAGCATGTTATCCACTCAAACCAGTTTATACATGGTCAAACATCCAACTTTAAACTTACCTAGTTCAAGACAACCTAACCCAGTCAATCAATTTTAAATCAATATAATGAACATACTTCTACCATATTATGTGAAAATAACAATAAACAAACATCAAACATGTAATTATAATTAACCACAACATGCTAATCTAATAATGCACATGATCACAAGTCCTAAAGTATTATTTCAGTAGTTCATGCATGGTTAAGTTGGTTCTAAACTAATATGATAAGCACTTTACTTAATTAATCAGACTAACAGTTACCCTAACGATCACAAATAATAATTAATCTAGCTAATCATGCTTAATAATCACGTAACACATAAGAACATGCTATCTAATCTAATTTAGACAGAAAATTAAAATATAAATTAAGTTTAACTTTTGTAGTGGCAGCCGAATCGAAGTTGAGGCTTGGATCTTCACTTCCTCTAACACTGTTAGTATGATACCTATTATCTTAATTACTCAGTTCCCATATTTTATTCAAAATCACCTTTTTCATCATCCACCAAAAATCACTCAAATCCACTCATGGGATGGATAAAATATCATAAATTTTGTAAAAATATCTAAGCCAATCATGGAGGTAGTACTAAACCACAACCTTGAATATCTGAATATTTTCCTTGCCGCACTCGAACCTTAAAACTGAGCACTCCTCTAAGTCTAATGCATCGCTTATCCAATATCAACACTTCTTTTCCAATCTAGGTGCAACAACTGATAACCCCTAACGTAATAAACTTTCACACTTATTCACCCCTAGGTCTATCATCATTTGTCGATCATTATACTCCCCGTAGCCCATGACATAGTCAACTTTATAAAATTCTTGTTCATTTAACATTTACTTAGATCAAGCATCCAAAATACCATAAAATCATAGATTGTGAGAATTCGAAGAGCAAGAACAAAGAACAAAAGACCAATTAACCAAAACTCAAACTCACCTCTCAGACTAAGAAGTCTCAAATCGCAAATACCAACAACGAGAAGGATCGAAAACAAAATCTCCACTGAATATCGACTGTGTTTCATCATGTCTGTTGAGAGGAAACTCAAACCAAACACACTGAAGAGATAGGGACCCAACTAAAACTGAAGACACCACCAAAGATTAGCTTGCCAAGTATCACTACCAGATTAACAGTGCTAATTACCATCACCAAACAAAAGCGTCTATAGAATCGCCCACAAGAACCAGTAACGACCACAAAAGTGAAGAGGGTTTCGTATTCTATCCTGTCATGTAAAGAATGGTTGAAAGACAATAAGCAAGTTTGCGTATAAATAATAACAGCCAAAGAAGAAACAACACAAGGCAATTCGTTTCTTGCCCATTCTACATATTTCACTCTCCCAGCATAAACAAACCATTAAATTAGATATCCTCTAGGTAGATTTAGAAACCACCCACAATCTGATCTTTATACAAATTTCGATATCATCTTAAAGCGCCAAGTAAATAAGATGGCTTGTATCTGAACACAAAGCAACACACATCATTCACTGAATCAACTAGGTTTTGTCATTCATTCTCCCGTGCAATACCCAACTAAGCACACCTCGTGCTCCCATCAAAAGAATATTTTACCATTATGACTGTCACGCCCTTTTTCGACCGCGACATATTTAACTCCTTCTTAAAAATGTTAGAAAATGAAATAAAAATGCTAAAGGCTGCTAAATGCTAAAAGGTGCTAAAGAGGTGCTAAAATGCTAAAAGGAAATAAATGCTAAAAGGTGCTATGGGTGATGCAATGCAAAAGGGTTCGTGGAGTCGCCACCTAATTAGTTTGGGTGAATTAGGACACCTAAATGTCAACTAGGTTAAAGTCAACATTAACTCCATTTTAATGGTCTGCAAAACTAGTGTGAGATTCTGGATAAGAGTTCTTTATTAATCTAGAGGGAAGGGATCAGGCACCCTCTAAGATCCGCTAATTTGCGGTTGTCCTGCCAAACCTAGGTTGATTATTATGTTAGAGAAAAATGCATGTTTAAAATGATGATGCAAGTGTTTTGCAATTGAGAAGAATCTATTCCTAAATTTCATGATTAGATATGTAAATTCAATTATTGGGTGAAATTTTAGACATGCATAACAAACCTAAAAATAAATAATTAGAAGTGCATTCTTTATTTTAAATCTACCCGCCCAATTTACTTATTCAATGGCTAATTGTTTTAGGCCTCCTATTAATTGCAAAGTTAGATAATAAAATTACAAATAATAAAATAACAGACACGAATAAGGCAAGGAGATTAAGAGAGTAAAGGAGTTGATATGGATGACGACGTTATTTTGTCCTATTTTGTCTTAGGAATGTTGGGGCGGTAATGTGAATGCAGATGCACATAGATGCGGGTCATTATTTGAAATAGCTCGTGAGGAGTTATGCCATGAGACTCATTGTTCGGCTCCAATGCATTTCATGTAAAAGATAAGAAGAGATAAGGATTAGTACGTGCCCAAAATGTATCACAAACAATAACAAGTATGGGTACAAAGCCTGACACGCTGGTTCATTTTTACTTCAACAGTCGAATAATACAAAAGAAAGAACTGATCCGTAGTTTCTGGACATATAACACATTGGCCAACCCAGTGGTCAAAAGAGTAATCGATTATGATGGGTTTCTGTTTTTTCCAAAAGCACAGTGGGGAAGAGGGACAGACACGAGACTGGAGACACGTAAAACATACAGAAAGTTTATGTCACGACCCGACCCCGGGCCCGCGACTGGTGCCCTACCTGGGCACCCCTTATAGGTATACATCAGAGAATAGTAGCGGAACATACATACAACTCAAAAAGGAATAAATAACAGGTTAGCTGATAAGGCCACCTTCCGAAAGTATACACATAACCCAAAAAGCAGTTACCTCCTTTTTCTTTACAACCCAACCCACAAGATATGACTACAGACCTCTAAGAATTTTTACATAACAACTGTGACGGGACAGGGCCCCGCCATACCCCTGAGGGTACGACAACCGACAATACCAGGGATCTGAATCAAAGATAAGCCTCCGGAGTAATGGAGCTTCAACACCAACAAAGTTGATCCTAAGAGTGAGGATCAAGAACATGTATAACTCTACCATGCGTGAACGCAGCCCTCGAAGGAGGTCACAACAGTACCAAGTATGTGGAAACGAAAGCATCAGAATGAAATCATAATAGTCTAAAATAAAGTCAGACATGTATGATAACCACATTAATGTGATAATCGTGCCTTACTAACAATGAGAGTGGACAGAATAAACTTTGCGGTTTTAAAACAGAAGCTCATGATTAACCTAGGCCATCCGCGTAGTATCATTCTCGCAATCCTACTCGAGACTATTTCACCCGTGATAGCCGTATGGACCCGCATGAGGTAATTTCTCGCATGATCAGATCCGCCCGCATAGTCGTATGGACTCGCATGAGGTAATCTCTCGCATAGGACTGGTTCGCCCGCATAGACTATTTCACCCGCATAGCCCTACGAACTCGCATGAGGTATTCCTCGTCGTGGGAGCAAATCCACTAATATGCAAATGCCACAAGCTCGGGAATGACTCGTAATGATCAATACGTCACTAGCACAACCGGCTATCATACATAACATAAGCACCACCGGCTTATCATACATAACATAAGCACCACCGGCTTATCATAATTATCATAAGCAAGTTAAGACATCCCCTAACTTCTTATTAGCCTTAATTATTATGCACTCTCATTTTATTAACTTAAGGCACTAACATGTAATTAGAAATCCGTGAATTTAACCCAAAGTACTACGTACTTCCGTTCCTTTAAAAAGAACCTTCTTTATATAAAAACCCCAAGATACTAACACCCGTAGTATCAAGACTTGTCTACTTTTCAAAACAAGTTACTACACCTTTAGAAATTTATTTCAAGGCTTTGACACTAAGTAACTTCTACATTCACAACCTAGGCAACTCATGCCTATAAATCAAGTAGACACTCTCTTAACCTTCCATAAAGCCGTCATAACTAACTTCCCATAAAGCCGTTATAACTCTTTATGTTATAGACAATTACATTCTTTTTTAAACCAAGATCATATACTTTCAAATCAAGTTTCATAACTTTCAGAATACTTCAAGTTTCTTAACTTTAGAAATCAAGTTTCTTAACTTTAGAATAGTTCAAGTAATCAATACTTTCCAAACCAAGTATTCTATACATTTTCAAGTCAAGAAATCTTTGTTTACCTTATTAGAATAAACCATTCTTTTAACTTCCCATAAAGTTGTTATAACCAACTCCCCATAAAGCCGATATACTAACTTTATGCTTTAGAACTAAGAGATCTTTAACCTTTAAAACAAGTGAGTTAATTCTCTAACTCAACTAACTTGGACATTCTTAAACAAGTCAAGGGTACCAAATGAAATTAAATTCATTTAAATCTCGTACGTCTACCGTACTATACATTTATAGCTACTCATGCTCAACAGACAAGAAAAGTTCCACATACCTCTCCGGCTCAATCCACTTGCCAAGTTGAATACGCCGCACGTAGAATGTCAACCTATAATGACCATAATACGTCCATCAACTACTAGCTTTCAACGTAGAATATTCATAAGTATAAGGACTCTTAATTCTACGAAAAATCGGACATCACTTCCTTTGTTTCTACGTACTTTTCCACCTTTTTCAAGGCCCGAAAATCAATAACCAAATGCCACATTTAAGGCTCAACAATTCAGAAATTCAAAGGGGATTACACGCCTAGCAGGACGTGTAAAATTCTGCCCCACAATTAATATAAAACTGTCCAACAACTTAAGTCATTCTCGGCTACCATCAATATCAACAACAATGTCAATTTCCGTTCAATTCCTTTTTAATCCAAGTTGTTATTCCAACATGTTATATACATAATAACAATTACAACAACTATAAATCCTTTCTTCCTTAACATGCGACGATTGTATCTAACAATTAAATTGAATTACAAACTTAATGGCTAACATGTCCAATTTCGGTTTTTAACATGTCGACATGATCCAAATCTTTTCAAACTTCATAATATGTATCACATGATCATTCCTAACTTATCATAACATGGAATCTTTAATCACATTAAGAAGACGAAGATTTTACCTCAAGTGCCCTAATAATGTCCAAGCGTAAAAGTCGATCCTTAGCAACTTTTAGCTCCTCTTATTACGTTCCAATCCGCTCCAAGCACTCCTTAGAATCTCATGACCAACTTCTCTTCAATTTCCAACTTCAAAGTTGAAGAACACCTTAGGTTTTCATCTTGCGACTAACGTGAAAACGTAGTTTTTCCGGGATCTTTCTATTGTGATAACCTTAGAATACCTTTAGGAACTTTGGGTTTGAATATTGGGAATTATGGAGCAAGATTGAAAAAAAAATGTTCCTTTTTCTCCCCTTAGCCGAGAGCAACTTAACACTAGCTCAAAGTTTTTCTTGAATTTTTCTAAGTGTTGAATGAACTAGTCTTGCACTAGTAGTAGTAATATATAAGGAGACCAATGACTAGGATTAAAACATATGGATGACTAAGATGAGGTCAAATATATCAAGTTCGCTTTTCCCTTTGACTTGGTCCATTTTATCAAGCCAAATTGGCTAGCCTTTAATGAATATTTTCGTCCAAGGATGACTATGTGGAGGGTGACACGTGTTGCCCTCCCATACATTCCGTTTCCCAAAATTTCCATAATTGGTCAAAATATCGGAAACCTCGTGGGCCCTACAAAAACGTAAAATTTCTCGGGTGGGCCACACGTATCCAACTCTGTAAATAAACTTCCATAGTTTCGATAAATTCTAAACGTCTCAAATAGCAACTTCGAGAACCTAATTCTTATTATCAAATACTTCTCTTTTCCTAGGTTCGGAAGATTTTTCTAGAATTTACAACTCTTTTTTTCGTTCATATTTATAAGTCTTGTGCTCTCACGTCTATTCTCGTGAACACATGGCCTGGAACTACAGGGTGTAACATTCTTCCCCCCTTAGAAACATTCATCCCCGAATGTTCTTTCGGAGTCCAATCTAATTAAATAGCGACATAGTCTCCTTTTACTATACCCTTCATACAAAATATGCCACTCATGGCCACATAACAATATTTATACTAAAACGTCAACCTGAATTTCAAGTGTCGACGTCGGTTATCTGCATAAAGCTTCTGCTGACTCTGAGCTTACTAATAATCTTTCCTGGATAAGCTTCGCCTTATCCACAGCCCGCTGAATCAAGTCTGGGCCAATTAACTGAACCTCGCCTGCGCCGAACCAACCAACCGGCGATCTACACTTCCTTTCATACAAAGCCTCATACAGGGCCATCTGAATACTGGAAGGGTATCTGTTATCGTATGTAACTCAACAAGAGGCAAATAATCCTCCCAGCTATCTCTGAAATCAAGAACACAGGCCCGCAACCTATCCTCAAGTGCCTGGATAGTACGCTCTGCCTGTCCGTCGGTCTGAGGGTGAAATGCAACACTGAGACTCACCTGTGTCCCTAATCCCTTCTGGAAAACCTCCAGAAGTTATCTGTAAACTGAGCTCATCCGTCTGACATCATAAATGTATGAACCCCGTGCAGTCTCACAATCTCTCTGCTATATAATCTAGCATAATCCTCAGCCGAGTAAGTGGTCCTGACCGGAAGAACATGGGCTGATTTTGTCAGCCTGTTTACTATGACCCTCAGGGAGTCGCATTTCCTCTGAGTACGATGCACCCCTGTAACAAACTCCATATCAATCACCTCCCATTTCTAAGTCGGGATCTCAATCGTCTGTAATAGCCCACTGGGCTTCTGGTGTTCAACTTTGACCTGCTACTAATTCGGGCAGACATACCACAGAATATACACAAGAGGGAAGAACACATTCAAAGGTATGCAGGCCAGATAAAAATATGACTCAACCTTGACTATTTCTATCTGAATAGGTCAACTAGCCTAGATTCTAACGTATCTCGCCATTCTAATCTAAACAAGGGCTAAGCGACCCAATAAGTCATGTACATCATAGTAGAACAAGCTGGAATCTCAAGAATTAATACACACCTCATACAAGCTTTGGCCTATCCTTAACAGTTCATTTTTATTTAAATAAATTCAAACCCGTACCAGTAACACACAAACTAACCGGGACAGAGTATAAAGATCTAACAAGATGGTCTATTGCAACATACTGATTTATAACCCCCTCCCCGTGAATCTGGAGAATCAGGAACATATATGAATAACTTAAACAAACAAAATAGACCCTCAACATTCAAGCGAACCACATAACAGACAAGGTCTTTAATTTATCAACATCACAGTCCTCAAACATCATCTTCAGCGTCTAACACATATCCAATACAACTCGCACAGAAATACATAAATGAACCAAAATTGAGAGGGAGTTGATTCTACCTTCTCCGGGCAGCGAACCGAGGCAGCGTATCAAGTCGTCGATCCACTCGGAGTGTATTGCTATGCGAATGAAAAGACAGATCCTTGCTCGGAGAATGTCGCTGGTTCTTAATTGGTATTGATAGAAGAAAAATACTTGAGAATTTCGATTGTTGATCCGTGCTGATTTTCTGGATTTGATGCGGGATGTGTGCACGCTAAGATGCTGATTTTTTTGAAGGATTTTCTAATGGTCTCTCCCTGGACTGCTAATTTCGAATGCCTTTACATATGCAGATCGATTGGTTTATAAAGCCTCAATTGGCTCCGAATTTGGTAGATTTTGGTACGATTCTGGGATTGATTTTGCTTGTCATTTTGGTGCTAATTTCGAACGATTTGTTGTTGTCTTTAGCACGATTTTTGGTGAGTCTTACCAAAATCAAATATGGAGATTTTATGGTTATAATTTAGGTTCTAATTTGGGATTGATCGAGAGATTTCGTACTGTTTTGGTGCAAGATTGTATGTGCTTATTTATGGTAGCAACCGGATTTTCCAATCGGAAAATCCGGCGAGGATTCCGGCGAGGGTGAGGGCGTGAAAGGGAAGGCGGCGATTTGATTTTGTTAGGGTTGGGTTACCTTTTTTTTGTTTTGAAGACAAGGGATGGCATATGAAATATGGAGTTGGGCTGGGCTTTTTTGGGATATTGTAATAAATAAGAATGAGTTGATTTTGTTAGGGAATTAAAAGATTTGGGTAGAATTTTAGTTATTAGTGGGGGGAAATGGGGTTTGAATTGTAAATAATATTTATAAAGTTGTTTTGAGTATTATTAAAAAACAAATGCGGACATGATATTTGAGGAGTGCTTAATGTTTTATAAAAATGTTGCGCCATTATCAAATTGCTTTTTTTTATGTATGTTTATGCTTATATATGCGTGTTTTATAATTATTAAAATTATTTTGTGGTGTTTTAAAATTAGTGTGATTTTATAGTTAATGATTGGACGAGAGGGTAAAAATTGAGTGTCAACAATGACTATTTTGTCACCAAACATACACTAATTGGATTCTCGCAAGTACACCTCAACCTATAGGATAGAGAGAAAATATTTTATATGAATCACATAAAGAGTCCTACCACCTGTGAGAGAACATAGAAATGAGTTTAAGATACCAATCTGAACAATCTCGCATGAAAAGAATGAACCAGATACCAATCGGACTGAACTAGCACGAAAGGAATTAACCATATACCAATCAGATTGAACTAGCACGAAAAAAGAAAAGAAGTGGAGTGTTTCCTAAATGTCCTATAGCCTCTCGAGGATGGGTGCAGTGCGTGCATCAACCGCAAGACTCTACTAGACATTGCTCTTGTACTCATTAGACCGATTAACCTAGAAGTTCTGATATCAACTTTGTCACGACCCAAATCACGAGTCATGATGACACCTACCCTATTCCCCCGAGTAGGCGAACCACGTTCTCATTAACAAGTTAACTCAGCGGAAAATAAATAAATAACAAGAAATTATTAAAATCTTAACACTTAATTTCCCAAAATCTGGTCAAAAGGGTACAAGAGCACTAACAAGTTTGAAAAATAGAAGTCTGAAAAAATGCCCGAAGGCTACATACTGTCTGTCAATAACCAAAGAAAAATGGGATTAACTAAGAAGCCCTTCAGGGGCCACGGACGACCAAGTAGCTCACCCTGAATGACTAGAAGATGTCCACCTCGCGAATCATCCACGGGGCGTAGAACTGAAACCTGTATTGTACTTTGCACTCATCAAAAGTGTAGCAAGAGTAGTATCAGTACAACACTAGTACCGGTAAGCATCATAGGCCGACAATGATTAGATAACGCATGAAGAAGTTGAAACCAACAAGTAGCACATAGAGCACATATGCATGATCACATATCATATACAAGTAAATTATAAAGAAATCAAGAATCTATCAAGACAGATATAGTTCACCAATGATCAGTCACATATAAGAGTGGATGAATGCAATGCAATGCAATAGTCACCTCTCTCACTCCACTTCTGTACACACATGCTAAGGGCAATGCCTCGAAGCCATGACCCATGGGGGACCCGCGAAGTCCATGTACCAATCATGCTCTTCGGTATAAACCTCAGAGGCTATCAATCACTTGCAATCTCCGGCAAATACCTCAGAGTTGCTCAATCACTTTTAACCTCTGGCAGAAACCTCGGAGTTATCAATCACTCTTAATCTCCGGCAGAAACCTCGGAGTTTATCAATCACTCTCAAGCTCCGGTAGAAACCTCGAAGTTTATCAATCACTCTCAATCTCCGGCAGAAACCTCGGAGTTTATCAATCACTCTCAAGCTCAGACAGAAACCTCGGAGTTTATCAATCACTCTCAAGCTCCGGCAGAAACCTCGGAGTTTATAAATCACTCTCAAGCTCCGGCAGAAACCTCGGAGTTTATCAATATCATCAAAATAATAATATAACAAAAGTATGACAAGCATGATATCAGTCTCAACACATATCACAAATATATAATCGACAAGAACCAGTCATATCAATGTCCTATGTTCAATTATCAACATCACAATTCTTTTATTTTACAAGACAAGTGAGTCATTATGCAACAGAGATACAATCAGGTGATAATCACATAAAATAACACATATGACGACAAGCCCACATAACAGCTGACGAAACCAACGTAATAGTAATTCATCTCCACTTCATGCTCGAAGGCCTATCATGTTATCCCTGTCAATTCCTACATCTACGATATTCTAATCAAAGTCTAACTAAAGTAAACCGTAACTTACCTCAATGATGAACGGGAGCCACGAACAATCAACCAAGGAGGTTGTCCATTCGCAGCAGCAGCCATGGACGGCGTCAACAGTGAAGCTTCTTGGAGAAACAATGGTGAAATGCAATATAGGAATAATTGAGGCATGGGATTGGTGTCAAATTTAAGCTAAGAGCAAGACGAACTCAATGGTACCACCCACAAACTTCAACAATGTCGTATCTGATAGGAAAATTCAATAAACCGACCCGAAATTACGAACTGGTCATCCCATCTATTGGTGAAGAATTGAAGGTGTTGGGTTGGTGCAAAATGTCGGCCAGACGACGGTGAAGCTATTAGAACCAGCCCCGACCGTCGTCGAACGCTCAGGTGGCCAGAAAATGGCCGATGTCGACTAGGGTTTGTAAACATCGATCTGCGATTTCAGAAGAGATGACCGACGGTGTTGGTATGGAAATGACCACCTTGAGACGGCGGTCACAATGGTGTGCCCCACTACCGTCGACTATCACTTAGTTCGCCGGAAAATGCAAATAAACGAGCAACAGTGGTTCTGTTCTTCGATCTGAAAATTGAAGCCTAATTGGTTGAATCGAGAGACGTGGTTGGTATGCAAATGACGAGCTCGAGGAGACGGTTAGTTTGGTATATGGAAAGCCTCTGAAGGCTACCGGAGTCGGTCGGAAATGACGTTTTTCCGTCGAAATCACTGTTCACGGCGGCTTTAGTGTTCACCCGCATTTTTCCCTTCCCTTTTTCCTTTTCTTTTCTTTTTCTGCGTTTTTGCCCTACCAAAAAAAGGGGTAGGGGGCTTGGTCCACTCACTTATTTAATTAAAATTCTGCACCATATTGTCTATTAAAAACATACACTAAATATCCTATAGTCTCATGCTCTTTTCGTAGTTTTAAAGTGTTAAACGACCAACGGGTCGTTACAGAAACTCATTTTCTTCTATTTGCTTAAGTTCTAATCCTTACGACTTATCTTTACTATAATTCTAACCACCTATAAGCTTGATGATAACCTCAGTTTTCTCTATTTATGTCGTCTAACTTACACGCTTTGTAATGCACAAAAACACACGATGTAACACTTTGAAACATGAGTGCTTTAGCCACATTATATATGCTTATATTTTTTCTCTACAATTTCATTTTATTGTGGAGTGTAATGATAACTGCTTTGTTGTATAATTCCTAATGAAGAAGATATTCTGTGCACTGAGAATTAAAAAATTCCTTTCCATTATCAAATCTGAGGACTTTAACACAAATACCAAATTGATTCTTTATTCTATATAGGAATTGTTTTATCATTACAGTAATCTCACCTTAGCTTGAATCAACCATATCCATGTGTACCTACTAAAGTCGTCTACTATATTGACAAAATAGAGTTTTCTGTCATAGGTAGGTTCCTTGAATGGACCCCAAACATCTATGTGAATCAATTGGAAAATGCAGTAGTCTTACTTGAACTAACAGGGAACTGTAATCTACTTTGCTTAGCCAAAAGACAAACAATATAACATTCTTGTGCATCATCATGTTTATACTTAGCTAATGCAGGAATGTGTTGCATGACAATAGATGAAGGGTGACCCAATCTCAAATGTCATAAGGTGAAGTTGTTCTGCTATTTTATTGTTGCTGCTATTGTGACTTCATCATCCTCTTGCAACCAATACAGACTACCTGATTCTCTACCAATCTCCAACACCTTGTTATTATAAAGTCCCTGAAACAAGTAAAATTCTGGACAGAAATTAACTGAACAACAAAGCTCTTTTTTATTTTAAAAATTGACATCAGGTTAAACCTAAAGTCTGGCACAAACAACACATTCTTAAATGTGTGGTACTTAACCACAGTTACACTGCATGTGTGTTATTGAATACTTATTTCCAGTAGGTATTTTCACTCCATTATGCTTTTGAGTATCAATTTTCTTAAAGTCATTCAATACTTTTCTGAGAGGAGTAATGTGATGAAATGCTACAAAATATTTTATCAAACTACATGATTTTAAATTGGACAACAATGTAGTTATATCTGCCATATTGAAATGGAATTCACTTGTTCTTATGTTAGCCTCTCCGTGTTCTGTTTTGTCCAACAAGTTCATTGCCTTCTCATATTGATCATCTCGTATGAATCTACCTTTTTGTTGATTAGTTCTTGCAATAGTCCCTTGAAGTGTGGTATTATTAGCAAACTTGTTATTAAACTACTTTGTATTAGGTCCCTGTCCTTGTGTTTTCTTCTTTATCTTGAGATCTGGTGGGTATCCTACAATCCTGTAGCAATCATCCATCACATGTCCATTGCAATCACAAAGATCACACACAAATCCGAATTGTGTAGGCTTGAAGTTATGTGCAGTTTGTCTAAGCTTAAAATTTTGTCCTCTTCCAGGCTCCAGCTAGCAAACTCAAGGAATCTCTACCAGACTCAATCAACTAGAATTCTCTGACTTTCCTTTTGAACAACTATTGTATATGCTTGGTAATTGTCAATACAGGTGTTTTAAGGAGAATATCACTCCTTACGTGACTAAAACTCTCATTCAGGCCCATCAAAAAATGCAGTAGGCGTTGATTACATAAATGTTCAACATCATCCTTCGATTCCTCACAATTATATTTAGGTTTTTTAGAAATTAGATCTAACTCGTTCCAAGCATTTTTCATTTGCAAATAGTAGACATTGACTGAGTACATACCTTGAGTCAATGATGTTATCTCCTTACTCAATTGATAGATTATGGTAAGATTTGACTTGTGAAACCTTTCTTCAAATTCATCCCATAGACATTGCGCATTAGAGGACAAGACGATGCTCAAAATGAGCTCCGATCCGACTGTGCAACTGATCCAAGATATGTTGCATCGATCCCACTGCTTCGCAAGCTCATCCTTGTATGAACTCTTCATCCATCAATAAACCCTAACTTGTTTCTTCCTAGCAATGCGAGCTTCATAGACCGAACTCCAGAGTGTAGTTTTTCGGACCTGTTATTTCAGTCCAATTAGCACGATTCCTGGTACATCTAATGATTGTCGATGTAGCGGATGCGTGTAACCAATTTGTGTTACATTGATATGTGAATTTACTTCTTCCATATCAAAATGTAATTCCAAGCTCTTCAACAATGACGGTTTGTAGATTCTCCTTTTAAATCGATCATATCGAATCGTCGCTCTGATACCAAGTGAAATTGAGTTGTGACTCAGCTCAAGTATGTTGAGTTCATCATGGATCATTGAGTGGTAGAGGAGAAGAGATATTTTCATTGCATTGAAATGAATAGTTACAGGACTCAACCTATATAACAACATAACGGAAAAACAGTTTTTAAATTTTCTAAAAGACAGACAGACCCCTCTAGTTTATTCTATTACAAAAACTAGTAATCTAATATATATAATAGGACATACATCATATTCTTGACTTCTTGTGCATTTCAACTAGTGGATCTTGTTGGATATTTCTATTTTTATTCCCTTTATTATATTCATAGCTCCTTGTTTATCATGTAGTTAAGAAACAATAATTTGATGATTATTAGTTCCCACTGCATCGAGAGAAATAAAAGTTAATTATCAAGTTACCACTAGAACGAAATTCATAAAGTACAAATTTATTTGTTATATAGCTAGATCGTAATACCTCGCGTTCCCATTATTCAATCAGAACTTTGATTATTCAAGGATTTAAAAAAAGTGACCAATGTTTGGCAGGATGTGATTTCTAACCCAATAATCATAAGATGATTAAGTTTAAAATAATTAGCTTACGATAAGATTGTTACGCTCCACATCCCAACTTATGTGTCACCTTTCAAATTTCAAGATTCAAATTATTTTTTTTCTATCGTAATTTTTCCGTATGTCTTTTAAATATTTTGAATTGTTATGACTTATAGTACTTTTTATTTAGTCTCAAATATGTAAATTTTATTTCAAAAAACTAAAAATTTCATATTCAAATTCACACGGTAAAAAAAAATAGGTTGACTCTAGAAATCCGAACTATGCCCCATAAATTGAGAGAGAGGATGTATTATAATTTACAAGTATTACTCCCTCCGCGTTCACTTTTACTTGTTTAGTTTTGATTTTGCACGCCCCTTAAAAATTAATAAATGAAGTATGTATTTTACTATAATATTCATATTAATTGGTGTATATATAGTCTCATTGGACTTGATTAGTGCCGCTGGTCGCGCCGAGCCCACCGGATCGGGACCGGCGATCGGGACGGTCGGGATGAGAGGAGCGGGGTCGGGTGGGCGGGCCGGGCGGGGCCAGGACCGACTAGCGGACGATCGTGTCCCGTCCCGATCCCGCTGGGCGGGTCGGGGCAGGTCGCCGACGGACGTCGCGTTTTTTGTTTTTCCACTAAATTAAAAATACTAAATTACTAACAAAGTAACATTAACATATAGTCATATAGTGATAGTCATAGATAAACCTGTCACAACCGGTCAAGTTGACCGAACCGACTTGACGATAGTTTAACCGATCGCCGACCTGGTAAGGCATACGTTGGGGTTGGGTTGGCCTCAACCCGCACGTTATAAAAACCCTATGGCGGACCTGCTAGGCGTGAAAAACCTGCTCCATTACCGGTTAACCTGGGCCGAACAAAAAAAAATTAAAAAAAAATAAAAAATTTTGCCCAAACGGTATTGTTACCGTTGGGCTTGGGAGGGGGGCAGGGGCCTTGCCAACGGTCATTTCGACCGTTGGCCCTATTTTTTTATTTTTATTTTTATTTTTTGTTTTGTTTATTTATTTATTTTAATTCCATTTTTACCCTTTAAAAAATCTATAAATTCTCTACATTTTCTTCATTTTTATCACACAATATTTCTCTCAATTCTCTTATTCTCATACTCTCTTAATCATCTTTATTATCAATTTTCAAGTTATTATTATTATTAGTTTTCAAATTCAAAGTAGCAAAACGCATAATTACAAATCTATTTAGTTTTACTATCTATTTACATCTTATCATTAATTTTAATTTTACTATCTATTTAGTTGTTAATCTGTTATTACTTATTTGTTAACTTATATCTACTAATCTAATAAATTAATAAAAGTATAATTACAAATTTACAATATAAAGTTATAAACTATAAATCAGATAAAGTATAAAGTTATAAACTATTAAATAAAAGTTAACTTTAAAGTTTCAATTTTAATATATACAACTAAATTATATATTATATTATTATATTACATATTTAAATTGAATTTAGTTTATATTATAGAAAATAAATACTAGAAATTAAAAATAATAATAATAGAAAACCGACCAGGTAGGACTGCTCGACTTAACCGCACGCGTACGACTGAATCCGCACTGACCGCTGGTCAGAGTTCAAGAACCGACCAGAATCATCCGAACCTGCTAAACTGAGTGGCTAATGTCCTGACCACCACTAGACACCTTTAGTCATAGACTCATATTATACTATTATAATATTATAGTATTATAATTATACTCATATATATAATATATTTATAAAGTATAAACTAAATAATTAAACAAAGACAAGAAGAGTGTAAAACATCTCAAGACTGTTTTGTGCCTCTTATATTATTAATTATTTCATTGAAATATACAAGATTCGTAATTACAACATTGTAGTGTCTTGTTGTTGAAAAAATTGCAAAAGACATAGAAAAATTAAAAATTGCAATGAAATAAATTACCAATTTGAAAATACTTTTCTAGTTTCTTTATAATTTCGTGGTTCTTGGTTGGAATTGGTATATCTTGGTCAAATTGTTCCACGCCGCTACTCATGCCTTCGAGATAAAATGTCGCTGTAGTTTTCGCTTCTTCTTCGTTAATCTCTGGTTGATCGCGCCTCCTTCGCTCCGCTCGTATCCAATCTCGAATAAGTACCGCCATCTCCAAGTCTCCCGCTAACGAGTGTCTGTGCTCTCTATTTGAAATCTGCAGAAAAAGCACTTTCGAAGCGATTGATGGCGGCAGAATGTTCAAAATATCTCGCCATCATTGAAAGTGTCGGAAATGTCTTCATTCTCGATCCAATATTTCAGCAAGTCTTCCTTTTCTTCTTCATTGATAAGCGCTTGGTAAGGTAAATTACCCGCAAAACAAAACATCGAACTCGCTAATTTGGTTAGCATCATACCACCGCATTCTATTTCTCGGGCTTTCAATAGAATCAATACTAGCCGCAGAAAGATGTCTTTTTTAGGCTGTGTTGAAGAAGAAGATGGTACGAAAGCCGGTTGGTTACTATCACTTTCTTGCTGGTAATGCCGATATACTTTTTTGCATTCATCTTCTACGCTATTCAACACTTCTTCTAGCGTTTGTTCAATAGGTGGCTCAACGTTTAAATTTTTGGGAGTTGGAGGTGGTAGTACGTCCATACAGTTATAAATATTTTCAATAAGACTTTTACAACCCTTACTTTAATAGTCGGGTTCAATACAACACCAATAATATAAATAGGGAAAATAAGAATAAAATATTTCTTTAATTTCATAAACATTTTTTTAATAGCTGCCTTATAAGCAGGTTTTTCCATATATTCTTTAAGAAGTAAAAATATTATAGATATATAAAATAACATAGTTAAAATAGTAGGATAATATAAAGTAGAAAATTCTTTTGTTGCTCGTTGAAAATTCTCTAGAAATACAATAAGTTCTTTAATTTTGTCCCAATCATTATCCACAATCATATCATTTGGATTTTGATTATGGGCGTTAAAAAATAAAGTGATAGATTTTCTATAGTCATAAGCAACAACTAGTTGGTCATATAAAGAATTTCACCTAGTAGGTACTTCTTCGGGAATTTTTCTGTAAGATAGTCCACAATCGTGACAAGTTTTTTTATATTCTTTTCTCTGTTGAATTCTATTATTTTTAAAAATAAAGTGTATAGCAAATTGTATTTTTTCAAGAATATCTTGAAAAAGTGAAAGACCATCCTTTACAACTAAGTTATAAATATGACACGCACATTTGATATGAAAATGTTTTGGAAAAGACGGAGTTAAAACTTCTTTTAAAATATAAATAACAACATTGTTAGAAGATGCATTATCTAATGTAATACTCATAACTTTAACAGTTATTCCGTAATAATCGCAGACTGAATAAATATTTTCTGAAATAAACTCACCAGTGTGTCTACTATCTATATATCTATATGCTAAAATACGTTTTTGCATAGACCATTTATAATCTATCCAATGACAGGTTACCGTTAAATAATCATGGCCGTTAGTACTACGACCTATATCAGAAGTTAGAGCGACTTTGCAATTTAAATGATATAATGAATAACGCAAATATTGTTGATATTCGTGTGCAAATTTAAACACGTCTCTCTTAACCGTTGATCTAGGAAAACCTTTATAAGCAGGATTATACATATCTCTAATATAATGAATAAAACCAGGCGATTCAGGAAATGAAAAAGTCAAACCCTCCACAGCAACTAATTTTGCTAGTGCTTTCCTATCTTTATGTTTATCGTATTTAGTGGCCTGACTCCCCGCCATAGGGTTAATTTGACCACAGACTTTGTCAGGACAAGATGTGAACCTTGTCCCGATTGAGAGGACGTCTGTCACCATCTTTTCAATAATGTATTGGGCGTACAAGGCTTTGTGTTTTTGCAATAGGTGTCTTCCTAAACCCCGTCCACCATGACCTTGTCCAGCTTTTAAAAGAATAAACATTTTTACAAGTTTTACATATAGCTACTTGATTCGATGCGTCCTCACAAAATATTTCCATACAACCGATTTTAATGGTCGCTTTCTGACCTCGCCTCATACTAGGGGATAGGAGGCATTTCACTAGTGGGTGTATCATCATCTTCATTAGTAGGTGTATCATCATCTAGAGTGTCATCTAAATTAAAGTCTTCTTCATTTTGAGGATACACATTTGTGTCAAGATCATATGGTATTTCAGGAAACATTCGGGACCTATAAAATCATCTTGTCTAGGAATAGTGGAATACTGAAGAAGTACCCTTGCCACTTGTTACATACTACTGTAAGAAGTACTTTAAAAGACTTTTTGTTCTTTTCATTTTAATTATGATAATAAATAATTAAAGACTTAAAGATAATGAAATTAAATGTGCTAAAATGAAATAAAAACAAAATAATAATTTAACGAGGAACGAATGTACCAAAGCGCGACGTAAGTCGATGTAATCGAGAGGTTGAAAATTAAAACTTTGCTCTATAGATTAATCCTCGCTAGTTGCCAACTTCACTCCCAATTCTCAAATTAATAAATAGAGTGAATATGTAGTAGATAATGTTGTATATAGAAATTAGAGAAAATGTAGGAAGATTTGTGAGAAATAAGAAGAAAATGAGGTATTTATAGTTGGAAAATTGGATTAAAGTGTAAATATAATAACTTAGGGTTAAAAATAAATATAAAGGATGTAGGGGTTGGGGAGTGGGGAAGCCAAAATGGCATTGCCTAACGGCCAAATGTAAAATGGCCGTTAAACGACTATTTTTGACAAATGGCGGATCAAGCGGGATCGGCTCGGCGGGTTGGGTCGGGCGGGACCATACCCTGTCCCGCCCTGGTTCGAGCCCCGGTCCCGCTTTTTTTTTTTTTTCAATACGGGGTCGTGTCGGGGTCGGGGTTGGGTCGGAACCGGGACGGTGTCGAGGTCGGCCCGGCCCACTGGCCAGCCCTAGACTTGAATAATGATTTGGAAATGAGTAATCAATGTTAAGGGTAATTTTTTTGTCTTTCCTTGATATGGTAGTGTAAAAATAAAAAAAGAAAATTTATTTTTAATATAGTGAACCGGAGGAAGTAGTTATTTCTAGCAAGGAAATCTATTGCATGTAACAGTTCATTTTCCAACTGCTATCTCGTTAATTGGGCCAAGGAAAAGGTGATTTCCGATACGTAATTAATGATTTTTGATACCAGATATGGTGATGAATGGTGGGAGTCTAAAGAGATAACTTAAATAATACTCCTACCAAAAACACAAAAATCTAGAAAACCCAGAAAAGATGTGTAAATTGAAGTAAACTTAAAAGTTCAACAGGGCGTCCCCATCAAGTGCTCATTAGGTGAATATGGTCCCCATGCCATTACGAAAGAGAAGCATATTGCCGACCCTTAATAAAAATTTCCTAATCCAGATGATCACTATGACTGCATGGGACCCTAAGTTTCCCGTTTACAAAAAGAAGATCTGCAGAAACAAGATTTGGATACTGCTAGGCGTTCACGGTTTAAATTTGATATGTTTAATTAGTTAGGTTATTAGAAATGAATCAATTACACTGTTGAAATTCTAAGTTTAATTTATTTTTTTGTATTTTGATTTTCTTTTTTGGTTCCCGACTGTATCCGGATTCGCGCCCCGCGTAGGGTCCATTCTGGGGGAAATCTCTCTATCAAGGATTTATGCATAGTCAGGGCTCGAACTCGAGACCTCTGGTTAAGAAAGAAATAACTTATCCAGTGCACCACATTTTTTTGTGGTGTTTATTTTGAAAATTTAGTGATTCACAACACATAATATGTACTATTGAACTCGTTAATTGTTTCTACATTTGGCACAGGCTAGGCAGACGAAAATGATTGAATTAGGTGTCATGCATCTAGCTTAGATCAGGGGTCTTGTCTATGTTGGCATTAGCAATGACAAGGGTAGGTTTTGACGATTGACAGAATAAATAAACAATGCGAATGAACTAGGCCTGTAGACTTGATCCAAGAGGCAGATACATTATAAAGTGAATCAAACCAAAAACAAATGAATCAGACACTGAGATGAATTGAATGAACCAGTTCAGTGGACATGTTTCATCTCAGACACATATGCGAGAGAGAGTTCAATGGAATAGATGCTTGAACTAGATCCAAGAATATGTTTCAGCTCAGAGTCCTACCTCGAGTAGGATTTTTGTTTTATGGTAAGGACTTGGCGTACAAGGCTGCAGGATTTCATGTCATACTTATCAAGATATTCCAGACTCCTAAAAGGATATTGAAGCTGCGTGAAGATGCATGAATCCTAAACTGACTCAAACCATATTTCTCCTAATGATCCTCATCACATAGGGTTTGGGACTAGTCGACCTGCTGCACATAAAAACATAAATATTCAAGTCCTGCCATCAAAAGGTTTTACGCACTCACATAGAGAGAAAACATAATTCAAGCAAATACGTCAATATCATATTGAGTGTTCTGATTCCTAAAGTGCAACCTGATACAATGAAGAAGATTGATGAACTTGTTTCAATTTATGTACTACAGTTCTAAAGTCTAGTTTCGTGTATTAGGTTTGATTATCAAGTTGTACATGTATCAGCTTTCATAGAAGTAATTATGTTAGGTATAACCATTTTGTCAAATTTAGCTTTAAGTTAGGGTAACTTGAATATAGATGACTAGTCTAGGAAGATTAGTGAGATAGGAATTAGAGTTTAGATCCTAGGTTACAGAGTTTAGAACTTGAATTTGCAAAGGCTCACGTTGTAGTGGAGTTTGGAAAAATCCTGCAGAGGTGTAGGTCATGGTTTTTAACCTTTGTGAGCCGGGTGATTTTCACATAAAAATTACTATGTTATTACTTTTTTGTTCTTTATTATTATTCTGCAAATGCTAGCACAGAACATGTAGAGTAACATTGTCAATTATATAGTGAAAATTAGGTATAGCGTAGAATAGATATTTGGTCGTGTAAAATATAAATTGGTAGTAGAGCGGGTTCTCTTTAGAAGAGGCTAACCCCTTAAGAGAGGATCAAGATGAATGTTACACCACCAGTTGGACACAGTTAAGGACAATTGCCATGACGGCCACCACTGTTTAATGATCAGTACTACGCCTGGTAGAAAGCTAGCATGGATCATCTGCAAGTAACAGATTACGAGCTATTGGACAAGGTCACTGAGGGACCAAAATACCCTACCATGAAGGAGATGATGGACAGATGTAAAGAAAGAGAAAAATGAGTACAATGAGACTGACTACAAGATACTTGGAAAGAATGTCAAGGCTAAGAAAGTTTTGATATGTGGTCTTATACCAGATGAGTACAACTGGATCTATGGGTGTACTACGACCAAACAAATCGGGGATGCACTGAAAAATGCTCATGAAGGCACAAGTCAAGTAAGGAAGTTCAAGAAGGTCATATTTGCTACTGACAATAAAAACTTCAAGATGAAACCTGGAGAAATAGTTGCTGATATTTTCACTAGATATACCTCCATCATGAATGAGTTGACATCGTTGGAAAAGATCATCACTACTGAGGATTTAGTGCATAAAATTCTGAGGACTTTTGTTACACCCCGTAATCCCAGGATATGTTTAAGAGAATGTACGTAAGGAATCAGGACTTTAAAAATTGGTACGAAAGGAAGAATAGTTTTTCCGAAGGAAAAATCTTCCGAACTTCGGAAAGGAAAAATGTTCGTTGATGAGAATTAGATTCTCAAAATGCGTTATTTGAGACTTATGGAATTTGTTAACACTGCGGAAATTTATTTACGGATTTGGTCACATAGGGCCCACCCGGGAATTTTTTACGTTTTGTGGGGCCCACGAGGTTTTCGATATTTTGACGAATTATGGAAATTTCGAGAAATGAAATATTTTAGACCAATAGGAGGGCGACACGTGTCACCCTCCACATGGGCTTGTTGGATGAAAAGAAATGGATCAAGTCAACTAGACAAGTGGGAGCTTGATATAATTGACCCAATCTTATCCATCCATATGTTTTAATCCTAGTCATTGGTTGTATTATATATATCTACATACTACTAGTGCAAGACTAGAATTCTACACTTAGAAAAATTCAAGAAACTTGAACTAAGTGCAATGTTGCTCTCGGCAATAGCCCTTTATCCACACAAAAAAATTTCAATCTTGCTTCATAATTCACAATACTTAAACCTAAGATCCCTAGAGGTATTCTAATGATATCCCAACACAAAAATCCCGGAAAAACTACGTTTTTACGTTAGTCGCAACATGAAAACTTAAGGTGTTCTTCAACTTTGAAGTTGGAACTTGAAGAGGAGCTCTTCACAAGATTCTAAGGGTTGCTTGGAGTGGAGTGAAACGTAAATATTTGAAGCTAAGACTATTCGGAGAACCGACTTGGAACTTGGATTAATTTTGGGCATTTTGAGGTAATGTCCTTATTCCCTTGATGTAAGTTGATATTACTCATTATTATGGATAGTATATGAACTTGCGTTAAGGAAGATATGGAAAATAAGGTGTACTTGTCCCATTTTTATGTTAAAGCCGAGACTAGGAGGTTTTCGGCGTCGTTGGATTCGTTGGTTATAATCATCATTAACTTCACTTGTCGCATGTCAAAATGAAGTAATCATGTTAGTAATATGTGTGATGGATAACATGTAAGTGTCGAAATGTAATTTGAATCATGAAGAATTAAGGAAAAAGGATCTTTGGAAGGTGGAAGTTGTTGTGACAATTTTGGACAGTTTTGTCGCCTTAAGCTTTCGTTGATTAATGTCGTTGTTACCTTCATTAATTTCATGTCATATGTTGAAGGAAATCATGTCATTAAATGTTGGTATGAATTATGTATAAGTGTGGATGTATGACTTGAAGTGTAATGGATTTAAAGAAGGCTTATGTTGTTGTTAGAAGCCGAGAATGGGCTAGAATTTGGAATATTTTGGTGCAGTTTTGTGGCAGTTTTACGGGCTGTTTTAGACTTGTATGTATGCAGGAAATTGGTTGTTAATTCCGGGCCTTGAAAAAGGTGGAAAAGTACGTAGAAACAAAGGAAATGCTACTCAATTTTCCGTAGAATAAGAGACCTTACACTTAGTATTATTCTACGTTAAAAAGCTAGGATTTGATAGACGTATTATGGTTATTATAGGTTAAAGTACTACGTATAGCGTATTCTACTTGAAGGGTGGAATAGCTATCAAGGTTGAAGTACTTTGGAGCATTTTGCAACTTGTCGCTAGTCGTCGCGAGGTATGTGAATCTCTTCCTTCTTTTGGCATGATTCTACGTATGAAATATACATGTGGTGTTATTTCATGATTCCTTCTACTCTTAAAAGTTAAGAGGTACGTATGTTGATTTACTCTATGTAAAAGGTATGTCTAAGTTATCCTAAATTCTTACCAAGTCTTATGGGGGATGTTGGTAAGAGTCGTTAGGAAGTATGTGGAGTCGAGGTGACCTTGCTAATTTACTGCACTAATGAGAATAGGTATCAAACAAGCCACTGCAGCGTTAATAAAAATGTATCGACAATCAATTATATTAAAATAAGTAGAATTCTCCATCTGCATAGAAACTAAGATAAAACAAAATTGTATTACATTTTCTAGATCATGGCTGCCTTAATAAGATCGTTATAAATAAGTATAACCTATTCACAACTCATAAAAGTATATGTTACTTAATTTAAAAGAGTTTATGTTATGAAGTTTTAAGACTATGAACCTTGATTTCTTAAAAGGTTATGAGACTTTATTTTTCAAGTTATGAGACTTGATTTCTAAAGTATAGATGACATGATTTTATATGTATAAGCGACATGATTTTAAAGAGTATATGATACGAGGTTTTAAGACTATAAGCCTTGATGTTATAAGTGGAAATGACTTGATTTAAAAAGTATGGCTTCTTGATTTATTTCAAAGGATAAGAAGATTGATTTCAAAAGAGTATGTAACTTGAGTTTTAAAAAGATGAAATTTATTGATTTAAAAGAGACGGAGTTTTATGATTCTTTTTAAGTATGTGTGTACGTTGTACTTTTGGGTTTAGTTTCCCCAATGTGATAAGGAATAAAAGTGCCTTAAGTTCTCTTAAATGAAAGGTTGTTATAATAGCTTTATGGGAAGTTGTTATAACGACTTAAGAAAAAGTGAAAAGGTGGTTTAAAATGTTATGTAAGGAAAATCACATCGAGCCTACAAATAGATCGGGTTATGTTATGAGATACACCGAGCCTACAAATAGGTCGGGTTATGTTATGAGATACACCGAGCCTACAAATAGGCCGGATTATGTTATGAGATACATCGAGCCTACAAATAGGCCGGGTTATGTTATGAGACACACCGAGCCTACAAATATGTCGGGTTATGTTATGAGATACATCGAGCCTACAAATAGGTCGGGTTATATTATGAGATACACCGAGCCTACACATAGGCCGGGTTACGCCATATACAACGAGCCTACACATAGGCCAGGTTATGTCATCTTACACCGAGCCCCACAGGCGGACCGGGTTATGCTACATGATTCCACAGTACATCGAGCCCCACAGGCGGGCCGGGTTATGCTACATGATTCCACAGTACACCGAGCCCCACAGGCGGGCCGGGTTATGCTACATGATTTCACAATACACCGAGCCCCACAGGCGGGCCGGGTTATGCTCCAGATTCCACAGTACACTGAGCCCCACAGGTGGGTCAGGTTATGTCACATGATTCATCAAGACATCAGGTCCCGCAACGGGTGGTTACGTTATCACGATAGAAAATCAAATCAAGCTCCAAAATGAGAAGTCCTCCATAAAGGGCCTGATTATGTTATGTAAGATATGTAAGTTAGGTGGAGAAACTTGATCAAATTCTTAAGTATGTATGTAAGAATATGATGTTAATTCTTATTGAAAGAAGGAAAAGAAAGGTTAATGTACGATTGATTTCATGAGTTAAAATGGCACGGTAGGATCTGGTATTTCATTTTTATACTTGCCCCTGTCATTCTTTTATACAGTTATGATTTGGTTACCGTACCTTATTTTTGTTCCATACTTGCACTTTTTGTTGTCTCGGGGCTGCGTTAAATGCCCGCATGTATTAGGTACAGGTTGGTGATCCTTGCTCTTAGGATCTCTGTTGCTTTTTGGAAAAAGCTTCATTTACTCGAGGCTTATCTTTTGGTTCGATCCTGATGTAGATTATGTATATTCGCGGTATGGCGGGGCCCTGTCCCTGCAAGTCCTCTGCAAGTCCTTTAACGCAAGTGCACGTTATCGTGACAAGTAATATAGTCTAGGTAAGACCGAATATCGTCCTCAAGGATTAGTGTTCAAGTACCAATTATCTATCATTTGTTATCTATTTGGTAACCGATATTTGAGTTTGTTGATTATAACTAACAATTATAAATACTAATTAACTATGTGTTTACTTCAGTAGTGATGGAAATAGGGCTTCCAAGTCTCCCCAACTATCCGCTTATATTACTTATTAATGCAATGAATTATGGTTCTTCTTCTTTTGGAGATAGCAGGTTTACTAATTCGTTTTATACTCCCGTTAAGGCTATATAAACACTCAACCCCAGTAGCGCTCCTTTCTACCTTTCAGTGATAAGGATGACTCTATAGGAGGATTAAGAACAAAAATCGTGTTAATCGTCACGCACCTTGCGTGAATTTAGGTATTTAAACCCCTATTAACGCTACACAAGTAATTGAGGTATTTTCATCCCCAATCCGACCTATGTCTACCCAACTTACAGCATAGTCACAACCTCCTCCTTTCGAAGTTTGATTAGAAATCATATAAATAATGATAATTAGTGATCAATTAATTACCAAGCATTCAAAACAACTATTGGGTAAATCTCAACAATAAGAACAACCATAAACACGCATCAATTCATAACATAAGGTTCAAGTGAATTGACATGGAAAGTTCTATAATGGAATTAGTTCTAGTCATTGACATGACAAGAACTAATTCAATATCCAACATAAAAAGCGAAATAAAGTAAAAGAAAGAAAAGAAATTACTAAGTAATGGTCTCCAATCTTCAACTCCAAGAAGTCTTGTGTTTGTGCAAAAAGGGAACTCTTGAAAATCGCCTAGGTTCTCTTTTTATAGCCTCAAACCGCCCTTAAAGTTTTCCTTCAGATCGCCCAAAAATCGTCAAAACCTCGACTTTTTCGCGTCGGCCACGCCGCTCTTGGCGCGCGGCCGGAAGTTCTGAAATTCTTCGATAATGAGCGCGGCTCTGCGCTCTGGCATGCAGGCGCCGCGGCGCTGAAACTTCTGCGACCCTCTGGATATTGGGCGCCGAGGCGCCTGGACCTGTTGGCAGGAGGCGTCGCGGCGCTGCAACGGTACCTCTGCCTGGTTCGCCACTTTCTCGTATTTTAGGCTCTGGAACCTCCACTTTTGCCCTCTTTTTGCTCCTTTTCCGCCAAACAACTATTTTAACCAATTTGACTCAAAAGAAAGAAAATCTATCCTAAGATGACACGTATTTGTACAAAAATGGACAAAAGACTAACTAAAAACGACTCAAAAAGTGTATATAAAATACACCGATCAATTACCAAGAATTGGTAAGGACTAAATAGATATCGGGAAGGTATAAAACAGTTTAATGAATTCTCATCAAGGTTTTACGTGCTAATTTGAGATAATTAGGAGATGATGAGCTGTCTGACAAGGTAATGAACCCTTAAGAAATCATGATTTAGGGACTTAATAGAAGACTATATTAGTAAATTAAGCTACGTGGTATGCTTAAGATAATGTACGGATGTGATCCGTATGGAGTAATTATGGTTGTTGTGATTTAGACAACACGATTGAGAGTTTATGAGAAGCTATTTTACCCGTATACGGGAGGACTGATAAGGTAGGCTTGGAACATGGAAATTGTGAGCCTAAGAATTTTGATAACCGCAGAGACCTTAGATGTACAAGGCCTTCTCGGATAGTAAGATTTATTTCGGACCAAGAATGAGAATTAAGTGCGACTATGGGTCGGGTATGGGCTGTTGCGGGTCAACCCGTAGCCCGGAATAGAATGGGGTCAGTTGGAGGTAGTCCCGCTATGTGATAGGGTCACGAGGGTGTAAGGCTCAAGTCTAGTTAATCGTTGTACGAGTTCGTGGACGCATTCCGCCAGAACCGGGTCGTAAGGACCGAGAAGGGCCTTAACGAAAATTGAATCTAAGTATAATGACCAAGTTTTGATGTAGTAACTCCAAGGAATTGAAAACAGGAGAAATGATTGAGATTATGTACGTGTACTAGAATAAGTTTGGAAGTACGAGAAGAATACGATAAGTAAGAAAAGAACAAGGGTTGAAAGAATTGAAGTGTTTATAGTTATGACTAAGGAAATGTACGAAAAGAGAATCCTTTTAGGCCATGAATGGGAGTAAATAGTGATGATGCACACTTTGGATTTGTTTCCTCGTTTGGCTTATGATGGATGGATATGCATGTGCGATGTATTAGGGTCATATGTGGCATAATTAGGTTTCATTAAGTGTAGTTCTATGAGACTATACCGAGTAATGTTTAGATTGAGCTCAGAAAGAACATTCGGGGACAAATGTTTCTAAGGGGGGAAGAATGTTACACCCTGTAATTCCAGGATATGTTTAAGAGAATGTACGTATGGAATTAGGACTTTAAAAATTGGTACGAAAGGAAGAATTGTTTTTCCGAAGGAAAAATGTTCGTTGGTGAGAATTAGATTATCAAAATGCGTTATTTGAGACGTATGGAATTTGTTAACATTGCGGAAATTTATTTACGGATTTGGTCACTTAGGGCCCACCCGGGAAATTTTTACGTTTTGTGGGGCCCACGAGGTTTTCGATATTTTGACGAATTATGGAAATTTCGAGAAATGGAATATTTTAGACCAATAGGAGGGCGACACGTGTCACCCTCCACATGGGCTTGTTGGATGAAAATAAATGGACCGAGTCAACTAGAAAAGTGGGAGCTTGATATAATTGACCCAATCTTAGCTATCCATATGTTTTAATCCTAGCCATTGGTTGTATTATATATATCTACATACTACTAGTGCAAGAATATAATTCTACACTTAGAAAAATTCAAGAAACTTGAACTAAGTGCAATGTTGCTCTCGGCAATAGCCCTTTATCCACACAAAAATTTTGCAATATTGCTTCATAATTCACAATACTAAGATCCCTAGAGGTATTCTAAGGATATCCCAACACAAAAACCCGGAAAAACTACGTTTTTACATTAGTCGCAACATGAAAACCTAAGGTGTTCTTCAACTTTGAAGTTGGAACTTGAAGAGGAGTTCTTCACAAGCTTCTAAGGGTTGCTTGGAGTGGAGTGAAACGTAAAGATTTGGAGCTAAGACTATTCGGAGAACCAACTTGGAACTTGGATTAATTTTGGGCATTTTGAGGTAATGTCATTATTCCCTTGATATAAGTTGATATTACTCATTATTATGGATAGTAGATGAACTTGTGTTAAGGAAGATATGGAAAATAAGGTGTACTTGTCCCATTTTTATGTTAAAGCCGAGACTAGGAGGTTTTCGGCGTCGTTGGATTCGTTGGTTATAATCGTTGTTAACTTCACTTGTCGCATGTCAAAATGAAGTAATCATGTTAGTAATATGTGTTATGGAGAACATGTAAGTGTCGAAATATAATTTGAATCATGAAAAATTAAGCAAAAAGGATCTTTGGAAGGTGGAAGTTGTTGTGACAATTTTGGACAGTTTTGTCGCCTTAAGCTTTCGTTGATTAATGTCGTTGTTACCTTCATTAATTTCATGTCATATGTTGAAGGAAATCATGTCATTAAATGTTGGTATGAATTATGTATAAGTGTGGATGTATGACTTGAAGTGTAATGGATTTAAGGAAGGCTTATGTTGTTGTTGTTAAAAGCCGAGAATGGGCTAGAATTTGGAATATTTTGGTGCAGTTTTGTGGCAGTTTTACGGGCTGTTTTAGACTTGTATGTATGCAGGAAATTGATTGTTAATTTCGGGCCTTAAAAAAGGTGGAAAACTACGTAGAAACAAATAAAATGATGCCCAATTTTCCGTAGAATAAGAGACCTTACACTTAGTATTATTCTACGTTAAAAAGCTAGGATTTGATAGACGTATTATGGTTATTATAGGTTAAAGTACTACGTATAGCGTATTCTACTTGAAGTGTGGAATAGCTATCAAGGTTGAAGTACTTTGGAGCATTTTGCAACTTGTCGCTAGTCGTCGCGAGGTATGTGAACCTCTTCCTTCTTTTGGCATGATTCTACGTATGAAATATACATGTGGTGTTATTTCATGATTCCTTCTACTCTTAAAAGTTAAGAGGTACGTATGTTGATTTACTCTATGTAAAAGGTATGTCTAAGTTATCCTAAGTTCTTACCGAGTCTTATGGGGGATGTTGGTAAGAGTCGTTAGTAAGTATGTGGAGTCGAGGTGACCTTGCTAATTTACTGCACTAATGAGAATAGGTATCAAACAAGCCACTGCAGCGTTAATAAAAATGTATCGACAATCAATTATATTAAAATAAGTAGAATTCTCCATCTGCATAGAAACTAAGATAAAACAAAATTGTATTACATTTTCTAGATCATGGCTGCCTTAATAAGATCGTTATAAATAAGTATAACCTATTCACAACTCATAAAAGTATATGTTACTTAATTTAAAAGAGTTTATGTTATGAAGTTTTAAGACTATGAACCTTGATTTCTTAAAAGGTTATGAGACTTTATTTTTCAAGTTATGAGACTTGATTTCTAAAGTATAGATGACATGATTTTATATGTATAAGCGACATGATTTTAAAGAGTATATGATACGAGGTTTTAAGACTATAAGCCTTGATGTTATAAGTGGAAATGACTTGATTTAAAAGTATGGCTTGATTTATTTCAAAGGATAAGAAGATTGATTTCAAAGAGTATGTAACTTGAGTTTTAAAAGATGAAATTTATTGATTTAAAAGAGACGGAGTTTTATGATTCTTTTTAAGTATGTGTATGCGTTGTACTTTTTGGGTTTAGTTTCCCCAATGTGATAAGGAATAAAAGTGCCTTAAGTTCTCTTAAATGAAAGGTTGTTATAATAGCTTTATGGGAAGTTGTTATAACGACTTAAGAAAAGTGAAAAGGTGGTTTAAAATGTTATGTAAGGAAAATCACATCGAGCCTACAAATAGATCGGGTTATGTTATGAGATACACCGAGCCTACAAATAGGTCGGGTTATGTTATGAGATACACCGAGCCTACAAATAGGCCGGATTATGTTATGAGATACATCGAGCCTACAAATAGGCCGGGTTATGTTATGAGACACACCGAGCCTACAAATATGTCGGGTTATGTTATGAGATACATCGAGCCTACAAATAGGTCGGGTTATATTATGAGATACACCGAGCCTACACATAGGCCGGGTTACGCCATATACAACGAGCCTACATAGGCGGTTATGTCATCTTACACCGAGCCCCAGCGGGCCGGGTTATCTTCATGATTCCACGACATCGAGCCCCACAGGCGGGCCGGGTTATGCTACATGATTCCACAGTACACCGAGCCCCACAGGCGGGCCGGGTTATGCTACATGATTTCACAATACACCGAGCCCCACAGGCGGGCCGGGTTATGCTCCAGATTCCACAGTACACTGAGCCCCACAGGTGGGTCAGGTTATGTCACATGATTCATCAGTACATTGTGTCCCGCAAATGGGTCGGGTTACGTTATCACGTATAGAAAATCAAATCAAGCTCCAAAATGAGAAGTCCCTCCATAAAGGGTCGGATTATGTTATGTAAGATATGTAAGTTAGGTGGAGAAACTTGATCAAATTCTTAAGTATGTATGTAAGAATATGATGTTAATTCTTATTGAAAGAAGGAAAAGAAAGGTTAATGTACGATTGATTTCATGAGTTAAAATGGCACGGTAGGATCTGGTATTTCATTTTTATACTTGCCCCTGTCATTCTTTTATACGGTTATGATTTGATTACTGTACCTTATTTTTGTTCCATACTCGGTACCTGTTGTACTGACCCCCTTTGGGGGGCTGCGTTCATGCCCGCATGTATTAGGTACACAGGTTGGTGATCCTTGCTCTTAGGATCTCTGTTCAGTTTTTGGAAAAAAGCTTCATTTACTCTGGAGGCTTATCTTTTGGTTCGGATCCCTGTTGATGTAGATTATGTATATTCAAGGGTATGGCGGGGCCCTGTCCCTGCAAGTCCTCTGCAAGTCCTTTAACGCAAGTGCACGTTATCGTGACAAGTAATATAGTCTAGGTAAGACCGAATATCGTCCTCAAGGATTAGTGTTCAAGTACCAATTATCTATCATTTGTTATCTATTTGGTAACCGATATTTGAGTTTGTTGATTATAACTAACAATTATAAATACTAATTAACTATGTGTTTACTTCAGTAGTGATGGAAATAGGGCTTCCAAGTCTCCCCAACTATCCGCTTATATTACTTATTAATGCAATGAATTATGGTTCTTCTTCTTTTGGAGATAGCAGGTTTACTAATTCGTTTTATACTCCGCTAAGGCTATATAAACACTCAACCCCGATGGCGCTCCTTTCTACCTTTCGGTGATAAGGATGACTCTATAGGAGGATTAAGAACAAAAATCGTGTTAATCGTCACGCACCTTGCGTGAATTTAGGTATTTAAACCCCTATTAACGCTACACAAGTAATTGAGGTATTTTCATCCTCAATCCGACCTATGTCTACCCAACTTACAGCATAGTCACAACCTCCTCCTTTCGAAGTTTGATTAGAAATCATATAAATAATGATAATTAGTGATCAATTAATTACCAAGCATTCAAAACAACTATTGGGTAAATCTCAACAATAAGAAGAACAACCATAAACATGCATCAATTCATAACATAAGGTTCAAGTGAATTGACATGGAAAGCCCTATAATGGAATTAGTTCCTAGTCATTGACATGACAAGAACTAATTCAATATCCAACATAAAAACTGAAATAAAGTAAAAGAAAGAAAAGAAATTACTAAGTAATGGTCTCCAATCTTCAACTCCAAGAAGTCTTGTGTTTGTGCAAAAAAGGGAACTCTTGAAAACTGCCTAGGGTTCTCTTTTTATAGCCTCAAAACCGCCCTTAAAGTTTTCCTTCAGATCGCCCAAAAATCGTCAAAACCTCGACTTTTTCGCGTCGGCGCGCGCCATGCTCTTGGCGCATGGCCGGAGTTCTGAAATTCTCGATAATGAGCGCGCGGCTCGCGCTCTGGCTGCAGGCGCGCGCTGAACTCTGCGACCCTCTGGATATTGGGCGCCGAGGCGCTGGACTCTGATGGCGGGGCGTCGGCGGCTGCACCTCTGCCTGGTTCGCCACTTTCTCGTATTTTAGGCTCTGGAACCTCCACTTTTGCCCTCTTTTTGCTCCTTTTCCGCCAAACAACTATTTTAACCAATTTGACTCAAAAGAAAGAAAATCTATCCTAAGATGACACGTATTTGTACAAAAATGGACAAAAGACTAACTAAAAACGACTCAAAAAGTGTATATAAAATACACCGATCAATTACCAAGAATTGGTAAGGACTAAATAGATATCGGGAAGGTATAAAACAGTTTAATGAATTCTCATCAAGGTTTTACGTGCTAATTTGAGATAATTAGGAGATGATGAGCTGTCTGACAAGGTAATGAACCCTTAAGAAATCATGATTTTGGGACTTAATAGAAGACTATATTAGTAAATTAAGCTACGTGGTATGCTTAAGATAATGTACGGATGTGATCCGTATGGAGTAATTATGGTTGTTGTGATTTAGACAACACGATTGAGAGTTTATGAGAAGCTATTTTACCCGTATACGGGAGGACTGATAAGGTAGGCTTGGAACATGGAAATTGTGAGCCTAAGAATTTTGATAACCGCAGAGACCTTAGATGTACAAGGCCTTCTCGGATAGTAAGATTTATTTCGGACCAAGAATGAGAATTAAGTGCGACTATGGGTCGGGTATGGGCTGTTGCGGGTCAACCCGTGAGTCTTAATAGAATGGGGTCAGTTGGAGGTAGTCCCGCTATGTGATAGGGTCACGAGGGTGTAAGGCTCAAGTCTAGTTAATCGTTGTACGAGTTCGTGGACGCATTCCGCCAGAACCGGGTCGTAAGGACCGAGAAGGGCCTTAACGAAAATTGAATCTAAGTATAATGACCAAGTTTTGATGTAGTAACTCCAAGGAATTGAAAACAGGAGAAATGATTGAGATTATGTACGTGTACTAGAATAAGTTTGGAAATGCAGAAGAATCGATAAGTAAGAAAAGAACAAGGGTTGAAAGAATTGAAGTGTTTATAGTTATGACTAAGGAAATGTACGAAAAGAGAATCCTTTTAGGCCATGAATGGGAGTAAATAGTGATGATGCACACTTTGGATTTGTTTCCTCGTTTGGCTTATGATGGATGGATATGCATGTGCGATGTATTAGGGTCATATGTGGCATAATTAGGTTTCATTAAGTGTAGTTCTATGAGACTATACCGAGTAATGTTTAGATTGAGCTCAGAAAGAACATTCGGGGACAAATGTTTCTAAGGGGGGAAGAATGTTACACCCTGTAATTCCAGGATATGTTTAAGAGAATGTACGTATGGAATTAGGACTTTAAAAATTGGTACGAAAGGAAGAATTGTTTTTCCGAAGGAAAAATGTTCGTTGGTGAGAATTAGATTATCAAAATGCGTTATTTGAGACGTATGGAATTTGTTAACATTGCGGAAATTTATTTACGGATTTGGTCACTTAGGGCCCACCCGGGAAATTTTTACGTTTTGTGGGGCCCACGAGGTTTTCGATATTTTGACGAATTATGGAAATTTCGAGAAATGGAATATTTTAGACCAATAGGAGGGCGACACGTGTCACCCTCCACATGGGCTTGTTGGATGAAAATAAATGGACCGAGTCAACTAGAAAAGTGGGAGCTTGATATAATTGACCCAATCTTAGCTATCCATATGTTTTAATCCTAGCCATTGGTTGTATTATATATATCTACATACTACTAGTGCAAGAATATAATTCTACACTTAGAAAAATTCAAGAAACTTGAACTAAGTGCAATGTTGCTCTCGGCAATAGCCCTTTATCCACACAAAAATTTTGCAATATTGCTTCATAATTCACAATACTAAGATCCCTAGAGGTATTCTAAGGATATCCCAACACAAAAACCCGGAAAAACTACGTTTTACATTAGTATAACATGAAAACCTAAGGTGTTCTTCAACTTTGAAGTTGGAACTTGAAGAGAGTTCTTCACAAGCTTCTAAGGGTTGCTTGGAGTGGAGTGAAACGTAAAGATTTGGAGCTAAGACTATTCGAGAACCAACTTGGAACTTGGATTAATTTTGGGCATTTTGAGGTAATGTCATTATTCCCTTGATATAAGTTGATATTACTCATTATTATGGATAGTAGATGAACTTGTGTTAAGGAAGATATGGAAAATAAGGTGTACTTGTCCCATTTTTATGTTAAAGCCGAGACTAGGAGGTTTTCGGCGTCGTTGGATTCGTTGGTTATAATCGTTGTTAACTTCACTTGTCGCATGTCAAAATGAAGTAATCATGTTAGTAATATGTGTTATGGAGAACATGTAAGTGTCGAAATATAATTTGAATCATGAAAAATTAAGCAAAAAGGATCTTTGGAAGGTGGAAGTTGTTGTGACAATTTTGGACAGTTTTGTCGCCTTAAGCTTTCGTTGATTAATGTCGTTGTTACCTTCATTAATTTCATGTCATATGTTGAAGGAAATCATGTCATTAAATGTTGGTATGAATTATGTATAAGTGTGGATGTATGACTTGAAGTGTAATGGATTTAAGGAAGGCTTATGTTGTTGTTGTTAAAAGCCGAGAATGGGCTAGAATTTGGAATATTTTGGTGCAGTTTTGTGGCAGTTTTACGGGCTGTTTTAGACTTGTATGTATGCAGGAAATTGATTGTTAATTTCGGGCCTTAAAAAAGGTGGAAAACTACGTAGAAACAAATAAAATGATGCCCAATTTTCCGTAGAATAAGAGACCTTACACTTAGTATTATTCTACGTTAAAAAGCTAGGATTTGATAGACGTATTATGGTTATTATAGGTTAAAGTACTACGTATAGCGTATTCTACTTGAAGTGTGGAATAGCTATCAAGGTTGAAGTACTTTGGAGCATTTTGCAACTTGTCGCTAGTCGTCGCGAGGTATGTGAACCTCTTCCTTCTTTTGGCATGATTCTACGTATGAAATATACATGTGGTGTTATTTCATGATTCCTTCTACTCTTAAAAGTTAAGAGGTACGTATGTTGATTTACTCTATGTAAAAGGTATGTCTAAGTTATCCTAAGTTCTTACCGAGTCTTATGGGGGATGTTGGTAAGAGTCGTTAGTAAGTATGTGGAGTCGAGGTGACCTTGCTAATTTACTGCACTAATGAGAATAGGTATCGAACAAGCCATTGCAGCGTTAATAAAAATATATCGACAATCAATTATATTAAAATTAGTAGAATTCTCCATCTTCATAGAAACTAAGATAAGACAAAATTATATTACATTTTCTAGATCATGGCTGCCTTAATAAGATCGTTATAAATAAGTATAACCTATTCACAGCTCATAAAAGTATATGTTACTTAATTTAAAAGAGTTTATGTTATGAAGTTTTAAGACTATGAACCTTGATTTCTTAAAAGGTTATGAGACTTTATTTTTCAAGTTATGGGACTTGATTTCTAAAGTATAGATGACATGGTTTTATATGTATAAGCGACATGATTTTAAAGAGTATATGATACGAGGTTTTAAGACTATAAGCCTTGATGTTATAAGTGGAAATGACTTAATTTAAAAAGTATGGCTTCTTGATTTATTTCAAAGGATAAGAAGATTGATTTCAAAGAGTATGTAACTTGAGTTTTTAAAAGAAGAAATTTATTGATTTAAAAGAGAAGGAGTTTTATGATTCTTTTTAAGTATGTGTGTACGTAGTACTTTTGGGTTTAGTTTCCCCAATGTGATAAGGAATAAAAGTGCCTTAAGTTCTCTAAAATGAAAGGTTGTTATAATAGCTTTATGAGAAGTTGTTATAACGACTTAAGAAAAAGTGAAAAGGTGGTTTAAAATGTTATGTAAGGAAAATCACACCGAACCTACAAATAGGCCGGGTTATGTTATGAGATACACCGAGCCTACAAATAGGTCGGGTTATGTTATGAGATACACCGAGCCTACAAATAGGCCGGATTATGTTATGAGATACACCGAGCCTACAAATAGGTCAGGTTATGTTATGAGACACACCGAGCCTACAAATAGGCCAGGTTATGTTATGAGACACACCGAGCCTACAAATAGATCGGATTGTGTTATGAGATACACCGAGACTACAAATAGGCTGGATTATGTTATGAGATACACCGAGCCTACACATAGGCCGGGTTACGCCATATACACCAAGCCTACACATAGGTCGGGTTACGTCATCTTACACCAAGCCCCACAGGTGGGCCGGGTTATGCTACATGATTCCACAGTACACCGAGCCCCACAGGCGGGCCGGGTTATGCTACATGATTCCACAGTACACCGAGCCCCACAGGCGGGCCGGGTTATGCTACATGATTCCGCAGTACACCGAGCCTTACAGGCGGGCCGGGTTATGCTACATGATTCCATAATACACCGAGCCCCACAGGCGGGTCGGGTTATGATACAGATTCCAAAGTGCACTGAGCCCCACAGGTGGGCCAGGTTATGTCACATGATTCATCAGTACACCGTGTCCCGCAAATGGGTCGGGTTACATTATCACGTATGGAAAATCAAAGCAAGCTCCAAAATGAGAAGTTCCTCCATAAAGGGCCGGATTATGTTATGTAAGATATGTAAGTTAGGTGGAGAAACTTGATCAAATTCTTAAGTATGTATGTAAGAATATGATGTTAATTCTTATTGAAAGAAGGAAAAGAACGGTTAATGTACGATTGATTTCATGAGTTAAAATGTCACGGTAAGATCTGGTATTTCATTTTTATACTTGCCCCTTTCATTCTTTTATACGGTTATGATTTGATTACTGTACCTTATTTTCGTTCCATACTCGATACCTGTTGTACTGACCCCCTTCGGGGGGCTGCGTTCATGCCCGCAGGTATTAGGTACACAGGTTGGTAATCCTTGCTCTTAGGATCTCTGTTCAGTTTTTGGGAAAAAGCTTCATTTACTCCGGAGGCTTATCTTTTTGTACGGATCCCTGTTGATGTAGATTATGTGGTTATGACAAAATTCTTAGAGGTTTGTAGTCATATCTTGTGGGTCGGTTTGTAAAGAAAAAAGATGTATCTGCTTTTAGCTTTATATATATATATATATATATGTCCAGGGAGGTAGCCTTATCGACTAGCCTGTTGTTTATTTCCTGTAAATGTACGTTATGAGTTTCATGTATGTTCCGCTGATTTTTCTCTGATGTATACATGTAAGGGTGCCCAGGTAGAGCACCAGTTGCGGGCCCGGGGTTGGGTCGTGACAACTTTACCAAAGGCCTTCAAGATGAAGGTCATTGCAATACGGGAGGCCAATGACATAGGAGTTATGTCACTTGATGAACTAGCCGGTAACCTAAAAACATATGAAATAGACATGGAGAACTCTAAGAATAAGGAAACAAGTACGGGATGAAACTCAAGGCCTCTGAAAGTGAAGATGAAGAGTTGGCCTTTGTAGAGTATATTTTATACACTCTTTTGAGTCGTTTTTAGTTAAGTATTTTCCTCTTTTCGTTCGTGTTTAGTATAGTATTAGGTTGTTTTTCTTTCATTTTGTGTCACAACGGTTATAAAGGAGAGAATACTACTTTTGAGGATGAAATTGCATAATAAAAGCCCAAGCAATGAAGCCTAAAAGGTCCCGAGAAGACTAGAAGAAATCAGGCGAAAACGGGATGAAAAGGCAGAGGCACCGCGGTGCATAGCATGTAAGGACCGCGGTGCTCGAAGCACCGCGGCGGACGGAATAAAGGTCGGGGCTAAAATTTCCAGAAATTCCGAAAAACAAATCACCGTCAAAGGCACCGCGGTGCTTGGCAGCAGCACCGCGGTTCCGACGGGTATTTTCAGAAAAGTTGGGCCGAATTTCAGTAAGGGTAAAAGGGTCCGAAGCAAGGTTTTTCTCAGATATAAATACCTTAAACCCTGTCCTATTCTGTATCATACTTGGTGGAGGCAAGAGCAAGATTAGAGACATCTCCTGGTTCAAGTTATTTCCTTTCCCTTATTTTATTTCAGTTTATGTTGGATTGTAAATTAGTTCTTGACATGACAATGTTTAGGAGCTAATTACTTTAGTAGGGTTTTCCGTCGAATCTTCTTGAAACACTTTCATATAGTTAATGCATAGTTATTGATTTCTTCTTCAGCATATTAAGATCTATTCAATATTGGTGTGATTGCTAGATAATTAACTGGTCATTAATTGTCATAACTTATATGATTTCGAATCAAAAGTATGAAAGGTGAGATTTGAATTGTTGTAGTTGTCTAGATACAAGTTAAAATCGTGGACGAAAGTACTGCGATACTTGTGTAGTATTTAAGGTTATTGTTCTTAATCCTCCTGTGTGGTAAAATCAATCATAAAAATATAGAAGGTTTCTGCACAAGGTTGAGCTCTTGTATGTCCTAACCGTAATATGATGACAAATTAGTTAACATGCTATCTTAATAAGAAGTAGAATCATTAGATTGCATTAACACGTGAAAGAGTGGATAATTGAGGAGATTGAAAACCCTATTTCCTTCATAATTGTTTTAAACAAAAGTATTATCATCTTTAGTTTAATTTCTGCACTTACTATAATTTTAGTTCTTAGTCATAAAATCCAAACTAAAGAATGTCAACCAAATAGATATTATAGATTAGATAGTCGATACTTGACAAACCAGTCTCTGTGGACGATAACTCGGTCTTACAGATCTTTATTACATGAACGATACGTACAAAGCATCTAGAAATATTGCACCAAGTTTTTGGCGTCGTTGCCGGGGACTGACGTACTATCAATATCGAATTATCTATTCTTATTTCTAATTTGGTTTTTATTTTCTGTTTTTATTTATTCTAGAACGTTTTGCCGTGATCTGTTTGTTGTTTTTTTATAAATTTCAGGAAACTTAGTTTATGCGAAGTATGAGAGAAGCAAACACTCTTATCCCTTTGAACCCTGAAATTGAGAGATTGTGTAGACAGAACATGAAAGAAAAGAGAATTGTTGATTCATTATCAATGGGTGATCATCAAAATAACTATCAGCAAAACAACAGTTTGGTGAATGATGAGTTACCGTCTGTCTTAAGACAAGTCCCTGCAGAAAAGAGCTTGGGAGACTATGTGTTGCATGCAATCACAGGGGTGCAGACTTGCATCAGGCTTCCAACTGTTGAAGCCAATAATTTTGAAATCAAACCAGTAATCTTGCACATGGTTCAAGGTTTAGTCCAATTTGGGGTTTACCGTCTGAAGATCTCTATTTGCATCTAGCGAATTTCCTGGAGCTGTGTGCAACCTTTAAATACAATGGTGTTACTGACAATGTCATTCGGTTGAGACTCTTTCCATTCTCACTCAGGGATAGAGCAAAGAGTTGATTGAACTCATTGCAGGAGAACTCCATCACTACATGACAAGACTTAGCCCAGAAGTTTCTTGCTAAATTTTTCCCTCCAGCAAAGGCAGCAAGGCTCAAAGGAGAGCTAAATAATTTTTTTCAGATGGAGGGAGAGTCACTGTATGATGCATGAGAGCGGTTTAAAGATTTGCATAGGAAGTGTCCGCATCATGGGATTGAGAAGTGGATGTTAGTCCACATATTCTACAATGGGTTGTGTGGTACAACTCGTACCATTATTGATGCTGCAGCATGGGGGACGTTCATGAGAAAGAGTGTCAATGAGGCACATGATTTGCTAGAAGACATGACCACAAACAACCATCAGGGGGCCGATGAGAGAGCAGTGAACATCAGGAAAGTGGTCGGGGTTCATGAGTTGGATGCTATCACTGCATTGACTGCGCAGGTTGCCACTTTGACGAAGCAAATGCAACAGGGTACCATGTCAGTTAAAGCTGTCCAGACACTAGTGAGTTATGAAATTTGTGGGGGTCCCCATACTTTTGATAGGTGTACAACAGTGGACCCAAATAATGTGCTTATGGAGCAGGTTCAGGCAGTGGGAAATTTTCAGAGGCCCTACAGCAATGCATTCTCCAACACGTATAATCAGGGGTGGAGAAATTACCCAAATTTTTTATGGAAGAATGAACAAGGGCAGCAACCACAATTTCAGGCATCATCCTCACAGCAGTTCAGCCCACCAGCCCCACAAGAGAAGCCAGATGACATAAAAGGAGCACTGTTGACCTTGGCCAACTTTCAGAATCAATTTATGGCAGAAACTAGGTCTTCAATTTCATCCTTGGCCAATACTTAGATAAAATTTATGGCAGAGACCACCCAGTTCATGACCGAAACAAGATCATTCATAAGGAATCTGGAAACACAGGTGGGACAGTTGGCACACACGCTGAACAGTAGAGAGCAGGGGAATCTTACCAACAATATTATGATGAACCTAAGAGAACAGTGTCAGGCAATCAGCTTAAGAAGTGGGAAGCAATTGGAGCATGTTGCACCCCAACCAGTAGTGGGGAAGGAAAATGATATGGAGAAGATAGGGGATGCAGAAAATGAGGGGGTTACTGATGACCGCCCTATTTTAGAGAAAGCTCCACCCACAGTGATGAGGGAATATACAAACAAAATTCATTACCCTCAAAGACTGCAAAATAAGGCTTTGGATAAGCAGTTTTCGAAATTTTTGGAGGTGTTTAAAAAATTCCACATTAACCTTCCTTTCATTGAAGCCTTGGAGCAAATGTCAGCATATGTGAAGTTCATGAAAGACATCCTTTTTAAGAAGAAGAAGCTGACAGATTATGAGACAGTGGTGCTGACAGAGGAGTGTAGTGCTATCTTACAAAAGAAACTTTCTCCAAAGTTAAAAGATCCAGAGAGTTTCACCTTACCTTGCACTATAGGGAAGGTGACATGCAAGCAGTCTCTACGTGATTTGGGGGAAAGTGTCAATCTGATGCCCCTCTGTGTTCAAAAGACTTGGGTTAGGAGAATCAAGGCCAACCACAGTCACCTTGCAGCTAGCTGATCACTCAGTTGTGCATCCCAAAGGAATAATTGAAGATGTGTTGGTAAAAGTAGGTAAATTCATTTTTCCTGCTGACTTCCTCATCCTAGACATGAAATTAGATGAAAATATGTCCATCATACTTGGGAGACCATTCCTAGCCACAGGAAGGACACTTATTGATGTCGATAAAGGAGAGCTTAACTCAGAGTTCAAGATGATGAGATGACTTTCACTGTTTTCAAGTCTTCCACTGAATCACAAGTCACTGATAGATGCTTTGCTATTGGAATAATTGATAAGGTTGTGTCTGAGAAAAGTCTCACAAGTATTGATGCTCGTGGGGTACCATTAAAGCTGCATGAAGAACTTGATAGTAAGAATTTTGAACCTGTGAATGATGAAAAAGGAACAAACTCCTCTGAAATCTGCCCTGTGAAAAAGAAGAGAAGGGGGAGAAAGAGAATGGTGTTTAAATGGATATGCGGAGGAGATAATCTACCTCCTTGAGTGAACAAGGTATCTGCGTCCAGCTAAAAGACGTTAAAGACAGCGCTACTTGGGAGGCAACCCAATATTTTTAATTATGTTATTTCAATTTTTGTTTTAGTTGCTTTATTTTGTCTTGGACAGTCTCACGATCTGGTATTTTAGTGTACTGGATGACAGATGAAAGGCAGGACTCACTCCGAAGGGTGAATGGTTAACAAGGCAGAAAACTGGAGACACTGAAATTTTTCGGTAATTAGCACCGCGGTGTATGGAGCACGGACCGCGGCGCCTCTCGGGCAGCGTGCACAGTAATTTCTCATTCATCGCAGACCTCCGTTATGACCGTTGTTTTGTGTCTGTAAGTTGTCCCTTTATGTGTAGTCTTCACACATTGGGGACAATGTATCGATTAAGTTTGGGGGTTTTATTTTCATTTTGTTGTTGTTTTGAGTCTTTTTATTGTATTTTTTTAGTGTTTTATGTGTTTTGTGAGTCATAATTTTTTTTATGGATCATGTATGTTGTAGTTGCTAAAGATAATGAGTGGATTAATTGGAATAATGTAATGGAATTGAAAGCAAAAAGCTGTGTGCTTAAGTTAGATATGCAAAAAATTCATGACATCTGATTATTTGGGATATTTGTGCTTAGCCTATATGTTGTCAATTATGAAAAGAAATGTTGAAATGTCTAGAAAATTTGTTTGCTTGTTATTTGAGGCGAAATAGTTAAGATATTGTTACACCCCGTAGTTCCAGGGTATGTATGCGAGGACGTACGTACGAGAATACGACATTAAAATAGTAAAGGAAGAAAGATGTGATTTTTCGACGGAAAAGTTTCCGGATTTTGTGAAGGAAAAAGGTTCGTTAATGAAAATTGGATTCCCAGATTTGGTATTCGGACTTCTTGGAATATTAGAGAATTATGGAATTTTATTTCCGGAATTGGTCACGTGGGGCCCACGGGAGAAATTTACGGTTTTGTGGGGCCCACTTTGTTTTTGAGATTTTGGCCATTATGGATATTTTCGGGAGATGAAATATTTTGATTTAGCAGAGGGCGACACGTGTCACCCCCAGGTGGCTCTTGGCCGAAATTACTGATGTTGGCAAGCATGTGGTCTTGTCTTGCAAGATATTTTTAGTGTGGACAAGTGGCTTGTGGGACCCACACACACTTGTCCTCAATCTCTACCACACACTTGCCTTCATCCTAGCCCTTGGTTGTCCTATATATACACTACTAGTTGATGAAATCTTCCACACTTAACCATTTCAAGACTTGAGAAAACCCTCCCTCTCCCTTCATGTAGCTCTCGGCCATGGTGCCATTTCTTGAGCAAAATTTGTCCAACAAATCTTAAACTCTCAAGTGTTCTTCCCTAAGGTGTTAGTAAGATTGTGTACCAAGAGTTGGAAAAGATTTCACACCCCTAGCCTTGAAGGGATGCCTTGGCCGAAAGTTGTCATCTTTGAAACCTAAGTGTTCTTCATTTTTTGGAGTTGAATCTTGAAGAGAAGTTGGTTAGTAGCTTCTATGGGTTGCTTGTAACGGATTGGAACGTAAGGATTTGGAGCTAAACTTGCTAAGAAGCGACTTTAAGTTCTTGGATATTTTTGGGCTTTTTGAGGTAATGATCTTAATCCTCTTTGTGAAGTTGGATATTATGTATATTTGGAAGTATATATATAAGTATAAGATATGTGGAAAGAAGTTTGGAAAGATTTGGATCTTGTTAAGTTGCTAAAATGGAAGATTGGCAAGAAAGCCACAAAATGGTAAAAACGTATCTTACTTGCTAAGAAGCTAATAACAAAGTAACTATAACTTATATTAAGATTGGAATATAAGTTGGAAGACTAATGAAGTAATTGGATAAGTGTGATTATTGAAAGTTGGCCAAGAACACCAACTAGTGGACTAAAGGATCGTATTTACTTTGGATCAGATTTACTTTGGACCGTATTTACATTGGATCAGATTTACATTGTTGTTAAGGGGAAGATTGTTAATCGCGTCCGTTTGGGCGTGTGATCCCCTTCTTTAAATTTCGAAAATGTTGCGCCTTAAATGTGGCATGTTGGTTACTGTTATCGGGCCTTGAAAAATGTGGAAAAGTATGTAAAACGGGAAGTCTTGCCAATTTTCCGTAGAATTAGAGGGCTTTTTATTGGTATAAGTCTTCAATGGTAAGAAAGGTTTGATAGAAGTACTATGACCATTTTAGGAGTGAAGTACTACGTGTGGCATGATCTACTTGGCTTAAGGAGTAGCCGACGGGTTGAAGTACTTGGAGCGTTTTGCTATTTGTCGATAATCGTCGCGAGGTATGTGAACCTCTTCCTATCTTTTCTAGCATGATTGTTGTGAACTATGTAGTACGGTAGACGTACGTGTGTTAAACGAATTTGGTTGGTTTAAAACATAAAGTGTTATAATAGTTTTATGGGAAGTTAGTTATAACGACTTTAAATAGGTAAAAGAATGGTTTGTTGATTTTAAAAGGCAAGAGACTTGGCTTATATCTGACTTGTGATAATGTTAAGAACTTGAATTGTGTTAAAAATTTGTGAAACCGCATTCATGAGTAATGGGTACTTGGTTTTTAAAAGGATAATGTTTTATTGATTTCGGAAATGGGAATAAGTATCGAACAAACCACTGCAGCGTTAATAAAGAAAAATGTATTGGCAAATAATTGATTATATTAAAACCAGTAGAAACCTCCATCTGCATAGAAGCTAAGATAAGACAAAATTGTATTACATTTCCTAGATCATGGCTGCTTTAATAAGATCATTAATAACAAGTATTGATTTTTCTTAAATTCCAAAGTAAGGAACTTGTTTTCTAAAAGAAAAGGGACTTGAGGAATTTGAAGTGTTTTGGTTTAAAGAAAGGCATGGTTTTGTCTTAAGATGGTTTAAAAAGAAGGTATGGAAATTGTTTTGGTTTACTTAAAAAGATAGTTACTCTATTTTGATACTACGTATCACGTGACTTGTTGTGAAGGAAATGGATCTTTTAAAGAGTTAAAATCGTAGTACCGGGATTAAAATCCGGTTTTGTTGTAATAAAGAATGTCTAAAAATATGTTGAACTTGCTATGCCGTGGTGATATCCTTTGTTGTGCAAGTGTTGTATTTACCGCTACCGCGTCTCGCCGAGAGGCCGGCTATCCGTTGATTGATGGACATCGACACGATGGGTGGCCCAGGGTATCTTCCACTATATCGATCCTTTTGGACATACCGACACGATGGGTGGCCCGGGTACGCTCCATTGTGAGTGTGATCTTGTTATTTGTTTTGGACATCGACACGACGATGGGTGGCCCACGAGTACGCTTCCACTTTGATTGTTATTTTGTTATTTCCTTTCGACATACCGACACGATGGGTGGCCCACGGTATGCTTCCATTGGAGTGTTATCTTGTTATTTGCTTTGGACATACCGACACGATGGGTGGCCCACGAGTACGCTTCCATTATGATTGTTATCTTGTTATTTCCTTCGACATACCGACACGATGGGTGCCCGGGTATGCTTCCATTAGGATGGTTCCATGGCCACGCTTGTACCGAGGTAAGACGGGGCATGCGCGTCGTCATGCGTTAAATTCGAGTTATATTTGAGTGATGACCACGCGCGTGAGTCCTCGACTTGACATGCCGCTAAATTATATCGTGAATCGTAGTTTGGTTATCATACATGTCTCGCTTTATATGCATCGTTATGGGTTCACTTACGCATTTTTCGCCATATACTTGGTACTGTTATCGACTCTCCTTCGGCCGCGTTCACGCCGCAGTAGGTACACCGATTGTTGATCCTCGCTCTTAGGATCACTGTCACAGATTGAAAGCTCCGCTTTCTCGGAGGCTTATCTTTTGGTATAGTCCTGTCATTGTAAGGTACTTGTACATTCTGTGGTATGGCGGGGCCCCGTCCGTCATAGTTGTTATAAAAACTCTTAGAGTCTGCGTAATCTTGTGGCGGTGGTTTGTAAAAGGATATAACTGTTCGTGTTTTATGTTTATATACAGGAAGGTGACCGTTTTGGTTAGCCTGTTTCTTTTCATATTGTTCATATGTTTAAGTTTTTAATTCTGCTGATTTTCTCTGATGTTGTATCACTAGGGTGCCCGGGGTAAGGCACCAGTCGCGGGCCCGAGGTCGGGTCGTGACAGATATACATGTTTTGGGAGATGATTCAGACATCTCTTTGATAGCCCTTCTGATCGTTCATGACCTACCCTAACAAAAAATTGTGTCACTAGTCAGCCCCGTTGAGTCTAAATAAAGATATAATATCTTTGTTTGACACCCTATGATTACATGTTTGTGCCATAAGTAATAATTGAAAGTTAGTGGGATGAAAAGTGTTGAAAAAGAAATAAAAAAAGAGTGAAAAGTTGATGCACCCCAATGAAAAATATGCAAAAGTCTAAGTTTGGGGGTGTTTGTTATTTATAATGTGTCTCATTCTCTCAAAAGAAAATATGGGAAAAATAGGTATGAGACTAAAGAGAAAGTCAAAAAGAAGGAAAATGAGTTGAATAAAAAATGCTTATGGTACGTAATTGAGCCTAAATGCCAATTTTTACCTACCCCTGCCTAAGCCTACATTACAACCCTTGAAAGCCCTGATGATCTTTAATGTGTATGTCTATGATTAGTGGAGAATATCAAGTAAATAGGTTTATAACATTTTGGGAAAGATGGAATGAAATTGACATGCATAAGTTAGGTGTTTGTATTCCCAGTGATCATGATATAATTGAATTTGCGAAATATCTAACTTGAAATTCTAGATTACTAAATATTCATGCTATGTATGTTTTAACATATTATCTCAGTTTTCATCCATGATTTTGAGGTAGCATTGTTATAACCACTTGATCCATTTCATTGAGTCTTTTATTTGTTTTGTTTTTGTTTTTATTTAGTGCTTAATCGATGGCGAGTAAAGTGTAAGTTTGAGGGTGTTTGTAGAGTATATTTTATACACTCTTTTGAGTCGTTTTTAGTTAAGTATTTTCCTCTTTCGTTCGTGTTTAGTATAGTATTATGTTGTTTTTATTTCATTTTGTGTCACAGTGGTTATAAAGAAGAGAATACTACTTTTAAGGATGAAATTGCATAATAAAAGCCCAAGCAATGAAGCCTAAGAGGTCCTGAGAAGAATAGAAGAAATCAGCCAAAAACGTAATGAAAAGGCAGAGGTGACCGCGCATAAGATAAGGATCATGTGCTCAAGCACCGCGCGACTAATAAAGGTCGGGGCTAAAATTTCCAGAAAGTCCGAAAAATAAATCACCGTCGAAGGCACCGCGGTGCTTGGCAGCAGCACTGTCAGGCCGATTTCCACGTGCTCACGCAAGTGTACGTATCGTCACAAGTAATATAGTCTTGTAAGACTGAATATCGTCCTCAGAGACTGGTTTCTAATTACCGAACATCTATTCTAGGTTATCTATTTGGCAAACAATAAGTTGATTTGGTTGTTATCTAACACTAGTAGAGTAATTGCAAGAATTGAACAAAATTATTGAGGTTTAATCAGTTATGAAGAAATTAGGGCTTTCAATATCCTCAACTATCCACTCTTTTCAATCTTTAATGCAACTAGAATGACTTCTTCTTCTAAGTTAAGATAGCGGTTAACTAGACTGTCTTATATTACGGTTAGGATATATAATCGCTCAACCTCAGTGCAAAAATCTTCTATATTTCTATGATAGGTTTTACCACATAGGAGGATTAAGAACAATAACCTATAATGCTACACAAGTATCTGAGTACTTTCGTCCGCAATTTTAACTTATGTCTATATAATTACAGCATATCCAAATCTCTCATCTCGGTTCTTGATTCGAAATCATATAGATTATGATAATTAGTGATCAATTAACTATCAAACATTCATAGCAATATTGAATAAATCTTAATCAAGTGAAGAAGAAATCAAACTAATGCATTAATTCATGAAAGAGAGTTTCAAGTGATTCAATAGGAAAACTCTAATAAAGTGTTTAGCTCCTAGCCATAGACATGCTAAGAACTAATACAAATTCAAACATGAACTGAATGAAAATAAAGGAAAGAAAAGTACTTAGAACTAATGTCTCCAATTGTAGCCGTCAAGCGTTGTGTTGCGTTCTGAGAAATGATATGTGATAGATTTTCCCTACCCTAAAATATATCCAAAGGGTTTATATATGTTGTCAAAAACGTGTGTCTTGGACCCTTTTGCCCCTTGCTAATTCTATTTCGGATTGGAAATTCCCGCATTGGCACCGTGGTCCTGCAGAATGGCACCGTGGTGCCGAAAGTACTGCGGCTTCTCAGTAATTGTGGCACCGCGGTCCCGCGGTCTTTCGTCCTGATCTACCAACTTTCGTCATTTTTGCTTCGGAAGCTCATTTTCTGCCCACTTTTAGTTTTTTTGCCATTTTGCCATTTAGAACCGCTGCGACTCAAAAGAAAGAAAAACAACTTTAACACTATACTAAACACAAACGAAATGAGTAAAATACTAAATAAAAATGACTCAAAAAGTATATACAAAATATGTCTAACAAGCACCGCGGTTCCGACGCGTATTTTCATAAAATTTGGGCCGAATTTCAGTAAGGGTAAAAGGGTCCGAAGCAATATTTTTCTCAGATATAAATACCTTAAACCCTGTCTTATTCTGTATCATACTTGGTGGAGGCAAGAGCAAGATTAGAGACATCCCCTTGTTCAAGTTATTTTCTTTCCCTTATTTTATTTCAGTTTATGTTGGATTGTAAATTAGTTTTTGACATGACAATGTTTAGGAGCTAATTACTTTAGTAGGGTTTTCCGTCGAATCTTCTTGAAACTCTTTCATATAGTTAATGCATAGTTATTGATTTCTTTTTCAGCATATTAAGATCTATTCAATATTATTGTGATTGCTTGATAATTAACTGATCATTTATTGTCATAACTTATATGATTTCGAATCAAAAGTCCGAAAGGTGAGATTTGAATATGTTGTAGTTGTCTAGACATAAGTTAAAATCGTGGATGAAAGTACCGCGATACTTATGTAGTATTTAAGGTTATTGTTCTTAATCCTCCTGTATGGTAAAATCTATCATAGAAATATAGAAGGTTTCTGCACAAGGTTGAACTCTTGTATGTCCTAACCGGAATATGATGACAAATTAGTTGACCTGCTATCTTAATAAGAAGAAGAATCATTAGCATTGCATTAACACGTGAAATAGTGGATAGTTGAGGAGATTGGAAGCCCTATTTCCTTCATAACTGTTTTAAACCAAAGTATTATCATCTTTAGTTTAATTTCTGCACTTACTATAATTTTAGTTCTTAGTCATAAAATCCAAACTAAAGAATGTCAACCAAATAGATACTATAGATTAGATAGTCGGTACTTGACAAATCAGTCTCTGTGGACGATAACTCGGTCTTACAGATCTTTATTACTTGAACGATACGTACACTTGCGTAAGCATCTAGAATCGCAACAGCCTTGATCACTAGAAATTTCAAAAAGTTCCTTAGAAAGAAAAAATAATACGACAGTAGCAGTACCTCTAAAAAGGGAAGGGATTCGGATAAGTAACATGCCGGAGGATGCTTCAAGTGTGATAAAATTTATCATATGATTAAAGACTGTCCATTACGAGAAATTAAATGGAAGAAAAATAGAGCAGAAAATGAAAAGAAGAAGGAACAGGTCCATGAAAAGAATGATAATTAAAGAAACCTCAAAGGAGATGGTGGCTGGGAATCGGATGACGAATATGAAGATGAAAATGATCGTTCTAATCTTGTGGCCATTGAAGAATGTGGCTTAGACAGTGATAATGATATCAAGGTACATGAAGGAGGTCTTCCATGTAGGAAAAAGATAGGCTAGATCTTTTCTCCAAGAAAGGACTCATGTCCCTGATGTTTACCTTAATTGATGAATATAAAAAATATGAGCATCAAAAAAGTTGTCCCTTAGTGCCTTAACTAATTTGAAGAGGGAATTGATAGAAGTTTAAACTAAAAGTCAAGGTCAAACAGGAAAACAACTCTCTAAAAGAACCTTTGGATCTTCCAGGTAGGCGCTCTAAGTATAAAGTTCTAACACTATCTATCAAAAGTGGAAATGGTGAAATCAATAGTAGACAACTCAGAGCTGAAACTGAACTAAGTGTCGTTTGATACAATTTATTAAAAAGAGCTTTTAGAAGTAGAGCTTTTAGGAGTAGAGTTTTTTAAGTAGAGTTTTTTTATCAAAAAGTGATTAGATATTTGGTTGTCAATAAAAAAATGTTTTTGGCTTAAAAAAGGGCAAAATCAACCTCTACTTTCAAAAGCCCAAAATTTGAGCTTTTGAAAATAAAGGTCAAAAGTGCTTTTGAAAGCCAAAAAACACTTTTTTGATTTTGAACAAAACACTCTAATTTTTTGTCAAAAATGTTTTTGGTCTTCCAAAAGCACTTTTATCAAATTCAAAAGTCTAACCAAACTGGCACTAAGAAAGGGAATAAGAGAGTTACACCTTTGATAAGGAAAAGTCTAGAGAAGTTAGTCTACAGCTCACTAAAGCTAAAGGTGACATAAAAAGAGCAAATCGCTGGACATAATCCTCTCAAACCCCACCAGACACATAATATAACCATAGATTTAGGGTATGATAGAACTACAAAAGGAGAATCTGATGTGGGAAATTTGTGCACTCTCTGTGGGAAGAGATGGTCACCTTAAAATCATATGTCCAATAAGTCTTAAGCACAAGGAAAGAAATCTGGAAATGGCTAATCAAAACATCAAACATGCAAATAGGGATGTAACAAGCACGGAGAACAGGTTACAAGTACACTGTCGGAATAGACAGAGACAGAATTGATTCATCATACTATTCAAGAAGGACCCGAGCTAGCCTGAATTTCTAAAACTAACCTCTGATTAATTTACAGGTAAGATTGATGAATAATGCTTGCTCACCAATACAACAAATGTTAAATCAAAAAAATTTGTCTACTCTCAGACATGAAAAGGGAAAAAGTAATTCTTAAAATTGAAAGAGAGTAACACATGATGACAGAGGCAACTTTTGTTGAAATCACTGTCAAAATTGGTTTGCTAATCTTATCTTCTCAGCCGAAGAATACACAATTGATTCCCAGAAAGAGTCTAATACTCTTGAAAGTCTTGAACTCAGAAAGAAATTTGTTTTAACTAAAATAGGTTGAATAGTGGGAATAATTGTGACTGCATTAGTGTCCCTCTGTGATTGGTTAGAATATGTTCGTACCAAATGAATGCTTCAATTGAATAATATTCTGCTTAGTTGTATGCATTTTGTTATATTTCCTATACCATTATAGAGCTCTATATCATAAAAGGTCTAGCGAATATAGAATGCCACAGTAACTGGCCTGAATGATGAGAATACAAATAAGTTCACCAAGTGTTAAGGCATGTACACCGTCTCTATGTTTTAAAATAAGTATATAGGCCATGAAATTAAACTCTTCCATCCTATCTCTAAGTGTGTCACTAAGGATTGTGTGCAACCATCATTATCCTTAAAAGAGTCCTCTAATAATGACTCTCTTTCAAAAAAGAGGCAGTCATCAATTAGGTCTTTTACTAACACTTGTACGTGAACCAAAACTCTTTAAAGTCCGAGGATTTACCCAGTGTGCATTTATAAAAAAATAGCGGCTGCGGATTCTCCGTCATAAAAAAAAAAAAAAAAAATCCTCCCACATCAAATCACCCATTCTGTCTTTAATATAAACAACCAAATTACTCTCCCCTTCATCTTCTACCACTCAGAATAACTCTAAATGAGCCCAAATATCTCCTGAAACTCAAGCTCTCAACAGCCTCTTTCTGAACCAAAAATAAAACATCCAGTATCAACGTCTATTTCCTAACAAAAACCCCAAACCACATCTCCCACTACTCACAATCCTACAACTGATGAAACACCTACCAATGTCACACCCGTTGCACCCATACAACCTAACCAGACTCAAATACTAAGGAGAATCAAAGCTAGAACCTATCAAAGAGTTGAGCCCATTTTCTCTGATAATTCTGATTTTGACCCATCTCTAGTAGAATTTTCTTACCACTTTATCGTTTTGGACATATCCGGTGATTAGTTTGAAGTACAAGAGAAGAAACCAACAATTAACTGTAGAATGTATGAATTACTAGGAGTATACTATATGGGACTTCTCGAACATGTAAACCAAATTAAAATTCCAAAAGTTGTAATTATCGATGAAACAGGGGTGGCTCATGTAGTAAATTGATGAAATATGGGATGAAATGGAGAAAATTGAAAAAGATTTGGGCGATGAAATGGAGAAAATTGAAGAAGATTTGAGCGATAAAATGGAGAAAATTGAAGAAGATTTGGGGGACCAAACGGAGAAAATTAAAGAACATTTGAGGGCTGAAATGGGGAAAATTGATGAAAAATGTGGTAGAGCACAAATTGAGGGGGAAGTCACGAAGAATCCCTCAGTTGAAGTAAGTTCACATGCTGGGTTAATAGATGCTGATGATAGGATAAGTTTTGTTGGTGGTGATGGGACTGAACCAGGGGAAATTGAAAAATTTGTAGAAGATGAAGTTGTAGACGTGGTGGGAAGCATGGGTGAGGGCGATGATAAAACAAAGGAGGTAGCTTTAGAGCATGAACCTTCTATTGATGCTCAAGGAGAATCACCCACTGCAAATACCCATATTCACATGGAACAAGTTCAGGCACTTGTTTCAACAATGGGAAGATATACTCTTATGGAACATGTTTCTGAACCTGATCCAGACGAGATTGTTGCTTCTGATAATGAGGTGTTCATTACTACGTTTGCTGTGAAAAAAGTAAGATCAAGACTTAGAAAGGTATCAGGTGAGCCCACTCTAAGGCCTGATAAGAAAGTAGCTGATGAAGGAGAATCTCCAACAAAATTCAGAACTCATCAACTAGGGGTCAAAAGAGGAAGGCTAAGGAAGATCTAAAAAGGCAATGCAAACAGTCAAAAAATGCACTACTTCCAGAACTAGAGCTGTTAATCCTGCTTTGAAACTATTGGAAGTATATGTAGGGGAGAATGCAGAATGGGAGAAGAAAAGAAAAAGGAAGGTTGTTGCAACTCCATAGTCAAGATAAACTGATAAAGGCAACAAAGAAACAGGTTAGCAAACCTGTTTCATACAAGGAAAAATCTTAGTTCAAACTGGTGGATCAGCCAACTGATAGTGAAAAGGATGTATCTTATGATAATGAGGATCAAGATTTCAAGAACAGTGAAAATTATATAATTGATTCAACCAAGCAGAGTGTCCTGATAATCAAAAGGCAGTCTGTTGAGAGGTAGAGTACTTACTAGTCGTGGAGGGCTTGAGATGGCTACATTGTTGGAGAGGATAGAGCACTGGGAGTGGAGTTACCTGTTCCTTAGAAAAGGAGAAATTTATTCAAGGAATAGGTGACTGAATTCTATGTTAATGCTGCCTTTAATGGAGAGCAAAACACTAGAACTGTGTTGGTTGTTGAAATCACCTGAATGCCCAAAGGTTGGGACAGATGTTGTGAGTGTCCTTTGTGGGTTGGGAAAAGTATACAAAGAATATGTCATCACTCCAAGGGATGGCAAGTTCCTTGGATATCACAAAAAAGTTCACCAACGACCCAGCAACCATGCAACATAAAAGGGAATTAAAAAGATAGATGCCTAGACTTTATCAACTATATTTTGAAGTAGTTCATCATATGATTGTACCTTGGAAGAATGTAGGACTGAGGAATGTTTCTTGGACATGACACTCATGGAACTTCTTGACACTGGCGTCCAAGTAAATCTGCCTAGTCTCATGATTCAGCATATGTGCAGAATATCTTTGCAGAAGAATAAATGTGATAAAGTGTTGATCAATGACTGGCAATATCAAATGACAAATGACATCATTGAAACTTTGAGGCAAGTTGATCAACCCGTTTCAATTGGGGATGCTAATGAAAAGTTTCAGTTCTTAAGTGATCAACTTGCAGCAAAGGAGGTTGAAATTGCAAATCTGAAGAAAAAATATCAAGACAATATAGAGTTGTTGCATATGAAGTACTGTTAGGGGAAAATAATTCTTAATGCTCATATTCTGAGTCTGCGACTACACTGGACAAGGAAAATGAAGAAAATACTAAGACTATCCCGAATCTGGCCGCTCCCCTTACCAAAGATTCCTCATCTGCCTTAAGCCTCCTCCAAGATTCATTTAGCTATCTGTGTTTCTGACCTCTTTTCTAAAAATTCGTTCATGTTTTTCCTTGGTCTATATGTTTTTTTATTCTAGGTTATGGTTATATTGATTAAAAATAATGGAAACTGGTTGCTTTATTATGTCTTTGTATTAATTTCTGTGCTTACAATATTCAAAAAGGTATACAGTGAGCTAACTATTCAATTGTGTGTATGTGATAGGCTGATAGCCCCAGTGGCCATGAGCTTAGTATTGCATACATTCAATTAGATATTACTTAACTAAACTAACTTCTTTATGATGCCACAAGGGGGAAGAAATACTATGTAATGATTATAACCCATGTATGCTAACCTAGTTCAATCGTAATGTGTTCTGCTTATTATTTTTGGTCTGTTAGATGTCAAGAACATGTTACATAATGGCGTCAAAGACATGAGTTTGTCAACATCAAAAAGAGGGAATTTGTTGGCATTAGCAATGACAAGTGAAGGTTTTGATGATTGACAAAGTAAATGAAAAAGACGATGAATCACGTATGTGGACTTGATCCAAGAGACAAATGCAATATAAAGTGAATGAACCAGAACTAAATGAATCGGGCACTGAGATGAATTGAATGAACCATATATATGGATATGTGTCATCTTAGACACAGATGTGAGATGAAGTTCAATGAAACGGGTGCTTGAATCAGGTCCAAGAATACGTTCCAACTCAGAGTCCTAACACAAGTAGGATTTGTGTTTTTTTTTCCACAATTTGTGAGCTGAGTGATTTTCATGTAAAAATTGTTGTATCGTTACTTTTATGTTCTTTATTATTATTATTATTATTATTATTATTATTATTATTATTATTATTATTATTATTCTGCAAACGCTAGCAAAGAATAGGTAGAGTAACGTAGTCTATCCTATAGGCAAAAATTAGGTAGTGGGTAGGATAGATATTTGGCCCGATCTAGATTACATATAATAAAATTAAGAATTGCTAGTCATTGGATATGTGCATGCACATATATATATCTTCTCAATCATTACAAATTCAAAAATACATTTGAGCATATTATAAATTTAAGATTAAAGTATATATAGTGAATTTGTTTTTGTAAATAATGAAAACTGACATTATATATTGACTAATTCTTGTTACTTTAATTTATTATATTTTTGGGATACTTTACCCCTCCTATATAGATAAAAACAAAATTGGATCAACCGATTTCTTCATGTCATTCATCTCTGACACTTTAACTAAACCTTACAAGAGTTGATTTTGTGAAGGTTCTGAGATTGCACAGAGAAAAAAGTTTTGAGAGAAAAGAGAGAGGATGAGTGCAAAAAAAAATTAGCGACCAATTGTCTTTAAATTGTGCTTCCTGCTTCGTTCACTGTCCGCCAAAGCTAAAATTTAAATTGAATGTTCGTTACGTCTTGATCTTTAATTTAAACAGTGGAGATTAAATTTGATGGTCCTAGCTTAAGATATTCAGCCATGACAAAACCTCTATTATTGAATAATTTCTCTAGCTCATTTATTCAATGCTTAGACAGGTGATGGTTATGGTGTCCATAAAGTTATTGCATCCTACTATATGTAGGGTTTTGTCGGGTTCATTAACGCAGCGGAATTTGAAATTTGTGTTTCAAACCCAACAAACGACGAACTATAGGATAATTATGCAGTAATAAAACATGTAATGTAACCGTAATGCATCGAAAGAACACTTACGGTTTGAATAAATCTGGAGTCTTTTAGTAATGTCCGAGGGTGCGCACACAATTGATCCTCGACTGCAAGTTCCTAGAACTCCGATGTAATCCTCTTCCAGACAACTAGGAAATCCGGCAGAGGTTCGAGAGAGAATATTTAGATTCTAGGTCTCTGAGACTTAGACTAATATAAAGTGAATTAAGTGTATTGAATAATGAAATGAAGCCACTATTTATAGCTTCATTTTAGGATGTAGTCCATTTTTAGGACGTCGTCTTGTTTTCATTTTAATTAAATCTGAAATCCAATCTCGACATTAAATAATCATTATTCATTCAAATGTCTTGATCATAAATAGAACATTTATATTTTCTCATTATATCCTTAGATCGACAGAACAATTGACATAATGTTACCCTACATGCTTTCACATATCGACACTAATCATATTAGGGTCTACACGGAACTCCTAGACGACGCCGGAAGACGAACTCAATATGTGAAGTATAGTTACACGAATCTGGTAAACTGAACCTCTATGTGGGAAGATAAAATCATTTTATTCACGACACACTCGATCAAGCTTAAGATCTGCCAAGTGTCTATTCAAATGACTTGATCATTATATCGCATCTATATTAGTTGACAACAAGACCATATCTTAGATATGTCTATTGTGTTGGCCAACGACTTAGTCAAACTAATATCACTGAGAAACTGAGTGCTCTCTCGAATATACATTCGCGGAATAAATTCTAATCTTGGCTCAACTACCACCTTTAATCTACTTCGTAATGTACCCAATACAAGCTGTATCTCAACTGTTATACCCCGTAGTTCTAGGGTATGTATGCGAGGACGTACGTACGAGAATACGACAGAAAGATTGGAAAGGAAGAAAGAGGCGATTTTTCCACGGAAAAGTTTCCGGTTTTTGTGAAGGAAAAAGGTTCGTTAATGGGAATTGGATTCCCAGATTTTGTATTCGGACTTCCTGGAATATTAGAGAATTATGGAATTTTATTTTCGGAACTGGTCACTTGGGGCCCACGTGAGAAATTTCCTTGTTAGTGGGGCCCACTTTGTTTTCTAGATTTTGGCCATTATGGATATTTTGGAAGATGTTTTATTTTGGGCCAATAGGAGGGTGACACGTGTCACCCCGCCAGTGGCTCGGGCCGAATGGCATTTGTGCACAACACCTTGCAGAGTCGTTTTTCGACTAAACGCTTTTCATAACTTGCGAGGAAAATTCCGCTATGTCTTTTCTTATTTTTGCGGATTTTTCCGAGAGACGGAACATTTTGGACCAACGAGGCGCCACTTGGCACCCTCTCATCAGCGGGCGCGGCTACTCGACGATTTGGGAAGGCAAGTGGGAGATATTTTTGGTAGATATTTTGTGTGCAAGTTGGCTAGGTACACATGGGTGGATCTTGGCCCTACACTTGCCTAACACTTGGTGTAATCTTAGCCATTGGTTGGCTTTCACTGACCTATAAATACCCCTTCAAGACTAATTCATTCACAAATTGCCTAAGTCTTGAAAGCTTCTTCTTTCCCCAGTGTAGTGTCTTGGCCGAGCCCTCTCTCCCCTTGGCCGAGTCCCCAGTGGGCAGTAGAAGGGCAGACACCCCTCCTGTAGTTGATACATGGGTACCCCCAAATTTAGGTTGTTTTCGTATAATACCCTTGTTGTGGTATAGAAATACTCTCCTAGTATTGTTATAATGTCCAAATTACCTTAGCCGTATACCTTGTTGTATTCTAAGGTTATACCTATACGAAGAGCCTGTAAATACTATTATACTTCCCACTACAAAACCAAACCCTAGGAAAATCTCCATAAAGTTGGAGTATTGGAAGAAGTTGGTTAGAACTTCTAAGGGTGGTTTAGAGCTGGTTGAGCGCTGAGTCGAGCTAAACGATTGCCCAGATCGACTTTATACTTGGATAATTATGGGCTTAGCGAGGTAAATATCTTGTCCCTTTTGTAATTGGATATTACATGTCGTTAGATTATATAGTCAAGTATACTATATATATATAATCAACATAGCTGTGGCAATGTCCTTGGACTTAAGCTCAAGAAAAAGGAATCGAATCAGTAATTACATAGATCAGACATGAGACTTGTAGTATTACGCCTAGTAGAATTGTATCCGTCGTTAGATGTATAACCCCGTTGGCTTCGTAGCCACTTCTGCAGAGAGGAGATTTACGCTGTGCGGGGAGGTCGCCGAATTTTCTCAGAATGTTCTACGATGTTAATAAGCGCCGTGGCCTTATAGGTTGAAGTGCTACGTGTGGAATGATCCACTGGCTTAAGGAGTAGCCGATCGTTTGGAGCGTTTTGCTATTAGTCGATACTCGCCGAGGTATGTGAACCTCTTCCTATCTCTCCTAGCATGATATGTGTGAACTATGTAGTACGGTGACGTACGTGTGTTTGATTGTTGTAAAACATAAAGTGTTATAACGCTTTATGGGAAGTTGGTTATAATGACTTTATGTGAGTAAGAAAAATGGGTTGTGGTTTTCAAAGGTAATCGATTTGATTATAATCGACTTGTTATGTGTTAATGAAGAACTTGAAGTAATTCAAAAGGTTTATAAATCATTTTGAAAGAATATGTGTAGTAATGTATTTTTGAAAACTTAAGAATTATACTAGCTTTATGGGAAGTTAGGTATAACGGCTTAAGAATGTTTTAATGGTTTTGGAAATCGGGACGTGTATCGACAAACCACCGCAATGTTAATAAAAGGAAATGTTTTGAATAATTAAGTATTGGTAAAACCAGAGAAACTTCCATCCGCATAAGCTAAGATAAGACAAAATGATATTACATTTCTAGATCACGGTCAGTAATAAGATTGTTATAAACAAGAATATCCTACTCACATAAGGCTTATGTTTCTTAGATTGTTTAAAAGAGAATTATATTCTTGAATGAATAAGACTATGAACTACTTAAACCTTTCTAAAATAAGAAACGTGAACATTTGAAATTAGGCAAACTCGACGCTTGGAAAATAATGTTGTTACTTGGTTTTACAAAGGTAAGTGTTTTGGTTTACTTTAAAAAGATCACTCTATTTTATACTACGTATTGTGACTTATGTGATAGAACGGATCTTTTAAAGATTTAATGTATAAGCACGTTGGGGTTAGATACTCGAACTTGTTAGTAGAAAGTACCTTGGGTGAATAACTTGATTGTATTGGTTTGTGATAGCCTTGTAATACTTTCTTGTTGATATGATAAGTAAACATGTTAGGATGCTACTTGTGTTAGTATCTTGTGATTGTTATGTAAGGTCATTCTCACGTGCTTACATTGTTAAAAGGTAAGTCCATCAGATCGTTATTATATCACCTACCCTCGATCGTATACCGAGGGCTTGCCACCCTTGACGCGTCTATACGGCCTATGCGGTCCTTGAGACTACGCGAGTCGCGGTATGCTCCGTGATCGATCGATCATTCCGTGTTTAGCCCGATGCGGAATTCCCTACGCGGTCTCCGAGGGACTACGCGTCCTCGGAGGGCTATGCGGCCGCAAGTCCGGGACGGATACCGGAGGTTAGCCGCCGACGCGGTATACCTCGTGGTCTAGGACCGAGATTCGAGGAATACCTTACGCGGTCCGCGCGTGACCTATGCGAGTCGCGAGAGTTCCAGAATAGACGCGACATCGATACCGCGCCGCGGCCTTCGATCATGGTGCGGTGCAGAGACCTCGTGATACGATTTATGGCATTTGTGGTACCGGGTCTTAGTAGTCGGCTATGCCTTCGCATTTACCCCGCACGGCCTTATTGTGATGACTTTGAGGCGTGAGTCCCCGACTGACATGATCGCTTAGTTGTTGTGAATCGTAGTTGGTTATCATACACGTCTCCCGCTTTATATAGACTACTATGATTTCGCCATGATACTTTACGCCACATACTTGGTACATGTTGCATCGACTCTTCGGGCCGCTCATGCCGCAGTCGAGGTACATCGCCGTTGATCCTAGCTCGTGGTCACGATTCGTTTGGAAGCTCCGTTTCTCCGAGGCTTATCACGTATAGTCCGTCGTAGTAAGTGTTTACATTCGTGGTTTGGCGGCCCCGTCCCGCCATCGTGGTCGATCATTCTGTAAGGTCCGTAGTAATCGCCAGGCGGTTGGTAAAAGGATTAAGCCGCTCATTTGTAAAAGAGTTGATGGTTATATATATGCCGACTGTGCAAGTTTTTACTGATTATTGTTTTATATTTCGTTATCTCACGTTGTTGTTTTATGTTCATGATTACACTGATGTTGTGTCACTAGGGTGCCCGGTAAGGCACGATCACGCCCGCCGGGTCGTGACAAAAGTGGTATCAGAGCGCTTAATCCTGGAAAGTGTCTACGCACCGTATCGATGAAGTCTTGATTATCGGTGTGTTGTGCACCACACCAATAATCGTGAGGCTATAGGATATTTAGGATTGGTTTCTATTCTTCTCACTCGAGATCGTGCCTTAGCCGTGTTGTAAGTCGACCCTCCGACGAAATTCTTTCCTTATCGTTATGCCTCCGCATGGCAACCCGCCCAGAGGCGCGCACCGGCGGAGCTGCGAGTAGAGTTCGAGAGCGGCGAGGGCACAGCCAAATCATTACCTAGGTAGTGCTTCATTCGGGATTTCGCGACGCCACTAGCCCCAAGCAGAGTTTAGCATGTGGCGGCTCCTACTGCGCCCACGATATTTGAACCTTCGCCCACGATCGAACAAGTGAATATAGATTGCAAGAAGACAACCTTGTTACTAGCTATGGATTTGGCTACCGCAGAGTATACCGATGTATCGCAAGTCTTGATGACTACCTAAGAGAAGGTTGTGCAAGAGTAATCCTTCGCTTAGGCTTCGAGCATGGCCTGCACGCTTATGCGCAGCAGCCGAGAAACGTAGAGATCGACGTTAACCAAGCGAAGGTAAGAGGCCAGAGCAAGCGTCCTTCAGAACTTTCAAGGTGAGTATACCTTAAGTGCTATGTTCGATAGCAGTGTTAGTTGTGATTAGAAATCACGTGGGTTAACCGAGTAAGATTTTGGAGGATAGAGAAAGTGTGAGCCTTAGAGCTTTATACGCAAAGACCTTAGAGGTAAGGCCATCTCGCAGAGACGATGTTTATGTTTGACTTTATAGAGTGCATAGTGCACGCGTGGTCGTGTTGGGATAAGTCCCTATGTAGTATGAAATGAAAGAGGTAGTTGAGCTAAGAAGACCGCTAGGTTTTCGTAACGTGTTTAGTAAGATTGTTCCTTCCGGAGATGGTATTTCGCTACCACGCCTGGTTGAGGCTACGCGCGTCAACCCGCGGAGGTTTGGGCGCGGGTCGGGCGGTGGTCCCTCTTGTGTTAGGGTCATGAGGGTGTTAGGCCCATGTTTAGTTAGCCGCGGCAAGTTCGTGGATGCGTTCGACCGCTGGTCGGGCCGACGGGGCAAATTTATCGTGTTCTTCTACGTGTCGCTCTCTGGCAGTTGTTGATGTTATCTCAAAAGGTCGCGAGGTTGCACGGTGCCTACCTTCACCTTACGACGATGGAGCCCAGTGGTACTACTGTTTCTCTTCTCGAGTTTGTACGTGCAGGCTAGAACTCAAAGTGAGTCTCCTCAGACGATTCGCCCCGCCGTTGTTTTGATTTCGCGTAGCCGCGAGATCGTTGTCTCCTGGTTGGAGTGTTTAAGCTACCATTTCGTTGTTCGGATGTCGCCTTGTGACGCCTTAGGGGCGTAAATGCAAGTCACGGCCGATTGGTTCGATGTTGCGGTGGTTCGATAGTTGGTTCGTGCTTGTTCCACAGATCGCGGATAGTGGTGTTTTGTTCGTAAGAAGTTCGCACCGAGGAATCGTATGGATAATCGGCGACGACGCCAGAGTTCGTGCCGACGGTCGGTCTTCTTGAAAGTACCACCCCGACAGGTGTGACGAGTTTTGGAAACCGCCGACGTAACGTGGTAAGAGTTCGAGTGTACGATCCTCCGATCGCAGTTGTTCCTGCACTATTTGTCGGTCGCCGAGCAAGGCTCGCGACAAAGTGACAAAAGTGGTATCGCGACTGGAAGTATATTTTGACCCCGGAAGAGGTATTTGTGGTGATGTAGAGGTGTTTCCTCGTGGACTTAGATGTAAGTTTTGCGCAGTGTTTCATGGCCGTGTATGGCAGATTGTTCTCGTAAGTATAAGAGGAAGACTATATCGCACGCTTGTTTTGAGATTCTTAGAAGGAACATTCTGACGAATGTTTCTAAGAGAGGAGAATGTTATACCCCGTAGTTCTGTGGTATGTATGCGGACGACGCACGAGAATACGACGTAAAGATCGGAGCGAAGAAAGAGGCGATTTTTCCACTAAAAGTTTCCGCTTGTGAAGGAAAAAGGTTCGTTAACGGGAATTGATTCCCGATTTGGTATTCGACTTCCCGAATATTAGAGAATTATGGAATTTTATTTTGAAAATGGTCACTGGGCCCACGAGAAATTTACTGCTTGGGGCCCACTTTGTTTTCGAGATTTTGGCCATTATGGATATTTTCTAAGATGTTTTATTTTGGGCATAGGAGGGTGACACGTGTCACCCCGCCTAGTGGCTCGCCGAATGGCATTTGTGCACAACACCCTGCTAGAGTCGTTTTCGACTAAACGCTTTTTCATAACTCAGGGAAAATTCCGCTATGTCTTTTCTTATTTTTATGGATTTTTCCGAGAGACTAACATTTGGACCAACGAGAGCGCCACTTGGCACCCTCTCATCGCGGCAAGGCGGCGCTCGACGATTTGGGAAGGCAAGTGGGAGATATTTTTGGTATATTTTTTGTGTGCAAGTTGGCTAGGTACACTTGGGTGTATCTTGGCCCTCCACTTGCCTACCACTTGGTGTAATCTTAGCCATTGGTTGGCTTTCACTTTACATATAAATACCCCTTCAAGACTAATTCATTCACAAATTGCCTAAGTCTTGAAAGCTTCTTCTTTCCCTTAGTGTAGTGTCTTGCCGAGAGCCCCTCTCTCCCCTCGCCGAGAGTCCCCAGTGGGGTAGGCCGAGGGGCAGACACCCCTCCTGGAGTTGCTAGCCGGGTACCCCAGCCTAGGTTGTTTTCGTATAATACCCTTTGTCATGTGGTATAGAAATACTCTCCTAGTATTGTTATAATGTCCAAATTACCTTAGCCAGATACCTTGTTGTATTCTAAGGTTATACCTATACGAAGAGCCCGTAAATACTATTATACTTCCGTCAATACAAAACCGAAACCCTAGGAAAATCTCCATAGTCCGTGGAGTATTGTGAAGAAGTTGGTTAGAACTTCTAAGGTGGTTTAGAGCGGGTTGAGCGCTGAGTCGAGCTAAACGATTGCCCAGATCGACTTTATACTTGGATAATTATGGGCTTAGCGAGGTAAATATCTTGTCCCTTTTGTAATCGATATTACATGTCGTTAGATTATATAGTCAAGTATACTATATATATATAATCAACATAGCTTGTGGCAATGTCCTCGACTTAAGCTCAAGAAAAAGGAATCGAATCGAATCAGTAATTACATAGGGCGTATCAGACAGAGACTTGTGTAGTATTACGGCTAGTAGAATTGTATCCGTCGTTAGATGTATAACCCCCTCGGTTGGCTTCGTAGCCGCCGGTAGAGGAGAGATTTACGCCGTGGCGAGGTGCGCCGAATTTTCGTAGAATGTTCTACGATGTTAATGCGCCGTGGCCTTATAGGTCAAGTGCTACGTGTGGAATGATCCACTGGCTTAAGGAGTAGCCGATCGTTTGAGCGTTTTGCTATTAGTCGATACTCGTCGCGAGGTATGTGAACCTCTTCCTATCTCTCCTAGTACGATATGTGTGAACTATGTAGTACGGCAGACGCATACGTGTTTGATTGTTGTAAACATAAAGTGTTATAACGGCTTTATGGGAAGTTGGTTATAACACTTTACGTAGGTAAGAAAATGGGTTGTGGTTTTCAAAGGTAATCGATTTGATTATAATCGACTTGTTATGTGTTAATGAAGAACTTGAAGTAATTCAAAAGGTTTATAAATCATTTTGAAAGAATATGTGTAGTAATGTATTTTTGAAAACTTAAGAATTATACTAGCTTTATGGGAAGTTAGGTATAACGGCTTAAGAATGTTTTACTGGTTTTGGAAATCAGGATGTATCGACAAACCACCGCAGCGTTAATAAAAGGAAATGTTTTGAATAATTAAGTATTGGTAAAACCAGAGAAACTTCCATCCGCATAAGCTAAGATAAGACAAAATGATATTACATTTCTAGATCATGGTCATTGTAATAAGATTGTTATAAACAAGAATATCCTACTCACATAAGGCTTATGTTTCTTAGATTGTTTAAAAGAGAATTATATTCTTGAATGAATAAGACTATGAACTACTAAACCTTTCTAAAATAAGAAACGTGAACATTTGAAATTAGGCAAACTTGGACGCTTGGAAAATAATGTTGTTACTTGGTTTTACAAAGGTAAGTGTTTTGGTTTATTTAAAAAGATACCACTCTATTTTATACTACGTATCAGGTGACTTATGTGATAGAACGGATCTTTTAAAGATTTAATGTATGAAGCACGTTGGGGTTAGATACTTTAACTTGTTAGTAGAAAGTACCTTGGGTGAATAACTTGATTGTATTGGTTTGTGATAGCCTTGTAATACTTTCTTGTTGATATGATAAGTAAACATGTTAGGATGCTACTTGTGTTAGTATCTCGTGATTGTTATGTAAGGGGTCATTCTCACAGGCTTACATTGTTAAAAGGTAAGTCCATCAGATCGTTATTATATCACCTACCCTCGATCGTATACCGTGGCTTGCCACCTTGACGCGGTCTATACGCCTATGCGGTCCTCGAGACTACGCGAGTCGCGGATGCTCCGTGATCGATCGATCATTCCGGTGTTTAGCCCGACGCGGGAATTCCCTACGCGTCTCTCGAGGACTACGCGTCCTCGAGGCTACGCTGGCCGCGAAGTCCGTGACGGATACCGGTGGTTAGGTCGCTCGACGTGGTATACCTCGTGTGGTTCAGACCGTGATTCGAGGAATACCTTACGCGGTCCGCGTGACCTATGCGAGTCGCGAGAGTTCCAGAATAGACGCCGACATCGATACCGCGCCGCGGCCGCCTTCGATCACGCGTGCGGCTCTGAGAGACCTCGTGATACGCTTTATGGCATTTGTGGTACGGGGTCTTAGTAGTCGGCTATGCCTTCGCATTACCCCGCATCGGTCTTATCGTGATGACTTTCGGCGCGAGTCCCCGACTTGACATGATCGCTAGTTGTTGTGGAATCGTAGTTTGGTTATCATACATGTCTCCCGCTTTATATAGACTACTATGATTTCGCCATGATACTTTACGCTTTCACATACTTGGTACATGTTGTAATCGACTCTCGGCCGCGTCATGCCGCAGTCGAGGTACATCGCCGATCCTAGCTCTCGTGGTCACAAGTCGTTTGGGAAGCTCCGCTTCTCCGAGGCTTATCACGTATAGTCCCCGTCAGTAAGTGTTTACATTCGTGGGTTTGGCGGGGCCCCGCCCCGCCATCGGTCGTATCATTCTTAGAGGTCCAGAGTAATCTGCAAGCGTGGTTGGTAAAAAGGATTAAGCCGCTCATTTGTAAAAGAGTTGATGGTTATATATATGCCGATGTGCAAGTTTTTACTGATTATTGTTTTATATTTCGTTATCTCACGTTGTTGTTTTATGTTCCGCCGATTACTGATGTTGGTCACTAGGTGCCCGGTAGGCACCGCCACGCCCAGCTGGTCGTGACATCAACATATAAGACATTTGAGCTTAGTTAAGGATCAAAGTACATTACTCTATAGACAAGGTGCGTATCGACCTCAAGTCTAAGGACTTCTATCTCCCACACGATGATCATACTTTAGACATGCATAACAAACAGTATATCAGCAGGGTATACCAATATTTGCAAAGTATACATGTGTCCATCACGAGTATCCATAACTCGTAGCAGGTGAGACATACTACATTCTCTAAGTATATGATGTAGACCACATGTCGACATATCACATATCATCGATATCCCATTCTCGATGATCATTAGTCGAGACTATTTTAAGAGTTACGTTATAATATTAATATCTCACACTATTAATAACAGTGTAACCTCTAGGGATACATATTATAGAATATTATAAACAATAAACTAATAATTCAATAAATGCAAATACCAAAGTATTATTCTTCATTAATAATAATACGAATGTGTATAAAGTAAATTTGTCCTAATACAAATTGTCTCTAGGACATAAATATACTTTCAATCTCCTACTTGGCCTAGAGCCAATCTTCAACATATCTAATGCTCATATTCTTAAAATGACCATTATGCTTAACTAAGCTCAATGGTTTAGTGAATGGGTCAGCTAGATTATCGTCTGTAGGAACATAGTCTAATATAATCTCTTCAGTATTCACCATCTTCCTGAGAATGTGGTACATGCTTGTTTCTGTTTGTTGATCTTGGTTTCTTAGCCTGTGCAATCACATCAGTGTTGTCACAATAAATAGTTATTGGACAACTGACACTAGGAACTACCCCTAGTTCCTTCAGGACCTCAAAAATCGCGACATCTTCTTTACCAGCTTCCGATCCAGCAATGTACTCTGTTTCTGTTGTCGAATCAGCAGTTGTAGCTTGTTTGGAACTTTTCCAGCTCACTCTCCACTATTGAAAATGAACGTGTATCCAGACTGAGATTTGAAATCATCAAGATCCATCTGGAAGCTAGCATCAGTGTACCCAGTAGCAGCTAGCTCTCTCTTTCCACCATAGACTAAGAAGTAATCTTTAGTTCGTCTAAGATACTTAAGAATACTCTTGACTACTTTTTCAGTGTTCCTCCCCAAGATTCTGCTGGAATTTGTAAGTCATACTAAGTGCAAAGGCCACATCTGACCTAGTACAGGTCATGGCATACATGATCGATCATATAGCCGAAGCATATGAGATCTTCTTCATGCGCTTAAGTTCTACAATATTAGAAGGATTATCCTTCTTAGATAACTTGGTGCCTTGACCCATAGGTAGACCACCTTTCTTGGAATTTTCCATAGAAAAACGTCTAAGCACTTTGTCTATGTAGACTGATTGTGACAGCCCTAACAATCTATTAGGTCTATCTCGATAAATCCTAATTCCCAGAATGTAATAGGCTTCACCTAAATCTTTCATCATGAAGGTACTGGACAACCACTCATTGACTGACTGCAAGAGAGTCTTATTGTCTCTCATTATCAATATGTCGTCCACATATATAATAATGAAGACAATACTCTCATCCTTGTGTTTACTATAAACAAAGGGATCCTCTTTGCTTCTGACGAAATCAAATGACTCGGTAACCTTGTCAAAGCAAATGTTCCAACTTCTTGAGTCTTACTTAAGCCCATAAATGGACTTATGTAGCTTGCATACAACATTTGGCTTAGACTCAGATGAAAACCCCCCAGGTTGTTTCATATACACTTCCCCAATTAGATTACCATTGAGGAAAGCGGTTTTGATGTCCATCTGCCAAAGGCCATAATCAAAATATGCAGCTATTGCAAGCAAAATCCGAATTGACTTAATTTTAGCAACAAGTGAAAAGGTTTCATCATAATCGACCCTAGGTCGTTGATTATAGCATTTAGCCACCAGTGTTGCTTTATAAGTCTGTACCTTGCCAAGTACATCAATATTCTTCTTGAAGACCCATTTGCATCCTATGGGTTTAATCTCACTTGGAAAATCAACTAAGTTCCACACTTAATTTATGTACATGGATTCCATCTCGGATTTCATGGCTTATTGTCATCTCTTCGAATCAATATCTAACATATAGGTTATAGGCTCATCATTATCAGAAATATCTATCTCACTGTGTTTTCATAAGTAGATTTAGTCTTTCAGGAGGACGATGAGTCCTAGTGGACCTACGGAGTTGATTGTTTTGCAGTTCAGTACTTGATATGTTCTGACTATGAGAGGGTTCTTGTGTGTTGGTTAATCCACTAACTTGAGAGCTTTCAGGAATATCATTTTCATGTCTTTGCTGAATGAGAGGAGGCGCACCATTGCATCTACTCCCAAGGGTTGTGTATGAGGACCTTGCATTTTTGCATTGGTCCTCGTAACACTCCCACTGGCCGAAGGGCGTACTCGCAGTACCCAATCTTCGCTAAACACGCCCACTGAATTCTTGCCTTAGTCATTCAGCAAGGATTCAACTTCTATATTATCTCGTGGTTCTTGAATTTATTCAAGTTCTATCTATGTGCAACTCTGTTCCTTGTAGACATATTTTTCTTCAAGGAAAATTGTGTTCCTGAAAACAATGACCTTATGTTCTCCAGGTAGATAGAAGTAGTATTCCTTAATTTCCTTTGGATACCCCATGAAGTAACATTTCTCACTTTTGGATTCCAACTTGTCATTGAGCATCTTCTTAACATATGCAAGACACCCCCAGAGTCTCATATGTTTAAAAGTTGGTTTCTTGCCATACCATATCTCATAGGGTGTCTTTTCTACTGACTTGGAAGGACCTGTTCAGAACATATATTGAGGTTTGTATAGCATGTCCCCAAAGGTATGTCGGTAGAGCTGTAAAGCTCATCATGGATCGAAGCATATCCAACAAGGTTTTGTTACACCGTAATTCCAAGTCATGTATTCGAGAACGTAGTAAGACTTGAACGTCGAAGAAATGTATAACGAATTTTCCTAAGGAAATATTTCGAAACCTCGTGAAGGAAAAAAGTTTATTAATTGGAATTTGGTTCTCATATTTGGTTTATGGGATTGGTATAGTATATTGAAGGTTTGGATTTTCAAGTCTCGGATTTGGTCATGTGGGGCCCACAGAAAAATTTTACGAATTTGTGGGGCCCACAAAGTTTTGAGATATTTTGGCCAATTATAGATATTTTTAGGATGAAGAAATATTTTGGGCCAATAGGAGAGTGACACATGTCACCCCCATTTGACTTTGACTTGGGGCTTGATATTTTATCAAGACAAGTGGGTCCCACTCCACTTGTCCCTCATCCTTGCCTTACACTTGTCCTCATCCAAGCCCTTGAGCTTATTATAGATATACATATAGAGGGGCAAGGCTTCATCCACACTTAGAGAAATTCAAGAACATTTCCTATATCCCTTTTTGCTCTATATTTTCGGCCCTCACTAGAAGCAAGAACAATATTATTAAATCTTCCAAGATTAGTTGTTAATCCAAGATCAAGCTCCCTCATGAAGTGTTAAGCCAAGTGATCATTTTCCATAGACTTGATGCTCAAGGTTTTGAGCTCATTTTCTCCTTCAAAACCCTAGAATTTTTATGAGCTTTTTGGAAGATCAACAAGAAGACAAGATGGTTACAAGCTCGTAGAGGTTACGTGTATGTGATTGGATCCCGAAGAATAGGAGCTAAGACTATCTCTAAGGATCGACCTTTAAAGTGGACAGTTTTGGGCATAAATAAGGTAAATATCATCCTTCTCTTAAAAGTAATCTTATACTATGTGTTGTGGTAGTTGTAGAATGATATTGTGATAAGGAAAAATGGAGTATAAGATCATGTATTCCATTTTGTGTGTTGGCCGAATTTGGAGCCATTTTGTGACATAAGATTTCGTTGAACTAAATTGGATGTGTCTTCACGTTATATGTGTTATACGTTGAAGGAAATGTAGTCGTTTAACTATTGATATGTATCATGTAAAAGTGTTGGAATAACGACTAGAATTATAGAAATGAAAAGAAGGTTATATGTTATTGTTGTGGCCAAGAGTGCCCTTTCATTTATTGGATATTGTGGGGCAGAATTTTACACGTCTTGTAAATGTGTAATCCCCTTTGGTTGTTGCCTTAAATTTTACGCTGCGCCATAGTGTAGGGCCGTGGCGCTGCCCCTGTTGAAGGGTGCCGGGGATTAGTTAGGGGCGGGGTGGTGTTTTCGTGCCACGATATCGACCCTAGATAGTATAAGTGACTTGATGTTTAAAGACTAAGTTACTTGAATGAGGTAGGTACACTTGACTTGATTTTAAAAGTAGAAGTGTCTTGATACTACGGGTGTTAGTGTCTTGGGATTTTATAAAGGAAAGAATGTACGACGAACGTACATAGTGCTATGGGGTTCAACTCCCCTATATTGCATGATGTGATTCCTTTTATAGGAATAGATGTACATAGTACATTGGGTTAAATTCCCGAATTTACACAACATGATAGTGCCTTGAGTCTAATCAAATGATGGTTCATTCATTTGCTTCTAATGAGAGTAAAAGATTACTTAACTTGCATATGTTGTTCATGGTAGCCATTAGTGCAAGTGTTATATTATTTATTGCGAGGTCAACCCCGGGACATTGTACATTCTGTGGATTTTCTCTCCACGATGCGAGTATTGCGTTTATGCTCATTGTGGGTCCACAGGGCCTATGCGGGTGAAATAGTCCTATGCGAGACAAATTGTCCTATGCGGGTCCACTAGACCTATGCGGGTGAAACAGACCCATGAATAGAATTACATAATGATACTACAGGCAGGTGGCCCTAAATTAATCATGGCCTTCCTATGTTAACACGGTACAGATTACTCTCATTACTCTCATTGTTGATAAGGCACAATTGTACTGTTATTTTGATTATCATACTTGTCTCCTGCTTTATATTTGGACTGTATGATCTCATTTACAGTACTTACAGTTTCACATACTTGGTACATCTTTCGTACTGACCCTCTTTCCTCGGGGGGCTGCGTTCATGCTGCAGGGATAGGTACTCAGGTTGGTGATCTGAGAGCTTAAGATCTCCACTCAGCTTTTGTGATAACTCTATTTGTTCCGGAGTTTGATATATAGGTACAGGCCTTGTGTTTTGGTGTATGTACATTCTGTGGTTACTGGGGCCTGTCCGCCTTTATTATCAAACTCTTGAGGTGTAGTCACGCATGGGGTGGATGGTTAAAGTTGTAGACCTTTTTGGTATCAGATGTATAAAGAGGTGGCCTTATCGGCATTGGTTTCACTTCATGTTTTATCAGATAATGGTAAAGCGATTTAGCTTAGTTGGTTATCTCTTATGTATGAGTATAAGGGTGCGCCTGTGTAGGGCACCGATGTGACCCGGATCGGTCGTGACAAAAGTGGTATCGTAACGCTTAATCCTCGTAGCGTCACCGCAGTGTCTAGTAAAGTCTTAATTATCGGTGTGTTGTGCACCACACCCATAACCAGGAGGCTACAGGATATTTAGGATTGGTTTCCATTCTTCTCATTCTGAGATCGTGCAGTAGAGCTGTGTTAGTAGGTTCATTCCTCTCTGAGGTATTCTTGTGTATCAGTTATGCCTCCACGGAAGGCAACAGAGGCCTAGAAGGGCAAGTCAGCAGTAGGAGCTACTAGTAGGGCGCAGAGAGTTACTAGGCACGTGCCCGGCCGATGTCCGAGGTTGAGGTCCAACAAGAAGTTCGCCACACCGCCCATCAGTGAAGTGTAGAAGCCTTCAGAGGCCCCGATACTTGAGCCTCCAGTTCCTCCGCCAGGGGCAGAGGATAAGGACTACAAAGATACAGTCCGGTTACTGGCCAGGATAGTAGCAGGACAGACATATAGGCATGAGTCGGTAGTTAACCCCAGGACAAACATTTTGAGGGTTCGGGATTTCCTGAGTTGCAATCCGCCGGAGTTTTATGGGTTGAGACCTGAGGATGATCCTCAGGAGTTCATTCGCCAGATCTAGCGGACGACGAGGGTGATTAAGGCCTCGGAGGCCGAGTCGGTTGTATTAGCTTCTTACCGGTTACGCGATACTGCAGTGAACTGGTTTGAGTCGTGGGAACTGTCCAGGGGCGAGGGTGCTCCTCCAGCTGTTTGGAATGAGTTCACGGAGGCCTTCCTAGACCACTTCTTACCTCATGAGATGAGGAGAGCCCGGGTTGACAGGTTCTTGACATTGAGGCAGGGTGGGAGGACCATCAGAGAGTATAGCCTAGAGTTTGACTTGTTGGCTTGGTAAACGCTCACTATAGTGGCAGACATGGAAGATAGAGTGCACCGCTACATGATGGGACTAGATTCTTATCTTATTGATGGGTGCATGGTTGTAGCTCTTCAGTCGGGCATGGATGATGCGCGAAAAGATGCACACACTTAAACGCAAGTGCACGTTATCATGACAAGTAATATAGTCTTAGCAAGACCGAATATCGTCCACAAGATTTTGTTTGGTTACCAAATATCTATCTTTTGGTATCTATTTGGTCAATTGATAATTGATTTTGTGATTTATAACTACGAATTATAAAGGCTAATTTAACTAATGAGTTTACTTCAGTTGTGATGAGAATAGGGCTTCCACGTTTCCTCACTATCCGCCTATGTTACTTATTAATGCAATAACTTATGGTCTTCTTTTGGAGAAAGCAGTTCACTAAATCGCTTTATACTCCGTTAGGTTATATAAACACTCAACCTCAGATTGCACCTTACCTACCTTTCGGTGATAAGGATAACTCTATAGGAGGATTAAGACTAAGAACCTAGTTAACCGTCACGCACAATGCGTAAAATTAGGTTGTTAAGCCTTTCGTTAACGCTACATAAATAATCGAGGTATTTTCATCCCCAATCCAAGAATGTCTACCCAACTTACAAAGATATTCACAATCCTCCTTTCTGAGTCCGATTAGAAATCATATAGTGATAATTAGTTGTCAATTAACTACCAAGAATTCAATTTAATTATCGATAGATCTCAACAAGAAGAAGAATAACCATAAGCATGCATTAAATCATAACATAAGTTTCTAGAGATTCAACATGGAAAGCCCTATAGAGGAATTAGTTCCTAGCCATTGACATGACAAGAACTAATTTCATGTTCTTCATAAAACTGAAATAAAAACAAGAAAAGGAGAGGAACTTGACTAAACTCTGGTCTCCAATCTCCAAGCAAGAAAGCCTTGTGTTGTGCGAAGGGAACCCTTAAAACTGCCTAGGGTTCTCCTTTTATGCTCCTAACCGCCTCAACTTTTCCCTGCAGTTCGCCCAAAATCCGTCAAAACCTTATTTTTCGCGTGGCGCGGGCGCCGGAAATTTCGCAATCCTTCGGTGATTTGGCGCCGCCGATCTCTGCTGCATAGCCATGCGGCCAGCAACTTCAGAGCCTCTGATGTTTAGCGTCGCGCCCGCACCTGCCGACATGAGCCGCGCGCTGGTCTTCGCAGCCTCTCGATAGTGGCGCCGCGCCGCTTCGATCGGCAGGGAGGCCGCTGGTCCTGCGGGTTTCACTCGCCACTTTCTCTGTTTTTAGCTCTGGAACCTTCTCTTTTGCCCTCTTTTAGCTCCTTTTCCGTCATTTGGTCATTTTAACCACTTTGACTCAAAAGAAAGGAAAACTATCCTAATACGACACTTATTTGTACCAAAAAGGGACAAAAGACTAACTAAAACTGACTCAAAAAGTGTATATAAAATACACCGATCAAATACCCCCAAACTTAACCTTTGCTCGCCCTCGAGCAAAGATAGAAAGAAAGAAATAAAAGACTCAAGAAATGAAAATAAAAGACTCAATGACATTGATCACTTTTGCTGCATTAGTGTTAACTAGAAAAACATGAATGTTAGCAAAATAATATGCAGGAATATATAGCATGAAAATTTTCAGCACACTAAACACATTAAGCTAGATATTTCGCAAACTAATATTTATCATGCTTTAATGGAAGTCAATACACTAAATCATGCATATAAATTCAAAAATTCCTATGGCATGCTTACTTTCTATTCTCCACTAATCCTGGATATGCATAAAAGAGATCTTCAGGACTTTAAGGGTTGTAATGTAGGCTTAGATATAGGTAGGTAAAATAGGCATTTTAGGCTCATTCTTTGTACCATAAGCTCTTTAGCTTTTCAGTATTTTTCCCTTTTCTTTTGGTTCTTTTCTTCACTTCAATTCTATCTTTTCCCTCTTTTGTTTTGGGAGAGTGAAATGTATAATAATGACAGACACCCCCAAACTTAGGCTTTTGCCTATTTCTTGGGGTGTAACAAGCTCATTCACTCTTTTTATCTCTTTTTTAACACAATTTATTCCACTACTTCACATTTTTACTTATGGCACAATTTGTGGGAATATAAGGTGTCAAAGAAGAAGTTTCAATTTTTAGGCTCAATGGGGCTGACTAGGGATATATTTTTAGTCCGGGATAGAAAAGAATGGTAAGAATTGTCTATCAAAGAATTGTCTGAGTCATCTCCCTAACATGCATATCCTAACTATTTCACCTCAAGTAGCAAGCAATCATAACACATAAGTTTTCATCATTTAGCATGCATAATTTTGGCAAGAAACTCCAAATAGACAGATTTTGTGAGTTTTTGGCATATATAACCTAGGTGTTTAGATAGTTGCTTTTATTCCATTACATTATTTCACCTTACTTCCCTAGGTGTTTCTAGCAACTACAGCATACATGATCTTTGACCGGCAATTATGACTCAAAAAGCTCAAAAAGAAAAAATTTTGTGACTCAAAAATGCCTAAGAACAATAAAAAGACTTAAATAAAACATAACAAGACACAAATAAAACACCCCCCAAACTTAAATCACACATTGTCCCCAATGTGTGTAGACTCAAAGACAATAAAAGAATAAGACACTTACAAACTTTGGTTAAAATGGTGGTGGTGGCGGTGGATAGTACTTTGAATTCCGTGAGGGGAGGAGAACTCTTGGTGTTTGATTTGGCGTTAGGGCCTTCGGATCAGGGCGTCTTCCAGAATTCATATTTGCCTTTGTGGCGCCGCGGCCCTGTAAATGGGCGTCGCGGCGCTCTGGCGATTTTCTGGAGATCCTTTGCTTCTCTTCAGTTTTCGCCTTCCGAGTCCTTGGCTTTCACCTGTCAACACAACACAGACACAAGAACCCAAGACCGTGAGACTGTCCAAAACAAAAATAAAATAAACTAAAGACAGGAATTGAAATAGCATAATTAAAAACGTTGGGTTGCCTCCCACTTAGCGCTGTCTTTAACGTCTTTTAGCCGGACGCAAGTTCCTTAGTTTAATAAATGTGAGGTGTATTAACCCCACATCAAATCCATTTTTTCCACATTGTTCGTTTTCTTTTTCTTCTTCTTCTTCTTCTCTTTTTAGCATTATCATCAAGCGAAGTTTCAGGAACACATACCTCCTTTAGTGGAATTTCGGCAAACCATGCTCGCTTTCGCTCATCTCCTTTGGTTGACTTGTATTGGCTCGCAGGGGGGTTTGATGGTGCTGATTGCAAAGCACCCACTCATGGTTGGTGGCTCAATGACGTGTTTAAAAACTTTAAACACCATTTCTTCATTCTCCACCCTTAATGTTAACTCTCCTCTTTCAACATCAATCAAAGCTCTTCCCGTTGCTAGGAATGGTCTCCCCAATATGATAGGGATTTCCGCATCTTCTTCCATATCAAGAATGAGGAAGTCTGCAGGAAAGAAGAATTTTCCTACTTTCACAATCACGTCCTCAATCTTGCCTCTTGGATGAACCATCGTCCCGTCGGCGCAGAAGCTTATCGTGGTTGGTTTGGCCTCACCCAACTCCAATCTTTTAAATACTGATAAGGGCATCAGATTTATACTTGCCCCTAAATCACACAGAGCTCTGTTGCATGTCACCCTGCCCACTGTGCAAGGTAGTGTAAAGCTCTCTGGATCTTTTAGCTTTGGTGGCAACTTTTTCTGCAAGATAGCACTACATTCTTCTGTCAGTGCTACTATTTCGTATTCTGCCAGCTTCTTCTTCTTCTTCCCCAAGATCTCCTTCATGAACTTGAAATAGGAAGACATCTGCTCCAAAGCCTCTATAAAAGGTATGTTGATATGCAGCTTCCTGAATGTCTCCAAAAATTTGGAGAATTGTTTATCAACCGCCCTCCGCTGTAATCTCTGGGGAAAATGGATCTTCTCTGTATACTCCTTCTCTGGAGTTTTCTCTACTACTGGGCTAGGCTCAATCACCTTCTCTTTTTCTATCTCTACCTTCTTCTCATTTACTGGCTGAGGTGATCGGCCGCCAACCGTCTTCCACTTCTCAACCGCATCGACATCGCTCCTCGGATTTACCTCGTATTGCTTGGCAATGTACCTTCATTGCTCGCTTTGCTGCTAGCGACCCACTTGTGTTTCCAAGTTCTCAACGAGGATCTAGCTTCGCTATGAATCGCGTCGGCGTTGGCAAGTCTTTGTTGCCACTTCAGCTCGTCGACTTTTCTTGCCGCAGCATCAATCGCTGAGGCCGGGGCTTGAATGAAGGGCGGTCGATTCTGTTCGCTGGTTCTGCATCGCCTCGTATTGATTCTGCCGCTCGTATTGATTATGCCGCCTCGTCTCCTCTCCATGAGAAATTTGGATGATTCTCCACCGGATTATAAGTGTTGGAGTAGGGGTTGTTCTGTTGCCTCGATAATTACTCTTGCGACATTCGCTCCGCTCCATTGGTATATTGTTGGGATCAGCTGAAGGACACCTATCGAATGTATGTTGGCCACCACATATCTCACAGCTTTTAGGCATCTGCACCGCATTTACTGACACTGTATGTTGCTGCAACTGTTTCGCCAAAAGAGCCACTTGGGCATTCAAAGTAGCAATAGCATCTATTTCGTGAACTCCCACTGTTCTCCTCCCACTTGTCGACCTCTCTTCTGTGACATGGTTGTTAGTGGCCATATCTTCTAATAACTCATGAGCGTCGTGGGCTGTTTTCCTCATGAATGCTCCACCGCCGTGCATCTATAATGGTTCTTGTCACTCGGCCAGTAGAAGATGTGGACCAAGTTCCACAACTCAATGCAATGGTGTGGGAACTTTCTCTGTAGATCTTTGAACCTTTCCCAAGCTTCGTATAAGGACTCTCCATCTGCTTGGTAGAAGTTGTTCAACTCCCCTCTCAGTTTTGCTGCTTTACACGGGGGAAAGAACTTGGCTAGAAATTTCTGTGCCAGCTCTTGCCATGTAAAAATCGAATCGGCCAGCAGGGAATTCAACCATACTTTTGCTCTATCCCTGAGTGAGAAGGGAAAGAGCCTCAATCTGACGGCATCATCGATGCGCCGTTATATCGAAAGTTGCACATAGCTCCAAGAAATTAGCTATGCGCATATGTGATCCTCCGATGGCGATCCTCCGAATTGCACGTGTCGTATCATGCCTAATCGCCGGTTTTATCTCAAAGTTGTTGGCTCCTATTGCAGGGAGCCTAATGCATGTCTGTGCTCCATTCACTCTTGACAGCACATAGTCTCCCAAACTTTTTTCTGGCTGGATTTGGACTCTCTCCTCCACGTCTATAGGTACTTGTCGAGGTATAGCTGGATTGAGTTGATTTTCACCTAACCCTTCTCTCATCATGTTGTTGTTTTGGACACCGTTCATCTCTGTCAAGGTTGCAATCCGCTGATTCTTTCTGTTCTGTTTACAGGTTTTCTCAATTTCTGGATTGAAGGGAACAAGAGTGTCTGCCCCTCTTCTCCTTCGCATAAACTGATTTCCTGAAATAGATCAAAAACAGACAACAAATCACGGCACCCTGATTTTTGAAATAAATAAAAAAATAAAAATAAAAACGTGAAAATAAAAATAAAAAAAATAGAAACCAAATTAGAAATTAAAAATAGATAAATTTGATATTGAACTATGCCTAATCCCCGGCAACGGCGCCAAAAACTTGATGCGCGAAAAGATGCACACACTTAAACGCAAGTGCACGTTATCGTGACAAGTAATATAGTCTTAGCAAGACCGAATATCGTCCACAAGGATTAGGGTTCAAGTACCAAATATCTATCTTTTGGTATCTATTTGGTTAATTGATAATTGATTTTGTGATTTATAACTACGAATTATAAAGGCTAATTTAACTAATGAGTTTACTTCAGTTGTGATGAGAATAGGGCTTCCACGTTTCCTCACTATCCGCCTATGTTACTTATTAATGCAATAACTTATGGTCTTCTTCTTTTGGAGAAAGCAGGTTCACTAAATCGTTTTATACTCCCGTTAGGGTTACATAAACACTTAACCCCAGTATTGCACCTTACCTACCTTTCGGTGATAAGGATAACTCTATAGGAGGATTAAGACTAAGAACCTAGTTAACCGTCACGCACAATGCGTAAAATTAGGGTTGTTAAGCCTCTCGTTAACGCTACATAAATAATTGAGGTATTTTCATCCCCAATCCAAGAATGTCTACCCAACTTACAGCATATTCACAATCCCCTCCTTTCGGAGTCTGATTAGAAATCATATAGTGATAATTAGTTGTCAATTAACTACCAAGTATTCAATTTAATTATTGGATAGATCTCAACAAGAAGAAGAATAACCATAAGCATGCATTAAATCATAACATAAGTTTCTAGAGATTCAACATGGAAAGCCCTATAGAGGAATTAGTTCCTAGCCATTGACATGACAAGAACTAATTCCACGTTCTTCATAAAACTGAAATAAAAACAAGAAAAGGAAAGGAAATTTACTAAACTATGGTCTCCAATCTCCAAGCAAGAAAGCCTTGTGTTGTGCAAGAAGGGAACCCTTAAAAACTGCCTAGGGTTCTCCTTTTATAGGCTCCTAACCGCCTCAACTTTTCCTCGCAGTTCGCCCAAAATCCGCCTCAAAACCTTATTTTTTCGCGTCGCCAAGGCGCCGAAATTCTGCAATCATTCGGTGATTTACGCCGCGCCTTGATCTCTGCTGTCGTCGCGCTGCAACTGTAGCCTCTGATGTTTAGCGCCGCGCCTCGCACTGGCCGACATGAGGCGCGCGCTGGTCTTCGCAGCCTCTTCGATAGTGGCGCCGCGCCCCGCTTCGATCGCGAGGCCGCGGCTACTGTCCGTTTCACCGTTCGCCACTTTCTCTGCTTTTAGCTGGAACCTTCTCTTTTGCCCTCTTTTAGCTCCTTTTCCGTCATTTGGCCATTTTAACCACTTTGACTCAAAAGAAAGGAAAACTATCCTAATACGACACTTATTTGTACCAAAAAGGGACAAAAGACTAACTAAAACTGACTCAAAAAGTGTATATAAAATACACCGATCAATGGACATTACACGTATTCAGGCGTACGCACAGGGAGTCGAGGATCGACATAGAGGTCGCCGACTTGATAGAGTTCAGCCCAAGAGGGCCAGGACAACAGGGTTTTAGGGGGACTTTAGAGGCGGACAACCCTCAGCAGTTAGGTATGCATCTCACCAAGATGCATCGCTTCCTTCACAGCCTCGCAAGAGGTTTGGCCGTCCGGTTATTCTGGAGCAGTCAGGCTTCGGTTTCAGGAAACAGGGGTCCTAGCCGGTCGAGGCCACCTTTACCTCGGTGTGTTCGATGCGGTAGGTCCCATCTTAGAGAGTGTCGTATTGCTTCGGGAGTTGTTTCTCTTGTGGCCAGCAGGGCCATTTGAAGAAAGAGTGTTCGTACAGAGGTGGCACGGGTAGTATGGCTCAGCCTACAGGGTCAGTTGTCGGGTCATCATCTTCTGTGGTTATGCGCCCCGGAGGGCAGGGTGTTCACGGGCCAGCAGGTCGCGACAGAGGTCGTGGCAGAGGTCCTAGTTCTAGCGGTCCTCCGAACCGCATTTATGCCTTGGCCAGTCGGCACGATCAGGAGGCTTCACCGGATGTCGTCACATGTATCTTATTGATCTCATGTTTTGATGTTTATGCTTTGATAGATCCGGGTTCTACTTTGTCTTATATATGTCCTCTTATTGCTGGTAGAATATGAATAGAACATGTGTCGATAGAACCTTTCGAGGTAGCTACACCAGTAGTTGATTCGGTTGTAGCGGAGCGGGTATGTAAAAATTTCCCGGTGATTGTATACAATCGTCAGACCCTAGCAGACTTGATAGAGTTGGATATGACAGATTTTGATGTCATTAGGGGTATGGACTGGTTGGCTTCCTGTTACGCCAATGTTGATTGTAGAGAGAGATTGGTCCGATTCCAGTTTCCTGGCGAGCCGGTTATTGTGGAAATGGGATACTGCGTCGCCGAGGGGTAAGTTTATTTCATACCTCAAGGCCAGAAAGATGATTTAGAAAGGGTATATCTACCATCTGATTCGGGTGTTCGATACGGAAGTTGAAGTACCAGTTCTTCAGTCAGTTTCGGTAGTTAGTGAATTCCCGGATGTATTTCCTGATGATCTCCTGTATTCTCCGAGCGGAGATAGAGTTTCAGATTGATGTTCTGCCAGATACTCGACCGATATCTATTCCTCCGTACAGAATGGCACCTGCTGAGTTGAAGGACCAGCTGAAAGACTTGCTGGAAAAAGGCTTTATTAAGCCTAGTACTTCTCCTTGGGGAGCGCCGGTATTGTTTGTGAAGAAGAAGGATGGGATGCTGCGTATGTGTATTGACTACAGGCAGCTGAACAAGGTAACCATCAAGAATAGGTACCCCCTCCTCAGGATTGATGATTTGTTTGATCAGTTGCAGGGTGCGATGTGTTTTTCCAAGATAGACCTGCGATCCGGTTATCATCAGGTACGAGTTAGAGAGGTAGATATCTCGAAGACTGTATTCAGGACCCGGTACGGGCATTATGAGTTCAGGGTGATGTCTTTCGAGTTGACTAATGCTCCAGCGGTGTTCATGGATTTGATGAACCGACTGTTCAAGCCATTTCTGGATACGTTTGTTATAGTATTCATTGATGACATCCTGATTTTATTCTCGCACGGAACAGGAGCATGCGGATCATTTGAGGACGGTACTTGGAGTTCTCCAGAGCCGGCAGCTATATGCCAAGTTCTCTAAGTGTGAATTCTGGTTGGCCTCAGTGGCATTCTTGGGGCACATTGTTGGGGCCGACGGTATTCGGGTTGATACGAAAAAGATTGAGGCAGTGAAGACTTGGCCTAGACCTACTACACCGACTGAGGTGCGCAACTTTTTAGGGCTTGCGGGATATTACCGGAGATTTGTGGAAAAGTTCGCTTCGATCTCAGCGTCTTTGACTAGGCTGACTCAGAAAGCGGCTAAGTTCCAATGGACGGATACGTATGAGAAGGGCTTCCATTTATTGAAAGAGAAGTTGACGACGGCTCCAGTTCTTACTCTTCCTGAGGGGCTAGAGGGTTATGTGGTTTATTGTGATGCTTCAGATGTTGGCTAGGTTGTGTGTTGCAAAGACGGTGCAGGTTACACGCTAGGGCACTCCTAAGCACGAAACAAAATTACCCTACCCATGATATAGAGTTGACAGCCATTATTCATGCCTTGAAGATTTGGAGGCATTACTTATATGGAGTTCATGTGGATATTTATACAGACCACAAGAGCCTCCAGTATATCTTCAGACAGATGGAGCTGAACTTGCGTCAGAAACGGTGGTTAGAATTGCTTAAGGACTATGATGTTGATATCCTATACCACCCGGGGAAAGCCAATGTGGTTGATGATGCTCTTAGTCGTAGATTTATGGGTAGTCTAACCGATGTTCATCCAGATAGAAGGGACATGGTTCGTGAGATTTATCAGTTAGCGAGCCTTGGGATCCGGTTGATTGATTCCGGAGACAGCGGATGTTACACCTCGAAAATTTTCACGTCGTTTGCGTCGTAAGTAAACTAAAGTAAGCTCGGAGAGGTCATGGAATCCTTATAAGGTTAATGAATACTCTTAATAAGTGTCAAGTAAGTGCCTAAATGTTCCGGGACCAAGAAAATTGAAGAAAATAAATTTGTCGAAAAATTTGGAAAACAAAGTTGGCAGAATTTTTTTGGCAGATTTTTAGTCAACTTTGGAGCGGTATATATCCTAGTATATTAGGAGTTTTTAGGTGTTTCAAAAGCCTAAAATGAATTTCGTCGAGTTTAGTTTCCAACGCAACAAACCGCTCGTCGATAGGACATTGGAGAAGAGAATTATGGACGTTACAATTTAAGCTGACAGAACAGAACCGACATGCTACAATACCCGACCCGAAATTTGACCCGAATTTGGAGCTTATATAAAGGGTAAGAACCCCTTTTTTTTCACCATTTGCCCAAGAATTTTCCAGAAAATTCAAGAGAGAAAGAGGGGGAATACCATCACAAAGTGAGCAATTTTTCAAGCGAGGAGTATTAATCGAAGCTCGGATAAACGCATGAACGTGATTCTAGTATGGTTTTGCGATGGATTCAAGGTAGATATTGAAGATACCTCACTTTTAACAAGAATAAGGTATGCATCTCCTTTTATTAATGTTAAGTTTGGTTTATTTACGGAGATAAAGTCGTTAAATAATTGTATAGCGAGTTGGTTGGTTGAGGAAGTTGGAAAACAGCGTGTGGGTTGTTCTATGGTATATATTGGTGTTGGAAATGATGTTATTGATGTTGGTATTTTTGTTGTTGTTATTGGTTGTTGGATTGTGATTTCAGGCTAGGCATATAAACAGGAGAGATGCTGCCCGATTTTCAGCAGAATATAAAATAGTTTGACTTGAAAGCTTAGCACAAATATACTACGATGAGTAACGATTGTGTGAATCCTCTTAAATGTAGACTTGCGAGCTCGGACGAATAAGTGTATATTATTGGAGGCTGAACATGTATGTTAAGGCTCGTCCCTTTCTTTCAAAGGCATGATTCCTATTATTATAATTCCATGAATGTTTCCATAGCCTCCTTGGTTTCAAGGTTAGATGTTTATGATCTCAAGTCATGATTCCTTTCCCGATGACCCGTAAATGTTTTCCAAAATGCCCGTATTTTTTCCAAACCAGAGGTTTATGATTTTGTAAGCTCTTATGACAACAATGATGGATATATTTCTATCATGATGCCAAAGATGAGAATTTTTTTTATGATGACTATGATGAGAACGATTTCATGTTTAAAGGTTCCAAGTTATGGTTTCAATGACAATATAAGAATGTTGAGCTATTTCTTGCTTTCTCAATGTTATTCATGGACGATGACTATTTTTAAAGATTCCAAAGTATATGAATTGATGCCTTATGAGATTTATGATCCTATTCTATATTTTCTCTTGAAGTTATTCTTCGTTGATGGTCTCACCTTATAATAATTGTTCCTTCAAGGTGAGACAAAGCGACCATGATTACTCTATAATATAATGATTTTATTTAGAGTTGAAGGATAATTTAAATTGCATATGTTGCTCATGATATTCTGCTCGTGCCAAGTGTTATTACCTTATTTCACCGAGTCTCTCTCTAGAGGGCCGAGACACGTTATATGTACATATAAGATAATGATGATTTCATCGAGTCTCTCACTAGAGGGCCGAGACATGTTATACATATATGATTTTACCGAGTCCCAGACTGGGTCGGGACACGTTATATTGTTGATTTCATCGAGTCTCTCACTAGAGGGCCGAGACATGTTATACATATATGATTCCATCGAGTCCCTCACTAGAGGGTCGAGACACGGTTTACATATATATATAAGGGCATGATGATTCTATGGTAAGTGTACATGATTTCCTACATGACTCTCATTGTTATAAGGTTTGATGACTCTCCATTTTACTTGGCACAGTTATGATCTCATTTACAGTGTTTCATGTTTTTATACTTAGTACATTATTTCGTACTGACCCCCTCTCCTCGGGGGCTGCGTTCATGCCCGCAGATACAAGTGTTCAGATTGGTGACCCTCCAGTTTAGTACATCCACTCAACTGACAGAGAGCTCCATTATTCCGGAGCTTAGGCATTTGGTACAGAACCTCTTTATTTTGATTGTATATATATATTTGGGGGCACGACGGGGCCTTGTCCCGTCATATATCATTGTTGTACTCCTAGAGGTCTGTAGACAGTTGTGGGTTATATATGTTTGGGTTGGGTTAGATATGTTTTGTTCAGCGATACTTTTGTATTTCTCTTTTGGGATGTTCCCTTATTTAGTGGCAGTCTTGTCGGCTAGCCTGTTTTATTATGTTCGTTAGTTGTGACTCCTCAGGAGGTAGGTACATCCTTATTTAAAGGCAGCCTTGTCGGCTCGTCTATTCGGGCATATGTTATAGTTGCAGTGCTATGCTGCCGGAATTTCTATTGCCTTAGTATCAGTTGGATTATATGCGACATGTTAGTAATGACGTCATTAGGGCACCGGGTCACGGCCCGTCGGGTTGGGTCGTGACATCGGAGTTCGGGTTCGAGAGGTTGCCGAGTCTTTCATCGTAGAGGAGGTGAAGAGGCGACATTATGAGGATCCGATTCTGGTACGATACAGAGATGCGACTCTTCGAGGGGAGAAGAGTCTATTTGAGGTAGCACCTGATGGGGTGTTAAGATATGAAGTAGATTGTGTGTACCCGATGTTGCAGGACTTCGTCAGCAGGTTCTAGGGAAGGTACACAATGCTCGATATTTTATTCATCCGGGGTCGACAAAGATGTATCATGACCTCAGATGTGTATATTGGTGGGATGGCCTGAAAAGGGACGTAACAGGGTTCGTTGCTCAGTGTCTGAATTGTCAGCAGGTCAATGTTGAGCACCAGAAGCCTGGTGGGTTATTACAGACGATTGAGATCCCGACTTGGAAGTGGGAGGTGATTAACATGGATTTTGTTACAGGGTTACCTCGTACTCAGGGGAAGTGTGACTCTATTTGGGTAATAGTAGACAGACTGACGAAATCAACTTATTTTCTTCCGGTCAGGACTACTTACTCGGCTGAGGATTATGCTAGACTTTATATCAGGGAGATTGTGAGACTGCACGGGGTTCCTATATCTATTATATCAGACAAAGGGGCTCAGTTTATGACTAACTTCTGAAGGTCTTTCCAGAAAGGCTTAGGGACACAGGTTAGTCTCAGTACTGCATTTCACCCTCAGACCGACGGGCAGGTAGATCGTACTATACAGACACTTGAAGATATGTTGCGTGCCTGTATTATTTATTTCAGGGGTAGTTGGAAGGATCATTTGCCTCTTGTTGAGTTTGCATATAACAACAACTACCATTCCAGTATTCAGATGGCCCCGTACGAGACCTTATATGGAAGGAAGTGCAAATCGCCGATTGGTTGGTTTGATGTTGGTGAGGTTCAATTAGTTGACCCAAATTTGATTCAGCAGGCTGTGGATAAGGTGAAGCTTATCCAGGAGAGGTTATTAGCGCCCGAGTCGGCGGTCGATGCAGATAATCGACGTCGACACTTGAAGTTTCAGCTTGACGATTGGGTTTTCTTAAAGGTATCACCCATGAAGGGTGTGATGAGGTTCGGTAAGAAGGGGAAACTTAGCCCGAGGTACATTGGGCCTTACCAGATTGTTCGTAGAGTAGGAAAGGTTGCATATGAGTTGGATCTACCACCTAATTTGGAGGCGGTTCATCCGGTCTTCCATGTTTCTATGTTACGGAAGTGTATCGGAGATCCATCCAGAGTTTTCCCGGTTGATGATGTTCAGGTGACAAAGGGGTTATCGTATGAGGAGAGTCCTATAGCTATACTTGATCGCCATGTCAGACGGTTACAGACTAAAGATGTGGCTTCTGTAAAGGTCTTGTGGCGGAATGATAATAAAGAGGAGATGACTTGGGAAGCAAAAGAGGACATGATGAAGAAATATCCTCACTTATTCCCTACACCTACAGGTAATTTGATTTCCTACTTGCATACTTTGATTGACGTATATGTGTGTGTGTTACAATATGGCTATGTGTGGCATATTTGATTGTGTTGGGTATAGTTAAAGGGGACTATGCCGATATCTGTTTAGATTGAGCCTAGTATGAACATTCGGGACGAATATTTCAAGGGGAGAATGTTACACCCCATAATTCCAAGTCATGTATTCGAGAACGTAAGTAAGACTTGAACGTCGAAGAAATGTATAACGAATTTTCCTAAGGAAATATTTCAAAACCTCGTGAAGGAAAAAAGTTTATTAATTGGAATTTGGTTCTCATATTTGGTATATGGGATTGGTATAGTATATTAAAGGTTTCGTTTTTCAAGTCTCGGATTTGGTCATGTGGGGCCCACAGGAAAATTTTATGAATTTGTGGGACCACAAAGTTTTGAGATATTTTGGCCAATTATAGATATTTTTGGGATGAAGAAATATTCTGGACCAATAGGAGAGTGACACGTGTCACCCCCCATTTGACTTTGACTTGGGGCTTGATATTTTATCAAGACAAGTGGACAAGTGGGTCCCACTCCACTTGTCCCTCATCCTTGCCTTACACTTGTCCTCATCCAAGACCTTGAGCTTATTATAGATATACATATAGAGGGGCAAGAACAATATTATTAAATCTTCCAAGATTAGTTGTTAATCCAAGATCAAGCTCCCTCATGAAGTGTTAAGCCAAGTGATCATTTTCCATAGACTTGATGCTCACGGGTTTGAGCTCATTTTCTCCTTCAAAACCCTAGAATTTTTATGAGATTTTTGGAAGATCAACAAGAAGACAAGATGGTTACAAGCTCGTAGAGGTTACGTGTATGTGATTGGATCCCGAAGAATAGGAGCTAAGACTATCACTAAGGATCGACCTTTAAAGTGGACAATTTTGGGCATAAATAAGGTAAATCTCATCCTCCTCTTGAAAGTAATCTTATACTACGTGTTGTGGTAGTTGTAGAATGATATTGTGATAAGGAAAAATAGAGTTTAAGATCATGTATTCCATTTTGTGTGTTGGCCGAATTTGGAGCCATTTTGTGACATAAGATTTCGTTGAACTAAATTGGATGTGTCTTCACGTTATATGTGTTATACGTTGAAGGAAATGTAGTCGTTTAACTATTGATATGTATCATGTACAAGTGTTGGAATAACGACTAGAATTATAGAAATGAAAAGAAGGTTATATGTTATTGTTGTGGCCAAGAGTGCCCTTTCATTTATTGGATATTGTGGGGCAGAATTTTACACGTCTTGTAAATGTGTAATCCCTTTGGTTGTTGCCTTAAATTGTGCCTTAAAGATGTGGCTTTTTGTTTTTGTATTCAGGCCTTGAAAAAAGGTGGAAAAGTACGTAGAAACGGGGGAAGTGCTGCCCAATTTTTTGTAGAATAATGGGGACCATTATTTGGTATAACCTACATTTGAAAGCATGGAATTGATGGAAGTGTTAATTGTCATTATAGGTTGAAGTAATACTCGTGACATGTTCTATGTGGCGCGGGGATTAACCGAAGAGGTATGTGGAACTTCTTCGATCTCCTTTGAGCATGACTTTAAAAAGATGAGTGTATGATGAACGTACCTGTTTTAAATGAACTCGGATTCCTGGTAGTATATAAGGGAGGTTACTTGATTGAAAGGAGGCTTAGAAAAATGCAAACCGCAGTCCAGTTCTGGGCCGCGCTAGTTGTAGGGCGTGGCTCAAACTTGACATCGCAGAGTTTAGGTGGCGCCATAGTGTAGGGCCGTGGCGTTGCCCCTGTTGAAGGGTGTCGAGGATTAATTAGGGGGCGGGGTGGTGTTTTCGTGCCACGATATCGACCCTAGATAGTATAAGTGACTTGATGTTTAAAGACTAAGTTACTTGAATCAGGTAGGTACACTTGACTTGATTTTAAAAGTAGAAGTGTCTTGATACTACGAGTGTTAGTGTCTTGGAATTTTATAAAGGAAAGAATGTACGGCGGACGTACATGGTACTATGGGGTTCAACTCCCCTATATTTCATGATGTGATTCCTTTTATAGGAATAGATGTACATAGTACTTTGGGTTAAATTCTCGGATTTTGCACGACATGATAGTGCCTTGAGTCTAATAAAATGATGGTTCATTCATTTGCTTCTAATGAGAGTAAAAGATTACTTAACTTGCATATGTTGTTCATGATAGCTATTAGTGCAAGTGTTATATTATTTATTGCGGGGTCAACCCCGGGACATTGTACATTCCGTGGATTTGCTCTCTACGATGTGAGTATTGTGTTTATGCTCATTGCGGGTCCACAGGGCGTATGTGGGTGAAATAGTCCTATGCGGGTGAAATAGTCTTATGCGGGGAAAATTGTCCTATGCGGGTCCACTAGACCTATGCGGGTGAAACAGTCCTATGAATAGGATTGCATAATGATACTACGGGCGGGTGGCCCTAAATTAATCATGACCTTCCTATGTTAACACGGTACAGATTACTCTCATTGTTGATAAGGCACAGTTGTACTGTTATTTTGATTATCATACTTGTCTCATGCTTTATATTTGGATTGTATGATCTCATTTACAGTACTTACAGTTTCACATACTTGGTACATCTTTCGTACTAACTCCCTTTCCTCGGGGGGCTGCGTTCATGCCGCAGGGATACGTACTCAGGGTTGTGATCCGAGAGCTTAGGATCTCCACTCAACTTTTGTGATAGCTCCATTTGTTTCGGATTTTGATATATAGGTACAGGCCTTGTGTTTTGGTGTATGTACATTCAGGGTACGGTGGGGCCCTGTCCCGTCTTTATTACTGTCAAACTCTTAGAGGTCTGTAGTCACATATATGGGTTGGACTGGTTAAAGTTGTAGACCTTTTTGATATTGTATATATAAAGAGGTGGCCTTATCGGCTTGTCGGTTTCACTTCATGTTTTATTGTATAATGGTAAAGCGATTTAGCTTCCGTTGGTTATCTCTGATGTATGAGTATAATGGTGCCCAGGTAGGGCACCAGTCGCGGACCCGGGGTCGGGTCGTGACAGGTTTGGTTTCTCCTTTCAGCAACACCATTCATTTGTGGTGTTCCATGAGGTCTCCATTCTGAATGGACTCAATGTAGCTTGAAGTAATCTAGAAACTCATTGCTCAAGTATTCATCTACTCGATCCGATCGAAGAGTCTTGATACTTGTTGCGAGTTGTACTCCTTGAACTTTTCGAAGGCCTCGATTTATGTTTCATCAGATACACATATCCATACCTTGTCAAGTTGACAATAAAAGTAATGAAGTAAGGGAAACCACCCCTTTCTTGAGTCGAGAATGGTGCATATACGTCAGTATGTACTAACTCAAGCACCTCCTTGGCTCGCACACCTTTCCCAGAAAGTGTCTTGTTGGTCATCTTACCTTTTAAACAGGATTCGCAATTACCATAAGACTCCAAGTCAAATGGTTCGAGGTAGTCAAGCTTCCTCAACCTTGCTATCATTGTTTCGTTGATATGACCAAGTCTACAATGACATAGGTTGGTAGAGTTTCTATTACTTTTCTTAGCTCGTTTATTTTGTATATTGAATATTTCTCGTCTACAGTTTAGTGTATATAATCCATCCACAAGAGGCGCAGTTCCATATATAATATTATCAAAAGACAGTACTTGACTGCCATTATTAATATAAGAGGAAAAACCCTCCATGTCCAAAACAGGGATAAAAATGATATTCCTCGTTGACGAGGGTACATAATAGCAATCATTCAACACTAACAATGGCCAGAGGGCATATTTAAGCTATAAGTTCCTACACGCTCAGCATCTACTCGTGCTTCATTTTCCAACGCGTACATCCACCTCTCTTGGTCCAACCTTCCTGCTGTTCGTTAGCCCCTGCATATTTGTACAAATGTGTGAGCCATAAGTAGTATCCAATACCCAGGAATGAGAGTTGTTTATAGTCAAATTTATTTCAATGGCGTACATACCTTGTCCATTAGAGGCAGGAGCTTCTGGTGTTGTCCCTCCTCCTGGTGCGGTGCAGTCCTTTTTCCAATGCCCCTTCCTGTTACAGTTGAGGCATACATCCTTGGCCGAAATTACCTTCTTCTTCTTCTTCACGCCTCTCTTACGCTTCATAGGTGAGGGCGCAGTGATTGCTTTTCCCTTCTTCTTCTGCCATTCCTTGCTGTAACGACCCGTTCCGGGGCCCGTTACTGGTGCCTTATCCCGGGCACCCTAGTGATACAATCATCAGAGAAAAACCAGCGGAAAATAAAACATGAGTCATGAAACAAGAGATATAATAATAAACAGGCCAACCCAACGGTTACCTTCCAATAACATAAATAAAAACAACTCTTTCAAAACGAACAGTTTAATCCTTTTTACAACCCTGCCCACAACAGTACTACAGACCTCTAAGATTTACAACAACTATGACGGGACAGGGCCCCGCCATACCCCTGAATGTACAAGAACCTACAACTCAGGGAACACATACCAAAAGATAAGCCTCCGGAGAAACGGAGCTTCCCAAAACGCTGAACTGAGATCCTAAGAGCGGGGATCCACGACCGATGTACCTCTACCTGCGGCATGAACGCAGCCCCCCGAAGGAGGTCGATAACAGTACCAAGTATGTGAAATCAGAAAGATATCAGAATGAAATCATACTAGTCTATATAAAGCAGGAGACATGTATGATAACCAAACTACAGTTCACAACATAAAAGCAGTCATGTCCAGTCAGGGACTCAGGCCCTCAAGTCATCACTCAAATATAACTATGGGTCTCACGCCCACAACATCAATCATGTTCGCATCATGGCCGCATGCCCCCGGAATTCTGCATCGGTGTAGACATGTCCATGATGCAACAATAATACCAATGCCCCATGGCCACATGCCGAATTCTACCTCGGTGTGACACGCCCATGTGACATCAACAATAATATCGGGTGATCAATCTCGCCGCACGCCACGCCCCCCGTAATTCTACCTCGGTGTAGACATTTCCATGTAACCGCAATAACCAGATATCGGGTAATCAACCCGTCCGCATGGCCGCATGCCCCCGGAATACTGCATCGGTGTAGACATGTCCATGTGACATCAACCACAAGACAAGAATCAAATTGGACACCTACCCGTGGAATTCTCCATCACGCCAAAGACGCCCAAGTAAGTTCTCAATAAGTCGACCCTCTATCGAGACGCGGTAATACGTAAATACCACACTTGCACAGCAAAGGCTATCATCACAAGCATAGGCAAGTTTCACAACAACAAGCATAGGCAAGTTTCACAACAACAAGCATAGCAAGTTTCACACAACTCAAAGTACTTTCATTTTATGCCAAAGTCCGGGTTTTTAACCCCAAAGTACTACATACGTTAAGTTCTTTTAAAAGAGATCCATTACTTTTATAAAAGTCACCCGATACCGTAGTATTAGAATGACCAACCCACCTTCCTTTTCAAAATCAAGTAACAACATTCTTTTCCTAAGTTCGGTTTGCCTAGTTTCAATTACTCAAGCTTCTCATTTTCAAATGGTTTCATAGTTCCCAAACTTAATCACTTGATTCCTTTTAGAACAATTGAGTAACATATGTCATATATGTGAGTAGTTTATTCTTGTTTATAACGATCTTATTACGTGACCATGATCTAGAAAAATGTAATATCATTTTGTCTTATCTTAGCTTCTATGCGGATGGAGGTTTCTCTTGGTTTTAATACAATACATCATTATTCAATACATTTTCCTTTATTAACGCCGCAATGGTGCTGTCGATACACATTACGATTCCCGAAATCGGAAACATTATCCCTTTAAAACCAAGTACTCATTACTCACGAATGAGGTTTCACACAAACATCCACATTAAAACAAATAAGTTAAGTCTCTTATCTTATAAGATCAAGTCTCTTAACTTCTAACATCAAGAAACCATTTTCACTACATAAGGTTGTTATAACTAACTTCCCATAAAGCTATTATAACACCCTATGTTTTAAACCAACCAAATCACTTAGCACATGTATGCGTCACCGTACTACATAGTTCACAACAATCATGCTAGAAAAGATAGGAAGAGGTTCACATACCTCGCGACGATTTATCGACAATAAGCAAAATGCTCCAAGTACTACAACCTTGCTAGCCCTTTCCACTCGAGTAGAATACGCTACTCTTAGTACTTTTACCTATAAAGGTCACAAACGCCTATTAACCCCAAAACATAAGTTTCTATCTTTCTATAGAAAATTCAAGGCACTCCCCAAATGGCAGTAAATCTCCTCCTCTATCGAGTGGCTACCAAGCCAACCAGGGGTTTACACGCCTAACCTGACGTGTACAATTCTACACAAGTCTCGCAATACACCCATGTAAATACATTCGATTGTTCTTTATTCTTCAGCTTAAGTCAAAAGACATTGCGAATACTAAGTATAGTTCCATATATAGTATACTTCAACTATATATTCTAACAAACATGTAATTTCCAATTACAATAGAGGACAAGATAATTACCTCGATAAGCCCAAAATTATCCAAGTTATAATGTCGATCCTGAGCAAGGTTTAGCTCCACTCGTGCGCTCCAAACCACTCCAAACAACCCTTAGAAGTTCTAACTAACTTCTACTCAAATACTTCAACCAACTATGAAGATTTCCTTAGGGTTTTGGTTTGAGACTAAAAGGACAAAAGGTAGTATTTAGGACTCTACGTAAAGAGGTATCTTTGGAATACTACAAGGTACAAGGCTAAGGTATTTTGGGCATTATAACAATACTAGGAGAAGTATTTCAATACCACGAGGAGGGTATTATACGAAACAACTAGCAGTGGTACCCACTGCTAGCACCACATGTGTGGGACCCTTCTCGGCCAAAGGCCACGAGGAGGAGGGGAGAGGCTTAGGACGAGCTACTAGAGGAGGAGGGATTTCAAGACTTAGACAAAGTGAGAGTGAATGAATAAGTCTTCACAGGAGGGTATTTATAGCAAAACCAAAGGCCAACCAATGGCCAAGATCAAGCCATGTGCAAGGCAAGTGTAAGGCCAAGATCAAGCCAAGTGCACCCTAGCCCTACTCCTTAAAACCTCACAAATATCTACACAAATATCTAGCACAACTTGCCCTCCAAATCGGCCAAGTCACGCCCACATGCTTCCATTGTGAGGTGACATACGCCACCCTCCCGTTGGTCCAAAATGTTTCGTCTCTCGGAAAAATCCGCAAAAATACAAAACGACATAGCCGAATTTTCCCTTCGCAGTTACGCAAACGCTTCGTCGAAAACGACTCTAGGGTGTTGTGCACAAATGTAAAATCGGCCAAGGGTGCCACGTGGGGTGACACGTGTCGCCCCGATTCGCCTGAATATTTCGCCTTCCAAAATATCCAAATTACCGAAATCTCAAAACAAAGTGGGCCTCACAAAATAAATTTCTCCTGGGCCCACGTGACCATTTCCAAAATAAAATCTCAAAATTCTAATATAATCTATGAAGTCCAAATACCAAATCACGGGAATCCAATTCCCATTAACGAACCTTTTCTTCACAATTAACCGGAAACTTTTCCGTAAAACTCACATCTTTCTTTCTTTTCAAAATTTTCTCACTGCACTCGTGACGCACGTCCTCACATACATACCCCGCAACTACGGTATAACATTCTCCTCTTAGAAACATTCGTCCGAATGTTCCTTCTCAAGTCGAATAACGATAAAGTTCCTCTAACAATTTGCAACGCCACACGGCCACGAAATAACATACGCCCTCTTCTTTCCTTACTCGTCGTGCCCTTCTCGAACGCTTGAAATCTCCCAAGACGTACCATACTTCATCATTACTTCCGCTCGAAAATCTGCGGAGTCACTACCTCCAAACTCGGTCATCTTACTAACCTCAACTTCCTTAAGGCCATTCCCGCCTTTACGAACCGCTCGTCGAACGCGTCCACGAACTCATACGATGATCATACAAACTTAGGCCTAGCATCCTCGTGACCCTACCACCTGGCGGGACCACCGAACTGACCCACCCAAACCGGGTTACGGTTGACCCGCAAATGGTCCTCAACCCGACCCCAACGCGCTAAACTCTTGTTCCCCGATCCGGAACAATCTTACTAATTCACATCATGAAAGCTACCACTTCCTTCTAACACTACCTATGGACTTATCACACAAATAAAACCCACGTATACCACGCACTCTGATAAAGGTCAAACATAAAATGAATCCTTTTCTCAAGACGACCTTACCTCTAAGGTCTCAATCGTGACAGTCTAGGGTTCACACTTACCATGCCCCCATACTTACCCTTCTACAATAACCAGGTGTCTAAATCACATTTAGCACAAAGCTATCCGAACATAACACTAAAACACATCAGTATACAAAACTCTAGAGGGTTAAGGATATACCTGTCTCGTCCGCTTCCTAATCACACCGCCTGCAGGCGCATACAGCGAAGGTGATGAACCAGCCATCGATCCGAAGGTGAGTCGTAGCATCCGTGCTACCCTTGGTCGGACGATTCCTCGCAAAATGGCCTGGCCGCAAAAATAACAAGCTCCTCGCACCACGACACTCCCGAAATGCGGTCTACCACATCGGCCACACCGAGGTAGGTGACCGCATCCGCCAACACCCTTACTTCCGAAACTCAACCCGAGCTCGACCGCTCACGAAGACGGAGGACCACTCTGTTCTGGCGGGGGTACAAAACTAGTCTGCTGCTGAGGCGGTCCGCCTCGAAAGTCGCTAAAAGACCACGATGTCTCGGCCTCTTACGCTGATCCAGTCATTCCGCCGACCTCTCCGCACTCACATCCTAGTGCATGAGCTGCGTGCGGCAATGTCCATGCCGGTGAAGAGCTACACCCGAACAAGCCTCATCAAGTAATCATCTAATCCGGTGGCGTAGCGGTGCACTCTATCCTCCATAGTTGCCACTAAAGCGGGACATACCGAGCCAACGAGTCAAACTCCACGTTGTACTCCCGAACCGCACGCCGCTCTGTCTAAGCATCAAAATCGTTTACGGCGTGCCTCTCCTCATGCGGAGGCAAGTGCGTGAGAAAGCCCGAAAACTCATCCCATCTGCTGAGGTGCATGCTCTCCCGAAAGCTCCGTGAATCAAACCAATCGATCACGGTATCACGCACCGATGCGAACCAAAGGTCACGGACTCGGTCTCCAAGCCTTGATCACCGCGTGATCCGCCAGAATCGCCGGATGAACTCCTGCGGATCATCCTCGTGCCTCGACCCATAAAACGCGGCGGGCTACAACTCGAAAGTCCGTAGCCTCAAACTATTCGCTCGGGGTGAACCACTGGTGCTCGAACTGGGCCAGGCTGCGTCCGGCCTATCTCATATTCGGCCACGACCACGGCCAAGAATCGCCATCTCTTGTAACCCATCTCCTCTCGCCTCGTGGGATCGAGGCTCGAGTATCAGCGGTCTCGGCAGCCATTCTTTGCCGCTTCAACCTCTGCTGGGCGGCGCTACAAACCCGCCGTCAAGCACAACCTCGTGTATGCGGGCTGCGCCTCGTACTCCTCAGATCTCACTAGCGGTTCCTCGCTGTCTTGCCGCTTCGTGGCTCTGGTTGCCTGCGGAGGCATAATCGTAAAACGAGATACGTCGGAGGGTCCACTTACAACACAAATCTAAGGCACGATCTCGTAATGAGAAGAATGGAAACCAATCCTAAATGTCCTATAGCCTCTCGATTATAGATGTGGTGCACAACACACCGATAATCAAGACTACTAGACACGCGGTCGTAGACACTTTCCGAGGATTAATCGCTCTAATACCACTTTTGTAACGACTGCTCGGGGCGGTCATCGTGCCTTATCCCGGGCACCCTAGTGATACAATCATCAGAGAAAAACCAGCGGAAAATAAAACATGAGTCATGAAACAAGAGATATAATAATAAACAGGCCAACCCAACGGTTACCTTCCAATAACATAAATAAAAACAACTCTTTCAAAACGAACAGTTTAATCCTTTTTACAACCCTGCCACAACAAAGATTACATGCACTTAAGATTTACAATAACTATGACGGACAGGCCCGCCATACCCGAATGTACAAGAACCTACAACTCGAGAACACATACCAAAAGATAAGCCTCGAGAAACGGAGCTTCCCAACGCCGAATCGAGATCCTAAGAGCGGGGATCCACGGCCGATGTACCTCTACCTGCGGCATGACGCAAGGCCGAAGGAGGTCAAGACAACAGTACCAAGTATGTGGCGTAAAAGATATCAGAATGAAATCATACTAGTCTATATAAAGCGGAGAGACATGTATGATAACCAAACTACGATTCACAACATAAAAGCGATCATGTCGATCGAGGACTCGGGCCCTCAAGTCATCACTCAAATATAACTATGGGTCTCACGCCCACAACATCAATCATGTTCGCATCACGGCGCGTGCCCCGGGTCTGCATCGGTGTAGACATGTCCATGATGCAACAATAATACCAATGCCCCATGGCCACGCCCGGAATTCTACCTCGGTGTACACGCCCATGTGACATCAACAATAATATCTTTGGGTGATCAATCCGCCGCACGCCACATGCCCCGAATTTACCTCGGTGTAGACATGTCCATGTAACCACAATAACAATATATCGGGTAATCAACCCGACCGCACGGCCGCATGCCGATTCTGCATCGGTGTAGACATGCCCACGTGACATCAACCACAAGACAAGAATCAAAATGGAAACATACGTGGAATTCTCCATCACCGCCGACGCGTCGAGTAAGTTCTCAACAAGTCGAGGCCTCTATCGAGACGCGGTAACGTAAATACGACACTTGCACAACAAAGGCTATCATCACAAGCATAGGCAAGTTTCACAACAACAAGCATAGGCAAGTTTCACAACAACAAGCATAGGCAAGTTTCACACAACTCAAAGTACTTTCATTTTATGCCAAAGTCCGGGTTTTTAACCCCAAAGTACTACATACGTTAAGTTCTTTTAAAAGAGATCCATTACTTTTATAAAAGTCACCCGATACGTGGTATTAGAATGACCAACCCACCTTCCTTTTCAAAATCAAGTAACAACATTCTTTTCCTAAGTTCCGGTTTGCCTAGTTTCAATTACTCAAGCTTCTCATTTTCAAATGGTTTCATAGTTCCCAAACTTAATCACTTGATTCCTTTTAGAACAATTGAGTAACATATGTCATATATGTGAGTAGTTTATTCTTGTTTATAACGATCTTATTACAATGACCATGATCTAGAAAAATGTAATATCATTTTGTCTTATCTTAGCTTCTATGCGGATGGAGGTTTCTACTGGTTTTAATACAACATCATTATTCAATACATTTTCCTTTATTAACGCCGCAATGATGTCTGTCGATACACATTCGATTCCCAAATCGAAGAAACATTATCCCTTTAAAACCAAGTACTCATTACTCACGAATGAGGTTTCACACAAACATCCACATTAAAACAAATAAGTTAAGTCTCTTATCTTATAAGATCAAGTCTCTTAACTTCTAACATCAAGAAACCATTTTCACTACATAAGGTCGTTATAACTAACTTCCCATAAAGCTATTATAACACCCTATGTTTTAAACCAACCAAATCACTTAGCACGTATCGTCTACCGTACTACATAGTTCACAACAATCATGCTAGAAAAGATAGGAAGAGGTTCACATACCTCGCGACGATTTATCGACAATAAGCAAAATGCTCCAAGTACTACAACGCGCTGTACTTTCCACTCGCCGAGTAGAATACGCTACTCTTAGTACTTTTACCTATAAAGGTCACAAACGTCTATTAACCCCAAAACATAAGTTTATCTTTCTATAGAAAATTCGGACATTTCCCCACATGCAGCGTAAATCTCCTCTCTATCGAGGCGGCTACCAAGCCAACCGAGGGTTTACTGCCTAACCTGGCGTGTACAATTCTACAAGTCTCATCGCAATACACCTATGTAAATACATTCGATTCGGTTCTTTATTCTTCAGCTTAAGTCAAAAGACATTGCGAATACTAAGTATAGTTCCATATATAGTATACTTCAACTATATATTCTAACAAACATGTAATTTCCAATTACAATAGAGGACAAGATAATTACCTCGATAAGCCCAAAATTATCCAAGTTATAATGTCGATCTGAGCAAGGTTTAGCTCATTCGTGCGCTCCAAACCACTCCAAACAACCCTTGAAGTTCTAACCAACTTCTACTCAAATACTTGACCAACTATGAAGATTTCCTTGGGGTTTGGTTTGAGACTAAAAGGACAAAAGGTAGTATTTCCTGACTCTACGTAAAGAGGTATCTTTGGAATACTACAAGGTACAAGGCTAAGGTATTTTGGGCATTATAACAATACTAGGAGAAGTATTTCAATACCACGAGGAGGGTATTATACGAAAACAACTAGGCTAGGGGTACCCTGGCTAGCACCACAAGGGGAACCGCTTCTCGGCCAAAGGCCACAAGGAGGAGGAGGAGAGGCTTAGGACGAGAGCTACTAGAGGGAGGAGGGATTTCAAGACTTAGACAAAGTGAGGAGTGAATGAATAAGTCTTCACAGGAGGGTATTTATAGCAAAACCAAAGGCCAACCAATGGCGAGATCAAGCCATGTGCAAGGCAAGTGTAAGGCCAAGATCAAGCCAAGTGCACCCTAGCCCTACTCCTTAAAACCCTCACAAATATCTACACAAATATCTAGCACAACTTGCCCTCCAAATCGGCCAGTCACGCTACATCTTCCGTTGTGAGGTGACACACGCCACCCTCCCGTTGGTCCAAAATGTTTCGTCTCTCGGAAAAATCCGCAAAATACAAAACGACATAGCCGGAATTTTCCTTCGCAGTTACGCAAACGCGTTTAGTCGAAAACGACTCTAACCGTTGTGCACAAATGTAAAATCGGCCAAGGGTGCCATGGGGTGACACGTGTCGCCCCGATTCGCCTCAGAATATTTCGTCTTCCAAAATATCCAAATTACCAAATCTCAAAACAAAGCGGGCCCCAAAATCAGAATTTCTCCCGTGGGCCCCACGTGACCATTTCCGAAAATAAAATCTCAAAATTCTAATATAATCTATGAAGTCCAAATACCAAATCTGGGAATCCAATTCCCATTAACGAACCTTTTTCTTCACAATTAACCGGAAACTTTTCCGTCGAAAACTCACATCTTTCTTTCTTTTCAAAATTTTCTGTCGTACTCTCGTACGTACGTCCTCACATACATACCCTGCAACTACGGGGTATAACACTTGCCTTTCGGCTTGGTCCGGCTAGAAGAGCTCACCATGAGCACAACTTTGCCTTTGGAAGTTGAAGATTCAAAGGTCTTTAGCATGTTGTGCGGCTACAATAGACTCGCCTTCGTTCCGCCATATTGTAGTTAACAATGAAATTTTCGAACGAACGAGGGAGTGAGTTCAGGATGAGTATGAAAGTGACGTTACTCTGCAGCTTTATACTGATAGAGGCCAACCTTTCTATCAACCCTATCATGCTGAGACACTTGGCTCCCTTCAATCAACTTACATTTGAAGAGCTCTATTAAAAACTTATATTCCATTGTCTGGGACTGAGAGTCATAGAGACTCTTCAAATATTCGAGCACCTCGTTGGGCCCCATGTTTTCATGTTGTCTCTGAAGTTCCACTGACATGGAAGACAAGATGACTTATTGAGCTGAAGTGGCGCCATCTAGGTGTTTCTAGTAAGCTGTCTTGTCAAAAGTGGCATATTTAGCAGAATTTTTGGCAAGAACTACGGGGAATACATTGTCCAGCACGTATTCTATCCTTTCTTGCCTTAGGACAATCTTTAGATTCCTATGCCAATCCAGATAGTTTGGTCCGATGAGTTTGTTCATTTTCATCAGCATTTTAAGTGATAGGCTCGACATTTTGATAATCTGAAGAGTTAGATAGACAGGAAACTACAATCAAATTTATTTTCTATTACACATTCATCTAGACTAATTAACATGGTCTTTTGTTTAATTAGCTCCCGCTATTTTAGCATACTTCTACGATCCCATGGTAGAATACAGACCTAAATCTATTTTAAGGTCATAATAGGCCAAGATCCAAGCCTGTTATATCTCCGCGTTTGCTTTGGCTGATAACTTCAATAGCACGTCTTGGTAGGTTCTAAATCAATTGCAAAACTTATTTACAACTCTTGGTTGATCAAATATTTAATTCAATCTTGTGTCCTTAGATTAGTCCGACACTTTGGCGCCAAGATTTGTCTAAGAAAGTCAACCCCGTTACACGACTACGTTTATGCATCTACGTAAACCTGACCTTTTTGAGCAAACACTTTGGTGTAAATACCCACAAAAGTTTATCATCTACTTTTACATTTAAACACATCTATGAAAGAGTTTGAGTCCTCGTAGACTTAGCAAATGCTTTGGCATAAATACTCGTATCGCCGAAGAGGATTTTGCACTCTAACAATTATAATGGACGACGCGTTTTAATTTAGACTTGTATTTAAAGTTTGGGGAACATTTCACTTTTCGAGTATTTTAACCAAGATCAACATTTTCTATGTCATATCCAATACGACGTCTAATTATGCAATTTCTAAAACACATTTAGTTTAGAACCATCACATTAATAGACATGATAAAATATGGTTTTGATCAATTACTGGGCGCCGCCTATCCAGACAGTTATAACATTATGCTAATATTTAAATGTACACATTTAAACACTTAGCATATAGTTCGTATATTATTCAATAATATACAATTAATAATAATCATGGGTTAATTTATCTAAACTCTAAATCTATGTCTAATCCAACCTGTCCCTTAAATATTTTCCGATTTTAAAAACTGATTTTCAATGTATTTCTGCAAACTTTCAGAATTTATAGTTTCGTCCCTCAAGAATTTAAAATTTCAATTTGTACCCCTTTAAATTCAGAAAATCCAATTTTAATTTTTAGAAAATATTTTCAGGTTTCAGGGACCTGCCTGCAATTTCTCGAATTTAAAATATGATTTTCAGAAACTTTGTTTAATTACAGATTTGCCCCAAAGGACCAAATCTGCCTATTTGAAAAAGTTTTAATTTCAGATTATGAAACTTTTGAACTTCAGAATTAGAATTAGAATCTGAAACCTTTAAAACTTCAGTTTGTGATTCTGCTTTTTTGTTACTGGAGCCTCGGCCCTAACTAGGTGGTGTCGTGATGCCTTAGAGGCAGTGACTCAAAAATTAATTCAAGCTTTTCGGGATGAACAGCGTCGCGGCGCTCCAGAATGGAGCCGCGACGCCTCGTCAAACCCTAGGTGGAACCGCAACGCTCCATCGTGGAGCCGCGGCACCGCCATCAAAACCCTAACAGGTGCCGCAACGCTCCTCCATGGAGCTGTGACTCCTCTGTCTCAGAAATACATGATTTGGTATTCCGAAACCCTAAAACTGGTTCAGGGTCAGATTTGCAGATTCATTCTCGTTACCATTCACCATCAAATAACACGTTCATCGATCATCATCCAAATGGCTTGATCATTATATATCATCTATATTAGTTGACAACAAGACCATATCCTAGATATGTCTAATGTGCTGGCCAACGACTTAGTCAACCTAATACCACTGAAAAACTGAGTGCTCTCTCAAATATACATTCGAGGAATGAATCCTAATCTTGGCTCAACTACCACCTTTAATCCATTTCGTAATGCACCCAATATAAGTCGTATCTCAACCTATAAGACATTTGAGCTAAAGACAGGATCAAAGTACATTACTCTGTATACAAGGTGCGTATCGACCTCAAGTCTAAGGACTTCTATCTCTCACACGCTGATCATACTTTAGACATGCATAACAAATAGTATATCAGCAGGGTATACCAATACTTTTAAAGTATTTATGTGTTCATCACGAGTATCCATAACTTATAGCAGGTGAGACATACTACATCCTCTAAGGATATGATGCAGACCACATGTCGACATATCACATATCATCGATATCCCATTCTCGATGCTATTTTAAGAGTTACGTTATAATATTAATATCTCACACAATTAATAATAGTGTAACCTCTAGGGATGCATATTATAGAATATTAGAAACAATCAACTAATAATTCAATAATTATAAATGCCAAAATATTAATCTCCATTAATAATAATACGAATGTATATAAAATACATTTGTCTTAATACATATTGTCTCTAGGACATAAATATACTTTCACTATACATGTATGAGTAGGAGAGTCTGTTTCACCCATCGTATCCTAAGTCTATGACATAGCTGGAGGTGCTTTCTCATCTAGACATCTAATAATAGCTTTTAACATAAATACCATCCTCACCGATGAGAATCTCTAACACAGATACCATCCTCACCCATTGCATACTACTATATGGGTGTATGAGAATCAGGGATGTAAGAAAATACAGGCAAAGTGATTGAATGATCAAGAGAGGTCATATATGAAAGTATGGGGGACATACACATACACAAACACCCTCCTTAACAAAGCTAGAATAACACACACATGCGATATAAAATAACTCAAGTAGTATGAAAGGGTGGTTTAACATGTTCTTACTGCTATACTATTTCAGGACCCAATTACCTATCATGATGGCACCTAAGCTATTCCTTCGGTAGGCGAACTATCTCCAAAATTACCATCAATTATTTTAAAAGAAAGTGCAAAAATAAAATTCAATGAAAGTACTAATTAATAGTCTTGATAAATATAAATAAATGAGAAAAATATTTAATTTTTACAATCCCTAAAATTTGGTCTATCTTATACAAAAGCATATAATAATTATTACAAATCTTAAATAATTGAATAGTAGTTGTCTTGAAAGAAAACAAAAGACAGAATATAAGATAGAGGTAGATCCAAGGTTGCTGATAGGACTGATGGCTCACTCTGAAACCTCCTGATGTATCATCTTAAGATCAGCCACGAGGCCAGTAACTGGAACAAGGGTCGGTATCCTGCACCAAAAAAGTGTAACAATTATAGTATGAGTACAAACACTATTACTCTATAGGTATCATAGGCCGACAATGGAGGAAACACGTATACATCAAATATAGATTGAATCTAACACTTATTAGACGAACTCAACTTATTCTTTTTAATTATATCCATGAAGTCATGAATTACAAAGAGAACAGATAAGCATGTATCACATAGAAAGGGGAAAATTGGCACATGAATGGATGAGAGTACGAATGCAATGCATTGTCCAATATCAAATTTGGTACACACATGCTAAGAGCTTTGCCATATAGTCATGACCCATGGCGGATTCACGAGGTCCATATACATGCCACTGTATCGTTTGAGATCCTTTGCCTTTGGACTATGACCATTCATTGTACCATTCAACTTTACCGTTGAATTGCGAGAACCTCACTATACCATCCGACCTTACCGCCAAACTATGAGAATACCAATCTTACTTTCATCTCAGTCTTATACTATCTCGTATCTCCTCTTTCCGTGAATCATCCAAAAATTCATAAGTATGGAATAAATGCAACATATGTATTATCTCATGCCAACTATTTCATGTATTTAAAATATGAATGTATGATGCCAACAATTTTATGTAACAACTCATGCATTCAAATAGTTCCTCTTTTCATAATTTATACGAGATGTAGTGCGATGAAATAAAGTATATCAATCAAGCAAATACAAGTCAATAATGTCTACTATAGCCCACATAAGCAACAATTATACCAACCTAAGTGAATTTATGCACCTCCTCAAATGTCTGAAGGCTCAACATGTTTTCCCCGTCACATTACAGTACTATTAATACAATATTACCCAATAATATACACCAAGATCCACCCAATTGTTTATTTCAACCACTAAGGTGGGACCCTTTTTTACACATAATATCCCTTTAATATTTATAAATTATATACGCCTTTCAAGCAGACTCTAAAAGAGTAAATCGTAATCTATCTCAAAGAGCCGAACAAGAGCCACGAACCGTCAAGAAAACACCTTTCCTTTTCGGAGTATTTCTAAGTGATCAAAATCTAATAATATGAATTCCACGTTAAATTACTAATCTTGAATATCCATATTGCCATGCTTTTATCCGGAATCCAAAAATAGTCCCAAAATCATTAAACCTGATTCCCAAAGACAAAACTGGAAATTAGTTTTAAGTTCATCTTACCCATAGTCTAAATAGTCATAATCCTAATTATCATGAAAAACTAATATCAATTAGGCCTTCAATTGCATTATTTACTCTAACCTCAATTTATGGCAAAACCCTTAATCTGACATCTAAAATCATGGATTGAATTGGTAAATAATGGATGAAATCACGAGAATATACTTAGAATGTGGTTAAAAGCTTACCCTAGTGAAGAATCTCAAACATGGCACTTGAAATCTCTTGAATCTGAGCTCCCTGGTTCTTAAAATGTGAAAAATAGAGTCTCAAGTTAAATTTGGGGGAAAAACCCCTGAATGACCATGTGATTGCGAGGTTCAACCACAACCCAACACAACTGTCTCATCACGACCACAATGTCTCGTGATTCACCCAGCCCCGACCACGCGTATCAATGACATGTGCCCTCATTTGATCGCAATAGCCTTTTCCCCCAGGGCTAGTTATCGTGGTACTCCTTCTTGCGATCGCAATGAGGGTATCTTGGCATCTAAACCACAAACTTGCAAACATTTTCCAAAATTTCCGAGTCAACACTCAAAACACATTCGGAACCCTCCGGACACAAATCAAATATGCTACTTGAGTATAAATGATGTTACGAACCTACTCACGCTCTCAAAATACTGATACGACATCATTAGAGAATATTTTTTCCACAAAAGTACTCTAACTTTCTCAAAACTTAAAGCTAAATAACCAAACACCTAAAATCTTCCCAAACCCCTCAGGACCCGAACCAACGACTCGACTAAGTAATTAATGACATTTTTTATCTAACGTAATTGACAAAATTTAGTTATGGATATATTTACCTAAAAGTCAACTTTTAGTCAAACCTTCAAAAATTAAAACTTAAGAAGCCTCAAACTTAGGATTTTCACTTTGAAATAAACTTGATTGCCTCAGGAAGCACGCTACCTTCCCCAAGTCATAAATACCTAAAAGAAACTACGAGAAGGGTATTTTGAGAAATATAATTTTAAAATGATAAGAAAGGGAATAGGAAAATAGGTACCTAAACTATCAAATAACTGAGGGTATCTACTCCACATATCTACCTTGGTATCCTAAGTGGCCTCCTCGATCAGACGGTATTTCTATTACATCATTATTGAAGTTATATCCTTGGACCTCAACTTTATAACATGCATGTCTAAAATTGCCACAAGCTCTTCCTCATATGCCAGATTTTGATAAAAAATAACCGAGTCCCATTGGATGATGTATGACCCATCAAAGTGGTAGTTTTTCAACATAGCGACAGAACACCGGATGGACACCTGATAAACCTGGTGCTAAAGTTAACTCGTATGCTACCTCACAACGTGCCTATCTCAAAAGGACCAACAAGTCTCGAACTCAACTTGCCCCTCTTCCCAAACATTTTCACATCCTTTATGAGTGAAACCTTCAACAGAACCTGATCACCAACCTTGTACTCCCCGTCGCAAACCTTCCAATCCGCATACTCCTTCTGTCTACTCTTAGCCACAATGAGCTTTTCCTGAAGCAACTTCACTTTATCCAAAGAATCTCCCCACAAGTCTATTCCCCATGGCCTCACTTCAAATGTATCGAACGAATCAATTAGAGATTGATATTGTTGACACCTAATTTTTACCATCCAATACTTTTATATAATTATTCAAAGTTCCTGAGTCATGAACAAAGTAGAATATGCATTTTGACTAGACAAAAAGGATTTTATAAAATTATTTCGGTGATATTTTGCCGTTTATTTGGAGAAATATCATCAAGTATATTATTGTATATCATTTGCATATTTCTTACATATTTTCAAAATATATTTATTAATTTTATAAATTAATGAGGATAATTATCTAAATTAATCATTGTTTAATTGTACTTACTCTGTGAAATTAGAAAATTGACTAATTAAATAGAGCGTCAAATAGTATCTCAATTTTATATCTCGAATTAATTTTAATTTAAAAATATTTTTACATTCTTATGGCTTTATTTAAAGGCTAATTTCATTTCTAGAACTAATTATTTTTTATTTTTGGCCACAATTGAAACCAAAATGGCTATTTGCTAAATTACTTTGTAGGTCACATTTGCAAAATTATTCCTCAAATACTCTTACTCCCCTTTATCATCGAATTGGGCCTCGTTTACATTTTTTTTAAAATATTGGCCAAGTCTAGTCCAAAGTGGACCAGACCTGGCCCAAACACCCATATTAATGTTCAGGAGTAACATTCTTTTGGGAAAAATCACATTCAAGGGTGTAAACCCTAGCCTCCGTGCCATTTTCTCTCCATACTTGCCAGAATCGGCAAAATCTTAGAGGCGTGATGCTTTTGCATTAGTTGAACACCTATTTTTGGTAAGAGTAATTAATTCTCTTACCTTCTATCCCCTCATCTATGGCGCCACCAGCGAGCTAAGACCCCATCCCCTCCTTTTTGCTTTTCTGCGCGAACCAGAACAAACTCTTAATGAGTTTTGTTCGATTGCTCTTTTGCACACCTATTTGTCATTGATTGATCAACTTTTTCTCAAAATATTTAATAAAAATTCTTCTGAAAATTCCAAGTTCCACATCGATCTAAGGTAAAAATTTTGGGTCTTTGGGATCCTATATGAAAGACCCCTCCTCATTTGCAAACCAAGTCTCTATTCGAACACAAACCCTGGACTTTGAGATTGTGATCTTGGATTTGGCATTTGCCAAAACCCTAACTGATTTTTCTCATTTTTTTCTAAAGTTTTTATAACGTCCCATAATTTCGGGGCGACGATTTAAACGTATGCAAGTAGATCCGAGCCTCAGAATTTATGTTATATCTACATAGGCTAGTAAAGAGATTAGTATATAAAAGGATTAAACCCCAAGATAATTTTGAACGTAACAAGTGTGACGACGGAGATCGAAAACAAATTTGATGTGCGCAAAAAAAGGTTACGGACTGATATCATATTGCGTGAACACATGTCATATAAATTATTGCAAAGGGGCAGCAAAAATATGTATGCTTGCACAACATATCTAAAAAGGAGGCGTCACTAATTTATATTAGTGTCCAAAGTGAGCTATTAAACCAACAGGTGTAATGATAGTAGCCCATTAAGGTCACTTATATCCACATATCATTTTAGATATAGGCATATATATGTTGCAAAATGATCTGGTGGCAAAAACACTTGCTCCTTCTTTTACGGACAACTATGAAAATCTAATTCTAAGGAAAAAGCGTGTAATTCCTCCTCAAGAACGAGATACTGTAAAGAAGGGTGGAAAACGAAAAGAAAAGAGGAATTCTTGAAGAATAAGATGGTGTGTGTTACGGGCTGTTTTAGTTGTATTCCCGACCTGATGTTGTCGTGTACTCTTTTAGAGGCTTGTAGAAAGATATAGTATGGGTAGAAGTCATGTACGACCTCGTCGGTCTTGGTATGAGTATGTATATATATAAGTTGGGTTTCTGGATAAATATTTCACATATTTTTCTTTTGGCCAAGTCTGTATTCAATTGGGGTTAGGTGTTGACTGTATGATTGGTGGTACCCGGCGGGTGGGGTTCGAGTGCCCTACCCGACCCTTCAGTTTGGGTCGTGACAAACTGGGTATCAGAGCATGTCTATCCTACCGAGTCTACAAGTCGTGTCTAGTAGAATCTTGTTTATGGGATGTTGTGCACCATACTTATAAACATGAGGTTGTCTGACATTTAGGGTTGTTTTCCATTCTTTCATATCATATATTTTGTAGTAGAGCTGAATTTTAAGAATTTGAGTTTAACTCGTGCCTTTTACGGTTCAGTAATGCCGGTTACCAAAAAGACTCCGATTAGTTCATATTCGTATCCAGTAAATGAGTGACTTTTACCAGATGATTGGTACAACATTGTCACGTCCCGAATCCCGGGCCCGTGACTGGTGCTCTACCTGGGCACCCTTCTATTCATACAACACAATAAACCGCGGAAGATAAATAACACTCATTTTTTTCTTTCTTTAGACACATGCAAAACCGATAAGACTGCCATAATAATAAATCACACCCGAAAGGGTATACACTGTTCAACAATATAAATCTGACTCTAGCAGCCGGCCAAATACATATGAATACAGACTTCTAAGATTTTGATGACAACTATGACGGGACAAGGCCCCGCCGTACCCCTGAATATGCCTAGCCATAATGACAAGCTCTGAAATATTGGAGTCATCTCAAAATGCTGAACCAGGATCCTAAGCTCGCGAATCCACAATCGAGTACCTAGGCGTGCGGACATTTAACGCAACAAAGGGGATCGATGCAACAGTACAGTATGGAACAAAATACGATCTGATAAACAAGATCATAATCGTACAAAGAATGACAATGACAAGTATGAAAATCAAATACGAATCCTACCGTGTCATATAACAATCGAGCTAATCAGACCTTGTATCAGACTACTATAACCGCACCACTTTCACATATGAAAGCCATGTCAAAATCGTGGACACACCGCCTCAACATATAATATCACGAGCGTACGCGTGGGATAAAACATCATTGTCGGCGTAACAAGTATAATACTCAAATATCGATTCGTGCCTTTTTAAAAGTAGAGTAAACTTTACCGCTTTAAACTTGGAAGCTTATAATCAATCTAGGGCCACTTACGTCGTATCATTATCAATTCTACTCGCGGACTATTGCACCCGTGAGTCATGTGGACCCGCATGAGGTAATTTCCTCGCATAGGGCTATTTCACCCGCATAAGACTATTTCACCCGCATGAGCCCTACGGACTCGCATGATCATATACGCCATACTTCCATCGTGGGGAGCAAATCCACGGAATATGTATAATGTCTTGGGGGGTTTACCCCGCAATTATACCCAGGAGATGTATAATGTCTTGGGGGTTTACCCCGTAATTATACCTATAACACTAGCAGTAATGACTATCATGAACAACATATACAAGTTAAGTAATCTTTAACTCTCATTAGACAAAATGAAGACACCATCTTTTTGAACAACCAAGGCAATACCATATCTTCCTTTTAAAACAAACAAGACAATACCATGCCTTCCTTTCTAAAATAACCAAGAAAATACAATGCCTTCCTTTTAAAACAAACAAGACAATACCATGTCTTCCTTTCTAAAATAACCAAGACAATATCATGCCTTCCTTTCTAAAATAAACAAGACACTAATAAGTCTTTCATTTTATAACACCAAGGCACTATCACACCTTGCATCACTAAGGATTAAAGTCCATTACAACAATGTACGTGAGTCGTACATTCACTTTATAAACTAAATTTTCATTTTTAGAAAAGCCCAAGTACTACATGTATCACTAGGAAGTAGAATCCAATACATGTATCATTTTAAAACCATCATCAAGACACTTATCATATCAAGTATCTTTCTAAGACATGGACAAATTAGGGCAATAGATATCACGTATTACTTTAAAACATCTTTGAAAATCAAAGTGCCACATATCATGTACTATATGAAGGACTTAACCATGGACATTCTCCCATGATTTCCTTACAACATTTTAAACCATCTCTTGACTTTCCACAAACCTTGTTATAACAAACTTCCCATAAAGCCGTTATAACACTTTCATTTTACGAAACTAAAGCACTACCATATCATGTACGTGATTTGAACCCAAAGTACAATGTACGTCTATTCTTTATAAAAGAATTGTTTCATGCAATATTTAGGGAGAATGAATCCCAAAATACTTTTGCTATCAAAATCAAGTTACTTACACTTTTAAACTTAAGTAACTTATACTTTTAAAACCAAGAACCTCTTCTTTCAACCTCAAGTCATTTATTCTCCTTAAATCGAGTAATCCATACTTTTCAAATCAAGTAATCTATATTTTCCAAATCAAGTTACTACACCTTTAGAAATTCAATTCAAGGGTTTGAAATCAAGTAACTTCTACTTTCAAATATCAAGTAACTCATACCTTTAAATCAAGTTACTTCTCTTTAAATCAAGTCATTTATTCTTTTTGAAGCAATAAACTTCTACTTTTAAAACTCAAGATTTTATACTCTTTCGAAATCAAGTTTATACTTTTGCACCAAGGCGCTTTCACTATTAAAACCAATCAAGTCTCATAACTTTCAAAATCAAGTCTCATAGTTTTCAAAATAATCAAGTCTCTTAACTTTCAAAATTAAGTCTCATAAATTGAAAATGAAGTCTCATAATCATTTAAAGAAATCTAGTAACTTATACATTTCAAACCAAGTCACTCATACTTTCATAATCAAGACTCGTATACTTTCAAAATCAATTTACTTATTTCAATAAATCAAGTCACATAGACTCACTAAAATCAAGTCACATAGACTCATCAAAATCAAGTCACATAGACTTTCCCAATAATCATGTCAAAAGAAGGAAGAAGTTCACATACCTCGTGATGACTAACCAACACGACAAGTAGCAATACGCTCCCATGTTCTTCAACCTTATCGTCTATTCCACATTCCTAGTAGAATATGCTACACATAGTACTTCAAACTATAATAACGATAACACTTCTATCAATTTCAAGCTTACTATTGTAAGACTTATACCAAACAATTTGCCCTCTAATTCTACTGAAAATCGGGCAACACTTCCTTTGTTTCTACGTACTTTTCCACCTTTTCCAAGACCCGTATTCATCAACCAACAAGCCACATTTAAGGCACAACCAACAGTTAACCAAAGGGGGTTACACGCCTAACTTGACATGTAAAATACTGCCCCACAATCTATACAAAACAGTCCACAATCTTCGGCACAAAACAGTCCACAATTCTACAATATTAAGGGTACAATGTGAAGCCTTTAACGCCCTTTTTATACCTCTATTATTTAGGACTTTCATTAGCCATTTTACCACATTAATCATGTATGTTAGGGGCTGATTTTCCAGCATTACAACACGCCTAAAACAGTCCATAAAAACTGCACGACAATATCCAACAGTTTTATAGATTCTACGGCCAACAACTAAAATCCGATAACTCTTTCCTTAATCCTTTTATTCCAATTCGTGTTCCAAAACTTCTACATAAGTTATAACAACTTATTAACAACAATATTAATCCATTATAATATGCAATAGGTGAAGATAGCAACGACAATAATCAACGAATTCCATTTACATCAAATCGGTTTTAGCCCCCAAAATGGCTCAAACGCTTTTTATTCTTCATTCTTTTTAACACAAGTTCATCCATACATTATAACAATAAGTAATATCCAATTACTTTAAAAGAAGAAGGACTTTTACCTCATTTTTTGCCCAAAAACGCCCCAAACAAATCCGTCTTTATTGTCCGCAGCTGCTTCGCTCACTTCTTCAAGTTCAATCACATATATGTATCCCCTACAACCTTAGAGCAACTTCTCTTCACGCTTCGCTTCCAAAAAGTCGACGAAAAACCCCTAGGGTTTCATTATATTTTCGGCCCAACCTAGATTTAGGGGTTAATGGTGCTTAATCTTGGAAAGAAAATATTTTGATCTTGTTCTTGTTGGCTATGGTGATTTCGAAAATATCTAGGTTAAGGAGAGATGGGGGTTTGTATGGATGAAGGTCTTATGTTCCAAGTCTTCAAGACTTATCTATATATACTAAGGTGGAGTCTTTGCAAGACAAGTGGAGAGGGCACTTGCTTTCCTCCTATTGGTCAAGAATTCTCTTCACAAAAATAATATCCCACCCTTAGCCAACTTTTCTCAACAATTTTGATGGCCCTATACCATACAACACTTAATAATTTAACACTTAGTCCATACTTCTATTGGAAAGAATTCAATTACTAGAATTAATTCTTGTCATCACATTAATCTCGAAAATTTTCCGTATAAGGAAATGTAAAAATCCTTTCCTTTCGACATTCCAATCTTAATTCTATAATCATGTTCTCACTTAGTAGTTATGGAAATACGGGGTGTAAAATTCTCCCCCCCCCCCCCCCCTTAGAAACATTCGTCCCGAATGTTCCTTCTAAGTCTCCAACTACACATGCACCGGTACAATCTTCACTACTATACTTACGAAACCAATTATGCCACATATGGCCACATTATACCACACATGCATATACGTCAGTCAAAGCCAAACGATGAATCAAATCTAAGGTGAGTATCATCACTATTAACTCTCATTCATGGCCTAAAAGGATTCTTCTTTCGTACTTTCATTATTCATACTATAACACTTCAATTCTTTTAACACTTGTCCGCTCCTTTTCTTACTTGACGTACTCTTCTCGTACTTCCAAACCTTTTCTAGTACACATACATAATTTCAAATATTACTTCTGTTCTCCAATCCTTGGAGTTACTACTTGGTCATTTTACTTGGATTAAATTTACGTTAAGGCCCTTCTCGGCCCTCACGATCCGGTTTTGGTGGAACGCGTCCACGAACTCGTACAACGATTAACTAAACTTGGGCCTTGCACCCTCGTGACCCTATCACATAGCGGGACCACCTCCAACTGACCCCACTCCATTTCGAGCTACGGGTTGACCCGCAATCAGCCCACAACCCGACCCATTGTCGCACTTAATTCTCATTCTTGGTCTGAAATAAATCTTACTACCCGAGAAGGCCTTATACCTCTAAGGTCTCAGCGGTTATCAATATTCTAAGGTTCACAATTATTCCATGTTCCAAGCTTACATTATCAGTCCCCACATACGGGAAATGCAGCTTCTCAAAATCATAAAATCTTGTTGTCTTAATCACAACAACTTTATTTACTCCATACCAATATTATCCACACATATCACGTAAGCGTACAACACGGCTTAATCTATCAACATGGTATGTTATCAAATCAATTAAACATGATCTCTTAAGAGTCTATCACAATCTTAGACAATTCATTACCTCCTGATATTCCAAATCAGTACATATATAAAGCCTATGGGTAGGTTTCAACAAACTGTTTCACACCTTCCAAGTATTTATTAAGGCTTTACCAATTCTTGGTACTCTATAATCATTCTAAGCAACACACATATGACCCTCATACATAAATCCATATAGATGTACATCATTATAGCAACTATACAATAATTTTTACCAACCTGGATACGCAATCCATAATATCCTTTCTGGGTCACTGTTGTCTTTCTCATAGCTGCAATCAAAATAATACGTTAGGGAGAGACTACCCTAACAACACAGCTCTATCACACGATCTCAGAGTGAGAATAAGGGAAACCAATCCTAAATGTACTATAGCCTCATGTTTATAGATGTGGTGCACAACACACCGATAAACAAGACTCTATTATACACGGTCTGTAGAAATTCCGAGGACTAATTGCTCTGATACCACTCTGTCACGTCCCGAACCCCGGGCCCGTGACTGGTGCTCTACCTGGGCACCCTTCTATTCATACAACACAATAAATCGCGGAAGATAAATAACACTTTTTTTCTTTAGACACAGGCAAAGCCGATAAGGCTGCCATAATAATAAATCACACCCAAAAGGGTCTACACTGATCAACAATATAAATACAACTCTAGCCAGTCCTGCCCACATATGAATACAGACCTCTAAGATTTTGATGACAACTATGACGGGACAAGGCCCCGTCGTACCTATGAATATACCTAACCATAATGACAAGCACCGGAACATTGGAGTCATCTCAAAATGCTGAACCAGAATCCTAAGCTCGCGGATCCACAATTGAGTACCTAGACCTGCGGACATGAACGCAGCCCGGAAGTCGATAACAGTACCAAATATGGAGCAAAATACGAGACAAGAAACAAGATCATAATCAAAAAAATGACAAGGGCAAGTATGAAAATCAAATACCGGATCCTATCGTGTCATATAACAATCGAGCTAATCAGACTTGTATCATCAGACTACTATAACACCGTACCACTTTCACATATGAAAGCCATGTCAAAATCAGGGACATCTGCCCTCATGACAAGCTCCGGAACATTGGAGCCATCTCGAAATGCTGAACCAGAATCCTAAGCTCGCGGATCCACAACTGAGTACCTAGACCTGCGGACATAAACGCAGCCCCCCGAAGGGGATCAGTACAACAGGTACCAAGTATGGAACGGAAATACAATACAATAAACAAGATCATAACTGTACAAAAAAATGACAAGGGAAAGTATGAAAATCAAATACCAGATCCTACCGTGTCATATAACAATCGAGCCAATCAGACTTGTATCATCAGACTACTATAACACCGTACCACTTTCACATATGAAAGCCATGTCAAAATCAGGGACACCTGCCCTCAGCATATAATATCACAGAAGCATGCTCGTGGGATAAAACATCACTGTCAGCATGTAACAAGTATAATACTCAAATATCAATACACTGTGCCTTTTTAAAAAGTAGAGTAAACTTTACCGCTTTAAATTGGGAAGCTTATGATCAATCTAGGGCCACCCGCCCGTCGTATCATTATGCAATCCTACTCCTGGACTATTTCACCCGCATAGGTCATGTGGACCCGCATGAGGTAATTTCCTCGCATAGGACTATTTCACCCGCATAGGACTATTTCACCCGCATGAGCCATACAGACTCGCATGAGCATATACTCCATACTCGCATCGTGGGGAGCAAATCCATGAAATATGTATAATGTCTTGGGGGTTTACCCCGCAATTATACCCAGGAAATGTTTAATGTCTTGGGGGTTTACCCCGCAATTATACCCAGGAAATGTATAATGTCTTGGGGGTTTACCCCGCAATTATACTTATAACACTAGCACTAATGGCTATCATGAACAACATATGCAAGTTAAGTAATCTTTAACTCTCATTAGACAAAATGAAGACACCATCTTTTTGAACAACCAAGGCAATACCATGTCTTCCTTTTAAAATAAACAAGACAATACAATGTCTTCCTTTCTGAAATAACCAAGTAAATGTCATGCCTTCCTTTTAAAACAAACAAGACAATACCATGTCTTCCTTACTAAAATAACCAAGGCAATATCATGTCTTCCTTTCTAAAATAAACAAGACACTAACAAGTCTTTCATTTTATAACACCAAGGCACTATCACACCTTGCATCACTAAGGATTAAAGTCCATTACAACAATGTACGTGAGCCGTACATTCACTTTATAAACTAAATTTCCATTTTTAGAAAAGCCCAAGTACTACATGTATCACTAGGAAGTAGAATCCAATACATGTATCACTTTGAAACCATCATCAAGACAATTATCATACCAAGTATATTTCTAAGACATGATTTGACAAATCAGGGCAATAGACATCACGTATTACTTTAAAACATCTTTGAAAATCAAAGTGCCACATATCATGTACTATATGAAGGACTTAACCATGGACATTCTCCCATGATTTCCTTACAACATTTTAAACCATCTCTTGACTTTCCACAAACCTTGTTATAACAAACTTCCCATAAAGCCGTTATAACACTTTCATTTTAGAAAACTAAAGCACTACCATATCATGTACGGAATTTGAACCCAAAGTACTATGTACGTCTATTCTTTATAAAAGAATCGTTTCATGCAATGTTTAGGGAGAATGAATCCCAAAATACTTTTGCTATCAAAATCAAGTTACTTACACTTTTAAAATTAAGTAACTTATACTTTTAAAACCAAGAACCTCCTCTTTCAACCTCAAGTCATTTATTCTCCTTAAATCGAGTAATCCATACTTTTCAAATCAAGTAATCTATACTTTCCAAATCAAGTTACTACACCTTTAGAAATTCAATTCAAGGTTTTGAAATCAAGTAACTTCTACTTTCAAATATCAAGTAACTCATACCTTTAAATCAAGTCACTTCTCTTTAAATCAAGTCATTTATTCTTTTTGAAGCAATAAACTTCTACTTTTAAAACTCTAGATTTCATACTCTTTCGAAATTAAGTTTATACTTTTACACCAAGGCGCTTTCACTATTAAAACCAATCAAGTCTCATAACTTTCAAAATCAAGTCTCATAGCTTTCAAAATAATCAAGTCTCTTAACTTTCAAAATCAAGTCTCATAACTTGAAAATGAAGTCTCATAATCATTTAAAGAAATCTAGTAACTTATACATTTCAAACCAAGTCACTCATACTTTCATAATCAAGACTCGTATACTTTCAAAATCAATTTACTTATTTCAATAAATCAAGTCACATAGACTCACCAAAATCAAGTCACATAGACTCACCAAAATCAAGTCACATAGACTTTCCCAATAATCATGTCAAAAGAAGGAAGAAGTTCACATACCTCGTGATGACTAACCAACATGACAAGTAGCAATACGCTCCCATGTTCTTCAACCTTATCGTCTATTCCACATTCCTAGTAGAATATGCTACACGTAGTACTTCAACCTATAATAACGATAACACTTCTATCAATTTCAAACTTACTATTGTAAGACTTATACCAAACAATTTGCCCTCTGATTCTACGAAAAATCGGGCATCACTTCCTTTGTTTCTACGTACTTTTCCACCTTTTCCAAGGCCCGTATTCATCAACCAACAAGCCACATTTAAGGCACAACCAAAAGTTAACCAAAGGGGGTTACACGCCTAACTTGACATGTAAAATTATGCCTCACAATCTATACAAAATATCCACAATCCTCGGCACAAAACAGTCCACAATTCTACAATATTAAGGGTACAATGTGAAGCCTTTAACACCCTTTTTATACCCCTATTCTTTAGGACTTTCATTAGCCATTTTACCACATTAATCATGCATGTTAGGGGATGATTTTCCAACATTACAACACGCCTAAAACTGTCCAAAAAAACTGCACGACTATATCCAACAGTTTTATAGATTCTACGGCCAACAACTAAAATCCGATAACTCTTTCCTTAATCCTTTTTATTCCAATTCGAATTCCAAAACTTCTACATAAGTTATAACAACTTATTAACAACAATATTAATCCATTATAACATGCAATAGGTGAAGATAACAACGACAATTATCAACGAATTCCATTTACACCAAATCTGTCCCAAATCGGTTTTAGCCCCAAAAATGACTCAAACGCTTTTTATTCCTCATTCTTTTTAACAAAAGTTCATCCATACATTATAACAATAAGTAATATTCAATTAATTTAAAAGAAGAAGGACTTTCTCATTCCCCAAAACGCCCAAAACAAATCAGGTATTTATTGGTTTGCGCTGCTTCGCCTCCACTTCTTCAAGTTCAATCACATATATGTATCCCCTACAACCTTAGGAGCAACTTATCTTCACGTTTCGCTTCCAAAAAGTCGACGAAAAACCCCTAGGGTTTCATTCTATTTTCGGCCCAACCTAGATTTAGGGGTTAAAGGTGCTTAATCTTGAAAAGAAAATACTTTGATCTTGTTCTTGTTGGCTATGGTGATTTCGAAAATATCTAGGTTAAGGAGAGATGAGGGTTTGTATGGATGAAGGTATTATGTTCCAAGTCTTCAAGACTTATCTATATATACTAAGGTGGAGTCTTTGCAAGACAAGTGGAGAGGGCACTTGCTCTCCTCCTATTGGTCAAGAATTCTCTTCACAAAAATAATATCCCACCCTTAGCCAACTTTTCTCAACAATTTCGATGGCCCTATACTATACAACACCAAAACTTAATAATTTAACACTTAGTCCATACTTCTATTGGAAAGAATTCAATTACTAGAATTAATTATTGTCATCACATTAATCTCTAAAATTTTCCGTATAAGGAAATGTAAAAATCATTTCCTTTCGACATTCCAATCTTAATTCTATAATCATGTTCTCACTTAGTAGCTATGGAAATACGGGGTGTAACAGACATAAGGACAATATTATGTTTAAAAATTCTCGAGATTATGAGAAATTGTCTCGCTTGTATACGGATGAGATAATGCAAGCCTGGAAGTACTAAGCACCGGAACGTGGAAGATATGTCACCCCAACATTTGAGGAAGAATGGTTCTGCGTAGGGAAGGATCTAACGTCCTGTAATTTTGGGCAACAGTTTGAGCATTTGGATGTATGCAAGTAGGCCCGAGTCTCGGGAATTTATGTTATATCTATGTATGTTAATAAAGAGATTAGTATATAACATGATTAAATCCCGAGATAATTTTAGATGTAATAAGTGTGACGCGGGAATCGAAAATAAATTTAGTGTGCGCAAAAAGAGGTTACAGACTGGTATCATATTGCGTGGACATGTGGACACATGTCATATATACTCTTTCAAAGCGGAAACAAGAATATGTATGCTTGCACATATCTAAGAAGGATGTGTCACTAATTTATATTAGTGTCCAAAGTGAGCTATTAAACCAACACGTGTAATGATAGTAGACCATTAAGGTCACTTATATCCTAATTCTTTCAATACCCTCTTTGAACACGACACATAAGCCATCTTGAACAATCAAATTAATTATGTGTGCACAACAACACATAAAGAAAACGCCCATGCAACATCAGTGAACCATAAAGAAACTCCTCACACAATAAATTCATAATCGCATCATTTGTAGTGCAATTATCAACCGTTAGAGAAGACAATCTAAGATCAATATTTCAAGATTGAATGAATTCTTTTAAAGACTCAGCAAGAACCTTAGTTGTATGAGGTGCCGGGACACACAAGAACCTATTAGATTGATATGAACACATAAAACCCATCAGGAAACAGAAGACTATTGTTACACCCCGTATTTTCAGGACATGCTTTAAGAACGTACGTAAGAACTCACAAGTGTTAAGATTTGAGACTTGTAATTTTTTTTATCGGAATTGTGAAATTGTCGGAAAACGTAGTATTGTGACGAATGGGAGGGCGACACTTGTCACCCCCCTTATTGATGCCTTGGACGAAATAGGCATGGCCAAAATGGTCATTGACCATAGTCTTAAGATGACAAAGTCAAAGTCAAAGGTCCCAAGTCTTGATATTTTATAAGACTTCATCTAAACCACCTATTTGGTTACATCTTAACCCTCCATGCCCCTTTATTACACTACTAGTAGCAAGAGTATGTCATTACACTTAGAAAAATTTCCACAAAATTGAAGAACTCAAGGAAGAGCTCTCGCTTTCCTCCACTTTCAAAAGGAAAATTTTTGCTTCTTGTCCATTAAGCCCTACACTTTAAACCAAGGTTCATGAGGGTATTTTAAGTGTATCTCAATAGAAAACCCCGAAAAAGAGAGTTTTCGTATTAGTCGCAGCGAAAACCTAGTGGCTTTCTAGGTTTTGGATTGGAGGTTTGAAGGAAAGTTGTTGGTGTGGTTCTAAGGGTCTCAAGGAGCGGATTGAGGTGTCTTGACGAGGCTCTAGGTTGCTAAGGAGCAACCGGTTTTGAAGATTGGATTACAATTTGTTGAGGTATAATCTTGTTCTTTGAAAGTGTTACAAGATTATTTATATTGTTGTTGTTAGCTTTACATGTTGCTAGCATGAAGTTGTTAAGTTGAAGTTAATAAGTATTATGGATTACTTGTAGCTTAAGTTCGAAATGAAAAGTAAGTCATGTTAAGTTGGAATACAATTTGATCGTTACTAGAATCGTCGCATGTAATTGACTTGCAGATTCTAGTAGTTATATTTAGTTGCGACTAGATATCATGTTATGCTACCAAGTTGGATTGAAATGGAAATTGAATAAGAATTGGTATTGTTGAACTCAAGGTGGCGAATTTGTACTTGTGGTTTGTAATAGTTTGTTAATTAATTGTATTGAACTACCTTCTATATTGTGGTGAGCCAATTGGGTTTGTATAGTTAATTATTTGTATCGATCGCCTTCTATATTGTTGTGAGCCAATTGGGGCTGTTTGGCTATTGTATTTCGCCTTGAAAAAGGTGGCAAAGTAAGTAAAAACAAAGGAGGTCTTGTCCGATTTTCTATAGAATTTGGCGACTTAGCACTTAGAATATTCTACGTTTGAAGTAAGAGGTTAATGGACGATTGTGACCATGATAGGTTGAAGTACTTTGGAGCATTTTACTACTTGTCGACAAGCGTCGCGGTATGTGAACCTCTTCTTTCTTTGGCGTGATCCTACGTATGAAATCTCAATGTGATAGTATTTCAAGATTTCTTCTACTTTTAGAAGTTAAGAAGTATTTGCATTGTTGAATCTAAGTTAAGAGTATGTTTAAATTGTCCTAAGTCCTTACTAGGTCTTATGGGAGACGTTGGTAAGAATGGTTAGGAAGTTATGAGATTTGATTTAAAGGCTATGTGTCTTGATTTGGTTAAAGTAAGTAAGTGGATTTTATGTTCAAAATGACTTGAATTTATATGTGAAAAGGGATTGATTTTAAAAGTGGAAGTTATATGATTTTAAGAGAATAAGTTACTTGGTTTTGAAGTGTATGGAACTTTATATTTTTTATAAGTATAAGTAAATGGACTTTAAAGAATGTATGTTATGAAGTTTTAAGACTATGAACTTTGGTTGTCTTTGAAGGATTTTGAAACTTTATTTTTCAAGTTATGAGACTTGATTTCTAAAGTATTGATGACATGATTTTATAGGTATAAGCGACATGATTTTAAAGAGTGTATGCTCAGGTGTTAAGACCATAAGCCTTGATTATAAGTGGAAAGGACTAAATTTAAAAGTATGGCTTCTTAATTTATTTGAAAGTTAAGAAGATGGTTTCCAAAAGAGTATGTGACTTGAGCTTTAAAAAGAAAGGAGGTTTTATGATTCTTTTAAGTATGTATGTACGTAGTATTTTTGGATCTAGTTTTCCTAATGTTGTAAGAATAAAAGTGTCTTAAGTTCTCAAAATGAAAGGTTGTTATAATAGCTTTATGGGAAGTTGTTATGGCGACTTAAGAAGAAGTGAAAAGATGGTTTAAAAATATTATGTAAGGAAAATACACCGAGCCTACGAATTGGCGGACACGTTATGAAATACACCGAGCCTACAAATAGGCGGACGTTATGAAATACAGAGCCTACAAATAGGCGGATTACGTTATGAAATACACCGAGCCTACAAATAGGTCGGACACGTTATGAGATACACCGAGCCTACAAATAGGCGGACACGTTATGAGATACACCGAGCTTACATAGGCCGGATTACGCCATATTACCCGAGCCTACACATAGGCCGTTACGCCACAAGACACCGAGCTCCACAGCGGGCGGATTATGCTACATGATTTCACACGACACCGAGCCCACAAAGCGGCCGGATTATGCTACATGATTTCACACGACACCGAGCTCCACAAAGTGGCCGGATTATGCTACATGATTCCACAAGACACCGAGCTCCACAGCGGGCGGATTATGCTACATGATTCCACAAGACACCGAGCCCCACAAAGGCGGATTATGTCACATGATTCATCAAGACACCGTGTCCCGCAAATGGGCGGATTATGTTATGTAAGATAAGTAAGTTATGTGGAAAACTTGATTAACCTCTTAAGTATGTATGTAAGAATATGATGTTAAATCTTATGGAAAGAAGGAATGGAGCTAATATACGAGTGATTTCGGGAGTTAAAATGGCATTCTTTTGTACGATTATGATTTGATTCTTGCACGTTATTTCGCTCCATATTCGCACTGTTAGATCACTTTCTTCGGAAGGCCGTTAAATGTCCGCAGTTTAGGTATTACGTGGATCCGCGAGCTTAGGATCCTGGTTCGATTTTTAGATGGCTCGATGTTCGAGTTGTCATGGCTATGTATATTCGGGGTATGGCGGCCCCGCCCGCCACGATTGTAATTCTTAGAGGTGCAGAGTCACATATTGTGGGTCTGCTTTGTAAAGAAAGGAGGCAACCGTTTATGTATGACGTCGAAGGTAGCCCTATCGGTGACTGTTGTTTTACTTCCGTTGTTTTATTTATAAGTTTCATGTATGTTCCGCTGATTATCTCGATGTTTACAGTAAGGGTGCCTGTAGGGCACCGCGATCCGGCCTGGTCGTGACAAAAGTGGTATCGAGCGATTAGTCCTCGGAAAGTGTCTGCATCGTGTCTAGTAGAGTCTTGATTATCGGTGTGTTGCACCACATCTATAATCGTGAGGCTGCAGGACATTTAGGATTGGTTTCATTCTTCTCACTCGAGATCGTGCGATAGAGTCAGATTGTTAGTGGTCGCCCTCCCTAACGAGTTATGTTAATTGTAGCTACGAGAAGCGTGACCGGGAATGACTATGTGGATTGCGTATCCAGTTGGTAATGATTATAGTATAGTTGGTATTGTGACATACATCTATACGGAGTTATGTATGAGGTCGACGTGTTGCCTAGAATGATTTTAGATTACCAGGAATTGGTAAAGACTAACTAGATACCGGGAAGGTATGGAATAGTTAATGAATTTTCGCCAAGGTTTTGTGTTTTATTTTGAGGTAATTGGGAAAGGATGAGCTGTCTGATAGGGTAGTGAACCCTTAAGAAGCCATATTAAGGAACCTAACGGAATGTCATGTTAATAGATTAAGCTGTGTAGTAAGCTTAAGAGAATTATACGGATGAGGTCTGGATAGAGTAAGCAATGGTTATTGTGATCGAGACAACATGGTTTTGGTATTATGAGAAGTTTTTGTACCCGGTTACTGGGGGACTGGTAAGGTGGGCGTGGAGCATGGAAATTGCGAGCCTAAGAATATTGATTTGCCGAGACCTTAGGTATATAAGGTTTTCTCTGGCAATAAGATTTTAAGTCAGACCAAGGATAAGAGTTAAGTGCGACGAGTGGTTGAGGACTGTACATGTCTCCCATGGCTGGAATGGAGTGGGATCAGTTGGTAGTAGTTCCGCTACGTGACAGGTCACGGCGCGCAAGACCAAGTTTAGTTAATTGTTTTACTGGGTTCGTGGACGCGTTCCACCGAACAGTCATGAAAGCCGAAATGGCCTTATGTTGTTTTATAGAGTGACTCCAAAGGTTTGAGGCCGAGTCGGTATGGAAGTTATGTATGTATGTTAGAAGTAGTTGGAAATGCGAAAAGATAATCTCTTTTGGGCTTATGATGGAATGATATGCGTGCAAGGTATTAGGGCCATGTGGCATTGTTGGTATGTCGGGGTGGTGAAAGGAAACTATGTCGCTAATTATAAGTTTGACTCCGAAAGAACATTCGAGGACGAATGTTTCTAAGGAGGGAAGAATGTTACACCCCGTATTTTCAGGACATGCTTTAAGAACGTACGTAAGAACTCGCAAGTGTTAAGATTTGAGACTTGTAAAATTTTTATCTAATTGTGAAATTGTCGGAAAACGTAGTATTGTGACGAATGGGAGGGCGACACTTGTCACCCCCCTTATTGATGCCTTGGACGAAATAGGCATGGCCAAAATGGTCATTGACCATAGTCTTAAGATGACAAAGTCAAAGTCAAAGGTCCCAAGTCTTGATATTTTATAAGACTTCATCTAAACTACCTATTTGGTTACATCTTAACCCTCCATGCCCCTTTATTACACTACTAGTAGCAAGAGTATGTCATTACACTTAGAAAAATTTCCACAAAATTGAAGAACTCAAGGAAGAGCTCTCGGCTTCCCTCCACTTTCAAAAGGAAAATTTTGCGTTTCTTGTCCATTAAGCCCCACACTTTAAACCAAGGTTCATGAGGGTATTGTAAGTGTATCTCAATAGAAAAACCCCAGAAAAAGAGAGTTTTCGTATTAGTCGCAAAGCGAAAACCTAGTGGCTTTCTAGGTTTTGGATTGGAGGTTTGAAGGAAAGTTGTTGGTGTGGTTCTAAGGGTCTCAAGGAGCGGATTGAGGTGTCTTGACGAGGCTCTAGGTTGCTAGGAGCAACTTCGGTTTGAAGATTGGATTACAATTCGTTGAGGTATAATCTTGTTCTTTGAAAGTTACAAGATTATTTATATTGTTGTTGTTAGCTTTACATGTTGCTAGCATGAAGTTGTTAAGTTGAAGTTAATAAGTATTATGGATTACGTGTAGCTTAAGTTCGAAATGAAAAGTAAGTCATGTTAAGTTGGAATAAAATTTGATCGTTAATAGAATCGACGCAGTTAAATGACTTGAAGATTCTATAAGTAATATTTGGTTGCGACTATATATCATGTTAGGCTACAAAGTTGTATTGAAATGGAAATTGAATAAGAATTGGTATTGTTGAACTCAGGTGGCGAATTTGTACTTGTGGTTTGTAATAGTTTGTTAATTAATTGTATTGAACTACCTTCTATATTGTGGTGAGCCAATTGGGGTTTGTATAGTTAATTATTTGTATTGACCCGCTTACATATTGTTGTGAGCCAATTGGGGCTGTTTGGCTATTGTATTTCGCCTTGAAAAAGGTGGCAAAGTAAGTAAAAACAAAGGAGGTCTTTGTCCGATTTTCTATAGAATTTGGCGACTTAGCACTTAGAATATTCTACGTTTGAAGTAAGAGGTTAATGGATGTATTGTGACCATGATAGGTTGAAGTACTTTGGAGCATTTTACTACTTGTCGACAAGCGTCGCGAGGTATGTGAACCTCTTCTTTCTTTGGCATGATCCTACGTATGAAATCTCAATGTGATAGTATTTCAAGATTTCTTCTACTTTTAGAAGTTAAGAAGTATTTGCATTGTTGAATCTAAGTTAAGAGTATGTTTAAATTGTCCTAAGTCCTTACTAGGTCTTATGGGAGACGTTGGTAAGAATGGTTAGGAAGTTATGAGATTTGATTTAAAGGCTATGTGTCTTGATTTGGTTAAAGTAAGTAAGTGGATTTTATGTTCGAAAATGACTTGAATTTATATGTGAAAAGGGGATTGATTTTAAAAGTGGAAGTTATATGATTTTAAGAGAATAAGTTACTTGGTTTTGGAAGTGTATGGAACTTTATATTTTTTTATAAGTATAAGTAAATGGACTTTAAAGAATGTATGTTATGAAGTTTTAAGACTATGAACTTTGGTTGTCTTTGAAGGATTTTGAAACTTTATTTTTCAAGTTATGAGACTTGATTTCTAAAGTATTGATGACATGATTTTATAAGTATAAGCGACATGATTTTAAAGAGTGTATGCTACGAGGTGTTAAGACCATAAGCCTTGATTATAAGTGGAAAGGACTAAATTTTAAAAAGTATGGCTTCTTAATTTATTTCGAAAGTTAAGAAGATGGTTTCCAAAAGAGTATGTGACTTGAGCTTTAAAAAGAAAGGAGGTTTTATGATTCTTTAAGTATGTATGTACGTAGTATTTTGGATCTAGTTTTCCTAATGTAGAAATAATAAAAGAGTCTTAAGATCTCAAAAATGAAAGGATGTTATAATAGCTTTATGGAAGTTGTTATGGCGACTTAAGAAGAAGTGAAAAGATGGTTTAAAAATATTATGTAAGGAAAATACACCGAGCCTACAAATTGGCGGATTACGTTATGAAATACAGGAGCCTACAAATAGGCAGGATTACGTTATGAAATACACCGAGCCTACAAATAGGCCGGATTACGTTATGAGATACACCGAGCCTACAAATAGGCCGGATTACGTTATGAGATACACCGAGCTTACACATAGGCCGGTTACGCCATAAGACACCGAGCTCCACAAAGTGCCGGATTATGCTACATGATTTCCACGACACCGAGCTCCACAGCGGGCGGATTATGCTACATGATTCCACGATGCACCGAGCTCCACAGCGGGCCGGATTATGCTACATGATTCCACAAGACACCGAGCTCCACAGCGGGCGGATTATGCTACATGATTCCACAAGATGCCGAGCCCCATGCGGGCGGATTATGTCACATGATTCATCAAGACACCGTGTCCCGCAAATGGGCGGATTATGTTATGTAAGATAAGTAAGTTATGTGGAAAAACTTGATTAACCTCTTAAGTATGTATGTAAGAATATGATGTTAAATCTTATGGAAAGAAGGAATGGAGCGGTTAATATACGAGTGATTTCGGGAGTTAAAAATGGCATTCTTTGTATCGATTATGATTTGATTCTTGCACGTTATTTCATTTCCATATTAAATTTTTGTTATCGACCCCGCCGCTGCGTTCATGTCCGCAGTTTAGGTACGATGTGGATCATGAGCTTAGGATCTGGTTGACATTTTAGATGGCTCAGATGTTAGGAGTTGTCATGGATATGTATATTCGGGGTATGGCGGGGCCTGTCCGCCATACGATTGTAATTCTTAGAAGTGCGTAGTCACATATTGTGGAGTCTGTTTGTAAAGAAAGGAGGCAAACCGTTTATGTATGCGTCGGGAAGGTAGCCTGTCGGTGACTGTTGTTTTACTTCCGTTGTTTTATTTATAAGTTTCATGTATGTTCCGATTATCTCGATGTTTACATAAGGGTGCCGGTAGAGCACGGTCGCGATCGAGGGTCGGGTCGTGACAACTATAATACTACTATTAAGAAATTCGAAATAAAAACTTGCATAATCACAGAAGACCAGACCTATCAAATTTATATTACCACATTAAAACTAGCATAATCACACAAGAAAGAGTACCTGATGATTCGGCTTTAGAGTTTTCATGAATTATCAACGAAGTGTGCGGTGACAGTCATGTATCCTTTTTTTTTTATAGTTTGCAGTCCATATGTCGGCAGTCAATGCAACTCTTCCTTTGACTTTCCTTAACAAAACACTTATACTCTCTTTTCGACATTGTGTCATTGGAGAATGTCTTTTTTTGTTGTGTTACGGAAGGGAACCTTGAAACCTGGTTGAAGAGTATTAGAGTACTTTCTAAAGCCATAATGCTCAACCATGCTTAGTGGGTATTCACGGAGAATAATCATTTTCGCTAAGTCTTGTCTCACATTATCTTGGCGGAACTCATACGGGGACAATGTAAGCGTCTCATTCGTATCACAAGGGCTAGCAAGTGTACCAAACTTCCTTGTTTGTCGGAGATCCATGCATTTCTTTTTTTGGACATTTACTTGTATGCTCTTTCAAGTGACTTGTTCCCGCTATCGGTCCTCCAGCAAGTTGCTTCAAACAATGGTTGCACTCCACTTTTATTTCTCCCCCTACTCGTTTTCTTGTAAAATTATCCCAAGCTTTTGATGTATGTCTACTAGTTCGGGGCAAAACAGAAGAATCTGCAGAATTAGTTTACTCTTGGCTCTCTTCAATTTCTTCATTTTTTTCCATTGTATTCGGAGTACAACTTGTTGTAGAAGTATCTTATGGTTTGAGGAAGACTTCGTAGTGGCATTACCCTTGCTTTCCATTCTTAACTATGCAATTACATATATATATATATATATATATATATATATATATATATAGATTAGGAGGTGATTATGTTGTTGAAGTGCACATTGAGTTATTCAGTTTCTCATGATCTAAAGGACAACGTTGAAGAATGTTAAATTTATTTCAGGCAGAATATTAAACTCAACATCCAATTCTAAATCACATTATTCTTTGAGAAATGCACAAGGACACCTATCCTATTTTATCATCTTGACCCGTATATAATGCACTGACAACCTTTGTTAATACAAGTGTAAAAGACATGGCATAGATTCAATAACATAGACAGTACACACATGATATCATTTTTTTGACATTTAAGCAAATAACTTAGAAAAATATGGAAATAGAAGTGCAGGACAATATGTAAACCAATAAGACACAAGAAACAAGTTGCATGAGATTCTGGGGGCTCATTTGGATAATTAAACAGACCTAAACATGATTACACTTGACTCAGATACTCATACAAACTCGGATGGCCCGATGTTAAAACTAGAAAAACAGACAACCAGTGTCACTTCTATCACACGTGTGCCGCTGGCTTTTCTAATGCGTATTTTGTTATGTCTAAAGCCAACTTCAAATAGAGAAACAAAAGGGATGGATTTTTAGAAGGCTGTATGTAGAGATTACTAATATGCCATTTATTTTACATCTTATGTATCAGTCTGTTTTGTGGGCCAGCCCAATATTAAGGCCAGCCCACTTATCTTATGTAAAGGGCAGCCCATTTATATTTTATATTAGGGCAAAGCTGAAGAGGAGAGGTTAGAAGTTCGAGGCTAACAAAAGTGTTGCCTTCTCTCATTACCTTCTCTCTACCTTCTCTGTAAAATCATCGTCTTCCTTGCTGTAACTTGCTGTAGCTACTCTTCTTGTTCATGGGGTCATATGAATGACTCCTCATCTATACATGAATAAAACTCAGTCGTATTTTCTGCTGTACCGTCGAGTTTGTCATATTTCAGATCTGAATATCTTGTAAACCCTAAAGGGGTGAATTACTGACATTAGCTTAGTGTGCATGCCTACTGCGACAATGATGGTGGTGTATTCCTCAACATGGTATCAAAGCGGGTCATCCAGATCTACCAGTGCATGCATCGATTAAGGCGATTACAAGATCTGAGTAAATCACTCTGAGGTATCCTGTGATATCCTGTATTTCTACTTATTGTTCTTGTGGAGTTTAACTCCCTGAATGTTGTGTTGGTATTATTACCGTGCCTAGATCTGAAATTTCCTAGATCTGAAATTTTCTAGATCTGAAGTTTATAACCGTGCCTCGAACATTCTAAATCTGAAATAATCTTGAAGTGGCTGTTATCTAGTTCTAACTATTGAAATGATGGTAACAGATCTAACAAATGAAAGCAGTTCTTCTAAAGATGGAGGTTCTTTATCCATACCTAAAGAACCTGCTGGTATCACCTCCACTAACACTGTTCTTGACCATAACCATCCCCTTTTCCTACAAGCCTCGGATGTCAGTGGTAATTCTTTAATTTCTTTTCAACTACTGGGATCTGAAAACTATACTGTTTGGAGTAAATCTATGAAGATTGCTCTACTTGGAAGAAATAAGATAGGCTTTGTAAATGGAAACTGTACTAAGAACCATTATGGGGTGGAATGGTGGGATCAGTGGGATAGGGTCAATGCTGTGGTACAAGCATGGCTAATGAATGTTGTTTCGAATAGCTTGCTATGTGGGGTGTTATATGCAGAAACAACATATGAGGTATGAGAAGATTTGAAAGAAAGGTTCGACAAAATTGATGAATCTAGAACCTATGACCTACATAGGCAAATTGCTACCCTATCACAAGGTAATGACAGTGTAGCATATTATTACACTAAGCTAAAAAATCTATGGGTAGAATTTCAAGCCATTGTGCCACCACCAAATTGTGCTTGCCCTACCTCTAAAGAGTTTACAGATTACCTACAAAGACAGAAACTCTATCAATTCCTCATGGGGTTAAATGAAAGCTACATGCAGGCTAGGAGTCAAATCCTACTTATGTCACCCCTTCCAACTGTTAATAAAGCCTATTCCATGATTATCAGTGATGAAAATCAGAAGGGAATTAGTGCTAGGGGACTTCTTGGGGCTGGTCCAACTAGTGGTGGACACAATGGAAAAATAAATCCTCCTACTGCTATGTATTCTAAGACTGGAACAGCAGGAAGTCAGAAGACAAGAAGGAATAACAGCCTATTTTGTGAAGAATGCAAAATGAGAGGTCACACAAATGAGTCCTGCTACAGACTTGTTGGATACCCTCACGGCTTGAGTCAAAAAGGAAGGAATTTGCTGCTCACAATGCTCACAACAGAGCTTCAGATTCCTCCTCTGATGACAATAAAAACAACTGGCAAGTTGAAGAAGCACCAAAATTCTCTCAGAACCAGTTTGAGCAGATAGTAAAATTGCTAAACAATAATCAAATACAGACAGGACCATCTCAGAACTCTCAAGGTATTCAATCATGTGCAAACTTGGCAGGTATATCAAAACTCAAAGCCTTACATGCTGTCAATATAGTCAAAAATTGGATAATAGACACAGGTGCTACAAACCATATGGTATATGACCTAAATATGTTAGATAAAATTAGTAACAGAAATGACCTTGTCACACCAAAGAAGGTATTCTTACCAAATGGCCAATCAGCCCAAGTTACTCACACTGGTACTAGTACTCTCTCTAATAGGAGTACACTGGAAAATGTTTTCTTTTTACCTCAGTTTAAATATAATTTACTATCTGTGTCTCAACTAACAAGAGAGCTGAAATGTGCAGCTGTCTTTTACCCTGATTTCTGTCTATTTCAGGATCTCTACAGTGGGAAGGTGAAGGAGATTGGTAAACTCCAAGATGGGCTATATATGCTAGTCAATCATAATAACAGTACACAAGATTCAAGAAAGACAGTTTTAAATGTACAAGATAAGCAAAAGAAAACCATGGCAGCAGATGACATTAATCTGTGGCACAGAAGGCTGAGTCATACTTCTAGTAAGGTACTTAGTAAGCTGATTAGTGCTAGTAATGATGAAATAACAAAGGCAATAAAAACTTGCAATGTGTGCCCTTGTGCAAAACAGTGTAGACTACCCTTCCCTAATAGTACTACTTACAGTAATAAAGCTTTTGACATTGTGCATATGGACTTGTGGGGTCCCTATAAAGTTGAAACCTATAATGGGAAGAGATTTTTTCTCACTATTGTAGATGATCACACTAGAATGACTTGGATATACCTGCTTAGACTTAAATCTGAAGTATGTGTGGTAATCAATCAGTTTCTCAAATATATATCCACTCAGTTTAATCAAATAATCAAAATCATCAGAACTGATAATGGGACAGAATTTATTAATGATACTTGTAACACACTATTTCAAAACTTAGGTATTATCCATCAAAGAAGCTGTGTATATACACCTCAGCAGAATGGTGTTGCAGAAAGAAAACACAGACATATATTAGAAATTACTAGGGCTATAAGAATGGAGGCTAACATTCCTATAAGATTCTGGGGCCTGTGTGTACAAGCTGCAGTTTATTTGATGAATAGACTACCCTCCTCAATCACTCATACTACTCCTTTTGAAAGCCTCTATCACAAGAAACCATCCATAGGTCATATAAAGACCATTGGATGTCTTTGCTTTGCTAATAATCTAACTGTCACAGATAAGCTCCAGTCTAAAGTTACAAGGTGTGTTCTGATGGGATACTCTGAAACACAAAAGGGGTACATTCTGTATGACCTGCAATCTAGAACTCTCATTGTTAGTAGAGATGTTAAGTTTAGAGAAACAATTTACCCTTTTAAAGAGCAGGTCTCTGAGAATCCTATCTTTCGTAATGCAATAACAATGATAATCCAAGTATAACCCAGTAAGCTCTCGAACAATACCGATAATTACGATAAGGATTGCAGGATATCATCAACATAGGACCTGTTGAGGGCAGTAATCCCTCTGAGCATGATTTAGTAGAAGCAAATCCTGATAATACTCAATACCTGTGTCAACCTGATAATAATTCCAATGACAACACTAGGAGATCTAGCAGACTCAAACAACCTCCTATATGGCTTAAAGACTTTGTTACATCAAATGCCAACAATGTTCTCTACCCTGTTGCCAATTATATTTCCTATGATAACCTAAAACCTACCTATCAAGCCTTTTTAAGCTCCTTTTCTGAACTCACTGAACCTAAAGGGTACATGGAAGCTTCTAAAGATCCTAGGTGGGTAGAGGCTATGAAAGCTGAAATAGATGCATTACAAGATAATCACACTTGGGAAATAGTTACCTTACCAGAAGGAAAACAACCTATTGGTGGTAAATGGATCTATAAAATAAAATATAAAGACACTGGAGAAGTAGAAAGACTAAAAGCTAGGCTTGTTGTTAAAGGCTATAGCCAACAAGAAGGAATAGATTACCAAAAGACTTTCTCCCCTGTTGTAAAAATGGTTACCATAAGAACTATTCTCTCTATTGCTGCCTCTAGATGTTGGTATATCCATCAAATGGATGTTTATAATGCCTTCCTGCAAGGGGATCTATTTGATGAGATCTATATGACCTTGCCACAAGGCTTCAGTAGTCAGGGGGGCAGTAAACATGTATGTCGACTTACTAAATCCTTGTATGGGCTCAAACAAGCTCGAGCGGTGGAATTTCAAACTTACAGAGGCTTTAATACAAATGCAGTTTAGGCAATCTGAGTTTGATCACTCTCTTTTCTTAAAACAAAATAGCCAAGGAATAACAGTCATACTTATTTATGTGGATGATATGCTAATTACAGGGGATAATATTAGGCTCATTAAGGAGACTAAGCAGTCCCTACAGAATGTTTTTAAGATGAAAGATCTGGGAGAGCTAAGGTACTTTCTAGGAATTGAATTTGCTAGGTCGATAAAGGGATCATTATGCGTCAAAGGAAGTATGCCTTAGAACTCATTTACGAACTTAGTCTATCTGGCCAAACCTATTAATACACCCCGATTCTAATATGAAGCTTACCACAAAAGAATATGATGAATATAAAGAAAAAGCAGTCCGGTGAAGGAAAGCGATCAGATGATGGTCGATGAAGACATCGGTTCTTATCAAAGGATAATTGGTAGTCGCTATATCTTACCCTTACTAGACCGGATATTGCTTACGATTGTGCAAACACTTAGTCGATTCTACAAAATCCAAGAAGTCACATCTTAATCTGTGATCGAATTGTAAGGTATGTGAAAGGTAAGCGGGACAAGAGTGTTATTATCCGAGTAATAAGCGAAACTCTAACTAGTTATTGTGATGCAGTTGGGCGTGTCCACATACAAGAAAATCTATTACGGGTTATTTAGTCAAGTATGGAGACTCCGCCGTATCACGGAAATCTAAAAAACAAAGTACAATCTCAAGAAGCTCCGCTGAAGCAGAATATAGAAGTCTTGCCAGCGCTATTGCTGAAATAACATGGCTACTAGGTTTATTGAAGGATATTGTGATGAACATCAAACAACGATGTGTGTACACGAGCGATGAATCGGCCGTTCAAATGGCGGCAAATCCAATGTTTCCACGAAAGGACAAAACACGTAGAGATTGATCTTCAGCCATCGGGAGAAGATTCGATCGGGAATGATTGGCGAATACATCAATCTTCTTGAGCAACTGCGGACATTCTTACTAAAGGGCTTAGCAGATTACAACATTTGCATCTCAGTTCCAAGCTAGGCTTGCTGAATATCTTTGAGCACCCAGCTTGAGGGAGGCTGTAGAGATTACTAATAGGCCATTTATTTTACATCTTATGTATCGATGCATTTTGTGGGCGGCCCGATATTAAGGCCAGCCCACTTATCTTATGTAAAGGGCAGCCCATTTATATTTTATATTAGGGCAAAGCTGAAGAGGAGAGGTTAGAAGTTTGAGGCTAACAACAGTGTTGCCTTCTCTCATTACCTTCTCTACCTGCAATAAAATCATCGCCTTCGCTCTTTGTAGCTACTCTTCTTGTTCATGGGGTCATATGAATGACTCTCATCTATACATGAATAAAACTCGATCGTATTTTTTACATGCGTCGAGTTTGTCTGAATATCTTGTAAACCCTAAAGGGGTGAATCACTGACATTAGCTTAGTGTGCATGCCTACTGCGACAATGATGGTGGTGTATTCCTCAACACTGTGACACATCTTTAGTAGTGGGCATTGCATGTAAGCACGCTGGTTTTAACAAAATATGAACCAAAAGTTATTGTATGTGTTCTTCAATCTATTTAAAATTTTGATTTACAGAAAAAGTATTTAAAATTAATTAATACATGTTGTCAGGTCTCAGGGAGGCGTGAAGGCTGATGACAGCGTGGCGAAGAATGAGAGAGGGAGGAGAGATAACGCGTGAAGACCGAAGAGAAGAGTGAACGAGAGAGGGAGGCGTGAAGACCCAAGAAAAGAGCAAGGATGCTGAAGTCTGGACTAAGTGTAAGTGAGTAGGGTTTTGCCTACTCACTTATTATTGGTATTGGACTTATGGGCTTACGGACTGCTACAACTATTACTGGGCTTATGGGGCGGGTAGACGGGCGGGAGAGACGGATATAACTGTAAATCCACCACGAGTGGCGGGTACATTTTTAATAATCATACCGCCTCAACTGGAGCGGGAGCGGTGCAGAATCCGCAAAAAATTATACCCAGCTGCCATCCCTAATAACATTATTTTTCAAAATTAAAAGGTTATGAAAGTTTTGTAAATTTACTGTACTGTTAACAAAATAAATATTGCACAGATATCTAATAATCATTATAAATTTTATTTATTGTCCTTCCTGGTTTTAAGTAACACGTGGATTGCAAGGAGAGACAGATTCAGTTTAATATTCAACGACTGTGCAAATTTACAAGTTAGAATTCGACCGTATTACCTGCAACAAACTCCAACCTAATTATTACTAATTCTTGTTAACTCATAGTGTCATTTCTTCAATTCCAGTTACCACTTCAGAAAAAAATTGAGAAATTTTTAAGCTTACTTAAGGTAATGATACAAGTCTGATTAGGCGTTTTTAATTTCTAATAGTATAGTATAGAATGTTCTATGATCTGAGTGTTGTCTGATCTACTTTAATACTAAAAATGGCTACTTTAATTTGGGTATTGAAAATTATTTATTTACAAAGAATTCGACTTCACCCTATTAAACACTGAATTCGACTGTGTGTAATTGGTACTGAAAGTGAGTGATTATTACAGCAATGGATGTGTTCTGTGTTAATATGAAGAGCACTGCACAATCAGTGACAATTAGCAACCAAGACATTGCATTTTGGGGAGTGAAGATTAACAAGGGTTTTGGGGTCCGGTGGTGCAAGGGCTTTAGAAGTGAAGAAAGGGGTAGAAAAGTTAAGGGTGGAGTTGCCTTTTCTGTTCTCAACCGTTATATAAACAAGGACCTTCTGGTAAGTACATATGCTTCATACAAGTAAAGTTAATGGTCCACTCTAAGAAGATTGATTTGTGTTATTTATATTGGTTTCAGTCATTTCAAGAACCGATGTTTGAGGAGGAACAACCAAAGGTAGACCCAAAAACTGTTGCCTCAGTCATTCTAGGTGGCGGTGCTGGAACTCGTCTTTTTCCTCTTACCAGAGGAAGAGCTAAACCAGCTGTAAGAATTACAACACCTTATATATGTTCTGTTTGTAAGCTTACTGATGACATGACCCTAGATAGGAGGTTGTGGAGGACACAGATTAGGGTAGAATGTTAGTAGGCAGTAGCGCGTTGTCTCGCTTGTCATTCCTTTCTAGTAGTCGTAGTATTTTTCTTGTAGTTTCTTATCCTTCGATTTCTGATATTATTTACTGTTTCTTGTTCTTAGCTTAGTATACTGTTTTGTTGTTGTTACTGTTATTTGACATACTTTGTTATTGCTCTATTATGAGCCGATGGTCTATCGGAAACAACCTCTCTGCTCTCCCCAGGGTAGGGGTAAGGTCTGCGTACACTCTACTATCCCAAGACCCCACTTGTGGGATTACACTGAGTATGTTGTTGTATATTTGATCTCTTTCATGTATTTGCTTGAATCTTTTGAGATTGACAACATGTCCAATTCAAAAGAACTTCAGTCTAAAAAAAGTAGTGGTTCTTAACTCCAATTCAGCTGGATATTTGAAAACTAAAGAAAGGAGTAGATCAGTTAAGTGTGGAGTTTCCTTCTCTGTTCAAATGTGCTTAGATGTCAGGCTATGTCATCTCTATTGGTTTTCATTCGTATTCTGTGACAATTGGATATGTTCTTCAGGTTCCAATCGGTGGTTGTTACCGGCTAATTGATGTACCGATGAGTAATTGCATTAATAGTGGCATACGAAAAAATTTCGTCTTAGCACAGTTCAATTCTTTTTCCCTCAATCGTCACCTTGCCCGCACATATAATTTTGGAAATGGAGTGGGTTTTGGAGATGGATTTGTGGAGGTAAGATCATTCTGGTTACTTGAAGTTTTTAGTCTAAGCTCTTTTAAGCTACCTATATTTTGACAGTGAAGTTTAATCATATCCATTTAAGAAAATACTTTTATAAGATGCTTGATGAGTGTCTATATTGTAAAAGCTTTGTTAATTTCCTCTCCTCTGGCTTGGTTGAAAAACCTAAAAACAGAGAAGATAAAAGGAATGTGTCGTAGACAGCTAAAACAAAAGTTTTTCTCAAATGCAGGTTTTAGCTGCAACCCAGACTCCAGGAGATGCAGGGAAAATGTGGTTCCAAGGCAGTGCTGATGCTGTGAGGCAATTTATATGGGTATTTGAGGTATGCAGTTAAGATCTGTCATTGATAAAGCTTCTACAAAAAACAATATTACCTGATAAAAAAAAAAGCTCCTAGGAAAAACGCTGACCTTTTTCTCGGACGATTACATAGAATGAGAAGAACAAGGATGTTGAGCACATATTGATTTTGTCTGGTGACCATCTTTACCGAATGGACTACATGGAATTTGTTCAGGTATGAGCAACTTGTGGCAACAATTGCTTCCTACGCCAACCCTATGTTCATATATTTTGCTCAATGAAGATAATTTGGGCTTGCAGAAGCATATTGACACGAATGCTGATATTACAGTTTCATGTGTTCCAATGGATGATGGGTATGAGATTAATTTTCCTTCTAACTTGGTGACTTATTTCATGTGAAACCAAATCCTGTTTGCGTTGCTTTCTGTCTTCCTGAATTCTTTGAGAGGTTCTTTCTAATATTGTTCAGAGTGGCAGATGGTGCCACAGTTGTTCCGAATATGCAAGGCATATTGAAAAATGAAGTGGCACTTTTTATCAGATATATCAATCTACAAATATAATTGCGAAAGGCCCAATTTCATCATGATTTATATTAATCATCAATACAGTTTTGGCACTGACAAGGAAAGAGAGTAAGAGAAAGAAAACGAGAATTGTGAAAAGCTTGAAATCCTTTTTAGTTTAACTATTAAGTGGACCTAGTATATTTTTTTATCACCACCATCACGGATAGATAGTAATAATCTTGATGCATTTTCCATCTTACATCCTCATTAACTAAGGGCACCAGCACTGGTTAATATCCTTTGGAAGATCTGGAATCATAGAGTTACACTTTGCAGTTCCCTCAAGTCTATTTCTGTTTTTAGCTCCCTAACTTATATACCTGCTTCCAGATTTTAGTCATGTTGTCTATATAGAATGCACTATTAGGGCTAACGAACCTTTTAAGCTCTATCAAGGAGTTAATCAAGACCTCTCTCTCTCTCTCTCTCTCACACACACACACACACACACACACCTCCCCCCGTCTCTCTTTTGGCAGTCGAGCTTCAGATTTTGGATTGATGAAAATTGATGAAACAGGACGTATCGTCCAATTTGCTGAGAAACCAAAAGGCCCTGCTTTGAAGACAATGGTACATATATTTGGACTTCCGCACCTGGAACTCTGTGAACTCTTTCTAAACTGGAGTCAACTATTAATTAATTATCCCCTTACAGCCCCTCTTGCTTTCATATTGGTAACTTGTGTTGTACATCTAATATTCTATTGCAGCAAGTTGACACATCTATCCTCGGACTATCTGAGCAAGAGGCAGCCAATTTTCCTTACATTGCATCCATGGGTGTTTATGTATTCAAAACTGATGTTTTACTAAAACTTCTCAAGTCGGCCTACCCTTCATGCAATGACTTTGGCTCTGAAATCATCCCTTCTGCTGTGAAGGATCACAATGTCCAGGTAATAGCCAACTTGTAGCCTTTCAAAGTTCACAAATTTTGATGTTCGTTGTATTCTTAGATTCTGACTGATGGATGTTATTAGGCATATTTGTTTAGTGATTACTGGGAATACATTGGAACAGTGAAGTCTTTCTTTGATGCCAACTTGGCCCTCACAAAGCAGGTGAGCAAATTAATGGTTACTACTTCTACTATTACACAAAGTAAGAGCTAGACAGTTGATGCAAGGACTCTGAAATATGGAACAGTATCCCAAGTAATTTTGGAATTCTACATCTGAGAGAATTTGGTAGTTATATCTCTTCTTTATTTACGATATTCTCCACCTTCAGTTATTGATTAATAACTTGCATTTTTCCTCTTTTCTCTCGGTTTTATGTAGCCTCCAAAGTTTGACTTCAATGAACCGAAGACGCCGTTCTACACTTCTGCTAGGTTCTTACCTCCTACAAAAGTTGACAAATGCAGGGTATGCCAGTTAACATAAAACACTTGTGCAGGGTATTATGAACATGTCATGTTAATACTGTTCATTTTCAGATAGTGGATGCAATAATTTCACATGGTTGCTTTCTGAGGAATGCAACATCCAGCACTCTATAGTTGGCGTGCGGTCACGCTTAGACTATGGTGTTGAGTTTAAGGTATGTTTTCATATTCTGATTGCTATTTTTAGCTGGAGAGTTGTAGCAGTTAGAGCTTGGACTAAATAAAAAACAACATCCTGCATTCATCTGATGCATTCTGCAACTTCGAAAACCTAGATGACATGCAAGGCACATAACAGTTACCATCCATCCTGTAAATGTGCCATCAAAATAATTGTGGGAAGGATGATTTATGACAGTCACATATTCCTCCTGCATTCTTGCTTTCTTCAAATAAGCTAGTAAGATGTACTCTAGGAATGGGCTTTAGCATAGTGGAGCAATGAACAACAAGCATGATCTTAGCACTCAGGTGCTTTCTTGGTAAACAGCTATTTTAGTGCTTACTTGTTTAAAAGCTGAATATGTCTTACACTTCTAGGATACCATGATGATGGGTGCGGATTATTATCAAACTGAATCTGAGATCGCTTCACTACTAGCAGAAGGAAAGGTTCTAATAGGGGTCGGACCAAACACCAAGATACAGTAAGATATTCTACTGAACTCACACTCACTTCTCACCCTTGTTGATTGAAAATTGTCCACTCAGAATTTCTTTTTGACTGACCAGCTTGAAAACTTTGAGCTCTGATTAGTAAGTTGTTCGGACTCTTCAAAATGTCGACGGGTGCGTGTCAGATCCTCCGAAAATAGTATATATTTGAAGGATCCTACACGGGTGCGGCAACACTTTTGGAGAGTCCGAGCAACTTATCTATCATTATTCATTCTGGTGTAGTTTACAGTTGTTTGCCTAAACTTCAACAATGTTACCTTTAGAGGACTTTGACATGCTTTTCTTTCTATTTTCTTGAAGAAACTGCATAATTGACAAGAATGCGAAGATAGGAAAAGATGTGGTTATTTATTATGAACAAGGAAGTGAGTATATTTCTTTTGAAGTGTGAAATCATCTTAAAAGAGAATACAAGTTTATCTGATGGGTTGAATGTTGCAGGGTGTCGAAGAAGCTGATAGGTCGGAGGAAGGATTTTACATTAGGTCCGGGATTACTGTCATAATGAAGAATGCAACCATTAAAGATGGAACAGTCGTATGAAGAGTATTGTTGCTAGTGAATCCTCTAGTGATAATAAAGTGCTACTACTAGTCACTATTCACATACGTAAGATCTTTAACTTTCAAGGATTTAGTAACTCCTTCGTATGTAAATATTGTTGGCGCTCCTTCCGTAGATGAGACTGAACACTTACAGCAACAGACATGAAGTTGTTTACTTCCCTCGTATGACTTTCTTGGACTTAATAAAATACATCTCCAAGTGAACCTCAGTCCTTCCGTCTTTATGTTTTCAGCTAGTAGCAGCCCAAGATAAGACTAGCAAACATATGTGAACGGTTGATTTGTCTTGGGGATGGAGAAAGGAGTGGACAAATATATATATTAACAGAATGGTTGAGGTGGGTTCTTTTTTTATATTTTCTTTTTAATTTTATAAAACTATAATATATTTACAGCCTTTATATGGTGCTATAATTTTGAATTTCTTTTAAAGTTATTCATTTTGGAAATGTGATTTTTCTTATAATTTTACTCTTAGGGATCGTTTGGTACGTCGCACTGGACTGTACTAATTTCATTGGATTGGACTATATTAATATATAATGGACGGTATTAGAGTATTAATATATAATGAATTGTATTTTATTTTTTTTAACTTTTAGTACAGTCCAGGGGAGACACCTGCTAGATGAGTCTAAAAAATGACAGTTGGACTCAAACGGCACCAAAATCTTTGTATTATTTTTGTCGTCTGATCCAACATCTGATGTACATGTGTCCTTAGTGTATTGTAGAGCTTATTCCCCACACGTATACTAGGTTTGCGTTGTTTTATCTTTTACAAGAGTTATAGTTATCGTTTATGAATAACCCTTCCAGAGTACCAATCCAATTCTTCATTTTAAAACGATCTAACTTATAAAAAAAGATCTGGCTACGTGATCTGGAGAAAAAAAAAAAGAATAGGATTGAAATTATGCAAAGAATAGGATTGTCATGCCTTTTAACTTTTTTAATATTTTTATTTACACATCAGACTTAGATTCCCAAATTCTTATATTACCATTTTTCTCTTTTTTATTATTTATATTTTCTATTTCTTCATATTAAATTTCACATAAATGGGGTTTTATCTTTTGGTCACCCAATTAAGGTTTACATTAGTCATAAAAAATATTCCCAACCTCTATGATGATTTGAAGCGTGTAATTGTACTCTTATCAATTACAAATTTCAACCAATATATCACCGACGATAACTTATACGCAGAGCCAAAGCAATGGCTTTAGTCCCCCAATTTTGGGGGCTCCATTTTCACTAATAATAGGTTTATGAATTGATTTTAAAAAAGAAATTACTCCAATGTACGTGATTTTTCACTTTCCGTAATTTAAACTGCATGAATTTTGATCAATATTTTAAGATGTATTTGTTCACCAAATTGATATGAATAAATTGTTGGAAATTTGTTTATTAAACATGAAATAAAGTTAATTCTATTAATTATGACTCGAACAATTGGGGTCCCGCACGCCGGAAACATTGTTTCCACACACGTGCACATAAAGTACCAAGGATCATAATTTTCTTAATGGAAGAGATATTGGTAAGTATACGAATTGTTTGAGACGTAAGATAATAGATGATTATTGGCCAAATGACAAATGATTTCACGTTGGTAAATGAAGGAAGACGTGTACAATGTGTAAAAGATGAAACGAGTCTGGAAAAATGCCGCGGAGCCTCGAAGGACCGCGGCATACGCTTTAACGGGCGTCGGCGCGGAGATACGAAACTTCGAAGTTTAGTCGGCCTTGGCCTGCGAGGCACGCGGCGTTGTGGGCGTTTGGGCCGTTGTAGAAGACATTAAATCTGATTTTTGGGCTGACTTTGCAGCTTTAATTCTCCATTATGTGGCTCATGAATTCAGCCATTATTTGGCTGAATTGTAACTCCACAATTAAGGCTATTACATGGTCTTTATTGGCCATTACTTAGCCATGTGGAAGATCATCTTTTCCACACTATAAAATGGAGTCTTGGGCTCATTTACAAAACACACTACACTTAACAATTCTGAAAAATTGCCTTTCTCTCTTGCAATCTCCACACACTCAAAGATCTTTCTTCTTAAGCGAACACTTGAATTTCCTTTGCTCACTTGTTTGATTGTTGTTTATCTTGGGAGATAAGTTGTCATTACACCGTCGAAAGGAATATACGAGGCAATATTATCTCAAGGATAGATTGAAAAATCAATCGACTCAGCAAGCCATCTTGTTCGTTATTTCCAGATTTCTAATATCTTCGTTGTTGTTGTTGTTATATTCTCATTTCCTAGTTACTACACATTTCTCTCACAAGCTTAAGATAATATTCGTTGTTTTGAATAACAACATGACTGGACAAGAGCAATTGAACGCTGGAAATTCCTCCACTTCTCAAGGCAACACCACTGCCTTCACCACCACTCCTCAAGAAAATCCTAATGCCTAAAACACCACTGATTTTGGCATAACAAGTGTCAATCCTACTGCTGCTCAAGGCGTTCCAAACACCTTTGCTACTGCTCAAGGGAGCGCCACTGACAATCCTACTGCTGCTCAAGGCGTTCCAAACACCTTTGCTACTGCTCAAGGGTGCGCCACTGCTCCAACACCCGCCGGATTCCACCATGAACGTCCCGAGAAGTTCATGGGTGTGCATTTCAAAAGATGTTGTTCTTCTTGACGGTTATGGGAATGTCACGTTTTCTAACCGAAGACCCTCCACAAGTTGGAAAGACACGGACCCTCAGCCAAATGAAACGACGGGAGGGGGCCAAGGTATCAATATCGTTAACGACATGAAGATAGTTTAAGATGCATGGAATCATAGCGATTTCATGTGCAGAAACTATATTATGAATAGTTTGTCGATCCTTTGTACACAATGTATTGCACCGTTGGGACTGCCAAGGAATTGTGGGACAAATTGCAAAAGAAATACAACACCTAAGATGCGGGTGCCAAAAAGTTCGTCATTGGGAAATTTCTGAAATTTCAAATGGTGGACAACAAAAGTGTGTCATCCCAAGTCCAGGAATTTCAAATGATTCTACATCACATGGACTTGGAAGGATTGAAGCCCAACGAACAATTCTTGGTTGGGGCATTGATTGAGAAGCTGCTTCCCTCGTGGACTGAGTTTATGAACTACTTGAAACTCAAGACGAATGAGATGACCTTAGATGAACTTATTATCAAACTCCAAATTCATGAGGATAATAAGAAGTCCATGCCTAAAGGGGAAACAACCCGCTGAGGCTAAGGCAAACATGGCGGAAGTAAAAGGGAACTCGAGCAAGAAGCGAAAGTTCCAGAAGGTTGGTAAGTCCCAAACAACTGAAAAGTTTAAGGGTACTTGCCATTACTGTGGTAAAGTTATGGTCAAAGACTGCCGCAAGCTCAAACACGAGAATAAAGAGAAGGCCAAAGATAAGGCAAAAGCTAACATCGTCAAAGACACGCTTCTAGATATATATGATTGAAGAATTCTCAGTGGTGGTGCTAGAAGCTAACCTCGTTGAGAATTCGGTGCAATGATGGTTGGACACGGGTGCTACCCATCACATTTGTTCCAATAAAGACGTTTTCTCCACTTATACACACCAGTCATAAACAAGATGTTGTTCATTGGAAACAATTCTTCTTCAGAAGTGTCACGACCCAACTCACGAGTCGTGATGGCACCTACCCTATTCCCCCGAGTAGGCGAACCACATTCTCAATAACAAGTTAAGCAGCGGAAAATAAAATAAAGAAAGAAGTAATTAAGTCTTAAATACTTATAATCCCTAGAAATGTTATGACCTTCCCAAAATCTGGTCAAAAGGGTACAAGAGCACTAAACATGGTCTGGAATAGAACTATAGAAGTCTGAAAAATAAATGTCCAAAGGCTACATATTGTTTGTCTACTACAAAAGAAAATGGAATCAACTAAGAAGCCCTTCAGGGGCCACGGATGATCAAGTAGCTCACCCTGAATGACTAAAAAATGTCACCCTCGCGAATCAGCCACGGGCGAATCGGAACTGGATCGTACTCTGCACTCAATAAAAGTGCAGCAAGAGTAGTATCAGTACAACACTAGTACCGGTAAGCATCATAGGCCGACATTGATTAGATAACGCATGAAGAAGTTGAAACTAACAATAGCACATAGAACAAACAAGCATGGTCACGTATCATAAACATGTAAAGTGTAAAGAAATCGAGAATCAACCAAGACATATATAATTTCACCAAATGATCAGTCAATTATAATAGTGGATGAATGCAATGCAATGCAATAATCACCTCTCTCTCTCTCACTCCACTCTCGTACACACATGCTAAGGCAGTGTCTTCAAGCCATGACCCATGGGGAACCCGCGAAGTCCATGTACCACTCGTGCTCTCCGGATAGAACCTCGGAGGCCATAAATCACTCACGCTCTCCGGCAGAAACCTCGGAGGCCAATCACTCACGCTCTCCGGTAAAAACCTCGGAGGCCAATTACTCACGCTCTCCGGCAAAAACCTCGGAGGCCAATCACTCACGCTCTCTGGCAGAAATCTCGGAGGCCATAAATCATCACGAATAATATGGAAAGTATGTCAGGCATGATATCAAGTCTCAACACAAGCACTAACATACAATCAGATGATAATCACAGAAAAAAACACATATGAAGACAAGTCACATAAAAGTGACGAAACCAACTAATTATAATTGAACCTTCACGCGAAGGCCTATCATGCTATCCATGTCACTTCCTACAACTACATACGATTCTCTAATCAGAGTCTAACTCAAGTAAACCGTAACCTACCTCAATGCCGAGCGGGTGCCACGAACAATCAAATCACTGCCTTCCCCTTGCGTAGAGCCTCTGAACGATTAAAATCTAGAAAATATGCCAACTACGTTATAATACGAATCTAAGGACACTCATATTGCTATATTTATATTAACCATATTTTTACTATTTCGATTGCATGACTAAACCCCTACGCATATAAAATTATTAGCATAACTTCAGAAATTTCACATAACATTCCTTTCTTTCAACTTTCCAGAATTTCTTTTTGTAAAACAAGGCAGAACTTCGAAAAGTCATATCTTTCAAATCACAAGTCAGATTTATCTCCGTAAGATCTCAAACTGACGGGAACAGGGTAATCTACAACTTTTATTCAGCCGATATTTTTATATTCCTTACGGACTTGTACAGTTTTCACGTTTTATATTCTGTGTCGCCTGGATTTCGGTAAAATGAGGCAGAAACTTCAAATAGTCATAACTTTCAAACCATAAGTCGAATTTATCTTCGTAAGATATAAATCTGACGGGAACAGAATAATCTACAACTCTCATTCATACCATACTTTCAGATTCCTTACGAATTTGTACAGTTTTCACATTTTACCAACTGCTGTAATCGTTAAGCCACAATAATCCCTCAAGTTTCTCTTGTTCAAACGGATTGTGGAATTTTCGTGTAATGACTCCTTAAAACAAAATTGATTTCATTTTACAACACATCATTATAAGGATTATAAATAGATTAACTCAACCATAAACATAGATTCTAACCTGAATTTAATAGAGCGTTTCCTTCTCGTTTCTTACTACTAGGGGTTTCTTTATTTTCTTCTTGCCTTCTCTTCTCTTGTTTCTACTGTTGCTTGCTGCGTTATTTAATGAATACCAAAATATTATGATTTAAGACACTAGTTTCTCTTAAACTATTTATTGCTCCATGATTGCTCATCATTACATTATAATTACCTAATGATTAAGTCTATAAGTTAGTAAGAAGAAGAACCAAATGTAAAGAATTTACCTGATGCCTCTAAATTGTTTTGGTCAGCGAAAGAAATGCTTCAATTGTCGTTAGCTGTGTCTAGGTGTTTTATCCCTTCTTCTTTATTTTTTTCTCCTTGGCCGTCCCTCTCCCCTCTTCCTAGATTAGTAGGGTTTTGTGTATTTTATTTAGTGAATTAGCGTCCCCCCTCCCCCCTTTCTTTTAGTCATTACCGTGTTGCCCTATTAAGGGTGGTGGGCTTGGCCCACTATTCACTTAATTAATTTCATTCATCTATCATATGTTATAATCATATAGTTAATTACCCTATGGTCCCATACTTCTTTCGTAGTCTTAAAGTACTAAACGACTAACGGGTCGTTACATTAGATACTAATCAAACAATCGCTCGTCCTCGAGCGACAAGGATATGAGTGGAGGAAGGGGGTACCTGAACTGTCGAACAACTGAGGATATCTACTCTGCATATCCGGCTCGGTCTCCCAAGTGGCCTCTTCAATCGGACGATGCTTCCACTGAACCTGGACTGACGCAATCTCCTTGGACCTCAACTTCCTCACTTGCCTATCCAAGATTGCTACCGGCTCTTCCTCGAAGGACAAGTTCTGATCAAACAATACTGAATCCCATCGAATGATATAAGACCCATCTGAATGGTACTTCATCAACATGGAAACATTCAATACCAGGTGAACACCTGCCAACCCTGGTGGCAAAGCTAACTCGTACGCCACCTCTCCAACTCGACGAAGAATCTCAAAAGGCCCAATAAACCTAGGGCTCAACTTGCCCTTCTTCCCGAACCGTATTACACCCCTCATGGGTGAAACCTTCAATAGGACATGCTCACCCGCGATGAACTCTGTAACGCGAACCTTCCGGTCCGCATACTCTTTTTGCCTACTCTGAGCTGCCAGAAGCTTTTCCTGGATAAGCTTCACCTTGTCCAAAGACTCCCTCAGCAAATCTGTGGCCCACGGTCGAACCTCAAAAACATCAAACCACCTAATAGGAGAACGACACCTCCTACCATATAAAGCCTCGAATGGCGCCATGTCAATACTGGAATGATAGCTATTGTTGTACGCGAACTCTGCCAAGGGTAAGAAACCGTCCCACTGACCACCAAAATTAATAACACAAGCCCTCAACATATCCTCAAGCACCTGAATAGTCCTCTCGGACTGACCATCTGTCTGCGGGTGGAACGCGATGCTAAGATCTAACCGAGTCCCTAATTCCTTCTGCAAAGTCCTCCAGAAATGGGAAGTAAACTGAGTACCTCTGTCGGAAATGATGGAAATAGGAACCCCGTGCAATCGCACTATCTCTCGGATGTATATCCTGACCAACTTCTCCACGTTATAAGTAGTCTGAACTGGAATGAAGTGCGCGGACTTAGTCAACCTATCCACGATAACCCAAATCGAATCAAACTTGCCCAAGGTATTCGGAAGATCAACCATAAAATCCATAGCGATTCTTTACCATTTCCATTCGGGAATGGGCATCCTCTGAAGCACACCACCTGGTCTCTGGTGCTCATACTTAACTTGCTGGCAATTCGAACACAGAGCAACAAACTCGACAATGTCCCTCTTCATTCTACCCCACCAATAGTGTTGCCTCAAGTCGTGATACATCTTCGTTGCTCCTAGATGAATGAAGTATCTGGAACTATGAGCCTCTCCCAAGATCAACGAAATCAAATCACCAACTCTAGGAACGCAAATGCGCCCCTTAACCCTCAAAACCCCCTCGTCATCAAGAATAGCCTCTTTGGCTTCTCCACTTAGCACCTTATCACGAATCTTGCACAATTTCATATCCTCAAATTGCTGGGCCCGAATCTGCTCTAAAAGAGACGACCTCGCCTCCACACAAGCTAACACCTTACCGGGTTCTGCAATATCGAGCCTCACCATACTATTAGCCAAACACTGAACCCCCATAGCTAAAAAACGCTCTTTCACAGTCAAACACGCCAGACTGCCCATACTCACTGCCTTTCGGCTCAACGCATCGGCTACCACATTAGCCTTTCCCGGATGATAAAGGATAGTAATATCATAATCCTTGAGCAACTCCATCCATCTACGCTGCCTCGAGTTCAAATCTCTATGACTAAACACATGCTGAAGGCTACGATGGTCTGTGAAGACCTCACAATGAACTCCATACAAGTAATGCCTCCAAATTTTTAAAGCGAAGATTACTGTAGCCAACTCCAAGTCGTGTGTGGGGTAGTTCTTCTCGTGAACTTTCAACTGTCTCGAAGCATACGCGATCACCTTACCCTCTTGCATCAACACACATCCCAAGCCAATGCGTGAAGCATCACAGTAAACAGTAAAGTCCTTTCCCTCCACTGGTAGAGCCAAAATTGGGGCTGAAGTCAATAAAGTCTTGAGCTTCTGGAAGCACTCCTCACAATCATAGGACCACTGGAAAGGCATACCCTTTGAGTCAACCTAGTCAAATAGGAGGCAATAGACGAGAATCCCTTCACAAATCGACGATAATAACTCGCAAGGTCTACGAAGCTCCGAATCTCAATCACCGAGGTAGGGCTGGCCCAATCTCTAACCGCCTCGATCTTTTTGGGATCAACCATAATCCCATCCTTGGACACAACATGTCCCAAAATTGCGACGGAACTGTGCCAGAACTCGCACTTGGAAAACCTGGCATACAATTTCTTCTCATTCAACAGGCCAAACACGATCCTCAGATGCCTCTCATGATCTTCCTTACTCCAAGAGTACACCAGTATGTCATCAATAAACACTATCACAAATGAATCCAAGTAAGGCTTGAAGATTCCATTCATCAAATCCATGAAGGCTGCAGGGGCGTTAATAAGCCCGAAGGACATCACCAAGAACTCATAATGACCGTAACGGGTCCTGAAAGAGGTCTTCGGAACATCCTCCGCTCGAATCTTCAACTGGTGATAGCCTGACATTAAATCAATCTTAGAAAATATTGACGCACCCTGAAGCTGATCAAATAATTCATCAATGCGGGGTATTGAATACTTATTTCTGATTGTTACCTTGTTTAATTTCCGATAATTGATACACATTCGCATGGTACCGTCCTTTTTCTTCACGAACAGGACGGGAGAACCCCAAGGAAAAATACTGGGTCTAATAAATCCTTTGCTCAACAAGTCTTGCAACTGCTCCTTCAACTCTCTCAACTCTGCTGGAGCCATCTGATAGGGTGGAATAGAAATAGGTCGGGTGCCGGGCTCCAAGTCGATGCAAAAATCAATATCTCGATCAAAGCATACGGGCAAATCAGGGAAGACCTGCGAGAACTCATAAACAATGTTACCCTACGGAAGGAGTATCCACACTAGTATCCCGAATATATGCCAAATATGCTAAGCATCCCTTATCCACTAACTTCTTCGCCCGAAGAACTGATATGATCTTCCTAGGTGCTGGGCTAGGAGTACCCTTCCACTTTAACCGTGGAATACCTGGCATGGCCAACGTGACGGTCTTGGAATGATAGTCTAAGATGGCATGATAAAGAGATAACCAGTCCATGCCCAAAATAATATCGAAGTCCATCATATTCAGAATGACCAAGTCTACCCAAGTATCATACCCCATAAATGTGACCACACAAGACCTATAGACTCGATCCATTATCACTGAATCCCCGATAGGAGTAGAAACACGAATAGGTACATCAAGCATATCACACAGCATATCTAAACCCGTAGAGAAATAGGTGGACACATAAGAGAAAGTAGAACCTGGATCAAATAAGACAGAAACTGGCCGGTGACAAACCAAAATAATACCTGTGATAACCACATCGGAGGCCTCAGCTTCTGGTCTACCCGGAAAAGCATAAAAATGGGCCCGTCCACCCTCAGACTGGGTGCCTCCACGACCACCACAGACTGCCTGAGATCCTCCTTTCACTGACTGAGTGTTGCCCCTACTTGACTGGTGTCACGACCCGACCTCGGATCCGTGACTGGTGTCTTACCCCGGGCACCCTTGTGATACAACATCAGAGAAAACCAGCGGAAATAAACTCACAAGCAAGAACCATATAAGATAAAATAGGCTAACCCAAAAATGGCTACCTACCCGTAACATAGATAAAACAGAACTGAACAGTTACATCCTTGATAACCCAATTTATAACCGGACTACAGGCCTCTAAGAATTTGTAACAACCATGACGGGACAGGGCCCCGTCATACCCCTGAATGTACACAAAACCTACAACGTCAGGGAGAACCGTACCAAAATCAAGTCAAGCCTCCGGAGTAATGGAGCTTCTGACACCTGAGCAAAGATCCTAAGAATGAGGATCCACCACCTGCTTACCCTTACATGCGGCATGAACGCAACCCCCGAGGAAGGGGGTCAGTACACAATATGTACCAAGTATGTAAAACTGGAAAATACTATAATAATATCATAAGTCAAAATAAGCTGGAGTCATAGACGAAAATCAATCTACCTTGCACTGTGCCTTACTAACAATGAGAGTAATAAGTATAAATCTTACTGCATAAAAATAGGAGGCTCATGATCAAAACAGGGTACCTCGCCCGTAGTATCATTAAGCAATCCTACTCCTGGGACTATTTCACCCGCATGGGTCCTGTGGACCCGCATGAGGTCATCCGCCTCGTCATGGGACTATTTCACCCGCATGGGACTATTTCACCCGCATGGATCCTGTGGACCCGCATGAGTACCATCGCCGTACTCGCATAAGACTATTTCACCCGCATGGATCCTGTGGTCCGGATCCGCATGAGTACAAGCGCCGCACTCGCATCATGGGTAGCAAATCCATGGCATAAGTAATAACCCGGGGTTTACCCCGTAATAATATATAGATATAACATAGCTCATCCGTCTATCATACATAACATAAGCACTACCGGCCTATCATACATAACATAAGCACTACCGGCCTATCATACGTAACATAAGCACTACCGGCCTATCATAACATAAGCAAGTTAAGAAATCCCCTAACTTCTTATTAACATTATTAATATATCCTCTCATTTTAGTATACCTAAGACACCAACATGTCTTTTAATAGAAAATCCGGGAATTCAACCCAAGTACCATGTACTTCTAACCTTTTAAGAAATAATTCTTTTTATACAAAAATTCCAAGATACTAATCACCATAGTATCAAGTTACGATTTCTTTTCAAGACAAGTCACATTTCCTTTTAGAAATATAATAGGCTTCTAAATCAAGTGACTTCATTTCCTTTTTAAAACCTTAGGCAATCAATGCCTAAAATCAATTCACCTTCCATAGTTTCAAATCCTTTACCCGTACTTGTTTTACTTAGAGTAAACCTTTCTTTGTTAACCTTTCAAAAGCCAATATAACCAACTTCTCATAAAGTCATTATATTTGCGTTATTCCTTAGTCAAATACATTTTCCCTAAATCCAAGGGACTTATACTTTTAAAAATGACACAAGTATCACATACACTAAAACAAGTGAAAGATATCAAATCTTGTACGTCTACCGTACTACATAGGTACAAATACTCATGCTCAAGAGATAGGAAAGTTCCACATACCTCTTCGGTTAATCCACTTGCTAAGTCCGAAATACCGCACGTAATATGTCAACCTATAATGACCATAATACGTTTATTAACCCCCAATTTCAATGTAGAAACTCCAAGTTCAAGTTACTAATTCTTAAGGAAAATTGGCAAAAGACTTCCTTTGTTTCTACATACTTTGCCACCTTTTTCAAGGTCGAATTCAATATCCAAACGCCACATTTAAGGCCCAACAATCCAACATTTCAAAGGGGATTACACACCTAAACTTAAATGTATAAAATTCTGCCCCACAAGGTAAAACAACCAACTTAACAAGTCTAAGGTAGTTTTTAGGCTACAACATGCTCACATAATCTTCTTAACCAATTCTTTCACATCCAAACCACATTTCTTACATGCAATGAATCTAAGAGCATTATTTACTATAACAAGTTCCTTTTCCTTCACATGCAACATCAATAACTAGCTACAAGAGAAAATTGTTACCTTTAGAGCTTTAGCCAAAATTATTCCAACAATTTTGCTAGCCTCCTTTTCAAGAACACTACCACAACCACCCTTACAAGCTATCCACAAGCTTCCTTCTTGTTCTTAAACTTTTTAGATTTTTCCTAAGCTTTGAATTCCTCTTGGAATTCTAGAGAGAAGTGAGAGCTTTTGCTTAGAGAGAGAGAGAGAGATGAAAGATGACCAAGTCTTCAAGACTTGGTCAATTTAAGGCATGCAACATTTCAGATGGGGGGGGGGACACTTGTCACCCACCCATGACCTCTTTTAAAACAAAACAAAGGCGAAATTTCCACTAACTCGCAGACCGCCTCGGCGCGCGGCCCTGGCCGCGGCCACTAGCTCTGCCGCTTCTCAGACTTTCGCGACCACTGCTTCCGCGCCATGACTAAACTTCAACGACTTCAGATCTTCCGTGCCGCGCCCTACAATCACGCGCCAGCCACGCCTGAGGCCCCGACCGTGATCCAGACCCGAACTACGGGGTATAACATTCTCCCCCCTTAGAAACATTCGTCCCGAATGTTCCTTCTAGGCTTACTCGAATCACAATCGATATAGACGCTCTTAACTACTCTTTTGCAGTACAAGATGCTCCACGAGCCACAACAATACTCAAGCAAAATTTCCAAATAAAACTATCAAACAAGAAAGTAGGTTACCTGAAGGTATAGGAAATAAGTGAGGATACTTCTTCATCATGTCATCCTCTGCTTCCCACGTCATCTCCTCCCTGTTCTCGTTCCGCCATAATACTTTGACGGAAGCCACATCCTTTGTCCGAAGTCGCCTAACTCGACGATCGAGTATCGCTATGGGACTCTCTCATACGATAACTCCTCACACTGGATATCATGAATCGGTGCACTCTAGATGGGTCTCCCATACATTTCCGCAACATAGATACGTGAAAATCGGATGTATCGCCTCCGGATCGGACGCATGTCTAACTCATAGGCAACCTTGCCTACCCTACGGATATCGATAAGGCCCAATGTACCTTGGGCTAAGTTTCCCCTTCTTCCCAAATCTCATCACACCCTTCATGGGTGATACCTTCAGGAAGACCCAATCATCTACCTCAAACTCCAAGTGTCGACGCCGATGATATGCATACGACTTCACGACTCGGTGACAATAACCGCCTCTGGATAAGCTTCACCTTATCCACCGCCTTGTACTCAAGTCCGCCCGACTAACTGAGCTTCTCCCACCTCAAACCAACCTATCGGTGACCTACACTTCCTCCCGTATAAGGCCTCATAAGGCGCCATCTGGATACTAGAATGGTAGCTGTTGTTATAAGCAAACTCCACAAGAGGCAAATGATCCTCCCAGCTACCCCTGAAATCAATAACACAAGCCCGCAGCATATCCTCAAGTGTCTGGATAGTGCGCTCGGCCTGTCCGTCGGTCTGAGGATGAAACGCCGTACTGAGACTCACCTGTGTCCCTAATCCCTTCTGGAAAGACCTCCAGAAGTTAGCCGTAAACTGGGCTCCTCTGCATGCAAATAATCGATATAGGAACTCGTGCGATCTCACGATCTCTCGATATATAGTCTAGCATAATCCTCGTGAAAAAGTCGTCCCGATCGAAGAAAATGGGCTGATTTACACCGGCGACGATAACCCAAATGGAATCATGCTTCCTCTGAGTGGAAGGTAACCCTGTAATAAAATCCATATTTACCACCTCCCACTTCCAAGTCGGGATATCAATAGCCTGCAACAGCCCACCGGGCTTCTGGTGCTCAACCTTAACCTGCTGACAATTCGGGCACTGCGCCACGAACTCCGCAACGTCCCTCTTCAGGCCATCCCACCAATACACGCATCTGAGGTATCTTAGTCGACCCCGGATGAATAGAATAACGAGCACTGTGTGCCTCCCCCAGAATCTGCTGACGAAGTCCTGTCACATCGGAACACACACCGCCTCAAATCTTAGCACCCCATCCGCGCTACTCAAATAGACTCTTCTTTTTCGACGTGCGCATCTCGATATCAGATCATAATCGGATCCTCATAGCCGCCTCTTCACCTCCTCGACGATGGAAGACTCGACAACCTCTCAACCCGAACTCCTCACTATCGGGAATCAACCAAACGAACCCCGAGGCTCGCTGGCGATGTAACTCTCGGACCATATCCTCTTCTGCGGTACATCGGACGGACTACCCATCGATCTGCGACTGGGCATCCGCAACTATATTGGCCTTCCCCGGGTGGTATAGAATATCAACATCATAATCCTTGAGTAACTCCAACCACCGCTCGCCGTAAGTTCGACTCCTCCGTGAAGATATACTGGAGACTCTTGTGGTCTGTGTAAATATCCACATGAACTCCATACAAATAGTGTCTCCGGATCTTCAAGGCATGAATCACTGCTGCCAACTCTAAGTCATGTGTGGGATAGTTCTTCTCATGCTTCCTAAGCTGTCGAGATGCGTAAGCTATAACCTTGCCGTGCTGCATCAGCACGCACCCAAGCCCGACACCCGACGCATCACACTAAACCACATATCCGTCCAAACCTTCAGGAAGAGTAAGAACTGGGGCGGTCGTCAATTTCTCCTTTAGTGACTGAAAACTCTCCTCACAAGCATCCGTCCACTGGAAAATAGCTGCTTTCTGAGTCAGCCTAGTCAAAGGCGCTGACATAGAAGCAAACTTCTCCACAAACCTCCGATAATAACCTGCAAGGCCCAAAAGTCGCGCACTCGGTGTGGTGTCTAGGCCAAGTCTGATCGCTTCACCTTTGTCAGACAACCCGAATACCATCTACCCATAACATGCCCTAGGAAAGCCACCGGCTACCAAAACTCGCGTTTCGAGAACTTGGCATACAATCGCCGGCCCACGAGGACTCCCAATACCGCCTCAAATGATCAGATGCTTCCCGCCTGCGGCGAATATACCAAGATATCATCAATGAACACTATAACGAACATATCCAAGAATGGCCTGAACACCCTATTCATCAAATCCATGAATACCGCTGGAGCGTTGGTCAATCCGAAAGACATCACCCTGAACTCATAGTGCCCATACCGGGTCCTGAATGCAGTCTTCGGGATATCCGCCTCTCTAACTCGTACCTGATGGTAGCCAGATCGCAGGTCTATCTTGGAAAAGCATTTCGCACCCTGCAACTGGTCAAACAAATCATCAATCCTGGGGAGGGGATATCTATTCTTGATAGTTACCTTGTTCAGCTGCCTGTAATCAATACACATACACAGCGTCTCATCCTTCTTCTTTACAAATAACACTGGCACTCCCCAGGGAGAAACACTTGTCCTGATAAAGCCTTTCTCCAGCAAATCTTTCAGCTTGTCCTTCAATTCCTTCAACTCGGCAGGTGCCATCCTGTATGGCGGAATAGATATCGGTCGAGTGTCCGCACCAAATCAATGCAAACTCAATCTCCTCTCGGAGGGATACCCAAGCTCGTCCGGGAATACGCCCGAAATTCCCTAACAACGATCAAGGTCGGTATCTCACCTCGATTTCGAATACCCGAACCAAATGGTAAATATACCCTTCCGCACCATCTTCCTAGCCTTGAGGTAAGAAATAAACCTACCTCGGCGCAAAGATTCCCTCTCCACTGATAACCGGCCACCGGAAACTGAACCGAACTAACTAACCTCTCTCATACCCACATTGGCATAGCAAGACGCTAGCTAATCCATACCCATAATCACATCAAAGTCCGTCATATCCAACTCTATCAAGTCGCAGAGTCCGACGATCAGATATAGTCACTGGGCAAGCCTTATACACTCGCTCGGCCACCACCGAATCAACTACTGGGGTAGCTACCTCAAAAGGTTTTATGGACTCGGGCTCTATCCCTATTCTACCAAAGAATATGAGGAGATATATAGGACAAGGTAGAACATAGATCTATCAAAGCATAAACATCACAGCAAAAAACCAATAATGTACCTATGACGACATCAGGTGACGCCTCCTGGTCCTGGCGGCTGGACATAGCATAAATGCGGTTCTGAGGACCGCTGGAACTGGAACCCCTACCACGACCCCTGCCGCGGCCTGCTGGCCCGTGAACACCCTGCCCTCCGGGGCGCACAACCACTGAAGATGAAGACCCAAAGAATCGAACTCGCTTACCGAGCCATAGCATTTCCGCCGCCTCTGGTCGGACAATCTCTCTTCAAATGGCCCTGCTGGCCACAAGAGTAACAAGCTCCTGGAGGAACACGACACCCCCCATAATGGCACTCACCACATCGACCACACCGAGGCATAGGTGGCCTCATTCGACCGAACTCGTCCTCTGAAACCAAGCCTCAGGACCTCGCCCCGCCTCGAATACCCTGTACGACCGGAAGATGGTGGAGGAGCGCTCTGAACCGGCTGTGATGCAAATCCGGTCTGCTGCTGAGGCTGTCTACCTCGAGAACTACTAGAGGACGCTGCTGTCCTGGCCCTCTTCTGCTGATACCTATCAATCTGGCTACCGCGTTCTCACACCCAAGTGCATAGGCTCAGATGCGGGCAATGTCCATGCCCGATCAAGAGCTACTCCTGCATAACTCTCTCGCCAAATAGTCATCGAGCCTGTGGACGTAGCGGTGCACTCGCCCTCCATATTCGCTACTAAAGTGGGCACATATCGAGCCAACGAGTCAAACTTACGTTGTACTCGACCGCCCGCCCACTGTCTCAATGTCGAAATTGCCGGCCCGTTTCCTCTCATTCGCGAGGCAAGAAATGACCAAGAAACGCCGCCGAGAACTCGCCCCATACACGGAAGAGCATGCTCCCGGGACAGCTCCCATGAATCAAACTACCAATCAAGCGGTATCACGCACCGATGCGAACTCAAGATAACCGACTCGGTATCCGAGGCCTTGATCACCTCATGATCCAGAATCGTCGGATAAATTCACGAGGATCATCTCGTGCCTCGATCCATAGAACTCGTGGCTGCGGCTCAAAAGTCCCGAAGTCTCACGCCATCGGATTCCGGGAGGAACCACGCACAAATGAACCGCTCTCGCTCGCCCTCATGCCTAGCTACTATTCTCGGCAATAATCGGGCCATCTCTCAGTAGCCCATATCCTCTCGCTTCCAGCCGTAATCGAGGCTCGTGTACCGTAGTCTCGATGGCCGCTGCCGCCGCCTGCATTGGGTTGACGATGTCGTGGAACTCGCCGCCCTAAACATTATCTCGTAAGGATCGGGCTGTGCGGGTAACCCGGTGTCCTACTATTAGTTCTCATCGCTTGCCTTGCCACGGGCGCGGTTGCCTTGGAGGCATAATCGATACATACAAAATTCACGTAGAGAAAATTCAACCTATAACACGGCTATTGCACGATCTTAGAGTGAAAGAAATGGAAACCAATCCTAAATATCCTGCAGCCTCCGATTATAGATGGTGCACAACACACCGATTATCAAGACTTACTAGATACGGCTCAGACCCTTCCGAGGATTAATCGCTCGATACCACTTTTGTCACGAATTCGACTCGGATCCGTGATCGTGCCTTACCCCGAACCTCGTGATACAACATCGAGAAAACCAATGGAAATAAATTCACAAGCAAGAACCATATAAGATAAAATAGGCTAACCCAAAAATGGCTACCTACCCGTAACATAGATAAACAGAATCGAGCGATTCATCGCTTGATAACCCAATTTATAACCTGACTGCACTTCTAAGAATTTGTAACAACCATGACGGGACAGGGCCCCGTCATACCCCTGAATGTACACAAAACCTACAACGTCAGGGAGAACCGTACCAAAATCAAGTCAAGCCTCCGGAGTAATGGAGTTGTAAAGTTGTACTTTTGACTTTGTTTATATTATGGAAGGCGGCCTTATCGGCTAGCCTGTGTTGTATATTATTTTACACATGTGTTTATGTTGTGTATGTTCCGCTGCTATTCTCTGATGTATACCTGAACAGGTGCCTGTAGGGCACCGCCGCCCGGTCGGTCGTGGCAGTAAATGATTCAAACTGGATATCTGATAGCGAAGACATCAAGTCCACCAGCGGATATATTTTTACAATCGGCGGTGGAGCTGTGTCTTGGAAATCCTCTAGGAAAACCCTTATTTCCCGATCCATGATGGAGTCAGAATTTATCGCTTTAGACAAATCGAGAGAAGAAGCTGAGTGGCTTCATGGTTTCTTAGAGGATGTCCCATGTTGGGATAAACCCGTGTCTTCTGTAATGATCCACTGCGAAGTCAGTCGGCTCTAGGAAGGGCACAAAGTTCTATGTACAACAACAAGTCTCATCATATTTGATGGAGACATGAGTCTGTTAGGTAGCTGATCACCTCGGGTGTTATTTCCATTGATTACGTAAAATCTAAGGAAAATATCGCAGATCCCTTGACGAAGGGAATGCCCAGAGATCAGATGTTTTGCCTGTCTAGGGGAATGGGCTTAAAACCCAATCAATAAAAACCGATATAGTTGACACCCAACCTTACAGACTAGAGATCCTAGGAATAAGGTTCAATGGAAAAACTAAATTGTAAAGGTTCAGTTGAGCGCTTTGGTGGAAGCAAAAGCACTTCGGATATTGATTTTTTCTTAAGAAACATAATCCAAGGCCGTTCCCGTGAGAGACATAAAGTGCAACCCGTAGAGGGGTAAAGGATAAGTTTTCATACCTTTAATGATCCTCAATGATTGAGGTTAGGTTGGGGAAACTTTCAATGGTTCCTAACACTTGTGCGGCGGGGTATTGCAGGATACCTTGTAGGAGACCACCTATTGCAGTATGAGGATAGGTCGCCTCAAATGAACGCACTAAAGAATCCAAGTGTGTCCACGACCTACGACGGACAAAAACATAAAGAAAGATAGAGTAAGGAAATGTATTGTATTGGTACCATTTTCTTGACATATACTAAATACTGACGGTTCAAGACATCACATTCACCGCGCAGTAAATATGTCCGATGGTATTCTACTATGGAAGGTTCAAAGCTACGGCTACCTCTCCAGATGTAACATCGATCCGCCGAATGATTGCGAGAAATGCACCATGTGTGTGCACCAAAATCTCTTCCAAGAGGGGATTGTTGGAAATTTATTTATTAAACGTGAAATAAAGTTAATCCTATTAATTATGACTCGAACGATTGGGGCCCTGCACGTCGGAAATATTGTTTCCACACACGTGCACATAAAATACCAAAGATCATAATTTTCTTAATGAAAGAGATATTGGTACGTATACAAATTATTTGAGACGTAAGATAATAGATGGTTATTGGTCAAATGACAATGGTTTCACGTTGGTAAATGAAGGAAGACGTGTACAATGTGTAATAGATGAAACGAGTCTAGAAAAATGTCGCGGAGCCTCGAAGGGCCGCGACGCCTCCCTGCAGGGCTACGGCGCCGGCGATGCTCGAAACTCTCTGAAGTTTCGGCGCTGCGACGCTAACCTGCAGGGCTGCGACGCTGTGGATGTTTCAGACCGTTGGAGAAGACATTAAATATGATTTTTGGGCTGACTTTGGAGCTTTAATTCTCCATTATGTGGTTCATGAATTCAACCATTATTTGGCTGAATTATAACTCCACAATTAAGGCTATTACATGGTCTTTATTGGCCATTACTTAGCCATGTGGAAGATCATCTTCTCCACACTATAAAATGGAGTCCTGGGCTCATTTACAAAACACACTGCACTTAACAATTTCTGAAAAAAATTCTTCCTCTCTTGCAATCTCCACACACTCAAAGATCTTTCTTCCTAAGCGAACACTTGAGTTTCCTTTGCTCACTTGTTTGATTGGTTTTTTTATCTTGGGAGATAAGTTGTCATTACACCGTCGAAAGGAATATAAAAGACAGTATTATCTTATGGATATATTGAAAAATCAATCGATTCAGCAAGCCATCTTGTTTGTTATTTCCAGATTTCTAACATATTTGTTGTTGTTGTTATATTGCCATTTCCTAGTTACTACACATTTCTCTCACATAAAGTAGTAACTTTGAGTACATTTCATATAGTTTTTAAATAAAAAAAATTTAATTTTAAATTATTGAGTTAATCTAATACTCAATTTAGCTTTAAAATTCAATCAAATTGGTTCTAAAAAAGTAACAAATATCACACAAATTGAGACAACAGTAATATTTAAAAGTAAAATATAATTGTTATAATAGGAATATGATTTCATATATAGTATCATACTAGGAAAATGATGGTAATGTAATGTCTATAAATAGGGGCTCAGTGTAATTATGTAGATACAACAATTCAATAATATATTTTCTCCCATAATTTCTCACTTGATATCAGAGCAATTATGAGAAAAATATCGTTGTGCATCATTTCGGCGACATTCAAGAGAAAAATCAGCCATCACCGTGCTATTTTCGGTGACCTAAGCTGTTATCCAAGAAAATAATTCTTTCCGCCATTGTTTTTCAAAAAATTAACACCACCACCGCGACCGGAATTTCTCGGTGAGCAAACCCCAGTGAGCCTTATCGAAAACTGGTCACCCACTCGCTGTCGGAGCCGCTGTTCCGGTGAGTGTGTCAGAGCCACGCGCTGGCACGTGAGGTACCTTCCGACGATTTTTTCAGAAATTTTCTTTTTCCAGTGGGATCGCCCCTCCATTTCGAGCCTACCCATCCAATTTTCCCAAATTTCGATCGCCAAAATCCTAATCCGATGCAACAGTTCTCTTTCGTCATATCTGTATTTTTTCGGCCAGGATGTTCGAGATTTCTTTTTCCTATTCAGCTCGCCTGAGCATTCCGAGCTGTCTCATATAATTTTCTTCAAGATTCGGTAATTTTTTTACTTTTCTAGATTTCTTAAAGTTTTGAATCATGTCTCTCGGATTTGATTTTGTAATTCTAAAAATACGGGAATTGGAAATTCAAGTCCTAAATTCTCTATCACAATCTAAAATTCGACGAAAAAGAAGTATTTTTTGGAAGATCTAGACCTAAGTGAAGTTATTGTAAAAGGCTTGGACACACTCGTGAAGTATGTCGATCTCGACCTAAGTGTAGTTATTGTAATTAGTATGGACATACTCGCGAAGTATGTTATTCTCTGCATGGGCGACCACCCAAGAATACTAAGTTTTCTCAGACTGTCACTACAAGTAACCAACCCATTTATTTATCCATAGAAGAATATAATGAGTAACTTCAGTATCGAGCAAATAAACATACATCTTCACAAGCAGCATCAGTCACACAATCTAATACCATTGGATTATGAGTTGTAGACTATGACACTTCTGATCATATTTCTGGTGATAAATCACTTTTGTCGGATATTAATTATTCACCATCTATTCCTGTAATTACTTTAACCAATGGGATTCAAATAAAAGCAAAAGGAGTTGGATAAGCTAAACCTATATCTTTGGTCTCTTTAAATTATGTCCTCTATGTCCATGGTTGTCATTTTAATCTTGCATCAGTCAGTCGTTTGACTCGTGCCTTGAATTGTGCCATACTATTTCTTGATGATTCTTTTACGCAAAGACGCAAAGACGAGCGATTGGCGTATGATGTGAATCACAAAGCCTCTACTATCTTACCTCTACTCCTAAATCCTCCATAGCAGGTCTAGTTACATATCCTCCAGACTTAATCCATAAACGATTGGGACACCCGAGTCTGTCTAAGCTACAAAAGATGGTGCCTAGTTTGTCCAAATTTGACTGTGAGTCATGTCTAATTGGGAAATATACTCGCACTACCTTTCTACGTAGTGCTAAGAGTCGTGCAAATTATATTTTTTCAATAGTTCATTATGATATTTGGGGTCCTAATAGAGTCAGTTCACCTTTAGGATTTCGTTAGTTTTATTGACGATTTTTTCAGATGTACTTGGTTATTCTTAATGAAAGATCATTCTGAGTTATTCTCTATATTCAAGAGTTTTTGTGCTGAAATACAAAATCAATTTGGTGTTTATATTCATACTTTTCATAGTGATAATGACTTAGAATACAAATCTTTCCAGTTTCAGCAATTTATGACTCACCAAAGAATTATTCATCAAATATATTGTATGTACACAACGAGGTAGCAGAAAGGAAGAATAAACATCTCATTGAGACTGCTCGCAGTCTTCTCATTGAATCCCATGTTCCGGTGCGTTTTTGGGGCGATGAAATTCTCACAACTTGTCATTTAATTAATCGAATGCACTCATCTTCTATTCAGAATCAGATTCCATATTCCATAGTATATCCTCAGTCATCTCTATACTCTTTTCCTCATCGTGTTTTTTAGAGCACATATTTTTTGTATAACCTAGCTCCAGGGATAGATAAATTAGCCTCTCGCTATCTTAAATGTGTATTTCTTGATTATTCTTGAGTTCAAAAGGGGTATCGTTGCTTCTCACCTGATCTCCGTCGATATCCTTATGTGTATCGATGTCATATTTTTTAGTCTCAAACTTACCTTAGGTCTCTTTCTGATCATCCTGATATCACCGAGGTCTTACATGTACCTCATGTTCTGCCTACATCAACCTTTGAGGAATCTTCAGTTACTTCTACATCTTTAGTCACAGTGCCACCACTTCTAAATTATCATCGTCGACTGCATCCAGTATCATACCTAACAGCAGACCCATATGATTCATGTCATACGTCAAACACTGCACCTATTGTATACTTTTCTCCTTCTGATCAACCGATTGCACTTTAAAATGTAAACGATCAACTCATAACACTAATACACATTATACCATTTTAAGTTATCATCGTCTATCATCATATCCGTATGCCTTTATATCATCATTGTCCTTTGTCCCAATTCCTAACTCTACAGGTGAAGCCCTTTCTCATCCCGGATGGCAACAAACTTGATTGACGAGATGTCTGCTTTACACACGAGTGATACTTGAGAGCTTGTTCCTCTCCCTTCAGGTAAAATCTATTGTTGATTGTCATTGGGTTTATGTTGTCAAAATTGGTCCGAACAATCAAATTGATCGACTTAAGGCTCGCCTTATTGCAAAGGGGTATACACAGATATTTAGGCTTGATTACAGTGAAATTTTCTCTCCCGTGGTTAAAATAGCATATGTTTCGTCTTTTTCTATCTATGATTGTTGTCTGCCATTGGCCTCTTTATCAGTTGGACCTTAAGAATGTTTTTCTCCATGATGATCTTAAGGAGGAAGTTTATATGAAGCAACCACCCAGTTTTATTGCTCAGTGGAGTCTAATCTGGTCCTAATCTGGTGTGTCGATTGCGTTGGTCACTTTATGGTCTGAAACAGTCTCCTCGAGCTTGGTTTGGTAAATTCAGCACAGTAATTCAGGAGTTTGGTATGACTCGCAGTGAAACAGATCATTATGTGTGTTTATCGACATTCTGCTCCAGATATGAGTATTTATTTGGTGGTTTATGTTCATGATATCGTTATAATTGTCAATGATCAAGATGGTATCACTAATTAAAGCAACATCTCTTTCAGCATTTCCAAACTAAGGATCTCGATAGACTAAAGTATTTTCTAAGTATTGAGGTGCCCAATCCACGTTAGGTATTTTTATTCCGCAACATAAGTATGACTTAGACATTCTTAAGGAGGCAAGAATGATGGGATGTAAACCAATTGACACTCCTATGGATCCGAATATTAAACTCTTTCCAGGACAAGAGGAGCCACTTAGTCATCCTGGAAGATATAGGCGGTTGGTTGATAAGTTGAACTATCTCACAGTGACTAGACCTAACATTTCGTTTCCTGTGAGTGTTGTAAGTCAGTTTATGGATTCTCTCTGTGATAGTCATTGGGATGCAGTTATCCGAATTTTGTGAAATATTAAGTCTGCCCTAGGTAAAGGACTACTTTTCGAAGATCGAGGCCATGAACAGATCGTTGGATATACAAACGATGATTATGCAGGATCATCCTCTGATAGACTTTCTACATTCGAATATTGTGTGTTAATAGGAGGTAATTTGGTATTCTGAAAGAGTAAGAAACAGATTGTCGTTGCTCGATCTAGTGCTGAATTAGAATATTGAGCAATGACTGTAGCAAATTGTGAGCTAGTTTGGATTAAGTAGTTGCTTAGAAAACTAAAATTCGAAGTAGTTGCTCTAGGTAAAGGACTGTTTTTTAAAGATCGATGCTATGAGAAGATTGTTGGATATACAAATGCTGATTATGTAGGATCACCCTCTGATAGACATTCTCATCCGGATATTGTGTGTTAATAATAGGTAATTTGGTGTCTTGGAAGAGTAAAAATGAGAATGTCGTTGCTCGATCTAGTGCTGAATCAGAATATCGAGCAATAGTTGTAGCAATTTGTGAGCTATTTTGGATTAAGCAGTTGCTTAGAGGACTAAAATTTGGAGAAATCAGTCAAATGAAACTTGTGTGTGATAGCAAAGAGTCTCTTCATATCACCTAAAATCTGGTATTTCATTAGAGGATTAAGCACATTGAGATTGACTGTCACTTTATCAGGAAAAAATACTCTTCGGAGATATTGTTACTAAATTTGTAAAGTCGAGTGATCAGCTTGCTGATATTTTCACCAAGTCACTTAGTCTTCCTCGTATTAATCACATCTGTAACAAGTTCGGTACTTATGACTTGTATGCACCAGCTTGAGAGGAAGTGTTAGAATATGAATATGATTTCATATATATTATCATACTAGGAAAAATATTTTAATGTAGTGTGTATAAATAAGGCTCAGTGTAATCATGTAGATACAACAATTCAATAATATATTTTCTCCCATTATTTCTCACAATAATAATTTTAACTAAAAAAGGGTAGAAAAACTATTGTATTTGTTACTAACGTTGATTGCACCGGTTATAATTCACTACAAAAAATGACCTACGGTGACAGTTTGAGTGTGACGGGTTTAGAAAATGTCACACATTATGACGATTTTTGCATTGACTTTCTGGTCAATGGTTGTTCGTGACAGATATGTGACTGTTTTATTAACCGTAACATCTTTGTGACAGCGGTGTGACGCTGATTTCAACCGTCACATATTTTTGTAACGATTTTTAAAATACGATTTTTTTTTTTAAAATAATACATACCCAACCCATTTTATTTTTAAACCCGCGATTCTAATTAATAATCCCTTCAGTCGACTTTCACCCCCATTTCAATTTTAAACTCATTTCTTCAACCCTAGGTAAAGAACTTCATTGTTCATCAACAAAAATATTCATTTCAAGCAAGAAAAATCGTATAATTCATCATCAACAACACCAATTTCTTCATCAACAACATCATATTCTTCATCAACAACACCAGATTTGTTCAACACACAACCCTAATCGTTGGGTTGTGCATTTTCTTCAAGCGAAAACACCCATCCTTGAATCGACCATTTGTGAGCATTTCATTGTGAGTTTTTCATTTCTTACTTCTAATTTCGTTGTGATCATTTCATTGTTATTGTTAACTATTTTTTTTTTGCTATTTTAATCGACCATTTACTATTTTTTTTTATATTTCGTTGTGATTTGTTGTTGTTCTAATCGACGACATACCAATGATTTGTTTCTATTTCATTGTGATTTTTGCTTACCACTATTCTAAATCACAACGAAAATAGTATTTTTTTTTGTTTGTCAACAAGTACTTTTTTTTGTTCGAGTGATTGTTCATTAACTAATTTTAAGCAGTTTAGTTCAAGAATGATCTTAAACAAATGTGTGTTGTACGCCTATGAATCTGTTTTGAGTAACTTAGGTGTAAGAAATGGACTTAGGGTAGTGATTCGCCTATAAATATTTGATGTTGAGCATGTTTAGATTGGTAAATTTCATTTATAACTGTCTAGTTGTGATTTTTTACTATTTGTTTTGTTGCTATTTTAATCGAGCATTTCATTGTTATTTTTTTGTTGGTTAATTTTATACTTTTAAGGTGGTTGAATGATATATGTGCATGTCTTTTTGTGTGTGTAAGGTGTTGTTCTTATTACCATTCATTGATGGATAAGTCCTGGATGACATGTTCTCAATTATCACACTGACTTCCTGAGCTCAGTTGATTCTTGAAGCAGTAGCTCTGGATGTCGTTTTACAGCACGAAGTTACCTGATATAGCTTAGTTTGCGCAGTTGAGTGGCGCTTGTTGAATACCTAGTCTGACTTTTGAACGACTAAACAACTACTAAGCTCCCGCCCACCCCCACATGAATATGATAAAGGGGTTAAGAATTTTTGGCAATTTGTTGTAGCCAATGTCGTAGATAGTAATGTGATTAGGTGTCCTTGCAATCAATGTGGAAATTTATCTTTTCACCCCGTAATCACAGTAGTGTGATTATCTGATCCAAGTGATGTAAAGTGATCTGTAGTGTGTCGTATACCGAATAAAGGTACTGATGATGATATAGACATTACGACGGATAATGCTTCCATTACGAATGAATTACCAGTGAATGATGATGGTGATGTTGGTATATACATCGGTGATGGAAAAGAGGGAATTTGGGTGTAACTAATTGTGCATTTTCCAAGTAAGTTTATTTAGTTTTGTTGTTGTTGTATATACGTTGTTTTACTGGTGTTTTTATAGTTCAAATGCTGCTATTCTTTGCACGGTTTTTAGTACATTTGAGTCACTGTTTTGCACAGGTTTTTGCTACTGTTTTGCTGCTGTTATGTTGTTGTTTTGCTGAAGTTGTAGCATCTATTTTTGTTGTTGTTTTAGCAATTTTTGTTATTATTTTGCTGCTCTGTTTTGCTGCCTGTTTATTTACTGTTTTTACAAAGTTTTTCTTGCTGGTTATGTTGCTGCTGGTTTTGGCACTATATTGTTGTTGTATATATGTTATTATGTTGTTGTTTTGCTGCTGATTTTTACTGTTTTTTGCTGCATTTTTGTACTGTTTTTAGTACATTTTTTCTTACTGTTTTTAGTTCATTTTTTTGCTACTGTTGTAACATTTTTGCTTCTATTTTGTTGTTTGGTTTTTACTATTTTTAGTTCATTATTTCTTACTGGTATTAGTTCATTTTTATTGTCTCTATGCAGATCTTAAATTGATAAGAAAATGAGTAAAAAGGGAGATGCATATTCCGATAGTGAGGAAGAGCATGATGATACTCAAGTACAATGCAAACTAAAACTCATTCCTAATTTTAGTGATGGATGAACATGATGAAGAAAATGCAAGTAATGGAGATAAATCAACTGATAGCAGCTATAGAGGTGTTTCTATTGGGCATAGGCAAAATTTGAAGAGAAAAAAAAGTGAAAGAATTGTCGTTAAGTACAATAAGTTGAGTATTCCAGTAGGCAGATTAGGAAATGATTTATTCACTCATTTAGGAGTTTTGGCACGCAAATCAGTTTCTATAACTCATGATGATTGATGGTTGGTTCCTGATGAAAAAAAGACTGCCTTTGGGAAGCTGTTAAGGTAAATTCCAATTTACTACTGTAAAATTTCAAATTTTTATTTTTATGCAATTGGTGATATGTAAATGAAATTACAGGTACACTTTGTGGTTCATCCACGAAGTAAGAAACAAGTTGTACAAGAAATTGGACAATTATTCCGAAACTTCAAGTACAGACTGACAAAGAAGTATATTTTTCCGCGTGTAGATGACTGTGAGTTGTTGTACATGCCTCTGATTGAACACAAACACATTACAAAATCTGATTGGGAGAAGTTTGTGAAGTCTCGACTTTCTGAAGACTTGGGGGTGAGTAATTACTTAACTAATACAGTTGAATAAACTGAATAAATTTATGTATTTAACTAAATTCCTTTCAAATGTTCTTTAATTAGCGAATAAGTAAAGATGCAAAGCAAAGAAGGGCAAAGAATAAGTTCAATCATCGATTGAACATAATAGGATACAAGGGGCTTATCGAAAAAATTGTAAGTTCTATCTTTTCATTTAATATAGAATATCAAACTTAAACTAATTTGATCTTTTTGTTATAATATATAGTGCTCTACATCCGGCATTTCGGAGGAGGAGATTGATATGAGCGAGTTTTGGAAGCAAGCTCGGATTAAAAGAGATGGAAAATTTGAACCAGAAGTAGAAGTTATTATCAACAAAATCGTAAGCTATCAATTAATACGTTTATGCATTAATTCAGTCCATAGATTGTTTTAGTGGAAGGTAACATTTTTATATTGTAAAAGTCAGTCCACATATTGTGTTAATATTTTTATATTGATAGGACAAGATTAGAAAGGTTGTCATGGAAGGTAAACTCAAAGTTCGTGGCAAGAATGACATTCTTGCAAGAGTTATGAAGAAGATTTCAAATAATGGTCACATACAAGGAACAGGTAAATTGTATAGTGCTACCTTGTAATTCAACACTTATGATGGATCTGTGGAGACCTAGTGAAGGCAATACGGTATTAGAGCAACACCTATTAAATGTCGAGAGTGAGTTGAGTATACTGAGGAACCAAGTTAGAGCATTAACCCGTAGATATTCAGACATGTGTAGCTGTTCATATGCACCTCAGTTGGATAACAACACTGATGATGACCAACAAAGGTCACAAAAAAGATTGAAATGTCTGTCGTTCATGAAGTGCAACAACCTACTACCCAAAAACAGTTGAAGTATGATGATATTGATTTGGTGATGATGAATGATAAAATGGATGTTTTGTAAGAGAAGAAGAAAGGGAGGAAGAAAGGGGAAAGGGAAATTGAAAGTCTTCTCCATCCAATGAGAAAACAAGACACTCGGGGGTGCAACAACGACACCAAAATGAAGTTCTTGCCATGTTTGGAGACATTGTGGATATAAGATTGCCATCAGAGTATTCCATGCCATACCTCGTAGATGATGATTCTGTGTTTGAGATCACCAAATCTGTCAAGACTTGGATTAGCAAGGATGAATGCGAGTCACTGCTAAAAATGGATTGGCTAGGTAATAATCAAGTTTTGGTTTATATTTGGTATGTCTTCCCATTATAATCAAATCTATTTTGTTGTTTTTCTGCTGTTTTGCGTGCGTTTTGGCCTTATTTTTGCTGCTGTTTTGCCTGAGTTTTCAGCTATTTTTGGCCTATTTTGCTGTTGTTTTTCAACTATTTTTGGCCTATTTTTGTTGCATTTTTACAGTATTTTGGCAACTTCTTGCTGCTGATTTTTGCACTGATTTGGTGCCAGTTTTGCTACTGAATTTTTGTATTTTTACACTATTTTGGTGACATTTTGGTGCTGTTTTGTGGACTATTTTGCTGCTATTTTTCAGCTATTTTTGTGGCATGTTTTGCTGCATTATTACAGTGTTTTTGGCTGCTAATTTTTTGCCACTTCTTGCTGCTGATTTTTACACTATTTTGGTGACATTTTGATGCTGTTTTTTGGCATGTTTTGCTGATGTTTTCAGCTATTTTTGGCCAGTTTTTGCTGCATTTTTACAGTGTTTTTGGCTACATTTTTACACTGTTTTAGTTGCTGATTTTCTGTGTTATTGAACTATTTTTTATTCATTGGCTGGAAAAGTAGGACTTTACTCAAACTGATTTTGATTCATTGACTGAAAAAGTAGGACTTTACTCGAACATTGAAGAACTCTATTTGCTCAATCCTAAAGCTTTGCTTCCTTGCTTTGTGGTGATTTAAAACCAGATTGCACTTCTTTTTAACTGGTTTTAATTTTAGCTTGTTACATGAAAAATACAACCCGTTGGGAAGAGGAAGAGTCCAACCATTTGGGTGTGTACATCATGCTTTGGTATGTGTAAATATAAATGATAAAGGTAAACCAAGCTGTCTACCTGAAAAAAAGAGCAGCAAGTGTATGTGATCGTTTGCTGAAAGCGAAAGACGGTCAAGTGTTGTTCATGTCATATAATCCTCAGTACGTCATTCTAATTATATATATTTAAAGTCTTTTTAGCCTCAATTATTTCGAGAAACACTAATAATACATGATTTGTAGGAATCATTGGGTAGTGGTTGTATTTGATGTGTCAAAATTTGAGGTATACTATCTTGATTCACTTAATGTTGCACCACATCAAGACTTGGTCAAATTGATCACACAATATGTATCTATTACTTGTTATTATTTACTCTTGTTGTAATATTCTTAGTAAATTATTTTTTATTAATGATGGCAAGCATGTTTTAATATGTGTTGTCATTTTTGTAGCGCCATGTTGATGTATACCGCACATAAAAGTTATAAACTAAAGTGGATTTTTTCAAGAATGGTAAAAATTGTTAAGGTAATCCATTTATTCAAGTCTTTAATTGGTATGTAATGAAAGTTTAAATTTGGTTGTCAAGTTAATGTTTTGATTAATTTTTTTTAAGGTACCACAACAACCTTATGGATACGAGTGTGCTTACTATATGTTGCGTTTCATTAAAGATCTAATGCATGATTTGCCTTTGCTTCATAACAATGTAAATATTTAACATTATTTTTGTTTATGTATTTGTCTATAATGGCTTATTTATGATTAGAAAATTTAACTTATCTCTATTGTGTATTACAGTACAATGACAAAGAATGTTTTTCGCAGCATGACCTTGATGAAGTTCGGATCGAGTGGGCGCAACATGTTTCAAAGATTCTTCGTGCTGCATAGTTGTGTCATTTTTATGATGATTTAGACAATATTTGTACTTTTTGAAGTTAAAACAATATTTTGTTTGTTGTATTTGATGATAACATTAGATGTTTTGAAAAACAATTTGTAATGTTTCGATTTAATGTATTAGAATAATATCATTATGTGGGTAACATTTTAGTTATAATATACTTACAAATATAATTTATTTTTATTGAATAAATGAAAATTAAAATATAAAAAAAATGTCAAAATTAATTTTCCCGCCAATTTAAATCAAATTTATTTAAAAAATTCCGCCAAAAAATATTATTTTATTAATAAATTTAGCGGAAATTTTTTAAAAAAGAAGGGAAATAGTCAAAGTCAAACACCATAATTTGTGACGGTTTATAACCGTCACAAAAAACCATCACAACAACCGTCACGAATTTGTGACAGTGCCTACCCTGACACTTAGCAAGACTGTCACAAAACCCCTTTCGTGACGATTTTTAACCGTCACCGTAGGCCTTTTTTTGTAGTGGAAAAATGAACTTCATTACAAAAACATATAAGATTTTTTTAAAAAATAATTAAGACCTCTAGAAAAAATTGGCTTTAGCCACCGAAGACATTGAGTCGGCATGGTTAAGAATGTCTAAAATTCTCTAATCTCAAAGAAATATGCCATAACGCCTGCAGCTTTTCTAGTGTTAGCTAAACACCTACTAGCTATGCAAATCAAGATGGCTGACTGAGTAAGCCACCAGTTTTATCCAGGAGCGGAACTGTTAAATATATAATTTACGGATATTGTTTGTTGATTGTACGCAGAAGAATTGAGAATTGAGATGAAGGGGAAGAGATGGAAGAGAGAGGGTTGTGAGAACTTTCTTTATATTTTCATTATACCAAAATCTGAAAGTTACAATGTATATCACTCTTATTTATAGAGGCTAACCTAGTTATACTACTAACCAACTCTTAACAACCATAACAAACTTAAAACAAACTTAACTAACTCTATATATTTCAAAACTCCCTAAAAATTTGAGCCTTTGAAAGCAGTGTTTCGATCTAGCTTGAAACAATAGCAAAACATTCTACTAACAAGCAGCAGCATCGTAGTACTTGTAAGAGTTATTCACAAAAGCTCCAGCCATTCACATCACCTTTCTCGTTCACTTTTTGTGTGTATCTGTATTCATCAGTGGATGAAAGTTTCCTTTTTGCCCTCTCATATGCAGTTCTCAACCTCATGAGTGCCCTAGGATTACCAATGATATCCTTCTTGTTCTTCCTAATAAATTCCTGAACAAATGGGTTCACCATCCTATTGTTAAAGTCCTCACCTCCAAGATGGGTGTCTCCAGCAGTAGCTTTCACATCAAATATACCTTCGTCAATTGTGAGGAGAGAGACATCAAATGTACCCACCAAGATCAAAGATAAGCACATTCTTCTCACCAACACGTGTTGCCTTCTTATCAAGACCATAAGCAATGACACATGTTGTAGGTTCATTGGTAATACGCATTACATTTAGGCCTGAAATAACACCAGCATCCTTGTTGGCTTGACGTTGGGACTCATTGAAGTAGGCTGGAACAGTAACCAGGACATTCTTGACAGTGGAACCACGGAAAGCTTCAGCAATCTCCCTCATTTTAATGAGCACCATAGAAGAGATTTCCTCAGCAGAAAAATGTTTCTCTTCACCCTTGTAGTTGACATAAATCATTGGCTTATCACCAACTCCAAGGATGACCTTAAATGGCCAATGCTTAATGTCATTCTGAATTGTCGAGTCACTGAATCTCCTACCAATCAACATTTTCGCATCGAAGATAGTGTTGATAGGGTTCATAGCGACCTGATTCTTAGCAGCAGCAGTCGCAACAGTGGTAGAAGCAACAACAATAACACAAACTGTAACACTACTACCAACACCAACAAAACCAACACAATTATTAGTAACCACCCCAATAACTGCTACTGCTCTTGTATTTCACCAATAACAGCAACGAAGAATCCCTCGTTCTATAGTCACACTCGGACTAGAGAATCCCTCGATTCTCACTATATAAGCTCTTATAATAGGCTCGGATATGCATTGGAGTCTCTCTCAATTTCTAGTCCAATTCCGGCTAGAAATTCCTCAATTCTCCTGTCCTGAGCTAAACAAATAAAAACAGGCAATCGAACAATTGATTGATCTGTAAAAGAAAACTCTGTAAATTGAGCTTCAACTCAATCCAGATTGCTTCCGACGAAGTATCCCTCACACCTGAAAGCTCTTCGATTCTTCCATCAATCTATTGTATTTACAATACAAGACACTACAAACATGGTGCCTCACACAATGTCTTTATGTAAGTAAGCAGTTGCTATTTTTTCTCCTTCTCAAAATAGTCTAGCCATCATAGATGAAACACTTTAACAAATAAAATATAACATCCTTCTTCCAGATACTTAGAACGAAATCAATTCAATTACGACCTTAATGGATGGCATAGTTCCATTTTGCTCATGTGCTTCTTCTAAAGGTAAAACGAAAAAAGCAGAAATTACAAGTAATCACGTACTCAGATGATCAGACTGGTAAAAGGTACAAAGGAAGAATATGATGGATCGGTCACTTTGGTAGTGCCAATCGCGATTCGCCGTGCGTTGGCAATTCCTTCAGTCGTCATAGCATTGTTGAATCAAACAAATTTCAGCTGAATTTTAGGTCTAAAAATTGCTATTTCACGACTTAATCAGAGTTATTGGATCTAAACTTAAATCGAAGCAATCAAAATCGATACGAACTGAAATGAACCCAATCCGTTCGATGAAAGGTCACGCTGCTTAGATCCTAAGCGCAAGTTCTAATTGAGAAATGAAGCTTCTGATTGAGAAATGAAACTTCTAACAGGTATAACCGACTGTTCTTAGGATTGCGATAACACCAACTAATCAATCGTGCGATTTGTAATTGAAACTAAGATTAGCAATAAATGAATGTAAGCAACACAAAATTAACGCAGAACTAGATCGAATTTTAGGATCTCGCAACATATGAACATGAACCCTAATTTTTTAGAAAATTTGAATCAATTAATCGAACGCGAAATGAATTGAATCGCAAAATTGTATTTCACTGTTATCTCCATCGCTCCTTGTTGCTTCTCTGAATTCTGAGTTCCACATATTGTTAATACCAGTAAATCGCAAAATTAAAGAAATCGATAAAAATGCACATAAAAACTATAATTGAAAGAGAAACTCGTTAATTCTGCCAAACAAAGCTTTGATACCATGTTAAATATATAATTTACGGATATTATTTATTGATTGTGCGCAGAAGAATTGAGAATTGAGATGAGGGGGAAGACAGGGAAAGAGATGGAAGAGAGAGGGTTGTGGGAACTTTCTTTATATTTTCATTATACCAAAATCTGAAAGTTACAATGTATATCACTCTTATTTATAGAGGCTAACCTAGTTATACTACTAACCAACTCATACCAACCATAACAAACTTAAAACAAACTTAACTAACTCTATATATTTCAACACCCCCCTCAAGCTGGGCACTGAAAACAGTGTTTTCAGTCCTAGATTGGAAACAATAGCAAAACATTCTACTAACAAGCAGTAGCATTGTAGTACTTGTAAGAGTTCTTCACAAAGCTCCAGCCATTCACATCACCTTTCTCATTCACTTTTTGTGTGTATCCGTATTCAGTAGTGGATGAAAGTGTCCTCTTTGCCCTCTCATATGCAGTTCTCAACCTCCTGAGTGCCCTAGGATTACCAATGATATCCTTCTTGTTCTTCCTAATAAATTCCTGAACAAAATGGTTCACTATCATGTTGTTAAAGTCCTCACATCCAAGATGAGTGTCTCCAGCAGTAGCTTTCACCTCAAATATACCTTCGTCAATTGTGAGGAGAGAGACATCAAATGTACCCCCACCAAGACCAAAGATAAACACATTCTTCTCACCAACAATTATTGCATTCTTATCAAGACCATAAGCAATGACACCTACTGTAGGTTCATTGGTAATACACATTACATTTAGGCTGGCCTAAATAACACCAGCATCCTTGGTGGCTTGACGTTGGGAGTCATTGAATTAGGCTGGAATAGTAACCACGACATTCTTGACAGTGGAACCAAGGAAAGCTTCATCAATCTCCCTCATTTTAATTAGCACCATAGAAGAGATTTCCTCAGCAGAAAAATGCTACTCTTCACCCTTGTAGTTGACAAAAATCATTGGCTTATCACCAGCTCCAGGGATGACCTTAAATGGCCAATGCTTAATGTCCTTCTGAACTGTCTAGTCACTGAATCTCCTACTAATCAACCTTTTTGCATCGAAGATAGTGTTGATAGGGTTCATAGCGACCTGATTCTTAGCAACAGCAGTCACAACAGTGGCAGAAGCAGTAGAAATAACACCAACTCTAACACTACTACCAACACCAACAAAAACAACACAAATATCCGTAACCACCCCAATAACTGCTAATGTTCCTGCATTTCACCAATAACAGCAACGAAGAACCCCTCGTTCTCTAGTCACACTCGGATTTGAGAATCCCTAGATTCTCAATATATAAGCTCTTAGAATAGGCTCGGATATGCATTGGAGTCTCCCTCAATTTCTAGTCCAATTCCGGCTAGAAATTCCTCGATTCTCCTGTCTTGAGCTAAACAAATAAAAACAGGCAATCAAATAATTGATTGATCTGTAAAAGAAAACTCTGTAAATTGAGCTTCAACTCAATCCAGACTGCTTCCGACGAAGTATTTCTCAGTTCTCATCAGTCGATTTGCACCTGAAAACTCTTTGATCATTCCATCAATCTATTGTATTTACAACACAAGACACTATAGACATGGTGCCTCACACAATGTCCTTATTTAAGTAAACATTTACTATCTTTTCTCCTTCTCAAAATAGTCCAGCCATCATAGATGAAACACTTTAACAAGTAAAATATAACTGTTACACCCCGTAAGTTCAGGACATGTGTAAGTGAATGTACGTAAGGAGCACAAGACTTGGAATTAGTGCGAAAGGAAGGATTGTTTTTCCGACGGAAAGTCTTCCGGACGTCGGAAAGGAAAAATGTTCGTTGTTGAGAATTGGATTCTCAAAATGTATTATTTGTAAAGTATAGAACTTTTTATTATTATGGAAATTTATTTTGTTCGGATTTGGTCACGTGGGGCCCACCCGAGGAATTTTACGTTTTGTGGGGCCCACGAGGGTTACGGAATTTTATGGACGAATGAGAGGGCGACACGTGGCACCCCCACAAGGTCTTGGTCGAAATTAGAGTGAGGGTAAAATGGTCATTTACCACCTTGGAAGATTTGTCTTGCTAGCTTGACATTATTGACTAGTCAACTTGCCACTTAGGCTTGATCCATGTGATTTTAAATCCTAACCACTCATGTGTTGCAATCTTAACCCTCCAATGTGTTATATATATCCTACTAGTGCAAGACTTGGCATTTTCTACACTTAGAAAAAATTAGAACCCTTAGAGAGAGAAGTGAAGCTCTCGGCTTTCATGTTATTCCCACACAAAAATTTTATAGTTTTGATCCATTAGCCACAAGACTTTAACCCAATGTCCCTAGGGGTATTGTAAGGATATCTCAATAGAAAGATTTCGGAAAAAACGTATTTTTACGTTAGTCGCAAGGCGGAAACTAAGGGAGTTCTTCAACTTTGAAGTTGGAACTTGAAGATGGGTTCTTCATAGGCCTCTAAGGAGTGCTTGGAGCGGATTGGAGCTTAAGGAAAGGAGCTAAGAATTGCTAAGGCGCGACTTTGGATCTTGGAAATTTTAAGGGCTTGGAAAGGTATAAATTTTGTCGTTTTAGTAGTTAAGACTTACTTATTGTTGTAGCTATGGATTTTAGCAAGCATGTGTTATATTGTATGACGTTTGATAAGTATTTTGACTATTGGAACCCTAATCCGAAATCTAGCATGTTTAGCTTTAAGATTGGAATTCAAGTTGGTTATTAGTTTAAGTCGTCGCATGTTGAATAAAAAAGGAAATTGTAGTTGTTGATGTTATGACTAAATAACATGTTGACCTAAGAACTTGGAATTTGGAAAAGGGTTGGAAAAGACTTAGTGATGTTGGTTGTATGTTGGCGAGAATGGCTAGTGAAGTATATTACTATTTCAGATGAATTATGGGCGGAATTTTACACGTAGTGTAAGGCGTGTAATCCCCTTTGTTTGGAGCCTTAAATGTGGCTTGTTGGTTATTGTATTCGGCCTTGAAAAAGGTGGCAAAGTGAGTAGAAATAAAGGAAGTGCTGCCCGATTTTCCGTAGAATTAGAGACTAAGTACTTAGTATTATTCTACATAGAGACTAGAAGTTGATAGCCTTGTTGTGACCATTATAGGTTGACACTTCTCGTGCGGCGTATTCGGCAGCTTGTGGATTTAGCGAAAGGTATGTGAACTATCTCCTCTTATAGCATGATTCCTTAGAATAAAGAAAGTAAGTTCTACTCCTTGAATGATCCATTCCTTGCTTGTATTTGGATTGCCTAAAATAGAATTTGTTCTATGTACTTCCTTGAGTGTACCTTGATGTTTAAATTGTAAGTTGTAGAATCCATTTTCTTGATGAAGTTTGGGTTCTTAAAAGTGAAGGTATTTTTCTTAAAGTACATAGAGACTTAAAAAGGAAGTGGTTTCCAAATCTTTTGGCTAGTGCCTTGTTCTAAAACCTAAAGGTCATTATAATGACTTTAGGGGAGTCAAAGGAGTGATTTACTTATTTGATTTAAAAGAGGAGAAATGACATGATTTAAGAGAAGTAACTTGCGTTAAGGGTGAAGTTACTTGAGGTTTAAAAGGTAGAAGAAAACTTGTTTTCTAACTATTAAGAGACTTGAAGTATTTTGAAAGTTAAGAACTTGATTTGTAAGTATGTGATACTTGGTTTTCATAGTATAAGTCTCTTGGTTATTGAAGGAATGGATCGTCTAAAACCATAAAAGGGTTATAACGGCTTTATGGAAGTTGGTTATAACGGCTTTATGGAAGGTTTAGAAAGTTGTCTATTTTGATTAAATCGGCATAAGTTGCCTAGATTGTGAAAATTTGGAGTTACTTGATTTCAAGCTTTGAAATGAGTTTTCTAAAAGTGTAGTAACTTACTTTGAAAAATAGACACGCCTTGATACTACGTGTTAGTATCTTGGGGCTTTACATAGAAAGGAGTCTTTTATAAAGGAATGTCGCACGTAGTACTTTGGCTTGATAAATTGAGGATTTGTCTAAGTGTGCCTTGATAAGTACTTTGACTTGTTTGAAAGAGAATTATTCTATGTATGCCTTGATTAAGTACTTTGGCTTGATAAATTGAGGATTTGTCTAAGTGTGCCTTGATAAGTACTTTGACTTGTTAAAAGAGAATTATTCTATGTATGCCTTGATTAAGTACTTTGGCTTGATAAATTGAGAATTTGTCTAAGTGTGCCTTGATAAGTACTTTGACTTGTTAAAAGAGAATTATTCTATGTATGCCTTGATTAAGTACTTTGGCTTGATAAATTGAGAATTTGTCTAAGTGTGCCTTGATAAGTACTTTGACTTGTTAAAGAGAATTATTCTATGTATGCCTTGATTAAGTACTTTGGCTTGATAAATTGAGAATTTGTCTAAGTGTGCCTTGATAAGTACTTTGACTTGTTAAAAGAGAATTATTCTATGTATGCCTTGATTAAGTACTTTGGCTTGATAAATTGAGAATTTGTCTAAGTGTGCCTTGATAAGTACTTTGACTTGTTAAAAGAGAATTATTCTATGTATGCCTTGATTAAGTACTTTGGCTTGATAAATTGAGAATTTGTCTAAGTGTGCCTTGATAAGTACTTTGACTTGTTAAAAGAGAATTATTCTATGTATGCCTTGATTAAGTACTTTGGCTTGATAAATTGAGGATTTGTCTAAGTGTGCCTTGATAAGTACTTTGACTTGTTAAAGAGAATTATTCTATGTATGCCTTGATTAAGACTTTGGCTTGGTTATTGAGAATTAACCTGTGTCTTCGATAGCCTTGAGTACAAGTATTATGTTTTATTATGTTGCGACTACCGGTTGGAGGCCTACCGTCTTGTTATAAGTTACATGGACGCATCGCAAATGATGTGGGATTCCACGTATGCTTCCGCTATTGTGTAATCTTGGGTTAAATTCCGATTTTTATAAAGACATGGTTGTGCTTGTGTCTTGTTTGATGGTCAGTCGAGATAGGGTAAGAGTATAAATGAGGGCAAGCCCAAGACGTTATACCACCTCCTCCGTGGTAAGAGTATTAGTGAGGTAAACCCCAGACGCTGTACCACCCGCATGTGTTGTTTGTGGCGGTTGAGATAGGGTAAGAGTATAAATGAGGGCAAGCCCCAAGACGTTATACCACCTTCTCCCGGTAAGAGTATAAGTGAGGGTAAACCCAAGATGCTATACCACCGCTTTACCATACTCCCGTGGTAAGAGTATAAGTGAGGGTAAACCCAAGATGCTATACCACGGTGGGACTTGAGGTTATATTATATCATGGATGCGGCGGTGAGAAGGATTCCAGGCGTGATTGATATTACGGCGTGAGACCCATGGTTATGTTTAGTAACGACTTTGAGGGCACGCGTCCTTGGCCGATATATGATTTATGTATTGTGGCTGTAATTTGATTATCATACATGTCTCTGCTTTGTTAGATCATATGATTTGTTTACGATATTTTCGGTTCCACATACTTGGTACATTCTTCGTCTTGACCTCCTTGGCCGCGTTAAATCCGCAGTGTAGTACGCTGTTTGGTGATCGGCAGGTGTAGGATCCTGCTCAGGGTTTTTGGATAGCTCCCTTTGTTCAGGAGTTTATCATTTTGGTATAGTTCCATCGATCTGTGCTTTTGTACATTTATGGGTGCACGGGGCCTTGTCCGTCATAGTTCGATTTAACTCCTAGGTGCGTATTCATATGTGAAATTGGACTCGTATGCGGTATAGTGTCTTTTGTTTATGTATATATGGCGGCACTTGTCGGCTTTGCCACTTGCACGCGTCGTTTGTTTTAAAAGAAAAAAAAAGGTGTTATTTCATCCATGATCTACTTGTATTGTTAAGGTAGAAGGGTGCCCAGGTAGGGCACCAGTCACGGGCCCAGGGTTCGGGTCGTGACAATAACATCCTTCTTCCAGATACTTAGAACGAAATCAATTTAATTACGACCTTTATGGATGGCATAGTTCCATTTTGCTCATGTGCTTCTTCTATAGGTAAAACGAAAGAAGCAGTAATTACAAGTAATCACGTACTCAGATGATCAGACTGGTAAAAGGTACAAAGGATAATATGATGGATCGGTCACTGTGGTAGTGCCAATCGCAGTTCCACCATTAGCAGTGTTGGCAATTCCTTCAGTCGTCATAGAATTGTTGAATCAAACATATTTCAGCTGAATTTTAGGTCTAAAAATTGCTATTTCACGACTTAATCAGAGTTATTGGATCTAAACTTGAATCGAAGCAATCGAAATCGATACGAACTGAAATGAACCCAATCCGTTCGATGAAAGGTCACGCTGTTTGGATCCTAAACGCAAGTTCTGATTGAGAAATGAAGCTTCTGATTGAGAAATGAAACTTCTAACACGTATAACCGACTGTTCTTAGGATTGCGATAACATCAACTAATCAATCAATCATGGAATTTGTAATTGAAATTGTGAATAACAATATATGAATGTAATCATCACAGAATTAACGCAGAAATAGATCGAATTTTAGGTTCTCGCAACATGTGAACATGAACCCTAATTTTTCCAGAAAATTTGAATCAATTAATCGAACGCGAAATGTATTGAATCGCAAAATTGTATTTCACTGTTATCTCCATCGCTCCTTGTTGCTGCTCTGAATTCTGAGTTCCACAGATTGTTAATATCAATAAATTGATCAAAATGCACATAAAAACTATAATCGAAAGAGAAACTCGTTAATTCTGTCAAACAAGGCTTTGATACCATGTTAAATATATAATTTACGGATATTGTTTGTTGATTGTGCGCAGAAGAATTGAGAATTGAGATGAAGGGGAAGAGAGGGAAAGAGATGGAAGAGAGAGGGTTGTGGGAACTTTCTTTATATTTTCAATATACCAAAATCTGAAAGTTACAATGTATATCACTCTTATTTATAGAGGCTGACCTAGTTATACTACTAACCAACTCTTAACAACCATAACAAACTTAAAACAAACTTAACTAACTCTATATATTTCAACACCCCCCTTATGTTGGGCACTGAAAACAGTATTTTCAGTCCTAGCTTGCAAACAATAGCAAACCATTCTACTAACAAGCAGCAGCATCGTAGTACTTGTAAGAGTTCTTCACAAAACTCCAACCATTCACATCACCTTTCTCGTTCACTTTTTGTGTGTATCCGTATTCAGCAGTGGATGAAAGTGTCCTCTTTGCCCTCTTATATGCAGTTCTCAACATCCTGAGTGCCCTAGGATTACCAATGATATCCTTCTTGTTCTTCATAATAAATTCCTGAATAAAATGGTTCACCATCGTGTTGTTAAAGTTCTCACCTCCAAGATGGGTGTCTCCAGCAGTAGCTTTCACCTCAAATATACCTTCGTCAATTGTGAGGAGAGAGACATCAAATGTACCCCCACCAATATCAAAGATAAGCACATTCTTCTCACCAACACTTGTTGCCTTCTTATCAAGGCCATAAGCAATGACACATGTTGTAGGTTCATTGGTAATACGCACTATATTTAGGCCTGAAATAACACCAGCATCCTTGGTGGCTTGACCATGGGAGTCATTGAAGTAGGCTGGAACAGTAACCATGCCATTCTTGACAGTGTAACCAAGGAAAGCTTCAGCAATCTCCCTCATCTTAATGAGCACCATAGAAGAGATTTCCTCAGCAGAAAAATGCTTCTCTTCACCCTAGTAGTTGACAGAAATCATTGGCTTATCACCAGCTCCTGGGATGACATTAAATAGTCAATGCTTAATGTCTTTCTGAACTGTCGAATCACTGAATCTCCTACCAATCAACCTTTTCGCATCACAGATAGTGTTGATAGGGTTCATAGCGACCTGATTCTTAGCAGCAGCAGTCGCAACAGTGGCAGAAGCAACAGCAATAACACCAACTCTAACACTACTACCAACACCAACAAAAACAACACAAATATCAGTAAACCACCCAATAACTGCTACTGATCCTGCATTTCACCAACAACAGCAATGAAGAACCCTCGTTCTCTAGTCACACTCGGATTAGAGAATACCTCGATTCTCACTATATAATCTCTTATAATAGGCTCGAATATTCATTGGAGTCTCCCTCATTTTCTAGTCCAATTCCGGCTAGAAATTTCTCGATTATCCTGTCCTGAGCTAAACAAATAAAAATAGGCAATCGAACAATTGATTGATTTGTAAAAGAAAACTCTGTAAATTGAGCTTCAACTCAATCCAGATTGCTTCCGACGAAGTATCCCTCACAGCTGAAAAAACTCTTCGATCCTTCCATCAATCTATTATATTTACAACACACGACAATACAGACATGGTGCCTCACACAATGTCTTTATTTAAGTAAGCAGTTACTATCTTTTCTCCTTCTCAAAACAGTCCAGCCATCATAGATGAAACACTTTAACAAGTAAAATATAACATCCTTCTTCCAGATACTTAGAACGAAATCAATTCAATTACGTCCTTCATGGATGGTATAGTTCCATTTTGCTCATGTGCTTCTACTAAAGGTACAACGAAAGAAGAAGAAATTACAAGTAATCACGTACTCAGATGATCAGACTGGTAAAAGGTACAAAGGAAGAATATGATGGATCGGTCACTTTGGTAGTGCCAATCGCAGTTCCTCCATTAACAGTGTTGGCAATTCCTTCAGTCGTCATAGCATTGTTGAATCAAACAAATTTCAGCTGAATTTTAGGTCTAAAAATTGCTATTTCATGACTTAATCAGAGTTATTGGATCCAAACTTGAATCGAAGCAATAGAAATCGATATGAACTGAAATGAACCCAATCTGTTCGATGAAAGGTCACGCTGCTTGGATCCTAAACGCAAGTTCTGATTGAGAAATGAAGCTTCTGATTGAGAAATGAAACTTCTAACAGGTATAACCGACTGTTCTTAGGATTACGATAACACCAACTAATCAATCAATCGTGCAATTTGTAATTGAAATTGAGAATAGCAATATATGAATGTAATCAATACAAAATTAACGCAAAACTAGATCGAATTTTAGGTTGTCGCAACATACGAACATGAACCCTAATTTTTCAAAAAAATTGAATCAATTAATCGAACGCGAAATGAATTGAATCGCAAAATTGTATTTCATCATATTCCATCGCTCCTTGTCACGCTCAATTACGAGTTCCACAGATTGTTAATATCAGTAAATCGCAAAATTGAAGAAATCGATCAAAATGCACATAAAAACTATAATTGAAAGAGAAACTCGTTAATTCTGCCAAACAAAGCTTTGATACCATGTTAAATATATAATTTACGGATATTGTTTGTTAATTGTGCGCAGAAGAATTGAGAATTGAGATGAAGGGGAAGAGAGGGAAAGTGATGGAAGAGAGAGGGTTTTGGGAACTTTCTTTATATTTTCATTATACCAAAATCTGAAAGTTACAATGTATATCACTCTTATTTATAGAGGCTAACTTAGTTATACTACTGACCAACTCTTAACAACCATAACAAACATAAAACAAACTTAACTAACTTTTTATATTTCAACAGGAGTTACACCTTCTAAATAACTTAATAGCTTTGACTCAAACTCTGTATTTATATTAATTTTTTTTACTTAATATGTATAAATAACCTCCGAAACAACCTAATAGCTTTGGCTCAAACTCTGTATTTGTATTAAATTTTTTACTTAATATATATAAATAACTAGTTTCTGCACGTGTATCTCTTTTTAATTGGTACAACTTTTGCTGAGATAAGGATCAAGTGCGGCTAAAACTGTTTTTGAAAATAAATCGTTACGTGTTTATAAGATAGAAGTGCTAAAATTTTGATAATAAACGGATAGAGTAATATATTTGGTAAAAGGTGTTGATAAGCGCTTTTAAACATAAATACTACTTCAAGATTTCATTAGTTGGTCAGTTATCGTTTAGGTTTAATAGTTTGTTTAAAACTTAAATATAATCAGAAAACTCAATTAAAATATTCAATACGTTTGTGGCTGTGTAAAGGAAAAAGATAGAAAAGACTCCAAACTAATCTGAAGATTTTATTTTTCGTTTATGAACCAAAAGCGTTCCAATGGAAGAAAAGGGAGAGGATAGGGAAAACAGAATTACATTCATACAAGAGTTCATGTAGCAAAATATATTATGTGGTAGTTAATGTTCTCATTCCATTTTCGATGTGGACTCTTTAACACACGTGATATCCAAAAGGAAAAAGATAGTAGTTGTGTTGATGTCTTTAATCGAAATTACAAAATGGGCTTGTTTTGTTAATGACTTCTTCTCTGCGTCTAACCTATTTTTGTTAATCCACACTACACATGGTTGGGTGGCCATGGAAGAGTGAGATGTTGAATGCATGTGTTGTGTGTGTTTAAAATTTAAAGCTGAACAATCCTTTCAACTTCTGAAATTAAGTGATACATAAATAAATTGTAACGGAGATAATTTGAGAAAATCAGTGTTTTAAAATATGGGAGCATGAGACGAGACGTTTTACCTCGGCGAGGCGCAGCCCTGAGGCATAGGGTTCCATGAATCTTTAATTTTTTAAGTTTATAATGTAATAAAATAATATAATAACATATAATTATAAAAATATATTAATAATTAATTAAAAAATAAAAACATGATTAAGTAAACTCATAGGAAACAAAACTTTTAAAATGATTTTACAAGTAATGCAATGATATAAAAATTATTATGATATGCAAATAAACTCTAACATCTTAACTTTCAAACAATAAAATAATCACAATTTCTTAAAGTATATTACTTCCTTCGGTTAAAAAAGAGTGTTTAATTAACCTTTTTTTAATGGTTCAAAAAGAGTGTCCACTTACCAAATCAAGAACAATTAACCTATTTTTTTTAAATTTGTCCTTAGTAAGTGTTAAGTGACCAAATCTCAATATCTATTTAATTAGGAGTGTAATTTAGTCAAATTCACTATTTTGTCTAGGAGTTAACATTTTCTTAAGAGGTGTGTAAATGACTAAGTGAACACTCTTTTTGAATCGGATGGAGTACTATCATACTATGCAATTTACCTCCCTAGAAGAAAATAATCATTAAATTTTATCAGTATTATAATTAAAACATCAATCCTTCATGAATAAGAACAGAATCACTTTCAAATAGCGAAGTAATAAAATATGATAATATTGAGATATAAGACAAAAACATGAAAACCAATGACAAGTTGAAGATGTAAAATTTAGTTACATATTTTTAAATGAATTCTTAAATATTGTTCACCCTTAGGGTGTTCTCAAATTGAGTAGTAAATATGCAATATTACAACTTGTTATTTTATTTACTCTCAATTTTTTTATTTTTTTAGGTGAAAAATTATTAAGCATCATTCATTTATTAAAGAATTATGAGGGTTAATAGTGTTAAGTCTAATTTGTGTAAGAATTTAAGACATACATTCGGGTGCTTAGAAAGTAAGCCTCACAAAAAACTAAGTCTCACACAGACGAATTCAAAAATGCCTTTTAAAACTGGAGAAAAGAAAACTGATACTATTTGCATAACGTGTTTCTGAAGAGAAAAAAGACATTTACTCTAAAAGGTTAACTGGTGGGAAGCAATAAAGTGTTATTGCTGCCTGCTGAACTTTTAATCCAACATTTGTGTAATTAAAAGATTACTCTATTACTATTTATTTAATTAAATTTTAATTTACTTAGGGGTGAAATAGTAATCTAATTTTGAAGGTAGGAGCTTTTTACTTTTAGTATAATTGATGATTAATCAAAAATCCAATAAGCTATCTTTTCTAAAATGCAGAACTCACTTAAAATTTTAGCTCCGCCTCTAACTTTGTTAATGAATCTTTGCATTAGCTGAGGTCCTTTATCTTTTCCCTCAAAGTATGAGAACATTACAGATTATACTTTAAATTGATGTCAATCTGGTCACACTACAAGAAAAAGACCCTACGGTGACAGTTAAAACCCGTCATCTGACCCCTAAGATAACAGTTTCTATAAGTAGCATCTTTGCCACTGTCACAAACAGATGACGGTTCTGAAACCGTCACACGACATGTGACGGTTTTTACCCGTCACACAAGTGTCACAAACGGATGACAGTTATTACCCGTCACATAAATGTCACACTACATGTGACGGTTTTTACCCGTCACACAATTGTCACTTAAATTTAAATTTTGATTCAATTTTTTTGGCGGTTTTTTTTTTTGGCGGGAAAATTAAATTTGACGATTTTTTTTTGCAATTTAATTTCAATATTGCAAATTGAGTGCACCAATGAAATTGATTAATAATTTAAATAACATCAAAAATATACATTAAATAGCTTGAATTTGTACAAAGTCTTCCCAAAATGGATATAAGCATTCAAAGTGTTACTAAAGTGTTGAATTAAAGACTAAAATATTGTTAATTAACTATCTTATCAATCTAAAAAGTTCACCCATCAGCATTTAGTTTATCAAATTCCGTCTCGGCAAGTATCTTTGAAAAATGTAATCCCCACTCTACACGAACATCATCAAGTTCCTCTTGGTTCTTGAGAATCTTCACGGCAACATCCTAAATGATACAAACTTCCATGAGATGCAATAAGGAAGGAATGAAACCAGCATACTAGAGCAGGCTTCACATGGTTATATCTCCAATAGATAAAAAAAATTACTACCTCTACTCCCTAAGATATAAAGGATAAAATATGGAGAAAGAAACAGAGCGAGTAAAAATTATTTAAGAGAGAGCTTCAGAGCTACCTTGTTTAAAGTTTAAACCACAACAAGATAAGGAATAATAGAAATGAAAAACTCTACATTACATAAATGAATCTCCAAATTAAAAGATACGTTGAGATAACTTTTTCCAAATATAAGATTTCCATAAACTGAGATCTAAATGGCAAGTACTTACAGAGCCATTCCAATCAGCACGATGAACAGTACCAAAAGACCCTGAAAATAGACTAATTGTTTTCACCAAGGTAGTATCAAAGTTTGGGATTGAAGCTTCCATTAGTACAGATTTATGATGATAAATAGCAATAGAAAACAAACTTAAGAGAAAGCATATAAGGACTCACCACTAGCATTGTAAGTAAAGATCCAATCAATGCCATCACCAAACCTGCAGGATAACTACTAATGCTTAATTCATGTAATGCTACAAAGGAAAGGAGCAAATTTAGTTTGAAATGAAACCATCTGAAATATGCAATAACCATAAGTTATAGCAGACGGCTGAGTATATTAGTTGCATTTGCGATTTACTATTTCCCAAGGGATTAATGGGATCAAACGCAAATTGCTTAGGATTATAACAATAAGTGGTGTCATAGAAGGAACACCTACCAAAAAAGGGAACAAAAAGACCAACTAGTAATGTGGAGATTGCCAGTGCAGTTCTAATGAGGATTGGGTACACATGAGATTTGGCGTGTTTTGACGGAAACAATTCCTCCAAACACATTGCTACAGGAGACAGGGTTAAAGCAAACGTACAATTAATTAAGGAAGACATTTTCTTCTAATTTCCAATCACAAGAAATTATGAAGACATATCACCGTAGAAAATTGAATATATGAAATGAGACAGAATACAAAGAACAAAATCTTTTGACATGAAGTGCCTTCAATTCTAGCTGAGTTATACAAAGCATGATATTATCCAGGTGTTCGAATATGTTCATTCTTAATGTAGCAGGACCAGAAAAAGTAGGATTCTTTTCTTCTTTTAGTATCATATTTTAACACATTAGCTGAGGAACAGAAGATAAATGCAACATCAAATGTATTCAGCAAAGGGATATTTTGTAAAAGGATTGAAAACCTGCAAAAGAATAAGATACAAGTTAATTACATCTTCAAATGGTGGTAGAGAACTCAATCAAAATGTTAGTTTACTTACAGTTGTCCACACATCAACCTTGGAAGCCATTAATTCTTTGGGCAAATTTAGAGTAAACTGAGATTCAGCTGAGTCCCCAAACATCAGGTATCCCAACACAGCTATTCCACCATACAACAGAGTTACCATACCAAAACTGCATCCAAATTAAACCAACTTCGCAAAATAAGGATATCAAAACAAACTCTGGGAATGCAGGATCGTTTTCAGAGAAATCTGGTTAAGTTGGCATTGATAATCTGCTCTAGAATTCAACCTTGGTAATGATATTACAAAATGACGAGGCAAGGTGTGATGTAAGTCTTAAATTTTCCTTACATGGATTGCTAGAGAGAGATTGAATATGAATTTCTATCCTAGAGCATATTTCCAATTTAATCAGCAGACTTCAACAAGAAAGTCATGAGCATCTACAAAACAAATACCTGGTCAAGAGGACTGTAAGAAATTGACTACGATCCACTAGGGATGTATATATATTGGGAAAGACAGCATGTTGTTAGGCATATTTTGTATACATTTTTTTGAGTCATTTTTAGTTAGAATTTTCCCTATTTTTGTTTAAATAAGTGTCGTGTTAGGGTCATTTTTCTTTCTTTTGAGTCACAACGGTTCCAAATGGAAAATGACAAAAAGAAGCTAAAAGTGGGCAGAAAAGGAGGCTCCCGAAGCAAAAAGGACGAAAGTTGGCGATCCAGACGAAACACGCAGGTCGCGACATCGAGCAGCAGGATCATGCGCGCTATAAATCCTGAGAAGCCGCAGAATATTCGGTGCCACGGCGCCATAATGCAGGCCCGCGACGCCGACGCGAAAAAAATTTGATCCGAGGCGAATTTGGCCAGGGGCATAAGGGTCTAGGGCACACGATTTTTGCAGCATATTTAAACCCTTGGGACAAATTTTAGGGAGAAGGTTGGATACTCTATCTCTCACAACGCTTGAAGGCTACAATTGGAGACATAGTTCTAAGTATTTTCTTTTTCTTTTCTTTATTTCAATTCAGTTCATGTTGAATTTTGTATTAGTTCTTAGCATGTCTATGACCAGGAACTAAACACTTTATTAGGGTTTTCCTATTGAATCGCTTAAAACTCTTATTCATGAATTAATGCATTTGATTGGTTTCTTCTTCACTTGATTAAGATTTATTCAATATTGGTATGAATGTTTGATAGTTAACTGATCACTAATTATCATAATTTATATAATTTCGAATCAAGAACCGAGAGGAGAGATTTGGATATGTTGTAATTGAATAGACATAGGTTAAAATCACGGACGAAAGTACCCCGATACTTGTATAGCATTGTAGGTTATTGTTCTTAATCCTCTTATATGGTAAAACCTATCATATGAATATAGAAGGTTTCTGCACTGGAGTTGAGCGATTATATATTCTAACCGGAATATAAAACAGTCTAGTTAACCTGCTATCTTAACGTAGAAGAAGAAGTCATTCTTGTTGCATTAAGGATTGAAAAAAGTGGATAGTCTAGGATATTGGAAGCCCTATTTCCATCATAACTGATTAAACCAAAGTAATTTAGTTTAATTCTTGCAATTACTCTAGTAGTGTTAGATAAAAACCCAAATCAACTGTCGTTTACCAAATAGATAACCTAGAATAGATGTTCGCATTAGAAACCGACCATGGATCTATATTCGGTCTTACCAGACTATATTACTTTTAACGATACGTACACTTGCGTAAGCAATTGGAAATCAGCTAACAAGTTTTTGGCGCCGTTGCCGGGGATTGAAGTACTTTTAATATCGAATCATCTATTCTTATTTCTACTTTGGTTTTTTATTTTTATTTTTATTTTTACTTTTAGAACCCTATTGCCTTGATTTGTTTGTTGATTTTGATCGATTTCAGGGACTTAGTTTATGCGAAGAAAAAGAGGAGCAAACACACTTGTCCTTTTAACCCTGAAATGAGAAGGCGTGCAAGCAGAATAGGAGAAAAAAAGACCTCTGATTCAGTAACCATAGAAAACCAACCGAATCAGAATGGGGCGAACAATGAGGTTCCTGAAAATGTAGGGGAGCCAATACAGGTTCCAGCAGAGAGAGGTTTGGGGGACTACATTCTGCCCACGGTTACAGGTGCACAAACATGCATCAGGATCCCAGCAATAGGGGCAAACAACTTTGAGATCAAGCCAGCCATCCTGAGCGTGGTCCAGAACACAGTCCAGTTTGGGGGATTGTCGTCTGTTATGCATATCGCCAATTTTCTGGAGCTGTGTACCACCTTTAAGTATAATGGCGTTACTGACGATGTCATTAGATTTAGGCTCTTCCCATTCTCACTTAGGGATAGAGCCAAGAGCTGGTTGAATTCACTGCCTGCAAACTCCGTCACCACCTGACAAGACTTAGCCCAGAAGTTTCTTGCCAAGTTCTTCCCCTTCAACGGCGGCAAAGCTAAGGGGAGAGTTGTAAAACTATTATCAGCAGGATGGAGAGTCGCTTTATGATGCATGGGAGCGATTCAAGGATTTGTAAAGAAAATGCCTGCATCATGGTATAGAGAAGTGAATGTTGGTCCACATTTTTTATAATGGGTTGAGTGGTACTACTCGTACCATAATTGATGCTGCAGGGGGAGCGTTCATGAGGAAGAGTGCCAATGAGACACATGAGTTGCTAGAATACATGGCTGCAAATAATCACCAAGAGGCAGATGACAGATCAGAGAGTAGCAGAAAGACTATGGGCATACATGAGATAGATGCTATCACTGCATTGAATGCGCATGTGGCCCTCTTGACAAAGCAACTGCAGTAGAATACCATGTCTGTGAACGCAGTTCAGATGCCTGTGAGTTGTGAGATCTGCGGTGGACCACATACTTTTGATAGATGCACAACGGTGGATTCTAATAATGTGCCCATGGAGCAGGTTCAGGCAGTTGGGAACTTTCAGCGCCCCTATACTCCAACACATATAATCCAGGGTGGAGAAATCACCCCAACTTTTCGTGGAGGAATGACCAAGGGCAGCAGCCACCGTATCAAGGAAACTACCAGAACCAGCAGACACATAATCAGGCCACATCATCCCAGCAGTTTAGACCACTTACCCCACAGGAGAAGCCTGATGAACTGAGAGCAGCCTTGCTTACACTCACCAATTCCCATAATCAGTTTATGTCAGAAACAAGGTACTTTCTCAAGAACTTGGAAACGCAGGTGGGGAAACTGGCAAAGATGGTAAACAATAGACCTCAAGGTACTCTCTCAAGCAACATAGAGGTTAATCCGCGAGAGCAGTGCCAAACAGTGTTATTGAAAAGTGGAAATCAATTGGAGCAGGTTGTTCCCCAACCAGCGGTGGTAAAAGAGAAGGAGTGGGAGAAGGCAGTTGAGGTAGAAAATGAGGGGTCACTGATGACCGTCCTACAGTAGAGAAAGCTCTACCAACGACTGTGAGGGAATACACAGATAAAATCTTTTACCCTCAAAGGCTACAGAAGAAGGCCCTGAACAAGCAGTTCTCCAAGTTCTTGAAGGTATTTAAGAAACTCCATATCAACATCCCCTTCATTGAGGCTTTGGAACAAATGCCCACATATTTCAAATTCATGAATGAGATACTTGGGAAGAAGAGGAGATTGGTGGATTATGAGATAGTAGTGCTGACAGAGGAGTGCAACGCTATCTTACAAAAGAAGTTACCACCTAAACTGAAAGACCCAGGAAGCTTTACCCTGCCATGCACTATTGACAAAGTAACATGCAACAGGGAACTTTGTGACTTAGGGGCTAGCATCAATCTTATGCCCCTATCTGTGTTCAAGATGTGGTTTGGGAAGCTGCCAACCACAATAAATCAGAGCCACGACCGATCCGGCGCACCCGAGGTATAGTGGAAGATGTGCTAGTCAAGGTGGGCAAGTTCTTCTTTCCAGAAGATTTCCTCATTCTTGACATGGAGGAATATGAGGATATGTCCATCAGTTTGGGAAGACCATTCCTAGCCACGGGCAGAGCTCTCATTGATGTGGAGAAAGGGGAGTTGAGACTGAGGGTCCAAGAATAGGAGATGGTATTCAAGGTTTTCAAATCTACCATTGAATCACAGGCCAGCAACAAATGCTTTGCGGTGAGCACAACTGACGCATCAGCTCATCGAGAACAATCCAAAGGCATGGGGATCATTGTGACAGCGGTGAACCACAGGTTAGTATGAGTGCTGAAATAAAAGTTTATGAGATGAAAGCTGACAAAAAGGTAAATCTTACTAAACCCGATCCTGTGAAACAAAAGAATAGAGTAAGGAAGAGAAAAATTATCTTCAAATGGATGGGTTGTGGGGGTAATTTACCCCAGTGATTGAATAAAGGACCTGCGTCCTGCTAAACGACGTTAAAGATAGCGCTACTTGGGAGGCAACCCAATGTTTAAATTATGCAATTAGTTTAAATTGAACAGTCTCACTCTTGGGTATTTTTGGTTGTGTTGTGATGGCAGGTGAGGGAATTGGACATTAAACACGAAAAATGCTGAAAGCACAAAATCTTTGCGCCGCTGCTCCACTACGCGGTCGCGACGCCAAATGTTGCAGGAGATCAGAAGTTTCAGCGCCGACGCCCGATTCGAGATCGCGCGCTATTAATCAGAGAAGGCGCATGAATTGTAGCCGCGTGCCGCATAAACAGGCCGCAACGCTTTCGTAAATAAAATGCCCTAATACACCCAATCTCTCCAGAAATTTCCCCAAACACTTTCCCTCTCTGCAGCAGCGAAAAATTCACCCCTCTTTCACCAAAAATCTCCCCCCAAATTAACTCAAATCCTTCCAATTCCCACATACCAACACCAATTAAAACCCCTAGCATCTTTCACCATCATCATTCCTTCCTTTGGGACAAGAAACATTGTGAAGAACAACTCATCGAAAATGTAATCTTCATCATTGTTCTTGTAATTTCTTGGCCAGTGGTGAAAGTAGCTTTCATATTTGGGTGTTGTGTTGGTTGCTGCTGCTGTGTAGTGTGGTTGGGGTGCTCTGTTATTGTGTTGTGGTTGAATTTTGCTGGGTTGATTTGTGTTGTGTGGAGTTGATAATTGTTGGGAAACCTTAAAGAAACAAGGGAAACTCTGCCAAATGTTTTCCAACAATTCTCATAATGGCTTCTAGAAAATGAAATGACCGGGCTACCTCATCTTCATCAGCTCCAAACTATGATGTGACTCGATTCACCAACAAATAGGCGGAGGATCGATACAACAAGATTAGTACTAGAGCATTGATACCAGAAAGAGGCATGAATTACCAGGCCATGTCATTTGATGATGCTGATGACTACGATCCCATCAGGGCAATGATTCAGGCAAATAGGTGGGAGAGGTTTGTAGATGCAAAATAAATCCCACTTCAGAATACTAGTCTTGTTCGATAGTTTTATGTTAATTATCTGGAACAAGAGAATAAGAGATGCTTTGTGAGAGGGTGGTATATGCCCGTCAATGTCGAGGCGGTAAATACAGTGCTTGGGACAACAAATATTGAGGACCAAGGTTATAATCCACACCATTTCAGAAGTTAGTCTAGAGATGTCAACCACATCATGTGGGACATAGTTGCAGAAGCATTGTGTTACCCAGGAGTCGAATTTCAGCTCTCTCGTAATGGGTCCAGGGGGATTGCTCGGTGGAAATTCAACAGAACAGCCAGAGGTTGGCTGTATTTAATAAGTGATCGCTTGATTCTGTCGACTCATTTCACCCGGGTGCCTGCGGACAGAATCAAGCTTGTGTATGGTGTCATATCGGGCAAGACAATTGATGTTGGGCAGGAAATAATGCATAGTATAAGAGAGATCAGCAAGTTGACCACCACAGGCGAATTAGGATATGGATCACTTATATCTGCCTTATATTTTAGGCATAGAGTCCCAAAGTTCGCCACAGATATTCTTGAGAGGATTCGGCCAGCTGTGACGTACAGTTTAGTGCACTCTTTTCCTGACCCTGCAGCAGGACCGCGAGAGAGGAGAAGAGGCCCAGGCGGAGCAGGTGCAACCGCCATGGAGGAAGAAGAGCCTGAGACAGCTACATACTATAAAACGAGCCAAAGCAGCCACCAACCGCCCCTGTCTTTGGAACCTCCAGTGCCAATACTAGAGCAGATGCTCCTAAATCAACAACAGATGCTGCGAAACCATGAAAGCATGGTGAAAAATCAGCAACAGATGATGTAAGATCATCAGGACCTAAGCCAGCGCGTCAATGATTTAAGCACCATGTTCCACCAGTGGTCAATGCAACATCCGCCGCCACCACCACCATTTTGATCCGATATTGTCTGTAAGTCGTCCCTTTTTAATTTTGAGTCTTTACACATTTGGGACAATGTGTCGTTTAAGTTTGAGGGGTTCTTATTTGATTTTTATGTATCTATTTTTGAGTCATTTTGTTTGTGTTTTTGTGTCTTTTATTGTGTCTATATGAGTCAATTTTTTTATGATCATGCATGCTCTACTTGCTGGAAACGCCTAGTGAATTAAGTGGGATAATGTAATGGAATTAGAAGCTAAAATTTATGTGCTTAAGTTAGATATGTCAAAAATTCATGAAAATCCAATTATTTGGGATATTTGTGTTTAGCCTATGTGTTGTCAATTGTAGAAAGAATGATTGAAAAATGTCTATGAAACCTGCTTGCGTGTTATTTGAGGCGAAATAGTTAAGATGTACATGTTTAGGGAGATGACTCAGACATTTATTTGTTAGTCCTTCTTACCATTCATTACCCACCCTGCAATAAATTGTATCCCTAGTCAGCCCCTTTGAGCCTAAAATAAGTTATTTCTTTGACACCCTATGAATCCCTTGTGTGCCATAAGCAGTAATTGAAAATAGGGAGAAAAAGTGTGAAAAAGAAATACAAAAAGAGAGTGAAAAATTTATGCACCCCAATGGAAAAAAAATATGCAAAAGCTTAAATTTGAGAGTGTCTATGTGAATGTGTTTCATGCTCTCAAAAAGAGAAGAGGGGAATGATAGGTATGAACTGAAAAGAATACCAAAAAGAATGGCAAAAGAGTTGAATGGAAAAACGCTTATGGTACATAAATTGAGCATAAATGCTGAATCTTACCTACCCCTGCCTAAGCCTACATTACAACCCTAAAAAGTCATGAAGATCTCTAGAATGTATGTCTATGATTAGTGGAGAATAGCAAGTAAACAGACCCATAGAACTAAATAAAATTGACATGCATAGGTTAGGTTGTTCATGCTTCCATTAATTGTGATTGAAATGAATTCGCGAAATATCTGGCTTGAAATTCTAGATTGCTATATTAATGTTATATATGTTCCAGCATATTATCCCAACTGACATTCATATTTTTCTAAGTAATCTTGTGCAGCTACTTGATCAGAGTCTTTGAGTCCTTTTTCTTTTTGTTTCTTTGATTTTGTTTTGATCTTTGCTCGAGGGTGAGCAAAGGTTAAGTTTGAGGGTATTTGTTAGACATATTTTGTATACACTTTTTGAGTCATTTTTAGTTAGAATTTCCCCCATTTTTGTTTAAATAAGTGTCGTGTTAGGTCATTTTTCTTTCTTTTGAGTCACAGCGGTTTCAAATGGAAAAAAAGAAGCTAAAAGTGGGCAGAAAATGAGGCTCCCGAAGCAAAAATGATGAAAGTTGGCAGATCCGTACGAAAGCATGCAGGGCCACGACACTGAGCAGCAGGACCACAGCGCCATAAATCTTGAGAAGCTGCAGAACATTCGGCGCCACGACGCCATAATGCAGGCCCGCAGCGCCGACACGGGAAAAATCCGATCTGAGGCGCCAGGGGCAGAAGGGTCCAGGGCACACGATTTTTGCAGCATATTTAAACATTTGGGACATATTTTATGGAGAAGGTTGGATACTCTATCTCTCACAACGCCTGTAGGCTACAATTGGAGACCTAGTTCTAAGTATTTTTTTTTCTTTATTTCAATTCAGTTTATGTTGGATTTTGTATTATTTCTTAGCATGTCTATGGCTAGGAACTAAACACTTTATTAGGGCTTTTCTATTGAATCACTTGAAAATCTTATTCATGAATTAATGCATTAGATTGGTTTCTTCTTCACTTGATTAAGATTATTCAATATTGGTATGAATGTTTAATAGTTAACTGATCACTAATTATCATAATTTATATGATTTCGAATCAAGAACCGAGATGAGAGATTTGGATATGCTGTAATTGAATAGATATAGGTTAAAATCGCGGACGAAAACACACCGATACTTGTGTAGCATTGTAGGTTATTATTTTTAATCCTCATATGTGGTAAAACCTATCATAGAAATATAAAATGTTTCTGCACTGGGGTTGAGCGAACTAATCGAGAACTATAGTTTAAAATAAAGCTCATCTAGTGGCTCAAGGCTATACTCAGGATAAAGGTATGGACTATGATGAAACCTATGCACCTGTGGCTAGAATTGAATCAATTAGACTTACCCTTGCTATTGATTGTTGTCTAAAAAATTATCTTGCACCAAATGGATGTTAAAAGTGCTTTCCTAAATGATTTTTCTTGATAAGGAAGTCTATGTTAAACAACCTAAAGTATTTGAGGATCCTCACCACCCACATTATGTATATAAGCCCAAACAATGCTTTGTATAGGTTGAAACAAGCTCTTTGTGTGTGGTATGGTCGTTTGATTAGGCTTCTACTTGATTTTGGTTTTAGCCGTGATAAATCTGATAGAACCTCATTTATAAATCGTCATGGTGTAGATATTATCATCGCTCAAATTTATGTAGATGACATAGTTTTTGGCTCGACCTCACAGTCGTACCTTAAGACTTTTTGTCGATGCTATGCGATCAATGTTTGAGATGAGCATGATTAGGGAACTAACTTATTTCTTAGGCCTGCAGATAAAACAAAGTGAATATGGAACTTTCATCTCACAAACCAAATACGTCAAGAATCTAGTCAGAAGATTTGGATTGGAGAATGCTAAACATATGAAAACTCCAATGGACTTCTCGTAAAAAGGTATGTAAAGACGATGTTGACGAAGATGTTGACCCAACATTGTACCAATCCATGATAGGTAGTCTTTTGTATCTTATTGTTAGTCGTCCAACATTATGTTTAGTGTATTTGTGTGTGCATGTGTTCAAGCCTGTCCCAAAATATTCCACTTAAATGTCGTGAAATGTATTATTCGATATGTTGTTGGCACATATGAATTGGAAATTTTGGTATTCTAATGACACTAATCTTAACTTAATAGGATTTAGTGACTTAGATTGAGCTGGAGATGTGAATGAGAAGAAGAATACAAGTGGATGATATTGTTTACCTTGACAACAATCTTATTTATTTGATATAGTCGTAAACAAAATTGTAACGACTATATATATATATATATATATCAAGCAACACTATGATTTTGTATTGTGATAATTTGAGTGTTATTAATATTTTTTTAATCCTGTTCAACACTCTCGTACAAAATACATAGATATACGACATCATTTTTTAAGGGACTTAGTTGAAAAACAAGTATCTCAGATTGAACATGTTGATACATTTCACCAGCTAGCTGACATTTTTACCAAGACTCTAGATCATGAGAGATTTTCTAGTTTGAAAAAAAATCTCCTGGTCTGTGTTTACTATAAATAAGGCTGTTTTTTGTAGATGTTGCCTGAAATGTTGCACAACATTCTGGACAACATTTACTGGTTTGTCAATATACTCTGACGATGTTACAATATTGTACATGCATTTGGTCATTCAAGTATGATGCTACAAGAAAAAGAACTGAAATATGATATTGTTCTCTATATAAATTATTTATATATATCATAAAAAAAGGAGTATCAAAAGTAGGCAAAGCCTCGACTAAAGATTTGACAATGTTTAAAATAAAAATAAAAAGAGCAAAACTCTAAATTGGTACTGTTCCTATTGTATAGGAGTATCATGTGCTTAAAAGAAGGTTGAAAATACCTCAAAAATTATTTTCATTTTTTTTAAGACATAGAGTATTCTGCATATGTTCTACTAATTTTGATTAAGGACACGATGAGAGAATGTTACATTGGTCCAGGGATCAAACTCATAGGGAAAATATACAAAATGTGTCTAATGTTAATGTCAAATCTAGAAGTTCATATGGTGTCATAATACTTGTGTTGCCCAAAATGTTGCCCAACATTACTGACAACATCACAATCCAATATATTGATTGTTCTTTCAGAAAATTATTTTTATCATGCCTTATTTATTCCTGTTTATTTATTTGATATTTAAATCATTAACCTCAAATCCCGTTTAATATTGGACAATTTTTGTTTTTAAATTCAAAAATCAATTTTATGTCGTTAATTTCTGATTTGAGGAGTCTATAATCCTAATTAATCTACACTACCTACTTTTTAGAAAATATTATTGCGGGTTGCTTAAAGAAATGTTGCCTGATAAATAATACTCCTCTTATTTGTTATTTTTCATGTCATTTCAAGAGTTTTCCCCGGGAATAAAAAAAAATTAAATTAAAAAAAGGGAAAAAACATCTCCTCGGGTTGTTTTCTATCTATCCGATGAACTCATCATTATTTCACACTCCAATCATGGATGGTTGTTAATATATATATATATATATATATATATATATATATATTGTATATGAGATGTTACATTGGTCTAAATGTCAAATCTATACAATATATATATATATATATATATATATGTAAATGTATCCTGATTAATTCTCAAAATCCTCTCCTACATATTCACCAATAGAATACTTATCCAATGTCAACACAACAATCAGATAACACTCCATCCAATACCCCATGAACATTAGCCATCCGTCGAATACAAAGAACCCAAGCTCAATACCTCTCAGCAAACTGGACAATCGTCTTCCTCTAGGATAGAACCATTGACTTGACCTGGAAGAAGGAAGCATGAAATGGCGATGTTGCCAGGAATGTTATCAACGGTCTAGGCAACACTGGCTCAGGACAGTTCACATTGTTTTCAGACTGGCTTGTGGGCCAAATTGCAAAAATCAACCAACACAATTGTGAGGTTGATGCTGCAAAGAGTGCTTTGATTCTAGTCAATAGTCCATTTCATGATACTGCTTTCTCCACAAAAAGGGGGGAAAATGTTGTTATCTATACAGGGGGGGGGGGGGAGGAAGCTGAAGTTGTACAAACTCTATTATACATGGGAGACTTACTGTGCATGGGGAGACTTCTACTACTGGTGGTGCTGCTGTTGCTGAATAAAGAGCAATGGGGAGATTGATGATGCTGAACCTGAACTGTTCATGTTTGGTTAATGTGTGAGTTTTGTGAAGAAATACAAAAAGGGGGAGATTGTTAATGTTGAAATTAGTTTTGTAACAACATATCTACATACATGTATGGAGATATGTTGGGACAAATGTTATACAACACTTTGACCAACATTTCTTCTGAAATGGTTTTGCCTTACTTCACGCTGATGGATATTGATATGCGTGGACAATGAGACAGTTATATTTTTGGTCTGTATATATATATTTTATTTGTAGATGATGTATGGATATTAGTCTTTGAATACTTACAACCATGATTGTATGTGAGTGATGACTAATAGACATATGTTTTTACTAACTCGAATTACAGTACATACTTGAAACTTGAAACTATAGGTTGAGGGGGAGCATGAATACAATCTTGCTGAGTTTGGAATGTTAAGGAAAACATTTACAATCAGTCGTATCCTAGTCATTTTTAGATTTGTATGAAGTTTTGTGAATAAAGGCAAAAAGGGAGAGATTGTTGATGTTGGATGGATGTTGTGACAACATCTCTGTAAACGATTTTGCCTATTCTTCCGGCCAAAACAGTGTTTGTTACTCTGAGTTAAAAATGACCTAGGCAAGCTGAATATGGAGCTGTGTTTAAAATGTGGGAATTGAAGGAGTCAAGCTTGAAATCGAAGCAACTTGAAGACCAAGTCAAAGTTGTTGAGAAATTCATGGAGGAAGAATCGGTCCAAGCTGCAGCCTTCTTTCTCTCAACTTCCACAACCAACCAGCGAGAGTTTCAAGGAGTTTCACACTATAAATAAGGAGGAACTTCAGAGTATTGTCATCCAGAATCAAAATGTAAAAATACCAAGAGAACTTTCAGGATTTCGCTTCAGAAATCTGGATCAACACCTTAGCCTAAAGTAGTATAACAACATCTATCCCACATTACAATTGTTATCTCTATTCTAGATTAAGCTTAATGTAAAAGCAATTGTAATGAAGATGTTGTATATTTCTTTATAGATGTTTTATCTTTAGGTTGAAGTCATCTGCGACTTCATTTTTATTTGTAATTTCTTTTTCATTTTTATTGCTCAAACTTGTAAAAAGAAATTAATTTGTCATTGTATATAATATATACATTACTTCGGTCATTGACCATCAAGTTGGAAATTTATCAATGTGAAATAAAGTTTATCCCATTATTTATGACTCGAACAATTGGGGTTCTGCACGTCGGAAACTTCATTTCCACACATGTGCAGACATTGTACCAAGGATCATAAATTTCATTAGTGAAAGAGATATTGGTACGTAAGTAAAAATATGTGTGACAGAATGATGAATGGTCGTTGACTAAAATGACAAGTGTTCCACATTGGTAATGAAAGAAGAAGTGTGCACAATGTAAAAGGTGGAACGGGTCGGAAAGGGCCGCAGAGCCGAGAAGGGTCGCGACGCCACTGTGGAGCCGGGGAGCACCGCGGCGCCAACCCTATCAGGGGTGCGGTGCCTCTGTGGCTGAGCCGCGATGCTAATTCCGGCCCGAGCCACTGGAGACGCGACGCCTCCAAGGCTCAGCCACTGCGCCTCCGAGGCTCAGTCGCGGCCCTAATTCGGTTTCGCCTGGCAGAAAGTTTGAAACGGAAAATCAGATGTTTGGAGAATTTTGGGCTGCCCTCAATGACATTTATTCCAACATTATTTAGCCATTACTTTACTGATACATATGTGTCATTACTTGGGAAATTTATTGTCATTACATGAGTGATTCAATGCCATTACTTGGCACTTGAAGAGTCAAATCTTACACACTATAAATTGAGGCCTTTGGCTCAATTGAGAAACACTTGCAAAATTTCTGAAAACTTCTTTCTCTCTAGCATTCTTTCAATATTCAAAGTTCTACAAGAGAAACACTTGAGTTTTCTTTGCTCAAGTGTTAGTAGTTGTTTTATCTTGAGATACTATTGCCTAGAAACATAAAAGGATATATACGAAATAATCTTGTCTGAAAGACAGAGTGATATCACTCGACTCAACAAAGATTTAGATTAAGTGTTGGTTCTTGTTTCCAGTTTTAAGTAAAGATTATTTATTTTTTTGTAATCTTTGGTTTTTCATTTTCCTAGTTCTTGTAATAGGTGTTTACTATTTCTTTGTTGTTTTTACATTTTATCTAATAATTTTAGGACAAGATTGTATTAGTACTTAGTGAAAATGACTTGACAAGAACAATTTGTTTCTGAATCTACTGATGCTACTCAAGGCAATGCCTTCGCCTATATCTCTGCTGCTTCTCCTCAAGGCAATACTTTTGCCTCTCCCTCTGTTGCTTCTCCTCAAGGAAACACATCTGCCTTTCTCACTGCTACTAAAGGGAATGTCAGAATCTCTTCTCCTACCGGGTTTCACCATGAACGCCCTAAAAAGTCCATGGGAATTGATTTCAAAATATGGCAACAGAAATATTGTTTTTCCTAACCGTAATGGGAGTGACACACTGTGTCATAGAAGACCCTCCCAAAACAGGAGATGGTGTTGACCCTCAGTTATTGATACAACTGAAGGGGGCCAAGATTTCCAGGCTCGCCTGGAAATAACTCTTGATGCATGAAAACATAAAGATTTCATATGTAAGAACTACATCCTGAACTGCTTGTCAGACCTGCTCTACACGGTGTATTGTACCGTAGGCACCGCCAAAGAGTTGTGGGAAAAGCTTCAGAAAAAGTATAACGCACAAGATGCAGGTACAAATAAATTCATTGTTGGGAAATTCTTGAAGTTTCAAATGGTGGGTAGCAAGACAGTGATGTCTTAAGTCCAGGAATTCCAAATTATTCTACATCTCCTGGATTTGAAGGGTATGAAACCAAATGAGCAGTTTTTGGTTGCATCACTGATTGAAAAGTTACCTCCCTCATGGAGTGATTTCATGAGTTACTTAAAACTCAAGTCAAAGGAAATGACCTTTTGAAGAGCTTATTATCAAACTCCAAATTCAGGAAGATCATAAGAAGTCCTTGCCTAAGGGAAAACAACTCACTAAGGCCAAGGTAAATCTGGTTGATACCAATGGGAACCCAAGCAAGAAGCGCAAGTTACAGAAAGATGGCAAGACCTAGACATCGGTGAAGTTCAAGGAAAACTGTCACCACTGTGGCAAAGCTGGTAACATGTTCAAAGACTATCGCAAGATCAAGTTGGAGCAAAGTTAGAAGGCCAAAGGCTAACATCATCGATGACACACTTCTTGACGACATGATTGAGGAGTTCTCTGCGGTGGTGCTAGAAGCAAACCTTGTAGAGAATCCTAAGCAATGGTGGATGGACATGGGTGCTACTTGTCACATCTGTTCCAATAGAGATGTCTTCTCCACATATACACTAGTTACAAACAAGAAGTTGTTCATGATTAACAATGTTCCTCTGATGTGCTGGGGGTAGGAAAGGTGGTCCTGAAGATGACTTCTGGCAATGAGCTCAATCTGAATGAGGTGATGCATGTCCTTGAGATTAGAAATAATTTAATTTTAGGTCCTGTATTGGTTAATGGTGGTTTTAGGCTAGTATTTGAGTCCAATAAATTTGTAATCACCAAGAATGAAACCTTTGTAGAAAGAGGCTTCGTATGTGAAGGCCTCTTCAAGGTTAACGCTATTCTATCATACGTTTAAGAAATAAAACTGAAGCTTCTTCTTACTTTCTTGTGTTTTCTAATTTAGGACATGTGAACTACAAGTCCATCCAAAGGTTGGTAAAGTTGGAGTTTTTGCCGTCTATCGACGTAAACCCTCAACTTAAGTGTGAGGTGTGCATACAGGCAAAACTCACTAAAACTCCCTTTAGATCCGTCAAAAGGGATACCTCTCCTCTAGAACTTATTCTCACAGATATATGTGATTTGAAGTTTGCACAAACTAGAGGGGGGGAACAAGTACTTTGTGACATTTATAAATGATAACACAAGGTATTGTTACCTTTACTTATTGGAAAGTAATGATGAAGCCTTTGAAGCGTTCAGACGCTATAAAGCAGAAGTTGAAAACCAACTAAGCGTACATATTAGATCAATTTGTAGCGATAGAGGGGGAGAGTACATAACACCATTTGAGGAATATTGTGCCCAATCAGGCATTTTTCATCAAATGACGTCTCCATACTCACCTCAGTCAAACGGTGTCACTACGCAATAACTTTACATTGAAGGAAATGATGAATGCATTGCTCATCAATTTCGGTCTTCCCCAAAACATGTGGGGAGAAGTTGTCCTTACTGCTAATACAATTCTTAATAGAGTCCCACATAAGGGTAAGGACAAAACTCCATACGAGTTATGGAAGTGAAAGAAACTCACCTACAAATATCTGAAGGTGTGGGGTTTTTTGGCAAAGGTTGAAGTACCTAAGCCAAAACAAATTAAGATTGAACCTAAGACTGTAGATTGAATTTTCATCAGATATGGAAATACCATTAGTGATTATTGCTTCTTAGTTCATAAGTCAGATGTACCAGATATCCATGGGGGTACAATCATGAAATCAAGGAATGCCCAATTCTTTGAGGATATTTTTCCAAGAAAGGATATATACATAACCTCTCACAAATGAAGTTATGAACAAAACTCTCAGGAACTAAGAGTCATTGACTGCCCGGATCTAGATGGTTCAGATCTAGTGGACTCCGAAGTGGCTGAATATCCAGAATCTAGTGTTCCAGATTCTCAGAATTTGAAGACTCCAGAGATGGAACCAAGATGAAGTAAAAGGGCTAGGAAGGATAAATCCTTCGGTCCTGACTTTGTAGCTTATATGGTTCACAACGAACCACAGATAATTGCTGAAGCATTGTCAACTCCAGAAGCACCGTTCTGGAAATAAGCTACTGAGAGTGAAATAAACTCCATCCTACACAACCATACTTGAGAGTTGGTTGATCTTCTTTCGGGAAATAAATTGTTGGGTTGTAAGTGGATACTCAAACAGAAGTATCAGACAGATGGGTCTATAGCCAAGTACAAGGCCAAGTTGGTAGTCAAGGGCTATCGACGGATGAAAGGCCTTGACTATTTCAACACGTACTCCCCGGTGTCTAGAATGACGTCCATACGAGTATTCACTGTGATCACAGCATTGCATGACCTGGAGATACATCAAATGGATGTCAAGACAACCTTCCTAAATGGTAATTTGGAAGAAAAAATTTAAATGGAACAACCCGAGGGGTATGTGGTTCCAGGGTAAGATAAGAAAGTATGCCGACTTGTCAAATCTCTGTACGGGCTGAAACAGACCTCGAGGCAATGACACGAAAAATTTGATAGTACTCTACTATCGAAAGGTTTCTTCATTAATGAATGTGACAAATGTGTCTACATGAAAGGTAATTCTGGATCATTTGTCATGATATTCCTTTACGTGGACGACATGTTGATCATAGAGAGTAGTCCTAGTTTGATCCTAGAGACTAAGAATATGTTGAAACAATGTTTCGACATAAAGGATATGAGTATTGCAATGTCACCTTAGGGATCAAGGTCTCTAAGACGTCTGATGTACTGGTCTTATTTTAGTCTCACTACATCGAGGATGTGTTGAGAAAGTTTGAGATGTTAGACAGTTCACCGATGAAGTCACCACTGGATATGAATCACAAGATTGATAAAAATCGTGGTGCGCCCGTATACCAGGAGTGATATGCGTAGGTGATTGGGAGTTTGATGTACATAACAAACTGCACCCGACCTAATATCGCTTATGCAGTCAACGAGTTGGCTAGGTTTACCCGTAATCCAAGTAATGATCATTGGAAAGCATTGAATCGAGTACTATAGTATCTAAAATACACGCTAACTTACGGGTTGTATTATTCGAGATATCCAGCTGTACTAGAGGGGTACAGTGATGCAAACTGGATATCTGATATATAGGACACCAAGTCCACCAGTAGGTATATATTTACAATTAGTGGTGGAGTTGTGTCTTGGAAATCCTCTAAGCAAACTTGTAGCGCCATATCTACGATGGAGTCAGAGTTTATTGCTTTAGACAAAGCAGGAGAATAAGCTGAGTGGCTTCATGACTTGTTAGAGGACGTCTCGTGTTGGGACAAACTCATACCTTCTGTAATTATCCACTACGACAGCCAGTAGGCTCTAGGCAGGGCACATAATTCTATGTATAATGGCAAATCTCATCATATTCGACGGACACATAAGACCGTTAAACAGTTGATCACCACGGGTATTATTTCCGTTGATTACGTAAAATCAAAGGATAACATAGAAGCCCTTTGACTAAGGGCATACCAGAGATCAGATGTTCTGCATGTCTAGGGAAATGGTCTTAAAACCCAAACAATAAGAATTGATACGGTGGTAACCCAACCTTACTGACTGGAGATCCTAAGAATTAGGTTCAATGGAAAAACTAAAATGTAAAGGTTCAGTTGAGCGCTTCGATGAAAGCAAGAGCACTTCGAGTTATGATTTCTGTAAGGAACATAAACCCAAGGTCGTTCTCGCGATAGACATTAAGTGCTATGTGCAGTATGGGTAGATGTTAAGTTTCCAAAACCTTTAATGATCCTCAACAGTTGAGGTTAGGTTTGGGGAAATTTTTAATGGTTCCTAACACTTGTGAAGTGGGGTATAACAAGATGCCTTGTAGGAGACCACCTATTTAAGTGAGAGCACAGACTGCCTCAAATGAACGCACTTAAGAATCCATGAGTGTCCACGACCACAATGGACAAAATATTAAGAAAAACAAAGTAAGAGAAGTCGTTGTGTTGGTACCGTTAACTTGGCTTACACTAAACACTGACGGTTGAAGACATCACGTTCACCACACAGTAAGTAAGTCTGATGGTATTCAACTAACGAAGGTTCAAAGTGGAAGCTACCTCTCCTGATGCAATATCGGTCCGCTGAAAGATTGCTAGAAAAGACACCTTGTGAGTGAGCAAAAACCTCTTTCAAGAGAGGATTGTTGGAAATTTATCAATGTGGAATAAAGTTTATCCCATTATTTATGACTCAAACAGTTGGGGCCCCGCATGTCAGAAACGTCGTTTCCACACACGTGCAGACATTGCACCAAAGATTATAAATTTTATTAGTGAAAGAGATATTTGTCCATAAGTAAAAATGTTTGAGACATAGAATGATGGACAATCGTTCGCCAAAATGATAAGTGTTCTATGTTGGTAAATGAAGAAAGAAGTGTGCATAGTGTAAAAGATGGAACGGGTCAGAAAGGGAAGCAGAGCCGAGAAGGGTCGCGACGCTACCGCGGAGCTGGGGAGTGCCGCGATGCCAACCCCATCAGGGTCGTGGTGCCGGCGAGCCACGCGCCTCAGTGGCTGAGCCACGATGCTTATTACGATCTAAGCCACTGAAGTCGCGGTGCCTCCGAGGCTCAGCCGCGGCGCTAATTCTGTTTCGCCTGGCAGAAAGTCTGAAACGAAAAATACGATGTTTGGAGACTTTTGGGCTGCCCTCAATGGCATTCATTCCAGCATTATTAAACCATTATTTGGCTTATAAATGGGAGTCATTACTTGGGCAATTCATTGTCATTCTTGAGTGATTCAATGTCATTACTTAGCACTTGAAGAGCCAAATCTTACACACTATAAATTGAGGTTTTTGGCTCAATTGAGAAACACTTGCAAAATTTCTGAAAACTTTTTCGTCTCTAGCATTCTTTTAATACTCAAAGTTCTATAAGAAAAACACTTGAGTTTCCTTTGCTCAAGTGTTAGTAGTTGTTTTATCTTGGGAGACTATTGCCTAGAAACGTAAAATGATATATATGGGGCAATCTTGTCTTAAAGACAGAGTGTCATCACTCAACTCAACAAAGATTCAGATTAAGTGTTGGTTCTTGTTTTCCAGTTTTAAGTAAATATTATTTCTTTTGTTGTAATATTTTATTTTTCATTTTCCTAGTTCTTGTAATAAGTGTTTACTATTTACCATTTGTTATTTTTACATTTTATCTAACAACTTTTTCATGGCCAATGTTCCTCTTCATCCCCTCTCATGCGTACGTGTAACCTGGTAGCATGATTTAACAAAGAATTTCCCATATTTTCTGCCAATATATTGTATGGTTCATTCATATTTTCCTCTGGTACTACTACATTCTCCAGTTTCTGAACAAAAAGATTCGCACTTTTATTTTCTCAATCATAGAAGATTTTTCAAAACTATAGATTCCGACCGGTTTCAGAAATGCAATCTCAAATAGTACGTACTCACATATCTCCACGAGCATTTGGCTACACCTCCCTTTGAGCTCTCTTCGTTGTTCCTCCTTACATTATCAGCAACCAGGTTATCTAGACATACAAAGAACTTTCCAAAATAACATCCTCTAATCATATATCTTGCCCACACCTTAATCTTGTTCCCACTGCTGACCTTTAATCTGCTCACATTCTAATCTTTTGCCCGTTTCAGACCTTCAATATGCCAAAATTCTAATCTTCTTCTTATTTCCATAATTCAATCCCGATTTCATCTTGAAAGTCTTCCCAGAGTTTTCTAATTTGTTCATGTACTCCTTATATGGAATTTGGAGTAGTCACTTCACTGGTATAGTGCATCAGTCGATACTTGTGGTTCTCACTTTCTGGTTTCTTCTACAAGTCATCTTCATCATAATTATTGTGAGTAAATTGTGAGTATAACAATTACAAAAATGGGATGAACATGAATGCAAGTAATTATTACAAAGATTACAATCTGGAAATGAGAACAAAAAATAAGAAGTTTGCTGAGTCGAGTGATATTCACTCTGTCCTTAAGACAATATTGCTCCGTATATATCCTTTTACGGTGATTGACAACTTGTCTCCCAAGATAAAACAACAACAAACAATTGAGCAAATGATACTCAAGTGTTTACTAAAAGAAGAACCTTTGAGTGTGAAAGAAAGCTTAGAGAGGAAGATCAGAAATCTGAGTTTGGTGTGTCCTTCCAATTGAGCCAAATGCCTCAATTTATAGTGTAATGAAGATGACCTCCCAACTAGCCAAGTAATGACACTTATTGAGGGGTTATAATTAAGCCAAATAATGACTGAATTCAAGTGGCAAGTAAAGGATGATCAATGCTCCAAAACCATCATAAAAGTCATAAAATTTTCGTCTCCCCGACCTGTTTGTGCTAAGCACCGCGACTTTCCGCGGTGTAGCGCGCACGAGCTCCGATGGTGACTGCATTTAGCGTCCGGCTCAATGGTGCGTGTCGCGCACCCGAGCTCCGAGTGACCAGACATTTAGCGTCGCGGCTCGATAGTCTTTGCACCGCGCTTCGCCGTGGCTCCACGACGATTTCCGACTCGCTTCATCTTTTACACATCGTACACTTCTTCCTTCATTTACCAACGTGAAACATTCGTCATTTGGCCAACAACCGTCTATCATTTTATGTCTCAAACATTTTGTTTACGTACCAATAACTCTTTCACTAAGGAAATATACGATCTTGGTACAACGTGTGCACGTGTGTGGAAACGACGTTTCTGACGTGCGGGGCTCCAATTGTTCGAGTTATAAATAATAGGATAAATTTTATTTCATGTTAATAAATTTCCAACAATCCCCTCTTAAAAGAGATTTTGGCGCAGTCACAAGGTGTCTTTTCTAGCAATCTTTCAGCGGACCGATGTTGCATCAGGAAAGGTAGCTTCCTCTTTGAACCTTCCTTAGTTGAATACCATCAGACTTACTTACTATGTGGTGAACGTGATGTCTTCAACCGTCAGTGTTTATTGTAAGTCAAGTTAACGGTACCAACACAACAATTTCTCTTACTTTGTTCTTCTTAATATTTTGTCCGTTGTGGTTGTGGACACTCTTGAATTCTTAAGTGCGTTCATTTGAGGCGGTCTATCCTCACACTTAAATAGGTGGTCTCCAACAAAGCATCCTGATATACCCCACTTCACAAGTGTTAGGAACCATTAAAAAAATTTCTAAACCTAACCTCAACCGTTGAGGATCATTAAAGGATTTAGAAACTTAACCTCTACCCATACTGTAGATAGCACTTAATGTCTATCACGCGAACGACCTTGGATTCATGTTTCTTTGCAGAAATCATTATCCGAAGTGCTCTTGCTTCCACCGAAGCGCTCAACTAAACCTTTACGATTTAGTTTTCCCATTGAACCTAATTCCCGGGATCTCCAGTCAATAAGGTTGGGTATCCACCGTATCATTTCTTATTGATTGGGTTTTAAGCCCATTCCCTAGACAGACAGAACATTTGATCTCTGGGTATGCCCTTAGTCAAATGGTCTGCTATGTTTTCCTTTGATTTTACATAATCAATGGAAATAATACTCGTGGTGATCAGCTGCCGAACGATCTTATGTCTCCATCGAATATGAAGAGATTTGCCATTGTACATAGAACTTCATGCCCTTCCTAGAGCTGATTGGCTGTCACAATGGATCATTACAGAATGTACGAGTTTATCCCAACAAGGGATATTCTCTAAGAAGTCGTGAAGCCACTCAGCTTCTTCTCCTACTTTATCTAAAGCAATGAACTCTGATTCCATCGTGGATTGGGCGATGCAAGTTTGCTTAGAGAATTTTCAAGACACAACCCCACCACCAATTGTAAATATATACACACTGGTGGACTTGGTGTTCTGTATATCAGATATCCAGTTTGCATCACTGTACCCATATAGTACAGGTGGATATCTCAATTAATGCAATGATCGGTGTATTTTATATACACTTTTTGACTCGTTTTTAGTTAGTCTTTTGCATCTTTTTGTATAAATATGTGTTGTGTTAGGATATATTTTCTTTCTTTTGAGTCACAGTGGTTTAAAGTGGCACATTGGTGAAAAGGAGCGAAAAGAAGGCAGAAACAAAGGTTCCAGAGCTCAAAAAGTTGAAAAGTTGGCAACCCAGGCGAGAAACAGGGCGGTGTCGTGGCGCCAGACCATCAGCAGCAGCGAGGCCACGACGCCAAGGAAGCATATTTGGTAGCAGAAGTTTCGGCGCCACGGCGCCGGTTGCAGGGCCGTGGCACCGACGCGAGAATTTAGTCAAATCCGAATAGGATTGGGCCAAGCCCAAGAAGGAAAAGGTTTTGCACGTTTTGGGTGATATAAAAGGACCTTTTAGGTCAGATTTGAGGGGTTCGACACCTTACCATTCATCACAACATTAGATCAAGATTGAAGACTTATTTTTGAGTAATTTCTTGTTCTTTACTTTATTTCTTTCTAGTATATGTTGGATACTATTTTAGTTCTTGGCATGTCTATGGCTAGGAACTAACTTAATTTAGGGTTTTCCATGTCGAATCTCTTGAACCTCGTTTTATGAATTAATGCAAGATTTTGGTTTCTTCTTATTATTGTTGAGATTTATTCAATAATTGTTTTGATTGCTTGGTAATTAATTGATCACTAATTATCATCACTTATATGATTTCTAATCGAAATCTGAAAAGGAATATTGTGAATATGTTATAGTTGAATAAACATAGGTTAAAATCGTGGATGAAAGTACCCCGATACTTGTGTAGTTTAATAGATTATTGCTCTTAATCCTCCTTTGTGGTAAATATTGTCATCGAAAGATAGAAGGGTTCTACATTAGGGTTGAGTGTTTATATTACCTTAACAAAAGTATAAAACGGCTTAGTTAACCTGCTATCTCAACATAGAAGAAGAACCTTAATTATTTGCATTAACGAGTAAAGCGAGCAGATAGTTGAGGAGATTTGGAAGCCCTATTTCCACCATATCTGAAGTAAAGTAAAGTAATTTAGTTAGCGTCTATAATCATAGCTATAAACAAACCATCAAATTATCGGTCACCAAATAGATACTACAGAATAGAGGTTGGTAATTGGACACTAATCCCTGAGGACGATAACTCGGTCTTCTAGACTATATTACTTGTCACGATACGTGCACTTGCGTTTAGCGTGTATATAAATCGAGCACCAAGTTTTTGGCGCCTTTGTCGGGGATTGGCGTAGTTCAATATCAGTCTATCTATTCTTAATTTCTAATTTGATTTTTATTTTTATTTTTATCTGTGGAACCGTGCGCCGTGATCCGTTTATTGTTTTTGATCTGTGCAGGTATCTAGTTTATGCGAAGGAGAAGAGGAGCAGATACATTTGTTCCCTTCAACCCGGAGATTGAAAAGACTTGCAAACAGAATCGGAGAAACAAATAAATCTTATACTTAATAGCCATGGGAGGCTTGCAGAACAATAATGAGATGAACGAAGGGTTAGGTGATCATCAACCTAACTAGAGAGTGCCCCAGAGGTTACCAATGGATGTGGAAGAAAGGGTCCAGGTCCAAGCTGAGAGAAGCTTGGGAGATTATGTGCTGCCAAGGTTAATGGAGCACAAACTTGCATAAGGCTCCCAACAATAGGAGCGAATAATTTGGAGATAAAACCTGCGATCCTGAGCATGGTGCAAAATACAGTTTAATTTGGAGGGCTGCCATCTGAAGACCCTCATATGCACATAGCAAATTTCTTGGAACTGTGTGCAACTTTCAAATATAACGGCGTTACTGATGACGCCATCCGGTTGAGGCTTTTCCCCTTCTCACTCAGGGAAAGAGCAAAAGTTTGGTTGAATTCCCTGCCTACGGATTCTTTATTTACATGGCAAGATCTGACACAGAAGTTCCTGACAAAGTTCTTTCCACCGTCCAAAGCAGCCAAGTTGAGAGGAGAGCTGAACAATTTCTACCAGACTGATGGGGAGTCATTTTATGAGGCTTGAAAGAGATTTAAAGATCTGCAAAGAAAGTGTCCGCATCATGGCATTGAACTGTGGAATTTGGTCCATATTTTCTATAATGGGCTAAGTGGGACAACAAGAACCATCATTGATGCAGCTGCAGGTGGAACCTTCATGAAGAAGACAACACATTGTTACACCCCGTAGTTCCAGGGTATGTATATGAGGACGTACGTACGAGAATACGACATTAAAATTGGAAAGGAAGAAAGATGTGATTTTTCGACGGAAAAGTTTCCGGATTTTGTGAAGGAAAAAGGTTCGTTAATAGGAATTGGATTCCCAGATTTGGTATTCGGATTTCTTGGATTATTAGAGAATTATGGAATTTTATTTCCGGATTTGGTCACGTGGGGCACACGGAGAAAAATTTACAGTTTTGTGGGGCCCACTTTGTTTTCGAGATTTTGGATTTTCGGATATTTTCGGAAGATGAAATATTTTGGACGAGTGGGAGGGCGACAAATGGCACCCCCATGTGGCCATGTGGCCGAAATGTCTTGACACTTGGCCTCTTGGCCGATTGGTCTTGACATGTTGCTAGCCACTTGTCTTGCTTGGACAAGTGGCTTGTGGCACACACACTTGTCCCCAAGATCTACCACACACTTGCTTTCATCTTGGCCATTGATTATTCTATAAATACCCCCCTTGAGCTTGCAAGATTTCTTCATCACTTAAACATTTTCCAAGTGAAAAATATACTCATCCTCCTGTAGTCTCGTGGACCCCACCTGTTGAAAAATTCCTTTAACTCTTGTTGTTATCCCAAATAACTTAGCCTAGTATCCCTAGTAGTATTCCAAAGTTATTTCAATACTAAGAACCCGAAAATACTACTTTATTCCAATAGTCGCAAAATGAAACCCTAGGAAAATCTTCATAGCTTGGATGGAGTGTTAAGAGAAGTTGTTTAGAAACTTCTAAGGGTCGCTTGGAGCGGATTGGAGTGTAAGGAATAGGAGCTAAACGTTTCTCAGGATCGACTTATAAATCTTGGATAATTTTGGGCTTATCGAGGTAATGATCTATGTCCTTTTATTGTAATTGGAAATTACATATTGTAGTAGTTTATATTGAGTAAGATATTTGGAAGGATGATTAAAAAAAATTGAACTGTATTTACATTGGACTGTATTCTGATGGCGATGTAGTATTGCAGTGTGTGATTTTGTACACGTCAGGGTAGACATGTAATCCACTTGAGTTGGCTTGGTAGCGGGCCTTGATATAGGAGGATATTTATATGATCATGCGGGGAGAGTCTTTGCGATTTTTCCGTAGAATAAGGAATCAGATACTTAGAATATTCTACGAAGAAATTTAGAAGTTGATAGATGTATTGTGATTGTTATAGGTGGATATCCTGCGCGCGACATACTCGACTTGGCTTGTGGATTAAGCCGAAGAGGTATGTGATTGTTCCTATTCTCTTGAGCATGATATTTGTGAAATATATATAGTGCGGTAGATGCACGTGTGTTAAAGGAGTTTGATTTGCCTTTTGTGTCCTTGACTCGATTCTAAAGCTAAGTGACTTGTTATGAAATATTAAGGACTTGAATTATGTTAAAAAGTTGTAAAACCTCATTCGTGAGTAATGGGTGCTTAGTCTTTTAAAGAATAAAGTTATCTTGATTTCGGAAATGAGAGTAGTTGTCCTTGGTTGGTTTAAAACATAAAGTGTTATAATAGCTTTATGGGAAGTTAGTTATAACAACTTTATGAAAACAAAAGAATGGTTTTATTATTGGATTTAAAATGATAACTTGACACTTTAAAAGTTTGGAGGTTGGTTTCCTTAAAAGATATGAGATTTGATTTAAAGATTATGAGACTAATTTTTGAAAGTAAAGAGACTTGACTTATAAACAACTTGATTTTGGAAAGGAGAAGTAACTTGTTTTAAAGGTATAGGTTACTTGTTTTGAAACGAGTAAGACACTTGGTTTAAAAAGTATATTGCTACTTGACTTTAAAAAGGAGAAGTGTCTTTGTTTTAAAGGAAGGAATGGTATTGTCTTGTTTTGGTTTAAAAAGAAGGAATGATGTTGTTTTGATTTACTTAAGATGATAGTTACTCTATGAATGATACTACGGGTATTAGTATCGCGTGATTTTGTACTTAAAAAGGGTTCTTTTTAAGAGAGTTGAAGTATGTAGTACTTTGGGGTTAAAACCCGGATTTGTTGACATGAAATGAAAGTACCTTGTGTGAGTAACTTGCCTATGTTTTGCTTGTGATAGCCTTATAATAATTTCTTGTTGGTTTGATAAGTAAACATGATAGGATACTACGGGCGTTAGTATCTTGGGACTTTTATGTGAAAGGGGTTTTCTTGTTGTGCTTATGTTGTTTACGATAAGCCGGTTGCGCTTGTATTACATCACATACCCCCCTGACTTGTTATGTTGACGCGGGTTAGCTACCCCGTCGAGGAATACCTCATGCGGGTCCATGTGACCTATGCAGACTCTGAGTCCAGAATCACTCCGGTGTGTTACGCTGCGTCGAGAATACCTCATGCGGTCCCAGTGGCTACGCGGATTGCGAGTCGAGGAAATGTCGCGGGTTAGCTACCCCCAATTCGAGGAGTACCTCATGCGGGCCCAGGTGGCCTATGCGGAACTGCGGGAGTTCCAAGGTTAGACGCGCACAATGATACTGAGGCGAATGGCCCAACTTCGATCATTTGGCGGTCTAGAAAGACCTCGCGATACAGTTTTATAGCATTGTTGGTACGGTAGGTTCTGGTGGTTGGCTATGCCTTCGTACTTGCCCCGTACGGTTTGTATGACACAGGTAGGACCTGGTGTTCATGTGTATTCTTTGGTGTTACTATATCATGGACTGCCGACAGTGAGGAAGGAATTCCACGGGCATGATTGATATTGTGGGCATGAGACCCATGGTTATATTTGAGTGATGACTTTGAGGGCGTGAGTCCCTGACTTGACATGACTGCTTATATATTGTAATCGTAGTTTGGTTATCATACATGTCTCTGTTTTTATACAGAATGTTATGATTTCATTTAGTACTTTCGATTTCACATACTTTACTGTTATCTTGACCTCGCCCGAAGCTGCGTTAAATCTGCGGTAGGTACATCGGTTGTTGATCCTCGCTCTTAGGATCACAGTTCAGCGTTTGGGAAGCTCCGTTTCTCCGGAGGCTTATCTTTTGGTATGATTCCCTGAGATTGTAGGTACTTGTACATTCAGGGGTATGGCGGGGCCCTGTCCCGTCGTAGTTGTTATAAAAACTCTTAGAGTGCATAATCTTGTTGTGGGCGGGTTTGTAAAGGATGTAATCGTCGGTTTGATATATATATACGTGAAGGTGACCGTTTTGGTTTGCTTTGTTTCTTATTTTATGTCTTGTTTCATGTTTAAGTTTTTATTTCCTGATTTTCTCGATGTTGTATCACTAGGGTGCCGGGGTAAGGCACCGATGTCGCCCGAGGTCGGGTCGTGACAAAAGTGGTATCGAGCGATTAATCCTCGGAAAGTGTCTACGCACCATATCTAGTAAGTCTTGATTATCGGCGTGTTGTGCACCACACCTATAATCGTGAGGCTATAGGATATTTAGGATTGATTTCCATTCTTCTCACTCGAGATCGTGCCTTAGAGTGTGTTATAAGTTGGACTCCTCCGACGTATTCTTTTACCGCTATGCCTCTGCGCAAGGCAACCGAGGCCCGAGAGGCAAGCGAGAGGAGGCTGCGAGTAGAACACGAGAGGGTTACAAGGGCACCGACCCGATCATCACCGAGGTGGTGCTTCATCTGAGGAGTTCTGCGATGTCGCCACCCAAAGAAGTTTAGCATCGCGACAGCGATTCTCGCGGCCATGATATCCGAGCCTTGATTCTGGCGGGAAGCAGAGAATATGGATTACAAAGGATGGGACCAGGTTACTAGCTAGGATTTTAGCAACCAGAGAGTATAGAGTGCACCGATATATCACGGGTCTAGATGATTATCTAGTAAAGGGTTGTACAAGAGTAGCTCTTCAGTCAGGCATGGACATTGCCCGCATACAGGCTTATGCGCGGCAGACTGAGAAACGTAGAGATCGACGGATTAACCAAGATCAGCAGAAGAGGGCCAGAACAACAGGGTCCTTTGGCAACTTTCGAGGCGAACCGCCTCAACAGCAGACTGGTTATGCGCCTCCGCCCGATCTGAGTGGTCCTCACGAGCTTGGGGCGTTCGGGGTATGCAGGAGTTGGTCAAAGCTCCAGGGTTTCTGGTTCACAGATTTACATAGGTTCTAGCCAGCCAGACTCAGTTTTCCCTCAGTGTTCACTATGTGGTAGACGTCATCTCGGGAAATGTCATCTTTTTACTAATGCTTGCTTTACCTGCGGCCGTCAGGGCCATGTGAGGAGATAATGTCCTAGTAGGAAGGATACAGGTGGGATGACTCAGTCTACCAGGTCAGTTGCGGATTCGGTGGTTCGGAGAGGAAGGGGTGTTAGCCAGAGGAGGCCACCCCCACCTCGGTGTGGCCGTTGTGGTAGGTGTCATTGTGGGGAGTGTCGTACTACTTCGACAGCTTGTTATGCTTGTGGCCAGCAGGGCCATTTCGTGAGAAATTGTCCGACCATAGGTAGCACGGATGTAGAGACTCAGCCTTCAGGATTAGTGGCTAGTTCATCACCTTCTAATCATGCGCAGGCGTGATTTTGATTAGAGTGACGAAGGGAAAGTGGAGCAATAGTTACAGGTATATCTTTAACCCTCTATAGATTAGTAGGCGTGACATGATGATTTAATGTTAAGTGTTATGTTCAGATAGCATTGTGTAAATTGTGATTTAGAGACCATGATTAGTTGAAAAAGTAAGTTTGGGGACAGGAAAATGGTGAGCCTTAGAATATTACGCGTGGAGACCTTAGATGCGAGGCCGTCTTGAGTAAAAGATTTTTACGATTGACCTTTGTCGGTGTGCATAGTATACGTGGGGTATAATTGTGTGATAAGTCCATAAGTGGTGTGAAATTAAAGGGGGTAGTTGAGCTAAGAAGACCACTAGGTTTTCGTGACTTGAGTAGTGAGATTGTTCCGGACCGGGAACAAGAGTTTGGTACGAGATGGGTCGGGTTGAGGCACGGTCGCGGGTTAACCCGCAGCCCGGAATAAGGTGGGGTCAGTTTGAGGTGATCCCGCTAGGTGATAGGGTCACGAGGGTGCTAGGCCCAAGTTTAGGTAACCACCGTATGAGTTCGTGGATGCGTTCGACCAGAATCAGATCGTGAAGGCCGGGAATGACCTTAAAGGAATGTGAGGCTAGTAAGATGACCAAGTTTGGAGGTCATAACTCCAAGGTTTTGGAAACTGAAGTGATAACTGAAGTGTGGTACGTGTAATAGAAAGAGTTCAAGTGTACGAGAAGGGTACGACGAGTAAGGAAAGAAGTGAACGTGTGTTAAGAGAATGGAAGTGATCATTTTTGTGAAGTGAAGGTGCAAAGAGAGTATCCTTTAGACCTTGGGTAGGAGCTTATAATGATGTTATGCACGTTAGAGGTGATTCCTCGTTGGCTTGGATTGAAGTTTTGCGCATGTGTTATATTATGGCCAGGTGTGGCATAATTGGTTTTGTAAGTATAGTAGTGAAGACTATACCGCCGCATGTATGTTTTGAGACTTAGAAGGAACATTCGAGACGAATGTTTCTAAGGGGGAAAGAATTTCACACCCCGTAGTTCTAGTATATGTATATGAGGACGTACGTACGAGAATACGACATTAAAATTGGAAAGGAAGAAAGATGTGATTTTTCGACGGAAAAGTTTCCGGATTTTGTGAAGAAAAAATGTTCGTTAATGGGAATTGGATTCCCAGATTTGATATTCGGACTTCTTAGATTATTAGAGAATTATGGAATTTTATTTCCGGATTTGGTCACGTGGGGCCCACGGAGAAAAAATTACGATTTTGTGGGGCCCACTTTGTTTTCGAGATTGTGGATTTTCGGATATTTTCGGAAGATGAAATATTTTGGACGAGTGGGAGGGCGACACATGGCACCCCCATGTGGCCATGTGGCCGAAATGTCTTGACACTTGGCCTCTTGGCCGATCGGTCTTGACATGTGGCTAGCCACTTGTCTTGCTTGGACAAGTGGCTTGTGGCACACACACTTGTCCCCAAGATCTACCACACACTTGCTTTCATCTTGGCCATTGATTATTCTATAAATACCCCCCTTGAGCTTGCAAGATTTCTTCATCACTTAAACATTTTCCAAGTGAAAAATATATACTCCCTCCTTTGTAGTCTCGTGGAAACCCCACCCCTTGTGGAAAAATTCCTTCAAGTGTTGTTGTTATCCCAAATACCTTAGCCTAGTATCCCTAGTAGTATTCCAAAGTTATTTCAATACTAAGAGCCCGGAAATACTACTTTATTCCAATAGTCGCAAAAAATGAAACCCTAGGAAAATCTTCATAGCTTGGATGAAGTGTTAAGAGATGTTGTTTAGAAACTTCTAAGGGTCGCTTGGAGCGGATTGGAGCGTAAGGAATAGGAGCTAAACGTTACTCAAGATCGACTTATAAATCTTGGATAATTTTGGGCTTATCAAGGTAATGATCTATGTCCTTCTATTGTAATTGGAAATTACATATTGTAGTAGTTTATACTGAGTAAGATATTTGGAAGGATGATTAAAAAGAATTGAACTGTATTTACAGTAGACTGATGTAGTATTACCGTGGGACAGTTTTGTACACGTCCGGGTAGACGTGTAATCCACTTGGAGTTGTTGGCTTGGTAGCGGGCCTTGATATAGGAGGATATTTATATGACTGCGGGGGGGAGGTGCTGCCCGATTTTCCGTAGAATAAGGAACTGTATACTTAGAATATTCTACGAAGAAATTTAGAAGTTGATAGGTGTATTGTGATTGTTATAGGTGGATATCCTGCGCGCGGCATACTCGACTTGGCTTGTGGATTAAGCCGAAGAGGTATGTGATTCTTCCTATTCTCTTGAGCCTGATATTTGTGAAATATATATAGTGCGGTAGATGCACGTGTGTTAAAGGAGTTTGATTTGCCTTTTGTGTGCTTGACTCGATTCTAAAGCTAAGTGACTTGTTATGAAATATTAAGGACTTGAATTATGTTAAAAAGTTGTAAAACCTCATTCGTGAGTAATGGGTGCTTGGTCTTTTAAAGAATAAATTTATCTTGATTTCGGAAATGAGAGTAGTTGTCCTTAGTTGGTTTAAAACATAAAGTGTTATAATAGCTTTATGGGAAGGTAGTTATGACAACTTTATGAAAACGAAAGAATGGTTTTATTATTGGATTTAAAATGATAACTTGACACTTTAAAAGTTTGGAGGTTGGTTTCCTTAAAAGATATGAGATTTGATTTAAAGATTATGAGACTAATTTTTGAAAGTAAAGAGACTTGACTTATAAACAACTTGATTTTGGAAAGGAGAAGTAACTTGTTTTAAAGATATAAGTTACTTGTTTTGAAAAGAGTAAGACACTTGGTTTAAAAAGTATATTGCTACTTGACTTTAAAAAGGAGAAGTGTCTTTGTTTTAAAGGAAGGCATGGTATTGTCTTGTTTTGGTTTAAAAAGAAGGCATGATGTTGTTTTGATTTACTTAAGATGATAGTTACTCTATGAATGATACTACGGGTATTAGTATCGCATGATTTTGTACTTAAAAAGGGTTCTTTTTAAGAGAGTTGAAGTATGTAGTACTTTGGGGTTAAAACCCGGATTTGTTGACATGAAATGAAAGTACCTTGTGTGAGTAACTTGCCTATGTTTTGCTTGTGATGGCCTTGTAATAATTTCTTGTTGGTTTGATAAGTAAACATGCTAGGATACTACGGGCGTTAGTATCTTGGGACTTTTATGTGAAGGGGGTTTTCTTGTTGTGCTTATGTTGTTTACGATAAGCCGGTTGCGCTTGTATTACATCACATACCCCCCTGACTTGTTATGTTGCCGCGGGTTAGCTACCCCCGATGCGAGGAATACCTCATGCGGGTCCATGTGACCTATGCGAGCTACTGAGTCCGAGAATCACTCCGGTGTTACGCCGACGCGAGAATACCTCATTCGGTCCAAGCGCTGCGGATTGCGGAGTCCAGGAAATGTCGCGTTAGCTACCCACGCGGTGAGTACTCACGCGCCCAGGTGGCCTATGCGGAACTGCGGGAGTTCCAGTGTTAGACGCGCACAATGATACTGAGGGCGAATGGCCCAGCTTCGATCATTTGGCGGTCTAGAAAGACCTCGCGATACAGTTTTATAACATTGTTGGTACGGTAGGTTCTGGTGGTTGGCTATGCCTTCGTACTTGCCCCGTACGATTTGTGTGACACAGGTAGGACCTGATGTTCATGTGTATTCCTTGGTGTTACTATATCATGGACTGCCGGCAGTGAGGAAGGAATTCCACGGGCATGATTGATATTATGGGCATGAGACCCATGGTTATATTTGGGTGATGACTTTGAGGGCGTGAGTCCCTGACTTGATACGATCGCTTATATATCAGGTATCAGTAGTTTGGTTATCATACATGTCTCCTATTTTTATACAGACTGTTATGATTTCATTTTAGTACTTTCAGTTTCACATACTTGGTACCTGTTGTACTGACCTCCTTCGGGGGGTTGCGTTCATGCCGCAGGTAGAGGTACATCGGTTGTTGATCATCGCTCTTAGGATCACAGTTCAGCGTTTGGGAAGCTCCGTTTCTTCGGAGGCTTATCTTTTGGTATGATTCCCTGAGATTGTAGGTACTTGTACATTCGTGGTATGGCGCCCGTCCGTCGTAGTTGTTATAAAAACTCTTAGGTGCAGAGTAATCACTGTGGACAGGGTTTGTAAAGGATGTAACTGTTCGATTTGATATATATATACAGGAAGGTGATCGTTTTGGTTAGCCTGTTTCTTATTTTATGTCTTGTTTCATGTTTAAGTTTTTATTTCCGCTGATTTTCTCTGACGTTGTATCACTAGGGTGCCCGGGGTAAGGCACCAGTCGCGGGCCCTAGGTCGGGTCGTGAAACACATGAGGCCCATGATTTGCTAGAGGACATGACCACTAATAACCATGTGCCATATGCTAGAGGGGTAAGTGGAAGGAGAGCGATAGGCGTTCATGAGATCGATGCCATTACAGCGTTAAATGCACAAGTTGCTCTCTTGACCAAGCAACTTCAGAAGAACACATTGTCAGTGAATGCAGTTCAGACGCCAATGAATTATGAGATGTGTGGGGGTCCTCATACTTTTGATAGGTGCCCATCTGCAGACCCCAACAACATTCCTATTGAGCAAGCAGAATGTCAGGCAGTGGGGAATTACCAAAGACCCCAGAACAACCCCTATTCAAATACTTACAATCCAGGGTGGAGGAATCACCCTAAATTTTCATGGAGGGGTGATCAAGTGCAACCGAACCAGTTCAGAGGCCAATACCACAATCAACAACCATTTAACCAGGCCTCATCTTCCCAACAAGACACCTCGCTTCCACAAGCAGGCTGCATTAATCATGAGCAACCTTGTTAACACTTATGAATTCACAAACCCAGTTCATGGCAGAGACAAGGTCCTCTATAAGGAACTTGGAAACTCAGGTGGGACGGCTGACAAAAATGACAAATAACAGGCCGCAAGGCACTCTTCCTAGTAATACAAAGATGAATCCCAGAGAGCAGTGTCAGGAAGTACATTTGAGAAGTGGGAAGCAGCTAGAATAACCTACACCTCAGCCTGTGGTAGAACAGAGAGTTGAGAAGAGAGTAGATACAGAGAAGGATGGGGTTACTGAGGACCACCCTATTTTAGAGAAGTCTCCAACAGTTCCAGTGAGGGAATACACAGAGAAGATTCCTTACCCTCAGAGGTTGCAAAGGAAAGCAGTTGATAAGCAATTCTCCAAGTTCTTGGAGGTATTTAGAAAGATGCACATTAACATCCCCTTTATTGAGGCGTTGGAGCAAATTTCTACTTATTTCAAATTCATGAAGGAAATTCTTGGGAAGAAAAGGAAGCTAGCTGAGTATGAGACAATGGCATTGGCAGAGGAATGCAGTGCCATCTTGCAGAAGAAACTGCCCCCAAGCTTAAGGATCCAGGGAGCTTCACATTGTCTTGCACAATTAGTAGGGTGACATGTAAGAGGGCCCTGTGTGATTTGGGGGCCAGCATAAATCTCATGCCCTTGTTAGTTTTCAAGAGGTTGGGTTTGGGTGAAGCCAAACCAACCACAGTGAACTTGCAGTTGGCGGATAGGACAGTGGGGCATCCCAGGGGAATAATTGAAGACGTATTGGTTAAGGTGGGGAAATTCTTCTTTCCTGCAGACTTCCTCATCATTGATATGGAGGAAGATGATGAAATCTCTATCATCTTGGAAAGACCATTCTTGGCAACTGGGAGAGCCTTGATTGATGTGGAAAGGGCGAGCTGAAACTCAGAGTTGAGGATGAAGAGATGATGTTCAAGGTGTTTAAACACACCGTTGAACCCCCAGTCATAAGCAAGTGTTTTCCAGTCAGCACTGTTAGCACATCAGTTGAGCCAGCACAGGCCAAAGCGAAGGAAATCAGTCCGCCAGTACAGATGAGCAACACTAAACCTTCTCTTGAGAAAATGGAGAAAAGAAAAACAGAAGGCGAAAGAGAAAAATGATTATGAAATGGGTAGGTTTTGGGGTTAAGTTACCCCATGCTTCTTGATAAGAAACATGCGTCTGGCTAAAAGACGTTAAAGACAGCGCTACTTGGGAGGCAACCCAAGGTTTTTAAATTTATGCAATTTAGTTTTAGTTAGAACAGTCTCACGGAAGGTATTGTTTACATGTTGTGATGACAGGTACATGGCTAAAAAGTGGAGGATGAAAAATGTGAGAGAGGGATGAAATCGGCTCGGCGCCACGACGCTCAGCAGAGGGCCATGGCGCCGAGAATGCAGCAATAGAATTTGGCGCCACGGGCGAATCGAGCGCCACGACGAAAGTCTGAAGGTCTCAAGTTTGGGCGACACTACGCCAAATCGAGAGCCACTACGGAAGCTCGTAAAGTCATGGAGTTTAGCCACGCCGTAAGTTCGTGAGGGTCGCGGATGTTTCAGCGCCACGGCCGTCTCGTGGCGCCACAACGAAAAATCTGAAAAATAAAGAGCCCTAGAAACGATTTCCCTCTTCCATTCTGACGGGATTTCTGACGTTATCTGGCATGCATTATCCGCCGCCACCGCCACCGCCACCGCCACCATTTTAAACCACAAGTCTGTAAGTTGTCCCATCTTTCTTTTAGTTTTGAGTCTTGCACACATTAGGGACAATGTGTGATTTAAGTTTGGGGGGGAGTTCTTAGTTTATTTTTGATGTGTTTTTGAGTTTTTTTGTTGATATTTCTAGGTTTATTTGAGTCTAAATTATTTTTTATTTTTTTAAGATCATGCATGTTGTAGTTACTTGAAACGCCTAGTGAAGTAAAGTGGAATAATGTAATGGAATTAGAAGCAACCATCTGAACACTTAGGTTAGATATGCCAAGAATTCATGGAATCAAACTATTTGGGATATCTTGTTTGACTTATGCATTGTTAATGATTAAGCCTATGTGTCTCTGCTTGCTTGTTATTTGAGGTGAAATAGTTAGGATATATATGTTAGGGAGATGACTCAGGCATTTCTTTGTTAGCCATTTCTTACCATTCATTTCCTATCCCTGACATTACAAATTGTATCCCTAGTCAGCCCTTTGAGCCTGAAAATAAGATCTTTCTTTGACACCCTGTAATTCCATATGTGTGCCATAAGTGAAAGAAAAAAAATTGAGATGTTTGTAATATAAAGTGTTGAAAAAAAGTCAAAAGAGAGTGAACAATTTTGTTGCACCCTAATGAAAAATAATAATAAATAGGCAAAAGCCTAAGTTTGGGGGTGTCTGCTATTCACCACACACCTCATTCTCTCAAAACAAAATAGGGGAAAGATAGATATGAGGTTAAAAAGAAAATCAAAAGAAAATGGAAGAATCGAAAGCAAAAGAGCTTATGGTACGTAAGATTGAGCCTAAAAGCCTATTTTTACCTACCCCTGCCTAAGCTTACATTACAACCCTGAAAATCCCTGAAGATCTCTAATGTGTGTATCCATGATTAGTGGAGAATAACAAGTGAATATGCCACAGGATTTTGAAATTAACATGCATAGTTAGGTATTCTTACTTCCATTGAGCATGATTAAATTGAATTTGCGAAATATCAGACTTGATGTGTTTAAAATGCTAAAAATCCATGCTATATGTTCCTGCATATTATTCTACTAACCTTCATGTTGTTCTAAGTAACAATGATGCAGCAAATTGATCAGTGTCTTTTGAGTCATTTTATTTTCTGTTCTTTCGTGTCTCTATTTTTATTTTTGATCTTTACTCGAGGGCGAGCAAAGGTTAAGTTTGGGGGGTGTTTGATCGGTGTATTTTATATACACCTTTTGAGTCATTTTTAGTTAGTCTTTTGCCTCTTTTTGTATAAATATGTGTCGTGTTAGGATATATTTTCTTTCTTTTGAGTCACAGTGGTTTAAAGTGGCACATTGGTGAAAAGGAAGGCAGAAACAGAGGTTCCAGAGCTCAAAAAGCTGAAAAGTTGGCAACCCGGGCGAGAAATAGGGCGGTGTCGTGGCGCCACCATCACAGAATAGCGGCCACGACGCCTGCGGCTGATTCGCGAAGTTTCGCGGCGCACGATTCAGGCCGTGGCGCCGACGCGAGAATTTAGTCAAATACGAATAGGATTGGGCCAAGCCCAAGAAGGAAAAGGTTTTGCACGTTTTGGGTGATATAAAAGGACCTTTTAGGTCAGATTTGAGGGGTTAGACACCTTACCATTCATCACAACATTAGATCAAGATTGAAGACTTATTTTTGAGTAATTTCTTGTTCTTTACTTTATTTCTTTCTAGTATATGTTGGATACTATTTTAGTTTTTGACATGTCTATGACTAGGAACTAACTTAATTTAGGGCTTTCCATGTCGAATCGCTTGAATCTCGTTTTATGAATTAATGCAAGATTTTGGTTTCTTCTTATTATTATTGAGATTTATTCAATAATTGTTTTGATTGCTTGGTAATTAATTGATCACTAATTATCATCACTTATATGATTTCTAATCGAAATCCGAAAAGGGAGATTGTGAATATGATATAGTTGAATAAACATAGGTTAAAATCGTGGACGAAAGTACCATGATACTTGTGTAGTTTAATAGGTTATTGTTCTTAATCCTCTTTTGTGGTAAATCTTGTCATCGAAAGATAGAAGGGTTCTACACTGGAGTTGAGTGTTTATATTACCTTAACATGAGTATAAAATGGCTTAGTTAACCTGCTATCTCAACATAGAAGAAGAACCTTAATTATTTGCATTAACGAGTAAAGCGAGCGGATAGTTGAGGAGATTTGGAAGCCCTATTTCCACCATATCTGAAGTAAAGTAAAGTAATTTAGTTAGCGTCTATAATCATAGCTATAAACAAACCATCAAATTATCGGTCACCAAATAGATACTACAAAATAGAGGTTGATAATTGGATACTAATCCCTGAGGACGATAACTCAGTCTTCTAGACTATATTACTTGTCACGATACGTGCACTTGCGTTTAGCGTGTGTATAAATCGCGCACCATGCAACCTGTAGTTTTGCGTGTATTTTAGGTACCGTAGTACCCGACTCAACGTTTTCCAGTGATCATCACTTGGATTACGGGTGAACCTAGCCAACTTGTTGACCGCATAGGTGATATCAGGTCTGATGCAATTTGTTATGTACATCAAACTGCCAATCACCTGCGCATATCGCTTCTGGCATACGGGCGCACCATGATTTTTATCAATATTTTGATTTATATCCAGTGGTGACATTATCGGCGAACTGTCGAACATCTCAAATATTCTCAAGACATCCTCGATGTAGTTAGACTGAGATAAGACCAGTCCGCCAGATGTCTTAGAGATCTTGATTCCTAAGATGAAATCTGCAATACCCATATCCTTCATGTCAAAATATTATTTCAACATATTCTTAGTCTCTAGGATCAGCCCAGGACTGCTCCTTGTGAACAATATATCGTCTACGTAAAGGTATATCATGACGAATGAGTCGACATTTCCTTTCATGTAGACACATTTGTCACACTCATTAATGACGAACCCTTTCAATAATAGAGTACTATAAAATTTCTCGTGACATTGCTTCGGGGCATGTTTCAGCCCATACAGAGATTTGACAAGCTGATAGACCTTCTTCTCTTGTACTGGAACCACATACACTTCGGGCTGGTCCATATAGATTTCTTCTTCCAAATCACCATTTAGGAAGACTGTCTTGACATCCAGTTGATGTATTTCAAGATCTCGCTACGCGACGATAGCTATGAATACTCGTATGGACGTCATTCTAGACACCGTAGAGTAGGTGTCAAAGTAATCAAGGCTCTCTTTTTGTCGATAGCCCTTGACTACCAACGTGGCCTTGTACTTGTCTAAGATCCATCTGCTTTCAACTTCCGTTTGAGTATCCATTTACAACCCAACAGTTTGTTTTTCAGAGGAAGATCAACCAACTTCAGGTTGTGCAGAATGAAGTCTATCTCACTCTCTATAGCTTCTTTCCAGAGCGGTGCTTCTGGTGTTGACAACTCTTCAGCAATTGTTCGTGGTTCGTTATGAGTTATATAAGCTACAAAGTCCGGACCGAAGGACTTGTCTTTCCTGGCCCTTTTGCTTTGTCTTGGTTCCATCTCTGGAACCTCCAAGTCCTGAGAATCTGGAACACTAGATTCTGGATAATCAGCCACTTCGGAGTCCACTGGATCTGAACCGCTTAGATCCGGGAAGTATCGACTCCTGGATCCTCAGAGCTTTATTCATAACTTCGTTTGCGAGAGGTTATGACTCTTTCCTTTCTAGGAAACGAGTCCTCAAAGAAACTGACGTTCCTTGATTCCATGATTGTACCCACATGGATGTCTGGTACATCTGACTTATGTACTAAGAAGCAATAAGCACTATTGTTATTTGCATATCCGATGAATATGCAATCTACAGTCTTAGGACCAATCTTGACCTGCTTTGACTTAGGTACTTCAACCTTTGTCAGACAACCCCACACCTTCAAGTATTTGTAGGTGAGTTTCTTTCCTTTCCTTAGCTCATATGGAGTCTTGTCCTTACCCTTATGTGAGGCTCTATTAAGAATCTTATTAGTGGTAAGGACAACTTCTCCCCACATGTTTTGGGGAAGGCCAAAATTTATGAGCAAGGCATTCATCATTTCCTTCAAAGTATGGTTCTTGCGTTCAATGACATCGTTTGATTGAGGTGAGTAAGGAGCCATCGTTTGATGAACAATACCCGATTGGGCACAATATTCTTCAAAAGGCGCTACATATTCTCCCCATTTATCGCGACAAATTGATTTAATTTCTTTCGCTTAGTTCTTTCTTAACTTCTACTTTGTAGCGGTTGAATACTTCAAAGGCTTCATCCTTACTTTTTAATAAGTAAAAGTAACAATACCTTGTGCTATCATCTATGAAAGTTACAAAGTACTTGTTCCCCCCTCTAGTTTGTGCGAACTTCAAGTCACATATATCGATGTAAATGAGTTCTAGAGGAGCGGTTTCTCTTTCGACGAATCTAAAGGGACTCTTTGAAAGTTTTGCCTCTACGCACACCTCACACTTACGTTGAGGGTTTACGTCGATAACGACAACAACTCCAACTTTACCAACCTTTGGATATATTGATGGTTTACATTCCTAATTTATGATGTCATAAATTAGACGACTCAAGAAAAAGAAGAAGAATACTCAATTTTATTAATAGAAGGCAATACAGATAAGGCATTAACTTTGAAGAGGCCTTCACAGACGAAGCCCCTTCCTAGAAAAATTTCATTCTTAGTGATTACAAATTTATTGGACTCAAATAATAGCCTAAAACCATCATTCACCAATAAAGGTCCAAAAATTAAATTTCTTCTAATTTCCGGGACATGCATCACCTCCTTCAGAGTAAGCTCATTTTCGGAAGTCATCTTCAAGATCACCTTTCCTACCCCAAAGACTCGGAGCGTTGTTGCCCATGAACAACTTATTATCCTTGACTGGTGTATATGTGGAAAAGGCTTCTCTATTGGAACATATGTGACGGGTAACACCCATGTCTATCCACACTGCATAGGATTCTCAATGAGGTTTGCTTCAAGTTCCACCGCCGAGAACTCCTCAATCATATCGTCAAGAAGCGTGTCTTCGACGATGTTAGCCGTGCCCTTGGCTTTCTCTTTATTTTCATTCTTGAGTTTGCAGCAATCCTTGTGTGACCACGTTTCCCACAGTGATGGCATTTCCCATTAAACTTCTCTGTTGTTGGGGCCTTACCATCCTTCTGGAACATACACTTCTTTCTTGTGTTCCCTTTGGCATCTGTCAGATTTGCCTTAGCCTCAGCGGATTGCTTCCCTTTTGACATGACCTTCTTATTATCCTCCTGAATCTGGAGTTTGATAATAAGTTCCTCAAAAGTCATTTTCTTTGTCTTGAGTTTTAAGTAACTCATGAACTCATTCCACGAGAGAGGTAACTTCTCAATTAATGAGGCAACCAAAAATTTCTCATTTGGTTTCATTCCTTCCAAATCCAGGTGATGTAAAATCATTTGGAATTCATGGACTTGAGACATCATAGTTTTGCTGTCCACCATTTGAAATTTCAGAAATTTCCCAACGATAAACTTCTTAGTACCAGCATCTTGTGCGTTGTACTTTTTCTGTAGTTTATCCCACAACTCTTTAGCGCACTAACTGCATAATACAATCGCAGTAGAGGGTCAGACAAATAATCTAGAATATAGTTCCTGCAGATGAAGTCACTATGACTCAATGCATCATGAACCATCTTCACGTCATTAACGACATAGATACCTTGGCCCCCTCCAGCTGTTTCATTTGGCTGAGGGTCCATTTCATCTCCAACTTGTGGAGGATATTTTGTTAGGAAATGAGACATTCCCATAACATACAGAAAGAATAACATCTTCTAATGCCATCTCTTGAAGTTGTTGCCCATAAACTTCTCTGGACGTTTATGGTGGAATCCAGTGGGTGGAGGAACTGTAGTGTTCCCTTGAGCAGTGGCAAAGGTGTTGGTTGAGCCTTGTGCAACAATAGGGAAAGCACTAGGTGTGCCTTGAGCAGCGGCGGAAGGTTGAGCAGCAAATTGTTCGCCTCCAGTCATCTTTGTTGTCACTTACAACGAATATTGTAACATTGTGAGTAAATTGTGAGTACAACAATTACAACAATGAGATGAATGAGATTGTAAGTAACTATTACAAAGACTACAATTTGGAAGTGAGAATAAAGAACAAGAAGTTTGCTGAGTCGAGTGATATTCACTCTGTCCTTAAGACAATATTGCTCCGTATATATCCTTTTACGGTGATTGACAAATTGTCTCCCATGATAAAACAATAACAAACAAGTGAACAAAGAATACTCAAGTGTTTACTAAAAGAAGAACCTTTGAGTGTGTGAAAGAAAACTTAGAGAGGAAGATCAGAAATCTGAGTTTGATGTGTCCTTCCAATTGAGCCAAATGCCTCAATTTATAGTGTAATGAAGATGACCTCCCAACTAGCCAAGTAATGGCTTTCAATATCCATGTAATGACACTTATTGAGAGATTATAATTCAGCCAAATAATGGCTGAATTCAAGTGCCAAGTAATGGAGGATCAATGATCCAAAACTAGCCCAAAAGTCAGAAACTTTTCGTTTCCCATAGACCTCACTGCCAGTGAAGCGTCGTGGCTCTGCCAGGGAGGCGCCGCGGCGCCTGAGCTCCAATAGCTGACTAGGAATTTAGCGCCGCGACTCCAACGATGCTGCGCCGCGGCCCTTCGCGGCTCCGCAGCGATTTCCGACTCATTTCTTCTTTTACACGTCGTACACTTCTTCCTTCATTTACCAACATGAAACACTCGTCATTTGACCAACATCCGTCTTTCATTTTATGTCTCAAACATTTTGTTTACGTACCAATATCTCTTTCACTAAGAAAATTTACGATCCTTGGTACAACGTGTGCACGTGTGTGAAAACGACGTTTCCGACGTGCGGGCCCCCAATTGTTCGAGTCATAAATAATAGGATAAATTTTATTTCACGTTAATAAATTTCCAACAATTATATCCTCGGTGCCCTTTAAATTGCAAATATTTATTTTGAACTTTATATTCGACACCCACTTTGAACCCCAAGGGTGTGACATAGTGGTCATGAAGTAGGTTGAGAACGGTGAGGTTTCAGGTTCAAATCTCCACAAGAGGCAAACCAGTTCTATTCCCTAACTTCTTTTGCTGCGTTGTTGAAGTTTCGGGTATTATTCTTTTTGACATCATAAGAAAAGAAGTTTCCGGTACCATTCCTGTGCCATTGTGCCTTGCTTTGCATTATGGAAGAGGAGAGGACTTGTGAACACTTTGTTTATCCCCGCTATGCTAGCAGGTTCTGGCTGCAGTAAGCTTTAGCTTTTCATGGTGTGATCTAGCCGCTTGCTCAAAAGCTTGCATCTTGCCTCTGTAGATCTGTTTGCCGGGTAAGATGTGGTAGGGGGCAGGTGAATTGATATCACTGATCCCTGGATTATTGTTACGACATATTTCACATTAATGCAATGCCGTAAATAATAAATCATTGACTTCAGCTGATATGAGATCCAGATGATTAGCTGTTTACTGGCTGTAATGGATGTTCTATTGGTGTGTCTGTATGCATTGATTAGGTATTTTCACATGGTACAGTAAAATGAAAATCGCTTTGGTATTTAGTACTATTTGTGCAGCAGAATGAATGTTTAAAAATGGCATGTGTGAAAGCAGCAGTTTGGACTGCAATTGCACTGGTTAGTTTTTGGTTGTATGTACTACTTGAGAATTCCCAAGGAAGAATGTTCTTCCTCAGTTGTTTTGTTATCATTTACTATATTCTTGTGGTTTTCTTTGCTTAATCAACGTAACTAGGTCAGGAAAGACAATCTCTTCCTGTTGTGCTTTGCCTCTTTGATAGGGCATCTTACACCTGATAGCATACAGCTGAATTTAGGGGTCTCTTCTTGTTTTTTCTTTTTTCCTTTTCTTTCTTCTCAATGACAAGGAAATATGGTTACCCTGTTGTAAGATTGGCTGGCGAAGGCAAGTGTTTTCTGCTTGTCGCATTGTTGTGCAATTCAACTTACACTAGGACAAGAATATTAAGCGGAAAACGTGTAGGAGAAAAGTTAGAAATTGTTTATAACATCATGTAGTTGCTGTTGGACAATGGCCAAAAGCCTAGGAAGTATGCTTTAATGGTAGACCTTCTAAAGAAAGTATCTTTCATCATACACTTCCCACAAAATGGTTATTCCTCCAGAGGGGAAAAGAAGCAAAGTAATGTTAGAAATGTTCCAAGGTATCAAAAGGAAACCTATTTATATTGTGCCTCTGCTCATTTCGTATCAAACCATAGAATCAAAGCAACAAATATCCATTTCCTACACAAACAATATTCTTGTTAAATGGCTACCCGGAGGTCATCGTTTCGCTTTCGCCTTCCCTGGTCTCAAGATGAACCAGCTTCACCTCAAGAACCAGCAAGCCAACCATCTACTAGACCCAACACCAGCATGGATCCTCCTACGACAACTCGTCCGGCAGCAGGATTACAGCCAGCTGCACAGGCCACCAGCAGAACCAGTCTGTCCACAGCTGAATCCCCAACTAATAACCAGCCACCGAACCCCACGAAAAACACCACTGCTGGAATTCCTGCTTCACCAACTCAAGCTGGAACCAAGAACAATCAGCTCCCCAACACCAGCACTACTCCACCTAGCCCTATCAAACCCTCCACTACAAGCACGAGCCTGACTCCTGTTAATCCTACCACTGCTGAAACCCAAACCCCTCTTCAACCCTCTAATATGAACTCTACCTTCACAAATTCTCCAGCGACGTCTCAAACTACTACCAGTAAACCGACTACACCAAAGATTGCTCAGAGGCCAGCATTTAGGCCTGCAGGGGCAGCTCCCTCTCCCAAGAATCGGGCATCCAGAAACGAGTCTCAACCCTCATCACCGCCTCAAGCAACTAATAAGTCCCGTATCTCATCTCCACCATCTTCTCCGTCTGATGCAGCAACTAAGTCCCGGTTGTCTCAATCTCCGTCTTCATCTCGCTCAGCTCCTCAATCACCAGCTACAACTTCAACATCCTCCCCAGCACGCAAGGCTTCCCAGGTCCATTTAACTAAAACAAGCCAAGAGTCTTCATATTCTCCATCTGTTGTAAAAACTCAAATGCGAGAAAAGAATCAGGCAGCTACTCTGCCAACATCGCCACCCAAATCATTGCAAGAGATCTCAGGGCTTTCTTTCCAATCCACACAAGCACGGTCACCCATTCTAGATAAGAAAGAACCAACAGAACAAATGGAGCTTCAAACTAAGAAAGAAACCATGTCAGATGAAGCAAAAGTAAGTTTCACAGACAAGGCAATGCAACCTTCGGAGGTATCAGTACTGAAATCCTCCATGACAGGCACTACAGAAGGGCCATCTGAGAAATCAGATTCTTCAAGTATCACTGGTGAATCTAAGATGCTCAAAGAGTTAGCTAGCAACATTCAGGAAACCAAGGAAGTGGTGCACGAGATAAGAGGTAAGGACTATGGTGCTGGAGGAAACACTAGACAAGTTAAACCAAAGCAAGCAGATATAGTGAAGCAATGGGAGGCTACTAAAGATAACATTTTGGTGAACCCTGTTTCTAATGGAAGACAAATGAAAGCAAGTTCATCGCAGACGAGGAACAAAACTATAGCCACTGGTTCTAGTCAGAAAACTGCAGTATCCAGTGAGCCACATATTCCCCTACACAAAGATATCAATGATAACATCTCCAAGGTTCTGAATAGAGTAGCAGTTGGAGACGGCACGCAAGAAACTGGAAAAAGACCAGTGAATGTGATCACTCTCACAGGTGATAATAGAGGATCATCTATGCAACTTGGTCCCATCTCATCCACGAAAGGAGGGCGAATCCACATTCATAGAGGATATAAAATCAACCCTGACGAAAGCGGTGATGCAACCACAGATGGAGAGGGAAGTTCAAAGAGAAGAAGATCAAAAGATGGTAATGCTAAGGAGGATCAAACGATAGCTGCATACATAAATTGCAATGTACAGGGCATCAACAACTCTATTTCATTTAACAGTTCCATTACAGAAAGAAATCCAGGTGTACATATGTCGATCACACGTATGCCTTCAGAACCTGTATATTCAGGTGAGAAAACAGGACTATTTGAGGCACACAAGGCAGAATCCAGTGTTACACCTGCCAGAACAATCAGAAGAAGATGTCTCAAAGGCCTTTTCCTTGAATCAAGTGATTCTGATCCAGATAAACCTGAAAAACCTCGGCGACATGGTTGTCGTGTTGCCTGCAATGAGAAGAAGAAAATAGCTAGATAAATGTTCTACTACAGTTGTTCTTGGCAAGGTAGAAGGAAAAGAGTTCCTTGTATACATATTTAATACTAATCTGCGTGTCAAGAAAATGTAATAATATGCGAGTGATCCATTAAATATGTGTTTGGTCTACTTCAGCAGATTTTATGTCACAAAGAGAATGGATAGAAATCTGAATAAAAAAGAGAAACAGAACACACAAATAGCAAAAGGATATCCTCTGTAATTTAAAGGGCAATGGTATTTCTTTCAAGTTGACAAAATTTAGAAGTAATTAAACATTTAAAAGGCAGCTCGGTGCACTAAACAACCACTATTAACTCGTTTGGTACGTCTTACTGAACTGTACTAATTTCATTGGATTGTATTGTACTGTATTTGACTGGACTGTATTAATATATAATGGATGGTATTAGAGTATTAATATATAATGGATTGTATTTGTTTTTTTTTAGTACAGTCCAACTTAATACAGCGTACCAAACGTGTCCTATGTGCGAGGTTCCGAAAAGGACCGACACAGCCTTACTTACATTTCTTGCAAAAAGTTATTTTCACAACTCGAACCCGTAACCTCTTATTAAACAACTTTTACGCCTAAGCCTCCCCTTGATTAATTAAACATCTAAAGATAGAACACTATTTTTGCAACTTGAAAGAGTACTGCAACTTACATAGAAGACAAAAGCGCGGATATAGGTATTAGTACTATACAATTATGCAACTTAAACCCTTTCTTATACCGAAGGGATAACTGTTGTGGTTTTTATTAGCGAATATTCTTCAAATATACACACTATATATTATATTTATTAGTATCATGTATTTAAGGTAATTTAAGATTCAATGAGTATTACAGTTTCATCATTTGACATTGTTCATGCTGACTTGTGTCTATGTCACAAATTCTATCTTGTTTTATTTTTCACATTTTGTATGGATTTATCCACTCAAATTCAAATCTGAAGTTTTTGCTAAATTTCTTGAGTTTCACAGATTTATTAAAACTCAGTTTGAAAAATTCATAAAATCCTTTCAATGTGATAACGAACGTGAATTTAATAATTCGGCTTTCCATAATTTTTGCTCTCAACAAGGCATGGTGTTCCGCTTCTCTTATCCTCACACCTCACCTCAAAATGGTAAAGCTGAACGAATTATTCGTACTATTAATAACATGGTCCGCACTTCTCAAGTTTACGACGTAATCATCTTTCTGAGTCTATGCTGTCAAAATGGTAGAATACCTTCTAAATATTTTACCTACTAGCACCCTACAAAAGAAGGCCCACACATACATTCTATATCGTAGGACTCCCTCTTATGAACACCTACAGATCTTTGGCTGTCTGTGTTATCCCAATCTTACCTCCACCATCCCTCATAAGTTGGCTCCTCGAACTACACCTTGTGTATTCCTCGATTTTCCACCCAACCATAGGGGTTTATCTGTGTTATGACTTGTCCACTCGTCAAATTCGCATCTCTCGTCACGTTACGTTCGACGAGACGATATTTCCGTTTTCGAACCCTCAGAAATACCGAAAACCAGACTACTCATTTCTTGATGAACCAATCATATCTCCAAGCATTCTAAGTCAGCTCACTCATATCTCGCCTTCTGATCGCGGCGCCGCTTCCAGGTGAAGTCCATTGTTTCGCCGCCTTAGCGCCATGGCCCTGGATGAACCATGCGCCGCTTTCCAGCCGAGCAAACTATTTCTGCATCGCATTTAGCACCGCGGACCCTCGGGGAGGAACCGCAGTGCCAGCCTTCCAGAGAACAAGTTATCTCGGATCCTGCCACTCCACCAATGCCACCACCCACTGTCCCCCTTCACCAAATGAAAACTCGTGTCAAACACGAAATTTTCAAACCTAAAGTCCAGTTTAACCTGTCTGCCAAATCATTTATCCACTTCCAAAGAACCCCAAATTGGCTAAACTTGACCCTAATTGGAATGCGGCCATATCTGAGGAATATAATGCTTTAACTAAGCAACATACTTGGAATCTTGTACCTAGACCAGAGGGGGTGAATGTGATCAGATGCTTGTGGTTTTTTCGTCACAAATTCAGAGATAGTGGTGTTTTGGAACGCTACAAGGCTAGACTTATGACAAATGACACTAATCAGCAGGAGGGCATTGACTGTGGTGATACTTTTAGTCCGGTTGTTAAACCGGCTACGATTCGTACTGTTCTTAGTATTGCCATGGGTAAAAAGTGGCTGATTCATCAACTGGATGTCAAGAATGCATTTTTCATGGGGACTTGAAAGAAATTGTGTGCATGTATTAGCCACCTGGTTTTGTTCATCCTGCTGTTCTCCAGTATGTCTGTCGTCTCTCAGGAAGTCACTCTACGATCTAAAACAGGCACCTCGTGCTTGGTATGACCGCTTTGTCAGGTATATTATGCAGATTGGATTTATTTGCAGCAGGTGTGAGACCTCTCTGTTCATTTTTCATCATGGTAGTGACATTGCTTACTTGTTATTATATGTTGATGACATTGTTCTCACTGCCTCATCTGAGTTGAAAAATGACATTATTGCTCTTCTCAAAACCGAATTTGCTATGACCGATTTGGGTAAGCCGAAGTTACTTCACGGTATATCACATTAGATCCGCAGATACTATGTTCCCGAGTCCGTAAGTATGCGTAAGAAATTGTATTCAGAGCTAAGATGTCGAATCGCGCGCTATGCCTACTCCCGCTGATTCAAATTCAAGCTCGGCTTAACGGTGATCCAGTTCCGATCCTACTTATATCAAGTCTTGCGTGCTCTTTAGTACCTCATTTACCAGCCCGACATTGCATAAGCCGCTCAAAGGTGTGTCTGCTCACGACGCCCGAGGAACCCCATTTTGTCGCTTCTTAAGCGTATTATCACTACATTAAGCGGCACTCGACTACGGGTTTCATTTCTACCCTCCGAGCAGGTTGCTCTCTACACGATGATGATTCGACATGGTGCCCGACACACGACGCCTACTTCAGCTATTGTGTTTTTGAGGATAATCTTATCTCTTGTCCGCTGCGACAAGCCACGTTATTCCTCTCCAAAGGCCAAGAGTATATTGTTGCTAATGTAGTCTTGAGATCCGCTGGCTCCAAAATCTTCTCTTGGAGCTCAGTTGTCCATTGCGTAAGACATCTATAGTCTATTGTGATAACATATCTGTTATTTATATGTCTCATAATCCGGTCCAGCATAAGAGGACCAAGCATATTGAGATGGATATTCATTTTGTCCGTGAGAAGGTCACACGTGGTCTTGTCAAAATTCTACATGTACCCTCCTCCTATCAGTATGCAAACATCTTCACAGGACTACCTGCATAACCGCTCACAGATTTTCCGATTCAGCCTGAGCATTCGGCCTCCTTCCGCTCCGTCTGAGGGGGTGTATTAGCGAATATTCTTCAAATATTCACAGTATATATTGTATTTATTAGTATCATGTATTTAAGGTAACTTAAGATTCTTTACTGTATTATAAATCAGTTTTGTATAACTATATATTGTGATTAATGAAAGAAATTTCTAATAGAAATTATTCCAAAGTCTTACCGTTTCTACTTTCCATTAAAGATGGTGTAACTGTTAAACTAATACTGAAACTTAGTGCCCATCCACACTAACATATAAAATGATGTTTTTGTTGATAATATAATAGTATTAATTTATATTACTTACTAGAAAAGAAAAAACAGTTAGGGATCTCTGATAAGAAGTATTCACTGATAAAAAGTTGATGTTGACAAACGGTAAAATGGTAACTTTCCATGATTATTATAATTTCTTTTGTTATACTCAATCCGTTCTAATTTAAGTGTCTTAGTTAGATTTGACACAAAATGTAAATGTAAAAAATAAATGGGGATTTTTGATGTGTAATTTTTTAAATTTTATTATCTTAAACTTACTAAATATAAAAAGAGATACTCTCTTTGAACAAATAAAAAAAAAATAAGATACTTAAATTAAAACGGAGGGTATATACTTACAAGAAGAATACTTATCTGATATGCTCCAGCCCGACTTTAATACAAAATCTGACATTGTCTGATAGGAAAAAAAATCCAAATTCAGAAGAAGTTACCAAGTATTAGATAAGCTTGGGTTCCTCACGTGAAAGTTTTTTTTTTTTTTTTTGTTGGCGAACCCGCAAACGCTACTTCTTCGAAATACAAGACAGTAGAACTCCGGATCGACGCAGAAACTGCAAACCACGCCGCCATGTAAACCACACTGGCAACATGTGTGGCGACTCAACCAAGAAGGTTTATGCAGAGATCGAACTCGCGACTACGGTCGCTTCATCGCTACACCAATCTCGCCACTCATGCGGGTTCCTCACGTGAAAGTTGTTTATACATAGTATCTATTTTGGCATGAGAGTTTATATGACGTGACATCCTATAGGACACATCCATTTGTTTTTCTTTTCATTTATTGGTAAGTACTTATCTTCCCAATTTCAGGTCGATCGTCACCGACCCAGTACTGCATGCATATCTACGTGTTGCTCTAGACGGTTCCTTAGAGATGATCAAGCAAGCACCCACAGTAAAATTATTAACTTGTCTTGTAGTAGCTTTATAAGACTCAGATATTTTCAGTTCACAAAAACTGACTACACCATCATCAACTACAAAGAAATTAACAAGCAAATACGTACATATGGGTTCCCTTATGGCAGGTTGGGACTCTAATATTCTTGAACCCGATGTTGGTAAGTTACTGCAATCTTCCTCTTAATAGTTTTCTGATTTTTAATTAGCTTCGAAATATTTTAATTTTTAATTACTTTGCAGTGAAATATAAGAGAAATAAGTCATTAACAAAGGAAGAGATAGAGGCATTCTGGAGATCTAAAAAACAGAAAGACGAAGATAGTTCTGTGCTATCCCCTCGAAGCCAAATTCAGGTAACACTAGAGTTGTATTTTACTCTTCCATATTATATAGGACGTATGCTGTGATATTAAGCTGTTTTGGAACAGGCAAATAGTACATCTGAAGAGGCTGCTAAAACAACGTATGAAATATCAAACTCCGGGGAGATTTTGGATATGAACAGTGAGGAGAACACCGAGAAACTAATCGAGAAACATGGCTGGTATGTGTGCATATATTTGACATTTGATCAGATCTGAATGAATTTATGAGAAGAAGTAGGGTCAATAGTTTAATTAGTATCTAGGCTGTACAATTGGCAACACATTAAAAATATATTCGTGCTTTCTCAACTAAGCTAGATAATCTCCTATGTTAACCTACATACTTCCTCTCTCTAATATGAGAAGAATTGCAATTATATTATTTTTCGTATAGTTTTAAATATTTAAATTATAATTTTAAAATAAATTCAATTTAGTTAGAAAAATTAGTCAACTTAATTCTAAAAAAGTGAAAGTGGAGAAGTAATATTTGATAAAGAGAGTATAAGTTTTCCTACGGTGTACGAGTATCATAACTTGTAAAAATGCACTTCAATCTTCCTATTGGGCCCCGGGTTCGCTCTAAAAAATATAGCCACTGGTGCTCTTTTATATCAATCCAAAAGTAAAACTTGTTCATTTATGGTGTGAATGTGTATTTGCACAATCATGTTTCTTAAAAAAAGTATACTCTTATTTTAGGTATATAGGTAAATAATGGATCTTGGACCCTACTTAACCCCAAAAGTTAGTTTGTAGGGTGAGGATTGTTCAAGTCCGATCCATGTTGCCATTTCATTTTCGATTTGGAACTCTTAACTCTTCCCGAATATTCGGGATGAACGTGACTCTGATACAATATAAAAAATGAATTTTGAGTCTGACTCAACTTCAAAAGCTAGTTTATAGGGTAAAGATTGTCTAAATCCATATATGAAGTCCATGTTTCTATTACATTTTCGATGTGAGACTCTTAATAATATAATATACACCGACAATAAAGAGATTTTCGTTCAATTACCAATGTAATTACTTATCGATTGTAGCATGTCATTTAAATGTTTAGAGTTTTTGGTTGTAGGTGGGTAAGTAGCAGATGGGCACATTTGAATGAACGGCCAGTGCTACCACCAGAAGAGGCTTCTTACAAGCATCTCTCACGCTTCAAACAAGTCCAAACTGGATAATCACCTTTGGCGTTGGACAAATACTACTATCGTTTAATATTTTGTAACCTAAAAAGTTAAATTTTGATATATATATAGTTTGAAAAGAACAAGTAGGTACATATGTTGTATATATCTTGGTTGTTTTAGGTGTGTTTCTTGAGCTTGTAACCTTAGACTCGCGCGAGGTCCTGAGGAGTACTCATCAATGTACTTTTTTTTCTGTCTTCCTTCTATTGGTTTTCGTTTTTGTCCATATTGTTTACCCCAAGTCCCAATATATTCAGTTTCTATATGATGGGGCTTGGAAGTTGGCGAGAATAACTTTTTCTTTTTGTGTGTGTAATCTGATGGACAGAATCAAGTGTGACAACGACCATGTATAAACTGCCATATTGTTTTTTTTAGTTGGAAATTTACTAAAACGTGAAATAAATTAATCCTATGACTCCAATAATTGAGGCCCCACATATCGGAAATATGATTTTCAAACACGTGTACATGAAGTGTCAAGGATCGTAATTTCCTTAAATGGAAGAGATATTGGTACATATACGAATTGTTTGAGACGTAAGAGAATAGACGGTTATTGACCAAATGACAAATGGTTTCACGTTGGTAAATGAAAGGAAGAAATGTGTAAAAGATGAAACGAATCAGAAATCGCCGCGGAGCCGAGAAGGGCCGCGACGCAACAAAGTCAGGACCACGGTGCTCCAGTGCCTCCTCCTAGATCCCCGCCTAATGCCGCTTTCAATTCCAAAGAGCTCACCGAATCGAGAACCATGCGCCTTCCCGGGCGGCCTCGACTCTAATTGGCGTTTTAGTTGCAGTAAGTTACTGGACATGCAGCGCCGCGGCCCTTCGGCTCTAATTGACGTTTTAGTTCCAGAAGTCCGACACGCAGCCTTCGTGGTGCCCTCCTGGTCGCGGCTTCGATCGCTTTTTCACATTGGAGGCGAATTGAAACTGATTCTTGGGCTGACTTTGGAGCATTTAATTTCCATTACTTGGCTATTGATTTCAGCCATTACTAAGCTGAATTAACCTCAATATCAATGGTCATTACTTGACATTGATGGCCATTCATTTGGTTAATTGAGAAGACATAATCATCTACCTATAAATTGATGCCTTTGACACAATTACAAAACACGCATTGACACTTAACAATTCTCTGAAATTGTCTTCCTCTCTTGCAATCACAAAACATTCAAAGATCTTTCTTCCTAAGCGAACACTTGAGTTCCCTTTGCTCATTTGTTTGATTATTGTTTTATCTTGGGAGATAAGTTGTCATTACACCGTTGAAAGGATATACGGGGCAATACTATTTTAAGGTATATTGAGAATTCAGTCGACTCAGCAAGCCAATTCTTATTTATTTATTTCCAGATTTCTTACATACTTGTTGTTGTTGTTACATTCCCATTTCCTTGTTTCTACACTTTGTTCACACAAGCTTAAGATAATATCCGCTGCTTTCAATAACAACATACTGGACAAGATCAATTCAACCAATTCAACGCTGAAAATCCCACCGATGTTCAAGGCAATCCCACTGCCTTCAATCCCACTGCTCAAGGCAATACTATTGCCTTCAACTCCACTAATTTTGGCACTTTCAGTGTCTCCACTGATCATGGCATTCCTAATGCCTTCCAAACTACTGCTTTTGGCACTTCTAGTGCTACCACTGCTTTTGGCACTTCGAGTGCCACCATTGTTTTTGGCACAACTACTGTCAACACTATTTTTGGTACAACCAATGCCTCCACTGCTGCTCCGGGCACTTACATTACATATGCTCCTGCCCAAGGCGTCAACAACGCCTATGCTCCTGTTAGATGCATTCTCAACGCCTTTGCAACTGCTCAAGGGGGCGCCACTGCCCCGACACCCGCTGGTTTTCACCATGAGCATTGATGCGCGATTTATGCACACACTTAAACGCAAGTGCACGTGTCGAGTCAAGTAGTATAGTCTTGGAAGACCGAGTTATCGTCCTCAGGGATTAGTGTTCAAGTACCAACTTCTATTCCTTGTTATCTATTTGGTGACCAATAATTGAGTTGTTGATTATGATTCTAATTATGAAAACTAATTAACTATGTTGTTTACTTCAGTGATGATGGAAATAGGGCTTCCAAATCTCCTCAACTATCCGCTTAATTTACTTATTAATGCAATTAATTATGGTTCTTCTTCTATTGGAGATAGCAGGTTTACTAATCCGTTTTATACTCCTGTTAAGGTTATATAAACACTCGACCCAAAGATAAAGACCTTTCTACCTTTCGGTGATAAGGTTGACTCTAGAGGAGGATTAAGAACAGAAACTTTATTAATGCTACACAAGTAATCGGGGTATTTTCATCCACGATTCAACCTATGTCTACCCAACTACATCATAGTCACAACCTCCCCTTTCGGATTTCGGTTAGAAATCATATAAGTAATGATAATTAATGATCAAGTAATTACCAAGCAATCAAAACATATATTGGATAAATCTCAATAATAAGAAGAACAACCACAAACATGCATTAATTAATAAATATAAGGTTCAAGTGAATTGACATGGAAAACCCTATATTAGAATTAGTTCCTAGCCATAGACATGACAAGAACTAATTCAATATCCAACATAAAACTGAAAATAAAGTAAAAGAAAAGCAAAAAATTACTAAAGAATGGTCTCCAATCTTGAACTCCAAGATGTGTTGTGAACTGACAAGAAAGGGAACCCTTAAAACTGCTTCTAGGTTCTCCTTTATAGTTTCAAACGAGTGCAGTTTTCCTTCGTGCCCGCCCATAATTCGCTCAAATCTGATTTTTCCGCAGCCGCGCGCCACGGAACTTCGCAGCCTCGAATTTAGGCGCCGCGCGCAACTCTGCTCTAGAGGCGCCGCGACGTGACCGTGTCAGGCTGGTTTGCCACTTTCTCGCATTTCGAGCTCTGGAACCTCCGTTTTTGCCCTCTTTTTGCTCATTTTCTGCCAATGAGCCACTTTAACCAATTTGTCTCAAAAGAAAGAAAATATATCCTAAGACGACACGTATTTGTACAAAAATGGACAAAAGACTCACTAAAAATGACTCAAAAAGTGTATATAAAATACACCGATCAAATACCCCCAAACTTAACCTTTGCTCTCCCTCGAGCAAAAATCAAAAGAAAGAAATAAAGACTCAAGGAAAAAGAAAATAGAAGACTCAACGACATTGATCACTTTGCTGCATTGGTGTTACTTAGAAAAACATGAAGATTAGCAGAATAATTGTCACGACCGCTCCAGGCCCGTGATCGTTCTCACGGCACCCAAGTAGTCATACATCGAGTAATCGGAAATATAAAGCAAGACATGAAACAGCTTTATAAAATAAGACACGCTTTATGCGAGAAAACATCGCTTTCGCATATATATATAAACATGGTTTAGCAACATCCGAATCGCATAACCCGACTACGCACTTCTAAGGAAATATACAACTATGGCGACAGGCCCCGCCATACCCCGATCAGACAAAACTATCTACAACGGAGATCATACCTAAAAGTAGAGCCTCCGGAAAGGATGGAGCTCCGACACCAACGTAGAGATCCTAGGAATGTGGATCTAAGACTGCCGCCTCTTACCGCGGCAGATGAACGCACTTCGGCGAGGTCATACACAGTACTAAGTATGTCAAATCAGAAAGTACTTAAATGAAATCATAACACTTTTTAAAACCGCTTACAAATATGTATGAAGCAATCAAGGAACCGCACATAGTGCCACATCACAAACAAGAGCAACAATAGGTAAATCGTAATAGTCTTTTCTAGGTCGCGAATGATTCAAGCAGGCCACTCGCCCAGATTATCACTCGCAAGCCTAATCTCGACTCCGAGTCCGCATAGGCCACTCACGGGCCCGCATGAGGTATAACCCCGCATCGGTGTAGCTACTCCTAAGATCGCCCCGACTCGTTGTCCGCATGGCCACATGCACCGCATGAGGCATAACCCCGCATACTAACTCGAACTCTCGTAGCTCCGCATAGGCCCCCGACCCGCATGAGGTATTCTCGAATCATGGTCCTGCATCACTCGAGTCTACCCCGTGACGGAGGCGCTTAACCCCTGATCATCTCAAGAGGTGAGTGATAGTACACTAACATAACATCTTATCTTTAAACAACATAAGCACAACAAGGATACTTTATTATACAAACGTTACAAGATACTAACACACATAGCATCATATCATGTCTACTTATCAAACCATCTTATTATTCTTTTCACAATTCAATATAAGTCTGTTATAAACACATAGGCAAACTGTTTCTTTTATCAATCTTAAGTGGTTTATACTTAACTTCCCATAAGGCTAGTATAACTCTTAAGCTTCTGTTTAAAAACCAAATAGTTCTTCTCATAAAAATGATTCAAGATTCTTTTGAAATGCTTTCGATCTTTATTATTCAAAGCTGTGAGGCATCAGTAAGTGTTATTCAGCTTAAGCGTGAGGCATCACAGTAATTATTATTCAGCTTAAGTCAAAGACATTGCCGTAGTTATATTTTAGTTAACACACGTACGCTCACCGCACTATATATATAGTAAAATATCATGCTTTAGGAAGAATCACATACCTTCTCAATAAAACCACCGCCAAGTCAATATGTCGCAGAGAGTCACCATAATAGTCACATACATCTATCAAAGACTACTCGAGGTCATTCTAAACAGAGGGTTCACAATTCTATGGAAAGTTGGCAAGACTTCCTACCCATGAGCTATATAAGTTCATCGTGAAAACAAATTCTATGTAAGTACAGTTTGATTATTCTTCTTTAAACCCTTCTACTGTGGGTAATTAATTCTATTCTGTGATAATCTTCTAAGTATTTAATACTTATTCTAATACTACAACAAAGTATTCTCTAATTCAAAAGAGGTTAGGATTTGTTACCTCAGAAGCCCAATAATATCCTAGATAAAGTCGCACTGAGCAAGGTTTAGCTCCTAAGTTGTACGCCCAGAGTCTAAGAAACCTTAGAAGTTCTTCACAACTTCTACTAAATACTAAGGGATTTGGGCTAGGTATTTTGGGCATTATAACAATACTAAGACAACTTTTCTACCAGAGGGGTAGATTTTTGGCTAGGCTAGTGGGGCCTCGCCAAACTACTAGGCTAGAGGGGGTATTCGCCAAGGGCCTTCACAAGGGAGGAGGTGTTGGACGAAAAGGCTACAAAGGAGAGGAGAGGATTTTCAAGACTTGAAAGATTTGTGGATGAAGAACTCTTCATCTCTGGGGTATTTATAGGTCAAGAAGTGGCCAACCAATGGCCAAGATTAAGACAAGTGCAAGGCAAGTGTAGGGTGAGGATTAACTATACACAAATATCCTACCAACTCCTTGACTTGTGCACAAGGCACAAAAACGCGCTAATGGTCTTCAATTCGCCCAACGGACGATTTCAAGTCCACAAATCGGAGGTGCCAAGTGTCGCCTCCCGCTGGTCCAAAATGTTTCGCCTCTAAAATCCGCAAAAATTAGAAATGGCATAGCCGAATTTACCCTACGAAAGCCGTGGAAACGCTTTCACGGAAAACTATTCGCTTTGTGAGTCAGGCCCAAAATCGCCCAAGCCTAAACTTTAAGGCTAAACTTTCAGACGTATCCCCACGCATATACCGAAATACTGGTATAACATTCTCCTCCTTAAAAACATTCGCCCCGAATGTTCCTTCCCAAGACGCTTAACGATAAGATTCTTCATAACTTAAACAGCTGCAAATGCCACACACGCCACGTAACAACACTTAGGCGTAAACGATAACTAAAATTTACAAGTAGGAAAGTGAATTACCCGGAGGTGGGAATAGGTGAGGATACTTCGCCTCATGTCCTCCTCGGCTTCCCACGCCATCTCCTCCCGAGCTCGCTCCGCCACAAGACTTCGACGGCCACGCCTCGTCCGCAGACGCCTAACTCGACGATCGACTATCGCTATGGGAATCTCCTCATACGATAACCCCTGGCCACCTGACATCGTCAATCGGGTGTACCCTAGATGGATCCCCGATACATCTCCTCAAAGATAGATACGTGAAAAATCGGATGACCGCCTCCAGACGGACGGCAGATCCAACTCGTAGCAACCTTGCCTACCTCGCGACAATCAAACGCCCAATGTACCTAGGGCCGAAGTTTCCTTCTTCCCGAATCTCATCACACCCTTCATGGGTGACACCTTTAGGAAAACCCAATCATGAACTCGAACTCAAGATGCCGACGACGATGATCTCGTATATGACTTGGCCGACTCCGAGTCACATCGATAGCCGCCTTCGGATAAGCTTCACCTTATCCATCGTCCGTACCAAATATGGTCCCACTAGCCGCACTCGCCCACATCGAACCAACCTATAGGCGATCCGCACTTCCTCTCATACAAGGCCTCATAAGGCGCCATCCGAATACCGAGTGGTAGCTATTATTATACGCGAACTCAACTAGAGGCAATGATCCTCCCAACTACCATCGGTCAATAACACAGTGCTCGCAGCATATCCTCAAGAGTCCGATAGTGCGCTCGCCTCGTCCGTCTGCTCGTGGATGAAATGCAAGACTCGTGCTCACCGCCCCTAAACCTCCTCGAAGGACCTCCGTAAGTTAGCCGTAAATCGGGCTCTCTATCCGATATGATCGGGTAGGGACTCCATGCATCGACGATCTCTGATGTAAAGTCCGCATAATCTCACCGGTAAAGGTCGCCCCGACGGAAGAAAGTGGCTGATTTCACACCGCCGATTTATAACCCATATAGAATCATGTCTCCTCCGAAAGCGAGGTAATCCCGTGATGAAGTCCACGTTGATTACCTCCCACTTCCGTGTCGGATCTCAATCGTTCAGAATAAACCACCGTGCCTCGTGCTCTACCTTCACCGCGACAACACGCACCGAGCTACGAACTCGCAACGCCCCTCTTCAAGCCATCCCACCAATACACGCATCTAAGGTCGTGGGTACATCTTGGTCGACTTGATGGATAGAGTAACGCCGCTACCGCGTGCTTCCCCAAGAACTCCGCCGCCAAGTCCTCAAACATCTAGAACACACACCGCTTCTCAAACCTTAGCACCCCATCAAAGTGCTACCTCAAAAGGACCCTTGCCTCACGAAGAGTCAGATCACGATATCGAATCAAAGCCGATCTCGAATCAGCCTCTTCACCTCTCGACGATGGAAGACTCGCAACCTCACGAACTCTAACCCCACCGCTATCGTAATCAATCAAACGACACCAAGGCTCGCTAATCGATGCAAATCACGAACCATGTCCTCCTCTCTAGCCGCACATCCGATAGGCTCCCATCGACTCCACGACTAAGAGCATCCGCCACAACATCGCCTTCCCGTGGTACAGATATCAACATCGTAATCCTTAAGCAACTCTAACCACCGCCTCGCCGTAAGTTCACCTCCTCCGTCAAGATATACCGAGACTCTTGTGGTCAGTAAAAATATCCACGCAACCCCATACAAATAGTGCCTCCAGATCTTCAAGGCGCGAATCACACCGCCAACTCCAAATCACGCGGTAGTTCTCTCGTGTTTCTTCACCGCCGATGCATATGCTATAACCCCGCCATGCCGCATCAACACACATCCCAACCCGATGCATGACGATCGCAATACACGATATAACCATCCGACCCTCCGGAAGAGTAAGAACGGGCGGCCGCCGCCTCTTTCAAGAATCGAAACCCCGCCACAAGCATCACCATCAAACTTGTCGCTTCGAAGCCACCTAGTCAATGGTGCAGATAGAAACAAACTTCTACGAACCGCCGATAATATCCTCGCAAGGCCCGTAAAATCGCGAACCTCTCCGGAGTAAGAGTTCAGCCAAGTCCTCGATCGCCGATTCGCCAGACAACTCGAATGCCATCACCGGCAATATGCCCAAGAAACGCCATCAAGTCAACCAAAACTCACATTTGGAAAACTTGGCGACAATCGCCGGGTCTCGAGAATCACAAGACAGCCTCAAATGCTCCGCATGCTCCTCGCCTGAGCGAATAAACCAAGATATCATCAATGAACACTATCACAAACGTGTCCAAAATGGTTTGAACACTCGGTTCATCAAATCCATGAATACCACGAGCATTGGTCAACCCAAAAGACATGACCGAACTCATAATGCCCGCATCGTCCGAATGCATCCCAGGACATCCACCTCTCGACTCGCACTGATGATAGCCCGATCGCAGATCAATCTTGAGAAACATCTCGCACTCGCAACCGTCGAACAAATCATCAATCCCGGGAAGCGGTATTCGTTTAATGGTCACCTTGTTCACCGTCAGAATCAACACACATGCGCAGCTGCCCCGCCCTTCTTCTTCACGAACACACGGCCTCTGTGGAGAAACACTAGCCCGATGAAGCCCTTCTCCAAAGAAATCCTCACCGGTCCTTCAACTCTCTCAACTCGGCAGTGCCATTCTCAGATGGCGAATGGAAATAGGCCGAGTATCCGCAACACATCTATACAAAACTCGATCTCCTCTCGTGAGGACACCGAGGTCATCCGAAACACGCCTCGGGAACTCGCCGACTATCGAACTGATCAAAATCTGGTACCGCACTTCAGATCAAACACCAACGAGACGGTAGATATACCCTTCGCACCATCTTCCTAGCCTCGAGGTAGAAATAAACCTACCCTGGCGATACCGCGTGCTCCCACTCAACAACCGGCCTCCGAAATCGGAACCGCATTACTCTCTCTTCAGCCTACATTGGCGTAGTGAAGCTAGCCAATCCATCCCCATAATCACGCCGGGTCAATCATCTCCAACTCTATCAAGTCGCCAGTGGTCCGACGATCGTAAATGGTCACAGACAAGCTCTATATACCCGCCGAGCTACCACCGAATCACCCATCGCGTAGCTACCGAAAGTGGTCTATGGATTCGTGCTCTATCCCTATCCTACTAGCAACAAGTGGAGATATATAGACGAGTAGAACCCGATCTATCAAAGCATACACATCAAACCCAGAACCGATAAGGTACCGCGACGACATCGCGAGGCCTCCGATCTCGCTTACCGACAAAGCATAAATTCGCTCGAGGACCGCCAGAATCGACCCGAGCCACGACCGCCGCGACTGGCCGACCCACGAGTACCTCGCCTCCGGGCGAGTAATCGTAGGAGATGATGAAGCAATAACTCGGGCGTCGAGCCCTACCACCGGGCCACGCCTTGGCCTGACAAGCCGCAGTGACTCGCTGGCCACAATCAGAATAAGCTCCAAAAGTAGTACCACACTTCCCGTAATGGATCTACCGACGGCCACACCGGGTGGTCCCGATCGCCGCACTCGCTACTCGACGCCCAAGCCCTGGCCCGGTCCGCCTCAAAACTCGTCAGGCCGAGGACGGCAGAGTGCTCGAGCCGGCTGTGGTGCGACCCAGATCGCCGAGGCCGCCACCACGATAACCACCGTAAGACCCTCCCGCCCCGCCTTCTTCTTCGCCGCCGGCCCACTCGCCGACCTGCGCTCCTCGCATCCAAGGGCGCGAGCTCGCACGCGTAATGTCCATACCCGGCCGAGAGAAACACCCGCACAGACTCGCCATATAGTCGTCTAGCCCGTGACATAGCGGTGCACCCTATCCTCCATTCGCTACCAATGCCGGGACATATCGAGCCAATGAATCAAACTCGACATCAGACTCGACAAGGCCCTTCTCGCTCAGAGTAAAAATCTATCACCGCGCCTCCTCATCCGCGAGGCAAGAAGTGAGTGAGAAAGCCTCTCGAGAACTCATCCCAAGCACCGGGACGCAGGTTTCCCGATAACTCCCACGATCAAAACCAATCGATCGCGGATCACGCAAATGACGCGAACCAAAGGTCACAGACTGCCTCCGAGGCCTCGATCACCCTCATGATTCTGTCAGAGCCGACGATGAACTCCTCGCGGATCATTATCCGCCGACCCGTGAAAACTCGCGGCTACAACTCAAGAAATCTCGTAGTCTCAAACTATTCGCCGGGTGTACCACGGCGCGACCGAGCTGAGCTGAATCGAATCGCCAGATCCAATCTCTCTCGACGGCCACAACATTAGCCAATAGCCGGGCCATCTCTCAGATTTCCTAACCTCCGCCCCAGCCGTGGGACGAGGAGGTGGATACCGTGGTCTCGCTGGGCCGCGCCATGTAACTCGCCGCCTCGTATAGACGGGCCTGAGCCTCGTGACTGGTGTCTCGCTAGCGCCTCCTACGCCTTGCTTCTTCCGGCCCGGTTGCCTTACGCGAGGCATAATCATATAGAAAGGAATACGTTAGAGGGTCCAACCTATAACACTTTCTAAAGCACGATCTCGTAATGAGAAGAATGGAAACCAATCCTAAATATCCTATAGCCTCACGATTATTGGTGCACAACACACCGATAATCAAGACTCTACTAGATACGGCTCAGACACTTTCCGAGGATTAATCGCTTCGATACCACTTTTGTCACGACCGCTCAGAGTTCGTGATCGTGCCTTACCGGCACCCAAGTAGTCATACATCGTAGTAATCACGGAAATATAAAGCAAGACATGAAACAGCTTTATAAAATAAGACATACGCTTTATGCGAAAACATCGCTTTCTGCATATATATAAATATGGTTTAGCGCTACATCCGACATCGCATAACCCGACTACTGCACTTAAGGAAATATACAACTATGGCGACAGGCCCCGCCATACCTCGATCAGATAAAACTATCTACAACAGGAGATCATACCTAAAAGAGCTCTCCGAAAGGATTGAGCTCTGACACCAACGTAGAGATCCTAGGAATGTGGATCTAGCACTGCCGCCTCTTACCGCGGATGAACGCAGCCCCAAGGAGGTCGCATACAGTACTAAGTATGTGAAATCAGAAGTACTTAAATGAAATCATAACACTTTTTAAAACCACATACAAATATGTATGAAGCAATCATGGAACCGCATATACACATCACAAACAAGAGCAACAATAGGTAGATCTGTAATAGGTGTTTTCTAGGTCGCGAATGATTCAAGCAGGCCACTCGCCCGTATTATCACTCGCAAGCCTAACTCGACTCCCGAGTCCGCATAGGCCACTCACGGGCCCGCATGAGGTATAACCCCGCATCGAGGGTAGCTACTCCTGCATCGCCCCGACTCGTTGTCCGCACGCCACATGCATCGCATTAGGCATAACCCCGCATACTAACTCGAACTCGTAGCCCGCATAGGCCCCCGACCCGCACGAGGTATTCTCGAATCACGGTCCTGCATCACCGAGTCTACCCCCAGACGGAGGGCGCTTAACCCCTGATCATCTCAAGAGGTGAGTGATAGTACACTAACATAACAGCTTATCTTTAAACAACATAAGCACAACAAGGATACTTTATTATACAAACGTTACAAGATACTAACACACATAATATCATATCATGTCTACTTATCAAACCATCTTATTATTCTTTTCACAATTCAATATAAGTCTGTTATAAACACATAGGCAAACTGTTTCTTTTATCAATCTTAAGTGGTTTATACTTAACTTCCCATAAGGCTAGTATAACTCTTAAGCTTCTGTTTAAAAACCAAATAGTTCTCTTCTGTTAAAAATGATTCAGTATTCTTTTGAAATGCTTTCAGATCTTTATTATTCAAAGCTTAAGCGAGGCATCGCTTAGTTGTTATTCAAAGCTTAAGCCAGGCATCACCGTAATTATTATTCAGGCTTAAGTCAAAGACATTGCCGTAGTTATATTTTAGTTAACACATGTACGTCTACCGTACTATATATATAGTAAAATATCATGTTTTAGGAAGAATCACATACCTTCTCAAATAAAACCACCGCCAAGTCAATATGTCGCAGAGAGTCACCTATAATAGTCACGACATCTATCAAAGACTACTCGAGGTCATTCTAAACAGAGGGTTCACAATTCTATGGAAAGTTGGGCAAGACTTCCTTACCGTGAGCTATATAAGTTCATCAGTGAAAACAAATTCTATGTAAGTACAGCTTTGATTATTCTTCTTTAAACCCTTCTACTGTGGTAATACTCAATTCTATTCTCGTGATAATCTTCTAAGTATTTAATACTTATTCTAATACTACAACAAAGAAGTATTCTCTAATTCAAAAGAGGTTAGGATTTGTTACCTCAAGAAGCCCAATAATATCCTAGATAAAGTCGCTGAGCAAGGTTTAGCTCCTAAGTTGTACGCTCCCAGAGTCTCCAAGAAACCTTAGAAGTTCTTCACAACTTCTACTAAATACTAAGGGATTTGGGCTAGAGTATTTGGGCATTATAACAATACTGAAGACAACTTTTCTACCAAGGAGGGTAGATTTTTGGCTAGGCTAGTGGGGCCTCGCCAAACTACTAGGCTAGAGGGGTATTCGCCAAGGGCCTTCACAAGGGAGGGAGGTTGGACGAAAAGGCTACAAAGGGAGAGGAGAGGATTTTCAAGACTTGAAAGATTTGTGGATGAAGAACTCTTCATCTCTGGGCGGTATTTATAGGTCAAGAAGTGGCCAACCAATGGCCAAGATTAAGACAAGTGCAAGGCAAGTGTAGGGTGAGGATTAACTATACACAAATATCCTACCAACTCCTTGACTTGTGCACAAGGCACAAAAACGCCAATGGTCTTCAATTCGCCCAACGGACGATTTCAAGTCCACAAATCGGAGGGTGCCGCGTCGCCTCCCGCTGGTCCAAAATGTTTCGCCTCTCTAAAAATCCGCAAAATTAGAAATGGCATAGCCGAATTTACCCTACGAAAGTCGTGGGAAACGCTTCGCCTAAAAACTATTCGCTTTCGAGTCAGGCCCAAAAATCGTCCAAGCCTAAACTTTAAGGCTAAACTTTTTGTACGTATCCCCTTACGTACATACTCTGGAAATACGGGGTATAACAATAATATACAGGAACATATAGCATGAAGTTTTAGCATTCTAAACACATTAAGCTAGATATTTCGCAAACTCATTTTAATCATACTTAATGGAAGTAAGAATCTTTGGATTACGATGTCAATTTCAAAAATCCTATGACATTTTTACTTGCTATTCTCCACTAATCATGAATATGCATATAAGAGATCTTCAGGACTTTTCAGGGTTGTAATGTAGGCTTAGGCATGGGTAGGTAAAAATAGGCATTTAGGCTCATTTTGTGTACCATAAGCTCTTTAGCTTTTCAAATTTTCCCTTTTCTTTTGATTTCTTTCCTTCACTTCATATCTATCTTTCCCCTCTTTTGTTTTGAGAGAGTGAAGTGTATTATATATCACAGGCACCCCCAAACTTAGGCTTTTGCCTATTTCTTATTACTTTTTTATTGGGGTGCATCAAACTTGTTCACTCTTTTTGTCTCTTTTTTAACACATTCTATTCCAACTATTTCACATTTTTACTTATGGCACAAGTGTAGGAATATAGGGTGTCAAAGAAAAAGTTTCATGTTTAGGCTCAACGGGGCTGACTAGGGATATTTTTAATGTCAGGGATAGAAAAGAGTGGTAAGACTTGGCTAACAAAAAAATTCCTGAGTCATCTCCCTAACATGCATATCCTAACTATTTCGCCTCAAATAGCAAACAATCATACACATAGGTTTTAATCATTTAACAATGCACAATTCAAGCAAGAAACCCCAAATAGAGATTTCATGAGTTTTTGGCATATCTAACCTAAGTGTTTAGATAGTTGCTTCTAATTCCATTACATTATTCCACCTTACTTCAATAGGTGTTTCTAGTAACTACAGCATGCATGATCTTTGACAGACAATTATGACTCAAAAAGAAAAAAAAATTATGACTTAAAAATACACAAAACAATTCAAAAAGACTCAAATATACTACAACAATAGGACACAAATAAGACACCCCCCCAAACTTAAATCACACATTGTCCCCAATGAGTGCAAGACTCAAAGAAAATAAACGAAACAGGACACTTACAGACTTGGTTTAAAATGGTGGCGGTGGCGGTGGATAGTGCATCGACCATTGGTTGAACAAGGAACTCATCTCACAATTCTCCGTGCAATCGTTTGCCCCTGCCTCAATTCTTGTTGTCCTTGTATCACCGTGTCAAAATTCTGCATTATCCTTCTTTGGTTCTGGAGCAACTGTTCCATCATAGGCACCGAGGTTACGATTCTCGCGGTGGTTGATGGTCGCTCGCTTCATAGTGAGCCTCTGCTTTCGTGCTCATTCATCTATGGCGACCTCTGCCGCTCTTGCCGCTGGTGGTCTTCTTCTTGCTGCTGCTGGAGGGATTGGGTCTGGGAAGGAGTGCACTATCCCGTATGACACAGGAAGTTGGTTTTTCTCATAAGTATCAGTGGGTAGGGTTGGGATCCCATTTATGGAGCATAAACATGTAATAAGTGAGCCATGTCTCAACCCACCTGTTGTTACCAACCTGCTGGTCTCTCCAATATTTTGCACTATCTCCTTCCCCACATCAATCGTCTTCCCCGACATGATTCCATATATAAATTTGATTATGTCTTCTGGCACTCTGGTGAAGTGCATTGATGGAATCAGGCGGACACTGACGAAATACAGCCAACCCTTGGCTGTTTTGTTGAACTGACACCTGCTCAGTCCTCTTGACCAATTTATGGCAAATTCATATCGCACTCGGGGTAGCTTCATCGCTTTGCGGCGCATTCCATCGATGTTGTTGGAGTTTCTGGACCATGTTCTAAAATAGCTCCAATCGTCATCTCCTCCTTCAACATCAACTGTTTTCAATAACACATTCACCACTTCTGCCGTCACAGGCACATATCGCCCTCTCACGAAGCATCTATCATCCACCTTCTCCGAAAAATTAGCATAGAATTCTCGCACCATCACTGTGTTCATTGGTGCTATCTTTTCCGGGTTTACAAATCTTTTCCACTCCATCATCTCTATCATCGCCCGAATGGGCTCATAGACATCCCCCTCTCCAAGCGACTCCCTTTGATAATCCATTCCTCTTTCAGGGATTAAGGGCATAATACTAAGTTTTTTGTATCTTTCATGAGTTCTTTGGCTGACAAACCTAGTATCATCATATTGAGGGGCTGAGGTGGATGTGGAAGCTCGTTTCTTTCTGGCAGACATGTTTAGCTGACTTTTTGCAGCGTTTACTTTGTATCAACAATGTTACCCAACACTCTCACCCAACAACTAGCAGCTACAACACATATCAGCCCCAAACTTCACTTAAGAAGCTTCTGCACAACACCCACACTTACCTCGTATACTCTTCCTCGAAATCTCACAATCAATTTCAACACCCCAACACACCCTCACAGATACAACACCTCCTCCAATCTACTACCTCCTCTGACTACAGTAAAGCTTTCAAGAAAAGATAAAGGTTACCTTTGACGGTGTTCTTCAAGGTTTTCTTGCTTCTAATAGTGATTTGAGGCAATGGAATGAGGGTAGTTGTTTAGGATGGTTAAGGGTTTAGGGAATTTAAGAACTTTGGTAGTGTTTGGGTTTGGTTTATGGAAGAATTTTTAGATAAAGTGTGGATTTTCGTGGTTTTTGTGGAGAGGAAGGTTTAGGTTTTGATTTGGAATTGGGGAAAAAAAATCGGATTTGGGCTATTTAATTTAGTTTACGGATTTCCGTCTGCCGTGTGGCCAACTCAGCCATGCGGTGCCCAATTTCTCTTACGGAATTTAATTTGCGCGGCCCTAGACTTCAAAAATTTTCTAGGTGTTTGGCGTCGGCCACGCTCTGGCGCTCAAACTTCTGCTCTTTTGGCGCGACCCTTCCGTGGGGCGCCAGTGCTAACCCGCTTTTTCTGGAAATCCCTTTTCTTTTCTTCAGTTTTCGCCTTCCGAATTCTTGGCCCTGCACCTGTCATCACAACACATAAACAAGACCTCCGTGAGACTGTTCTAGACAAAATAAAACAAACTAAAGACATAAATTAAAATAACATAATTGAAAACATTGGGTTGCCTCCCAACAAGCGCTGTCTTTAACGTATTTTAGCCGGACGCAATTAACCTTTACGAGTGCCCATTGGATCCTTCTGCAAACTGCTTGCAATCCGCAGAGTTATTGTTGCAGGTCTCACTTTTCCTACAACCATCTGTTCAAACAAGGGCCTCAAACATAAAATTATCCCCCAAGTACACAAGACAGGCTTGTCTTTTAGGCTCTCTATAATGTAGGGATCAGTGAAATTCCCTACATCTCTCAATTTTAAGGGGTGCCCTTGAAGGTATGGACTTTCTAATTGGGGATCAACAATGACAGCTAGTGGTGTTTCTTCTGTAATAGGTGCAGGAAAAAGAATTTCCACATAATCCAACAAAGTGAATAGTTGGATCTCAACAATCGTTTCCTTCTCTACACCAACCATCTCGCCAGATTCTTCAACAGCTGGGTGTGGTTCAGGCTCCTCAATTTGCTTACCACCTCCCATAATGATGTCGTTAGGCAGATTTACTTGAGGTGTATTGCTCATCTTATCCATCAGTTGCCCTATGTGGGTCTCCAAATTTTTTAGGGACTCCCTTGTCTCAGCCATAAACTGAGTCTGGCACTTGGTGAGCATAAGTATGCCTGCCTGCAACTCATCTCGATCTTTCTCTGGAATCTGTGGGTTAAGCTGCTGTTGATGACTCCACTGTCTCTGATAGTAGTAGTCCATGTATCCTGATTTTTTTTTCGTTTTTAACCTGCAAAATAAGAAAAACAACAAAAGGTGATAAAAAGATGTCTTGGAGCAACCAAATTAGAAATTAAGAATAGATAAAATTGATATTGAACTACGTCAATCCCCGGCAACGGCGCCAAAAACTTGATGCGTGATTTATGCACACACTTAAACGCAAGTGCACGTGTCGAGTCAAGTAGTATAGTCTTGGAAGACCGAGTTATCGTCCTCAGGGATTAGTGTTCAAGTACCAACTTCTATTCCTTGTTATCTATTTGGTGACCGATAATTGAGTTGTTGATTATGATTCTAATTATGAAAACTAATTAACTATGTTGTTTACTTCAGTGATGATGGAAATAGGGCTTCTAAATCTCCTCAACTATCCGCTTAATTTACTTATTAATGCAATTAATTATGGTTCTTCTTCTATTGGAGATAGCAGGTTTACTACTCCGTTTTATACTCCTGTTAAGGTTATATAAACACTCGACCCCAGTACAACACCTTTATACCTTTCGGTGATAAGGTTGACTCTAGAGGAGGATTAAGAACAGAAACCTTATTAATGCTACACAAGTAATCAGGGTATTTTCATCCACGATTCAACCTATGTCTACCCAACTACAACATAGTCACAACCTCCCCTTTCGGATTTCGGTTAGAAATCATATAAGTAATGATAATTAATGATCAAGTAATTACCAAGCAATCAAAACATATATTGGATAAATCTCAACAATAAGAAGAACAACCACAAACATGCATTAATTAATAAATATAAGGTTCAAGTGAATTGACATGGAAAGCCCTATATTAGAATTAGTTCCTAGCCATAGACATGACAAGAACTAATTCAATATCCAACATAAAACTGAAAATAAAGTAAAAGAAAAGCAAGAAATTACTAAAGAATGGTCTCCAATCTTGAACTCCAAGATGTGTTGTGAACTGGCAAGAAAGGGAACCCTTAATACTGCTCTAGGGTTCTCCTTTTATAGTTTCAAAACGAGTGCGTGGTTTTCCTTCGTGCCCGCCCATAATTCGTTCGAAACTGATTTTTCAGTCGGCCGCGCGCACTGAATCAGCCGCGCGCCGAACTTCGCAAGCCTCGAATTTAGGCGCCGCGCCGCAACTCATTGTCAGAGAGCCCATTGCTGCCTCCGTGTATGCAGTTTGCCACTTTCGCATTTCGAGCTCGAACCTCCGTTTTGCCTCTTTTGCTCCTTTTCCGCCAATGAGCCACTTTAACCAATTTGACTCAAAAGAAAGAAAATCTATCCTAAGACGACACGTATTTGTACAAAAATGGACAAAAGACTCACTAAAAACGACTCAAAAAGTGTATATAAAATACACCGATCAAGCGTCCTGAAAAGTTCATGGGTGCTCACTTTAAGCAATGGTAGCAAAAGATGTTGTTTTTCTTGACTGTTATGGGAATGTCACGTTTCATAACCGAAGATCCTCCACTAGTTAGGGAAGACGTCGACCCTCATCCAAATGACTTGGCGGGAGGGGGCCAAGGTAACCATGTCGCTGACGACATGAGGATGGTTCACGAAACATGGAAACATAGCGATTTCATGTGTAGGAACTATATTCTAAACAGTTTATCCGATCCTCTCTACACGGTATATTGTACCGGTGAAACTGCCAAGCAGTTATGAGACAAACTTCAGAAGAAATACAACACCCAAGATGCGGGTAGTAAGAAGTTCATCATTGGAAAATTCCTGAAATTTCAAATGGTGGACAATAAAAGTGTGTCATCTCAAGTCCAGGAATTTCAAATGATTCTACATCACCTGGATTTGGAAGGATTAAAGTCCAACGAGCAATTCTTGGTTGGGGCATTGATCGAGAAGTTGTCTCCCTCGTGGACTGAGTTTATGAACTATCTGAAACTCAAAACGAATGAGATGACCTTAGACGAACTTATTGTCAAACTCCAGATTCAGGAGGACAATAAGAATGCCATGCCAAAGGGGAAATAACCCGCTGAGGCTAAGGCGAACCTGACGGAAGTCAAAGGGAACTCAAGCAAGAAACGGAAGTTCCAGAAGGAAGGCAAGCCCCAAACAACTAAAAAGTTCAAGGGAAAGTATAACCACTGTGGTATAGTTGGTCACATGACCAAAGACTGCTGCAAGTTCAAATGTGAGAATAAGGCCAAAGGCAAGGCCAATGATAATATCTTCGAAGACACGCTTGTAGACGATATGATCGAGGAGTTCTCAGCGGTGGTTCTTGAAGCAAACCTCGTTGAGAATCTGGTGCAGTGGTGGTTGGACACAGGTGCCACCCGTCACATATGTTCCTATAAAGAAGCCTTCTCCACTTATACACCAGTCTCAGACAAGAAGTTGTTCATGGAAAACAATTTTTCTTCAGAGGTACTGGGGGTAGGAAAGACGATCCTAAAGATGACGTCCGGGAAGGAGCTGACTCTGAAGGAAGTGATGCATGTCCCAGAAATTCGTAGAAATATAATTTTTGGACCTTTGTTGGTTAATGCTAGTTTTAGGCTAGTATTAGAAGCCAATAAATTTGTAATCACTAAAACGAAACATTTGTAGGAAGAGGCTTCGTCTGTGAAGACCTCTTTAAGTTTAATGCTACACCTGTAATGCCTTGTGTTTCAACTATCAATAAAATTGAGCCTTCTACTTACTTGATTGGGTCATCTAATTTATGGCATTATAGATTAGGACATGTTAACTATCAATCTATTCAAAGATTGGTAAAGTTGGAATTATTGTCGTCTATCGACATAAACCCTCAACGTAAGTGTGAGGTATACGTAGAGGCAAAACTTTTCAAGAGTCCCTTTAGATCTGTCGAAAGGGAAACCGCTCCTCTAGAACTTATACATACTGATATATGTGATTTGAAGTTCGCTCAAACAAGAGGGGGGAACAAGTACTTTGTGACTTTTATAGATGATGACACAAGGTTTTGTTACCTTTACTTACTAAAAAGTAAAGATGAAGCCTTTGAAGTATTCAAACGCTACAAAGCAGAAGTTGAGAACCAACTAAGCGGACGAATTAAAACAATCCGTAGCGATATAGGGGGAGAATATGTAGCGCCTTTTGAAGAATTTTGTACCCAATCGGGTATAGTTCATCAAACAACGGCTCATTACTCACCTCAATCAAACGGTGATGAACGCAAGAACCGAACACTAAAGGAAATGATGAATGTTTTACTCATCAATTCGGGCCTCCCTCAAACCATGTGGGGAGAAACTGTTCTTACCGCGAATAAGATTCTTAACAGAGTTCCACACAAGGGTAAAGACAAGACTCCATACGAGCTATGGAAATGAAAGAAACCTACCTACAAATATTTGAAGGTATAAGGTTGTCTGGCCAAGGTAAAAGTACCTATGCCAAAGCGGTCAAGATTGGACCTAAGACTGTGGATTGCATATTCATCGGATATGCCAATAACAGTAGTGCTTATAGTTTCATACTGCATAAGTCGGATGTACCGGACATTTATGAAGGTACGATCATAGAATCAAGGAACGTGTGGTTCTTTGAAGACGCGTTTCCATATAAGGGAAACAACATAAACTCTCGCAAACGAAGTTAGGATCAAACCTCTAAGAATATAGGAGTCGCTGTTTACCTAACTCCAAACGGTTCAGATATAGTGAATTCTGAAGTGGCTGATTATCCGGAATCCAGTATTCCAGATTCTCAAGACTTAGAAAATTCAAAGATGGAACCAATGAGAAGCAAAAGGGCCCGGAAGGACAAGTCCTTTGGTCCAGACTTTGAAGATTATTTGGTTCAAGACGAACCACGGACAATCGCTGAAACATTGTCAACTCCAGAAGCACCGCTCTAGAAGGAAGCTTTAAAAAGTGAGATAAAATCCATCCTGCATAACCACACCTGGGAGTTGGTTGAACTTCCCCCGGGACATAAACCTCTGGGTTGTAAGTGGATCCTTAAACGGAAGTTAAAGGTAGATGGATCTATTAACAAGTACAAGGCTAGGTTAGTAGTCAAGGGCTATCACCAAAAAAGGGCCTTGATTACTTCGACACCTACGCTCCGGTGTCTAGAATGACATCCATACGTATGTTCATAGCTATTGCCGCCTTGCGTAATCTTGAAATATATCAAATGGATGTTAAGACAACCTTCCTAAATGGTGATTTGGAAGAAGAAATATATATGGAGCAACCCGAGGGGTATGTGGTTCCAGGACAAGAGACAAAAGTGTATTGGCTTGTTAAATCGTTGTACGGGCTGAAACAGGCCGCTAAACAATGGCACGATAAATTGGATAATACTCTACTATCAAAAGGGTTCGCCATTAATGGAGGTGACAAATGTGTCTACATGAAAGGAAATGTTGAATCCTTCGTCATGATATGTCTTTATGTAGATGACTTGTTGATCACTTGATGCAGTCCTGGGATAATCCTAGAGACTAAGAACATGTTAAAATAATGTTTTGACATAAAAGATATGGGCATTGCAGATGTCATCTTAGTGATTAAGATCTCTAAGACATCTAATGGACTGGATTTGTCTCAATCTCACTACATCGAGGATGTACTAAAGAAATTTGGGATGTTCGACAGTTCACTGGTATTGACACCATTGGATATAAGTTAAAAGATTGACAAACATCTTGGTGAACCCGTACGTCAGGAGCGATATGCGCAAGTGATTGGTAGTCTGATGTATATCACAAACTACACTCGATTTGATATCGCTAATGTAGTCACTAAATTGGCTAGGTTCACCCGTAATCCAAGTGAGGATCACTGGAAAGCGTTGAATAGGGTACTACGGTTCCTGAAGTTCACGCTAAATTTTGGGTTACACTATTCGAGATATCCAACGGTACTAGAGGGGTACAGTGATGCAAACTGGATATCTGATAGTGATGACATCAAGTCCACCAGAGGATATATTTTTACAATTGGTGGTGCAGCTGTGTCTTGGAAATCCTCTAGGCAAACTCTTATTTCCCAATCCACGATGGAGTCAGAATTTATCGCTTTAGATAAAACGGGAGAGGAAGCTGAGTGGCTTCATGGTTTTCTAGAGGATGTCCCATGTTGGGATAAACCCGTGTCTTCTGTAATGATCCACTGCGATAGTCAGTCGGCTCTAGGAAGGGCACGAAGTTCTATATACAACGGTAAGTCTCGTCATATTCGACGGAGACATGAGTCCGTTAGGCAGCTGATCACCTCGGGTGTTATTTCCATTGATTACGTAAAACCTAAGGAAAATATCGTAGATCCCTTGACGAAGGAAATACCACAGATCAGATGTTCTGCATGTCTAGGGGAATGGGCTTAAAACCCAAACAATAAAAACCGATATAGTGGACACCCAACCTTATAGACTGGAGATCTCAGGAATAAGGTTCAATGGGAAAACTAAACTGTAAAGGTTCCGTAAGCGCTTCGATGGAATCAAGAGCACTTCGGGTAATGTTTTCTTCTTAAGAAACAAATCCAAGGAAGTTCCCGTGATAGACAAAAAGTGCTACCTGTAAGAGGGGTAAAGGATAAGTTTTCAAACCTTTAATGATCATCAATACTTGAGGTTAGGTGGGAAATTTTTTGAATGGTTCCTAACGCTTGTGTAGCGGGGTATTGCAGGATATCTTGTAGGAGACCACCTATTTAAGTGCGAGGATAGGCCACCTCAAATGAACGCACTTAAGAATCCAAGTGTGTCCACGTCCCACGATGGACAAAAACATAAGAAGGATTGAGTAGGAAAGGTGTTGTGTTGATACCATTGTCTTGGCATATACTAAACGCTGACGGTTCAAGATATCACATTCACCGCGTAGTAAATATGTCCAATGGTTTTCTACTATGGAAGGTTCAAAGCTACGGCTACCTCTCCAGATGCAACATCGATCCGTCGAGTGATTGCTCGAAAGACACCATGTCCGTGTGCCAAAATCTCTTCCAAGAGGGAATTGTTGAAAATTTACTAAAAAGTGAAATAAATTAATCATATTAATTATGACTCGAACAATTGGGGCCCCGCACATCGGAAACATGGTTTCCAAACACGTGCACATAAAGTGCCAAGGATCATAATTTCATTAAATGGAAGAGATATTGGTACGTATACGAATTGTTTGAGACGTAGGAGAATAGACGGTTATTGGCCAAATGACAAATGGTTTCACGTTGGTAAATGAAAGGAAGAAATGTGTAAAAGATGAAACGAATCAGAAATCGCCGCGGAGCCGAGAAGGGCCGCGGCGCAACAAATTTAGGACCGCGGTGCCTCCTCCTAGAGCCCCGGCTCTAAATATCGTTTCAATTTCAGTAGCGGAATTGAAGCACCGTGGTGCCTTCTCGAAGGGCTGCGACTCTAATTGGCATTTTAGTTCGGGCAAGTTACTAGATATGCAGCGCCGCGGTGCCCTCCCTAAGGGCCGCAACGCTTCGACTGTTTTTCAGTCTGTTGGAGGCGAATTGAAACTGATGGGCTGACTTTGGAGCATTTAATCTCCATTACTTGGCTATTGATTTCAGCCATTACTAGGCTGAATTAACCTCAATATCAATGGTCATTACTTGACACTGATGGCTATTCATTTGGTTAATTGAGAAGACATAATCATCTATCTATAAATTGATGTCTTTGACACAATTGCAAAACACACATTGACACTGAACAATTTTCTGAAATTGTCTTCCTCTCTTGCAATCACAAAACACTCAAAATCTTTCTTCCTAAGCGAACACTTGAGTTCCCTTTACTCATTTGTTTGATTGTTATTTTATCTTGGAAAATAAGTTGCCATTACACCGTTGAAAGGATATACATGATGAAAAAGAGTGTGAGAACCGTTCGAGAGGTCGGCTATTTGCAAAAAGAATAGTGAATTCCTCCGAGTTTGAAAGTATATTTATGTCCTAGAGACAATCCGTATTAGGACAAATGTACTTTTTACATATTCGTATTATTATTATTAATATAGATTAATATTTTGGTATTTGCAATTAATGAATAATTAGTTGATTGTTTATGTTCTATAATATGCATCCCTAGAGGTTATGTGGTTATTAATAGTGAGATATATTAATATTATAACGTAACTCTTAAAATAGTCTCGACTAATGATCATCGAGAATGGAATATCGATGTTATGTGATATGTCGACATGTGGTCTGTATCGCATCTTTAGAGGATGTAGTATGTCTCACCTGCTACGAGTAATGGTTATTCGGCAGAAGTCTTATGCAGATAATCGGCGTCGACATTTGGAGTTTCAGGTAGACGATTGGGTCTTCTTGAAGGTATCACCCATGAAGGGTGTGATGAGGTTCGGAAAGAAGGGGAAACTTAGCCCAAGGTACATTGGGCCCTACCAGATCATCCGTATAGTAGGCAAGGTTGCCTATGAGTTGGATCTGCCATCATATTTAGAGGCAGTACATCCGATCTTCCATGTTTCTATGTTACAGAAGTGTATCGGAGATCCATCGAGAGTTTTCCCAGCTAGCGAGGTCTAGGTGACAGAGGGGTTATCGTATGAGGAGAGTCCTATAGCGATACTCGATCGCCAGGTCAGGCGACTGCGGACCAAGGATGTGGCTTCCGTCAAAGTCTTGTGGCGGAATGATAATAGGGAGGAGATGACGTGGAAAGCGGAGGAGGACATGTTGAGGAAGTATCCTCACTTATTCTCTACACCTTCAGGTAATTCATTTCCCTTACTTGTCAAGTTTTAATTGAAGTATTGTGCTTAAGTGCTATTATGTGGTCATGTGTGGCATTATTAGTATGTAGGGGTTGTAAAAGGAGGCTAGGTCACTATCTATAAGTTTGACTCCGAAAGAACATTCGGGGATGAATGTTTCTAAGGGGGGAAGAATGTTACACCCCGTATTTCCAGGGCATGTTTATAAGAACGTACGTAAGAACCCAAAAATGTTAAGATTTGAGACTAGTAAAAATTTATCGGAAATTATGGAATTGTCGGAAAACGAAATATTGCGACGAATGGGAGGGCGACACGTGTCACCCCCTTATTGGTCTTGGACGATTTGGACATGGGCTAAATGGTCATTGACCATAATATAAGATGACCAAGTCTTGCTAAGTCTAGGAGCTTGATATAATTGACTTAGTCAAATGGCCACTTGGCTTGAGCTTTATTGAATTGTATCTAAACCACCCATTTGTTCTCATCTTGACCCTTCATAGTGTTATATATGTATACTAGTAGCAAGACAAGCTTCTACACTTAGAAAAATTTCAAGAAAAACTTGAAGAAACAAGAGGAGCTCTCGGGTTCTAAGGGTTTCAAAGGAGAAAAAAATCTGTTTGTTGTTCAATAAGCTCCACACTTTAAACCAAGGTTCCTAAGGTTATTGTAAGGGTATCTCAATAGAAAGATCCCAGAAAAATATCGTTTTCGTATTAATCGAAAAGTGAAAACCTAGTCACTTTCCTAGGTTTGGATATTGAAGGAAAGTTGTTTGTGATCTTCTAAGGGCTTCAAGTGGCGGATTGGAGTGTCAAGGAGAGTCTCTAAGTTGCTAGGGAGCGACTTTGGATCTTGAAGTGGATTAAGGATCGTTAAGGTAACAATCTTGTTCTCTTAAGTGTTATAAGATTACATATTGTTGTAGCCTTACATTTTAACTAGCATGAAGTATACGTATTGAAGATTGATAAGTGATATGGATTGTAGAAGCCAAAATCCGAATTGACATGGCTAGCCATTTGAAATTGAAATACAATTTGGTCGTTAATTAGAATCGTCGCATGTTACCTACTTGAAGATTGTAGTAGTTATAATCGATAGCGGCTTGATATCATGTTATACTAAACAACTTGGATTGAAAATGAATTGGAAAAGACTTTGTATTGTTGTCCCTCAAATTTCCGAAAATGATATTTTATGTTGGACTAGTTTGATATCAATTGTGGGGCGAAATTTTACACGTCTTGTAGGCGTGTAATCCCTTATTGTTAACTACATTGTTGAGCCTTAAATGTGGCGTGTTTGATTATTGAATTCGGGCCTTGAAAAAGGTGGAAAAGTATGTAGAAATAAAGGAAGTGATGTCCGATTTTCCGTAGAATTTAGTGACTTTGCACTTAGAATATTCTACGTTTGAACTAGAAGCTAATAGACGTATTATGGTCATTATAGGTTGACATACTACGTACGGCATATCGGACTTAGCAAGTGGATTGAACCGAAGAGGTATGTGGAACTTTCCTATCTCTTGAGCATGAATAGTTGTAAATATATAGTACGGTAGACGTACGAGATTTTGACGAATCTAGTCCATTTGATATCCTTGGCGTATCTTATGAATGTCCAAGTTGGTTGAGTTAGCGAATTAACTCACTTGTCTAAAAATATTAAGGATATCATAGTCTCTAAAAGTTAAGGGACTTGAAGTACTTTAAAAATATATGATACTTGTTTCGTTTTAAAAGTTTAAGTCCCTTGGTTATAAAGAATAATGTAAGTATCTAAGGTATAAAACTAGTATAACGGCTTTATGGGAAGTTAGTTATAATAGCTTTATGGAAAGTTAAAAAGAGTGGTTTACTCTAAGTAATGTAAGTAATGATAAATGACTTGAATTAATGAAAGGCAAATTGATTTGAAGGCATCAATTGCTTAAGGTTTTAAAAGAAAGAAGTCACTTGATTTAGAAGCCTATAAATATAATTCTAAAAGGTATTGTAACTTGTCTTGAAAAGTAAATATGACTTGATACTACGGTTATTAGTATCTTGGAAGTTTTATATGAAAGAGAGTCATTTTAAAAGAATAGAAGTACGTAGTACTTTGGGTTAAATTCCCGGATTTTTAAAATGACATATTAGTGCCTTAAGTAAACTAAAATGAGAGGGTATATAAATAAGGTTAATAAAAAGTTAGGAGATTTTCTTAACTTGCTTATGTTATGATAAGTCGGTAGCTCTTATGTTATGTACGATAAGTCGGTAGTGCTTATGTTATGTATGATAGCCGGTTGAGCTAGTTTATGTTATTCTTACGGGGTAAAGCCCTGGTTTATTACTAATTCCATGGATTTGCTACCCATGATGAGAGTGCGGCATTTGTACTCATTGCGGGCCCACCGGGCCTAAGCGGGTGAAATAGTCCTGTGCGGGTGAAATAGTCTCATGCGGAGCGCATCACTCCATTGCGGGTCCGCAGGACCTATGCGGGTGAAATAGTCCCATGCGGAGCACATCGCTCCATTGCGGGTCCACAGGACCTATGCGGGTGAAATAGTCCCAGGAGTAGGACTGCTTAATGATACTACGGGCAGGTGACCCTACTTTGATCATGAGCCTCCTATTTTTATGCAGTAAAGTATATACTTGGTTACTCTCATTATTAGTAAGGCACAGTGTACTGTAATTTGATTATCATACATGTCTCCAGCTTTATTTTAGACTTATGATGTAAATTGCGGTATTTTTTTTCAGTTTTACATACTTGGTACATATTGTGTAATCGACCCCTTTCCTGGGGATGCGTTCATGCCGCAGTAGGGTAAGGTGGTGGATCCTCATTCTTAGGATCACCGATCAGTGTCGAAGCTCCATTTCTCGGAGGCTTGTCTTTAGTACGTTCCCTGATGTTGTAGATTTATGTACATTCAGGGGTATGGCGGGGCCCTGTCCCGTCACAGTTGTTATTCCTAGAGGTCTGTAGTCATATTTGTGGATTGGGTTGTAAGAATAGAGATGTAACTGTTTTATTTTGGGGTTATGTATATTTTCCTGGCGCGCCTTATCGCCACCGTTGATATTTGTAATGTATTGTATGAGTTTTGTATGTTCACCGCTATTCTCCGATATATACTGCAGGGTGCCTGTAGGGCACGATGCGACCCGTGGTCGGGTCGTGACAAAAGTGGTATCGAGCGATTAGTCCTCGGAAAGTGTTTACGCATCGTGTCTAGTAGTCTTGATTATCGGTGTGTTGTGCACCACATCTATAATCGTGAGGTCAGGCATTTAGGATTGGTTTCCATTCTTCTCTCGAGATCGCAATAGAAATGTCTTATTAGTTGAATCCTCTCCGACCTATTCTTATGTATCGATTATGCCTCCACGGAAGCGGCCAGGCCCGAGTGGCAAGCGGCGGCGAGGCGCTAGTGGTACGCAGAGGGTTATTCGGACTTAGGACCAGACTATGCCTGAGGTTGTGGGCGGATCGGCGAGTTCAGCCACGCCTGTTACACCCCGTATTTACAAGACATGTTTTAAGAACGTACGTAAGAACTCACAAGTGTTAAGATTTGAGACTTGTAAAAATTTATCGGAATTATGAAATTGTCGGAAAACGAATATCAGGATTTAATGGGAGGCGACACGTGTCACCCCCCCTTATGTTGTCTTGGACGAAATGTAGCATGGGCACAAGGGTCATTTGACCTTTGTAGGATGACTAAGTCTTGCAACTTGAAGAGCTTGACAAAATTGACTTAGTCAAAGGGTCCACAAGTCTTGATATTTAATTGAAACTCATCCAAGCCTCACATTTGGGCACATCTTGACCCTCCATTGTGCTATATAATACTACTAGTAGCAAGACTAAGTCCAACACTTAGAAAAATTTTCAAGAATTTCAAGAACACCTCTAGGAGCTCTCGGGTTTGGCTAGCTCTCAACACAAAAAAATTTGTTTGTTGTCCATTTAGCTCCACACTTTAAACCAAGGTTCATGAGTGTATTGTGAGTGTATTTCAATAGAAAAATCCCGGAAAAAGATAGTTTTCGTATTAGTCGCAAGGTGAAAACCTAGTTGCTTTTCTAGGTTTTGTTTGGATGATTAAAGGAAAGTTGTTGGTATTGTTCTAAGGGTCTCAAGTAGCGGATTGAAGTGTCTTGAAGAGGCTCTAAGTTGCTAAGGAGCGACTTCGGATTTGGAGTTGGATTAAGATTCGTTGAGGTAATAATCTTGTCTCTTAAAAGTGTTACAAGATTATATATATATTGTTATTAGCTTTACATGTTGCTAGCATGAAGTTTATGTGTTGAAGTTTTATAAGTATTATGGATTGATTGTAGCCTTAAATCCGAAATGTCATTTAAGCCATGTGACGTTGGATTACAAATTGGTCATTTAGTAGAATCGTCGCATATTACTTACTTGAAGATTATAGTAGTTATAATCGATTGCGACTTGATATCATGTTATGCTAACAACTTGGATTGAAATGGAAATTGGATAAGAATTGGTGTTATTGTACTCAATGTGGCCGAATTGGACTAGTAGTTTGTATTAGTTTGATATCGTTTGTGGGGCGGAATTTTACACGTCTAGTGGGCGTGTAATCCCCTATTGATTAATTGCATTGATTGGGCCTTAAATGTGGCATGTTTGGTTATTGAATTCGGCCTTGAAAAAGGTGGCAAAGTAAGTAGAAACAAATGAGGTGCTGTCCGATTTTCCGTAGAATTTAGAGACTTTACACTTATAATATTCTACGTTTGAAGTAAGACGTTAATAGACGTATTGTGGACATTATAGGTTGACGTACTACGGGCGGGATATTTTACGTGACGAGTGGTTTGACCCGAAGAGGTATGTAGAACTTTCCTATCTTTTGAGCATGACTAGTTGCACGTATATAGTACGGTAGACGTACAAGACCTTGATATCCTTTACTAGTTTTATGAATAGCCAAGTCGGGTGAGTTAGGAGATTAACTCACTTCTTTGAAAGTATTAAGGATGTCTTAAGTTTTATTAAAGTTAAGGGACTTGAAGAGTTTTAAAGTATGTGATACATGTTTCGTTTTAAACGTATAAGTCCCTTGGATAAGAAATTGTATTTGGCTAAGGTATAAACTGATTATAACGACTTTATGGGAAGTTGGTTATATTAGCTTTATGGAAAGATAAATGACTTGATTTAATGAAAGACAATTTGATTTTAAGGCATCAATTGCCTAAGATTTTATAAGAAAATAAGTCACTTGATTTAGAAACCTAACTTTATTTCTAAAGGTATTGTGACTTGTCTTGAAAAGTAATTTTGACTTTATACTATGGTTAATAGTATCTTGGAGGTTTTATATGAAAAAGAGTCATTTTTAAAAGAGTGGAAGTATGTAGTACTTTGGGTTAAATTCCCGGATTTTTATAAAAGACATGCTAGTGCCTTAAGTAAACTAAAATGAGAGTGTATATGAATAAAGCTAATAAGAAGTTAGGGGGATTTCTTAACTTGCTTACTTATTGTATAATAAGCCGGTAGTGCTTATGTTATGTATGATGACCGTTTGAGCTAGGGTAAGAGTATAAATGAGGGGCAAGCCCCAAGATCGTTATACCACCTTCTCCAGGGTAAGAGTATGAATGAGGGGCAAGCCCCACGATCGTCATACCACCTTATTCAGGGTAAGAGTATAAATGAGGGGTGAATCCCCAAGATCGTTATACCACCAGTTCCGTGGATTTGCTACCCACGATGCGAGGAATACCTCATGCGAGTCCTATGGGCTTATGCGGGTGAAATAGTCCCATGCGGGCGGGTACAGCCTATGCGAGGAATACCTCATGCGGGTCCACACGACCTATGCAGGTGAAATAGTCTCAGGAGTAGGATTGCTTAATGATACTGCGGGCGGATGGTCATGCTTTGATCGTGAGCTTCCTATTTTTATGTTGTACGTATACTATCAGTTACTCTCATTGTTAGTAAGGCACTGTGTACTGTAATTTTGTTATCATACATGTCTCCGGCTTTGTTTTAAACTTATGATATAATTACAGTATTTTCCAGTTTTACATACTTAGTACATATTGTGTACTGACCCCCTTCCTCGGGGTTGCGTTCATCTGCAGGTAGGGGGTAGCGGTGGTGGATCCTCTTTCTTAGGATCACTTATCGACGTCGAAGCTCCATTTCTCGGAGGCTTGTCTTTTTAGTACGATTTTCCTCGATGTTGTAGATTTATGTACATTCGGGGTATGGCGAGCCCGTCCCTTCTGATTGTTATTCTTAGAGTGTAGTCACGTGTTGTGGTTTGAAGGGTAAGAACCGAGGTTATCTGATTTTGATTTTGATTATGCATATTTTTATGAAAGACGGCCTTATCGGCTGGCAGTGATATTTTATCTAAAAATGTTGTGTATGTTCATTGCTATTCTCGATGTATACGAGCAGGGTGCCCATGTAGGGCACCGATCGCACCGGGTGGGTCGTGACAAAGTGGTATCGAGCGATTAGTCCTCGGAAAGTGTCTGGACAGTGTCTAGTAAGTCTTGATTATCGGTGTGTTGTGCACCACATCTATAATCGTGAGGCCGCAGACATTTAGGATTGGTTTCCATTCTTCTCTCTGCGAGATCGTGCAGAGAAATGTCTTATTAGGTTGAATCTCTGCGACCTATTCTTATGAAACGATTATGCCTCACGGAAGGCGGCGGGGCGAGAAGGGCAAAGCGTGCCAGGAGTTGCTAGCGGTACTCGAGAGGTTACATGGACTCGAGCACAAACTATTCACGAGGTAGTAGAGGCGGGTCGGCGAGTTCGATCACGCCGCGGTATTAGAGGCGAGCCGGCGGTAGCTCGAAGGTTCGGTACGAGCCTCGATCCCGGCCGAGGTGAGTATAGAACTATGGGGAGCGGTCCGGTTATTGACCCGATATAATGCGAGCGTGGCGAGGAAGCGAGCATCTAACCCTGAGCGGCGGTTTGCGGATTCGGGATTTTAGGTTGTCATCCGCGAGTTTTATGATTAGTGCGAGGAGGATCGCGAGGAGTTCATTCGCGACTACTGGACTATGCAGTTCTTAGGGCTTGAGACAGTGCAGTATGCTAGCCTCTTCTGGGTTCTGCGATATTGCGTTGAACCGGTTTGAGTCATGGGAGCCGTCGAGAGGTGAGGATGCTCTTCCGGTGTTTGGGAGGAGTTCACGAGGCCTTTATGGATCACTTTTTGCCTCCCGAGATGAGGAGAGCCCGTGTAGATAGATTCTTGACCTTGAGGCGAGAATGGGAGGACTATCGAAGTACACTGAGTTTGACTCCTTGGCGGTATACGCACACTATTGTAGATGACATGGCGGATAGAGTTCATCGTTATGTGATGGGGCTGACCGTCATATGATTCTGCATGCTTGGGGTGGCTCTTGTGCGGTATGGACATTTCCGGAGATGCGACGTATGCGCGAGGATAGAGGATAGAGAGGAGGATCGGATCGACTCGAGCCCGGCCCAAGAGGCGGGGCAGCAGGTCTCGAGGCGATTTCGAGGCGGACAACCTCGTGGCCAGACTAGGTCCACATTCCAGCCGAGCAGTGCTCCTTCACGGTTTTGGCGGGAGTGATCGGCCAGTCATTCGGGAAGCAGTCGAGCTCGGGACTTGAGGTTTCGAGGCGTAAGCATCACCGTCGAGACCACCCACATCTCGGTGTGCTCGACGCGTAGTTCTCACCAGCGAGTGTCGCGTGGCTCGGAGCTTGCTACTCTTGTGGCAGCGAGGCCATTTGAGAGAGATTGTCCGTCAGAGGCGGCATGGGTGGTGCAGTGCGGCCCGGGATCATTCTTTGGGTCTTCCTCTCCTTACGTGGTTATGCGCCCGCAGGCGGTACTCACGGGCCGTGCGCCGCGAAGGTCGTGGTGGTGGTTCGATTCTAGCGGTCCACGAATCGCATTTATTCTTAGCCACCGCCAGATCGGAGGCTTCCACGGCGTCGCCACGGTACATTATTGATTTCATCTTTGTGATGTTTATGCTTTGATAGATCCGAGTTCTACCTTGTCCTATGTGTCCCCTCTTATTGCGGGTAGAATCGGGATAGGCCGGTGTCGATAGAGCCTTTTGATGTAGCTACGCGATGGGTGATTCGGTGTTAGGCGGCGGGTGTATAGAGGTTGTCGGTGTTTATTCTGATCGTCGGACCACTTGCGAACTTGATAGAGTTGGAGATGACAGATTTTGATGTCATTATGGGTATATGCCAACGTTATTGTAGGACGAGTTGGTTCGGTTCGATTTCTGGCGATCCGATTATCGAGTGGAAGCGGCAACACGGCGTCGCCGAGGTAGGTTTATTTCTTACCTCGAGGCTAGGAAGATGGTGCGAAAGGGTACATCTATCATCTGGTTCGGTATTTGATACAGAGGTGAGGTGCGATTCTTGATCGATGCGGTGGTTAGGGAGTTTCTAGATGTGTTCCCGGGCGACCTTCGGTATCCTCCCGAGAAGGAGATTGAGTTTTGTATTGACACGTTGCGGACACTCGACCTATTTCCATTCGCCATCTGAGGATGGCTTTCTTTGAGTTGAGGAGGCGAAGGACCGGGACGGTGAAAGATTTCTTTGGAAAAAGGCTTTATCGAGCCTAGTATTTCTCCTGAGGCGCCGGTTTTGTTTGTGAAGAAGAAGGATGGGGCGCTGCGTATGTGTGTTGATTACTGAGCGGTGAATAAGGTAACCATCGAGAATAGGTACCCTCCCGTGATTGATGATTTGTTTGACGGTTGTAGAGTGCGAGTGTTTCTCAAGATAGACATGCACCGTTATCATCAGTCTGCGAGTTCGAGAGCGAATATCCCAAAGACGCATTCGGGACTGATATGAGCACTATGAGTTCGAGTTATGTCTTTCGGTTTGACCAACGCTCAGTAGTATTTATGGATTTGATGGCCGATTGTTCGCCATTTCTGGATACATTTGTGATAGTATTCATTGATGACATCTGGTTTATTCGCGGACGAGCGAGGCATGCGAATCACTGAGGACGGTACTTGGGATCCTCCGGAGCCGACAGTTATTCGCCAAGTTCTCCAAGTGTGAGTTTTGGTTGGCCTCAGTGGCATTCCTGGGGCACATTATTGGGGATGATGGTGTTCGGGTGGATACGACGAAGATTGAGGCAGTCAAGTCTTGGCCGAGACCTACTACTCCGACCGAGGTGCGCATTTTCTTAGGTAGCGAGTTATTATCGTGAGGTTTGTGAAGCGGTTGCCGATTTCAAAGATTGACTAGGTGACTCGGAAAGCGGCCAAGTTACAATGGGCGAGGCTTGCGAGAAGGGTTTCGATTCTTGAAGGAAAGGTTGACTACGGCTCAATTCTTACTCTTCCCGGAGGGTTAGGCAGTGCGTGATCTATTGTGATGCCTCGGGTATCGGGCTAGGTGTGTTTTGATGCATCACGACAAGGTTATAGCCTATGCTTCCGGCGATTCTGGAAGCATGAGAGAATTACCCTACCACGACTTAGAGTTGGCGCGATTATTCATGCCTTGAAGATTTGGAGACATTATTTGTATGGGGTTCATGTGGACATTTATACGGACCACGAGAGCCTCCAAGTATATCTTGAGCAGAGAGGAGTTGAACTTGCGGCGAGGCGGTAGTTAGAGTTCTTTGAAAGATTATGATGTTGATATTCTATACCATCCGGGAAAGCCAACGTAATTCTTTGATGCCTTGGCCGTAGATCGATGGGAGTCCGCAGTACTGACAGAGAGCAGGACATGGTCCGTCAGATCCACCAGCTAGCGAGCCTTGGGGTTCGTTTGATCGATACCGACGATAGTAGGGTATGGGTTCGTGAGGTTGCCGAGTCTTCCATCATTGATGAGGTGAAGAGGCGACAGTTTGAGGACCCAGTGTTGGTACGGTATCGAGATGAAGCTCTTCGGGAGGATAAGAGTCTATTCGAGATAGCGCCTGATGGGGTGCTAATATTTGAGGGCCGGTTGTGTGTTCCCGATGTGACAGGACTTCGTCAGCAGATTCTGGGGGAGGCACACAGTGCTCGTTATTCTATTCATCCGGGGTCGACCAAGATGTACCATGACCTCAGATGTTTGTATTGGTGGGATGGCATGAAGAGGGCGTGGCGAGTTTTGTTGCCTGATGTCCTAATTGCCCGGAGTCAAGGTCGAGCACCAGAGGCCCAGTGGATTATTGCAGGCTATTGAGATTGTGACTTGGAAGTGGGAGGTGATCAACATGGACTTTGTTATAGGGTTACCTCATACTCAGAGGAAGTACGACTCCATTTGGGTTATTATTGTGGTAGCGAAATCGGCCCATTTCCTTCGATCGGGGCGGCGTTTTACCGAGACTATGCGGTGTACATCGAGAGATTGTGAGGCCGCGGTGTCGGTGTCGATTATATCGAATAGAGAGCCCGGTTTACGCTAACCACGGAGGTCTTTTCGGAAGGATTAGGGACACGGTGAGTCTTAGTCTGACATTTCATCCTCGGTGAGGCGGCGAGCGTACTATCCGCACACGAGAATATGCCGCGAGCTGCGTGATTGATTCGAGGGTAGTGGGAGGATCATTTGCCTCTTGTGGAGTTTGCTTATAACAACAACTACCATTCCGATATCTGAGATGGCGCCATACGAGGCTTTATATGGCGGAAATGTAGATCGTCGATTGGTTGGTTCGACGTGGGCGAGTGCGATTAGTTGGCGGACTTGGTTCGTGGTGTGGATAAGGTGAAGCTTATCCGGGAGAGCGTTAGCGGCTCGAGTCGGCAAGTCATATGCGGATAATCGGCGTCGGCATTTGGAGTTTCGGGTAGCGATTGGGTCTTCGAAGGTGTCACCATGAAGGGTGTGATGAGATTCGTAAGAAGGAAACTCAGCCCAGGTACATTGGGCCTACCAGATCGTCGTCGAGTAGGCAAGGTTGCCTATGAGTTGGATCTGCCATCGAGTTAGAGCGATACATCCGGTCTTCATATTTCTATGTTACGGAAGTGTATCGGAGATCCAGGCGAGTTTTCCACTGTAGTGAGGTCCAGGTGACAGAGGGGTTATCGTATGAGAAGAGTCCCATAGCGATACTCGATCGCCAGGTCAGGCGACTGCGGACCAAGGATGTGGCTTCCGTCAAAGTCTTGTGGAGGAATGATAACCGGGAGGAGATGACTTGGGAAGCGGAGGATGACATGTTGAGGAAGTATCCTCACTTATTCCCTACACCTTCAGGTAATGCATTTCCCTTACTTGTCAAGTTTTAATTGAAGTATTTCTTTTGCTTAAATGCTTTTATGTGGCCATGTGTGGCATTATTGGTATGTCGGGGTTGTGAAAGGAAACTATGTCGCTAATTATAAGTTTGACTCCGAAAGAACATTCGGGGACGAATGTTTCTAAAGGGGGAAGAATGTTACACCCCGTATTTACAAGACATGTTTTAAGAACGTACGTAAGAACTCACAAGTGTTAAGATTTGAGACTTGTAAAAATTTATCGGAATTATGAAATTGTCAAAAAACGAATATTGTGACGAATGGGAGGGCGACACGTGTCACCCCCCCTTATGTTGTCTTGGACGAAATGTAGCATGGGCACAAGGGTCATTTGACCTTTGTAGGATGACTAAGTCTTGCAACTTGAAGAGCTTGACAAAATTGACTTAGTCAAAGGGTCCACAAGTCTTGATATTTAATTGAAACTCGTCCAAGCCTCACATTTGGGCACATCTTGACCCTCCATTGTGATATATAATACTACTAGTAACAAGACTAAGTCCAACACTTAGAAAAAATTTCAAGAATTTCAAGAACACCTCTAGGAGCTCTCGGGTTTGGCTAGCTCTCAACACAAAAAAATTTGTTTGTTGTCCATTTAGCTCCACACTTTAAACCAAGGTTCATGAGTGTATTGTGAGTGTATCTCAATAGAAAAATCCCGGAAAAATATAGTTTTCGTATTAGTCGCAAGGTGAAAACCTATTTGCTTTTCTAGGTTTTGTTTGGATGATTAAAGGAAAGTTGTTGGTATTGTTCTAAGGGTCTCAAGTAGCGGATTGAAGTGTCTTGAAGAGACTCTAAGTTGCTAAGGAGCGACTTCGGATTTGGAATTGGATTAAGATTCGTTGAGTTAATAATCTTGTCTCTTAAAAGTGTTACAAGATTATATATATATTGTTGTTAGCTTTACATGTTGCTAGCATGAAGTTTATGTGTTGAAGTTTTATAAGTATTATGGATTGATTGTAGCCTTAAATACGAAATGTCATTTAAGCCATGTGACGTTGGATTACAAATTGGTCGTTTAGTAGAATCGTCGCATATTACTTACTTGAAGATTATAGTAGTTATAATCGATTGCGACTTGATATCATGTTATGCTAACAACTTGGATTGAAATGGAAATTGGATAAGAATTGGTGTTATTGTACTCAATGTGGCCGAATTGGACTAGTAGTTTGTATTAGTTTGATATCGTTTGTGGGGCGGAATTTTACACGTCTAGTGGGCGTGTAATCCCCTATTGATTAATTGCATTGATTGGGCCTTAAATGTGGCGTGTTTGGTTATTGAATTCGGCCTTGAAAAAGGTGGCAAAGTAAGTAGAAACAAAGGAGGTGCTGTCCGATTTTCCGTAGAATTTAGAGACTTTACACTTATAATATTCTACGTTTGAAGTAAGACGTTAATAGACGTATTGTGGACATTATAGGTTGACGTACTACGGGCGGGATATTGTACGTGGCGAGTGGTTTGACCCGAAGAGGTATGTAGAACTTTCCTATCTTTTGAGCATGACTAGTTGCACGTATATAGTACGGTAGACGTACAAGACCTTGATATCCTTTACTAGTTTTATGAATAGCCAAGTCGGGTGAGTTAGGAGATTAACTCACTTCTTTGAAAGTATTAAGGATATCTTAAGTTTTATTAAAGTTAAGGGACTTGAAGAGTTTTAAAGTATGTGATACTTGTTTCGTTTTAAACGTATAAGTCCCTTGGATAGGAAATTGTATTTGGTTAAGGTATAAAGTGATTATAACGACTTTATGGGAAGTTGGTTATATTAGCTTTATGGAAAGATAAATGACTTGATTTAATGAAAGGCAATTTGATTTTAAGGCATCAATTGCCTAAGATTTTATAAGAAAAGGAGTCACTTGATTTAGAAACCTAACTTTATTTCTAAAGGTATTGTGACTTGTCTTGAAAAGTAATTTTGACTTGATACTACGGTTAATAGTATCTTGGAGGTTTTATATGAAAAAGAGTCATTTTTAAAAGAGTGGAAGTATGTAGTACTTTGGGTTAAATTCCCGGATTTTTATACAAGACATGCTAGTGCCTTAAGTAAACTAAAATGAGAGTGTATATGAATAAAGCTAATAAGAAGTTAGGGGGATTTCTTAACTTGCTTACTTATTGTATAATAAGCCGGTAGTGCTTATGTTATGTATGATGGCCGTTTGAGCTAGGGTAAGAGTATAAATGAGGGGCAAGCCCCAAGATCGTTATACCACCTTCTCCAGGGTAAGAGTATGAATGAGGCAAGCCAAGATCGTCATACCACCTTCCGGGGTAAGAGTATAAATGAGGTGAATCCCCAAGATCGTTATACCACCGCCCGTGGATTTTCTACCCACGATCGAGGAATACCTCATGCGAGTCCTATGGGCTTATGCGGGTGAAATAGTCCCGTGCGGTAGTCTGACTATGCGAGGAATACCTCATGCGGGTCCACACGACCTATCGCGGGTGAAATAGTCGAGTAGGATTGCTTAATGATCTTTGTGGGCGGATGGTCCCGCTTTGATCGTGAGCTTCCTATTTTTATGTTATGCGATAATATCGATTACTCTCATTGTTAGTAAGGCAATCGTGTCGTAATTTTGTTATCATACATGTCTCCGCTTTGTTTTAAACTTATGATGTAATTACGATATTTTCGATTTTACATACTTAGTACATATTGTGTCTTGACCCTTCCTGGGTTGCGTTCATGCCGCAGGTAGGGGTAAGCAGGTGGTGGATCCTCATTCTTAGGATCACTTATCAGACGTCAGAAGCTCCATTTCTCCGAAGGCTTGTCTTTTTGGTACAATTTTTCCCTGATGTTGTAGATTTATGTACATTCGGGGTATGGCGAAGCCCCGTCCGCCATACGATTATTCTTAGAGGTGCAGAGTCACGTGTTGTGGTTTGGAAATGTAGAACCGAGTTATCTGATTTTGATTTTGATTATGCATATTTTTATGGAAGGCGGCCTTATCGGCTAGCCCGTGATATTTTGTCTAAACATGTTGTGTATGTTCCGCTGCTATTCTCTGATGTATACCTGAACGGGGTGCCCATGTAGGGCACCAGTCGCGGCCCCGGGGTCGGGTCGTGACAACGCGATAGAGGAGGCCAGCGGCGATAGCTCGAAGGTTCCAATACACGAGCCTCGATTCGCGTCCGAGTATAGAGATTACGGAGAGAAGATCAGGCTATTGACGGCGTAGTGGCGGGGCGGCAAGCGAGAGCAGTAGCTAACCCTAGAGCCGACAGTTTGCGGATTTAGGATTTTCTGGGTTGTCATCCACCCGAGTTCTATGGTTCGAGATCTGAGGAGGATCCTCAGGAGTTCATTCGCCAGTTACAACGGACTATGCATGTGCTTAGGGCCTCGGAGACAAATTCAGTTGTGTTAGCCTCTTACCGGTTACGTGATATTGCGTTGAACTGGTTTGAGTCATGGGAGTTATCTAGAGGTGAGGGTGTTCTTCCAGCTGTTTGGGATGAGTTCCCAGAGGCCTTCCTGGATCACTTTTTGCCTCCTGAGATGAGGAGAGCCCGCGTGGATAGATTCTTGACATTGAGACAGAATGGGAGGACTATCAGAGAGTACAACCTGGAGTTTGACTCATTGGCCAGGTATGCGCTCACCATTGTGGCTGACATGACAGACAGAATTTATCGCTATGTGATAGGGCTAGACCGTCACATGATTACTGCATGCCTGGGGTGGCCCTTCAGCCAAGTATGGATATTGCCAGGATGCAGGCTTATGCAGAGGGGATCGAGGACAGAGAGAGGGAGGATCAGCCAGACTCAGCCAGCCCAAGAGGCCAGACCGCGAGGTTTCGTGGTGATTTTCGAGACGATCTCGGCGAGCCAGTCCACGCTCGGCCGCGCAGTGCGCTTACCGCTTTCGGTAGGAGGTTTGATCGGTCGGGTTATTGAGGCGGTCGGGCCTCCGAGCCGGTTCCCGAGGCAGGGTTCCAATCGGATGAGGCCACCTATACCTCGGTGTGGTCGTTGTGGTGATTGCCATCGTGGGGGGTGTCGTGTTCCTCCGGGAGCTTGTTACTCTTGTGGCAGGTCATTTGAAGAGATTGTCAGGCAGGCGGCATAGGTGGTATGGTTCAGCCAAGCGGTCGATTCTTTGGGTCTTCTTACGTGATTATGCTCCCGAGAGCGGTGTTCACGGACCGGCAGCCGCGGAGGTCGTGGTGGAAGTCCTAGTTCTAGCGGTCACGTAACCGCGTATATTCCTTAGCCGGAAAGATCGAGGCTTCCGGATGTCGCAGTACATTATTGATTTCATGTTGTAGCGTTTATGCTTTGATAGATCTAGGTTCTACCTTGTCTATGTGTCCCTCTTATTCTTTGGTAGAATCGGGATAGAGCGGTGTCGATAAAGCCTTTTGAGGTAGCTACGCCGATGGTGATTCGGTGTTAGGCGGCGGGTGTACAAAGATTGTCCTGTTTATATACGATGATCGGACCACTATGAACTTGATAGAGTTGGAGATAGCCGATTTTGACGTCATTATGGGTATGGGTGGTTGACTTCTTGTTATGCCAACGTTGGATGTAGAGACGGGTTGGTCGATTCGATTTCTGGTGAGCGATTATCAGTGGAAGGGCAACACAGCGTCGCCGGGGTAGGTTTATTTCTTACCTCAAGGCGGGAAGATGGTGCAGAAGGGTACATCTATCATCCGGTTCGTGTATTCGATCTGGTGAGTGCCATCTCTTGATCGATGCGGTAGTTAGAAAGTTTCGGATGTGTTCCCGGATGATCTCGGGTATCCTCCAGAGGAGATTGAGTTTTGTATTGATATGTTGCGGATACTCTATATCTATTAGCCGTCTGACGATGCTTTCTTGAGTTGAGAAGTTGAAGGACCGGTGAAAGATTTCTTTGGAAAAAGGCTTTATCGAGCCTAGTGTTTCTCCCCAGGGAGCGCCTGGTTTGTTTGTAAGAAAAGAAGGATGAGGCCAGCTGCGTATGTGTGTTGACTACAGCGGTGAATAAGGTAACCATCAAGAACAAATGCCCCTCCCGGGATTGATGATTTGTTTGACCGATTCACGGGTGCGAGGTGTTTCTCAAGATAGACTGCGATGCAGTTATCATCAGTGCAGTTAGAAGGCGGATATCCCAAAGATCGCATTCGGGACCCGACGCGCACTATGAGTTCGGTGATGTCTTTCGGTTTGACCAACGCTCGTGGTATTTATGGATTTGATGAGCAGGGTGTTCAAGCCATTTTGGATACGTTTGTTATAGTATTCATTGATGACATCATGGTTTATTCGCCAGCGGGAGCGTGCAAATCACGAGGCGGTACTTGGGGTCCTCGGGCCGGCGATTGTTCGCAAGTTCTCTAAGTGTGAGTTTTGGTTGGCCTCGGTGGCATTCTTGGGGCACATTATTAGGGTGACGGTGTTGAGTTGATCGACAAAGATTAGGCGATCAGTCTTGGCGAGACCTCTTACTCCGGAGTGCGCGATTTCTTAGGGTGGCGAGTTATTATCGTAGGTTTGTGGAAGCGATTTGCTTCGATATCGCCACCGCTGACTAGGTGACTCGGCGGCTAAGTTCCGGTGGACGAAGCTTGTGAGAAGGTCTTCCGATTCTTGAAGGAAAAGTTGGCAGCGGCTCGATTCTTACTCTTCCGGAGGGTTACGAGGATACGTGATTTATTGTGATGCCTCGGGTTTGGGGTAGGGTGTGTATTGATGCGACGGTAAGGTTATAGCCTATGCTTCCTGCGATTCTGAGCATGAGAGAATTACCCTACCCACGACTTAGAGTTGACCATGATTATTCATGCCTTGAAGATTTGGAGACATTATTTATATGGGGTTCATGTGGATATTTATACAGACCACAAGAGCCTCCGTATCGTCGAGCGAGAGGAGCCGAACTTGCGGCGAGAGACGGTGGTTAGAGTTGTTGAAGGATTATGATGTTGACATCCTATACCATCCGGGAAAAGCCAACGTGGTTGCGGATGCTTTGAGTCGTAGATCGATGGGGAGTGCATCCGGAGGTTCCCGGAGAGGCGGGACATGGTCGTCGATCCATCACTAAGCGAGCCTTGGGGTTCGATTGGTCGATCTGGATGATAGTGAAGTGCGGGTTCGCGAGATTGCGAGTCTTCCATCGTTGATGAGGCGAAGAGGCGACAGTATGAGGACCCAGTTATGATACGGTATCGTGATATGGCTCTTCGAGAGGAGAAGAGTCTATTTGAGGTAGCGCCTGATGGGGTGCTAAGATTTGAGGCGGTTGTGTGTTCCGATGTTGCGAGGACCGTCGGTCGAGGAGGCACATTGCTCGTTACTCTGACCGTCCGGTGCGACTAAGATGTACCATGACCTCGGATGTATGTATTGGTGGGATGGCACGAAGTGGGGCGTGGCGAGTTTTGTTGCTCGAGGTACTAATTGTCGGGTAAAGGTTGAGCACCAGAAGCCCGGTGGGCTATTGCAGGCTATTGATATTCCGACATGGAAGTGGGAGGTGATCAACATGGACTTTGTTACAAGGTTACCTCGTACTCAGAGGAAGTATTATTCCATCCGTTATTATTGTGGTGTGAAATCAACCCACTTTCTTCCGATCGGGACTACGTATTCGGCGAGGATTATGCTAGATTATATATCGGGAGATTGTGAGGCGCGGAGTCCTATATCGATTATATCGAAAAGAGGCCCGGTTTCGCTAACCGGAGGTCTTTCGAGAAGGGTTAGGGACACGGTGAGTCTCGATCTTGCGTTTCATCCTCGGTGTGAGCGGCGAGCGTACTATCAGACGGCGAGGATATCTTTGCGAGCCTGTGTTATTGATTTCAGGGGTATCTGGGAGGATCATTTGCCTCTTGTAGAGTTTGCTTATAACAACAGCTACCATTCTAGCATTCAGATGGCGCCATATGAGGCTTTGTATGGGCGGTAGTGTAGGTCGCCGATTGGTTGGTTCGACGTGGGCGAGGTGCAGTTAGTTGGCCCAGACTTGATTCAGCAGGCTGTGGATAAGGTGAAGCTTATCCAAGACAGACTGTTAGCAGCTCAGAGTCGGCAGAAGTCTTATGTAGATAATCGGCGTCGACATTTGGAATTTCAGGTAGACGATTGGGTCTTCTTGAAGGTATCACCCATGAAGGGTGTGATGAAGTTCGGAAAGAAGGGGAAACTTAGCCCAAGGTACATTGGGCCCTACCAGATCATCCGTATAGTAGGCAAGGTTGCCTATGAGTTGGATCTGCTATCAGATTTAGAGGCAGTACATCCGGTCTTCCATGTTTCTATGTTACGGAAGTGTATCGGAGATCCATCGAGAGTTTTCCCAGCTAGTGAGGTCCAGGTGACAGAGGGGTTATCGTATGAGGAGAGTCCCATAGCGATATTCGATCGCTAGGTCAGGCGACTGCGGACCAAGGATGTGGCTTCCGTCAAAGTCTTGTGGCGGAATGATAATAGGGAGGAGATGACGTGGGAAGCGGAGGAGGAAATGTTGAGGAAGTATCCTCACTTATTCCCTACACCTTCAGGTAATTCATTTCCCTTACTTGTCAAGTATTAATTGAAATATTGTGCTTAAGTGCTATTATGTGGTCACGTGTGGCATTATTAGTATGTAGGGGTTGTAAAAGGAGGCTAGGTCATTATCTATAAGTTTGACACCGAAAGAACATTCGGGGACGAATGTTTCTAAGGAGGGAAAAATGTTACACCCCGTATTTCCAGGGCATGTTTATAAGAACGTACGTAAGAACCCAAAAATGTTAAGATTTGAGACTAGTAAATATTTATCGGAATTATGGAATTGTCGGAAAACGAAATATTGCGACGAATGGGAGGGTGACACGTGTCACCCCCCCCCCCCTTATTGGTCTTGGACGATTTGGACTTGGGCTAAATGGTCATTGACTATAATATAAGATGACCAAGTCTTGCTACGTCTAGGAGCTTGATATAATTGACTTAGTCAAAGGGCCACTTGGCTTGAGCTTTATTGAATTGTATCTAAACCACCCATTTGTTCTCATCTTGACCATTCATAGTGTTATATATGTATACTAGTAGCAATACAAGCTTCTACACTTAGAAAAATTTCAAGAAAAACTTGAAGAAACAAGAGGAGCTCTCGGGTTCTAAGGGTTTCAAAGGAGAAAAAAATTCGTTTGTTGTTCAATAAGCTCCACACTTTAAACCAAGGTTCCTAATGTTATTGTACGGGTATCTCAATAGAAAGATCCCAGAAAAATATCGTTTTCGTATTAATCGCAAGGTGAAAACCTAGTCACTTTCCTAGGTTTGGATTGGATATTGAAGGAAAGTTGTTTGTAATCTTCTAAGGGCTTCAAGTGGCGGATTGGAGTGTTAAGGAGAGGCTCTAAGTTGCTAGGGAGCGACTTCGGATCTTGAAGTGGATAAAGGCTCGTTAAGGTAACAATCTTGTTCTCTTAAGTGTTATAAGATTACATATTGTTGTAGCCTTACATTTTAACTAGCATGAAGTATATGTATTGAAGATTGATAAGTGATATGGATTGTAGAAGCCTAAATCCGAATTGACATGGCTAGCCATTTGAAATTGAAATACAATTTGGTCGTTAATTAGAATCGTCGCATGTTACCTACTTGAAGATTGTAGTAGTTATAATCTATTGCGGCTTGATATCATGTTATAATAAACAACTTGGATTGAAAAGGAATTGGAAAAGACTTTGTATTGTTGTCCCTCAAATTGCCGAAAATGATATTTTATGTTGGACTAGTTTGATATCAATCGTGGGGCGGAATTTTACACGTCTTGTAGGCGTGTAATCCCCTATTGTTAACTACATTGCTGAGCCTTAAATGTGGCGTGTTTGGTTATTGAATTCGGGCCTTGAAAAAGGTGAAAAAGTATGTAGAAACAAAGGAAGTGCTGTCCGATTTTCCGTAGAATTTAGTGACTTTGCACTTAGAATATTCTACGTTTGAACTAGAAGCTAATAGACGTATTATGGTCATTATAGGTTGACATACTACGTACGGCATATCGGACTTATCAAGTGGATTGAACCGAAGAGGTATGTGGAACTTTCCTATCTCTTGAGCATGAATAGTTGTAAATATATAGTACGGTAGACGTACGAGATTTTGACGAATCTAGTCCATTTGATATCATTGGCTTATCTTATGAATGTCCAAGTTGGTTGAGTTAGGGAATTAACTCACTTGTCTAAAAATATTAAGGATATCTTAGTCTCTAAAAGTTAAGGGACTTGAAGTACTTTAAAAATATATGATACTTGTTTCGTTTTAAAAGTTTAAGTCCCTTGGTTACAAAGAATAATGTAAGTATCTAAGGTATAAAACTAGTATAACGGCTTTATGGGAAGTTGATTATAATAACTTTATGGAAAGTTAAAAAGAGTGGGTTACTCTAAGTAATGTAAGTAATGATAAATGACTTGAATTAATGAAAGGCAAATTGATTTGAAGGCATCAATTGCTTAAGGTTTTAAAAGAAAGAAGTCACTTGATTTAGAAGCCTATAAATATAATTCTAAAAGGTATTGTGACTTGTCTTGAAAAGTAGATATGACTTGATACTACGGTTATTAGTATCTTGAAAGTTTTATATGAAAGAGAGTCATTTTAAAAGAATAGAAGTACGTAGTACTTTGGGTTAAATTCCCGGATTTTTAAAATGACATGTTAGTGCATTAAGTAAACTAAAATGAGAGGATATATAAATAAGATTAATAAGAAGTTAGGGGATTTTCTTAACTTGCTTATGTTATGATAAGCCGGTAGCGCTTATGTTATGTACGATAAGCCGGTAGTGCTTATGTTATGTATGATAGCCGGTTGAGCTAGTTTATGTTATTCTTACAGGGTAAAGCCCCGAGTTATTACTAATTACATGGATTTTCTACCCATGATGTGAGTGCGGCGTTTGTACTCATTGCGGGCCCACCGGGCCTAAGCGGGTGAAATAGTCGTGTGCGGGTGAAATAGTCTCATGCGGAGCGCATCGCTCCTTTGCGGTCCGAGGACTATGCGGTGAAATAGTCCCACGCGAGCACATCGCTCCATTCACGGGTCCACAGGACTATCTGGGTGAAATAGTCCCAAGAGTAGGACTGCTTAATGATACTACGGGCAGGTGACCCTACTTTGATCATGAGCCTCCTATTTTTATGCAGTAAAGTATATACTTGGTTACTCTCATTGTTAGTAAGGCACAGTGTACTGTAATTTGATTTCATACATGTCTCCAGCTTTATTTTAGACTTATGATGTAAATTGTGATATTTTTTTTTTCAGTTTTACATACTTGGTACATATTGTGTACTGACCCCCTTTCCTCGGGGGCTGCGTTCATGCCGCAGTAGAGTAGCGGTGGTGGATCCTCATTTTTAGGATCACCGATCAGTGTCGAGCTCAATTTCTCCGCAGCTTGTCTTTTAGTGCAGTTTCCCGATGTTGTAGATTTATGTACATTCGGGGTATGGCGGGCCACTGTCCGCACGTTGTTATTCCTAGGTCCGTAGTCATATTTGTGGATTGGGTTGTAAGAACAGAGAGATCGCTTTATTTTGGGGTTATGTATATTTCCTGGCGCGGCATATCGGCCACTGTTGATATTCTTGTATTATATTGTATGAGTTTTGTATGTTCCGCTGCTATTCTCTAATGTATACCTGTAAGGGGTGCCCAGGTAGGGCACCAGTCGCGGACCCGGGGTCGGGTCGTGACAATGTCCTAATCTCAAATGTCTTATAGGTTAAGATACGATTTGTATTGGGTATATTACGAAGTGAATTAAATGTGGTAATTGAGCTAAGATAGGATTCATTCCTCGAATGTACATTCGAGAGAGCACTCAGATTCTCATATGATATTAGGTTGACTAAGTCGTTGGCCAACGCAGTAGACATATCAAGGATATGGTCTTTTTGTCAACTATTATAGATGAGATATAATGATCAAGCCATTTGGATAGACATTTGGCAGATCCTAGCTTGATCGAGTGTGTCGTGAATGAAATGATTTTATCTTCACACATAGAGGTTTAGTTTACCAGATTCGTATAACTATACTTCACATATTGAATTCGTCTTTCGGCGTCGTCTAGGAGTTCCGTGTAGACCCTAATATGATTAGTGTCGATATGTGAAGGCATGTAGGGTAACAAAGTCAATTGTTCCGTCGATCTAAGGATGTAATGAGAGAATATAAATGTTCGATTTATGATCGAGACATTCAAATGAATAATGATTATTTAATTAAGTCGAGATTGGATTTTCAAATTTAATTAAAATAGAAACGAGACAAAATTGGATTAGGTCCGCGGCGTATGGGACCCAGGGTCGCGACGCCATTCATTTAGCGTCAAGGCGCCGCCAGTCTAGTAGGTAGTCCGACTGACCCACTTCGCCTCGTTTTTTGGGCTTGGCCCACGGGAAACCCTAGGTTGCGTTTTAACCCTAAAACACAACTATAAATAAGGACTTCATTTCATTATTCAATTACACAACCTAGAATCAAAACATTCTCTCTCGAACCTCTGCCGGATTTCCTAGCTTTCTGAAAGAGGATTACATCGGAGTTCTAGAAACTTGCAGTCAGGGATCAGTTGTATGGGCACCCTCAGAAGCTATACTAAAAGACTCCAAATATATTCAAACCGTAAGTTTTCTGTCAAAGTATTACGGTTACATTACATGTTGTGATTACATGTGTTTATTATTATTATTACATAATCATCTTGCAGTTCGTCGTTTGTTGGGTTTGAAATTAAATTTTCAAATTCCGTTGCGTACACGAACCCAACAAAACCCTAAAGTGGTATTAAAGCCTGGGCTATTTTGTGTGATTATGTAATGATTATTAATGATAATATGGGTTAAAGTTTGTTTAAATCTAATTTTTATGTCATTTAGAAGCTTTAAAACCTAATGTCTTAAGAACGCATAATCTTTGTCTCCTGAACTGTTAAACAATGATGTAATCGAGGAAGTCATTCCGATCTAACTCTTCTAAGTCAATGTGCATAATCGGTTCATTTCAAACATGGTGCACTGAGACGAAGAACGAGAAGGGATTGGATGATGGTCGATGAACGTGTTGTTTGATGGTGAAGGGTTATAAGGATGAATCTGCAAATCTGACCCTGAACAAGTTATAGGGTTTTGGAAATGCAGATTTTGTGTTTCTGAGACAGAGGCGCCGCGACCACGATGGAGCACCGCGGTACTATCTAGGGTTTGTCAGAAGCACCACATCTCCGTTCTGGAGCGCTGCGGTGTTGTTCAACCCGAGAGCTTAAAAATTATTTTTTAGCCTCCGGGGTGCCGCGTGGCCACCCAATTAGGGTCGCGGCTCCAGTTAGTAAAAAAATAAAAAAAATCAGAAACTGAAGTTTTAGAGATTTCATATTATGATTCTGAAGTTTAAAAGTTTCAGAATCTGAAATTAAAACTTTTTAAATAAGTAGATTTGGTCCTTTCGGACAATTATATAATTAAGTAAAGTTTCTGAAAAATCAGATTTTTAAATTCTGGAAATTGCAGACAGGTTCCTGAAACTTGAAAATATTTTCTGAAAATTAAAATTGGATTTTCTGTATTTAAGGGGGTTCTAATTGAAATTTTAAATTCTTGAGAGACTAAACTGTAAATTCTGAAAAGTTTGAAATTTATAGAAATATCCTGAAAATCTGTTTTTAAAATAAGAAAATGTTTAGGGGACTGTTTGGCATAGACTTATATTTTAGAGTTTAGACAAATTAACCCATGATTATCATTAATTTTATATTATTTAATAATATACAAAGTTTATGCTAAGTGTTTTAAATGCGTGCATTTAATTATTAGCATAGTGTCCGCTATAACTGTCTGGGTAGACGGCGCCCAGTAATTGATCAAAACCATCTTATATCATGCTTGTTAGGATGATGGTTCCCAAACTAAATGTGTTTTAGTAATTGCATGATAAGATATCGTATTGGATATGACATAATATGTTGATGTTGGTTAAAATTCCTGAAACTGAAAATGTTCCCCATATTTTAAATACAAGTCTAAATTGGAATGCGTCGTCCATTATAATTTTTAGAGAGCAAAATTATTTTCGGCGATACGAGTATTTATGCCAAAGTATTTGCTCTAAGTCTACGAGGACTCAAGCTCTTTCATAGATGTGTTAAATGTAAAAGTAGATGATAAACTTTTGTGGGTATTTACACCAAAGTGTTTGCTCACAAAGGCCAAGTTTACTTAGATACATAAACGCAGTCGTGTAATGAGGTTGACTTGCTTAGACAAATCTTGGCGCCAAAGTGTCGGACTAATCTAAAGACGCAAGATTAAATAAATATTTGATCAATCAATAGTTGCAAATAAATTTTGCAATTGGTTTAGAACCTGCCAAGATGTGTTATTGAAGTTATCAGCCAAAGCAAACGCGGAGATAACATATGTTTACATCTTGGCCCATTATGACCTTAAATAAATCTAGGTTCGTATTCTACCATGGGGTCGCGGAAGTATGATAAAATAGTGGGAGCTAATTTAACAAAAGACCATGTTAATTAACCTAAAAGAATGTGTATAATAGGAAATAAATTTGATTGTAGTTTTCTGTCTATCTAAACTCTTCGGATTATCAAAATGTCGAGCCTATCATGGAAATGAACAAACTCACCGGACTAAACTATCTGGACTGGCTTAGGAATCTAAGAATTGTCCTAAGGCAAGAAATGATTGAATATGTGTTGGACAAAGTATTTCCCATAGTGTCTGCCGAAGATTCTGCGGAATATGCCTCATTTGATAAGACAGCCTACCAGAAGCATCTAGATGACACCACTTCAACTCAATGCGTCATGTTGTCTTCCATGTCAGTGGAGCTTCAGAGGCAACATGAGAACATGGGCCCTAACGAGATGCTCGAACATTTGAAGAGTCTCTATGACCCTCAGTCCCAAACAATAGAATATGTGTGGTTAATAGAGCTCTTCAAGTGTAAGCTAAGTGAAGGGAGCCAAGTTCCTCAACATGTGTTGAAGATGATAAGGCTGATAGAAGGGCTGACCTTGATTGGTATAAAGCTGTAGAACAACGTCGTTTCCACCCTCATCCTGAACTCTCTCCCTCGTTCGTTCAAGAATTTTATTTGTAAACTATAATATGAACGGAACGAAGGTGAGTCTGCCGGAGTTTCACAACATCTCAAGACCTTTGAATCTTTAACTACCAAAGGCAAAACTGAGCTCATGGTGAGCTCTTCTAGCCGGCCCAAGCCGAAAGGCAAAGAATGACAGATGAATGGCAAAGCTATCAATGCGCTCTCAGAAATGAAGCCTAAGAGAGGTGTGAAGAAGAAGAAAGTGATCCCGACTAAGGATATATGCCTCAACTGTAACAAGAAGGGGCATTGCAATAATGATTGCACTGCACCAGCAGGAGGAAAAGCACCAGGTGCTTCTACCTCTGGTCGACAAGGTGTGTACGTCGAGAAATATTCAATTTACAAAACAAATGAGCTATACGAGTAATAGAAACTCTATATACCTATGGCATTGTAGACTTGGTCATATCAATCAAACAAGGATAGCAAGGTTAAGGAAACTTGACCACCTCGAACCATCTGACTTGGAGTCTTATGGTAACTGTGAATCCTGTTTGAAAGGTAAGATGACCAACAAGCCACTTTCTAGGAAAGGTGTGCGAGCTAAAAAGGTACTTGAGTTGGTACATACTGATGTATGTGGACCATTTTCGACTCAAGTTAGAGGAGGTTTTCCTAACTTCATTACTTTTACTGAAGACTTGACAAGGTATGAATATGTGTATCTTATGAAACACAAATCCGATGCCTTTGAAATGTTCAAAGAGTACAAGTATGAAGTGGATAAAACTTGAGCAAGTAAGGGAAAATGAATTACCTGAAGGTGTAGGGAATAAGTGAGGGTACTTCCTCAACATGTCCTCATCCGCTTCCCAAGTCATCTCCTCCCTATTATCATTCCGCCACAAGACTTTGACGGAAGCCACATCCTTGGTCGCGATCGCGACACAGCGATCGAGTATCGCTATGGGACTCTCCTCATACGATAACCCCTCCGTCACCTGGATCTCGCTAGCTGGGAAAACTCTCGATGGATCTCCGATACATTTCCGCAACATAGAAACATGGAAGACCGGATGTACCGCCTCTAAATCTGATGGCAGATCCAACTCATATGCAACCTTGCCTACTCTACGGATGATCTGGTAGGGCCCAATGTACCTTGGGCTAAGTTTCCCCTTCCTTTTGAATCTCATCACACCCTTCATGGGCGATACCTTCAAGAAGACCCAATCGTCTACCTGAAACTCCAAATGCCGACGCCGATTATCTGCATAAGACTTCTGCCGACTCTGAGCTGCTAACAATCTCTCCTGGATAAGCTTCACCTTATCCACAGCCTGCTGAATCAAGTCTGGGTCAACTAACTGCACCTCGCCCACGTCGAACCAACCAATCGGCGACCTACATTTCCGCCCATACAAAGCCTCATATGGCGCCATCTCGTGATACTAGAATGGTAGCCGTTGTTATAAGCAAACTCACAAGAGGCAAATGATCCTCCCGGCTACCCACGAAATCAATCACACAGCTCGCAGATATATCCTCGTTGTCTGGATAGTGCGATGCACCGCCCGTCGATCGAAGGATGAAGCAGCGATCGAGACTCACCCGTGTCCCTAGTCTCTTCTGGAAAGACATCCAGAAGTTAGCGATGGCGGGCTCCTGCATGCGATATAATCGATATAGGGACTCCGTGCAGTCTCATAATCTCCCTGATATACAATCTGGCATAATCCTCGGCCGAAAACGTAGTCCTGACTGGAAGAAAGTGGGCTGATTTCGTCGACTATCAATAACCGGATGGAGTCATACTTCCTCTGAGTACGAGGTAACCCTGTAACAAAGTCCATGTTGATCACCTCCCACTTCCATGTCGAAATATCAATAGCCTGCAATAGCCCACCGGGCTTCTGGTGCTCAACATTGACCTGCTGACAATTAGGACACTGCGCAACAAAACCTGCCACGTCCCTCTTCAGGTCATCCCACCAATACATACATCTGAGGTCATGGTACATCTTAGTCGACCCAGAATGAACGGAATAACGAGCACTGTGTGCCTCCCCCAGAATCTGCTGATGAAGTCCTGCAACATCGGGAACACACAATCTGCCCTCAAATCTTAGCACCCCATCAGGCGCTACCTCAAACATACTCTTTTCCTCTCGAACAGCCGTATCTCGATACCGTATCATAACTGGGTCCTCATACTGTCTCTTTTTCACCTCATCAACGATGGAAGACTCGGCAATCTAACGAACCCGTACCCCACTATCATCGGTATCGACCAAACGAACCCCAAGGCTCGCTAACTGATGGATCTGACGGACCATGTCCTGTCTCTCTGGCTGTACCTCTGACAGACTCCCCATCGATCTACGACTCAAAGCATCTGCAACCACGTTGGCTTTTCCCGGATGGTATAGGATGTCAACATCACCTTCAACAACTCTAACCACCGTCTCGCGCAGTTCGGCTCCTCTGCTGAAGATGTCTTGGAGGCTCTTGTGGTCTGTATAAAATCACATGAACCCCATATAAATAATGTCTCCAAATCTTGAGGCATGAATAATCGCGGCCAACTCTAAGTCGTGAGTAGGGTAATTCCTCTCATTCTTCCGTAGCTTGGAAGCATAGGCTATTACCTTACCGTCTGCATCAATCGCACTCCTAGCCCGATACGAGGCATCACAATAAATCACGTAGCCCTAACCCCTCGGGAAGAGTAAGAACCGAGCCGTCAACTTTTCCTTCGAATCGGAAGCCCTTCTCACAAGCTTCGTCCATCGGAACTTAGCCGCTCGAGTCACCTAATCAACGGCCGATATCGAAACAAACCGCTCCACAAACCTACGATAATAACTCGCCACCCTAAGAAATCGCGCACTGTCCGGAGTAGTAGGTCTCGCCAAGACTTGACCGCCAATCTTTGCCGTATCAACCTTAACATCATCACCCCAATAATGTGCCCCAAGAATGCCACCGAGGCCAACCAAAACTCACACTGAGAACTTGGCGAACAATCGCGGCCCGAGGACCCAGTACCATCCTCGTGATCTGACGCCTCGCTCAGACGCGAATAAACTGGAATGTCATCAATGAATACTATAACAAACGATTCAAAAATGGCTTGAACACCGGTTCATCAAATCCATAAATACTACTGAGCGTTGTCAAACCGAAAGACATCACCGAACTCATAGTGCTCATACGGGTCCCGAATGCGATCTTTGGGATATCTCGCTCTCTAACTCGCACTGATGATAACCGCATCGCAGTCTATCTTGGAGAAACACCTCGCACCCTGCAACTGGTCAAACAAATCATCAATCCTGGGGAGGGGGTATCTGTTCTTCATGGTTATCTTATTCAGCTGCCTGTAATCAACACACATCCGCAGAGTCTCATCCTTCTTCTTTACAAACAAAATCGGCGCTCCCCAGGGAGAAACACTAGGCCTGATAAAGCCTTTTTCCAGTAAATCTTTCAGCTGGTCCTTCAACTCCCTCAACTCAGCAGGTGCCATCCTATACGGCGGAATAGATATAGGCCGAGTGTCTGGCAACATATCAATACAAAACTCAATCTCCCTCTCAGGAGGGATACCCGGGAGATCATCTGGGAATACATCCGAACTCTTCAACACCGAATCGATCAAGAGTGGCACTCGGCCTCAGATCGAATACTCGAACCAGATGATAGATGTACCCTTTTTGCACCATCTTCCTAGCCTTGAGGTAAGAAATAAATCTACCCCTCGGCGACGCTGTATTGCCCTTCCACTCGATAACTGGATCCCCATGAAACTGGAATCCGACCAACCTGTCTCTACAGTCAACGTTGGCGTAACAAGAAGCCAACCAGTCCATACCCATAATGACGTCAAAATCTGTCATTTCCAAATCTATCAAGTCTGCTAGGGTTTGACGACTGTAAATAAACACCGGGCTACCTTTGTACACCCGCTAAGCTAACACTGAATCACCCACTGGCGTAGCTACCTCAAAAGGCTCTATCGACACCGGCTCTATCCCGATTCTACCAAAGAATAAGAGGGGACACATAGGACAAGGTAGAACTCGGATCTATCAAAGCATAAACGCTACAAAGATGAAATCAATAATGTACCGATAACGCCCGGAAGCCTCACGATCTGGCGGCTAGCTAAGGAATAAATGCAGTTCTGTGGACCGCTAGAACTGGGACCTCCACCACGACCCCTACCGGCTCGCCGGTCGTGAAAAACCACGCCCGGGCGTATAACCCGTAAGAAGAAGATCCAAGAATCGACTGTCGGCTGAACCATATCACTCCCGCCGCCTCTGGTCGGACAATCCCTCTTCATATGGCCCTGCTGGCCACAAGAGAAACAAGCCCCCGAAGCAATACGGAACTCGCCCGGGTGAGATCTACCGCATGGCCCTGCTGGCCACAAGAGAAACAAGCCCCCAAAGCAATACGACACTCGCCCGGGTGAGATCTACCGCATCGAACACACCGCGATGCGGGTGGTCTCGATCGGTGATCTGCGCCTCCTCGAACTCGAAGTCCCGAGCCCGACTGCTCACCGAATGACCCGGTGATCAACCTCCCGCGAAATCGAGAAGGGCACTATGTGCCGGTGAAATGTGGTCCTAGTTCGCCGAGGCCGCCCGCCGCAAATTGCCTGGAACCCTCGCACCGCCTCTTGGGCCGACTGAGTCTAGCCGATCATCTCTATCTCGCCCTCTATCCTCGCGCATAAGCTCGCATCCCCGCAATATCCATACCGGGTGAAGGGCCACCCCAAGCATGCAGAATCATATGACGGTCTAGCCCCATCACATGAGATGAACTCGTCGCGCCATGTCACCACAATGGTGGCGATACCGCCAATGAGTCAAACTCCGGTGTACTCTCTGATAGTCCTCCCATTCTGTCTCAATGTCAAAAATCTATCCACGTGGGCTCTCCTCATCTCGGGAGGCAAAAAGTGATCCAGAAAGGCCTCTGTGAACTCATCCCAAACAGCTGGAAGAGCACCCTCACCTCTAGACAACTCCCATGACTCAAACCAGTTCAACGCAATATCGCAGAATCCCACGGTTAACACAACCGACTGTCTCCGAGGCCCTAAGCACCTGCATAGTCCGCTGTAACTGCCGAATAAACTCCTGAGGGTCCTTCTCAGATCTCGAACCATAGAACTCGGGTGGATGACAACCCAGAAAATCCCGAATCCGCAAACTGGCTCAGGTTAGCTACCGCTCTGTCGCGCCGCCGCCACTATCTTTGGTCAATAACCGATCTGCTCTTCGTAATCTCTATACTCACCGGCTGCGAATCGAGGCTCAGTACGGAACCTTCGAGCTACGCCGCTCTCGGCTCTCTATTACTGGCGTGGCTGAACTCGCCGACACTTTATAATCTCGGGCATAGTCCGTGCTCGAGTCCTCGTAACCTCGTGTATCGCTAGCGCCTCCGCTGCCGCTTTCCTTCGGGCTCGTTGCCTTCCGGAGGCATAATCGATACATAAGAATAGGTTGAGAGGATTCAACCTAATAAGACAGCTCATCGCACAATCTCGGAGAGAAGAATGGAAACCAATCCTAAATGTCCTGCAGCCTCCTGATTATAGATGTGGTGCACAACACACCGATAATCAAGACTCTACTAGACACGGTATGTAGACACTTTCCGAGGACTAACTGCTCTGATACCACTTTTGTCATGACCCGTCCCCGGGGCCGCAACTGATGCCCTACCTGGGCACCCCGTTCAGGTATACATCAGAGAATAGCAGCGAAACATAAACAACACATATCTATACTTAGAAAATAAACATCAACAGGCTAGCCGATAAGGCCACCTTCTGTAAAAATGTACATAAACCAAAATACATCAGTACAACTCTGTTCTTTAAAACCCAATCCACAAATATGACTACGCACTTAAGAATAACAATCGTATGGGACAGGTTCGCCATACCCCTGAATGTACATAAATCTACAACATCAGGGAAACCGTACCAAAAGACAAGCCTCCGGAGAAATGGAGCTTCTGACACCTGATCAGTGATCCTAAGAATGAGGATCCACCACTTGCTTACCCCTACCTGCGGCATGAACGCAGCCCCCGGGGAAAGGGGGTCAGTACAACAGATGTACCAAGTATGTAAAACTGGAAAATACTGTAAATACATCATAAGTCTAAAATAAAGCTGGAGACATGTATGATAATCAAATTACAGTACACTGTGCCTTACTAACAATGAGAGTAACAAGTATATACTTTACTGCATAAAAATAAGAGGCTCATGATCAAAGTAGGGTCATCCGCCCGTAGTATCATTAGCAATCCTACTCCTGGGACTATTTCACCCGCATAGGCCGTATGGACCCGCATGAGGTAACTTCTTCGCATAGACTGTATCCGCTTGCATAGGTCGTGTGGACCCGCATGAGGTATTCCTCGCATAGGACTGGTCCGCCCCGCATAGGACTACTTCACCCGCATGAGCCCTTCAGAATCGCATGAGGTATTCCTCGCATCATGGGTAGCAAATCCATGGAATATGAAAATGCCACAAACCCGGGGAATGACCCCGTAATGAACAATATATCACTAGCACAAACCGGCTATCATACATAACATAAGCACTACCGCCTTATCATACATAACCTAAGCACTACCGGCTTATCATACATAACATAAGCAAGTTAAGAAATCCCCTAACTTCTTATTAGTCTTGGTCATAGACACTCTCATTTTAGTTTACTTAAGGCACTAACATGTCATTATAAAATCCGGGAATTTAACCCAAAGTACAACGTACTTCTACTCTTTTAAAAATGACTCTTTTTCATATAAAACTTCCGAGATACTAATAACCGTAGTACCAAGTCATAACTACTTTTCAAGATAAGTCACCATACCTTTTAGTAATATAATTATAGGCTTCTAAATCAAGTGACTTCTTTTCTTTTAAAACTTTAAGCAATTGATGCCTTCAAATCATTTTGCATTTCATTAATTCGAGTCACTTATCACTACTTACATTACTTAGAGTAAACCACTCTTTTTAACTTTTCATAAAGCTATTATAACCAACTCCCATAAAGTCGTTATATTAACCTTATACTTTAGGTAATTACATTCTTCCTTATATCCAAGGGACTTATACTTTTAAAACAAGACAAGTATCATATACTTTTAAACAAGTGAGTTAATCTCCTAACTCAACCAACTTGGACATTATTAAAACAAGTAAAGGATATCAAAATCTTGTACGTCTACCGTACTATATAGGTACAACTACTCATGCTCAAGAGATAGGAAAGTTCCACATACCTCTTCGGGTCAATTCACTTGATAAGTCCGATATGCCGTACGTAGTATGTCAACCTATAATGACCATAATACGTCTATTAGCTTCTAGTTCAAACGTAGAATATTCTAAGTGCAAAGTCACTAAATTCTACAGAAAATCGGACAGCACTTCCTTTATTTCTACATACTTTTCCACCTTTTTCAAGGCCCGAATTCAATAACCAAACACGCCACATTTAAGGCTCAACAATGTAGTTAACAATAGGGGATTACACGCATACAAGACGTGTAAAATTCCGCCCCACAATTGATATCAAACTAGTACAAACTACAAGGTCAATTCGGCAACTTGAGGTATAACAACACAAATTTTTATCCAATTCCTTTTCAATCCAAGTTGTTTATTATAACATGGTATCAAGCCGCAATCGATTATAACTACTACAATCTTCAAGTAGGTAACATGCGACGATTCTAATTAACGACCAAATTGTATTTCGACTTCAAATGGCTATAATGTCATTTCAGATTCTAGGCTTCAACTATCCATATCACTTATAAATCTTCAACACAATATACTTAATGCTAGTTAAAATGTAAGGCTACAACAATATGAAATCTTATAACACTTTAAGAGAACAAGATTGTTACCTCAACGAGCCTTAATCCAACCTCAAGATCCGAAGTCGCTCCCTAGAAACTTAGAGCCTCTCCTTGACACTTCAATCCGCCACTTGAGACCCTTAGAAGATCACAAACAACTTCCTTTAATCTTCCAAACCAAACCTATGAAAGCAACTAGGTTTTCACCTAGCGACTAATACGAAAACGATATTTTTTCGGGATTTTTCTATTGAGATACCCTTACAATACCCTCATGAACCTTGGTTTAAAGTATGGATGTTATTGGACAACAAACGAAATTTTTTTCTTCTTGCTCAAACCCTAACCCGAGAGCTTCCCATATGTTCATCCAATTTTCTTGAATTTTTTTCTAAGTGTGGAAGCTTGTCTCACTACTAGTATACATATATAGCACTAGGAAGGGTCAAGATTAGCACAATTGTGTGGCTTGGATGAGTTTCACATGGATTTAGCCCAAGTGGCCCTTGGACTTAGTCAACATTGTCAAGCTTCAAGACTTAGCAAGACTTGCTCATTTATTTAATGGTCAAATGACCCTTTTACCCATGTCCAAATCGTCCAAGACCAATATGGGGGGGCTGACACGTGTCGCCCTCCCATTCGTCGTAATATTTCATTTTCCGACAATTCCATAATTCCGATAAATTTTTACTAGTTTCGAATCTTAAAAATTCTGAGTTCTTACGTACGTTCATATAAACATGACCTTTAATTACGGGGTGTAACATAAGACTTCCTGCCAATAGCACTTTAGGGGGAGATTTCTTTGACCTCATCAAGTAGTAATCCTATTATTCTCCCCAGCTCATAGAGCTTATAGTCCGGTGTTCAACCTCCATTCATGGTATTACTTAATCCAACGGCTTGCCAAGATTTTTTATCTTGATCCTCGGTCATACATTTCCATTCATATTTATTACCAGCATTTATATCCTTACGACACATCTTTAATTACCCCAACACAATACTTTTCCCACGATTATCTAAAATTATAACCTATTGCATGACGAACTGAAGACGTTACCGGTCTCATATCCATCGCCTAATGATATGGGTACGCATAACCCTCAAAGATACATAAAACTATCCTTTTACGTGGGGGAGAGAGCTTATCTCCCTTTCATAATCTTTCCTTGTAGTTACAACCCTAATCACAGGGTCCCGTTGTGGTTTTCTCTATAATTCTAATCAATTACTTCAGTGAAACAAGCCACATAGACTCCACAATTTATCATGTCAAAGAAGGAGGGAATAACTTATATATTACTAACACTTCCATTCCTTTCCAATCGATCACCGCCACGAAAAGCGAATCGAACCAATCTCTCTCAATAACGCGTTGGCCTAACAAGAAGCCAACTAGTCCGCACTACCATAATGACCTCAAAGCACGCCATTTCCAAATTTACTAGGCGCTGTGGTCCGACGATTGCATCATCACCGGGCAATTCTTCTATACCCGCTCAGCTACCACCCAAACACCCACTGGTGTAGCTACCTCGAAAGGTTCTTATGGATTCAGGCTATATTCCTCTACACTTGGTTGCTCCCCTTCTTACTGGTCGTACTCTTTCCGTACTTCCGAACTTATTCTAGCGTACTTACATAACCTCCATACTGATTCTGGCCTCCAATCTTTGGAGTTACTAAATCGAACAATATAAGGCCATTTTCGGCTCTCTCAACCTGGTTCCGGTGGAATGCGTCCACGAACCCGTAAAACAATTTAACTAGACTTGGTCCTTGCATCCTCGTGACCCTGTCACGTAGCGGGACTACTACCAACTGATCCCAATCCATTTTAGGTTATGGGGTGACCCGTAATAGGTCCTCAACCCAACCCACCGTCACACTTAACTCTTACCCTTAGTCTGAATTAAATCTTATTGTCGAGAAGGCCTTATATACCTAAGGTCTCGGCGGTTATCACTGTTCTAAGGCTCACAATTTCCATGCCCCAAGCCTACATTATCCTTCCCCGCATACGGGTAAGATAGCTTCTCATAAGCTCTTAATCGTGTTGTCTTAATCATAACAACCATACTTACTCCATACGGATCTCATCCGTACAATTCTCTTAAGCATACTACGTAGCTTAATCTATTAACATAGTCTTCCATTAAGTCCCTTAATCATAACTTCTTAAGGGTTCATTACCTTCTCAGACAGCTCATCATCTCCTAATTTCTCAAATTATCACGTAAAACTTTGATGAGAATTCATTAAACTATTTTATACCTTTCCGATATCTATTTAGTCGTTACAATTCTTGGTAATCTATAGTCATTCTAGGCAACACGCGTCTGACCCTCATACATAAATTCGTATAGATGTACGTCATTATACCAACTATACAACAAGTATTACCAACCTGGATACGCAATCCACATAATCCTTCCTGGGTCACTGCTGCCTTTCTCATAGCTGCAATCAACATAACTCGTTAGGGAGAGACGACCCTAACAACACAACTCTATCGCACTATCTCAGAGTGAGAAGAATGGAAACCAATCCTAAATGTCCTGCAGCCTCTTGGTTATAGATGTGGTGCACAACACACCGATAACCAAGACTCTACTAGACACTGCCCAGACATTTTTCCGAGAACTAATCGCTCGATCCCACTTTTGTCACGACCGAACCGGGCGCGATCGTGCCTACACAGGCACCCTTATAGGTAACCATCGTGAGAAAGTCAGTGAACATACATAAAACACACAACTTAAATCGGTAGAAGTAAACAACAAAGCCATGATAAGTGCCTTCCCGGATATATATATATATATATATATATATATATATATATATATATATATATATAAATAGTCAAAAGCAGTTACATCATTTTTCTTTACAAACCGACCCACATACATGACTACAGACCTCTAAGAATTTTTACATAACAACTGTGATGGGACAGGGCCCCGCCATACCCCTGAATGTACAACAACCGACAATACCAGGGATCTGAACCAAATATAAGCCTCCGGAGTAATGGAGCTTCTCAACAGCTGAACAGTGATCCTAAGAGTGAGGATCAACAACCTGTATAACTCTACATGCGGCATAAACGCAGCCCCCGAAGAAGGGGGTCAGTACAAACTATGTACCAAGTATGTGAAACTGAAAGTACTGAAATGAAATCATATAGTCTAAAATAAGGCTGGAGACATGTATGATAACCAAAATAACAGTACATTATGCCTTACAAATAATGAGAGTAAACAAGAGTATACTTTACTGCATAAAAATAGGAAGCTCGTGAGCAAATTAGGGCCACCCGCCCGTAGTATCATTAAGCAATCCTACTCCTGGGACTATTTCACCCGCATAGGTCCTGTGGACCCGCAATGGAGCAATTTGCTCTGCATGGGACTATTTCACCCGCATAGGACTATTTCACCCGCATGGGCCCTGTGGACCCGCAGTGAGTACATATGCCGCACTCGCATCATGGGTAGCAAATCCATGGAATAAGTAGTAACCCGAGGGTTTACCCCGCAAGAATAACATAACACTAGCACAACCGGCTATCATACATAACATAAACAAGTTAAGAAATCCCTTAACTTCTTATTAGACTTAATTATCATGCACTCTCATTTTATTTAACTTAAGGAACTAACATGTCATGAAAAATCCAGGAATTTAACCCAAAGTATTACGTACCTTTATCCTTTCAAAAACGACTCTTTCTCGTATAAAACCCCCAAGATACTAACACCCGTAGTATCAAGGCTTGTCTACATTTCAAAACAAGTCACTACACCTTTAGAAATACAGTTTTAGGCTTTTAAACCAAGTGACTTCTACTTTCAAATCTTAGGCAACTCATGCCTTTAAATCAAGTTGTCTTTCTTAAAACCAAGTCGTTTATCCTTGTTTGAATCATTTGAGTAAACCACTCATTTAATTTCCCATAAAGTCGTTATAATTAACTTCCCATAAAGCCATTATAACACTTTATGTCTTTCTAAACCAAGACAATTACGTTCCTCTTTGAAACCAAGAGACTTATACTTTTGAAACCAAGTATCATATACTTTCAAATCAAGTTTCATAACTTTCCGAATACTTTAAGTTCTTTGACTTTAGAAATCAAGTCTCTTAACTTTAAAAATAGTTCAAGTAACCCATACTTTTTCAAATAAAGTATTTTATTCTTTTCAAGTCAAGTAATCTTTACATGTAACATCAAGTAACATATACTTTTAAAAGCCGAGTTACTTCACTTTTCGAAATCAAGGCAAGGATACCAAAATGAAACTGAATTCATTTTAAACTTGTACGTCCACCGTACTACACATTTATAAAACGCATGCTCAAGAAGATAGGGAAAGTTTCACATACCTCTTCGACTTAAACCACTTGCCAAGTTGAATACGCCGCACGTATAATGTCAACCTATAATGACCATAATATGTCTATCAACTACTAACTTTCAACGTAGAATATTTCTAAGTATAAAGCTTTCTATTCTACGGAAAATTGGGCAACACTTCCTTTGTTTCTACGTACTTTTCCACCTTTTTCAAGGCCCGAAAATCAACAACAAAATGCCACATTTAAGGCGCAACAAATCAACAATTCAAATGGGATTATACGCCTAACAGGACGTATAAAATTCTGCCCCACAATTAATATAAAACTGTCCAATATTAAATGGCCATTCTCGGCTCAATTATGTATCAACATAAGTTCATTCCAATTCCTTTTCAATCCAAATTGTTCTTCTAACATGTTATATAGCCGCAATCGATTATAACAACTATAATCCCTTCTTTCTATAACATGCGACAATCGTAACTAACAATTAAATTGAATTACAAACTTAATGGCTAACATGAACTTTTCGGACTTTAGGCTTCTAAAATTCCATAACACTTATCAATCTTCATAACATATATCACATGATCATTTCTAACTTATCATAACATGGAATCTTCAATTACAATAGTAAGACGAATATTATTACCTCATTTAGCCCAAATATAATCCAAGATTAAAAGTCAATCCTTAACAACTTTAGCTCCTCTTTTCGATGTTCCAATCCACTCCAAAAAACTCTTATAAGCTTATGAAGAACTCCTCTTCAAGTTCCAACTCCAACTATGAACACCCCTTAGGTTTTCATCTTGCGACTAACGTAAAAACGTAGTTTTTCCGGGATTTTTGTGGGGGGATATCCTTAGAATACCTTTAGGGATCTTGGGTTTGAATATTGGGATTTATGAAGAAAGATTGCAAAAAACAATTCTCTCATTCTTCTCTTGGCCGAGAGCTTCCCTAAGCTCTTCCAACATTTGATTTTTTTTCTAAGTGTGGATTGTCTTGCTACTAGAAGTAGTAGTAGTAATATATAATATCCTCCAAGGGATAGGATCATCACAAATGTGTGGCTAAGATTGGTCAACAATATCAAGCTCAACTTTTCCCTTTGACTTGGTCCATTTTATCAAGCCAATTTGGCTATTATTTATGTGATTATTTTCGTCCAAAGATGACCATGTGGAGGGTGACACGTGTCGCCCTCCCATTGGTCCATAACATTCCGTTTCCTGAAATTTTCATAATTGGTCAAAATATCGGAAACCTCGTGGGCTCCACAAAAACGTAAAATTCCTCGGGTGGGCCCCACATATCCAACTCTGAAAATAAAATTCCATAATTTCGATAAACTCTTAAAAGTCTCAAATAACCAATTTGAGAACCCAATTCTCATTAACAAACACTTCTCTTTCCCGAGGTTCGGAAGATTTTTCCATCGGAAAACAATTCTTTCTATCGTTCAAATTTTTAAGTCTTGTGTTCTCCCGTCTATTCTCTTATACATGTCCTGAAATTACGGGGTGTAACAATGAAACAACCCGAGGGTTTTTCATCTGAGTCCAGACCAAATGATGTGTGCAAGCTACAGAAGTCCATTTATGGACTTAAGCAAGCCTCCAGGAGTTGGAATATTTGCTTTGACAAGGCTATCAAATCTTTTTATTTCGTTAGAAGCAAAGAGGATCCTTGTGTTTATATCAAAAGCAGGGATGAGGGTATTGTCTTCATTATTATATATGTTGATGACATATTAATAATGGGAGATAATAAGACTCTCATGCAGTCAGTTAAGGAATGGTTGTCCAAAACATTCATGATGAAAGATTTAGGTGAAGCCTGCTACATTCTAGGAATTAGGATATATAGATATAGACCTAATAGATTGTTGGGGTTGTCACAGTCAATCTACATAGACAAAGTGCTTAGACGCTTTTCAATGGTGAATTCCAAGAAATGCGGTCTTCCAATGGGTCAAGGCATCAAGTTATCTAAGAAGGGTTTTCCTTCTAGTGCTGTAGAACTTGAGCGCATGAAGAGGATCCCATATGCTTCAACTATAGGATCAATCATGTATGACATGACCTATACTAGGCCAGATATGGCCTTTGCACTTAGTATGATTACAAGTTCCAGCAGAATCTTGATGAGGAACACTGAAAATCAGTCAAAAGTATTCTTAAGTATCTCAGACGTACTAAAGATTACTTCTTAGTCTATGGTGGAGATATTAAGCTAGTTGTCACTGGGTATACTGATGCTAGTTTCCAGACAGATATTGATGATTTCAAATCTTTGTCTGGTTACACGTTCATTTTCAATGGAGGAGTAGTGAGCTGGAAGAGTTCCAAACAAGCTAATACTACTGATTCGAATACTGAAGCGGAGTACATTGCTGTATCGGAAGCTGCTAAAGAAGCTGTCGCGATTTCTGAGTTCCTGAAGGAGCTAGGGGTTGTTCCGAGTGCTAGTTGTCCAATAACCATTTATTGTGACAACACTGGTGCAATTGCACAGGCAAAGGAACCAAGATCAACAAACAGAAACAAGCATGTACCGAGGAAGTACCACATTCTCAGAGAGATGGTGGAAGCTGAAGATATTAGATTAGATTATGTTCCAACAGACAATAATCTAGCAGACCCATTTACTAAACCATTAAGGTTGGTTAAGCATAATGGTTATTTGGAGAACATGGGTATTAGATATGTTGGTGATTGGCTCTAGGCCAAGTGGGAGATTGAAAGTATATATATATGTCCTAGAGACAATATGTATTAGGGCAATGTATTTTATACACATTCGTAATTATATATTAATGATGATTAATATTATGGCATTTGCATTTGTTGGATTATTAGTTGATTGTTTATTATTCTATAAATGCATTCCTAGAGTTTATGTGGTTATTAATGATGTGAGAATTAATATTATAACGTAGCTCTTAAATTGCCTCGACTAATGATCATCGAAAATGGGATATCGATGATATGTGATATGTCGACATGTGGTATGCATCATATCTTTAGGGGATGTAGTATGTCTCACTTGCTACGAGTTATGGTAACTCGTGATGGACGCATGGATACTTATTGAAGTATTGGTATACTCTGCTGATGCACTTTTGTTATATATGTCTAGAGTGTCATCGGCGTGTGGGAGATAGAAGTCCTTAGACTTGAGGTCGATACCACCTTGTTTACGGAGTAATGTACTTTGATCCTGTCCTAAGCTCAAGTACCTTATAGGATGAGACGCGGCTTGTTTTGGGTACATTGCGAAGTAGATTAAAGGTGGTAGTTGAGCCAAGATTAGGATTCATTCCTCGAATGTATATTCGAGATAACACTCAGATTCTCATATGATATTAGGTTAACTAAGTCGTTGGCCAACGCAATGGACATGTCTTTGATATGGTCTTGTTGTCAACTAATATAGATGAGGTATAATGATCAAGTCATTTGGATAAACACTTAACAAATTCTAAGCTTGAATGAGTGTGTCGTTAATGAAATGATTTTGTCTTCCCAAATAGAAGTTCAGTTCACAGGTTACGTGTAACTATAATTTACATATTGAGTTCGTCTTCCGGCGCAGTCTAAGAGTTTCATGTAGACCCTAATATTATTAGTGTTGATATGTAAAAGCATGAAGGGTAACACTAAGTCAAATGTTCCTTCGATTCAAGAATGTAATTAGAGATTATATATATGTTCGGTTGATGATTGAGACATTAGAAAGAAATGAAAACAAGGCAGAAAATGGGACAGGGCCGCGGCGCCATGGATTCAGGGACGCGGCGCCAAACGTGCGTCAAGCGCCGCAGTGCCACTTATGCAGCGCCGCAGCGCTGAGGCGCGTCCAGTGGGTCAGAATGCTAGCCCAGTCTGCTGAGGTTTTAATGGGCTGACCCATTTGGGGAACCCTAGTTGTCCTATTCAGCTATAAATAAGAGGGTTCCCCTCACATTTCTTTCACCCCAAAACTAAGAGAGTATTCTCTTCTAAAGCTCTGCTGGAGTTCCTAGCATTCCAAGAGTTAGAAATTACATCAAAGTTTTAAGAACTTGAAAATCGAGGAACATTTGCGTGCACACCCTCGGCGTACACCAAAAACTTGAAGATATCGAGATTTCTACAAAATGTAAGTCTTCGTTCGAAGTATTACATTTTACTTTGTGCTTTACATTATATAATCATACTACAGTTTGACCGCCATGTCAGGTTTGAAACATAAAATTTCAAATTCCGTTGTGTGTATGAACCCGACAAAATGCCTATACATCCTCCATTATTTTGCATCTCTCTTCATTTTCTATCGTCCACGTAATAGTTAGATTTCTCTGTGGAAACGGAACTCGAAGGTTTCTTGAATCCAACACTACAGTCTTGAATGTGGCCAACAAGGAATATGTAAAACATCCTTGACTTTAGCCATCAACCACTCAGTATTAGCTATCAATCACTCAGCATTTGTGAATGGTGAACCAATTTTAAGATCAGGCCATCATTTGGGGACGAGTACCTTGACAAATTTTCCTGATGTTAAGTCTGGTTTTCAAAATAAATTGCAAGATGATGATTGATGTCAATCATTATACTTGGAAATTTGAAGTTCTTAATCTCTGTGTCCAACATAAGGTGTTGAATTGGAGCATATGTTTTAAGTTTCACCTGCTTTTTGTAATCCATACAGAATAAATGAAATAATAAGAAATGGTTTGTGTCCCCTAGTTATATTTGTTAACAACACAATCATTTGTCCAATAGACCTTGTTTCTGGGGAGCCAATAAATATGTTGGATTACCTTGTGTTAATGCTGGGGTTAGTGTTGTAATATTTGACCCAATATATTTCCTGAAGTATTGTTGTCGATTGCAAAAAATGTTGGGACAAATATCACAACATTCAGACCAATATTTTTCTTAACAGTTTTGCCTTACTTCACGTAAGCAGTAAATAGTTTTACTGTGAGGTAAAAAACGACTTAGACATGTGAATTAGGAGCTGTGTAAAACGTGGGAGAATGAGTCAAAACTTTGAGAGGAAGTTACGTGAAGATCAAGTCAAAGTTGTTGAGATTTCGACTCCATGATCCTCTCCAACAAACACTCAAACTGCCCACCTTTTCCTCAACCTACTCAACTGATCGATGAGATTTTCTAGAAAGACTCTCTAATATAAATAGAGATGGAAAAAGAGTGAATCGATATCCAGAATCAGATTGCAAAAATATCAAGAGAGCTCTCGAAAATTCATCTCAGAAAACTGGATATCAAGTGTTGCCTGAGCATGTCGACAACATTCTGTCCAACATTATAATTTCTGCTTAGATTATAGATTGGTTCTTTATTGAAGCAATTATAATGAGATGTTGTTTATGTTTATTTAGGTGGATTTTTCAGGCAGAAGTCATCTCCGACTTCAACTTTTTAATTCCTTTTGTTTTATTTTGTAAAATTGTAAAAGAAGGAATTTATTCAATTGTATATAAATATATACAATACATTCGGTCACTTACCTTCATAGGTTATATAATCAATATAATCTATGTAAATATTAAACATTTGTGTTCTTTATTATTTCTGATGCAATTTACTCTTCAAAGATTTTTCGATTTTATCGAAGTGTTGTCACTTGTGACTGACAACATTGTTGCCGACATTTGAAAACTGTATTGGAATTCAATTTATTTTCATTTCAGTTTTTTTTATTTCCATAGCATATCCCGGGACCCAATAAGTGGTATCAGAGCCAACACTTAACACAATAAGTGCTTGATCCTGTTATTCAAAGCTATGGATCCGGCTAATCCAAATATTGATAGACTTCCCATTTTAGATGGTACAAAATATGTCTATTGGAAGATTCGCCTACGTTCTCACATCAAATCAATTAATGTTAGGGCATGGAGATCTATAACTAATGGGTTTGTTGTTGCGCCGGATGAGAAAGGTCACATTTTTGTTAAACCTGAATCCAAATGGACGACGAAAGAAACCAATAATGCTAGCTTTAACGAAAAAACCTTAAATACAATTTTTGTATGAATTGATCTTTACATGTTCAACCTCATTCAAAGTGCCCAACGGCAAATGATGCATGAAATATTTTACAAATTCATTGTGAAGGTAGCTCAAGTGTTCGTCGAACTAAGCTATGCATGCTCATGAGCAAATATGAACGTTTAAGGATGGGAGAAGCGTATGATATTAAATCTTGTTTTGAAAAGTTAATTGACATCTCTAATGAATGTCAAGTGCTTGGTGAACCATTAACCAACACTCAACTTGTTGAAAAGGCTCTCTGTTCTCTTCCTGAAAAGTTCAATTTAAAGAATTATGCCATTGAAGAAGCTCACAATCTTGTTACTATGGACCTTCATACCTTGATGAGAATTCTCAAAACCAATGAGATGAACATTGAGAATCAAAGTGAGCTATATAAGAGCAAGAATGTGGCACTTCAAGTTCAATTCTCGGAGAATCAAATCAATAAAGAGGATGGGAATCATGAAGAACTTGGTGAAGGTGCTAATGTTGTCTTACTCACTCGAAAATAAAATCCGATGGTGAGGAAGTTCAACAATGAGAGAAATCAATCTAAATCTAAACAACATCAAAACCAAGGCTTCAATTAAAAGTTCACCAAGTTCATTCCAAGTACTCAAAAAGGAAGTCCACTAAGAAGAACCAATTCAGATCGTACCAAATTTGATCTCAAACAACTAGAGTCTGTGCAATGTCATGCATGCTCAGGTTTGGGTCCTTATGCTATTGAATGTGTAAACACTCTTAGGAAATTTGATAAAAATTTGTGGTCTCGCTTAGTGACGATGAATGAGAAGAGGAATGAGAACAAGAAGTCGAATCACAAACAATGCTGGCCAGTATTTACGAATAATATCTGTCGGATAATGAAGATATCGTCTGTAATGTTATCTCAGATGTCATGACATTTCATGCAACATCTGCAAGAACATCTGCATCTCCAGCAACATCAAAAAGGTACATATTCTCTAATCATCATATCGTAAATTGCTTTAGTAATTTTATCTCTAGTGGTGAGGTCGAGTGTATGGATCAAGTTGAAAGCAATAATGACATGATTGATGAATTACAAATCATTTGTAAAGCCTTAATCATAGAGTACAAGCAACGTGACACAAAGGTAAAATCTTTAACCCGTGAGAATGTAGATATAAAAGACACAATAACCCGACTAGAGGTTACACTTACCAAAAATGATACTAAATTTGGTAAGATTTATGCGAAATTGGATTTAGCTGAAGCAAACTTTCGTAAGCTTAACTCACAGTCTTCTAAATTGAATGATATACTCAGCTTTAGTAAACCTTCACATGTAGGTATTGAGTACGAAAACTCTCTTAAAACTATATGATCTAGTTTGTTTGAGAAAAATGAGAAAATATGCTTTGTAAAAAAAAGAGGAATAAATAATAGGTTCTCATATATGTCAGAGAATATGAAGTTTGTGTGTCATCACTGTAACTCCCTTGGACACTTAAAATAATATTGTTTCAAAATTCAAGATTATGTGAGCAAAATGTTGCCTAAAAGGTTGTCTAACATTCGAAGCAACATTTCTGAGCCGAAAGGTAAAAAATATTTTTAAAGAATTTGGGTTCCCAAAATGGATATAATTTGTAATGTTGCGATAATTGCTTTAATAACTAAAATTGCAGGTTCTTGATACTTTGATAGTGGATGTTTTTCGCCACATGACAGGTATAAAGGAGTTTCTAAAGAACTATGAGTCATTCAATGGAGGTAACGTAACTTACGGATGTGGCAATAAAAGAAAAATAATTGGAAAAGGAATCTTGGATGTTTCTGGATTTCCAGCTTTAAGAAATGTCTTATACGTTGAGGGTTTAATGGCTAATTTGATTAGTACTAATTGTGTGATGACAACCTTGAGGTAAAATTTAATAAGAATGATTGTAAAGTTACAAATGAAGCTAATGAATGTGTCATGTCAGGTACTAGAACAGGTGATAATTGTTATCTTGTTGCAAGACAAGAAACATGCAATAATGTTAAGATTGACGACACAACACTATGGCATCAAAAGTTGGGGCATGTCAACTACCGCAATCTGGAAAAAATTATCTCATATGAAGAGGTCAGAGGCTTATCCAATCTTAGCCATAAAGGTAAAATAGTTTGTGAAGATTGTCTAAAAGGTAAGCAAACATGTGTTTCCCATAATGTTGTCCAGAATGACGAACAACATTCAGGTACGTCTCATTATTTTCAATTATTGCACATGGATATTATGTGTCCAATTGAGGTAGACAGTTTAGGAGATATGAGGTATTCCTATGCGATAGTAGATAATTTTTCTAGATACTCTTGGATATATTTTTTTAAAGAAAAATCACAAACTTTTGACATGTTTAAATTTTTGCACTCTAGAATTAGGAACTTGTTCTATTCTCCTATTTTTCGGATTAGATCTGACCATGGAAAAGAATTTGAAAATAGCTCTTTCACAAAATTTTGTGAGAAAAGGAGAATTTTTCATGAGTTTTCTGCCCCCAAAACTCCTCAACGGAATGGGGTAGTTGAAAGGAAGAATAGAACATTGCAAGAAATGGCTAGAGTTATGCTTAGTTCTAACAAATTGTCAATTTTTTTTGGCGGAAGCCTTAAATATTGCTTCTCACATCACTAATAGAGTCTACCTAAGACCTGAAATAAAAATGGCACCATATGAGATTATAAAAGAAAATAAACCTAACTTGCGTTACTTTCATGTGTTTTGGGTGTATTTGTTACATTTTAAATGATAGAGATCAATTGGCAAAGTTTGACTCTAACAGTGAAATGAATTTTTGTTGGCTATTCTCAAAATAGTCATGCTTACCGAGTGTACAATCTAAGGACAAAAAATATACAAGAGTCTGTAAATATTATTTTTGATAATGTTTCTAATCTTACAGGAAATACAATTGAAAATAACGCTATAGTTTCAGTGGAAAATGTGCAGACTGCTGAAGAACCAGATGTTTCCCCAAATGTTACCACATCTGAAACAACATTTAAACCTGAACCAGAGATCACATAAGGTACGGATAAGGATTCAAATGATTAATTGCTAGATCAAGTTCGAAGGGACCCCTCATCAAGGATTAGGAAGAATCATGCAACAAGTCAGGTGATAGGGGAGTTTTTGATGGAATTAGAATAAGAAGGAAAGAAACACTCAATTACAGAGATATGGTAAGGTATGTGTGTATGTCTACCATATACCAAAAGGTTAGTCTATCTTGTTTTATATCTACTTTAGAACCAAAAAATGTTTTAGAAGCACAAGATGATTTTTGGATTCAAGCAATGCAAGAAGAGCTTGACAATTTTCTCGAAATGAAGTCTGGGACTTAGTTCCACATCCAAATAATACAAATGTAATTGAAACTAAGTGGATTTTTAAAAATAAATCAGATGAATCAGGAATCGTTGTTAGAAACAAAGTTCGTCTAGTTGCACAAGCCTATACTTAGGTTGAAAGAATTGATTATTATAAGACCTTCGCACCTATGGCTAGAATTGAATCAATTAGAGCATTTTTTGCTATTGCCTGCTTTCTAAAAATTACTTTACACCAAATGGATGTAAAATGTGCATGGTTTTCTAGATAAGGAAGTCTATGTTGAACAACCAAAAGGATTTGAAGATCCTTACCATACACACTGTGTATACAAGCTCAAAAATGCTTTGTATAGATTGAAACAAACTCCTCGTGCATGGTATGGTCGTTTAACTAACCTTCTTCTTGAAATTAGTTTTAAGCGTGCTGAAGTTGATCGTACTTTATTCATTAAACATCATGTTGTAGATATTATTATTGCTCAAATCTATGTAGATGACATAGTTTTTTGTTCGACCTCATAGTCTTACCTAACAACATTTGTTGAAGCAATGTCATCAACATTTGAGATAAGCATGATTGGGAACTAACTTTTTTCTTAGGCTTTCAGATTAAGCAAAGTAAAGATGGAATCTTCATCTCTTAGAGCAAATATACCAAGAATCTAGTTAAAAGATTTGGATTAGAAACACTAAACAGATAAAAACACCAATGGGATCGTCGCAGAAGATATGTAAGGATAATGTTGGTGAAAATGTCGACCCAATATTGTATCGATCTATGATAGGTAGTCTTCTATATCTCACTGCTAGTCGTCCTGATATAATTTTTAGTATTTGTGTATGTTATCGGCACATGCGAGTTGTGAATTACCGACACTAATCCTAGGTATAGTGACTCGGATTTGGCTGATGACGTGAATGATAGAAAGAGCACAAGTGGAAGATGTTTCTATCTTAGCAATAATCGTGTTTCATGGTATAGTCGTAAAGAAAATTATGTCTCACTTTCAACGGCTGAATCTAAATATGTAGCTGCTGGAAGTTGTTGCTCTCAATTAATTTGGTTACGACACGTGTTAGACGACTATGATTTTACTAATAACATTTTAGTTTTGTATTGTGATAATCTGAGTGCTATAATTATTTTCAAAAATCCAGTTCAGCACTCACGTACAAAACATATTAATATTAGACATCATTTTAAGAGATTTAGTTGAAAACAGTTAGTCAAAATGGAACATGTTGATACTAATCATCAAGTAGCTGATATTTTTACAAAAGTTTTAGACAACCCCTAATTTCTCGCAACACTCTTCTCCAAACTCACCATTGAAAACATCTCCTATGTCAACACCAATGACAACCAACATACCCATGAGTACTAGCCCTCCTTTAAACACTGAACCTCAGCAACATTGTCAGTCATCTTCTTCACATTTCATAGAGGACTTATCCAAGGCCATAGTATTTAAGGGTTCAGAGGAACCTTTAGATGTAAGCTACCCAGGCGATGACAACAACCCGATAGATGTTGATGAAACATCTAACATTTAGCCCTCGGCAAACGATCAAGCTCCTCCACATTCCCTACTCGTCGATCAAGTAGAGTGTTTGAAAAATAAGTTCGTGCAGAACCAAGCAATAAAAGTTCCAGATTTGAAATGCCTACACCTGCTTGTTCAAGCAGTGACAGTGAGAAAACAACCTTTGAACTCTCGACTGAAGAAAATGGAGAAGAACATACTACTTTTGTACCACAAAATATGCCTCTGGAAAGGGAAATCCCAGATGAAACTCCCTTGAAGAAATTCTTTCCACATGGAGTTCCTAGGACTACAAGGCCAAGTGCTGCTCAAAATATTGCCACAACATCTCAGGTAACATTCCAGCCAACACCAGAAGAGGCACACACCCCAACTTCCTTTAGCAGTTCAGACATGTCTGATTCAGATCTTAAAGTATCTATCTACTTAGACAAATTCTATTCAAAAACTAACTCTAATAATTGGGACGGGTACAAAAATAAAATTATTAGGTCTGAAAAAGTGTTAGACATTGCCTCATTCTCTGAATATGGTTTGATAGAGTTCTTGAAAAAAAGACATCTCATAGGATCTGATACGGAAAATGAAACATATGTTGATAAAATAGTTAGGTTATTTTATGCTAATTTGAGTACTACTATAGGGAATACCTCCTCAAAGATGTTTGGGAAGGTATATATCTATAACAGAGTATATTCTTTTACACATGCTATTATAAACCAATTTATGAGAGTAAATGTTAAAGAAAATGTTAGAGAAACAGACCCTGTAATGGACAATAGAGATGAAGTGATTGAGTACCTCACATGAGGTATAATGCATAAGTGGATCTCTAGGTGTTCTGCCTCTAAACTAACATCCTTGTTTTCTACCCTTCACAAAATTGCTATACACAATTGACTTCATTCGATGAATGAGTCAATTGGGACAACAGAATAAGCCACCCTACTGTATAGGCACAATAATCACAATTGGCTTCATTTGATCTTGGTTAAACACAATTGGCTATACACAATTGACTTCCTTTGATCTTGGCACAATAATCTTCCATCAAGTTGTCAACTTGGCACAAAAAGAATCAACCTCAATCATTCCTTATCCCTCTCTGATATTTAAAGTTTTAACTACCCAAGGTCTTAACCCTAAGAGAGAGGACACATGAGGGAAGAATCTTGAACTATACACAGTAAACGATGCAGTTTTGATAAGTAGAGATAAAGTCATTGATCTACCCTGGAAAAAGGAAAGGAGTAGTGCAGATGTTGACAGGAATGTCATGGACATTCTTGGCAACACTAGTCCAAGGCAGTCTCCACTGTCTACTGAATGTCTTGTTAATCAAATTACAAAAGTCAATCAATAAATGTATGAGGTTGATGTCGTGCGGAATGCTCTGATACAAGCTAGATACCACTTTATTTTACTGTTTTCATCACAAAAAGGGGGAGGAAATGAAGCTGATGAAGCAAGGGGAAGTGCTGATACATGGGTAGAAGAGGTAGTTGAGGAAGCTGATGCAGGAGGAGCTGAAGAGGAGTTGTTGATGCAAAGGGAGCTGAGTAAAAGAACATATGAAGCAAGGAGACTGAAGCTATTGTGCAAAAGTAGAAAGCGACTGGAAGCTACTACTGCTGCATAACTAGCTAGGAGGAACATGCTCATTTGTTGATGATTTGTTAACAGAATCTTGTGCTGTCTAAACTAATGAACAAATTGTTTTTACTGGGGTTTTATTTGCTGATGTAGTTAACTGGATGTTTGATAAATTGGTGTTGAGAATATGGTTTTGTATGTTAGATGATTTGTGTATATTTATATATGTATGTATAATCCTATGCAATAGTATATAGGTGTATACACATGTTTTTTTTTGTTTGTTATCACATGTTAAGAGGGAGCATAACTGTAATCATAGATGTTGGGACAACATCTATGACACTGTCTTAAGTCATGTGCAAGGGTGATAATGAGTTTTGTGAAGAAAGACAAAAAGGGGGAGATTGTTAATGTTGAGGTTGATGTTGTAACATTTGACCCAACATATTCTCTGAAGTACTATTGTTGATTGCCAAAAATGTTGGGACAAATGTCACAACATTCAGACCAACATTTTTCTTAGCGGTTTTTCCTTACTTCACTGTAAGCAGTAAATAGTTTTACTGTGAGGTAAAAAATGACTTAGGCATGTGAATTAGGAGCTATGTAAAAGTGGGAGAATGAGTCAAAGCTTGGAGAAGAAGTCGCGTGAAGATCAAGTCAAAGTTGTTGAGATTTCGACTCCATGATTCTCTCCAACAAACACTCAAACTGCCCACCTTTCCCTCAACCTACTCAACTGATCGATGAGCTTTTCAAGGAAGACTCTCTACTATAAATATAGAGGGAAGATGAGTGAATCGATATCGATAATCAGATTCCAAAAATATCAAGAGAGCTCTCGAGAATTCATCTCAGAAAACTGGATCGCAAGTGTTGTCTGAGCATGTCAACAACATTCTGTCCAACATTATAATTGCTGCTTAGATTCTAGATTTGTTCATTATTGAAGCAATTATAATGAGATATTTTCTATGTTTATTTAGATAGATTTTTCAGGTAGAAGTCATATGCGACTTCAACTTTTTAATTCCTTTTGTTTTATTTTGTAAAATTATAAAAGAATGAATTTATTCAATTGTATATAAATCTATACAATACTTTCGGTCACTGACCGTCATAGGTTATATAATCAATATAATCTATATAAATATTAAACCTTTGTGTTCTTTATTATTTTCGCTGCAATTTATTCTTCAAATATTTTTCTGTTTTATCGAAATGTTGTCACTTGTGACTGACAATATTATTGCCGACATTTGCAAACTGTATTAACATTTTTGATTTATTTTTACTTTTAGTTTGTTTTTATTTCCATAGCATACCCCGGACGAACACCTTGTAGTTGAAATCAAGCAAACCAAATAGTTGTGCCTAATGGTCCAAGCTATTATTAGTGTTCATCTAGCCATTCCCACAATTCAACTAATGAGTTTTCGCACAAAGTAAAAGTGTTACTCTGAACAGAAAGATCAAATGGAATTATAAAATGCTGTTAATTTTGCAACGGGCTAGTGATCACCCGTTTGAAGACACCTTAGCTTTCTTTATTGATAAAGATCAATTAGTTTATTCATGAAGGCGAATAAGTAGTTAAGTTACTATTATCAATGTGTTTCTTTTTTTCTTTTTCTTTTTTTTTTTGACGGCGAACCCGATCGCTACTCTTCGAGTGCGCAGTGGTAAACCCGGACGCAATAGCCTGCAAACCACGACAACCGATTATCCACACTTGGCAAGCCATGTGTGATAGGCTCAACCAAGAAGGTTTATGCAGGGGATCGAACTCGTGACCTTGCGATTCCATGCTCTCATACCAGCTACTCTTGGTGTGTTTCTTGTCCCTATATGGACCGGTAGCGCTGAATAAAAAACGATTTTCTTGAATATTTTAAGTGGAATTAAAACAAAGAAAGCCCACCATAACAATTCCACAAGGGAAACCATCTAATTAATTAGGCAAGACCAGAAAATTATATGAAAAATGTCAAATAAGAAAATTAAATAGGAGAACCAAGAATGTAACTTAAAGGTAACCAGCCAAAAAGTTGTACTCAGTCATAGTTCCTCCTCAGACAGAATTTCCTTCATATTGTTTTCTTTATAACTACCCTTGTTTTTTTACTCTCTTTTATCATTATTGCTTACAAAGGAAAAAGGCAAAGAAGAAACAACAATTCTTTTTTTTACAATTTCATATGCTCTTGAAATAAACGAAACTTTTACTATGTACTCCACCTTTTATGCATATAATTTTATCTGTACAAATCATAGTGCCACTTGAAAACCTACGTATAGTTCAAGCATAATCACGTCTTAAGTTGGTCTAAAACTCAACTTCTGCAACCGGAAATGGAGCTTCCACACTTCCTGATCCCATGCACACATCAATAATGTCTTCAAAATCTTCAAACTAAAACTTTTCAAAATAGGGAGGACTATTTCTCAGTGATGGTGGAGAAAGCGCAATTTCTGGTGCTAGTGTTGTAGTTGAGTCTTTCTTTCGTGGTACTGCAACAAGCGCCCTTCTTGCCAACAACCCCATCACTTTCCCGGCCTTCATCCTCTCCTTTATTAGCTCACCTGATTCAAACAAAAGAATCGTTAATTCATATGATCTCCTCTTATAAATAGACTAAAAAGTCAGAACAACTTATTTCTTGTTTGCTAAGAAAGGATAATGAAAGATAAAACATCCTTACTGGTGTGTGTGATGACGAAAAATTCGCCATTCGCTCTGGCAGAAGCAGACAATCGAACAAGGATAGGGGTCACGATGGTGAGGACAGCCCAAAAGAACAATATCAAGAGCAAGGTTCTCCCACTCATTTGTTGAAGAAATTGGAGAGACACTGAATTGAATATTTCCTCCAACTCCAAGTATTTATGTTGTTGGGGGTGCTCCAAGAATACCTTTAAACTATTACTTAGCTGGCCGTGTCTTAGGAACCAGTCACTATGATGATATTAAAGAATTCAGGACAACTAGTACTTCTCTCAATTGGACATATATATAAAATACTTTCCCATGTGTAAGCAAAGTAAGATACTTTTGATAATGACATGGTGATTTTCATCCTTTTTGGTTGTTAAGTTGTTACACCAATTGAGTACTCTATATGATTAAGATCCACCTGTCATATCCTCCTACCAAGTCAAGCTTAGCCTACATTAATTTATTAACATTACCTCGACATAAATCAAAACTATATATAATATAAACCTAGAAATTAGAGAACGGGTGTGACATCTCCCTTTGGCCATGATTTCTAATTTTTTATTTTATTTATTTGTTTGGTAATTTTCCTACATTTTTATTTACTTATTATTATTTTATAAAAATGAACGTGTCAATTACTACTCCGCTATTCATTTCTATTCTTTAATGTTTATAGTTAAATGTCTTAAAATTTACTACACTCATTCCTATTATTTACTATAAGAAGAATATTAAAAGTCTCAATATTTACTATTCCAATATTTCAAGATATTAGACTTCTTGGAGTGTTTAATTTCAAGAAGTTTGTCTTTTTTCTCAAAATTTTTAACTTTTATTTCCTATTTATATGTTATTTAAAAATAAAATAAAAGTCAATTTCATGAATGTGTATTTTTTCCTATTCATGTTCATTGTTCGTTTTCACCATCAAAAGGAAATGAGACATGATAATGCTGGATTTGGTGTTGTGCCATTTTACCCAACATATCTTCTTGAGGACTGATTTGAATGTATATAAATGTTGAAACAAATGTCACAACATTCGGACCAACATCTTCTGAAAACAGTTTTCTCTTACTTCACGGACTGAAGTAATATTTGTGTAAATATTACTACGAAGTAAAAGTGACTTGGCAAGGTAAATAGGAGCTGGCGAAAAAACATGGGAAAAATGAGTCGATGTTGTTGCTCGTGAGGAACAAGTCCAAGAGGTTAGAATATTTTACTCCATGATCTTCTCCAACAAACACATCAGCTTCCCACTTTTCCCTCAGCCTACACAACAGATCGATGGGTTTTTCAAGGAAGACTCTCTACTATAAATAGACAGGATGCTGCAGTAAATCGATAGCCAAAATCAGAAATAAAAAAATATCAAGAGAGCTCTTGGGAATTCATCTCAGAAATCTGGACCACAAGTGTTGCCTGAGTGTGTCGGCAATATTTTGTCCAAACATTACAATTGCTGCTTAGATTCTAGATGTGTTATGTATTGAGCGATTGTAATGAGAGGTTATCTATGCCTATTTAGTTAGATTTTTCAGGCAGATGTCATCTGAGACTTCACATTTTAATTTTTTTTGTTTTATCTTGTAAAATTGTAAATAAAGTAATTTGTACATTTGTAGATAAAATATATATAATATTTTTTGTCATTGACCATCATAAGTTATATTATATATATAATTTATGAAAATTTAAAAAAATTTGTGTTCTTTAAATTTCTGCTGCATTTACTCTTCAAAGTTTTATGTTTTGCTAAAGTATTGTTACTGGTGTCGGACAACAATATTCTTGACATTCGGAAACAGAATTGACATTCGAGTTTATTTTACTCTGTTTTTATTAATCCATAGCACCCGGACCTTACAAGTGGCATCAGAGTTAACATTTAACACAATAAGTGTTTGATCCTGTTATTTAAAGTAATGGATCTAGCAAATTCAATGATTTGTAGGCTTCCCATTTTAGATGGTTTAAACTATGTCTATTGAAAGATCCGTCTCCATTCTCATATCAAATCAATTGATGTTTGAGCATGAAGATCTATAACCAATGGATATGTTGTTCCTACGTTGCCACCGGATGAGGAATGTGACATTCTTGTTAAACCTAAATCTGAATGGACTGCGGAAGAAACAAATAATGCAAGCTTCAATGAGAAAGTCTTAAATGCAATTTTTGGATGGGTTGATCTTTACATGTTCAAACTCATACAAAATTTCTCTACGACTAAAGACGTATGGGATGCTTTACAAAATCATTGTAAAGGTAGCTCAAGTGTTCTTCGGACGAAGCAACACATGCTCATTAGTAGATATGAACGTTTAAGGATGGAAGAAACATAATACATCAAATCCTATTTAAAAAGTTGATTGACATCTCGAATGAATGTCAAGTACTTGGTGCTCCTTTAACCAACACTCAACTTGTGGAAAAGGCACTCTGTTCACTTCTTGAAAAGTTCAATATAAAGATTTGTGCGATTGAAGAAGCTCACAATCTTTCTACAATGAACCTTCATACCTTAATGAGTATTCTTTAAACCTATGAGATGAACATTGAGAATCAAAGGGAATTGTACAAGAATAATAACGTAGCACTTCAAGTCATTGCCTTAGACAATAAAATCGAAGAAGAGGATGAGAACCTTGAAGAAGTTGGTGACGGTGCAAATATTGCCCTCCTCACTCGAAAATTCAATTCGATGGTGAGGAAGTTCAATAATGACAGAAATAAATTCAATTTTAAAGAGTACCAAAATCAAGGCTTCAAATAAAAGTCCACCAAATCCCATCCAATTGTACAAAGAGAAAATCAACTAAAGAGAACCAACTCAGATCATACCAAATTTGATCCCAAACAACTTGAATCTATGCAATCTCATGCATGCTCGAGTTGGGGTCATTATGCTAATGAATGTGCAAATACTCTGAGAAAATTTGGTAAGAGTCTATGGGTTTCTCTGAGCGACGACGAAGGAGAAGAAGAAATATCAAGAAGTTGAATCACAAGCAATACTGACTACTGTTTTTTAACAGTCTTTATCGGATAATGAAAATGTCATCGACAGTGTTGTGTCAAATGTCACAACGTTTGCCTCAATATCAGCAACAATATCTACATCTCCAGCAACATCCAAGAGGTACGAATTCTTTAACTATTCTGATGTTAATTGTTTTAGTGGTTTTATTTCTTCTAGTGAGACTAATTGTGAGAATCAAGGTGATTCCAAAGATGATATAATTAAGAAATTGTGAAATCTATGTAAAGACTTAATCATAGAATCCAAACATTTTGACACAAATGTAAAATTTCTAACTCGTGAGAATGTAGATTTAAAAACACAATAACCCGACTAGAGGTTGCGCATACCAAAAAGGATGTTGAATTTGGAAAAGATCAATGCAAAACTGGATTTAGCCAAAGCAGCCTTCCATAGACTCAACATGGGGACTTCAAAATTGAATGAGATACCCAACCTTAGTAAACGTTCACATGCAGGAATTAGATACGAAAACTCTTTTAAAACAATAAGCTCAAGTATCTTTGATAAAAATGACAAAATATTCTTTGTAAAAGAAAAAGAGATAAATAATAGGTTATCATATATATCAAAGAAAATTAAATTTGTGCGTCATTATTGTAACTCCCCTGGACACTTCAGACCATACTATTTCAAACTTCAAAATTCAGTGAGCAAAATATTGCCCAAAAAGTTGTCCAACATATCTGATAACAATCAAGGCAATATTTCAGAGACAAAAGGTAGGAATATTCTAAGAAAGTATGGGTTCCTAAAGATTATAACTTGTAATGTTGTCATAACTGCATTAAGAACTAACATTTCAGGTTCTTGGTACTTTGATAGTGGATGTTCTCGCCACATGATAGGTACAAAGGAGTTAAAGAACTATGAGTCATTCAATGGAGGAAACGTGACTTATGGAGGTGGCAGTAAAAATAAAATAATTGGAAAAAAGATCTTGAATGTTCCTGGATTTTCAGCTCTAAGAATGTCTTACACGTTGAGGGCCTAATGGCAAATTTGATTAGTATAAGTCAACTATGTGATGACAAACTTGAGGTAAAATTTAATAAGAATGTCTATAAAGTTACGAATGAAGCTAACATATGTGTCATGACAAGTACAAGGACATGTGACAATTGCTATCTTGTTGCAGGCAAGAAATATGTAATAATGTCAAGATCGATGACACAACACTGTGACATCAAAAGTTGGGGCATATCAACTATCGTAATTTAGAAAGATTTATCTAATATGAGGCGGTAAGAGACATTTCCAAACTGAGCCCTAAAGGTAAAACAGTCTGTGAAGATTGCATGAGAGGTAAGCAAACCCGTGCTTCCCATAATGTTGTTTATCATTACGGACAACATTCAGGTACGTCTCATTGTTTCAACTGTTACACATGGATCTTATGGGTCTAATTGAGGTAGGCAGTCTAAGAAGAATGAGGTATTCCTATGTTATTGTAGATGTTTTTTTTAGATATTCCCGGATATATTTTTTGAAAGAAAAATCACAAACTTTTGATATGTTTAAAATTTTGCACTCTAGAATTAGAAATTTGGTCAATTCTCCTATTTTTTGGATTAGATCCGACCATGAAAAAGAATTTGTAAAAACTCATTCACAAAATGTTGTGAGAAAAAAATATTTTCCATGAACTTTCTGCACCCAAAACTCCTCAACAGAATGGTGTAGGAGAAAAGAAGAATAAAACACTACAAGAAATGACTTGAGTTATGCTTTGTTCTAAAGAATTATCAAAATATTTTTGGACTGAAGCCTTAAATATTGCATGTCACATCACTAATAGAGTCTACTTAAGTCCAGGAACAAAGATAACTCCCTATGAACTAATAAATGGAAAAAAGCCTAACTTGTGTTACTTTCATGTGTTTTGGGAGTACTTATTACATTTTAAATGATAGAGATCATTTGACAAAGTTTGACTCTAAGAGTGACAAATGAATTTTTGTTGTCTATTCACAAAATAGTCATGCTTATCGAGTATACAATCTGAGATCCAAAATCGTACAAGAGTCTGTAAATATTATTTTTGATGATTTGTCTGATCTTACTGGAGATTCAACTGAAAATAACATTATAGTTCAGTGGAAAATACGCAGACAGCAGATGTTGTCCCAAATGTTGTCACACCTGAAGCAACATCTGAACCTGAAAACAGAGATCACAGAGGCCATTGAGGAGGAGTCAAATGTTGGATTTCTTGATCAAATTTGAAGGGATCCCTCATCAAGGATTAGGAAGAATCATCCAACGAGCCAAGTGATAGGGGGAGTTTTTGAAAGAATTAGAACAAGAGGGAAAAAGTCACTCAATTACAGAAATATGGTAGGGTATGTGTGTATGTCTACCATATACCAAGAGGTTAGTCTTTCTTGCTTTATATCTACTTTAGAACCTACCAATATTTTAGAAGCACTGAATAATAACTTTTGGATTCAAGCAATGTAAGAATAGCTTGAACAATTCTCTCGAAATGAAGTCTGAGACTTAGTTCCACGCCCATATATTACAGATATAATTGGAACTAAGTGGATTTTTAAAAATAAGTCAGATGAATCGGGAATTGTTGTTAGAAACAAAGCTCGTCTAGTTGCTCAAGGCTAGTGTTGGGTTTGGTGTTGTGATATTTTACCTAACATATCTTCTTGAGGACTGATTTGAATGTATATAAATGTTGGAACAAATGTCACAACATTTGGACCAACATCTTCTGAAAAACAGTTTTGTCTTACTTCACAGACTAAAGTAATATTTGTGTAAATGTTACTATGAAGTAAAAGTGACTTAGTAAGGTAAATAGGATCTGGTGAAAAATATGGGAAGAACGAGTCAAGGTTGTTGCTTTTCGTGAGGAACAAGTCCAAGAGGTTAGAGGATTTTACTCCATGATCTTCTCCAACAAACACACCAGTCGTCCACCTTTCCCTCAACCTACACAACGAACCGATGGACTTTTCAAGGAAGACTCTCTACTATAAATAGAGAGGCTACTGCAGTAAATCGATATCCAGAATCAGAAATAAAAAATACCAAGAGAGATCTCGGGAATTCATCTCAGAAATCTGGACCACAAGTGTTGCATGAGTGTGTCGACAACATTATGTCAAAACATTACCATTGCTGCTTAGATTCTATATTTGTTATATATTGAGCAATTGCAATGAGAGGTTGTCTATGTCTATTTAATTAGATTTTTCAGGCATAAGTCATCAGCGACTTCACATTTTAATTCCTTTTGTTTTGTCTTGTAAAATTGTAAAGAAATGAATTTGTACATTTGTCTATAAAATATATACAATACTTTTGGTCATTGACAATCATAAGTTATATTATATATATAACTTATGAAAATTTAAAACAATTTGTGTTCTTTAAATTTTCGCTACATTTACTCTTCAAAGTTTTCTGTTTTGCTAAAGTATTGTTACTGGTGTCGGACAACATTATTCTTGACATTCAGAAACAGAATTGACATTCGAGTTTATTTCACTCTATTTTATTGTTTCATAGCATCCGGACCTAACAAGCCCAAATTATAATATTGACATATAGATTGCTTTGAAAAGGTACACTTCTATTGACCTTAATTAAGCTCAATCAATATTGTCCATTATGATCCTTAAATTACGTAAATTTAAAATATCTTGTGGTTTGGAAATTAAAACAAAGGAGGTGATTATTGGTGAAAATGGTGGGAACAAAATGTCTATAAATGAAGGGAGTACTAATATTGGTAAGAGAATTTATTTAAGGCAAAAAACATATTTTTCAGATTTTACGTAAATATTAATGAGAGGGAAAAGAAAAACATTTGGTGGAGTTCGAAAATTAATAAAAAATAATTTTCTTCATAATTTAACTCCTCCAATCCTAAAACGAGAAAAACTAAAGTAAAATATTATTAGAAAAGTAAGATGAAATCTAAGTTTTTTTTTTTTTTTTATCTATTTAGTTAAAACATTTTTAAATAAGAACAAAAATTAGGTATGCAAATGCTGGTAAGAAGTAAGAACTAGAGGTTTCAATTTTGTAAATGTTCAATGATTTACTTTGCTTACATTTTCTTTATTGAATTTTCTTCATTCATCAACATTTGTGTTAAGACTGAATTTTAGCTTTTTCCTAAATTTTCAAAATATGCTCATACAAAAATGAATGTAGGCACTAAAATTTGTGATATTTCCTTTTAGTGTTCTACTTGCATAAGTTATTTTCCATATGATATTTATAGACAAAAATGCAACCTCATGGTTCTTCCTCTATTTCGATTAAATTTGATAAAAATAATAATTTATAAAAAAAATTGTGAAATAACCGCGCGAAGCACAGCCAAATTCACTAATTCTTAATATATTTCCATTCTCAACTATAAAATAGACTGTAAATTAAATTGGAAGGATACAGAGGATCCATATAATTAACTTCGATTGGCATAGTTGATTGATTTTTTTTCTAAAACACCGTTTAAAATGACTAATTGAGCATTCATGAGACAACATTGACACGATAAATACAAGAAAATTGTACATAATAAAATTAACGTGTGATACAATTGATTAGGGAGTTTGATTGAATTGGTAATACACCGTCACTTCAAGTCGCTAAATCGAGTCACTATGATTTACCTTCTTCATCAATTTCTGTCGGGCCAAGAGATGAAATACTATGGGCGAGGGATTTCACCTTTTGACCCCAAGAGATGGGGTTATAAACAACATGAAACTCTTTCTATTCCTACCTTTGGTAAAATATTGGCAAGGAAATTGGTCTACCTACGCTTACCCACCCAATCCCACGCCCCTCAACAACCCCAATAAAGTCTTTTATAAGAGAAACGATTCTGTTAGTTGACATCTTTCTCTCTCTCTCATACATCTCATACACATATTCACCTGCTGTCTATAAACTCTATCCTCCACATAACAGTCAGAAAGTATCTATTCACCCCATTTAACCTCTCTGCCTCTAGTAGTCTACCATTATAAAAATACACTTTCTCCCTGCTCTTTTACCCTTTAATTCTGAAAACTCGGCTGCAAAACACTTAGCATATCCTTCTAGGTGGGCCTGGGCATCGAGCCGAGCTCGGGCCGAGTCCAACCGGCCGAGCTCAACCGAGCTTTTTGTAATATCGAGTCGAATCAAGCCCAAGCTTTGTTTAACCGGGCTTTGTCAAATTATAACCGAGCCGAGCCCGAATCGATTCTTTAATATTTCGTTCTATGTAGTGCTACACTATTAAAACATAAAATTATAATATATAAATTGGTTGATTGAGAAAAATATAAGCATTACCAGTTAAACTGGTAATTGCATTCAAGTGTGATTGAAATATATACATTATTAGTCTAAATAGTAACTCAAATTTAAATGGTATTAACTTAATATTGAAGACAGAATAAACTTTTAGGCAAAAGATAAATAATAGAACTAAAGCAATACGAAATTCAAGAAATCTGTATAATATTAAAAAAAAAAAATTGATGTCACGCCTCGAATCATGAAATGTGCGTAACACGACACTCGATGCCTCGCTGGATGTGATCGAGTGAACCAACTGATTGTCTGGATCAACATGTGGTATAACTGAAAGCAGAATATAAATACATAACACGTTGATCTACTAAAAAATCTGTTGATATATTATAAATGTGGAAATACTAAATAAGACTTGTTGCGTCCCGGGGGTAATACTATGGAGCAATTAAAAATTAACCAAAAGTAAAATAAGTTTGTATGCTAAAACAGTTGCAAATGTCAGTGATAATGTCGTCTGACACAAGTACGACACTTCGATAAAACAGAAAAACTTTTGAAGAGTAAAATGCAGCGGAAATAATAAAGAACACAAAGGTTTATATTTACATAGGTTATATATTGATATAACCTATGACGGTAAATGACCGAAAGTATTGTATATATTTATATACAATTGAATATATTCCTTCTTTTACAATATTACAAGATAATACAAAATGAATAAAAAAAGGTTAAGTCGCAGATGACTTATTCCTGAAAAATTTACCTAAATAGGCATAGACAACATCTCATTACAATTGCTTCAATAAAGAACAAATCTAGAATCTAAGCAGCAATTATAATGTTGGGAAGAATGTGTCGACACGCTCAGGCAACACTTGTGATCCAGTTTTCTGATCGTTATATCGGAGAGCTCTCTTGATATTTTCTTTTGATTTTTCTGGATATCGATTCACTGATGCAGCCTCTTTATTTATAGTATAGGGTCTTTCTTGAAATGCTCATTGAATCGTTGTAGAGGTTGAGAGAAAGATGGGCAGCTGATAGGATTTGTTGGAGAAGATTGTGGAGCAAAATCCTCTAACTTCTTGAACTTGTTCCCCAAGTTTAGAAACTACTTGGACTTGGTCTTTCCATATTTTTCTTCAGCTCCAAACTTCTTGCCAAGTCAAATTACCCTCGTGGTAAAAATCCCACGAGTTTAGCTTCAGTCCCGTGAAGTAAGGCAAAACTGTTATCAGAATGTTGGTCCGAATGTCATGACATTTGTTCCACCATTTTCTGATTTTAACTTAGTACTGAAAATGATATGTTGAGAAAAATATTCATAACACCAATACCCAACATTAACAAGACTGAATGTATAAATAAGTAGCTGACAAGGCTAGCACCCAAAAGACATGCTAAACATCTGATTGCGACTATAGTCTATGAAGCCTCTATGGAGTATTGGAATACATACTGCTCACCGGAACAAGGCCCCCGGCATACCTCACTAACTAAAAAATATATAAAGACTGAAATATAATTATGCCCCGAAAGACTAGGGCTCAACGAGTATATGGTATGTGAATCCTAGCAAGAAGAATCGTCAACTTGTAAATCACTACATGTATCGCGAGATGCAGGCCCCTTGCAAAGGGACGTTAGTACATTTGAATTGCAATAGTATGTAAAGCAACTAAAAGAAAGAACTGTAAATGTTGAAACTAAAACTGAACTGGTAACTGATATCTGAAGTAAAGGATAAAAATACTTCCTGTTATAAATGAAGAATCACATGTTTAACTGAAATAATAAACTGTGTCCTTAGGCCCAATGTATGTGCACAAATCTGTGGCCTCGGGCCCAAGTATATATATATATACATGATATGTGGCCTTGGGCCCATATACATGTGTTCAACATTAAATAATTTACATAAAAGAACTGAATCATGCTGAAAGGTACAACTCTGACATATTGAGTAGTGATTCACTAAGATATGTATTTAGGAACTGATAATGAGCCTGAAGCTTAGACTATTTATAAACATGCTGAGTATTCTAGACCGAGACTCATGGATACCAAACACAAGTCTATATTGATTACATACTGAGCTCACAAAGTTCGGAATGAAAGTCATGAACGAATTACGAAACTAGAGAATAGAAGTTCTGCAACTATTCAAGGAACTAAGCTTGACTACATTTCTGAGGCAATTCTTAACATTGTAAAAGAATGTGGCGTAGAGAGAATTATTAACATTCCAAAACGTAGAGAGTTAGCCTCACATACCTTAACTTCCTGCTCTTGCGTGTAATACAATATTCATCGCTTTCTTTCGACTTTGATCTATATCAATATATGTCAATAGAATTAACATTAACAACAATTCTCATATTTTTGGCCATCTAGTCATTTTATCAAATACTTGGTGGGCGTAAAGCTTCATAGCCCTTATTAATGGTGTTTCTACAATCTCAAATAAATATAATAATCACTATACCTCATCACCCATAAGATAACAACAACCCCAAGTCAACAATCCAAACATATAATCGTTCGTGTTTTTCTTCTATCATACCCATCCACGTATATCTTATGAACTTCTAGTCAATAATAATCAATTCAAAGGAAAGTATTACATACATTAATCACTCCAAAACACTCAAGGAAGAATTCAACTTTGGAGGAGAATCCCAAAAATATGAACTTGAATCCTTGAGAAGGGTTTTCTTCAAAACCTTAGGATTGTAGAGTAGAATCTTGTTAATAATTTGAATAATGGTGTTAATCCTTGTCAATACAATGGATGATACTTGGGATTTGAATAAAAACTCACCTTTGGAGGTTTGAGAAAGTTCTAGGGTCTTTTTTCCTAAAACAGTCGGCAAAACATGAAGTGGAATGAATAATTTTAAAAAAAATCATGATTCTGTACTTTTATAGTCGCGCGTGACCTACAACTTAACCTGAGAACCACAGGTGTGACCTGCGAACCATAAATCAAATGCATATTACGCCTGTAACATTCATTTTTTGGTGTGCGACCCGCGTTTCACAAATTGTGTCGCAGACTGAATTGCAGGTTCGTAAAAGTTTCATAACATTTTACTCACATGTCTGTTTGAGATCCACTATATATCGTTAGAAATATATTTAAAAGTTATACAACTTTCATGAAGTAAGGTTTCTCAAATTCCCAAAGAAGTTTTATTAAATCTGGATGGAAGACAGACATATCAAAAACTTAGTCTATTCTATCGAATCTTATGCACCTCACTATCTGTCTTGATTCCAAAATAACTATTTCCGCCAAAACTCATCTTGATGGGACATTATATGGATAAAATTTCATATTAATAATCATTTAACATATTCACGCCTAACTCAAATTTATGAAGTGTTGCATTATCTCTCCCTTCGGATCATTCCTCCTTGAACTGACATGAATACTGAACTGAATGAATACTGAACTAACTGAATACTAAAAACATGGGGATTATAACATGAGGTCTGAATGGATGGTTAATTACCTTCAACACTTTTGGCTTGTTCTTCGAAAATACGGGGATACTTAGACTTCATGTCCTATTCGGCTTTCCATGTAGACTCTTCAACGTTCTGATATCTCCATAGCACTTTTACCAAAGTAATTTTCTTAGTTCTCAACTTGCGAACTTGATGATCGAAAATAGCCACTGGAATCTCCTCGTAAGATAGACTATCTTTAACTCGTATGATTTTTGTAGGAACAACCAGAGATGGGTTCCCCATGAATTTCTTCAACATAGAGACGTGAAACACTAGGTGTACATCCGCCAACTCTCGTGGTAACTATAACTCATAAGCTACCTGCCCGATCCTTTGTAGGAACCTATACGACCCAATATAGTGTGGATTGAGCTTCACCTTCTTTCCAAATCTCATTACTCCTTTCATGGGCGAAACTTTCAGGAACACTCAATCATCGACCTGAAATTCCAATTCTCTACGATGTACACTCCAATAGGAATTCTGGCAACTTTGAGTCATTTTCATATGCTTCAGAATCAGCTTGACTTTCTCCATAGCCTGGTAGACCAACTCTGGTCCTAAAAGTTCTACTTCACCAACTTCAAACCATCCAATTGGTAACCTGCACCCATATAAATCCTCGAATGGTTCCATCTTAATGCTAGAGTGTTAACTATTACTATAGGCAAATTCGATGAAAGGAAAGTGATCATTCCAATTACCATTAAAATCAAGAACATATGCCGCCCTCAACATATCCTCAGTGGTTTGAATAGTGCGCTCTGTCTGGCCATCTGTCCGAGGATAAAAAGTTGTGCTAAGGTTCACCCTTGTGCCTAATACCTTCTGAAATGATATCCAAGAATTTGTTGTGAATTGGGCACTACGATCGGAGATGATAGACACTAGGGTTCCATGCAGTCTGACAATCTCTTGAATATATAACTTGGAATAGTCTTCTGCTGAGTCAGTAGTTTTCACAGGTAAAAGTATGTTGACTTAGTGAGTCGATCTACAATCACCCAAATTAAATTATTCTTACACAAAGAGCGAGGTAAACCTATTATGAAATCCATATTAATCATCTCCCATTTCCAAAAAGGTATGTCCATGTTTTGAGCTAAACCATTGGGCCTTTGGTGTTCGGGTTTCACCTGCTGACAGTTCAGACACTTAACCACAAAATCTACAATGTTCTTTTTTCATACCGTTCCACCAATAAATCTCTTTAAGGTCATGATACATCTTTGTGGATCCTGAGTGAATAGAATACCTGGAATTATGGGTTTCTGTTGGGCGATTTCCACGTGCTCACACAAGTGTACGTATCATTCACAAGTAGTATAGTCTGATAAGACCGAATATCGTCCTCAGAGACTGGTTTATAATTATCGTTAATCTATTTTATGTTATTTATTTAGCAACCAATAATATAATTGGGTTTTTGTCTAAAACTACTAGAATTATTGCAAGAATTAACTAAACTATTGAAGTTGTAATCAGTTTTGAAGGAATTAGGGCTTCCAAAATCCTCGACTATCCATTCTATTCAATCCTTAATGCAACTAGAATGACTTCTTCTTCTACGTTAAGATAGCGGTTAACTAGACTGTCTTATATTCCGGTTAGGATATATAATCGCTCAACACCAGTACAGAACTCTTCTATATTTCTATGATAGGATTTACCACATAGGAGGATTAAGAACAATAACATATAATGCTACACAAGTATCGGGGTACTTTCGTCCGCGATGTTAACCTATGTCTATTCAATTACAGCATATCCAAATCTTTCCTCTCGATTCTTGATCCGAAATCATATAAATTATGATAATTAGTGATCAATTAACTATCAAACATTCATACCAATTATTGAATAAATCTTAATCAAGTGATTTTTTTTTTAACTAATGCATTAAGTCATGAAATCGAGTTTCAAGCGATTCAAAAGGAAAGCCCTAATAAAGTGTTTAGCTCCTAGCCATATGTCACGACCCGACCGGCCGCGATCGTGCCACTACACAGGCACCCTATTCGTATACATCGAGAATAACAATGAACATACACAACATAAACACAGTGCAAATAATATGACAACACAAAGCAAATGATAAGGCCGCTTCCATAACATAAACAAAGTCAAAAGTACAACTGGCTTACACCCAACCACATATGTGAATACAGCACTTAGAATAATAATCGTGGCGGGACAGGCCCCGCCATACCACGAATATACATGAATCTACTACCTCGAAATCGTACAAGAGATAAGCCTCCGAGCAAATGGAGCTTTCTCTCAAAAATCAACCGAGATCCTAAGAGCAAGGATCGCCAACTGGTACCTAAACTCGGGCATTTAACGCACCCCGAAGGGGTCGATAACAACAGTTGAATATGGAATGTAAATAACGTCATAAGAAATGATCATAATCGCATAAAAGAATGACAAGGACAAGTATAAAAATACATACCAGATCCCGCCGTGTCATTACCACTTATGAACTTAATCGCACCTTATTATCTTTTTCATTCTCTATAAAAACTATAGCCACCTTCTTACGGCCATGATTAGGAAAAAACATTAAGTTCATTACTATATACCTTACCTATCTCTCATAAGTATAACCCGGCCCATAAAGGCACGCACTATACTACCCGCCCGATCTAGGTCGATCAAGGTCATCTAGTCCGCCCATAAAGGTATACCGCCCGCCCATTCTCGGTCGATAACGCCATCTAGTTCGCCTGCAGCGTATAACGCCCGCCCATTCTCGGTCGATAACGCCATCTAGTGCGCGTAAAGGTATATCGCCGGCCCATTCTGGTCGATAATGTCATATAGTCCGCCTGGCGTATACCGCCCGCCCATTCTCGGTCGATAATGTCATCTAGTTGCGCGTGCAGGTATACGCCCGGCCCATTCTCGGTCGATAATGTCATATAGTCCGCGTAAAGGTATACCGCCTTGCCATTCTCGGTCGATAATGTCATATAGTCCGCCTGTAAAGGTATACCGCCCGCCCATTCTCGGTCGATAATGTCATCTAGTGCGCCTGCGAAGGTATCGCCGGCCCATTCTCGGTCGATAATGTCATATAGTTCGCCTGCAGGTATCGCCTACCATTCCTCGGTCGATAATGTCATCTAGATGCGCCTGCAGGTATAACGCCTCGCCCATTCTCGGTAGATAATGTCATATAGTCTGCGCAGAAGGTATCGCCCATCACCGTCGATACTAAAAGTGTAAAACATAACCATGGGTCTCACGCCCATAATATCAATCAAAACAGTGGTATAACGTCTTGGGGCTTGCCTCATTTATACTCTACCCCGGAAGGTGGTAAAGCGTGGTATAACGTCTTGGGGCTTGCCACTCATTTATACTCTTACCCTATCTCGAATTTGGCCACAAACAACACATAAAGCAGTGGTACAGCCTTGGGGTTTACCCTCACTTATACTCTTACTCGAGAAGGTGGTATAACGTCTGGGCTTGCCCTCATTTATACTCTTACCCTATCTCGACCGACCATCGACAAGACATAAGCACTACCATGTCTTTTATAAAATCCGAATTTAACCCAAGTGCTACAAATAACGGAAGCATACCCGGTAATCCCACATCACCGCTTGTGACGCCCAAGTAACTTATAACAAGACAAATAGGCCTCCAACCGAGTCGCGCAACGTAATAAAACATAATACTTGCACTCAAAGGCTATCACCAAGACATATAGGCTAAATCTCAATTAACTAAGCCAAAGTACTACGACGACATTCTTTCAAAAGACTCTTTCCAAATAAAACTTCCCGATACTAACCATCGTAGTATCAAGTCCTATCCACCTTCAAGACAAGTCACAATACCTTTTTAGAAATACAATTACCGGCTCTAAATCAAGTGACTTCTTTATAAAAAAACCCTAGGCAATTGATGCCAGAAACAAGTTATACTTTTACATAGTCAAGTCATTTATCTTTCCATAAGGCAAATATAACTAACTTCCCATAAAGCCGTTATATTCACTTTATACCTTAGCCATAAACAATTTCCTACCCAAGGGACTTATACGTTTAAAACGGGACAAGTATCACATACTTTAAAACTCTTCAAGTCCCTTAACTTTAAAATCAACTTAAGAAATCATTACTATTTTCAAAGAAGTGAGTTAATCTCCTAACCCACCCGACTTGGCATTGCATAAAACAAGTAAAGAATATCATAGTCTTGTACGTCTACCGTACTACATACGTGCAACTAGTCATGCTCAAAAGATAGGAAAAGTTCTACATAGAGTAAATCACATAACTACCTCTTAACTTCTAAGAGTAGAAGGAAACATGAAATGATACCACAAGTATATTCCATACATAGAATCATGCCAAAGGAAAGGAAGAGGTTCACATACCTCGCGACGATTATCGACACGTAGCAAAATGCTCCAAAGTACTTCAACCTCGATAGCTATTCCACTCTCCCAGTAGGATACGTTATACTTAGTACTTCAACCTATAATGGTCACAATACGTCCATAACCTTGAAAATCAATTTACTTACTTCCAAGAATCAAGTCACATAGACTTACCAAAGTACTTCCAGTCCTCTAGACTTATCAAATTCATGTCAAAAGAAGTAAGAAGTTTACATACCTCTTCGGCTAATCCACACGCTTAAGTAGACAACGCCGTGATTGGAAAATTGTTATCCGGACTGCACGAGTACATGGAATATTTCGCTGGTTAAGCGGCTGAACTACCGCCGTTTGTGGCGAATTCCCACCGCGCCGCCATTCGCCGCGGAATTGTTCACGGAAAATTCCATTTTTGATCTGTTGGAAGTGAATTCATCGAATTGTTGTTGCGTGGATGAATTAATGGGGGGGAAAACAATTTTTGGAGGTCTGTTGGTGGTCATGCGCGGCATCTTTGGTGGTCTGCGTGACCGCGCGCCACGCGAGCTCAAGGCGACATCAATGGTGGATTCCAAATCGAGAATTGAGGCTCGGATTGGTTGCAAACGTAGCTAAGATCAATACGAACACAACGGTACGCCTTAGCCCTCAATCGCATCTGAATCGATCGAATCTTCCAACTTCCGATCGAAAAAGGGTTTTGGTTGACCCGATCAGGTTGAATTGGAGGTCGTGGGTGGTGCCAAAATGTCGGCCTTTCCACCTGAATGTTTCTACACTAGCCACGCATCCGACTTCACCGCGTGGTGGCGGAAAATGCTCGTCGACGACGAGGTTTCGGCGAAAATCGATCCGTCGACGGCGAGTTTGAGCAAGAATCGAGGTCCTGGTTTACATGGAAATGATGGCGGAGATGGTGGTTACGATGGTATACTCCACTCCCGCCGATTGCACCTCGGTTGGTCGGAAAATTAGAAAACCGAACGGGAAGATGGATGAACGGATCAAACTTCGATTCGAATCACGGCGATTCCGGAGAATCGACGGTGGCGGTTGGTATGGACGTGACGGGCTCGGCGAGACGGCTTTTGGTATATGTCTCGCCGCGATTCCTGGTTTGGCCGGAAATGGCGTTTTTCCGAACACTGTTCATCGAACAACACTGTTCATGGACGGGTTTTCACTGTTCATACACGTTTTGGGTATTTTTGTTCTGCGTTTTGCCTTCCCAAACTCCCCAACATATACAAAATTTCTCGGGTGGTCCCACGTGACCAAATTTCTAAAATTAAATTCCCAATTTCTTACGTACGTTCTTAAAACATACCCTGAAAATATGGGGTGTAACACCATAGTCACGCTAAGAACTAATACAATTCCAAATATAAACTGAATTAAAAAGAAAGAAAGAAAGTACTGCGAACTAAAGTCTTCAATTGTACCTGAACCCGTAGTCTTAATTCTACCTTCTCCACATCGATTAGGGCTCTACCCGTTCTAAGGAATGGTCTCCCCAAAATGATGGGTATTTCATCATCTTCTTTCATGTCAAGAATGAGGAAGTCTGCTGGGAAGAAGAACTTTTCCACATTGACAAGCACATCTTCCATTATGCCTCTGGGGTGCACCAGGTTCGGTCAGCCAGCTGCAGATTAACTGTGGTTGGTTTAGCTTCCCCCAAACCCAATATCTTGAACACAGACAGAGGAATGAGATTGATACTAACCCCTAAGTCACAAAGTGCCCTGTTGCATGTTACTTTGTCAATAGTGCAGGACAGGGTGAAGCTTCCTGGATCTTTCAACTTAGGAGGCAGTTTCTTTTGTAAGATGGCGCTGCACTCCTCTGTTAGCGTTACTGTCTCATAATCCGCCAACCTTATCTTTTTCCCAAGTATCTCCTTCATGAATTTGAAGTATGCGGGCATTTGTTCTAACACATCAATGAAAGGGATATTGATGTGAAACTTCTTAAATACCTCCAAGAACTTGGAGAACTACTTGTCTATGGCCTTCTTTTGGAGCCTCTGAGGATAAGGGATTCTATCAGTGTATTCCCTCAAAGGTGCTAGTGGAGCTTTCTCAACTGTAGGATGGTCCTCAGTGACCCCCTCATTTCCTTCCTCAACTGCTTTCTCACCCTCTTTCTCATGAACCACTGCGGGTTGGGGAGCAACCTGCTCCAATTGCTTTCCACTCCTTAATAACACTGTCTGACACTGCTCTCTTGGATTGACCTCTGAATTGCTTGGGAGAGTACCCTACGGCCTGTTGGTTACCATCTTCGCCAGTTTCCCAACCTGCATTTCCAGGTTCCTAAGAGAGGACCTGGTTTCGCATGAACCGATTCGCGAATTGGTGAGTGTGGCAATGCATCCTCACCATCAAAGCTTCTCCTATTGTGTAGGTGGTCTAAACTGCTGGGATGAGGTAGCCTTATTCTGTGCTTGCTGGTTCTGGTAATTACATTGATATGGTTGTTGCTGGGCCTGGTCGTCCTCTATGAAAAGTTAGGGTGATTTCTCCACCCTAGATTGTATGTGTTGGAATTATAAGGTCACAAAGCCCAAAGTTCCCAACTTCCTGAACATGCTCCATTGGCACATTATTAGGGTCCACCGCTGTGCATCTGTCAAAAGAGTGAGGTCCACCACAAATCTCACAATTTACCGACATCTGGACTGCATTCACAGACATAATGTTCTGCTGCAGTTGCTTCGTCAGAAGGGCCACCTGTGCATTCATGGCAGTGATGGCATCTAATTCATGTATGCCCATAGTCTTCCTGCTATGCACTGACATGTCATCTGTTGACAGTCAATTTTGACCCGTTTTTGTATATTTTCGTGCAATTTTAAGTATTTTAGCACACCTCATTTTAATCGTTATTTTGCATATTTTTACATAATATTCTATGTTTATTTCTTCACAAAAATGGCATTGCATCTTTTATTTTTAAATTAAGCATTATGTCGTTGTTAATATTATGTTTTTATTATTGTTATACCGTCGTTTTTATTTTAATAATATTCAGATCTTTTAAATAATTAATCGACCGCATTTTTACTTTTAATCGTGCATCAAACGTGTCTTAAATATTGCATTGTAGTATTATTGCGTCGGCGATTTGCATTTTATAATCTGCGTCTTTTTAAATAATTTTGTTTTAAATAATTAACTCGTCTTGCATTTTGTCAAACCATCAGTCAAATTAAGACACAATTTGAATCACCCAACCCAACACCATTTTAATTTCATCCAAACACTCTTTTTATTTTCCCAAATTTCAAACCCCACTTTTCATTTTCCAAATACCAAACCCTAATTCTACCCCTATAAAATAAAACGTTCCCATTTTAAAAAAGCCCGGCGCACCTACTTCCATCAACCTCACCATCTGCCTCACTTCTCACCTTTCCCTCATTCCTCTTCAGCGCTGAGCTCCGATCGGCTGAACCCACCAACACCCCGTCGACTCATCCCACACTTTGGGCTTGAACACCAGCCACCACCACAACGTAGACTATACTACGCTCGTTGTCTTCACCCGACAAACTACCACCGGTGTTGCTCGCGTACCGCCGTGGAAGACACCGCTGCTTTGCTTGTTATGAAACCAGCGGAGTTCTTTAAAACTCCGCAACCTCGTGGACGTTATTTTTTCGGCATTCGTTGTTCGTTTAGTCTAATAGACCGATTTTTTTTTGTTTAGCTGGCGAGTTTTATATCAAACTCCGGCGACGTTGGTTGACGTTTATTTTTCGGTATTTTGTGGGCGTGTTGGTATTGGATCGATTTCCGTTTTCCGTGACGTCGTAATTTTCCGTGATTACTTTTCCTGAACTATGTGGCTACCGCTTGTTACTATTTGTTGTTTGTCGACTAATTTTCTAATTTTTGGTATACTGTAAATTTGAAAAACTCGGTTGGCGTTAGAATTTCGGCGATGTTAAAAAATTTTGCTTGGTATCCATTTAATTTGAAAAAACCCGGACGTTCACGAAATTTCACGTTTAAAATCACCTGTTCGTTGTGTAGTTACTGATTCTACTATCTTTTGGTACTGATACTGATTTTGCCCATGTTTGTTGGCTGATTTCGGCCATGTTCTGGACTGATGTTTTGGGCTATTTTGCTACTTATTTTTTGGGCTATTTTGGTACTTATTTTTGGCTATTTGACTACTGATTTTTGGCTATTTGTTGGACTGATTTTGGCCATGTTTGTTGGCTGATTTTGGCCATGTTCTGGACTGATTTTTGGGCTATTTTGTTACTGATTTTTGGGCTATTTTGTACTTATTTTATTTTGCTATTTGACTACTGATTTTTCGCTATTTTATTCGGATTGGTTTGGCCATTTTGCTCACGATTTTGCCATGTTTACCGATTTGACATTTATTTTTTTGATTTTTGCCATTTTGCCGTTGATTTTGGCCCTGTTGCTACTGATTTTGACATATATTTTTGCTGGTTTACTGATTTGAACTAATACTACACTTGATTGACCGATGAAAAAGTTATCCGTCGATTTTTGAGGCCTCCACAGTTGCAAAGACGGAAAATAAAATAAATAAAGCTTTCTGGGCAAGGATGATTTCTTCCACTTACACCGATAACCAACATGCTACCGGCAGTGAATTCGCAGCCGCACTTGTTTAGGCTGCCCCAATTTATATTTTTTTTTTATATCTGAGCCCTCCGTGTTTAAAACTATTACTGTTTTGGCGCGGATCTGAAGGTTTTATTTATTTTATTGCTTTTAACAATATTTGGCCGATGAAGGAATCCCCGTCTGATTTCCAAGGCCTCCTCTGTGCAAAAGACGGATTTATTTATTTTTTGCTTTACTTATTAAATTCCTGTCATTACTTTAAAATTATTTATTCTGATACTAACACTTTTACTAACACGCGTTTATTGCAGTAGCTGAGATCATCTTGTGCGTAAAGCCTAAAAGTGGCTAAAAGATGTCCTAATGTTATTTTATATCGCATTTAATTTAGTTTTATTATTGTGTAGTGCACTTTATTTTAATTATAAATGCTTAGAATAGGTAGAATAAAAAGAGCAATAAATAATTAACCTAGGTTTGAACGAACAACCGCAAGTTAGCGGATCTTGAAGGATGCCTAACCCCTTCCCTTTAGGATAATAAAGAACCCTGATCCAGAATCTCACTAATTTCGCAGACCATTAAATGGAAGTCAATTGCAGTATTTTTATTGCAATAAACTAAGTGTCCTAATTCACTATAATAATTAGGTGGCGACTCCTTAAAAACAGCACATTACTGCTTCATCCAGGGAACCGCGCAAAAGAGCAACGTTGCGGATAACCGTTCAGACCCCCGAGGTCGAAAACGGGCGCGACAGCATGGCGACTTCACTGGGGATATCAGGTTCTTGATCATAGCAAACCCAGGTTAATTAAATATTGCACTTTATTTTGCTTTTATATTTGTTGTAAATATTTTATATTGTTTGCTTTTATTTTGTAATTAACTAATTTAATTGCTACATTATTTTATTGATTTTCTTAAACTGACATTCCGCTCATATTTCTTCCACTCTGGAAAATTCACACTATCACACACTACACGCGAGGTGCGTTTGGTGCATCAGCAAAATTCTTTCTTCAAAACCCAAATTTAGGAGAGTTGGTAATAGACGCGGAGAATCCGGTCCAACCGGTGGCCGCGTAGCCTTCTCACTCGAGTAGTCCGCTCGGGAACCATTGTGTCTAGTAAGCCAAATCTTAGAAAATTTAAGATAGAGCTATACTTCCCTCTTTATTATAAGTCATGCATGCATACACCCTAGGTGGGTCGATCCTTGGTATCGTCTCCACGATTAGGAAATCCACCAAACTTGTCGACGGGTTTCACAACCCAACGACTCATTAGCATACTATGTGTAGCGTGATGATGATAGACGGATCCAAGCCTGGTTATGACACATCGAAATTGGAAAGAGTGCACCGTCATTTGGTCGCCATTTCCAACAAAACATTGCAGTTTAACGGCTTGGATTTATTTATCATAATCTCGTATATTTGGCGTTTAGGCTCACCTCTGGCATAAGGGAGGTCCCAAGCACATTAGGGCACACGTTTGATTTGCATGCTTTTTGTTTATTATTGTTTGTCGCTAGCAACTCTGTACATATTATTTAATTCAATAATTGCTCTTTTGTGATTCCGGATTCGAGCATTTGCATTTTTGCACTTTTGCTGTCACATTGCAATCAGGACTTCATCACAGAATCACTCTTGAATAGCGCGACTTGGACTTTGTGAAGCATCAACCACCAGTCCGGTCAAACCAATCAGGGGAGTCTTTGACTATATTGTCACACTTTTGCATTTTTATTATTTTGGTCATTTTCCTACTCACCTATTTCTTATATTTTTTGCAGGAAGGTCTTCCTCGCAAACAACCGAGGGCGATCGAAAAAAAAATGAGCGTTAGTTATGTTGATTAAAAGAAGTTAGTCTATACCAGATTCAACGAGACATCGCTCTCAATTCTTCTTTACTTTATATTTTATTTATATTTGTAAACTCAATTGGTATGTTTAGCGTTAATTACATAGTTCTTTCATATCATACATTTTACAGCATAATCATTCCGAACTACGCGTGTCTGATTCTCACCACACGGTGTGATACGTAGGCAACTCATTTTGGGTTCGACACCATAAAAAATAAAAACAAAAAAAAATAAACATATTTTTCTCACTCATGCATCCCATTCATCATGTTTTCGGGCATTCATTTTACTTTGCATTCGTCCACAGTGGACAATCATTTATTTTGCACAGCTTTATATTGCTATCCTTTTGATAAATTTTTCCAAGCATATATTTTATAACATATTTGAACGAATCTACGCACTGATTCCCTCGGGATACGTAGGCACTCTATTCGGTTCCTGCACTTTATTCAAAAACAAAAAAAAAATTTTTGCTCATAAATACAAAAAAAAAAAATGTTATTAAAAAATACAAAAACATTTTGTAAGTATTATTGTTTGACTTTGTTGATACCAACACAGTTACAACTGTGCATAAAAAAAAAGTGATAATCAGTATGGGTTGACTTTGTGGTAAACCATAGATTCTTTTGGTACCTCTTATTCATACCCGCAGATGACATTGTCTTGCATGTTTCCAAGATAAGAATGAAATCGACCTCATCGTTTCATATGCATTGTGTGGTGAGTTATTTGAATAAGTTCAATTGCATTGCATTGTGATCTAGAACTTGGCCTGAATGTTTGTTGAGGCGAAATCCTGAGTAACACTCGGTGTAGGAAATGATCGTAGGCTTTCTTTGACCCGTTTGAGCCTTTTCAGCCTACCAAATAACATTATCCCTAGTACACCCCTTTGAGCCTAAAACCTATTTTTTGACAACCGCATATTACACCTATACCCTTTCTAAGTGCGTACGCACTATCCCTCTCTTGGCCCGACCTCCTCGAGTGCTTTAGAAATGTGCAAGTGGCTGACAAAATTCTAGCTGAAGTTTGCAAAAAAAAAAAAAAAAAAAAAAAAAAATTGTCAAAGTCTCAAAAAACAAAAGCAGAGACGACTTCACACAAAGAGAAAATCAAAAGCCCAATATAAAAAAAAAGGGAATATATGACCCCGAAAAAAAGGGCTCGAAATGAAAGATTCAAAAGAAGTCAATGCAAAAAACTGAGACAAAAAGAAAGCAAGTCAGCATCAAAACGCACAAATATCAAGCACGGACATAGTCCAACTCTCGAGGAAGGATTAGTCACTTTTTACCCAAATGATATCCATCCCTTGCCCCAAACTTACATTACAAGCCCGTGACAAGCCCTACATGATCTTATACTGAGGGTTCTCACATTAGCGGATACTTACATGACGGTCAAGCCTATGGTATCACAATTGCATGCATTGAACATCTTTGAGTGTGAGCGTAATTCTCTCAACGTCCCAAAATTCACATCAAATATATGTGAAATGGGACTTTCTTTCGCGAGGACATTTGAAACGTGAGATTACGTGTAGTTCAAACCTTGGATGCAAGCGGTGTGTCAACACTCGGTATGTCCGAGGTACTATCCAAGCCGTAGAATTACACCGCAGTCAATCTCGCTAGATCAAAGCGAGAACGAAAATCCTTACGCACAATACTAATTGTTGGTATCAATCAAGTCGAATGTAATGTTGTCTTCCATCTTTCAGAAAAAACAACAAAATGCATATTACATAAAAATCCTTATTTTGCATCACGAACTACGTCTTGACCTGATTCCCTCAGCGGGATACGTAGGCGGCCACATCGACTTCGGTCCCACATCATTTTAAAAGTGATAAAAATCCTTATTTTGCATCGCGAACTACGTCTTGACCTGATTCCCTCGGCGGGATACGTAGGCGGCCACATCGGCTTCGGTCCCGCATCATTTTAAAATCATAAAAATTCTTATTTTTGCAACGAACTACGTCTTGACCTAATTCCCTCAGCGGGATACGTAGGCGGCCACATCGGCTTCGGTCCCGCATCATTTTAAAATCATAAAAATTCTTATTTTTGCAGCATGAACTACGTCTTGACCGACTTCTGCGGATACGTAGTCGCCACATCGCTTCGGCCACACCGTTAGAAATATTTCTTCCTTGTTTCGCATTACGACTCGATTTTGTCCATTGGAGAGTTTAGCATCCTCATATATTTGGCATCCATTACTACCTACATATTTTCGGGGGGTTGCATTCTCATCTACTCAATTGTACATTGCCCATATTCTCGCATTAGCTTTTCATTCATTATAAAAAAAAAAAAATGCTTACCTGACGCTTGATAGCGTCAAGATGCAACTTACCTGGGCAACATCTTCATTACCAGAAACTGGGACATTTTAAGGAATTCAGTGCAAGAAAATGGCAATAGACAAAAAAAAAAAGCAAGCAGCTAGGTCTTCAGTCCAAGTCTGAGCATGCAAGCGTCAAGAGCCAAAGCTACAGAGTCGACGCTAATCAACCACTCATTTCCTAAAACTCACAAGTTTTCTTTGAGTGCAGGATCTTCATATCGCCAGGTGGAACACAACAATAAACCCACGCGTCACAAATGCACAACGCCTATGCAATGACGCTTATCTCAACCGCACGGGTCACAAAACAGTACGCCTTAAACCAATGCATTTCATATAAGCATCAACGACTTCATCTATGTTTCGCCTCTATCGACGTGATCCGCATTACGTCCAAACGCGATTTTCATATAAGTCTATGCAACGGCTTCATCCATGTTTCGTCTATGCAACGACGAGCATCTGCATCGCGTCCATGCAACGACGCCATTTCATTTTAAGCCTATGCAACGGCTTCATCCATGTTTCGTCTATGCAACGACGAGCATCCGTGATCGCGTCTATGCAACGACGCCATTTCATTTAAGCCTATGCAACGCTTCATTCATGTTTCGCCTACGCAACGACGAGTATCTGCATCGCGTCTACGCAACGACGCCATTTCATTTAAGCCTATGCAACGGCCATCCATGTTTCGTCTATGCAACGACGAGCATCCGTGATCGCGCCTATGCAACGACGCATTTTCATTTAAGCCTATGCAACGGCTTCATCCATGTTTCGTCTATGCAACGACGAGCACCGTGATCGCCTACGCAACGACGCCATTTCATTTAAGCCTATGCAACGACTTCATTTATGTTTCGTCCATGCAACGACGAGCATCTGCATCGCGTCTATGCAACGACGCCATTTCATTTAAGCCCATGCAACGACTTCATTCATGTTTCGTCCATAACGACGAAAGCACCTGATCGCGCCTATGCAACGACGCCATTTCATTTAAGCCTACGCAACGGCCATTCATGTTTCGTCTATGCAACGACGAGCATCTGCGTGCATCGCGTCATGCAACGACGCCTTTTCATCTTAAGCCTATGCAACGGCTTCATTCATGTTTCGTCTATGCAACGACGAGCATTCGTGATCGCGCCCATGCAACGACGCTTATTTCATCTTAAGCCTATGCAACGGCGTTCATGTTTCGTCTATGCAACGACGAGCATCTCGTGACGCCTATGCAACGACGTCATTTCATATAAGTCTATGCAACTGCTTCATCTATGTTTCGTCTATGCAGCGACGAACATCTGTATTGCGTCCGAAAACGACGCTTTTTCATATAAGCCTATGCAACGGCTTTATTCATGTTTCATCTATGCAACGACGAAGCATCGTGATTGCGTCCAAACGACGCTATTTCATATAAGTTTATGCAACAGCTTTATCCATGTTTCGTTTATGCAACGACGAGCATCTGCGTGATTACGTCCAAAACGACGCCATTTCATAAAAGCCTATGCAACCTTTCATTCATGTTTCGCTTATGCAACGATTTAACATCTGATCGCATCTATGTTTCATCCATGCAACGACGAGCATCCGTGACGCGTCTATGCAATGACGCCATCAACATCTACAATAACCTTGTCTTTTCAAAGACTACATCACCTTAACTTTGATAATAATCATACTTCGACATCGACATTTTTAATCGTCACGCTTTGCTTTTAATTTTTGCATCACAACGACCGGTGTCATCATGATTTGACATCGACATTTTTGATCTGCATCATCCCTATTTTTGAGTTCCAGTTTATAAACAGACAAAATTGGCTACAAGTCAACATCTTTGTCCAAGACTCTTCCATCATCTCCGCATAAAGAGGATACGTCATGATACCAATTTTGACCCATTTTTGTATATTTTCGTGCAATTTTAAGTATTTTAGCACACCTCATTTTAATCGTTATTTTGCATATTTTTACATAATATTCTATGTTTATTTCTTCACAAAAATGGTATTGCATCTTTTATTTTTAAATTAAGCATTATGTCGTTGTTAATATTATGTTTTTATTATTGTTATACTGCTGCTTTTATTTTAATAATATTCTATCTTTTAAATAATTAATCGGCACAAAGATTTTTACTTTTAATCGGACATTAAACGTGTCTTAAATATTGCATTGTAGTATTATTGCGCTTCGGATTTGCATTTTTATAATCTGCATCTTTTAAAATAATTTTGTTTTAAATAATTAACTCGTCTTGCATTTTTGTCAAACCAGTCCAGTCCAGTCCAAGACACAATTTGAATTAGTCCAACCCAACACCATTTTAATTTCATCCAAACACTCTTTTATTTTCCCCCCTAAATTTCAAACCCCCACTTTTCATTTCCCCCCCAAATACCAAACCCTAATTCTACCCTATAAAATAAAACGTTCCCCATTTTAAAAAGCCCGCCGCACACCTCTTCCCCATCGTTTTCACCATCGCTTTTCCTCACCCGCACACCTCATTCCGCCCTCTCCGCCGTCGAACTCTGAACCCACCAACACCCCGTCGACCTCATCCCACACCTTAGCCGCTTGAACACCAAACTACCACCACCACAACGTAGACTATACTACGCTCGTTGTCTTCACCCGACAAACTACCACGCGGTGTTGCTCCGGCGTACCCGCTGTGGAAGTGACACTGTTGCTTTTGCTTGTTATGAAACCTAGCCGGAGTTCTTTAAAACTCCGCAACTCAAGGACGCTATAGGATTTTTCGCATTCGTTGTTCGCTTAGCTAATCTAATCGATTTTTTTTGTTTTGTTTTTAGCCGTCGAGTTTTATATCAAACTCCGACGACGCTGATTGACGCTTATTTTTCGTTTTGTTGGGCGTGTTGGTTTATGGGTGATTTACGGTTCCGCGAACGCTCGTAATTTTCCGTGATTACTTTTCCGTGAACTATGTCGCTACTTTTGTTACTATTTGTTGTTTGTCGACTAATTTTCTAATTTTTGGTATCTGCCGAATTTGAAAAACTCACGCTCAAATTTCCGCGATGTTCTAAAAATGCCGTGTGTTCATGGTGTCGCTGCCCGACCGATTCTACTATCTTTGGTACTACGATCGATTTTGTTTGCTTGGTCGATCATCGCCACTTCTGGACTCCACTGTTCTAAAAATGGGCTATTTTGCTACTTATTTTTTGGGCTATTTTGGTACTTATTTTTGGCTATTTGACTACTGATTTTTGGCTATTTGTTGGACTGATTTTGGCCATGTTTGTTGGCTGATTTTGGCCATGTTCTGGACTGATTTTTGGGCTATTTTGTTACTGATTTTTGGGCTATTTTGTACTTATTTTATTTTGCTATTTGACTACTGATTTTCTGCTATTTGCTGGACTGGTTTTGGCCACGTTTGTCGGGCTGATTTTTGGCCATGTTTACACTGATTTTCGACCATTTTGCTACTGATTTTTGCCATTTTGCCGGGTTGATTTTGCTCTAGTACTGATTTTGATATATTTTTTAGTTTCTTGATTTGAACTAATACTACACTTGATTGACCGATGAAAAAGTTATCCGTCGATTTTTGAGGCCTCCACAGTTGCAAAGACGGAAAATAAAATAAATAAAGCTTTCTGGGCAAGGATGATTTCTTCCACTTACACCGATAACCAACATGCTACCGTGTGGCGAATTCTCGCAGCCGCACTTGTTTAGGCTGTCCCAATTTATATATTTTTTTTATATCTGAGCCCTCCGTGTTTAAAACTATTACTGTTTTGGCGCGGATCTGAAGGTTTTATTTATTTTATTGCTTTTAACAATATTGGCCGATGAAGGAATCCCCGTCTGATTTCCAAGGCCTCCTCTGTGCAAAAGACGGATTTATTTATTTTTTGCTTTACTTATTAAATTCCTGTCATTACTTTAAAATTATTTATTCTGATACTAACACTTTTACTAAGTGTTTATGCAGTAGGAGATCATCTTGTGCGTAAAGCCTAAAAGTGGCTAAAAGATGTCCTTAATGTTATTTTATATCGCATTTAATTTAGTTTTATTATTGTGTAGTGCACTTTATTTAAATTATAAATGCTTAGAATATGTAGAATAAAAAGAGCAATAAATAATTAACCTAGGTTTGAACGAACAACCGTAAGTTAGCGGATCTTGAAGGATGCCTAACCCTTCCCTTTAGGATAATAAAGAACCCCGATCCGTAATCTCACTAATTTCGCACCATTAAATGGAAGTCAATTGCGATTTTTATTGCAATAAACTAAGTGTCCTAATTCACTATAATAATTAGGTGGCGACTCCTTAAAAAAGACATTCATCGCTTCATCCAGGGAACCGCGCCAAAGAGCAACGTTGCGGATAACCGTTCAGACCCCCGAGGTCGAAAACGGGCGCGACATCATCTGCCCCTTGATGATTGTTGGCAGCCATGTCTTCCAGTAACTCATGTGCCTCATTGGCACTCTTTCTCATGAACGCTCCCCCTGCTGCAGCATCAATGATGGTACGAGTAGTACCACTCAGTCCATTATAAAAAAGGTGGACTAACATCCGCTTCTCTATGCCATGATGTGGGCATTTCCTTTGCAGATCCTTAAATCGCTCCCATGCGTCGTAGAGTGACTCACCATGCACCTGGTAATAATTATTTAACTCTCCCCTTAACTTTGCCTCTTTTGAAGGAGGGAAAAACTTTGCAAGAAACTTTGGGCTAATCGCTGTGTGGTGACAGAGTTGGCAGGTAGTGAGTTCAACCAGATCTTGGCTCTGTCCCTAAGTGAGAACATGAAGAGCCTCAGTCTAATGACATCGTCAGTAACGCCATTGTACTTAAAAGTGGCACACAGCTCCAGAAAGTTGGCAATGTGCATGTGGGGGTCTTCAGATGGCAATCCCCCAAACTGTACTGTGTTTTAGATCATGCTCAGGATGGCTGACTTGATCTCAAAGTTGTTTGTCCTTATTGCTTGGAGCCTGATGCATGTCTGTGCACCAGTAACCGTGGGCAGAACATAATCTCCCAAGCTTCTTTCTGATGGGACCGGTATTGGCTCATCTACCTGTTCATGAACCTCGTTGTTTGCCCCATTCCGATTCGGTGGTTTGTTATCCATGGTCACTGAATCAGCTATCTTTTGATTTCGCCTGTTTTGCTTGAACGTTTTCTCAATTTCAGGGTTGAAGGGAACAAGTGTATATGCTCTTCTCCTTCTTCGCATACACTAAATATCTGAAATAGACCAAAATCAACAAAAAAATCAAGGCAACAGGGTTCTAACAGTAAAAATAAAAATAAAAATAAAGCCAAAGTAGAAATACAAATTGATGGTTCGATATTAGAAGTACGCCAGTCCCCGGCAACGGCGCCAAAAACTTGTTGGGCGATTTCCACGTGCTCACACAAGTGTACGTATCGTTCACAAGTAGTATAGTCTGATAAGACCGAATATCGTCCTCAGAGACTCGTTACTAATTACCGTTCATCTATTTTATGTTATCTTTTTAGCAATCGATAACAGAGTTGGATTTTTGTCTAAAACTACTAGAATAATTGCAAGAATTAACTAAACTATTGAATTTGTAATCAGTTATGAAGGAATTAGGGCTTCCAAAATCCTCGACTATCCATTATATTCACTCCTTAATGCAACTAGAATGACTTCTTCTTCTACGTTAAGATAGCGGTTAACTAGACTGTCTTATATTCCAGTTAGGATATATAATCGCTCAACCCCAGTGCAGAACCCTTCTATAATTCTATGATAGGATTTACCACATAGGAGGATTAAGAACAATAACCTATAATGCTACACAAGTATCGGGATACTTTCGTCCTCGATGTTAACCTATGTTTATTCAATTACAGCATATCCAAATCTCTCCTCTCGATTCTTGATTCGAAATCATATAGATTATGATAATTAGTGATCAATTAACTATCAAACATTCATACCAATTATTGAATAAATCTTAATCAAGTGAAGAAGAAATCAACTAATGCATTAAGTCATGAAATAGAGTTTCAAGCGATTCAAAAGGAAATCCTTAATAAAGTGTTTATCTCCTAGCCATAGTCACGCTAAGAACTAATATAATTCCAAACATAAATTGAATTAAAAAGAAAGAAAAGTACTGCGAACTAAAGTCTCCAATTGTAGCTTCCAATCATTGCCCTGTGATGACGTTGTGTGTTAGAATGACCCCCTTCCTCATATAATAATCCCTAGGGCTTTTAGTATGTTGCAATTTTCGTGCCATATGGACCCTTCTGCCCCTGGCTAAATTAACTTCGGATTCTCGATTTTCGTACCAGCGTCGCGGCCCTGCAGACTGGCATCGCGACGCCTAAAGTTCTGTGGCTTCTCTGATGTTCGGCCGCGCCCTCCTGACCGGGCGCCATGGCCGCTCGGATTTCATCCGGTCTTCACTCATTTCGGCCTCAGATTCCTCCTTTTATGCCCATTTTTCGTTCCTTTTTACCGTTTTGAACCATTGTGACTCAAAATAAAGAAAAACAAACCTAATATTATACTAAACACAACAAAAACGAGTAAAATACTAACTAAAAATGACTCAAAAAGCGTATACAAAACACGCTTAACTTCCGCATGATTCTCTCTGAGCCCGCCTACATCTAGAACACATAATTTTCCCAGATCTCAAAGTACTGGCCATCTCCCCCTTTTTCAAAAGTTGCAATCTTATGCTTGTAAATATCCTCTTTTAGCTGTAACAAGTAGGGATTATTAAACCGTTTCTCATTCACTTTGGCTACTAAGGAGGATTCAGCCATGGTCAAAATGACAACACCACTATCCTCGGAGTCCAAAAGTCAAACTCCTAAATAAGCTAAACGATGGACTTCCTATACCATGGTCCTCTTGTCTGCCACAACGTATGCTAAGTTCCCCATGGAATGCTGACTAAGAGCATCATCTATGACATTTGCCTTCCCTGGATAATAGAGAATATCTACATCATAATCCTTAAGCAATTCGAGCCATCTCCTCTGTTAAGATTCACCTCTCTTTTCTTTAAAATGTATGAAGGCTCTTGTAGTCGGTGAAAATATCAATGTGAACCCTGTACAAATAGTGACACCAAATTTTCAGTGTGAACACCACTGCTACTAACTCCAAATCATGAGTCATATAGTTCTTCTCGTGAGTTTTAAGCTATATGGATGCATAATCTATCACATTGCCATGCTGAATTAAGACACACCCAAGACCAACTCTTGAAGTGTCACAATAAATAATGAATCCCTCAATTTTCTCTAGTAGCATCAAAACTGGAGCCGAAGTCAACCCCTTCTTTAACTATTCGAAAATTTCACAAGTATTTGACCATTGGAACTTAACTTTCTTCTGAGTTAATTTAGTCAACAGACTGAGATGGAGGAAAAACCTTCCACGAAATTCCTGTAATAGCCTGATAAACCCAAGAAACGTTTTATGTTGGATGTTGAGGTGGGTTTGGGCCAGTTCTTTACTGCTTCTATTTTCTAGAAATCCATCTTCTCGCCCCTCTGAAATGACATGGCCTAGAAATGCTACCGATTTCAACCAAAATTCACACTTCAAAAAAATCGCATAAAGTTTTTGGTCCTGAAGTATCTACAACACAATCCTGATATGGTCTGAATGATCTGCCTCACTATATGAATATATCAGGATATCGTCAATAAATACAATGACAAATAAATTGAGATAAGGTTTATAAACCATATTCATAAGATTCATGAAAGTTGCTGGTGTATTCATCAACCCAAACGACATCACCAAAAATTTAAAATGCCCATAACGAGTCCTGAAAGCTATTTTAGGAATCTCAACTTCCTTAACTTTTAACTGATAGTACCATGATCTGAGGTCAATCTTGGAATACCACTGGGCACCCTGAAGTTGATCGAATAAGTCATCGATTATGGGAAAAGGATACTTGTTCTTGATGTTGACCTTGTTCAACTTGCGATAATCCATGCACATACGCAAAGATCCATAATTCTTTTGGACAAACATGAATTGTGCACCACAAGGTGAGATACTTGGCTTTATAAATCCCTTGTCTAGGAGACTTTTTCAACTAAACCTTTAGCTCTTTCAAATCTTTCTGAAGCCATTCTATATGGCGGGATATATATCAGCTTAGTGCCGGAAAGTAGATCAATTCCAAAGTCAATCTCCTTATTATGAAGATCTTTGGGAAATACTTCTGGAAACTCATTAACAATTGGTACTGACTAGAGAGTGGAGACCTGAGTGTCTGTATCCCTGACTCGAACTAGGTGATAGATAATCCCTTAGAGATCATCTTTCTGGCTTTAAGGTATGAAATAAACCTACCCTTAGGTTCTACTGTGTTACCCTTCCATTCAAGAATGGGTTCACCAGGAAATTCAAAACTCACTATTTTGGTTCTACAACCTACTATGACATCACATGACAACCAATGCATTCCCATGATTATATTGAATTCCACTATCTTTAATCTACTAAATCTGCTATAGTAATGCGATGATAGACTCTAAATGAGCAACCCCTATATACACGCCTTGCTATAACTAACTCTCCAACTGGAGTGGACACTTCAAAGGGTTCATGTAAATTTTCTGGTTCTATCCCAAATTTCTTAGCAATAAATGGGTTACATGAGATAGGGTGGATCCTAGATCCATGAGGGCATAAATATCAAATGTGAAGATTGTTAGCATACATGTGACAAAAAACATCTGCATGAGCCTATGTGTCTTGACGACCTTCCAGTACATACAGGCAGTTCTGACCCCCACATCTATTACCAGACATTGCTACTTCACGCCCTTGATGGGCCTGAAAAACTGCGATTAACTGCTGAATTGGTGGACTGAGCTATGTTACCACCAGTAACTTGCCTTGCCAATTAGCAACCCTAAACATGTGACCCATTAACCGCACCCAAAACAACTATCCATGCCTGACTTGTGACTGTGAGCATGTTGCTCTGAAGTTCTGTTCTCTCTGATTAAACTTAGACTTTATGGTTGGGGCACTAGATGTAGAGGGAGCAGGTCCGGATGAACTATTCTTAAAGAACCAGTGATTTTCACCTCCCTAAGATCCTTCCTAATTTAAGTTACGTGCAGACTAAACTCTTTTATTAAATTCTTTGTCTTTCTCTTTTTGAAGCGCTTCTTCTTCTTTCATTCTGCTCTCGTTTCCTTTTACAAATGCAACCATTTTGGTAATAGTTGTTTTCTTATTTTGAGCAGCACTGTTAGCATCACCAAATAAATGGGGGTCAAGACCCCACACAAAATACCTAATTATGGCCCCCATATATCTGGAACTATGTGTGGAGCTTACGTAGCTAAAGAAACAAAGTGGAGGTAATACTCTTACACACTCCTACCATTCTGCTGGAGCTTTTCGAATTTGAAGGCCTTTGCCTCTCTGAGCTATAATGGCTAGAAATGTTCAATGAAAGTATCTTTAAACTCATACCAAGTTGCAAGATGTGCACCTTTCCCAAGGGACTATTCCCATGACTCATACTAAATGTTAGAAATATCCTGCAACTAATAAACTTTCAATTCTAATGCCTTTATCTCAGTAGCATGCATGACATGAAAAATTATCCAAGACCTCAATAAAATTACGTAGATCCTCCATCTTGCTAGAAATGTGAACACCGCGCTCCATATGCATAAATTCAAGTCCTGAAACTAGATGGCTCTTCACTAACACCTGCACTTGGAGTCATCCTTTGACGTTAAGCTTGTATTGTAACAAGTTGGGTGAGCAGCTGAATACCTCTCCTATCATCTGAGTCAGTGGCACTAGGAGGCGAAACTGGAGTATGAACCTCTGCATGCCCTTTAGTAGCAGGTTGGGGTATTGTACCTGAGGTGGCTCTCTAAGCCTAAGTGTCCTCCTCCTGAGCAGCATTATCAGTAGCTCTCTGAATAACAGTTGAAGTCCTCTTAGTGTACTTTTTCTTAGCATGTATTTTATAAAATATGTAATTCGCAAGAGTTAGAAGGATTCTCGAAGCATCGCTTCTAACTGCATGATCTAGAATATGAAAGAAATAGAATAATCCTGAATGTGTAGGTGGTCAACTATTTACATGTGTGGCGCACGCGCATACATAAAAGAGACCCCACTGGACACGGCATTATAGACTCTATAGGACACTTTAGCCTAGTGTTCTGATACCAAACTTTGTCACTCCCCAAACCATGGCATGGACGTAACATAACACGCGATGCCTGACTGCATGTGATCGAGTGAACCAATTAGCTGACTGGATCAACATATGGTATAACTGAAAGTAAAATATAAATACACAACACGTTGATCTACTAAAAAGACTGTTGATATATCATCAATGCATAAATACTGAATAAGTCTGAATGTATAAATAAGTATCGAGCATGCTAAACATCTGACTTACTGCGACTATAGTCTACGAAGCCTCTATGGAGTACTGGAATATTGATTGTTCACTGGGACAAGGCCCCCAACATACCTCACTAACTAAAAAATATATAAAGACTGAAATATAATAACACCCTGAAAGATTAGGTCTCAGCGAGTAGCTGGTACGTGAATCCTAGGAAAAAAAAATAATCATTACGTGTATCGCGAGATGCAGGCTCCGAACAAAGGGGCAGTAGTATATTTGAATTTCACTAGTATGTAAAGTAATTAAAAGAAATAATTGTAGAGGCTGAAACTGAAACTGAAGTGAATAAAGAAGTAAACGATATGAATACTTTCTTTTCTGAAATGAAGAATCACTTATTTAACTGAAATAATAAATTATGGCCTTAGGCCCAATGTATTTGCACAAATCTGTGGCCTCGGGCCCAAGTATACGTATATATAATATGTGGCCTTGGGCCCATATACATGTGTTCAATATTAAACAACTTACATAAAAGAACTCAGAATCACGTTGAAATGTAAAACACTAACATACTGATGAATGATTCACTGAGATATGTATTCAGGAACTGATTATGAGGCCTGAAGCTTGGACTATTTATAAACATATTGAGTATTCTAGACTAAGACTCATGGGTATCAAACACAAGTCTATAATTATTGTGTACTGAGCTTGTCACGACCTTTTTCGACCGCGACATTTCTAAATCCTTCTTGCTTAGAATGTTAGAAAATAAACTAAAAAAATGCCAAAAGGTATGCTAAGGGTGCTAAAATGCTAAAGTGGTTGCTAAAAGGGGTTCGCGGAGTCGCCACCTAATTAGTTTGGGTGAATTATGACACCTAAATGTCGACTAGGTTAAAGTCAATATTAACTCCATTAAATGGTCTGCTAAAAACTTAATGAGATTCTAGGTAAGAGTTCTTTATTAATCTAGAGGGAAGAGATTAGGCACCCTCTAAGGTCCGCTAACTTTCGGTTGCCCTGCCAAACCTAGGTTGATTATTATGTTAGCGAAAATGCATGTTTAGAAGATGTTGTAAGTGTTTTATAAAAGAATGCATTTTGATAAAAGATTTATAAAGTTTATGCTATAAAAATATAAAGTTTAAAGGTATTAAAAATGATGCAAAGTCGATTTATTAACTAAATGCACATATTTACTTGCCAACTTAATCTTGATTAACATAAATATGGCATGATGCATAAAGATACTTAATTTTGCAATTGAGAAGAATTTATGCCTAAATTTCATGATAAGATATGCAAATTAAATTGTTAGGCAAAAGTTTAGATGTGCATGAGTCTGGAAAGGGAACGCGAATCTAGCCATCACTTTCTCTATTTAAAGAAGCCTAAGATAAGTAACTAGGGGAAGACCCAGTTTCTAGTACCCAATTACTTTCTAAGTTATTGATTCAAGGTTTAACTATTCTAAGTGTCATGCTAATTATAGTAGCGTTAGTCAAATAATTACAACGAATAAACGGGGCGGGGTAGGAAATCAAAAGAGGACTCGAAGAATGGCGATATAATTCGCCGGCGGGTTGGAATTCCCAATGCGGATATAGAAATGCACATAGATGCGGGTCTTCATTTGTTGTAGCTTGTGATGAGTATCGCCATGAGACTCTTCGTTTTTGCTCCGATGCATTTCATGTAAAAGAATAGGAAAAGATAAGGATTAGTATACGCCCAAAAATATCGAATCAGAGTCTAAAGCACATAATTCAACTTAGACATAATCAACAAATAAAGTTGTGCAAATCCGTAAATAAAATGATGAAGTTACATGAAAATGTAATAGTCAGCAAGTAAACTGAATGGGCTTAGCCATAAATGTAATAGCCAGCAAGTAAACGATACCATCACTAAATAGGCTTAGCCCACACATGTAAAAACCGAGACTTATGGGCCCTGGACAACTTATGTGTGAATTTAAACGAAGCAGTGGGCTTTGACAATCCCAATAATTAAAGCCAATTTATCAGCACACACACAGATGGTAATTGCTAAGACGAAACAGTCAGAAATATACCCAAAAATACGCACAACATACCTGAAGACCTGCTGCAGTATATAGGTTCTCAAACATGCTGTAAATACACTAGAGTTATGTGCATACTCTGGCAGGTGATGGTTTAATGCAGGAAAGCTTAAAATGCTACACGTGGTCATTAAGGCATTACAAATTTAGGCAAGCAAAGGAAAGTGTATGACCAATTCAAATACACACCGGAGACAAAGAATAAGATTAGTGACCATTTGAGGACATCATCTTAAGTATGCAGGGCTATGGATATGAAAGACATGAGCAACCATGCTTAGTCATTTCCCTTTTAGAGTAATACAATTCTGAGTTAAGCATTCGTGTATTTCATAACTGATAAACAATACTCACAAATAGGCAGTGGCCACCTGGGATACATGGATAGATGCAAATAGTCGTTTTGTAGGAACTTGTGACACATGCTTAGCTAATCGGACACTTAAGAAGAAACTAAACTAAATGCAAGTAATGTATTCAAATAAAGCACACACATGACTAAGTTTAAAACATACGGACCCGAGACTAGGTAATCTAGAGCAGGCAAGAAGAGGACAAATGTGGTTATTCATTGATGTGGGTAAAGCGATGGGAGGTTTCGATAATTTCAGATAAGGAAACATCCTTGAAGTAGTTTAGCACTTCAACAAATATGAGATAATACCAACATATTTAATTTATTTCTGGGCTCAATCTATGACTAAGTGATGTGACAAACAATACAGGACATTTAATCAACCGAATATAATCCTTAGACAAATAAACATGCTTTTGAGCATTCAAACGAGTCTAAACAGTTCATAACGACACACAATACATCGCGACATCACTACAGATTTCGAGCGACGATTAGATTAAGCTAAACACCATTTTCCAAGAAAACACAAACACGTATACGGAACATGCAACGTGAATTGAACAACAGAATGTTAAAAGGAATGAATTTACCTTCTCCGGGCAGCGAACCGAGGCAGCGTATCAAGTCGTCGATCCACTCGGAGGATTAATTGTAATGCGATTAAAAGGGGCGAAGCTCTTGTTTTGAGAATGCTTGCCGATTTGCGACTGATCTCGTTCTTCAATTATTTTCTGAAATTTTGATTCTCGATGCTTATTCTTGGTGTTTTTACCCCATTCGAATATGCAGATTCGGGCTGATTTTTGGGTCGATTTCTCACTGATTTTCGATCGATGAAGACTTATTTTTACTCTGTTTTTCTCGTGATAGCTTCACCGATCTGCCCCCTATAATATGCCAATCGATTGGTATTTATAGCATGATTTAGGTTTTTGAGTTATGGTAAGTTTTGGTGTAAGGCAAGTCCCGATTTTGGTACTGATTTATTATGATTTTAGTGTCATTTGGGTCTTGATTCAGTTCGATTTTTATGGTAAGAACAGGGGTGCCGATTTGTAGTGATATGGTAGTTGATTTGTGAGGTGATTCGTCGGATTCTCCGGCGAGAATCCCGGCTGGCGATGGGTGTGCGAGGTGCGGCATTTTTTAGGGTAATTGTTTTTTTGTTTGGACGATGGGGGAGATAAAGGGCTGAGGGGAGTGGGCCGCGGGTTTTGGGTAGTTGTGCTGGGCGAAATAATAGGTTTTGGGCTTGTGGGTTATTAGATTTAGGAGTTAAACTTATTAATGTTAGTTTTAGATGTCTTATTAGTGTATTAATTTTAATGTTAGATTTTAATTAGTGGTAAATAAATGGGGTTTAGGTTAGTATTATAATATGACTTTAGGTGCTTTATTAGTTTTGGCCCGGGTTTAAATTATTAAAATAATAATAAATACGGGGGTGCTATTAGTGCTTAATGTTTTATAATGCGATGCCGTTATTAAAATCTTAGTGAATGAAATTGCTTTGGATATTAATAAATGTGAATATAATTTTAAGCAATGCTTGATGTGACGCCATTATGAAATTATTTATTTATTTATTTAAGTATTTATTATTATTAGAATTATTAGGTCTTAAATTATGAATAATATTTATGTGAATGCGGACGCGAGACTAAAAAAAATGCTTAATATTCTACGCAAAACGCAGTGACATTATTAAATCGCTTATTTATGCGTGTATTAATGTTTTATTGTTGTATTTTATTATTATGAAATTGGTAAAATTATTTTAAAAAATTAGTGTAATTTTATAGTTAATGATTGGACGAGAGGGTCAAAATTGGGTGTCAACAACTTGTCCCTCTTTGTATGGAGATGATGGAAGAATCTTCAGACAAAGACGTTGACTTATAGCCAATTTTGTCCCGATCCTCAGATTTAAAAATGCTGGGAAAATTTAGACAAGGCTGACGCAAATTCAAAATTGTCCTAGTGTCGAGTTATGACGACACTGGGCTACCATGGTCAAACACCAAGGCGGGCTAACGCGGACTCAAAATTTGTTTCAGTGTCGAGTTATGACGACACTGGGCTACCATGGTCAAACATCAAGGTGGGCTGACGCGGACTCAAAATTTGTCCCAGTGTCGAGTTATGACGACACTGGGTCGACGTGATGTTAAAATAAACTGGCTTGAGCATAGAGGTGTACCGGTATTGACTTATGAAGACGCTGGGCTTATTGGTGATGTGGAATGAGTGGACCGACGCTCGAGGCCACTTCTGCCATTTGTTAGGAAGGTTAGCCTCCCAACAAATTGCCCCGGTCAGAAGAGAAAATTCACGCCAGGCTCTCGCTCTCGCATGCTAAGACTTAAACAAACGGTTAGTGCATAACTGTTACAGTAAAATGATAACGCATGAATTTATAGGCAATGTAACTGTGTGACTAGAAATGTTATCCTGTAAAATGTGATGCGGCCAGATTGATGTGATGTCGCAAATATCGTGATTTCGCCTCGCACGGACGTGTTGCGATTGTGAATGCGGATATGTTGTCCTTGCAGAATCGCCCTTTTATATCAAGCTCAGAGACTAAAGCTCAAGAAAAAGTTAGTGCGTAACTGCTAAGACAAAATAATAAAGCATGAATATATAAGAAATGCAATTCTAAGAGTAGAGAAATCGTCCCTGCGTAGATGTGGTATGATGATGACGTCGTCTTTGGACGTGACGTCATTTTCGGACGGGCGTCGTTTCGGACTTGGCGTCGTTTTCGGACTCGGCGTTATTTTCGGACTCAGCGTCGTTTTTGGACTCGACGTCATTTTCGGACATGGCGTCATTTTCAGACTCGGCGTCGTTTTCGGACATGGCGTCATTTTCGGACATGGCGTCGTTTTCGGACTTGGCGTCATTTCCGGACTCGGCGTCGTTTTTGGACATGGCGTCGTTTTCGGACTTGGCGTCGTTTTGGACTTGGCGTCGTTTTCGGACTCAGTGTCATTTTCGGACATGGCGTCGTTTTCAGACATGGCGTCATTTTCGAATGTGGCGTCGTTTTCGGACATGACATCGTTTTCGGACTTTGCGTCATTTTCGGACTTGGCGTCGTTTTCGGACACGATGTTGATGAAGACGTCATTGTGTTGATGCTCATATTTCTGTGAATTAATGCTCCTGCATGCTAAAACTTTAGGAAAATGTGTATATCTGTTAAATCAAAATAACGAATATATGAAAAATGAAATTTTGTGAGTAGAAATGTCGTCCCTGTATGATGTGTAGGACGCTGCGAATGCTGATGTCGTCTCTGCACGGACTTGCGAGATGCTGCGAATGCTGATACCGTCTCTGTGCGAACTTGTTGGATGTTGCGAATGCTCATTGAATCTTGCACGCCGATGTAGCCTCTGCATCGAACTTGCTTTGAACGCCGCGAACGCTTCGAATGTTGCGAGTGTTGATGTAGTATCTGCGCGGACTTTCTGGATGTTGTGAATGCTTGCTGAATGCTGCTAATGCTGATGTAGCCTCTGCACAGACTTGCTAGATGTTGTGAATTCTTGTTGAATGCTGCGATTGTTGATAGTCTCTGCACGGACTTGCTGAATGTTGTGAATGTTTGCTGAATGCCGCGATTGCTGAGATGTTATTTCTTGTTGTGTTTGTGAATCGCCTGGTTGCAATGATGCCTTCGACCTGGACATTGTGCGTTTGTGAACCGCATTGGTTGCAACGATGTCGTTGCATGGACATTGTGTGTTTGTGATCCGCATAGCTGAAGTATGATCCTGAGCTGATGTGCTGGACTTCGGCTGTTGTTGCTTTTTTTCTATTTCTGCTAAGTTGAAGAACCTGCGCTCAAAGAAAACTTGTGAGTTTGGGGGGGGGGGGGTGATTCGCATTGACTTTGTAGTTTTGACCCTTGATGCTCGGACGTCTGTCTTGTTTGGACTCATAACCCCTGCTTGGTTTCCTACCTTGACTAGCTGTTAATGGTCCTAGTTTTGAATATGCAAAGGGCGTTTGGCCTAAAGTGGGTCTCAATGGGATTGCTTGTCTATCATGTGTATTTTCGTTATTTTCAAAATAAAGGGAAGACTTCCTAATGGTGTGACCGAAGCCAATTTAGGCCGCCTACGTATCTCCACGAGGGAATCAAGTCATGACGTAGTTCATTACAAGTGAAATTGGGTAAAATTTCTAAAGGTGAGATCGAAGCCGATATGGCCGCCTACGTATCCGTCAAGGGAATCAGGTCAAACGTAGTTCCATTTTACAAATAAAGGGACTTGCGATTTTTTTAAGAGTGGACCGAAGCCGATATGGCCGCCTACGTATCCGCCAAGGGAATCAGGTCAAACGTAGTTCCACTTTATTACAGATAAAGGGCAAAATATATTAAACTAACTATTTTTAGCTTCTCGGAGGGCCAAGGTAGGGGCACGAGTCCACTTGTTCAAAATGTCTTTTTGCTCTGCGTCTTCAATGGTTAAGTCTTCAGCAGGATCATCCCTTGCAGCACATAACTAGACGAATGACTTATTCAACGGTTAAACAATCTCCGGCAAGGAGCACCTCCTTTTCTCTGGCGGCTGGTCGATGATTCAACTTTCTTCCCTTTTCGGGCTGGCATAATAGTCCCTTCCAGACTGTTTTCTTCATCTTTAGCTATCATGTTCACATGGGTATCTTTATAACTGGGAAAAAGGTTATTGTTTACATTGAAAGGAACATCTTTTAGTTGGATGACTCCCTCTTTGATTAACTCCTCTATTTTGTCCTTAAGTGTATAGCAATTTTTGATGTCGTGTCCCTCGGCACCGGAGTGGTATGCACAATGTTTAGTTTTATCATGCCCTCGGGAAGTAGGCCTGGGGGTATTTCTGGGAATTGGTTGGAGTATTCCTGCGGCTTTCAGCTTCTCATACACTTGGGCTATGAGTTCGGCTAAATGTGTATAGGTTTTGGTTGGTTTTCTTTCAGCATCTATGTGGGGTTTGGGTCCGTTTGTTGTACGGGTTCGTGACTGTGGTGAGTATGAGGGATTTGGATATGCTGGTTGGGTATGGTAAATAGGATATGGGGTAGCACAGTGCTGATAATACGACTGTGGATTTTGAGTGTTTTGGTTATAGTAAGAAGGTGGTTAGCTTTGACACACTGGGAGTTGTTCTGGCCTATGTTCCTGAATGTTCCTGAATGACCATGATAGAGGGTGATGCATCTCTTCTCCTCTGTGAGGTACCTCCTATGGAATCTGACTGCATTGCTCTGCTAGTTGTTTGTAGGGCTTTCAGGTTTGTAATCCTGCCCGTTTTAATGTCTTCTTCCATGAAGTCGCTCATTCTTACGACTTCTGCAAAACTTCACTCAATTACACTGATCATCCTTTCATAATACGTTGCGTCTCTTAAAGACTGCACGAACAAGGTGGTCATTTCGCTCTCTGTCATTGGAGGTTGGACCTTTGCTGCTTCTGACCGCCACCTCAGGGCGTATTCCCTGGAAGTTTCTGTGGATTTCTTTTTTAGTTTCATAAGATAAAATCTATCCGGGACAGTGTCAGTGTTGAATCTGAATCTATCCATGAAATCTTGTGCCATGGCATTTCAACTGTCTCATTTTCGAGGGTCTTGGCATGTGTACCAATCCAGCGCCTCGCCGGTTAGACTCCTGATGAATAGTTTCATGATGATTGCTTGATTTTTCCCAACTCCAATCAATTTATCGCAATATGACCTTAGATGAGCTCGGGGATTCCCATTTCCATCGAACATGTCAAATTTGGGCACCTTGTACCCCACGGGTAATTCAACGTCGGGGTGCATACATAAGTTTTCATATTCTAACCCTTCATCCTCCTTGTTCATCTGAATGCTTTTGAATGCCTCTTTCAAGCTGCAATTTTTTTTTGCCACATTTTCATCAGCTCTAGCTCGAGTCTGCCGCCCCACTTCCTCGTATTGATCTGTCTCTTGAGAGAATACAGGCATAATAAATGGTTGGCTTTCGGTCGGATGTGCTAATGCCCCATATTGTTTGTTAGGACTAGTGATGTGTGTCGTTTGCTCGTATTGGGTGGCTTGGAAATTTGGACTGAGTGGGGAGATATAAGTAGGTGGAGGTTGGGATATGTATGTAGTAAATAGATCATTTTGGAGGTCGGCTTGCAAATTGACCGGGAGAGTGACATTCTGGTGTGAGCTGGTATGTTGCGGCCTTTGCGGGGAAGTGGAGACTCAAGGGCTTGTGATACGATTGCATTTGTCCTTTGCTCCGGGAGTGGTGCATTCAAACTAATAGACAGGTTTGTCATATTTCGGAGCCTTTCCATTTAGGCTTGCACGATTTCCATTTGTTGCAATAATTTGGCGAGGTGTTGATTATTGGTGTTTCTCTTTTCTAACGCCTATGCGTCCTCTACAGGAACAGGGACGAGTCCTAAGCTGGTTCATTCTGGTGTCTCTGGATTAGTCATTTATTGGATGATTGTGCTTCTACAAGTCAACGCGAATCAACCTTTTGGGGATAAGCTAGGCAAAAATAATCCTCTAACAAATTAAGCAAACTAAGTTAGTATAATATGCAAAGAGTTGCAGGTAACACACAATAATAAGAAAATTGCAAATCAAGCGCGTGCTCTAACATGTTTGGGACCTCTTTTATGCCAGAGGGATGCCTAAACGCCAGATATGCAAGGTTATGATAGATTGGTCCAAGCCGTAAACTGTAATGTTTTTGTTGGAAATGGCGACCAAATGACTGTGCGCCTTTTTTTTTCCAATTTCGGCATGTCATGATTAGGCTTGGATTTTTCTATCATTGTTACGCTACCCATAGTATGCTGATTAGTCGTTGGGTTGAGAAACCCGTCGACAAGCTTTGGTATTTTCCTAACTGTGGAGACGATGTCAAGGATCGACCCACCTAAGGTGTATACATGCATGACCAAATATAAAGGGTGGTATAACTCTATTGTTACACCCCGTAAGTACAGGACATGTATAAGAGAATGTATGTAAGGAATCAGGACTTGGAAATTAGTACGAAAGGAAGAATTGTTTTTCCGACGGAAAATGTTCCGAACGTCGGAAAGGAAAAATGTTCGTTGAGGAGAATTAGATTCTCAAAATGCATTATTTGAAGAGTATGGAACTTATTAACATTATGGAAATTTATTTTATGGATTTGGTCATGTGGGGCCCACCCGAGGAATTTTACGTTTTGTGGGGCCCACGAGGGTTACGGAATTTTATGGACAAATGGGAGGGCAACACGTGGCACCCCCACATATGGTCTTGGACGAATTAGAGGGAGGGTAAAATGGTCATTGACCATGGTGGAAGATAAGTCTTGCTAAGCTTGAGATTGTTGACCAAGTCAACTTGTCCACTTGGCTATTATCCATGTGATCTTCATCTTAGCCACCCATTTGTTATAATCTTGGCCCTTCATTGTGTTATATATGTTTCACTAGTGCAAGACAAGGTCTTTAACACTTAGAAAAATTGAGAGAACTTTGTGCCAAGAACAAGAGGCTCTCGGGTTCACCATAGTTCCAACAAGAAAATTTTGTAGTTTTGATCTATTAGCCACAAGACTTAAACCCAATGTCCCTAAGGGTATTGTAAGGATATCTCAATAGAAAGATTTCGGAAAAACAACGTTTTCGTATTAGTCGCAAGGAGGAAACTTAAGGAGTTCTTCAACTTTGAAGTTGGGACTTGAAGATGAGTTCTTCATAGGCTTCTTAGGAGTGCTTGGAGCGGATTGGAACGTAAGGAAAGGAGCTAAGAATTGCTAAGACGCGACTTTGAATCTTGGAAATTTTAAGGGCTTATAAAGGTATAATTCTTGTCGTTTTAGCAATTAAGGTTTACTTATCATTGTAGTTACGGATATTAGCAAGCATGAGATGTTTAGTATGAAGTTTGATAATTATATTGGCTATTGGAACCCTAATCCGAAAACTAGCATGTTAGCCTTAAGACTACAATTCAAGTTGATTATTCGTTTAAGTCGTCGCATGTTGTGTAAGAAGGAAATTGTAGTTGTTGAAGTGGTTTATAACTATATAACATGTTGGACCTTAGAACTTGGAATTGGAAAAGGATTGGAAAAGACTTAGTGTTGTTGGTTATAAGTTGGCCGAGAATGGCTTGGATTTTTAAACTACTTGGTACGAATTGTGGGGAGGAATTTTACACGTATTGTAAGGCGTGTAATCCCCTTTGGTTGGTTGTTGTTTGAGCCTTAAATGTGGCATGTTTGGTTATTGTATTCGGCCTTGAAAAAGGTGGCAAAGTAAGTAGAAACAAAGGAAGTGCTGCCCGATTTTCCGTAGAATTAGAGACCGTATACTTAGTATTATTCTACGTTAGAGACTAGAAGTTGATAGTCATGTTGTGACCATTATAGGTTGACACTTCTACGCGGCGTATTCGCTTAGCTTGTGGATTTAGCCGAAAAGGTATGTGAACTATCTCCTCTTCTAGCATGATTCCTTAAGATAAAGAAAGTATGTCCTACTCCTTAAATGATCCATTCCTTGGTTGTATTTGGATTGCTTAAAATAGAATTTGTTCTATGTACTTCCTTGATTGTACTTCGATGTTTAAATTGTAAGTTGTAAAATCCATTGCCTTAGTGAAGTTGGATTCTTAAAAGTGAAAGTATTTTACTTAAAGTACATAGAGTCTTGAAAAGGAAGTGGTTTCCAAATCTTTTGGCTAGTGCCTTAGTTCCAAAACCTAAGGGTCGTTATAATGACTTTAGGGGAGTCAAAGGAGTGATTTACTTAATTGTTTTAAGAGAGGAGAAATGACATGATTTAAGAGAAGTAACTTGTTTTAAAGGTGTGAGTTACTTGAGGTTTAAAAGTAGAAGAAACTTGTTTTCTAAATATTAAGAGAATTGAAGTATTTTGAAAGTTAAGAACTTGTTTTGTAAGTATATGATACTTGGTTTTAAGTATAAGTCTCTTGGTTATAAAAGGAATGAATATGTCTAAAACTACAAAGGGTTATAACGACTTTATGAGAAGTTGGTTATAACGGCTTTATGGAAGGTTAAGAAAGTTATCTATTTTGATTATTAGGCATAAGTTGCCTAGATTGTGAAAATTTGAAGTTACTTGATTCCAAGCTTTGAAATGAGTTTCTAAAAGTGTAGTAACTTACTTTGAAAAATAGACACACCTTGATACTACGGGTGTTAGTATCTTGGGGTTTTACATAAAAAGGAGTCTTTTGAAAAGAATGTACGTACGTAGTACTTTGGCTTGTTTAATTGAGAATTATTCAATGTCTGCCTTGATAAGTACTTTGGCTTGATTAATTGAGAATTATTCTATGTGTGCCTTGATAAGTACTTTGGCTTGTTTAATTGAGAATTATTCAATGTGTGCCTTGATAAGTACTTTGGCTTGATTAATTGAGAATTATTCTATGTGTGCCTTGATAAGTACTTTGGCTTGTTTAATTGAGAATTATTCTATGTGTGCCTTGATAAGTACTTTGGCTTGATTAATTGAGAATTATTCTATGTGTGCCTTGATAAGTACTTTGGCTTGTTTAATCGAGAATTATTCTATGTGCCTTGATAAGTACTTTGACTTGTTTAATCGAGAATTGCCAACGTGTCGTGATAGCATTTTGTGTACAAGTATTATGTTTTATTACGTTACGCGACTCGGTTGGAGGGTCGCTACCTTATCGTAAGTTTACTCGACGCATCGACAGGTGGGATTCCACCGTATGCTTCCATTATTTGTGTTACCCTACGGTCATGCTTATACGATGTGTGATTCCGGCACGCGACCACGCGATATTGTTACTCTCGACATGCTTATATGATGGGATTCCGGCATGTGACTGCGAGGCGGTTAGATTCCTGGTTGTTTGTATTACCCTATGGTCATGCTTATACGATGTGGGATTCCGGCACGCGACCACGTGTGATATTGTTACTCCGACATGCTTATACGATGTGGGATTCCGGCACGTGACCACGAGGCGTTAGATTCCTGATTTGTTTGTATTACCCATGGTCATGCTTATACGATGTGGGATTCCGGCACGCGACCACGTGGGATATTGTTACTCTCGACATGCTTATACGATGTGGATTCCGGCACGTGACGAGGCGGGTTAGATTCTGATTTGTTTGTATTACCCTACGGTCATGCTTATACGATGTGGGATTTCGGCACGCGACCACGTGGGATATTGTTACTCCTGGACATGCTTATACGATGTAGGATTCCGGCACGTGACCGGGATGCGGGTTAGATTCGGTTGTTTGTATTACCCACGGTCACGCTTATACGATGTGGGATTCCGGCACGCGACCACGTGGGATATTGTTATTATGACTTGGTGTTCGTATGCCTATTGGTGTTATATTATATCATGGATCACGGCGGTGAGAAAGGATTCCACGCATGATTGATATTACGGGCGTGAGACCCATGATTATATTTTAGTAATAACTTTGAGGCACGCGTCACGACTTGATATGACTTCTTATGTATTGTATCGTAGATTGGCTATCATACATGTCTCCTGCTTTGTTTAGATCGTTATGATTTCATTACGATTTCATCGCTTCACATACTTGGTACATTCTTGATCGACCTTTACTGGGTGCGTTAAATGCCGCAGTTTAGGTACGATTTGGTGATCTGCAGTGTAGGACCGCTTCGAGTTTTGGATAGCTCCTTCCATTCGGAGTTTATCTTTTTGGTATAAGTTCTTTCAAAGATGTGCTTTTGTACTGCTTATGGTACGCGGGGCCTTGTCGTCATATTTCGATATAACTCTTAGAGGTTTGTATTCATATGTGGATTAGACTCGTATACGATGTAGTGCCTTTTGATTATGTATATTATATGGCACCTTGTCGGCTTTGCCCTCGCACGTCGTTAGTTTGAAAAAAATGAGGTGTTATTTAAATTTCCGCAGCTTAGTTGTTAAGGTAGAAGCGGTGCCTGTGTAGGCACCACCACGCCCGGTTCGGGCGTGACAGAGTGGTATCGAGCAATATCCTGAATGTCTACAGCCGTGTCTAGTAGAGTCTTGATTATCGGTGTGTTGCGCGCGCCACACCCATAAACAGTGAGGCTACAGGACATTTAGGAGTTGGTTTATATTCTTCTCACTCTAAGATCGTGCCATGAATGCGTGTTAGTAAGATAATTCCTCTCGACGTATTTTTGTGTTACTGATTATGCCTCCGAGGGAAACAAAACCTGAAGGGCAAAAGAGTAGCAGAGCTACTAGTCGACTCAGAGAGCTGATAGGGCTTATGCCGTGGTATATGGATGTTGTGCCGTAGTCGGCAAGTTCTTCCGCGCTGTTTTGAGGCCCCAAGACGAGCCTCCAGCTTTCTCGAGAGAAGACTATAGGTCGAGGAAGCGATTATGTTATTGACCAAGATAGCGGTGCTACAGTTTCATCGGGGAGGTTATTCGGCCAAGCAGACAGTGTACAGAGGTAGAGGCTAACGCGAGATCGGCAGAAGAGGCTAGACCGGTTGGTTATCCCTGAGTTTTGGACGAGCGGCTCAAGAAATGAGTGTGATATTCGTCCCACCTACCCAAGACATACCCCGCAGTCCACAGTGGAGGTTTGACCCACAAGGTATTTAAAAGTCGGTCCGAGCTCCAGGTTCAAGTTCTCGAGAGCAGAGGATTTTCTCAGTCGAGGCCACATAGTCCTCAGTGTTTCCAATGTAGTAAGCGTCATATGGGGAAATGCCGTTATGGCACAGATGCTTGTTATTATTGTGACCGTCCGGGCCACAAGTAGTGGGAATGTCCGGTTAGAAAGAGCGCCGGTAAGGTGGCTCAGCCTATGAGGCCGATGGTTGGTTACCTTTCCTCCACAAAGGCCCTCCGAGGCGGTGTTGGATGTCACCACCGTGGTAGAGGTCAGGGTGGAGTTTATAGTTCTGGCGGTCCTTCGAACCGCATAGCTGACATGACTACGGGACAGGATCAGGAGGCAACATCGCATGGGGTTACAGGTATATTTCGATTCTTTTGAATCATATGTGCATTGATAGATTCAGATTTCACCCTAGCGTATATGTTTTCCCTTTATTGCTAGAGTTGTAAAGTGATAGTACCCCAGAGGTAGGGATACTTTGATTAGTAAAGTGAGAAGTTAAGAATATTGACAAGAATAATAAAGTGAACTGAGACTATAGTTGTGTAGAGTTCACAAGTCAGAATTACCCGCAAATGTGATGTAAGACCGATAGGGAAGGATGTACGGTAGAAATACTTCAGCCTATGTGATGAACCTCTAGTGAATAGGGGGATAGGGCGAGGAGTACCTTGAGATAAGAGAAAGATTTATTTCAGACTAAGAATGAGAAGTTAAGTATGACAAGTAAGGAAATAAAGGAACCTCTAAGGATCCCGTGTTTTAGAAGACTGTAACCTTCGAGTTTTGTGAGAAGGGGGTCGCGGACGGAAGGTCCATTGATATGTTTACGTATGTTGTGGTGGCCATGTGTGGCATCGTTGGTCTTGTGCAGTTTTGATTGATAGGCATAGTATAGAGTTTATGCCGGAGTTTGTATAGATTGAAAACCGACTAAGAACATTCGGGGACGAATGTTTCTAAGGGGGGAAGAATGTTACACCCCGTAAGTCCAGGACATGTATAAGAGAATGTATGTAAGGAATCAGGACTTGGAAATTAGTACGAAAGGAAGAATTGTTTTTCCGACGGAAAATGTTCCGAACGTCGGAAAGGAAAAATGTTCGTTGAGGAGAATTAGATTCTCAAAATGCATTATTTGAAGAGTATGAAACTTATTAACATTATGGAAATTTATTTTACGGATTTGGTCATGTGGGGCCCACCCGAGGAATTTTACGTTTTGTGGGGCCCACGAGGGTTACGTAATTTTATGGACGAATGAGAGGGCAACACGTGACACCCCCCACATATGGTCTTGGACGAATTAGAGGGAGGGTAAAATGGTCATTGACCATGGTGGAAGATAAGTCTTGCTAAGCTTGAGATTGTTGACCAAGTCAACTTGTCCACTTGGCTATTATCCATGTGATCTTCATCTTAGCCACCCATTTGTTATAATCTTGGCCCTTCATTGTGTTATATATGTTTCACTAGTGCAAGACAAGGTCTTTAACACTTAGAAAAATTGAGAGAACTTTGTGCCAAGAACAAGAGGCTCTCGGGTTCACCATAGTTCCAACAAGAAAATTTTGTAGTTTTGATCCATTAGCCACAAGACTTAAACCCAATGTCCCTAAGGGTATTGTAAGGATATCTCAATAGAAAGATTTCGGAAAAACGACGTTTTCGTATTAGTCGCAAGGAGGAAACTTAAGGAGTTCTTCAACTTTGAAGTTGGGACTTGAAGATGAGTTCTTCATAGGCTTCTTAGGAGTGCTTGGAGCGGATTGGAACGTAAGGAAAGGAGCTAAGAATTGCTAAGGCGCGACTTTGAATCTTGGAAATTTTAAGGGCTTATAAAGGTATAATTCTTGTCGTTTTAGCAATTAAGGTTTACTTATCATTGTAGTTACGGTTATTAGCAAGCATGAGATGTTTAGTATGAAGTTTGATAATTATATTGGCTATTGGAACCCTAATCCGAAACTAGCATGTTAGCCTTAAGACTACAATTTAAGTTGATTATTCGTTTAAGTCGTCGCATGTTGTGTAAGAAGGAAATTGTAGTTGTTGAAGTGGTTTATAACTATATAACATGTTGTACCTTAGAACTTGGAATTGGAAAAGGATTGGAAAAGACTTAGTGTTGTTGGTTATAAGTTGGCCGAGAATGGCTTGGATTTTTAAACTACTTGGTACGAATTGTGGGGCGGAATTTTACACGTATTGTAAGACGTGTAATCCCCTTTGGTTGGTTGTTGTTTGAGCCTTAAATGTGGCATGTTTGGTTATTGTATTCGGCCTTGAAAAAGGTGGCAAAGTAAGTAGAAACAAAGGAAGTGCTGCCCGATTTTCCGTAGAATTAGAGACCGTATACTTAGTATTATTCTACGTTAGAGACTAGAAGTTGATAGTCATGTTGTGACCATTATAGGTTGACACTTCTCGCGGCGCGTATTCGGCTTAGCTTGTGGATTTAGCCGAAAAGGTATGTGAACTATCTCCTCTTCTAGCATGATTCCTTAAGATAAAGAAAGTATGTCCTACTCCTTAAATGATCCATTCCTTGGTTGTATTTGGATTGCTTAAAATAGAATTTGTTCTATGTACTTCCTTGATTGTACTTCGATGTTTAAATTGTAAGTTGTAAAATCCATTGCCTTAGTGAAGTTGGATTCTTAAAAGTGAAAGTATTTTACTTAAAGTACATAGAGTCTTGAAAAGGAAGTGGTTTCCAAATCTTTTGGCTAGTGCCTTAGTTCCAAAACCTAAGGGTCGTTATAATGACTTTAGGGGAGTCAAAGGAGTGATTTACTTAATTGTTTTAAGAGAGGAGAAATGACATGATTTAAGAGAAGTAACTTGTTTTAAAGGTGTGAGTTACTTGAGGTTTAAAAGTAGAAGAAACTTGTTTTCTAAATATTAAGAGAATTGAAGTATTTTGAAAGTTAAGAACTTGTTTTGTAAGTATATGATACTTGGTTTTAAGTATAAGTCTCTTGGTTATAAAAAGGAATGAATATGTCTAAAACCATAAAGGGTTATAACGACTTTATGAGAAGTTGGTTATAACGGCTTTATGGAAGGTTAAGAAAGTTGTCTATTTTGATTATTAGGCATAAGTTGCCTAGATTGTGAAAATTTGAAGTTACTTGATTCCAAGCTTTGAAATGAGTTTCTAAAAGTGTAGTAACTTACTTTGAAAAATAGACACACCTTGATACTACGGGTGTTAGTATCTTGGGGTTTTACATAAAAAGGAGTCTTTTGAAAAGAATGTACGTACGTAGTACTTTGGCTTGTTTAATTGAGAATTATTCAATGTCTGCCTTGATAAGTACTTTGGCTTGATTAATTGAGAATTATTCTATGTGTGCCTTGATAAGTACTTTGGCTTGTTTAATTGAGAATTATTCAATGTGTGCCTTGATAAGTACTTTGGCTTGATTAATTGAGAATTATTCTATGTGTGCCTTGATAAGTACTTTGGCTTGTTTAATTGAGAATTATTCTATGTGTGCCTTGATAAGTACTTTGGCTTGATTAATTGAGAATTATTCTATGTGTGCCTTGATAAGTACTTTGGCTTGTTTAATTGAGAATTATTCTATGTGTGCCTTGATAAGTACTTTGACTTGTTTAATTGAGAATTGCCAATGTGTGCTGGTGATAGCATTTGAGTACAAGTATTATGTTTTATTACGTTGCCGCGACTCTCGGTTGGAGGGTCGGCTACCTTATTGTAAGTTTACTTGGACGTACCGACAGTGAGGTGGGATTCCACGGGTATGCTTCCATTATTTGTGTTACCCTATGGTCATGCTTATACGATGTGTGATTCCGGGGCATGCGACCACGTGGGATATTGTTACTCCTTGGACATGCTTATATGATGTGGGATTCCGGGGCATGTGACCAGGAGGCGGGTTAGATTCGGTTGTTTGTATTACCATGGTCATGCTTATACGATGTGGGATTCGGCACGCGACCACGTGTGATATTGTTACTCGGACATGCTTATACGATGTAGGATTCCGGCATGTGACCATGAGGCGGGTTAGATTCCCGGATTTGTTTGTATTACCCTATGGTCATGCTTATACGATGTGGGATTCCGGGGCATGCGACCACGTGGGATATTGTTACTCCTTGGACATGCTTATACGATGTGGGATTCCGGGGCATGTGACTAGGAGGCGGGTTAGATTCCCGGATTTGTTTGTATTACCCTATGGTCATGCTTATACGATGTGGGATTTCGGGGCATGCGACCACGAGGGTTATTGTTATTATGACTTGGTGTTCAGGTATGTGATCGGTGTATTTTATATATACCATTTGAGTCTGTTTTAGTTAGTCTTTTGTCCCATTTTGCACATATAAGTGTCGTATTAGGATAGTTTTTCTTTCTATTGAGTCAAAGTGGTTGAAATGGCCAAATGGCGGAAAAGGAGCAAAAAGAGGCAAAAGAGATGCCGTGAGCGAGAAAGTGGCGAGGCGAACGAGGCTAAAATCGGCAGCGGCGCGCAGCCTCGCAGCGAGGGCCGCGCGCCCACTATTCGTAGAGAGGCAGACCTGCATGGCGCCGAACAACAGTCTGAGCGCGGCGCCTAAACATCCGAGGAGCTACAGAAGATACAGCGCCGCGGTGCAGGGCCGCGGCGCCTAAACATCCGAGGAGCTACAGAAGATACAGAGCCGCGACGCTCGACATCGATATCGGGCCGCGCCAAAACACCGACGGATCGCAGAACTTCCGGCCGCGCGCTATCTGCCGGCGCCGACGCTTAAAAAAATTAGGTCTTTGACGGATTTTGGGCCAGCTGCAGGAAAAGAAGGAGGCGTTTTAAACCTATATAAGGAGAAACCTAGGCGAGTTTTGAGGTTCCTTTCTTGACAACACAAGATTTTCTTGCTAGGAGATTGGAGACCTAAACTTAGTAATTTCTTTCCTTTTTCTTTTCTTTAATTCGGTTTTGCATGATGAACTTTGAATTAGTTCTTGTCATATTCATGGCTAGGAACTAATTCTCTTATAGACTTTCTATGTTGAATTTCTTGAAACTTATGTTATAAATTAATTCAATCTTTTGGTTATTTTTCTTATTGAGAGATCTATCCAATAATTTATTTGAATTATTGGTAACTAATTGACAACTAGTTATCACTAAATGATTTCTAATCGATTAAAAAGGGGGATTGTGAATATCTTTGTAAGTTGGGTAGACAGGCTTGAATTGGGGATGAAAATACCTCAATTAGTTATGTAGCGTTGATGAGAGGCTTAACAACCCTAATTTTGCGCATTGTGCGTGACGGTCAACTAGGTTTTTGTTCTTAATCCTCCTATAGAGTTACCCTTATCACCGAAAGGTAGGTAAGGAACAATACTGGGGTTGAGTGTTTATATAACCCTAACGGGAGTATAAAACGATTTCGTAAACCTGCTTTCTCCAAAAGAAGAATACTATAAGTAATGCATTAGTGAGTAGCATAAGCGGATAGTGAGGATACATAGAAGCCCTATTCTCATCACATCTGAAGTAATTCTTTATATTTACTTATCTTTAATAATTCTTAGTTATAAACCAAACAATCAATCATTAATTCACCAAATAGATACTAGAAAATAGATAGTTGGTACTTGAACCCTAATCCTAGAGGACGATATTCGGTCTTATCTAAGACTATACTACTTGATACAATAACGTGCACTTGCGTTTAAAAGTGTGTGCATCTTAACGCGCATCAAGTTTTTGGCGCCGTTGCCGGAGATTAGGCATTAGTTCAATATCAAAATTATCTATTTTTAATTTCTAATTTGGTCTTTAATTTTTAATTTTTATTTTAATTTTTACGTTTTTCGCTATTTTTCGGAAAATCGGAGTTGCGTGATTTGTTTTCTGTTTTGATCTATTTGTGCAATCGGTTTATGCGAAGGAGAAGAGGAAGCGGACACTCTTGTTCCTTCAATCCAGAGATCGAGAAACAGAAGCGAGCGAGTAAAGAATCGAATTGCAACGTTGATAGAAATGGGCCGGTGCTCACAACAATAACATAATGGGAGAAGCGGTTAGGTGAAAATCAACATAACCCGGGAATACCTAGGCAAGCACCATAGATGTGGAAGAGAGTCCAAGTCGGCCCGAACGAAGTTTGGGAGACTATGTCTTTGCCAAGAGTGAATGGAGCACGGCGTGCATTAGGCTCCCTGATAGGAGCCAACAACTTCAAATAAAACCGCGATTAGGCATGAGTACGGCTGATGCAATTCGGAGGATCGCCATGGAGGATCACATATGCACATAGCTAATTTCTTGGAGCTATGTGCCACTTTCGAATATATGGCGTTCGATGATCTCGTCGGGTTGAGGCTCTTTCCCTTCTCACCGTGGATAGAGCAAAAGTATGGTTGAATTCCTGCCCGGTAGGATTCGATATTCACACGGCACGGTAGCCGAAATTTCTAGCCAAGTTCTTCCCCGTGTAAGCGTGGCGAGAGGAGTTGAACAACTTCTACCAAGGTGATGGAGAGTCTTTATATGAAGCGTGGGAAAGGTTCAGATCTACAAAGAAAGTGCCCACACCATTGCATTGAGTTGTGGAACTTGGTCACATCTTCTACAACGGCGGTACTGACAACCGGGACCATCATAGATCACGGCCAGTGGAGCATTCATGAGAAAACGACCCACGATGCTCGTGTTATTAGAAGATATGACCACTAACAACCATGTCATGAAGAGAGGCGACAAGTGGGAGAAGAGCGTATGAGTCCACGAGATAGATGCTATTCTTTGCCTCAATGCCCAGTGGCCGCCTAGCGAAAGCGATTGCGAGAACATACGATTGTCGGTGAACGCAGCACAGATGCCTAAAAGTTGTGAGATATGTGGTGGCCACATACATTTGATAGATGCCCGGGCGGATCCCAACAATATACCAATGGAACAGCGAGTGTCAGCGGTAAGCGATTACGAGAGGCAACGAACAACCCCTACTCAAACACTTATAATCCAGGTGGAGAATCACCCAAATTTCTTATGGAAAGGAGATCAGGGCCAGCAGAATCAATATCGTGGCGTGAGAACCGGTGCGAGCGGCGAGAATCGATATCGAGAACAGAACCAATACGAGGCGATGCAGGCAATGAGAACGAGAATCAGACCGCAATTCTTCATTCAAGCCCCGGCCTCAGCGATTCAATGCAGGTTGTGAAAAGCGGATGGTGAAAGCGGCAGTAGCGGCTTGCCAACGCCGCACGCGATTTATGTGAAGCTAGATCCTCGTTGAAACTTGGAAACACAAGTAGGGCGGTATAGCAGCGAGTAAACATCGTGCCACAGGACATTGTCAAGCAATACAGAGGTAAATCAGAGGGAGCAGTGTCAGGCAGTGCAGTTGAGAAGTGGAAGACAATTGGAGCAGCAGCTCTCCAATAGTTGAGAAGAGAGCAGAGTTAGAAAAAGAGAAGGTGGCTGAACCTAGCCCAGTGATAGAGAAAACTCCGGAGAAGGAGTATACAGAAAAGATTCCTTTCCCCCAGAGATTACAAAGGAAGGCGGTCGATAAACAATTTTCCAAATTCTTGGAGGTATTCAGGAAGTTGCATATCAACATACCTTTCATAGAGGCTTTGGGCAGATGTCGTCTTATTTCAAGTTCATGAAAGAAATCTTGGGAAAAAGAGAAGCGGCGAGAATATGAGATAGTAGCACTAATGAGAAGAGTGTAGTGCTATCTTACAAAAGAAGCTGCCACCAAAGCTAAAGGATCCTGGAAGCTTTACACTACCATGCACAGTGGGCAGGGTGACGTGCAACAGAGCTCTATGCGATTTAGGGGCGAGTATAAATCTGATGCCCCTATCAGTTTTCAAAAGATTGGAGCTGGGAGAGGCTAAACCAACCATCGTAGTCCGCAACTAGCCAAGCGGACGATGAGTTCATCCACGAGGCAAGATTGAGGGCGTGATTGTGAAGGTAGAAATTTTTTCTTTCTGCAGATTTCCTCATTCTTGATATGGAAGAAGATCGGAAATCCCTATCATATTAGGAGGCCGTTCCTAGCAACGGGAAGAGCTTTGATTGATGTTGAAAGAGGGGAGTTGACATTAAGGGTGGAGAATGAAGAAATGGTGTTTAAAGTGTTTAAACATGTCATCGAACCACCACCAATGAGTAGGTGCTTTGCAATCAGCACCATCAAACCCCCATGCGAGCCATTACAAGTCAACCAAAGAGTGATGAGCCCAAGAAAGCAGGCATGGTTTGCCGAAATGCCACTAAAGGAGGTAAGTGTTCCTGAACTCCCTATTACCGATAATGCTAAAAAGAAAAGAAGAAAAAGGAAACGCCAAATGTGGAGGAAATGGATAGGTTGGGGGCTTAATCCACCCCAAGGTTATTAAGACTAAGGAACTTGCGTCCGGCTAAAAGACGTTAAAGACAGCGCTACTTGGGAGGCAACCCAACGTTTTCAATTATGTTATTTTCTGTCTCTAGTTTATTTTATTTTTTTTGTCTAAGAACAGTCTCACGGTCTTGAGGTCTTGTGTTTGAGCTGTGATTGATGTGCAGGAAATAAATCAAGAAAAGCAAGGATTTCGAAAGCGGGTAGCGCGCGGCTAAGATGCAGCGCGGCGCCAAAAGAAGCAACGGCCGAAGTTTAAAGTCGCGCGCCAGGAAGCGGCGCGGCGCAAAAGATCTGAGCGTCTTTGAAGTTTAAGCGCAGCGCCAGAGCAGGCGCGGCGCCAAAAGTCCCGAAGAGCGCAGAGTTTAGCGCGCGCTAAGCGAAGGCGCAGGCGGGAATCCAGAAACTTAACACGCCCAAAAATCAGATTTTCCCCAATTCCAAAATCAAAAACCTAACTTTCCCTCTCCAAAAACCCACGAAATTCCAGAAATTTGCCCACAAATCCTCCACAAATCCAACACAACCACAACCTAAACTCTTAAAATCCTCAAAACCCCCAACTATCTCAAACAACGAAGCTCCATTCCACAGCCTCAACCCATAAATTGGAACAAGAAAAGCTTGGATCTTCTCATAAAAGGTAATACCTTTATTTTGGTGTTCTTGAGTTCTCTATTAAAGTCATAGGAGATAGTAATTTGGAGGAGTATTGTAGTTGGAGTAGTTTGGGTGCTGAAAAGTGATTGTGCAGTTGGAGAAAAGAGTAGAAAATGAGGTTGTGGCATTGTTGAAGTTTGGGGGTGTTGTCGCTGCTAGTTGTTGAGTGCGTATGAGACATTGTGCTACAAAAATTAGAAGCTGCAGATTTTGTTTAAAAATGGCCACCAGAAAGAGAAGAGGATCCACATCCACCCCAACCCCACAATACGATGAAAATAGATTTGTGAGTTACCAGGCCTTCCAAAGATACAAAAGGCTTGATACCAGACCCGTAATTCCAGAAAGGGGAATGGATTACCAAAGGGGATCATATGGGGAGGAAGACATTTATGAGCCCATCCGGGCTATGATAGAGCTAAGGGGGTGGAAGAGATTTGTCAATCCGGAGAAGATAACACCAGTGAATACAACAATGGTGCGGGAATTTTATGCAAACTTTCCGAGAGGATGAAGGGATGCTTTGTAAGGGGAAATTATATGCCTGTGACGGCGGAAGCAATAAATGCGACTCTAAAAACAGTGGATGTTGAAGGAGGAATTGGTGATCGGAGCCATTTTAGAACATGGTCTAGGAGCACCGACAACATCAACTGGGATACCGTTGCAAACACCGTCAGCTACCCTGGAGCTGCTTTTGAGATTGGAAGAAATGGATCTAGAGCACTGAGTAGGTGCCAATTCAACAAGGCAGCCAAGGCTTGGCTGTATTCGTCGATGCCGCATGATTCCATCTACGCTTCACGAGTGCGTAAGCGATTAAGTTGATTTATGGAATTATGAGTGACGATTGATGTGGGAAAAGAGATAGTGCAGAGCATCGAAGAAATAAGCAGGTTGGTGACAACAGGTGGATTGGGACACGGTTCACTTATTACCAGTCTATGCCACATGAGTGCGGTCCCACAACTACCCACAGATACTCATGAAAGAAACCAACTGCCAGTGTCCTATGGGATAGTGCACTCTTTTCCGCACCCCGCACCCCAGCGGCGGACGGAGAGCACCACCAAAGAAGCGTGCTGCAGCAGAGGCAACCATGGATGAAGATGAGCCTGAAATAGGGGCTCAATATGAGGCAGGACCTAGCCACCGGCCAACCACAGAAGCAGGACCCTCAGTGCCAATGATGGAGCAAGTGCTCCAGAACCAGAGGATGATGATGCAACACTTCGGCACATTGTTACAAGGACAAAATGAGTTGAGACAGGGACAACAGGAGTTGCGACAAGGGCAACAAGAAGTGAGGCAGGAGCAGCAACAGCTGCACCAGCAGTATGACGAGTTGAGTTCCCTGTTCAACCAATGGTCGATGCATTATCCACCGCCACCACCACCATTTTAACCAAAGTTTGTAAGTGTCGTTTTCTTTTACTGTCTTTGAGTCTTGCACACATTGGGGACAATGTGTGATTTAAGTTTGGGGGTGTTTTATTTGTGTGTCATGTTATGTTTTATTTAAGTCTTTTTATTTGTTTTATGTTTATTTTGAGTCACCAAAATTTTTTCTTTTTGAGTCATAATTGCCTGTCAAAGATCATGTATGCTGTAGTTGCTAGAAACACCTAGTGAAGTAAGGTGGAATAATGTAAAGGAATTGAAGCAACTATCTAAACACTTAGGTTAGATATGCCAAAAACTCACAGAATCTGTCTATTTGGAGTTTCTTGCTTGAGTTATGCATGCTAAATGATAAATGCTTATGTGTTATGATTGCTTGCTATTTGAGGCGAAATAGTTAGGATATGTATGTTAGGGAGATGACTCAGGCATTTCTTTGATAGTCAATTCTTAGCATTCTTTTCTATCCTGTACTTTAAAAATATCCCTAGTCAGCCCCATTGAGCCTAAATTTGAAACTTCTTCTTTGACACCCTATATTCCCACAAAATTGTGCCATAAGTGAAAATATGAAATAATGGAGTACATTGTGTTAAAAAGAAGAAACAAAAAGAGTGAACAAGTTTGATGCACCCCAATGGAAAAGTAATAAGAAAGAGGCAAAAGCCTAAGTTTGGGGGTGCTATTAGTATAATACACTTCACTCTCCCAAAACAAAAGAGGAAGGATAGAATTGAAGTGAAGGAAAAATCAAAAGAAAAGGGAAAAATTGAAAAGCCAAAGAGCTTATGGTACGGAAAAATGAGCCTAAATGCCTATCTTTACCAACCCCTACCTAAGCCTACATTACAACCTCAAAGTCTGAAGATCTCTTTATGCATATCCGAATTAGTGGAGAATAGCAAGTAAGCATGCCATAGGAATTCTTGAATTTATATGCATAATTTAGTATATTGACTTCCATTAAGCATGATGAATATGAGTTTGCGAAATATCTAGCTTCGTGTGTTTAGTGTCTTTGAAAATTTCATGCTATATGTTCCTGCGTATTATTACGCTAACCTTCATGGTTTTCTAGTTAACATTTATGCAGCAAAAAGTGATTAATGACAGGGGAGTCTTTTATTTTTCGTTTCTTTGAGTCTTTTAGTTTATTTCTTTCTATCTTTGCTCGAGGGCGAGCACAGGTTAAGTTTGGGGGTATTTGATCTGTATTTTATATACACCTTTGAGTCTGTTTAGTTAGTCTTTTGTCCCATTTTGCACATATAAGTGTCGTATTAGGATAGTTTTTCTTTCTATTGAGTCAAAGTGGTTGAAATGGCCAAATGGCGGAAAAGGAGCAAAAAGAGGGCAAAAGAGGAGATGCGGCTAGCGAAAGAGAAAGTGGCGAACGAGGCTAAAATCCGGACTGGCAGCGGCGCCTCCTGCGCAAAAGCGAGGGCCGCGCCACTATTCGTAGAGGCGAAGACTTCGGTAGCGCGCTCTCGAGCAGATGCAGGGCGCGGCGCTAAACATCCGAGGAGCTACAGAAGATCTGGCGCGGCGCCTACCGAACGGAGCATGCGCGGCGCTAAACATCAGGAGCTACAGAAGATACTGGCCAGCGCGCTCGAACAGCGAATATCGTGGCCGTCGCCAAAATACCCGACGGATCGCAACTTCGGGCCGCGCGCTTATCTGCGAGGCGCGCGCCGACGCGGAAAAATTAGGTCTTTTGACGGATTTTTGGGCCAGGCCTGCAGGGAAAAGAAGGAGGCGTTTTTAAACCTATATAAGGAGAACCCTAGGCAGGTTTTGAGGGTTCCCTTTCTTGACAACACAAGATTTTCTTGCTAGGAGATTGGAGACCTAAACTTAGTAATTTCTTTCCTTTTTCTTTTCTTTAATTCAGTTTTTGCATGATGAACTTTGAATTAGTTCTTGTCATATTCATGGCTAGGAACTAATTCTCTTATAGGGCTTTCTATGTTGAATTTCTTGAAACATATGTTATAAATTAATGCATGCTTATGGTTATTTTTCTTATTGAGAGATCTATCCAATAATTGAGTTGAATTCTTGGTAACTAATTGACAACTAGTTATCACTATATGATTTCTAATCAGATTCTGAAAAGGGGGAATTGTGAATATGCTGTAAGTTGGGTAGACAGACTTGAATTGGGGATGAAAATACCTCAATTAGTTATGTAGCGTTGATGAGAGGCTTAACAACCCTAATTTTGCGCATTGTGCGTGACGGTCAACTAGGTTTTTGTTCTTAATCCTCCTATAGAGTTACCCTTATCACCGAAAGATAGGTAAGGAACAATATTGGGGTTGAGTGTTTATATAACCCTAACGGGAGTATAAAACGATTTCGTAAACCTGCTTTCTCCAAAAGAAGAATACCATAAGTAATGCATTAGTGAGTAGCATAAGCGGATAGTGAGGATACATAGAAGCCCTATTCTCATCACATCTGAAGTAATTCTTTATATTTACTTATCTTTAATAATTCTTAGTTATAAACCAAACAATCAATCATTAATTCACCAAATAGATACTAAAAAATAGATAGTTGGTACTTGAACCCTAATCCTAGAGGACGATATTCGGTCTTATCTAAGACTATACTACTTGATACGATAACGTGCACTTGCGTTTAAAAGTGTGTGCATCTTAACGCGCATCAAGTTTTTGGCGCCGTTGCCTGGGATTAGGCATTAGTTCAATATCAAAATTATCTATTTTTAATTTCTAATTTGGTCTTTAATTTTTAATTTTTATTTTAATTTTTACGTTTTTCGCTATTTTTCGGAAAATCAGGTTGCCGTGATTTGTTTTCTGTTTTTGATCTATTTTAGGCAATCAGTTTATGCGAAGGAGAAGAGGAGCGGGCAACTCGAGTGAGAAGGCTACGCGGCTGATCAGACGAACCGATCTAACTCCACACAGGCGCCAACTCTCCTAAAATTTGGGTGTTTTGAAAGAAATTTGCGGGTGCGCGAAGCACACCAGCGCGTGAGTGTGTGATAGTGTGAATTTTCCAGAGTGGAAGAAATATGAGTGGAATGCCAGTTTAAGGAAAGCAGTAACAAATAGCAATTGCAACAGTTACAAATAAAAGAAATTTACAATACACAAGAAAAATTAAATGCAAAAGTAATGCCAAATAATAACGCTAGGTCTATTATGGTCAAAAACCTGATTATCCCAAGTGAAGTTGTCATTTCTGTCACGTCTTTTTTCGACCGCGATATTTCTAAATCCTTCTTGCTTAGAATGTTAGAAAATAAACTAAAAAAATGTCAAAAGGTATGCTAAGGGTGCTAAAATGCTAAAGTGGTTGCTAAAAGGGGTTCGCGGAGTCGCCACCTAATTAGTTTGGGTGAATTAGGACACCTAAATGTCGACTAGGTTAAAGTCAACATTAACTCCATTAAATGGTCTGCTAAAAACTTAATGAGATTCTAGGTAAGGGTTCTTTATTAATCTAGAGGGAATGGATTAGACACCCTCTAAGGTCTGCTAACTTGCGGTTGTCCTGCCAAACCTAGGTTGATTATTATGTTAGCGAAAATGCATGTTTAGAAGATGTTGTAAGTGTTTTATAAAAGAATGCATTTTGATAAAAGCTTTATAAAGCTGATGCTATAAAAAAATAAAGTTTAAAGGTATTAAAAATGATGCAAAGTCGATTTATTAACTAATGCACATATTTACTTGCCAACTTAATCTTGATTAACATAAATATGGCATGATGCATAAAGATACTTAATTTTTCAATTGAGAAGAATTTATGCCTAAATTTCAAGATAAGATATGCAAATTAAATTGTTAGGCAAAAGTTTAGATGTGCATGAGTCTGGAAAGGGAACGCGAATCTAGCCACCACTTTCTCTATTTAAAGAAGCCTAAGATAAGTAACTAGGGGAAGGCCCAGTTTCTAGTACCCAATTACTTTCTAAGTTATTGATTCAAGGTTTAACTATTCTAAGTATCCTGCTAATTAGCGTAGCGTTAGTCAAGTAATTACAACGAATAAACGGGGCGGGGTAGGAAATCAAAAGAGGACTCGAAGAATGGCGATATAATTCGCCGGCGGGTTGGAATTCCCAATGCGGATAGATAAATGCACATAGATGCGGGTCTTAATTTGTTGTAGCTTGTGATGAGTCTCGCCATGAGACTCTTCGTTTTCGCTCCGATGCATTTCATGTAAAAGAATAGGAGAAGATAAGGATTAGTATACGCCCAAAAATATCGAATCAGAGTCTAAAGCACATAATTCAACTTAGACATAATCAGCAAATAAAGTTGTGCAAATCCGTAAATAAAATGATGCAGTTACATGAAAATGTAATAGTCAGCAAGTAAACTGAATGAGCTTAGCCATAAATGTAATAGCCAGCAAGTAAACGATACCATCACTAAATGGGCTTAGCCCACACATGCAAAAACCGAGACTTATAGGCCCTGGACAGCTTATGTGTGACTTTAAACGAAGCAGTGGGCTTTGACAAGCCCAATAATTAAAGCCAATTTATCAGCACACACACAGATGGTAATTGCTAAGCCGAAACAGTCAGAAATATACCCAAAAATACGCACAGCATACCTGAAGACCTGCTGCAGTATATAGGTTCTCAAACATGCTGTAAATACACTAGAGCATACTCTGGCAGGTGATGGTTAAATGCAGGAAAACTTAAAATGCTACATGTGGTCATTAAGGCATTACACATTTAGGCAAGCAAAGGAAAGTGTATGACCAATTCAAATACACACCGGAGACAAAGAATAATATTAGTGACCATTTGAGGACATCATCTTAAGTATGCAGGGTTATGGATATGAAAGACATGAGCAACCATGCTTAGTCATTTCCCTTTTAGAGTAATACAATTCTGAGTTAAGAATTCGTGTATTTCATATCTGATAAACAATACTCACAAATAGGCAGTGGCCACCTGGGATACATGGATAGATGCAAATAGTCATTTGCTAGGAACTCGTGTGTTATACCCCGTATTTCCAGAGTATGTACGTGAGGACGTACGTACGAAAGTTTAAGCCTTAAGATAGGCAAGGGTCGAAATTTGTGCACAACCCCCGAAAAGAATCGTTTTCCGACGAAACGTTTTCCAAAACTTGCGAAGGGAAAATTACGGCTATGACATTTATTATTTTTGCGGATTTTTCCGAGAGATGAAATATTTTGGACCAACGAGAGGGTGACACTTGTCACCCTCAAGTGGACGGCAACATGGACGAATTAGGGGCGTTTTTGGCCTTGTTTTTGGTCAAGGGTTAGGTAGGATATTTTGTAGATATTTTGTGTAGTAGATGAGCAAGTGGGACCCACAAACACTTGTTCAAATCTTGACCCTCCACTTGCCCACCACTTGTCTTGATCTTGGCCATTGGTTGGCCTATAAATACCCCCCTTTGTTGAAGACTTCTTCATCCACAAAAATTTCTAAGTCTTGAAAACCCTTCCCCCCTTTGGAGAGGTTCTCGTCCAAGTCCTCCCCCTCCCCCTTTGTGAGGCCTTTTGGCCGAGAGGTACGCCCCCCCTTCCTAGTGGTGCTAGCCGAGAAAACACCCCCCCCCTTGGTAGAAAAGTATTCTCCAAGTATTGTTACTATTCCAAAATACCTTGGCCCAAATACCTTGTAGTATTCCAAGGTTACACCTATACTAAAAGCCCAGAAATACTATTATACTTCCCTTCAGTCACAAAAATGAAACCCTAAGGAAAATCTTCACAGTTGGTTGAAGTATTAAGAAGAAGTTGCGTAGAACTTCTAAGAGTTGTTTGGAGCGGGTTGGAGCGCCCAGAGTAGGAGCTAAACGTTGCTCAGGATCGACATTAGAACTTGGATAATTTTGGGCTTATCGAGGTAAATACTCTTGTCCTTATATTGTAATTGGAAATTACATACTATAGTAGTATAGAAATGTATATAAGATACATGAAGGATATTACTGAAGAGAATTGAATCGTAATGAAGGATATTACGTAAAAGAATTGAATCAAATCGCATCGTAAGAATATTAAAGAAGAAGATTAAATCAGTACTTACATAGACTGTATTTACTGAGACTTGTGTAGCTTAACGGGTAGGAAGTCTTTGCCCGATTTTCCGTAGAATAGAGAAGCATCTGCTTAGAATGTTCTACAGAGTAGTCTAGACATTGATAGACTTATATAACCTTTATAGGTTGAATGTTCTGCGAGTAGCATGTTCTACTTGAAAGGTGGTCAAGGCTAGCCGGGTTATAGCCGTGGAGCGTTTTGCTAATTGTCGATAATCGTCGCGAGGTATGTGATTCTTCCTATCCTCTTGAGCATGATATTTTAAAAGAATATATATAGTACGGTGACGTCGTGTGTTAACCGAACGTGGTTTCTTGCGATATCTTTTGACTTGAGTCTAAATAATAAGAGTCTTGAAGTATTTCAAAAGAATTAAGAACCGTTTTTTAAAGAAGAGTACTACTTGGTTTTAAAAGCTTAAGAGTTATACTAGCTTTATGGGAAGTTAGGTATAACGACTTAAGAGAGATAAAAAGAATGGTTTATTGATTTAGAAGTTAAGAGACTTGATCTTAAAAGATAAGAGACTTGACTTAATTGAATTAATATGAATTTTGTTAAAAAGTGTGAAACCTCATTCGTGAGTAATGAGTACTTGGTCTTTAAAAGGAATAATGTTTTACTGATTTCGGAAATCAGAATAAGTATCGAACAAACCACTGCAGCGTTAATAAAGGGAAATGTTTTGAGTAATTAAGTATTATTAAAACCAGTAGAAACCTCCATCTGCATAGAAGCTAAGATGAGACAAAATGATATTACATTTCTTAGATCATGACTGCTTTAATAAGATTGTTATGAACAAGAATAACCTACTCACACATAAGGCATATGTTTCTCAAATGGTTTTAAAATAGAATTATATTATTAAGTGATTAAGACTATGAACTACGAAACCTTTCGAAAATGAGAAACTTAAACATTTGAAATTAGGCAAACTTGAACGTTTGGAAAATAATGTTGTTACTTGATTTTACAAAGGGAAGTGTTTACTTTAAAAGATAGTCACTCTATTTTTATACTACCAGTATTGTGTGACTTTTGTGAAAGAAACGGATCTTTTAAAGAGTTAATGTATGAAGTACTTTGGGGATAAAAACTCGAACTTGTTAACATAAAGTAGAAAGTACCTTGTGTGAATAACTTGATTGTGTTGGTTTGTGATAGCCTTGTAATACTTTCTTGTCGATTTGATAAGTAAACATGTTAGGATGCTACGTGTGTTAGTGTCTTGTGATGTTTGTGTAAAGGGGTTTCCCTTGTTGTGCTTATGTTGTTTAACGATAAGTTGTTATGTTAGTATACTATATCACTCACCTCTTGACATGATACCAGGGGTTGCGCCTCCGTCACGGGGTAGACTCGAGCGATGTGTGACTATGATTCGAGAATACCTCATGCGGGTCCAGGGGACCTATGCGGAGCTACGAGAGTTCCAGGTTAGTGTGTGGGGTTATACCTCATGCGGTCTATGTGGCCACGCGGTGCGAGTCGGGGCGATGCGGGAGTAGCTACCCTCGACGCGGGAATACCTCACGCGGGCGTATGCGAGTGGCTATGCGAGTCGGGAAGTTCGGGACTAGACGCGCGACATTAGATACTGCGCGAGTGGCCGCTTCGATCATGTAGCGGTCAGACAGATCTCATGATACGATTTATGACCTTGTTGGTACGTGGGTTTTAGTAGTCGGCTATGCCTTCGTACTTACCCGTGACGGTTTTATTATGACACAGTGGGACACGTGTTCATATGTATTCCTTGGTGCTTTTATATCATAGATCGCCAGTGAGGAAGGTATTCCACCGCATGATTGATGTTGTGGGCGTGAGACCCATAGTTATATTTTGAGTGATGACTTTGAGGCGTGAGTCCTCGACTTGACATGATCGCTATTTATTGTGAATCGTAGTTTGGTTATCATACATGTCTCGCTTTATATAGACTACTATGATTTCATTTCTGATATTTTGATTTCACATACTTGGTACTGTTGTCTTGACCTCCTTCGGGCCGCGTTCATGCCGCAGTAGAGGTACACCGATGTTGATCCTCGCCATAGGGTCACGATTCAGCGTTTGGGAAGCTCCGTTTCTCGGAGGCTTATCTTAGGTATAGTCCACTGCCGTTGTAGGTACTTACATTCGTGGTATGGCGGGCCCCGTCCGCCATTGTTGTTATATCATTCTTAGAGTGCGTAATCTTGTTGTAAGCGAGTTGGTAAAAGGGGATGAATCGCTCAAGTTTATATATATATATATGCCGAAAGGCAACTTTTCTCGAATAAAGCTTTTATTTCATGTCTTGTTTTATATTCCGATTACTGGATGTATGTCTACTTGGGTGCGGTAAGGCACTATCCACGGGCCCGTTCGGTCGTGACAAAAGTGGTATCGAGCGATTAATCCTCGGAAAGTGTCTACGCATCGTATCTAGTAAGTCTTGATTATCGGTGTGTTGTGAACCACACCAATAATCGTGAGGCTATAGGATATTTAGGATTGGTTTCCATTCTTCTCACTCGATCGTGCCTTAGAGCCGTGTTATAAGTTGGACCTCTAACGTATTTCTTTCCTTACCGATTATGCCTCGCGTAAGGCAACCCGCCCGGGCGGCAAATGGCCGAGGAGCTGCGAGTAGAAACACGAGAGGGTTACTAGGGCACGTGCCCAATCATCACCGTGGTGCTTCATTCGGGAGTTTTGCGACATCGCCAAATTCCAACAGAGTTTAGCACAGCGATTCTCTGCGCCATGATATATGAGCCTTCGATTCACGGCCGGATCAAAGAATATGGATTACAAAGGAATGGACCTGTTACTAGCTAGGATTTTAGCAACCAGAGAATGTAGAGTGCACCGATATATCACGGGTCTTGATGACTATCTAAAGAAAGGTTGTGCAAGAGTAGCTCTTCAGTCAGGCATGGATATTGCCCGCGTACAGGCTTATGCGCAGCACGCAGAGGAACGTAGAGATCGACGGATTAACCAAGATCGGCAGAAGAGGGCCAGAACAACAGGGTCCTTTGGTAACTTTCGAGGCAAATCGCCTCAGCAGCAGACTGGATATGCGCCTCCGCCAGAGCAGAGTGGTCCTCCACAAGGTTCAGGACGTTCGAGGTATGCCGGAGTTGGTCAGAGCTCCAGGGCTCCTGGTTCACAGATACACGTAGGTTCGGCCCGGCCCGATTGATTTTCCCAGTGTTCCACGGTGTGAGCGCCATCCCGGGAATGTCATCTTTTTGTTGGTGCTTGTTTTACCTACGGCCGTCAGGACCATGTGTCGAAAGGGTGTCCTAGTAGGAGGGATGCAAGTAGGAGGACTCAGCCTACCGGATCGATTCTGCGATTCGTGGCTCGGAGAGGAAGGTGTTCGCCAGAGAGGCCACCCCACCTCGGTGTGGACGTTGTGGTAAGTGTCATTGTAGTGTCGTGCTTCTTCGACGGCTTGTTATGCTTGCGACCAGCGGGGCCATTTTGCGAAATTGTCCAGGCAGTGGCGCGGATGTAAAGACTCAGCCTTCGGGATCAGTGGCTAGTTCGTCACCTTCCCTAGCTATGCGCCCAACAGGGCAGGATTGATTGGAACGACAAAGGGGAGTGAAGCAGTAGATACATGTATATCCTTAACCCTCTAGAGATGGGTATGTGTGATAAGATGAGTATATCTTAAGTGTTATGTTCAAATAGCATTGTGTTAATTGTGATTAGAAATCATGGTTAGTTAAAAGGGTAAGATTGGGGATAAGGGAAAGTGTGAGCCTTGGAATGTTATACGTAGAGACCTTAGAGGCGAGGCCATCTTGAGTAAAAAATTTATTTTCATGTTTGACCCTTATCGGAGTGCATAGTGCAATTGAGTTATATTTGTGTGATAAGTCCCTGAGTAGTGTGGAATGAAAGAGGGTAGTTGAGCTAAGAAGACCACTAGGTTTTCGTGACTTGATTGTGAGATTGTTCCGGATCGGAAGACAAAAGTTTTTGCGCGTTAGCGGGTCGGGTTGAGGACCGATCGCGGGTCAACCCGCGGCCTGCATTGTGGTGGGGTCAGTTCGAGGTGGTCCCGCCAGGTGGTGGGGTCACGAGGGTGTTAGGCCCAAGTTTAGTTAACCAGCGTACGAGTTCGTGGATGCGTTCGACCGATGGTCGGGCGATGAGTCACCATCTTGTCTTTCAGTCAGGACCGTTTACTCGGCAGAGGGTTATGCGAGATGTTATACATCAGGAAGGTTGTAAGACTGCACGGGGTTCCTACTTTTACTATGGCAGGCAGTGGAGCCCAGGTTACGGCTATTTCTTTTCTGGAGGTTTTACCAGGAAGGGTTAGGAACTCAGGTGAGTCTCAGTATCGCATTCTCCCTCGGGCCAGTGTTTGGATTTCAGGGGTAGCTGTGAGGATTGTCGCCTCCTGTTGAGGGAGTGTTTTTATAGCTACCATTTCAGTATTCGGATATCGCCTTATGACGCCTTGTAGGGGCGGAAGTGTAAGTTTCCGGTCGATTGGTTCGATGTTGGCAAGGTTCAGATAGTTGGTTCATACTTGTTTCAGCAGGATGTGGAGAGGGTGAAGCTTATCCAGAAGAGGTTATTGGCAGCACAGAGTCAACAGAAGTCGTGCGGATAATCAACATCGACACTTAGAGTTCAGGTTGACGGTGGGTTTTCCTGAAGGTACCACCCCGGAAAGGGTGTGACGAGTTTTGGAAAATAGAGGAAACTTAGCCCGAGATACTTTGGGCCTTTTCAGGTCATGTGAAGAATAGGCCAGGTTGCCTATAAGTTAGCTTTGCCGTCCGACGTAGGAGGCGGTACGTCCGATCTTTTCATGTTGTTATATGCGAGAAAGTATCGGAGATCCATCCGAGTGATCCCGATTAATGATGACCAAGTTGGAGATAGTAACCCGAGATTTGGAACCAAGCGAAGAATGAAATGTGGTAAGTTATGAGAAAGAGTTCGAGTGTACGAGAAGGGTACGACGAGTAAGGGAAGAAGCGAGCATGTGTTAAGAACATAGGAGTGATCATTTCATTTGAAAAGAAAAGGTGCGAAGGGAGTATTTTTTTTTTTAGACCTTGGGTGGGAACTTTTGTGATGTTAGAGGTGATTCCTTGTGGACTTGGATGTAAGTAATTGCGCGTGTGTTATTTTGTGGCCAGGTGTGGCATTGGCAACTTGTTATGTTAAGAGGAACTTATCATTATCTGTATCGAGAAGGAACATTCGGGACGAATGTTTCTAAGGAGGGGAGAATGTTATACCCCGCATTTCCAGAGTATGTACGTGAGGACGTACGTACGAAAGTTTAAGCCTTAAGATAGGCAAGGGTCGAAATTTGTGCACAACCCCCGAAAAGAATCGTTTTCCGACGAAACGTTTTCCAAAACTTGCGAAGGGAAAATTACGGTTATGACATTTATTATTTTTGCGGATTTTTCCGAGAGATGAAATATTTTGGACCAACGAGAGGGTGACACTTGTCACCTCCAGTGGGACAACATGGACGAATTGGGGCGTTTTTGGCCTTGTTTTTGGTCAAGGGTTAGGTAGGATATTTTGTAGATATTTTGTGTAGTAGATGAGCAAGTGGGACCCACAAACACTTGTCCAAATCTTGACCCTCCACTTGCCCACCACTTGTCTTGATCTTGGCCATTGGTTGGCCTATAAATACCCCCCCTTTGTTGAAGACTTCTTCATCCACAAAAATTTCTAAGTCTTGAAAACCCTTCCCCCCTTTGGAGAGGTTCTCGTCCAAGTCCTCCCCCTCCCCCTTTGTGAGGCCTTTTGGCCGAGAGGTACCCCCCCCCCTTCCTAGTGGTGCTAGCCGAGAAAACACCCCCCCCCCCCTTGGTAGAAAAGTATTCTCCAAGTATTGTTACTATTCCAAAATACCTTGGCCCAAATACCTTGTAGTATTCCAAGGTTACACCTATACTAAAAGCCCAGAAATACTATTATACTTCCCTTCAGTCACAAAAATGAAACCCTAAGGAAAATCTTCACAGTTGGTTGAAGTATTAAGAAGAAGTTGCGTAGAACTTCTAAGGGTTGTTTGGAGCGGGTTGGAGCGCCCAGAGTAGGAGCTAAACGTTGCTCAGGATCGACATTAGAACTTGGATAATTTTGGGCTTATCGAGGTAAATACTCTTGTCCTTATATTGTAATTGGAAATTACATACTATAGTAGTATAGAAATGTATATAAGATACATAGAAGGATATTACAGAAGAGAATTGAACTGTAATAGAAGGATATTACAGAAAAGAATTGAACTGAAATCGCATCAGAAGAATATTAAAGAAGAAGATTAAATCAGATTTACATGATGTATTTCTGATGAACTTGTGTAGCTTAGCTTAACGGTAGGGTGCTGCCCGATTTTCCGTAGAATAGAGAAGCCTCTGCTTAGAATGTTCTACAGAGTAGTCTATACATTGATAGACTTATATAACCTTTACAGGTTGAATGTTCTGCGAGTAGCATGTTCTACTTGAAAGGTGGTCAAGGCTAGCCGGGTTATAGCCGTGGAGCGTTTTGCTAATTGTCGATAATCGTCGCGAGGTATGTGATTCTTCCTATCCTCTTGAGCATGATATTTTAAAAGAATATATATAGTACGGTAGACGTACGTGTGTTAACTGAACGTGGTTTTACTGCGATGTCTTTTGACTTGAGTCTAAATAATAAGAGTCTTGAAGTATTTCAAAAGAATTAAGAACCGTTTTTTAAAGAAGAGTACTACTTGGTTTTAAAAGCTTAAGAGTTATACTAGCTTTATGGGAAGTTAGGTATAACGACTTAAGAGAGATAAAAAGAATGGTTTATTGATTTAGAAGTTAAGAGACTTGATCTTAAAAGATAAGAGACTTGACTTAATTGAATTAATATGAATTTTGTTAAAAAGTGTGAAACCTCATTCGTGAGTAATGAGTACTTGGTCTTTAAAAGGAATAATGTTTTACTGATTTCGGAAATCAGAATAAGTATCGAACAAACCACTGCAGCGTTAATAAAGGGAAATGTTTTGAGTAATTAAGTATTATTAAAACCAGTAGAAACCTCCATCTGCATAGAAGCTAAGATGAGACAAAATGATATTACATTTCCTAGATCATGACTGCTTTAATAAGATTGTTATGAACAAGAATAATCTACTCACACATAAGGCATATGTTTCTCAAATGGTTTTAAAATAGAATTATATTATTAAGTGATTAAGACTATGAACTACGAAACCTTTCGAAAATGAGAAACTTAAACATTTGAAATTAGGCAAACTTGAACGTTTGGAAAATAATGTTGTTACTTGATTTTACAAAGGGAAGTGTTTACTTAAAAAGATAGTCACTCTATTTTTATACTACGAGTATTGTGTGACTTTTGTGAAAGAAACGGATCTTTTAAAGAGTTAATGTATGAAGTACTATGGGGATAAAAACCCGAACTTGTTAACATAAAGTAGAAAGTACCTTGTGTGAATAACTTGATTGTGTTGGTTTGTGATAGCCTTGTAATACTTTCTTGTCGATTTGATAAGTAAACATGTTAGGATGCTACGTGTGTTAGTGTCTTGTGATGTTTGTGTAAAGGGGTTTCCCTTGTTGTGCTTATGTTGTTTAACGATAAGTTGTTATGTTAGTATACTATATCACTCACCTCTTGACATGATACCAGGGGTTAAGCTGCCCTCCGATGCGGGGTAGACTCAGGCAGTCTGTGTGACTATGATTCGAGAATACCTCATGCGGGTCCGAGGACCTATGCGAGCTACGAGTTCGGGTTAGTGTGCGGGGTTATACCTCATGCGGTCTATGTGGCCACGCGATCGCGAGTCGGGGCGATGCGGGAGTAGCTACCCTCGATGCGGGAATACCTCATGCGGGCCTATGCGAGTGGCCTATGCGGGTGCGGGAAGTTCGGGACTAGACGCGCACATTAGATCTGCGCGCGAGTGGCGGCCGATCATGTGGCGGTCTAGACAGATCTCATGATACAGTTTATGACCTTGTTGGTACTGTGGGTTTTAGTAGTCGGCTATGCCTTCGTACTTACCCCGTACGGTTTTATTATGACACAGGTGGGACCTGGTGTTCATATGTATTCCTTGGTGCTTTTATATCATAGACTGCCGGCAGTGAGGAAGGTATTCCACGGGCATGATTGATGTTGTGGGCGTGAGACCCATAGTTATATTTTGAGTGATGACTTTGAGGGCGTGAGTCCCTGACCTGACTGCTTATTTATTGTGAACGGTAGTTTGGTTATCATACATGTCTCCTGCTTTATATAGACTACTATGATTTCATTTACAGTATTTTCAGTTTCACATACTTGGTACCTGTTGTACTGACCTCCTTCGGGGGGCTGCGTTCATGCCGCAGGTAGAGGTACACCAGTGTTGATCCTCGCTCTTAGGGTCACAGTTCAGCGTTTGGGAAGCTCCGTTTCTCCGTAGGCTTATCTTGGGTATAGTCCTGTCGTTGTAGTACTTACATTCGGGGTATGGCGGCCCCGTCGCCATTGTTGTTATATCATTCTTAAGTGCATGTAATCTTGTTGTGGCGGGGTTGGTAAAGGGATATCGCTCAAGTTTATATATATATATATCGAAAGGCAACTTTTCTCAGATAAACTGTTTTATTTCATGTCTTGTTTTATATTCACGATTACTACGATGTATGTCTACTTGGTGCGGGGTAAGGCACGATCACGCCCGTTCGGTCGTGACATCGTGACACCGGCTTAGCTAATCGGACACTTAAGAAGAAACTAAACTAAATGCAAGTAATGTATTCAAATAAAGCACACACATGACTAAGTTTAAAACATACGGACCCGAGACTAGATAATCTAGAGCAGGAAAGAAGAAGACAAATGTGGTTATTCATTGATGTGGGTAAAACAGTGGGAGGTTTCGATAATTTCAGATAAGGAAACATCCTTGAAGTAGTTTACCACTTCAACAAATATGAGATAATACCAACATATTTAATTTATTTCTGGGCTCAATCTATGACTAAGTGATGTGACAAACAATACAAGACATTTAATCAACCGAATATAATCCTTAGACAATAAACATGCTTTTGAGCATTCAAACGAGTCCAAACAGTTCATAACGACACACAATACATCGCGACATCACTACAGATTTGAGCGACGACTAGATTAAGCTAAACACCATTTTCCAAGAAAACACAAACACGTATACGGAACATGCAACGTGAATTGAACAACAGAATGTTAAAAGAAATGAATTTACCTTCTCCGGGCAGCGAACTGAGGCAGCGTATCAAGTCGTCGATCCCCTCGGAGGATTAATTGTAATGCGATTAAAAGGGGCAAAGCTCTTGTTTTGAGAATGCTTGTCGATTTGCGACTGATCTCGTTCTTCAATTATTTTCTAAAATTTTGATTCTCGATGCTTATTGTTGGTGTTTTTACCCCATTCGAATATGTAGATTCGGGCTGATTTTTGGGTCGATGTCTCACTGATTTTCGATCGATGAAGGCTTATTTTTACTCTATTTTTCTCGTGATAGCTTCACTGATCTGCCTCCCTATAATGTGCCAATCGATTGGTATTTATAGCATGATTTAGGTTTTTGGGTTATGGTAAGTTTTGGTGTAAGGCAAGTCCCGATTTTGGTACTTATTTGTTACGATTTTAGTGTCATTTGGGTCTTGATTCGGTTCGATTTTTATGGTAAGAACAGAGGTGCCGATTTTTAGTGATATGGTAGTTGATTTGTGAGGTGATTCATCGAATTCTCCGGCGAGAATCCCTGCTGGCGATGGGTGTGCGAGGTGCGGCGTTTTTTAGGGTTATTGTTTTGTGTTTGGACGACGGGGGAGATAAAGGGCTGAGGGGAGTGGGCCGCGGGTTTTGGGTAGTTGGGCTGGGCGAAATAATAGGTTTTGGGCTTGTGGGTTATTAGATTTAGGAGTTAAACTTATTAATGTTAGTTTTAGATGTCTTATTAGTGTATTAATTTTAATGTTAGATTTTAATTAGTGGTAAATAAATGGGGTTTAGGTTAGTATTATAATATGACTTTAGATGCTTTATTAGTTTTGGCTCGGGTTTAAATTATTAAAATAATAATAAATGCGGGCGTGTTATTAGTGCTTAATGTTTTATAATGCGATGCCGTTATTAAAATCTTATTGAATGAAATTGCTTTGGATATTAATAAATGTGAATATAATTTTAAGGAATGCTTGATGTGACACTATTATTAAATTATTTATTTATTTATTTACGTATTTATTATTATTAGAATTATTAGGGCTTAAATTATGAATAATATTTATGCGAATGCGGACGCGAGACTAAAAAAAATGCTTAATATTCTACGCAAAACGCGGTGCCATTATTAAATCACTTATTTATGTGTGTATTAATGTTTTATTGTTGCATTTTATTATTATGAAATTGGTAAAATTATTTAAAAATATTAGTGTAATTTTATAGTTAATGATTGGACGAGAGGGTCAAAATTGGGTGTCAACAGAGCTTATAAAGTTCGGAATGAAATTCATGAACGAATTACGAAACTAGAGAATAGAAGTTCTGCAACTATTCAAGGAAATAAGCTTAACTACATTTCTGAGGCAATTCTTAACATTGTAAAAGAATGTGGCGTAGAGAGAATTATTAACATTTCCAAACGTAGAGAGTTAGCCTCACATACCTTAACTTCCTGCTCTTGAGTATAATACAATATTTATCGCTTCCTTTCGACTTTAATCTATATCAATATATGTCAATAGAATCAACATTAGCAAAAATTCTCATATTTTTTATCATCTAGGCATTTTATCAAACACTTGGTGGGCGTAAAGCTTCATAGCCCTTATTAATGGCGTTTCTACACACTATTTCCTAATCTCTTATTTATAGGTGATTCTACAATCTCAAATAAAGATAATAATCACTATACTTCATCACCCATAAGATAGCAACAACCCTAAGTCAACAATCCAAACATATAATCGTTCGTGCTTCTCTTATATCATACCCATCCACGTATATCTTATGAACTTCTAGTCTATAATTATCAATTCAAAGGAAAGTCTTACATAGATTAATCACTCCAAAACACTCAATGAAGAATTCAACTTTGGAGGAGAATCCCAAAAATATGAACTTGAATCCTTGAAAAGGATTTTCTTGAAAACATTAGGATTGTAGAGTAGAATCTTGTTAATAATTTGAATAAGGGTGTTAATCTTTGTTAATACTATAGATAATACTTGGGGTTTGAAGAAGAACTCACCTTAGGAGGTTTGAGGAAGTTCTATGGTCTTTTCTCCTCAAAAAGTCGACCAAAAACGAAGTGGAATGAATAATTTTTGAAAATTTCACGATCTGTACTTTTATAGCCACACGTGACCTACGGCGTAAGCTGTGAACCGCAGGTGTGACCTGCAAACCACAGATCAAACGCCATTACGACAACAACATTCAGGTTTTAGTGTGCGATCTGCGTTTCGCAGGTTGCATCGCAGCCTGAATCACAGGTTCGTAAAATAGCCAAAACATTTTACTTACAGGTCCGTTTGAGCTCCACCATCTATCGTTGGAAAGTTATTTCAACGATCTACAATTTCATGAAGGATGTTTTCTAAAATTCCAAATGGACTTTCACTAAATTAGGTTGGAAAACAGACCTATAGAAAATTTAGTCGATTCTATCAAATTTTATGCACATCACTATTCGTATTGATTTCAAAACAACTATTTTCACCCAAACTCATCCTGATGGGACTTCATATGGATAAAATGTCATGTTAATACCCATTTAATATATTCACGCCTAACCCGAATTTATGGGGTGTTACATTAGAACTATTAAATCTAAAATATTAATTAAATTTTGCACCACCCCTAATATTCTTAAGTAACGATGTCTATAAAAAGTTTAATTATGTCAAAATAATTAAAGAAATACAAAATTATAAATTTATTAGAATAAATAATAATAATTAAATTAACAGTTTGGTAACTTAATTAAGATTATTGAATGAATTTTAGTTTTAAACTAATATGTACATGACCAAAACGAGCCAATCGAACTGAGTCGAGCCAACTCACCGAGCTCGGCTTTACCTCGGCTCTTTTCCAGGCCTACTTGTAGGCCAACCATACATCACTTTCTATTTTACAAACAAATGGCACCCAATCGAAGTAGTTCGCGCTAAGGAGACCACGAAATCAGGCATTTGACAAACACACACAAAAATAGAGATAAGAGCTCTATATTGAACTTCGTCAGGCAAAAATAGAAGATGCATGAAAGATGAACTAATGGTGAGTTTCTATTTACTTCTCTAAATAAAAGAAGTTTCTATTGCACTATTGGTTTTGATTGCTCTTAAACAGATATACTAGGACGTTTTAGTAGTATCATTTTTATGTTGGTGCAGGTGGTGCATGAACAGCGCGGCAAGGGGGCTGCTCATTCAAGAAGGGGCATAATTGCTTAGCTAAGTTTAAATTTTCATAATACATGCAACTAAGGCGTTATATCTTTAATTAGGTAAGCTGAATTGCTACTAAATTATTCGATCGTAAGTAGTTGTTGGCCTTCTGACAGATTTATCTATCTGTAATATTTTAGGCATGCATATATGTAACATGAATGACAAATTTTGTCTACAATTTCTACAATGATGCACCACATACTGCAAAACCTTGCATAATATATTAGGTAACAAAATACAATCAATTTTCTGCAACTCTTTCTCCACTCCAAAAGAAATGAAAATACCACAAGAAGCCCCAAAACTCCAATATCACTAACATTTGAACCTACTTTAAAATATATATTACACATTGTTAATGATAGCACACGGTAATTATGGGGTCAATCTCATAATTACCTCCATTCACTACTATTAATTGATTATGTAATATTGTGTAATTAAGTAGCATCTTATATTTTAGGTAAATTAGATTAGTCTTCCATAAGACGAAGGATATTATACTTGTATATATTGTATTATTTAAAAGAAGATAAATCAAGAGATTAATTTACAATATGGTATCAGGAGCCTAAAATTATTTGCCCTAAAATTCATTCCTTTTTTTCTCGGCTAACTTCTCCAAGCTGTCATCAATATTCCTTCTTTTTCATTCTATTTAGTTGTTTCTCGACGAAAATCCATACCAAACCCAAAATCATAAAATCGCCACTTTCACTCTCTAAACATCAATCTCTACTTCTTTTCTTCCCTAGGGCTTGATTTGTACATGTAGTTACAGGCACACTTTAGATATTTGTCCTGGTCATTTCTCGTGTATCGGCAGGCTCTGGTAGATAGCTTAAGATACTTGCCCCTGTCATATCTCGCGAGACGGTAGGCTCTGGTACGTTGGCTTAAGATACTTGCCCCGGTCAGTTGTGTGACGCAGGTTGGATCTGGTAGTTGGCTTCCGTACTTGGCCCGTAAAGTTTTATGATGCATGCTGGATCTGGTAGTTAGCTCTTCTACTTGGCCCGATCGGTTTTATGACGTAGGCGGGATTTAGTGTTCAGGTACACATATGGGTGTTGTTTTACATCATGGACTGCCGGCAGTGAGGAAGGAGTTCCACGGGCATGATTGATATTGTGGGCGTGAGACCCATGGTTATATGTGAGTAATGCTTTTGAGGCATGATCCACGACTTGACATCGCTATATATTGTGAAATGGTCTTTTAAAAGGATGAAATGTGATTTCATTACGCATTTTGATTTCACATACTTGGTACATGTTGTACTGACATCCTTCGGAGGGCTGCGTTCATGCCGCAGGTAGAGGTACACCGGTTGTTGATCCTCGCTCATAGGATCACGGTTCTACGTATTTGGGAAGCTCCGTTTCTCTAGAGGCTTATCTTTTGGTGTGGTTCCCTGTCATTGTAGGTACTTGTACATTCAGGGGTATGGCGGGGCCCTGTCCCATCATAGTTGTTATATCAAACTCTTAGAGGTCTGTAGTCATGTTATGAGTTGGTTTTGAAAGGGATGTAACTGTTCGGGTTTTGATATATATGCAGAAAGGTGACCGTATTGGTTAGCCTGTTTCTTATTTTATATTGTTCCATGTCTATGAGTTTTATTCCGCTGGTTTTTCTCTGATGTATTATCACTAGGGTGCCCGGGGTAAGGCACCAGTCGCGGGCCCGAGGTCGGGTCGTGACAAAAGTGGTATCAGAGCAGTTAATCCTCAGAAAGTGTCTACAGACCGTATCTAGTAGAGTCTTGATTATCAGCGTGTTGTGCACCACACCTATAATCTGGAGGCTACAGGATATTTAGGATTGGTTTCCATTCTTCTCACTCTGAGATCGTGCGATAGAGCTGTGTATAAGTTGGACTCCCTCTGACGTATTCTTATGTACCAGTTATGCCTCCACGCAAGGCAACCAGGGCCCAGAAGGGCAAGACAGCAGAGGGAGCTTCTAGTAGAACACAGAGGGTTACGAGGCACAGGCCCAGTCATTACCTGAGGTAGTACTTCAGACGACGAGTTCTACGACGCCGCCAGCCCCAGGAGAGTTTAGAGCAGCAGCGGTCTCTACTGAGGCCACAGTACCTGAGCCTCCAGTCCCACGGCCAGGAACAGAGGATATGGGTTACAAGGAGATGGCCCAGTTACTAGCTAGGATTGTGGCGAGGCATGAGGACAGACGGGAGCCGGTAGTGCCGATGGCGCACCCCAGAACCGATAGTATGAGGCTTCGGGACTTCTTGAGTTGCAGTCCACCAGAGTTCTATGGATCGAGAAATGAGGAAGATCCTCAGGAGTTTATTCGACAGCTGCAGCGGATCATGAAAGTGATCAAGGCCTCAGAGGCAGAGTCAGTGGTATTGTTCTCATCGGTTGCGTGATATTGCAGTCAACTGGTATGATTCATGGGAACTGTCCCGGGGGGAGCATGCGCTTCCACCTGGTTGGGACGAGTTCTCAGAGGCATTTCTTAGCCACTTCTTGCCTCCACAGATGAGGAGAGCCCGGGTGGATAGGTTTATGATGTTGAGACAGAATGGCGACGTTCGGAGTACAACATAGAGTTCGACTCATTAGCTCGGTATGCCCCCACTCTAGTGGCAGACATGAAGGATAGAGTGCACCGATATGTCACGGGACTTGATGATTATCTAGCAGAGGGTTGTACGGGAGTAGCTCTTCAGTCGGGCATGGACATTGCCCGCATACAGGCTTATGCACAGGGGACTGAGGAACGTAGAGGTCGACGAAATGACCGAGATCAGCATAAGAGGGCCAAGACAGCAGGGTCCTTTGGTAACTTTCGAGGCGGACCGCCTCAGCAGCAGGCTAGTTATGCGCCTCCGCCAGTACAGAGTGGTCCTCCACAGTCTTCAGGACGTCCGAGGCATTCAGGAGCAGGTCAGGGCTCCAAGGGTTCAGGTTTTCAGGAGAGTAGGGGTGTTAGCCAGATGAAGCCACCCCTACCTCGGTGTGGCCAATGTGGTAGCCCCCCATGCGGGGGAGTGTCATGGTGTTCAGAGAGCTTGTTTTACCTGCGGCCGGCAGGGCCATTTTGCGAGGAATTGTCCGACCAGAGGTAGCGCAGATGTTAAGACTCATCCTTCGGGATCGGTGGCTGGTTCATCGCCTTCTATAGATATGCACCCTGCAGGGCAGGACTATGATTAGAGCGACGAAGGGAAAGTGAAGCAATAGTTACAGGTATATCTTTAACCCTCTAGAGACTAGTATGCGTTCATAAGATGATTGTATGTTAAGTGTTATGTTGGGATAATATATGTGTTTAAGACACCTGGTTAGAAGGAAAGGTAAGTTTAGGTGCCTGGAAATTGTGAGCCTTAGAATTTTGATAACCGTTGAGGCCTTAGATGCAAGGTCGTCTTAAGTGAAAGACTTTACAGTTGATCTTGGTCGGAGTACATAGTATACGTGGAGTATATTAGTGTGATAAGTCCATGAGTGGTGTGAAATAAAAGTGGGTAGTTAAGCTAAGAAGACCACCAGGCTTTCATAACTTGAATAGTGAGATTTGTTCCGGACAGGAATGAGAATTTAGTGCGATAATGGGTCAGGTTGAGGACCAATCGCGGGTCAACCCGCAACTCGGATTGGAGTGGGGTAAGTTTGAGGTGGTCCCACTAGTTGATAGGGTCACGAGTGTGCAAGGCCCAAGTTTAGGTAAGCATTGTACGAGTTCGTAGACGCGTTCAACCAGAACCGGGTCGTGAAGGCCGAGAATGGCCTTAAAGGAAATTGAAGCTTGTCTATTGACCAAGTTTGGAGGTAGTGTTACACCCCGGAATTCCAGGATATATTTTTAAGGACGTACGTAAGTACTCAAAATGTTGAGATTAGAGACTTGTAAAAATTTATCGGAATTTCGGAATTGTCGGAAAACGTAATATTATGACGAATAGGAGGGCGACACGTGTCACCCCCCCCCCTTATGTTGCCTTGGATGAAATTAGGCATGGGCAAAAGGGTCATTTGACCATTGTTAGGAAGACAAGTCTTGCAAGTAGTAAAGCTTGACAATGTTGACTTAGTCAATGGGACCACATGTCTTGATATTTAAAAGAACTTCATCCAAGCCACCCATTTGTTCTAATCTTGACCCTCCATTATGTTATATATGTATACTAGTACCAAGACTAGTTCCCACACTTAGTCATTTTTCATGAAATCTTGAAGAACTCTTGTGAGGCTCTCGGGTTTGGGGTCCAAGGAACAAGAAATTTTTTCAATTTTTGTCCAATAATCCCCATACTTTAAATCAAGGTTCCTAAGGGTATTGTAAGTGTATCTCAATAGAAAGATCCCGGAAAAATGGTGTTTTCATATTAGTCGCAAGGCAAAAACCTAAGGAGTTATTCAACTTTGAAGTTAGAACTTGAAGAGAAGTTCTTCATAAGCTTCTAAGGGTTGCTTGGAGTGGATTGGAACGTCGAAAGGAGGAGCTAAAGTTGCTAAGGATCGACTTGTAATCTTGGACCATATTTGGGCTAAATGAGGTATAATCTTCGTCTTACTTTTGTAATTGAAGATTCCATGTTATTATAAGTTAGAAATGATCATGTGATATGTGTTATGAAGATTGATAAGTGTTATGGAAATTTGGAAGCTCAAATCCGAAAATGACATGTTAAGCCATTTGAAATTGAAATACAATTTGGTCGATAATTAGAATCGTCGCATGTTTACCTACTTGAGGATTGTAGTAGTTATAATCAATTGCGGCTAGATAACATGTTATATTAAACCACTTGGATTGAAAAGGGATTGGAAACGAATTTGTATTGTTGTCCCTATTTTTGCCGAATGGACCTTATATGTTGGACTAGTTTGATATTTATTGTGGGGCGGAATTTTACACGTCTTGATTAAGCGTGTAATCCCCTATTGTTAACTACTTTGTTGAGCCTTAAATGTGGCGTGTTTGGTTATTGAATTCGGCCTTGAAAAAGGTGGCAAAGTATGTAGAAACAAAGGAAGTGATGTCCGATTTTTCGTAGAATTTAGTGACTTTGCACTTGGAATATTCTACGTTTGAAGTAAGAAGTTAATAGACGTACTATGGTCATTATAGGTTGACATACTACGTACGGCGTATTGGACTTAGCAAGTGGATTAAACCGAAGAGGTATGTGGAACTTTCTTATCTCTTGAGCATGAATAAGTTGTAAATGTATAGTACGGTAGACGTACAAGATTTTGACAATCTAGTCCATTTGATATCCTTGGCTTATTTTAAGAATGTCCAAGTTGGTTGAGTTAGGGAATTAACTCACTTGTTTATATATTAAGGATATCTTGGTTTTCAAAAGTAAAGAGACTTTAAGTATGTTGAAAGTATTTTTAATACTTGTTTTGTTGGAAAGTTTAAGCCTCTTGGTTATAAGGAAGAATGTAAGTTTCTAAGGTATAAAGCTAGTATAACTGCTTTATGGGAAGTTGGTTATAATAGCTTTATGGAAGGTTAAAAAGAGGGATTTACTCTAAGTAATTTAAGTATGATAAATGACTTGAAATAATGAAAGGCAAATTGATTTAAAGGCATCAATTACTTAAAGTTTTAAAAGAAAGAAGTCACTTGATTTAGAAGCCTATAATTGTATTTCTAAAAGGTATTGTGACTTGTCTTGAAAAGTAGTTTTGACTTGATACTATGGCTACTAGTATCTTGGAAGTTTTATATGAAAAAGAGTCATTTTAAAAGAGTGGAAGTATGTAGTACCTTGGGTTAAATTCCCGGATTTTTATAAAAGACATGTTAGTGCCTTAAGTAAACTAAAATGAGAGTGTATATGAACAAGAATAATAAGAAGTTAGGGGATTTCTTAACTTGCTTATATATTGTATGATAAGCCGGTAGTGCTTATGTTATGTATGATAGCCGGTTTGTGCTAGTGGTATATTATTCATTACGGGGTCATTCCCCGGGTTTGTGGCATTTGCATATTCCGTGGATTTACTACCCACGATGCTAGGAATATCTCATGCGAGTCCGTAAGGACTTATGCGGGTGAAATAGTCCCATGCGGGCGGATCTGACCTATGCGAGGAATACCTCACGCGAGTCGTAAGGGCTTATGCGGGTGAAATAGTCCCGTGCGCGGATCGACTATCACGAGGAATACCTCATGCGAGTCCGTAAGGGCTTATGCGGGTGAAATAGTCCCATGCGGGCGGATACAGCCTATGTGAGGAATACCTCATGCGGGTCCACACGACCTATGCGGGTGAAATAGTCCCAGGAGTAGGATTGCTTAATGATACTGCGGGCAAGTGGTCCTGCTTTGATCGTGAGCTCCCTATTTTTATGTTGTAAGTATACTCTTGATTACTCTCATTGTTAGTAAGGCAAAATGTACTGTTAATTGAGCTATCATACATGTCTCCATTTTTATTATAGACTTATGATTTCATTACAGTACTTTCAGTTCCACATATTTGGTACATGTTGTACTGACCTCCTTCAGTTTGTGTTCATGTCGCAGTGAAGTCATGTTGTTGATCCTCACTCTTAGGATCACTGTTCAGCTATTGAGAAGCTCCTTTATTTCGGAGGCTTATCCCTGGTATTGTCAGTTGTTGTACATTCAGGGGTATGGCGGGGCCCTGTCCCGCCAAAGTTGTTATTCTTAGAGGTCTGTAGTCACATTTGTGGATTGGGTTGTAAAGAAAAAAAAATGTACTGTTTTATTACGTATATTCTACAGAAGGTGGCCTTATCGGCTAGCCTGTTGTTATTTTATGTTTAAGCATTTTATAAGTTGTGTATATTCCGCTGCTATTCTCTGATGTATACCGAAAGGGGTGCCGTGTAGGGCACGATCGCGAGCAGGGTCGGGTCGTGACAAAAGTGGTATCGAGCGATTAGTCCTCGGAAAGTGTCTGATGCCCGTGTCTAGTAGAGTCTTGATTATCGATGTGTTGTGCACCACATCTATAATCAGGAGGCTGCAGGACATTTAGGATTGGTTTCCATTCTTCTCACTCTGAGATCGTGCGATAGAGCTGTGTGGTTAGGGTCGTCTCTCCCTAACAAGTTATGTTGTTTGCAGCTACGAGAAAGGCAGCAGTGACCCAGGAAAGATGATGTGGATTGCGTATCCAGGATGGTAATGTTGTAGTATAGTTGGTATTGGGACATACAGCTATACGGATTTATGTATGAGGGTCGGACGCGTGTTTCCTAGAATGGTTTTAGGTTACCAGGATTTGGTAAGGACTAAATAAATACCGGAAAGGTATGAAACAATTTAAGGAATTCTCATCAAGGTTTTACGTACTAATTTGAGATAATTAGGTGATGATGAGTTGTGTGAGAATGTATGGACCCTTAAAGAGGTTATAATTAAGGGACTTAATGGAAGACTATGTTAATAGATTGAGCTACGTAGTATGATTAAGAAAATGGTACGGATGAGATCCGTATGGCGTAAGTATGGTTGTTGTGGTCAAGACAACACGATTGTGGTATTACGATAAGTTTTGTACCCGTTTACGGTGGGACTGATAAGGTAGGCATGGAGCATGGAAATTGCGAGCTTAAGAATGTGATAACCACCGAGACCTTTGGTATATAAGGCCTTCTCGGGTAGTGAAAAGTTAAGTCAGACCAAGGGTAAGAGTTAAATACGACGCCGAGTCGGGTTGAGGACCTATTAAGGGTCGCCCCATAGCTTGAAATGGAATGGGATCAGTTGGTAGTAGTCGCCACGTGGCGAGTCACGAGTGCAAGGCCCAAGTTTAGTTAATCATTTTACGGGTTCGTAGACGCGTTCCACCGGAACCAGGTTGAGAGAGCCGGAAATGGCCTTAAGTTGTTTAGAATAGTAACTCCAAAGATTGGAGGCCCGAATCAGTATGAAGGCTATGTACGTACGCTACAATAAGTTTGGAAGTACGGGAAGAGAATGCGACCGATGAAAGAGAGCAACCAAGTGTAAAGAAATGGAACACGAATCCATGAGGACCTTTCGGTGACTACACGTGAGTGTTGGGTGGTAGCCGGCGGGTAGATAATAATTACGGTGAGCGATACGATCGTTGGACCCTAGCAGACCTAGCGGTATTGCCAATGACGTTGAGGTCCTTATGAGTACGGGATAGTTGGCCTCTTGTTATGCCAACGTTGACTGCAGAGAGAGATTGACTCGATTCCAGTTTTCTGATAAGCTGATTATCCAGGGTAAAGGAGGAGAAGTGGTAGTAACCAGTGAATTATCCTTCCTTCTTTGACATTGATGATTTTAATAAGTCTGTGTGACTTGTTCATGAAAGGTAAATTGACGCAGAAAGTAAGTAATAATTGAATTTGAAGGAATTTATGTTAAGTGCCCTTGGAGGTACTTGGAGTTGGTTTGGTGTGGCGGTCAGGGCCACGACCTTCCGGATAATTTCAGGAAAATGTGCAAGGCAAAAATAAGTATGAGTGCTGCCGGCGGAAAGCTGAGGGCATCTTTGGTAGGTTTTGAAAATCTACATGACTTTAAGGCGGTGCGTGATGATTAGATATTTACTGGACCGCAAGAGGACCCTGTGATAAGTTCTCTCCCCCACGTAAGGACAGTTTTACGTATTATGTGGTTATGTGTACCCATGTTGCTAGACGAAGGATATGAGGTAGTAAGGTTCTCGATCGACGTCATGCCATGTTCTGATTGTAGATAACCGGAAAAGTGTTGTGTTGGGGTAATTAAGAACGACGCATCTGAATTGGTCGAGGAAGTATCGTAAAGATATAAATGCAGGTTGTACGCTTGTATGAAACTGTACGATTGTGAATCAAGATAGGAATACTTTTGCTAATAATAAGCATAAGGTAAGGTTATGACCAGAATCATAAAAGAAAATACGACTATGGTTATGTAAGTTGCACGAGATATGACTACCCCAGACTAGTGTAAAGACCATTAGTAAATAATGGGCAGTAAAAACACCTCGAGGGAAGGTGGTAGCATCTCTACTGACGAGAAAGATAGTAAGGAAATACGGAGGGGTAAGGGACCCCAGGATAACTTGAAATGAATTATAAAGGAAAGACGAGTAGACACTCAAACGATAAGAAATTTTGACAAGTCATTAGATTATGTAATACCATGAATTGAGGTTGAACACCTGGCTATAAGCTCTACGAGCGGGGAGGAAATAATCGGGTTACTACTTGACGAGATCAAGGAAATCTCCCCCCCCCCCTAAATTGTGATTGACAAGAAGTCTTAGCCAGGAGGCAAGCAAAAGAATCAAATCTAAGTTAATGACCAAGTTTGGTTGCAACAGAGAAAAGGAAACAGGAACCATAATTGAGATTAAGGGACACCCGAATATTTCGCAAGAATGTGAAAGGTTTCCAGTTATTGGAAGATAAGTCGACTCGACTACAGTTCTAACTCCTCCTGAAAGACTAGAGGGTTAGGTTATTATGTTAACACGTTAGGTGTTGGGCTAGGTTGTGTCTTGTGCAACAGATGGGGATAGAGCCTATGTTTTCCCGGTAGTTAGGGAAGCAGGAAAGGAAATTACACCACTCCCGATTTAGAGATGGCGGCAGTTAAATCATGCCTTGAAGATTTGGGGGCATGACGTATATATAGACTTCATGTGGATATTTGTGCAGACCACAAAGCCTCCGTATATCTGCATCGAGGCGATGGAAATTTGCGACAGCGATGGTGGTTAGAGTTATTCAAGGATTGTGATATCGATATCATATACCACCCATGGAAAGCCAAGCGATTCTGTATACTCTTTGTCGTGGATCTAGGGTAGTCGCGGATGGCAGCCGGATAGACGGGGCGTGGTCCGTAAGATTCATCGACTCGGCCGAGGTTCGATTATTTGTTTCAAGCTTAATGAAGTTTAGATCAGAGTTTGCCGAGTCTTAGTCGTTGAGGAGGTAAAGATCGACAATTTGAGGATCTAGTTATGATCTGATATCAGTGCAGCTCTCAGAAGAGAAGAGCTCTGTTTGTGTAGCACCGGATGGGTGTCTTTGTGAGATGAGATAGATTGCGTGTACCCGATGCAGTGAGAACTAGTCAATGAGTCTTAGGAGGCACACAGTGCTTATTGCTCCAACTGTTCGGGGTCGGCTAAGTTGTGTCGTGACCTCATATGTTGGTATTGGTAAGATGGCCCGAAGTGGGACGTAGCAGAGTTGTTGCTTAATGTCCGAATTAGTAGCAGGTCAAGGTTGAACACGAAGCCAGTGGGCTGTGCGGTGAATTAGATCCCGACTTAGATATGGGAGGTAATTAATATGGATCTTGTTACATGGTGGCATCGTACTCGGAGGAAGTGCGACTCCCTGGGGGTCATGGTAAATGGGCTGGCGAAACCAGTCGTGTTCTTCCGGATTGGGACTACTTACTCGGCTGAGGTTTATGCTAGTTTGTTTAGCAGGGGGATTGTGAGACTGCACGGGGTTCCTACGTTATGATGTCGAGCGGATGAGCTCGATTCTGAATAACTTCGAGGTTCTTGAAGGGATTAGGAACACAGGTGAGTCTCAGTGTTGCATTACACCCTCAGACCGACGGACAGGCAGAGCATACTATCCAGGTACTTGAGGATAGGTGGCGGGCCTGTGTTCTTGAGTTCAGAGATAGCTGGGAGGGTTAACTGCCTCTTGATTGAGTTACGTGCGATAAAAGATACCCTTCCGCTTTTGGATGGCCTGTATGAGGCCTTGTATGTAGAAAGTGTAGATCGCGGTTGGTTGGTTCGACGTGGCGAGGTTCGATTATTTGGTCGGACTTGATTCACGGCTGCGGATAAGGCGAAGCTTATCCAGGAAAGATTATGAGTAAGGTCAGAGTCAGCAGAAGCTTTATGCAGATAACCGACGTTGACACATGGGGTTCATGTTGACATTTTAGTATGAGCATTGTTGTGTGGCCACGTGTGGAATTATTGGTAGGTAGGGGTTGTAAGGAGACTATGCCGCTACCTTTAAGTTTGACTCCCAAAAGAACATTCGGGGACGAATGTTTCTAAGGGGGGAAGAATGTTACACCCCGGAATTCCAGGATATGTTTTTAAGGACGTACGTAAGTACTCAAAATGTTGAGATTAGAGACTTGTAAAAATTTATCGGAATTTCGGAATTGTCGGAAAACGTAATATTATGACGAATAGGAGGGCGACACGTGTCACCCCCCCTTATGTTGCCTTGGATGAAATTAGGCATGGGCAAAAGGGTCATTTGACCATTGTTAGGAAGACAAGTCTTGCAAGTAGTAAAGCTTGACAATGTTGACTTAGTCAATGGGACAACATGTCTTGATATTTAAAAGAACTTCATCCAAGCCACCCATTTGTTCTAATCTTGACCCTCCATTATGTTATATATGTATACTAGTAGCAAGACTAGTTTCCACACTTAGTCATTTTTCATGAAATCTTGAAGAACTCTTGTGAGGCTCTCGGGTTTGGGGTCCAAGGAACAAGAATTTTTTTCAATTTTTGTCCAATAATCCCCATACTTTAAATCAAGGTTCCTAAGGGTATTGTAAGTGTATCTCAATAGAAAGATCCCGGAAAAATGGTGTTTTCGTATTAGTCGCAAGGCAAAAACCTAAGGAGTTATTCAACTTTGAAGTTAGAACTTGAAGAGAAGTTCTTCATAAGCTTCTAAGGGTTGCTTGGAGTGGATTGGAACGTCGAAAGGAGGAGCTAAAGTTGCTAAGGATCGACTTGTAATCTTGGACCATATTTGGGCTAAATGAGGTATAATCTTCGTCTTACTTTTGTAATTGAAGATTCCATGTTATTATAAGTTAGAAATGATCATGTGATATGTGTTATGAAGATTGATAAGTGTTATGGAAATTTGGAAGCTCAAATCCGAAAATGACATGTTAAGCCATTTGAAATTGAAATACAATTTGGTCGATAATTAGAATCGTCGCATGTTTACCTACTTGAGGATTGTAGTAGTTATAATCAATTGCGGCTAGATAACATGTTATATTAAACCACTTGGATTGAAAAGGGATTGGAAACGAATTTGTATTGTTGTCCCTATTTTTGCCGAATGGACCTTATATGTTGGACTAGTTTGATATTTATTGTGGGGCGGAATTTTACACGTCTTGATTAAGCGTGTAATCCCATATTGTTAACTACTTTGTTGAGCCTTAAATGTGGCGTGTTTGGTTATTGAATTCGGCCTTGAAAAAGGTGGCAAAGTATGTAGAAACAAAGGAAGTGCTGTCCGATTTTTCGTAGAATTTAGTGACTTTGCACTTGGAATATTCTACGTTTGAAGTAAGAAGTTAATAGACGTACTATGGTCATTATAGGTTGACATACTACGTACGGCGTATTGGACTTAGCAAGTGGATTAAACCGAAGAGGTATGTGGAACTTTCTTATCTCTTGAGCATGAATAAGTTGTAAATGTATAGTACGGTAGACGTACAAGATTTTGACAATCTAGTCCATTTGATATCCTTGGCTTATTTTAAGAATGTCCAAGTTGGTTGAGTTAGGGAATTAACTCACTTGTTTATATATTAAGGATATCTTGGTTTTCAAAAGTAAAGAGACTTTAAGTATGTTGAAAGTATTTTTAATACTTGTTTTGTTGGAAAGTTTAAGCCTCTTGGTTATAAGGAAGAATGTAAGTTTCTAAGGTATAAAGCTAGTATAACTGCTTTATGGGAAGTTGGTTATAATAGCTTTATGGAAGGTTAAAAAGAGGGATTTACTCTAAGTAATTTAAGTATGATAAATGACTTGAAATAATGAAAGGCAAATTGATTTAAAGGCATCAATTACTTAAAGTTTTAAAAGAAAGAAGTCACTTGATTTAGAAGCCTATAATTGTATTTCTAAAAGGTATTGTGACTTGTCTTGAAAAGTAGTTTTGACTTGATACTATGACTACTAGTATCTTGGAAGTTTTATATGAAAAAGAGTCATTTTAAAAGAGTGGAAGTATGTAGTACCTTGGGTTAAATTCCCGGATTTTTATAAAAGACATGTTAGTGCCTTAAGTAAACTAAAATGAGAGTGTATATGAACAAGAATAATAAGAAGGTAGGGGAATTATAAACTTGCTTATATATTGTATGATAAGCGGTAGTGCTTATGTTATGTATGATAGCGGTTTGTGCTAGTGGTATATTATTCATTACTGGTCATTCCCCGGGTTTGTGGCATTTGCATATTCCGTGGATTTACTACCCACGATGCTAGGAATATCTCATGCGAGTCCGTAAGGACTTATGCGGGTGAAATAGTCTCATGCGGGCGGATACAGCCTATGCGAGGAATACCTCATGCGAGTCCGTAAGGGCTTATGCGGGTGAAATAGTCCCATGCGGGCGGATACAGCCTATGCGAGGAATACCTCATGCGAGTCCGTAAGGGCTTATGCGGGTGAAATAGTCCCATGCGGGCGGATACAGCCTATGTGAGGAATACCTCATGCGGGTCCACACGACCTATGCGGGTGAAATAGTCCCAGGAGTAGGATTGTTTAATGATACTGCGGGCAAGTGGTCCTGTTTTGATCGTGAGCTCCCTATTTTATGAGCTCCTATTTTTGTAAGTATACTCTGATTACTCTCATTGTTAGTAAGGCACAATGTCACTTAATTGAGCTATCATACATGTCTCGATTTATTATAGACTTATGATTTCATTACTGATTTCAGCCCACATATTTGGTACATGTTGCGACCTCCTTCGGGCCGTGTTCATGTCGGTAGAAATACGCTGTTGATCCTCACTCTTAGGATCACTGTTACAGTGTTGAAGCTCCTTTATTTCTGGAGGCTTATCCCTGGTATTGTCGGTAGTTGTACATTCAGGGGTATGGCGGGGCCCTGTCCCGCCAGAGTTGTTATTCTTAGAGGTCTGTAGTCACATTTGTGGATTGGGTTGTAAAGAAAAAAAAAATGTACTGTTTTATTACGTATATTCTACAGAAGGTGGTCTTATCGGCTAGCATGTTGTTATTTTATGTTTAAGCATTTTATAAGTTGTGTATGTTCCGCTGCTATTCTCTGATGTATACCGAAAGGGGTGCCCAGGTAGGGCACCGATCGCGTTCGGTCGGGTCGTGACAGTAGTAACTCGAGTTTTGAAACAGGCGATCAAATGTGGTACGTGTACTAGAAAAGAGTTCGTAATGCGAGAACGACGAGTAAGAAAAGAAGCGAGCATGTGTTATTGGAGACTTAGAAGGAACATTCGGGACGAATGTTTCTAAGGGGGGAAGAATGTTACACCCCGTAGTTCCAGAGTATGTATGTAAGGACGTATGTAGGAGAATATAACACTAAGTACGAAAGGGAAGAAAATTTTAAATTTCCGACGGAAAATATTCCGAACCTCGTGAAGGAAAAAAGTTTATTATTGGGAATTGGATTCTCAATTTTGGTATTGGACTTCTTGGAATATTAGAGAATTATGGAATTTTATTTCCAGAATTGGTCATGTGGGGCCCACGGGAAAAATTTACGGTTTTGTGGGGCCCACAATATTTCGAGATTTTTGGCCAAATATAGAGATTTTAGGAGATGAGAAAATTTTGGGCAAATAAGAAACTGACATGTGTCCCTCCCCACTTGTGTAGAAAAGGTGTATGTATATGTATATGTATATGTATGCATACATAGATGAAGACTTGGTCAAGACTCGTTGTTTGCCACGAGGGGGAGGAAGATAAATGTGTGGACAATTGGAGGAAGATATTTGTGAGATATTTGTGTGGACAAGTGGCTTGTGGGACCCACACACACTTGTCCCCAATCTCAACCACACATTTGTTTTGATCCTAGCCCTTGGTTGTCTTATAAATACACACCTTAGGGTTGCAAGACTTCTTCAACACTTAGAGAAATTCCAAGACTTGAAAAATTACTCCCTCCCTTCCTAGTGCTCTCGGCATTTGGCCATGTTCTTGAACAAAAGTTGTCGAAAAATTCTTAAACTCTTAAGTGTTCTTCCTTGATGTGTTATGAAGGTTATTAACCAAGTGTTAGACAAGATTTCACACCCCTAGCCTAAAAGGTACCCCTTGGTCGAATCTTGCAAGGTTTGAAACCTAAAGTGTTCTTCACTTTTTGAAGTTGGATCTTGAAGAAGAGTTGGTTAGGAGCTTCTAAGGGTTACTTGGAGCGGATTGGACCGTAAGGAATAGGAGCTAAACTTTCTACGGATCGACTTTTAGTTCTTGGATTATTTTGGGGTCTTTGAGGTAATGAACTTTGTCCTCTTTGTGAAGTTGGAATTTATATATGTTGGTAGTATATAAATGAGTATGTGATACATGGAAGAAAGATGGAAAAGATTTGGACCTTGCTAAGTTGCTAAAATCGAGAAATTGGCATGCTAGCCATTAAAATGATAAAAATGTTACCTATTACCTGTTGACAATGAATAACAAAGTTGTTATAACTTATATAAAGATTGAAATATAAGTTGGAAGATTAAAGAAGTAATTCCGGCACGCTAGCCGAAAATTGGATAAGTTTGATTGTAGTAGTTGGCCAAGGACACCAACTAATGAACTGTATTTACATTGGACTATATTTACATTGGACTGTTTTTACTTTGGACTAATGGACTGTTTTGGTTATTGTGGGGCAGAATTTTACACGTCCATTTAGGCGTGTAATCCCCTTTAATATTGTTGTGTTGTTGCGCCTTAAATGTGGCATGTTGGTTATTGAATTTCGGGCCTTGAAAAGGTGGAAAAGTACGTAAAAACAGGGGAAGTGCTTCCCGATTTTCCGTAGAATAAGAGACCCTATACTTAGAAATATTCTACGAAGAAATCTAGACGTTGATAGACGTATTTGATTATTATAGGTTGATATTCTACGCGCGGTATATTCGACTTGGCAAGTGGATTAGCCGAAGAGGTATGTGATTCTTCCTATCCTCTTGAGCATGATTGTTGGGAAATATATAGTACAGTAGACGTACGTGTGTTAAATTAATTTGGTTTCATTTTTAATGTCTTTGACTTGACTTCTAAATCTTAAAGGGCTTTGAATTATTCAAAAAAGTTGTGAATCATTATTTGGAAAGAAATTGATACTTGGTTTGAAAAGAATAAGTCCTCTTGGTTTTCCAAATAAATGTAGTTGTTTTGAAATGATTAAAACATAAGTGTTATAATAGCTTTATGGAAAGTTAGTTATAACGACTTGAGGAGGATAAAAGAACGGTTTACTTACTTGATTTTAATGGCCTGGTAAAGATTTTCTAAAGATGTGGTAATTTGGTTTGAAAAGAAAACGTGTTTTGATACTACATGTATTAGTATCGTGTGGTTTTTACGTAAAAAAAGATCTTTTTGAAAGAATTAAAGTATGTAGTACTTTGGGGTTAAAACCCGGATTGTTGGCATAAAATGAAAGTACTTTGAGTTTATAAAAATGGTGAATCAGTCTACATGTTAATGAAAGTCTAAGAGTATGTTAAACTTGCCTATGCTAGTTGTGATAGCCTTTGTTGTGCAAGTGTTGTATTTACTACCGCTGCCTCTCGATGGAGGTAGGTTATCTTGTTGTTTACTTGGACATACCGACGCTGCTGGATGGTCCACGGGTATGCTTCCACTATGAATGTTATCTTGTTATTTCCTTGGACATACTGACACGTTGGGTGGCCCACGGGTATGCTTCCACTATATCGTTCCTTTGGACATACTGACACGCTGGATGGTCCACGAGTATGCTTCCACTATGATTGTTTCATGGCTATACTTACACCGATGAGTGATTCCGGGGGCATGTGGCCATGGTGCGGGTTAAATTCCCGGGTCATGTTATTAGTCCATGGACTAGCTATCCATGAAGTTTGCGCGATGAGTGGTCACGCTTGATTTGTACATGTAGTTACTGACACTTTAGATACTTGTCCCGGTCATTTCGTTCGTATCGGGCTCGTAGATAGCTTAAGATACTTGCCCGCCATATCTCGTGAGACTGAGCTCGCACGTTAACTTAAGATATTTGCCCGTGACAACGACACGTTGGATCGTAGTTGGCTTCCGCATTTGGCCCGTAAAGTTTTATGATGTATCTTTGGATCTACGAGTTGGCTCTTCTACTCGCCCGATCGGTTTTACGCGGCGAGCGGATCTAGTGTTCAGTACACATATGGGTGTTGTTTACATCATGGATCGCCAAGATGAGGAAAGAATTCCAGGCATGATTGATATTGTGGCGTGAGACCCATGGTTATATGTAGTAATGATTTGGAGGGCATGCGTCCCTGACTTGACATGACTGCTTATATATTGTGAAATGGTCTTTTAAAAGGATGAAATGTGATTTCATTACAGTACTTTTCAGTTTCACATACTTGGCCTATCGGCTAGAGCCAAGCTTCGACCGCGTTTATGAGCAGCTCTGGTGCTCGATCTTAGGTCTGAGGTATGGGTCGAATCATGATAAAGAAGGTTCGGTGGTTGTATAATTCCCAAGCAGAAAGTCGTATACTTTAAAAGTAGATGGAGTGATCAGACTGGATAGTAGCAAATGGAAATGAGAATTCATCAAAGATCACATGCCTGGAGATGAAAACACGGCCTGAAGAGGGATCGAAACAGCGAGACCCTTTCTTTTTATGGTTGGGGCTATAACCCAAAAATACACATTGACGAGAACGAGGTTCCAGCTTGTGAGCAGTATAGGGTGCGCTAGGTGGGGATAGCACGCACACCGGGTCCCCATGAACCGCTTTTTAGTATTCATCTTCGCCTTCGCTCGGTTCTAGAAAAGACCTGTTGTGCTCTTACATGGGCCTCGCAACGCCTACGCCAATATATGTACACGTGACCGACTGGGCCTGCGTTCATGGCGCAGTGGGTACACCGTTGTTGATCCTCGCCATAGGATCACCTACCACAGAGTTAGCCCGCTTCTCCGAGGCTTATCTTTTGGTATGGTTCCCTTGTCATTGTAGGTACTTATACATTCGAAGGGCGGCGGCCCCGTCCCATCATAGTTGTTATATCAAACTCTTAGGTTTGTAGTCTTGTTATGAGTTGGGTTTAGGGATGTAATCGTCGGGTTTTGATATATATGCAAAAGGTGACCGTATTGGTTATCCTGCTTATTTTATATTGTTCCATGTCTATGAGTTTTATTCCGCCGGTTTTTCTCTCATGTATTATCACTAGGTGCCCGGGTAAGACAATGACGCGCCCGAGGTCGGTCGTGACAAAAGTGGTATCAGAGCGCTTAATCCGGAAAGTGTCTGAGCACCGTATCTAGTAGAGTCTTGATTATCGGCGTGTTGCGCACCACACCTATAATCGTGAGGCTACGGATATTTAGGATCGTTTCTATTCTTCTCACTCGAGATCGCGCGATGTAGCCGTGTATAAGTTGGACTCCTCCGACGTATTCTTATGTACCGCTTATGCCTCTACGCAAGGCAACCAGGCCCGTAAGGCGCAAACAGAGGGAGCTGCTAGTAGAACACAGAGGGTTACGAGGGCATAAGCCCAATCATTACCTGAGGTAGTGCTTTGATCGGTGTATTTTATATACACTTTTTGAGTAATTTTTAGTTAGTATTTTACTCATTTCATTTATGTTTAGTATAGTATTAGGGTCGTTTTCCTTTCTTTTGTGTCACAGCGGTCAGAAATGGAGAAATGGCGAAAAGGAGATGAAATGAGCATAAATTAGATAGAATTGCACACAAAAGGGCCAAGAATTGAAGTCTAAGAAGTTCCGGGAATTATAGAGGAAATCGATTAAGTCCGGACGAAAAAGACGACGAACGGAATCGCCAGAAAACGCCACCGAGTCATACGCGGCGCTGAAGGCTGGGCGGCGCCAAAGTGCTGAAAGTACCGAGAGTTGCTGATTTTCAGGCCACGCGCTGGGTCATAGGCTGGCGCCGACGCTGGATTTATGAAGTCCGGGCGAATTTGACATGTTTTCAGAATCCTAAAGGAATTATTTTTCCTACCTAAAGGGATAACTTTTCCTACCTTAAAACCCTTACCTAAAAGGATTCTAATAACTTTTCCTACTTACAAATCCTTAACCTTTCACCTAAAGGATTCTTGGTCTATAAATAGTCTCTACATCATTAGAAGAATTCACTCTCCATTCCACCATTCACCACTCTACATCCATCCTTCCACCAATCCATCTTGTAAATATTCCACAACACAACCCTTGGATGCTAGAAGGCTTGGAGACTCATTCTTAAGTATTTTCTTTTCTTTCTTTTAATTTATTTCAGTTTTTAAGTTGGATATTGAATTAGTTCTTGTCATGTCAATGGCTAGGAACTAATTCCTTTATAGGGCTTTCCATGTTAAATCACTAGAAACTTATGTTATGAATTGATGCATGGTTATGGTTATTCTTCTTCTTGTTGAGATTTATCCAATAATTGCTTTGAATGCTTGGTAATTAATTGATCACTAATTATCATTATTTATATGATTTCTAATCAAACTTCGAAAGGAGGAGGTTGTGAATATGTTGTAAGTTGGGTAGACATATTTTGGATTGGGGATGAAAATACCTCAATTACTTGTGTAGCATTAACGAGAGGTCTAAACACCTAATTTTACGCATGGCGCGTGACGGTTAACTAGGTTTTTGGTCTTAATCCTCCTATAGAGTCATCCTTATCACCGAAAGTGTCACGACCCGAACCCGGGCCCGTGACTGGTGCCTTACCCCGGGCACCCAAGTAGACATACGTCAGAGTAATCAGCGGAATATAAAACAAGACATGAAATAATATGAAGTGAGAAACAGTTTATCTGAGAAAAATTGCCCTTCGGCATATATATAATAAACTTGAACCCGAATAGTTACATCCCTTTTTCAAACTCGCCACAACAAAGCATTTCATGCACTTCTAAGAATGATATAACAACAATGGCGGGACAGGTTCGCCATACCCCGAATGTAAGTACTACAACGACAGTGACTATACCCAAGATAAGCCTCCGAGAAACTGAGCTTCCAAAATGCTGAATCAGATCCTAAGAGCGAGGATCGACGATCGTGTACCTCTACCTACGGGATGAACGCACTTCAAGGAGGTCAAGATAACAGTACCAAGTATGTGAAACTAAAATATCAGAATGAAATCATAATAGTCTATATAAATGTAAGACATATATGATAACCAATTTAAGATACACATGTAAGCAAATATGTCAAGTCGTGACTCACGCCCTTAAAGTCATCACTCAAATATAACCATGGGTCTCATGCCCACAATATCAATCATGCCCGTGGAATTCTTCCTCACCGCGGCAAATCCATGATATAAAAGCACCAAGGAATACACGAACACCGTGTCCCACACGTGTCATAATAAACCGCACGGGTAAGTAAAGGCATAGCCGACTACTAAAACCCACGCACCAACAATGCCATAAATCGTATCACGAGGTCTTTCTAGACCGCCACATGATCGGCCGCCACTGCTCGCAGATCAATGTGCGCGCCACTCGAACTTCCCGCGCAGCCGCATAGCCACACACATAGGCCCGCATAGGTATTCCCCGCATCGAGGTAGCTACTCCAAGATCGCCCTAGACTCGTAGTCCGCATGGCCACATAGACCGCATGGCCACATAGACCGCACACTAACCTGGAACTCTCGTAGCTCCGCATAGGTCCCCTGGACCCGCATGAGGTATTCTCGAATCATAGTCACTGCATCGCACGAGGTATACTCCCGCGTCAAAGCATTTTAACCCCCGGTATAACATGTCAAGAGGTGAGTGGTACAATACTATCATAACGACTTATCGTTAAACAACATAAGCACAACAAGGGAAACCCCCTTACACAAACATCACAAGACACTAACACACGTAGCATCCTAACATGTTTACTTATCAAACCAACAAGAACGTATTACAACGCTATCACAAACCAATATAGTCAAGTTATTCACACAAGGTACTTTCTATTTCATGTCAACAAGTTTGGGTTTTTATCCCCAAAGTACTTCATACATTATCTCTTTAAAAGATCCGCTTTCTTTTCAAAGAGTCACACGATACCCGTAGTATTAAAAATAGAGTGACTATCTTTTTAAGTAAACCAAAACAATTACCCTTTTTAAAGACAAGTAACAACCTTCTTTTCCAAAAGTTCCAGTTTGCCTAAGTTCAAGGACTCAAGTCTCTTATTTTCGAAAGGTTTCGTAGTTCATAGTCTTAATCACTTAATAATATAATTCTCTTTTAAAACAATTTGAGAAACATATGCCTTATGTGTGAGTAGGTTATTCTTGTTCATAACAATCTTATTAAAGCAGTCATGATCTAGGAAATGTAATATCATTTTGTCTCATCTTAGCTTCTATGCAGATGGAGGTTTCTACTGGTTTTAATAATACTTAATTAGTCAATACATTTCCCTTTATTAGCGCTGCAGTGGTTTGTTCGATACTTATTCTCATTTCCGAAATCAATATAAGGCGTTCATAAACAATTAAGTAAACTGTTCCTTTTATCTCTCTTAAGTCGTTATACCTAACTTCCCATAAAGCTAGTATAACTCTTAAGCTTTTAAAACCAAGTATTACTCTTCTTTCAAAAACGATTCTTAATTCTTTTAAAATACTTCAAGATTCTTATTATTTAGACTCAAGTCAAAAGACATCGCAAAGAAACCACGCTCATTAACACACGACGTCTACCGTACTATATATATTCTTTTAAAATATCATGCTCAAGAGGATAGGAAGAATCACATACCTCGCGACGATTATAGACAAATAGCAAAACGCTCCACCTCTATAACCCGGCTAGCCTTGTCCACCTTTCAAGTAGAACATGCTACTCGCAGAACTTTCAACCTATAAAGGCCATATACGTCTATCAACGTCTAGACTACTCTGTAGAATATTCTAAGCAGAGGGTTCTCTATTCTACGGAAAATCAGGCGACTTCCTGCAGTTAAACTACACAAGTCTCATCAGAAATACATGTCTATGTAAGTCTGATTCAATCTTCTTCTTTAATATTCTTCTGATGTGATTCAATTCAATTATCTTCTCTTATACCATCCTTCTATATATCTTATACTCATTTCTATACTACTACAGTAAGTAATTTCCAATTACAATAGAAGGACAAGATATTTACCTCGGTAAGCCCAAAATTATCCAAGTTTAAATGTCGATCCCGAGCAAGGTTTAGCTCTCCTACTGGCGCTCCAACCCGCTCCAAACAACCCTTAGAAGTTCTACGCAACTTCTTCTTAATACTTCAACCAATTATGAAGATTTTCCTTGGTTTCGTTTTGATCAAGGGAAGTATAGTAGTATTTCCGGCTTTTAGTATGTGGGTAACCTTGGAATACTACAAGGTATTTGGGCCAAGGTATTTTGGAATAGTAACAATACTTGGAGAATACTTTTCTACCAAGGGGGGGGGGGGTATTTCACGAGAACAACTCAAGAGGGGTTTGTTTCGCCAAGGCTTCACAGGGGGAGGAGCTCTTGGACGAGCTACACTAAGGGAGAGGGATTTTCAAGACTTAGAAAATGTGGAGTGGATGAAGAAGTCTTCAACTCGGGGTATTTATAGGACTTTCAATGGCCAAGATTAAGGCAAGTGGAGGGCAAGTGGAGGGTGTAGATTTGGACAAGTGTTGTGTGGGTCCCACCTTATCCATCTGCCACACAAATATCTAGCAAACATTGACCAAATGTTTTAGGCAACAAAAATGGAAAAAACGTGCCAAGGAATTCGGCCACCATTTCCGCCAACTTGAGGGTGACACATGTCGCCCTCTCGTTGGTCCAAAATATTTCATCTCTCGGAAAAATCCGCAAAAAATATAAATGTCGCAACTGTAATTTTCCCTTCGCAAGGTCCGGAAAACGTTTCGTCGGAAAACAATTCTTTCGCTAGTTGTGCACAAATTTCGTCCCTTATGCCTACATAAGGCTTGAACTTTGTACGTACGCCATCACGTACATACTCTGGAAAAACGGGGTATAACAGAAAGGTAGAAAGGAGCGATACTGGGGTTGAGTGTTTATATAGCCTTAACGGGAGTATAAAACGATTTAGTAAACCTGCTAGCTCCAAAAGAAGAAGAACCATAATCCATTGCATTAATAAGTAACATAAGCGGATAGTTGAGGAGACTTGGAAGCCCTATTCCCATCACTACTGAAGTAAACACATTAGTTAAATTAGTATTTATAATTGTTAGTTATAAACAACAAAATCAAATATCGGTTACCAAATAGATACCAAAAGATAGATAATTGGTACTTGAACACTAATCTTTGTGGACGATCTTCGGTCTTACCAAGACTATATTACTTGTCACGATAACGTGCACTTGCGTTAAAGTGTGTGCGTCTTTTCGCGCATCATGCTTCAGACGGCGAGTTCTACGACGCCAAATTTGAGAGAGTTTAGAGCAAAGCGGTCTCATCGAGGCCACACGATTCTGAGCCTCTAGTCCCACGGCCAGGAACAGAGGATATGGTTACAAGGAGATGGCCCAGTTACTAGCTAGGATTGTGGCGAGGCATGAGGACATACGGGAGCCGGTAGTGCCGGTGGCGCACCCCAGAACCGATAGTTTGAATCTTCGAGACTTTTTGAGTTGCAGTCCACCAGAGTTCTATGGATCGAGAATCGGCGAAGATCCTCGTGAGTTTATTCGACAGTACGGATCATGAAAGTGATCAAGGCCTCGCAGGCGTAGCCGTCGGTGGTATTGGGTTCTCAACGGCTGCGTGATATTGCAGTCAACTGGTATGATTCGTAGGAACTGTCCCGGGGGGAGCATGCGCTTCCAGCTGGTTGGGACGAGTTCTCAGAGGCATTTCTTAGCCACTTCTTGCCTTCACAGATGAGGAGAGCCCGGGTGGATAGGTTTATGATATTGAGATAGAATGGGCGGACGGTTCGGGAGTACAACATAGAGTTCGACTCATTAGCTCGGTATGCCCCCACTCTAGTGGCGTATACTGGAGGATGAGTGCACCGATATGTCACGACTTGATGATTATCTAGCGAGAGGTTGTACGGAGTAGCTCTTCACGGGCATGGACAATGCCCGTGACAAAGCCGCTTACGTGGACCGAGAACGTAGAGGTCGGCAAATGACCGAGATCGTGATAAGAGGCCAAGCAGGTCCTTGGTAACTTTCGAGGCGGATCGCCTCAAAGAAGAAGTTAGTTATGCGCCTCCGCCATGAGTGGTCCTCCGCGCCTTCAGACGTCCGAGGCATTCAGAGCGGTCGCCCAAGGGTTCAGGTTTTCGGTGGTGTTAGCCAGATGAAGCCACCCCTACCTCGGTGTGGCCAATGTGGTAGCCCCCCATGCGGGGGAGTGTCATGGTGTTCAGAGAGCTTGTTTTACCTGCGGCCGGCAGGGCCATTTTGCGAGGAATTGTCCGACCAGAGGTAGCGCAGATGTTAAGACTCATCCTTCGGGATCGGTGGCTGGTTCATCGCCTTTTATAGCTATGCGCCCTGCAGGGCAGGACTATGATTAGAGCGATGAAGGGAAAGTGAAGCAATAGTTACATGTATATCTTTAACCCTCTAGAGACTAGCATGCGTTGATAAGATGATTGTATGTTAAGTGTTATGTTCGGATAATATATGTGTTTAAGACACCTGGTTAGAAGGAAAGTTAAGTTTGGGTGCCTGGAAATTGTGAGCCTTAGAATTTTGATAACCGTTGAGGCCTTAGATGCAAGGTCGTCTTAAGTGAAAGACTTTACGGTTGATCTTGGTGGGAGTACATAGTATACGTGGAGTATATTAGTGTGATAAGTCCATGAGTGGTGTGAAATGAAAGTATGTAGTTAAGCTAAGAATACCACTAGGCTTTCATGACTTGAATAGTGAGATTTGTTCCGGACAGGAATGAGAATTTAGTGCGATATTGGGTCAGGTTGAGGACCAATCGCGGGTCAACCCGCAACCCGAATTGAAGTGGGGTAAGTTTTAGGTGGTCCCACTAGGTGATAGGGTCATGAGGATGTAAGGCCCAAGTTTAGGTAACCATTGTACGAGTTCGTAGACGCGTTCGACCAGAACCGGGCCGTGAAGGCCGAGAATGGCCTTAAAGGAAATTAAAGCTTGTCTATTGACCAAGTTTGGAGGTAGTAACTCCAAGGTTTTGAAACTGAAGCGATGACTGAAATGTGGTACGTGTACTAGAAAGAGTTCGGGTGTACGAGAAGGGTACGACGAGTAAGAAAAGAAGCGAACATGTGTTATTGGAGACTTAGAAGGAACATTCGGGATGAATGTTTCTAAGGGGGGAAGAATGTTACACCCCGTAGTTCCAGAGTATGTATGTAAGGACGTACGTAGGAGAATATAACACTAAGTACGAAAGGGAAGAAAATTTTGAATTTTCGACGGAAAATATTCCGAACCTCGTGAAGGAAAAAAGTTTATTATTGGGAATTGGATTCTCAATTTTGGTATTGGACTTCTTGGAATATTAGAGAATTATGGAATTTTATTTCCATAATTGGTCACGTGGGGCCCACGGGAAAAATTTACGGTTTTGTGGGGCCCACAATATTTCGAGATTTTTGGCCAAAGATGGAGATTTTAGGAGATGAGAAAATTTTGGGCAAATAAGAAACTGACATGTGTCCCTCCCCACTTGTGTAGCAAAGGTGTATGTATATGTATATGTACTTGTACATGTATAGGTTTTGGTTGAAGACTTGGTGGGGGGGGGGGGTGTTTCGGCCAAGGGGAGGAAGATAAATGTGTGGACAAGTGGAGGAAGATATTTGTGAGATATTTGTGTGGACAAGTGACTTGTGAGACCCACACACACTTGTCCCCAATCTCAACCACACATTTGTTTTGATCCTAGTCCTTGGTTGTCTTATAAATACACACCTTAGGGTTGCAAGACTTCTTCAACACTTAGAGAAATTCCAAGACTTGAAAAATTACTCCCTCTCTTCCTAGTGCTCTCGGCATTTGGCCATGTTCTTGACCAAAAGTTGTCCAAAAATTCTTAAACTCTTAAGTGTTCTTCCTTGATGTGTTATGAAGGTTATTAACCAAGTGTTAGACAAGATTTCACACCCCTAGCCTAAAAGGTACCCCTTGGCCGAATCTTGCAAGGTTTGAAACCTAAAGTGTTCTTCACTTTTTGAAGTTGGATCTTGAAGAAGAGTTGGTTAGGAGCTTCTAAGGGTTACTTGGAGCGGATTAGAACGTAAGGAATAGGAGCTAAACTTGCTACAGATCGACTTTTAGTTCTTGGATTATTTTGGGGTCTTTGAGGTAATGAACTTCGTCCTCTTTGTAAAGTTGGATTTTATATATGTTGGTTGTATATAAATGAGTATGTGATACATGGAAGAAAGATGGAAAAGATTTGGACCTTGTTAAGTTTCTAAAATCGAGAAATTGGCATGCTAGCCATTAAAATGGTAAAAACGTTACCTATTACCTGTTGACAGTGAATAACAAAGTTGTTATAACTTATATAAAGATTGGAATATAAGTTGGAAGATTAAAGAAGTAATTCCGACACGCTAGCCGAAAATTGGATAAGTTTGATTGTAGTAGTTGGCCAAGAACACCAACTAATGGACTAATGGACTGTATTTACATTGGACTGTTTTTACTTTGGACTAAGGGACTGTTTTGTATATTGTGGGGCAGAATTTTACACGTCCAGTTAGGCGTGTAATCCTCTTTAGTATTGTTGTGTTATTGTGCCTTAAATGTGGCATGTTGGTTATTGAATTTCGGACCTTCAAAAAGGTGGAAAAGTACGTAAAACAGGGGAAGTGCTGCCCGATTTTCCGTAGAATAAGAGACCCTATACTTAGAAATATTCTACGAAGAAATCTAGACGTTGATAGACGTATTTGATTATTATAGGTTGATATTCTACGCGCGGCATATTCGACTTGGCAAGTGGATTAGCCGAAGAGGTATGTGATTCTTCCTATCCTCTTGAGCATGATTGTTGTGAAATATATAGTACGGTAGACGTACGTGTGTTAAATTAATTTGGTTTCATTTTTGATGTCTTTGACTTGACTTCTAAATCTTAAAGGGCCTTGAATTATTCAAAAAAGTTGTGAATCATTATTTGGAAAGAAATTGATACTTGGTTTGAAAAGAATAAGTCCTCTTGGTTTTCCAAATAAATGTAGTTGTTTTGAAATGATTAAAACCTAAGTGTTATAATAGCTTTATGGGAAGTTAGTTATAACGACTTGAGGAGGATAAAAGAACGGTTTACTTACTTGATTTTAAAGGCCTGATAAAGATTTTCTAAAGATGTGGTAATTTGGTTTGAAAAGAAAAAGTTTTTTGATACTACGGGTATCAGTATCGTGTGGCTTTTACGTAAAAAGAGATCTTTTTGAAAGAATTAAAGTATGTAGTACTTTGGGGTTAAAACCAGGATTGTTGGCATAAAATAAAAGTACTTTGAGTTTATAAAAATGGTGAATCAGTTTACATGTTAATGAAAGTCTAAGAGTATGTTAAACTTGCCTATGCTAGTTGTGATAGCCTTTGTTGTGCAAGTGTTGTATTTCTATGCTACCGCGTCTCTCGATGGAGGGTCGGTTATCTTGTTGTTTACTTGGACATACCGACGCTGCTGGATGGTCCACGGGTATGCTTCCACTATGAGTGTTATCTTGTTGTTTACTTGGACATACCGACGCTGCTGGATGGTCCACGGGTATGTTTCCACTATGAATGTTATCTTGTTATTTCCTTGGACATACTGACACGTTGGGTGGCCCACGGGTATGCTTCCACTATATCGTTCCTTTGGACATACTGACACGATGGATGGTCCACAGGTATGCTTCCACTATGATTGTTCCATGGCTATGCTTACACCGATGAGTGATTCCGGGGGCATGTGGCCATGGTGCGGGTTAAATTTCTGGGCCATGTTATTTGTCCATGGACTAGCTATCCATGAAGCTTGCCACAGTGATGAGTGGTCACGGGCTTGATTTGTACATGTAGTTACAAACACACTTTAGATACTTGTCCTGGTCATTTCTCGTGTATCGGCAGGCTCTGGTAGATAGCTTAAGATACTTGTCCCGGTCATATCTCGTGAGACGGTAGCCTCTGGTACGTTTCTTAAGATACTTTCCCCGGTCAGTTGCGTGACGCAGGTTGGATCTGGTAGTTGGCTTCCGTACTTGACCCGTAAAGTTTTATGATGCAGGCTGGATCTGGTAGTTGGCTCTTCTACTTGGCCCGATCGATTTTATGACGCAGGCGGGATCTAGTGTTCAGGTACACATATGGGTGTTGTTTTACATCACGGACAGCCGATGAGGAAGAGTTCCACCGCATGATTGATATTGTGGCGTGAGACCTACGGTTATACGCGAGTAATGATTTTGAGGCATGCGCCCCCGACTTGATACGACCGCTTATATATTGTGAAATGGTCTTTTAAAAAGGATGAAACGTGATTTCATTACGCATTTTTCGCCACATACTTGGTACCTGTAATCGACGCCCTTGGGGATGCGTTCACGCCGCATGTAGGTACACCGGCTGTTGATCCTCGCCATAGGATCACGGTTACAGATTTGGGAAGCCCGCTTTCTCCGAGGCTTATCTTTTGGTATGGTTTCCTGTCATTGTAGGTACTTGTACATTCAGGGGTATGGCGGGGCCCTGTCCCGTCATAGTTGTGATATCAAACTCTTAGAGGTCTGTAGTCTTGTTATGAGTTGGGTTTGTAAGGGATGAATCGTCGGTTTTGATATATATGCAAAAAGGTGACCGTATTGGTTAGCCTGTTTCTTATTTTATATTGTTCCATGTCTATGAGTTTTATTCCGCTGGTTTTTCTCTGATGTATTATCACTAGGGTGCCCTGGGTAAGGCACCAGTCGCGGGCCTGAAGTCGGTCGTGACAATAATTTTTTTCATAATTCCTTATAATCCAATTCAAATTTCAACACTTTGATATAAACCATTTCAACTTTCAATAACAAGATTTCCTTCAATCTAACATGCACTTAGTGACGATAATAACAATAACAACCAACGAATTCAACATGATCAAAACAGTCCCTTAAATCGGCTAACATGCCAAATGTCACATGCACTTCTTATTCTCCATTTTTCTTAACACAAGTTCACCTCTTAACTATATCATGTAATTTTCAATTACTTCAAGAGGAAGAAGAAATCGTACCTTAAACATAGTCCAAAACAGCCCATAGGTTCGGGCAGTGCTTCTCTTTTTTACACCACTTCTTCATGTTACAACAACACACACGTATCCTCTACAAGCTTTTAACCATCTTGCTTTCATGTTTAATTTCCAAAAAGTTCATCAACAAGCTTAGGGTTTCAAGACAACTTTCAAGCTAAAATTTGTGACCCACTAACTTGCAAGGTTAACTTGTCTTAGCACTTAGTTAAGGTGCTTAATATTGGAAGATAAGTAATCATGTTCTTCACTTGGGCCAAGGTTTTTCGAAAACTTGAGGGTTAAGCGAGAGATAAGAGAGTTTTGGATGATGAAGATATTATGAACAAAGTATTTCAAGACTTGTAGATAAGAGGTGTATATAGCACAAGTCGATGTGGACTCATGTGGACCACTTGTCCACTTGTCTTCACTTCACAAAATATCTTCCACACTAAGCCAATATTCTCAACATTTTTTATGGAACCCCCCCCCCCCCCCCCCAAATTGCGAAATTTTTCGATTGGCTCATATTCTCAATATCAAGACTTAATAATACAATCCTAAGTCCATAACTCCATTTGGAAAGAATTCAACCACTAATATTAATTCTCGTCGTCACATTAGTCTCAAAAAATTTCCATAAGAAAATGTAAAAATCCTTTCCTTCCAACATTCAATTCTTATTTCCTTTCTTACGTTCTCACTATATGCCCTGGATTTACGGGGTGTAACATTCTTCCCCCCTTAAAAACATTCATCCTCGAATGTTTCTCAAAGGTGTTACACCCCGTAATTCCAGGACATGTTTATAAGAACGTACGTAAGAGTTCAAAACGTTAAGATGTGAGACTCGTAAAAATTTATCGGAATTATGGCAATGTCGGGAAACAAAATATTGTGACGAATAGGAGGGTGACACGTGTCACCCCCCCCCCCCCGTGGATGGTCATGGTCGAATGGACCAAAGTTAAAATGGTCATTTGGCCAATGTTAAGATGACCAAGTCTTGCTAGGCTAAGAGCTTGATATTATTGACTAAGTCTTGAAGTCATATTAGTTTGACATTATTTACCTCATCTTAGCCACACATTTGTGATGATCCTAGCCCTTGGAGGGTATTATATATTACTACTACTACTACTAGTAGAAGACATTTCTACACTTAGAAAAAATAATCCAAGGTTGATGAGCTTATAGAGCTCTCGGCAATGAGGGCTCCCATACAAAAAAAAATTGCAATTTTTGTCCATAATTCCCAATATTCAAACCCAAGGTTCCTAAAGGTATTCTAAGGATATCTCAATAGAAAGATCCCGGAAAAACTACGTTTTCACGTTAGTCGCAAGGTGAAAACCTAAGGAGTTCTTCAACTTTGAAGTTGGAACTTGAAGAGGAGTTCTTCATAAGCTTCTAAGGGTTGCTTGGAGTGGATTGGAACGTCGAAAAGAGGAGCTAAAGTTGCTAAGGATCGACTTGTAATCTTGGATTATATTTGGGCTAAATGAGGTAATAATCTTCGTCTTACTATTGTAATTGAAGATTCCATGTTATGATAAGTTAGAAATGAGCATGTGATATATTTTATGAAGATTGATAAGTGTTATGGAATTTTAGAAGGCTAAAGTCCGAAAAAGTTCATGTTAACTATTGAGTTTGTAATTCAATTTAATTGTCGATACAATCGTCACATGCTATTGAAAGAAGGGATTATAGTTGTTATAATCGTTTGCGGCTATATAACATGTTAGACTAAACAACTTGGATTGAAGAAGAATTGGAAAAGACTTTGTGTTGTTGTACATTGTTAGCCGAGAATGACATTGAAATGTTAGACTATGTGGATATCGATTATGGGGCAGAATTTTACACGTCCTGTGCGGCGTGTAATCCCCTTTGTTTGACTGATTGTTAAGCCTTAAATGTGGTATTTGGTTATTGATTTTCGGGCCTTGAAAAAGGTGGAAAAGTACGTAGAAACAAAGGAAGTGCTGCCCGATTTTCCGTAGAATTAAGAGTCCTTATACTTAGGAATATTCTACATTGAAAGCAAGTAATTGATGGACGTATTATGGTCATTATAGGTTGACATACTACGTACGGCATATTCAACTTGGCAAGTGGATTAAGTCGAAGAGGTATGTGAAACTTTTCTTATCTCTTGAGCATGAGTAGTTGTAAATGTATAGTACGGTAGACGTACGAGTTTTAAATGAATTTAGTTTCATTTGATATCCTTGACTTGTTTTAAGGATGTCCAAGTTGGTTGAGTTAGAGAATTAACTCGCTTGTTTTTAAAGGATAGAAATGTCTTGGTTTCAAAAGCATAAAGTTGGTAAATAACTTTATGGAAAGTAAAAAGAATGGTTTATTCTAATAAGGTAAACAAAGATTTCTTGACTTGAAAATGTATAGAATACTTGATTTGGAAAGTATTGATTCCTTGAGCTATTCTAAAGTTAGGAAATTTGATTTCTAAAGTTAAGAGACTTGAAGTATTTTGAAAGTATATGATACTTGGTTTTTAAAAGTATAAGTCTCTTGGTTATAAAGAAGAATGTAAGTGCCTAAAGTATAAAGTTAGTATAACGACTTTATGGGAAGTTGGTTATAATAGCTTTATGGAAAGATGAAAGAATGGTTTACTCTAGTGATGTAAATAAGGATAAATGACTTGAAATGAAGAAAGACAAATTGATTTGAAGGCATCAATTGCTTAAAGTTTTAAAGAAAGAAGTCACTTGATTTAGAAGCCTATAAATGTAATTCTAAAAGGGTTTTGTGACTTGTCTTGAAAAGTAGATATGACTTGATACTACGGTTATTAGTATCTTGGAGATTTATATGAAAAAGAGTCATTTTAAAAGAATAGAAGTACGTAGTACTTTGGGTTAAATTCCCGGATTTTACAATGACATGTTAGTGTCTTAAGTAAACAAAAATGAGAGTGTATATAAACAAAGCTAATAAGAAGTTAGGGGATTTCTTAACTTGCTTATGTTATGTATGATAAGCCGGTAGTGCTTATGTTATGTATGATATGCCGGTAGTTCTTATGTTATGTATGATAGCCGGTTGTGCTAGGTTATGTTATTCTTGCGGGGTAAACCCCCGGGTTACTACTTATTCCATGGATTTGCTACCCATGATGTGAGTGCGGTGTTTGTACTCATTGCGGGCCCACCGGGCCCATGCGGGTGAAATAGTCCCATGCGAGGCGGATGACCTCATTGCGGGTCCACATGACCTATGCGGGTGAAATAGTCTCAGGAGTAGGATTGCTTAATGATACTACGGGCGAGTGTCCCTACTTTGATCATGAGCCTCCTATTTTTATGCAGTAAAGTATACTCTTGATTACTCTCATTGTTAGTAAGGCACAGTGTACTGTATTTGAGTTATCATACATGTCTCCAGCTTTATTTTAGACTTTATGATTTCATTTCAGTACTTTCAGTTTTGCATACTTGGTACATCTGTTGTACTGACCCCCTTTCCTCGGGGGGCTGCGTTCATGCCGCAGGTAGGGGTAAGCAGGTGGTGGATCCTCATTCTTAGGATCACTGATCAGGTGTCAGAAGCTCCATTTCTCCGGAGGCTTGTCTTTTGGTACGGTTTCCCTGATGTTGTAGATTTATGTACATTCAGGGGTACGGCGGGGCCCTGTCCCGTCACAGTTGTTATTCTTAGAGGTCTGTAGTCATATTTGTGTATTGGGTTGTAAGAACAAGGATGTAGTTGTTTGTATTTTATGAGTTTATGTATGTTCCGCTGCTATTCTCTGATGTATACCTGTAAGGGGTGCTCATGTAGGGCACCAGTCGCAGGCCCGGGGTCGGGTCGTGACAAAAGGTCTCAAGCTATACAAATTTCGGCATAGTCCCCTTTAACTATACCTATCAACCTATACTTAGCAATACAACGATGCCACACAGGGTCACAATATAACACATAGTCTCAATCCCCCTCTGATAGTCCTTAGCACATTGTACTGCCTTTGTAATCAAAGTCACATTCATAAGGTTCTATTGCAGTTCCCTTAAAATCGGTAATACCATTTCCAATTGGCTCAACAATCATCAACAACAATCACAAGTGGTTTATACTCAAACTAATGAATCATCACAACTATATACAACAATCTTACCAACCTGTATACAAGTCCATATATTCCCTTCTGGGCCGCTATCGCTTTCTTTGGAGGCATAGGAGCAACCACAATAATACGTTAGGGACTACCCTAACAACACAGCTCTATCGCACGATCTTAGAGTAAGGAAATCCTAAATGTAATGTAGCCTCCTATTTATGGGTGTGGTGCACAATACACCGATAACCAAGACTCTACTGTACATGGTCTATAGACATTCCAAGGACTAACTGCTCTGATACCACCTTTATCATGACCCGAACCAACAGGTCACGACTGGTGCCCTACCACCCTTCTACCCACACATCACATATAACCAGCGGAAGTTTAAGAAAAACTCATATAATAAAAACAGGCAAGCCGACAAGGCCGCCACTGCATATAGAAATATCCAAATGCATTACAACCGTACATGTCCAACTCACATGACTACAGACCTCTAAGAATAAGACAATGAACTATTGACGGGACAAGGCCCCGCCGTACCCCTGAATATACATAAGTCTGCCCAAAATGACAAGCTCCGGAACAATGGAACTATCCCACAAGCTGAGCAAAGATCTTAAGCTCGCAGATCACTAAACTGAGTACTTATACCTGTGGGCATGAACGCAGCCCCCCGAAGGAGTTCAGTACAACAAAGTACTAAGTATGCAAACATAAGGTACATTACATAAGATCATAACTGGCCAAAAGATGACAGGGACAAGTATAAAAATCAAATTCCAGATCCAACCGTGCCATAAAAACTAGAGCCAACTGTACCTTTTAAAAGTGAGAGAGTCATATCAAAATCATAGATGCATGTCCATACAATCACATACCGCCAGGGGTATCTATACCTGCATTATGGATACATGTCCATAGAATCATATGCTGTCGTGAGTATCTATACTCGCACCATGGGATCCTCGTATCTATTTACATATAACGTATCCCGCCTTCAAAGTGAGGACTCGCCCATGTAATTGTTTGCACATAATGTATCCCGCCCATTTGGTGACTCCTGTCTTTTAAACATAACATATCCCTACCATTTGTGTGGGACTCTGTTATTTTGCACATAACATATCCCAGCCCGTTGTGGGACTCGGTGTTCTTTTTACACATAACATATCCCGGCCTATTTGTGGGACTCGGTGTTCTTTGCACATAACATATCCCGCCGTTGTGGACTCGGTGTTCTTTTACACATAATATATCCCGACCCATTTGTGGACTCCTGTTCTTTTGCACATAACATATCCGGCCCGTTGTGGACTCGTGGAATTATCAATATAATGTAACCCGCCCATCACGGACTCGCCAGATGATCTATATAACGTAAACCGGCCCATTATGGGTCTCGGTGTAATCATGCATATAATGTAACCTGCCTCATTATGGGACTCGGTGTGCTCATGCCTATAACGTAACCCGACCCATGATGGGACTCGGTGTAAGTATGTACATAACATAACCCTACTGACGGGACTCTGTATCAATGCAACCATATGAGATTTAAAAATCATCTTTTGACTCTCCATAAAATCATTAAAATGAACTTCCATTTTAGAAAAAACCAAAGCACTAGCACTTGTAATTTCAAGACACTTTCACTTATAAAATCAGGACACTTTCACCTTTAAAAAATCAAGTCACTTACACCTCATGTACCACAAGAAATATGGACTCCTTTAAAATACGTACGTCCACCGTACACTCATTTTATAAAGAGAATCATATCATGTAATATTAGGGACTTGAACCCAAAAGTACTATGTACGTTCACTATACATCCATTTTAAATAAATCATTTGACTCTCAATGAAATAACATAGAATAACTTTCATTTAGAAAACTCAAGGTACTATCAATGGAATAGATCCAATAAACCCATGTATCATTAAGGATCCACTCACTTTATAAAGATCATGTCAAAAGAAAGAAAGGATAGTTTACACACCTCGAATGTTTCTATCCTGTATTTAATTGGTGATAACGGATCCTAATTTGCCTAATTAATCCTTATATGAGCCGTGAGTAATTTATCGTGAAATCTTATCTAATCAGTTGTGAACTAGAAAATGTAAAATAAATTGGTTATATCTTAGTTTCTATGCATATGGCGTGCTAATCATTTTAATATAATTGCTTGTCGATACCCTTTTCACTTAACGCTGCAATGGCTTGTTTTAACATGTCTATTAATAACATACTTACTTATTAAACCAGTTTCAACACTTAATACTTAACAATCCCTTTAAATAAGCAGAGCCAACTCGGCTCCCATTCTTACTAAGAACTTTTATCAACATTTGTCTCATATGCCTTAATAAGGACTTAGGAACACTTTAAACATGCTTTGCATAGAATCAATAACCTGAATGCCCCTTAACTTCTAAGTGTAGAATGAATCATGAAACAATACCACATGTATATTTCGTACGTAGAACATGTCAAAAGAAGAAAGGAAGAGGTTCACATACCTTATTGACGACTAACCAACATGATAAGTAAAATACGTTCCAAATAGGTACTTCAACCTATAACAACGATAACACATATATTAACTTCATGCTTACTAGTGTAGGTCATATACCAAGTAATGGTTCTCTTTTCATATAAAAATTTAGGCAGCACTTCCCCTATTTATACATACATTTCCACCTCCCAAATAAGATCAATAACCAATCACCAATTAAGGGCACAACCAAACAGCAACAAAAGGGATTTACACACCCACTTCTCATGTAAATTCAGCCTCTTAATCCACGTTAAAACATTCCACAAAAATAGTGCATATTCCAACAACAACGAGGGTAGAATTAGAAGCCTTTCTACACCCTTATTCATTTAGGACTTACATTAGCAATTATCACATTTAAACATGTATAATGGTAACTGAATTTTCAGCTTTATAACACCACAAAACAGTCCCTAAAACAGCACGACAATATCCAACAGTTTTATACATGTCTCGACCAAACCATAATACCATAACCCTTTTCATAATTCCTTATAATCCAATTTAAGTTTCAACACTTTGATATAAACCATTTCAACTTTCAATAACAAGATTTCCTTCAATCTAACATGCACTTAGTGACGATAATGACAATAACAACCAACGAATCTAACATGAACAAAACAGTCCCTTAAGTCGGCTAACATGCCAAATGTCACATGCACTTCTTATTCTCCATTTTTCTTAACACAAGTTCACCTCTTAACTATAACAACATGTAATTTCCAATTACTTCAAGAGGAAGAAGAAATCTTACCTTAAACTTAGCCCAAAAGAGCCCCTAGGTTCGGCCACTGCTTCTCTTTTTGACACCACTTCTTCACGTTACAACAACACACACGTATCCTCTACAAGCTTGTAACTATCTTGCTTTTATGTTTTACTTCCAAAAAGTTCATCAACAAGCTTAGGGTTTCAAGACAACTTTCAAGCTAAAAACGTGACCCACTAACTTGCAAGGTTAACTTGGCTTAACACTTAGTTAAGGTGCTTAATCTTGGAAGATAAGTAATCATGTTTTTCACTTGGGCCAAGGTTTTTCGAAAACTTGAGGGTTAAGGGAGAGATAAGAGAGTTTTGGATGATGAAGATATTATGAACAATGTATTTCAAGACTTGTAGATAAGAGGTGTATATAGCACAAGTGGATGGGGACTCATGTGGACCACTTGTCCACTTGTCCACTTGTCTTCTCTTCACAAAATATCTTCCACACTTAGCCAATATTCTCAACATTTTCGCTGACACCTCCCCTAAATTGTGAAATTTTTCGATTGGCTCATATTCTCAATATCAAGACTTAATAATACAATCCTAAGTCCATAACAACATTTGAAAAGAATTCAACCACTAATATTAATTCTCGTCGTCACATTAGTCTCGAAAATTTTCCATAAGAAAATGTAAAAATCCTTTCCTTCCAACATTCAGTTCTTATTTCCTTTCTTACGTTCTCAGTTATATGCCCTGGACTTACGGGGTGTAACACTCTTCCCCCTTTAGAAATATTCGTCCTCGAATGTTCCTCAAAGGTCTCAAGCTATACAAATTTCGGCATAGTCCCCTTTAACTATACCTATCAACCTATACTTAGCAACACAACGATGCCACACAGGGCCACAATATAACACATAGTCTTATTCCCCCTCTGATAGTCCTTAGCATATTGTACTACCTTTGTAATCAAAATCACATTCATAAGGTCCTATTGCAGTTCCCTTAAAAACGGTAATACCATTTCCAATCGGCTCAACAATCATCAACAACAATCACAAGTGGTTTATACTCAAACCAAGGAATCATCACAACTAATATACAAAAATCTTACCAACCTGTATACAAGTCCATATATTCCTTCTCGCCGCCGCTTTTCGAGGCATAGCTGCAACCATAATAATACGTTAGGGGGGGACTACCCTAACAACACAGTTCTATCGCACGATCTTAGAGTAAGGAAAATAGAAATCAATCCTAAATGTACTGTAGCCTCCTATTTATGGGTGTGGTGCACAACACATCGATAACCAAGACTCCACTGCACACGGTCTGTAGACATTCTGAGTACTAACTGCTCTGATACCACCTTTATCACGACCCAAACCGACGGGCCGCGACTGGTGCCCTACCTGGGCACTCTTCTACCCACACATCACATATAACCAGCGGAAGCTTAAGAAAAACTCATATAATAAAATCAGGCAAGCCGACAAGGCCGCCACTGCATATAGAAATATCCAAATGCATTACAACCATACATGTCCAACCCACACATGACTACAGACCTCTAAGAGTAAGACAATGAACTATTGACGGGACAAGGCCCCGTCGTACCCCTGAATATACATAAGTATGTCCAAATGTCAAGCTCCGGAACAATGAAGCTATCCCACAAGCTGAGCAAAGATCCTAAGCTCGCGGATCACTAAACTAAGTACCTATATCTGCGACATGAACGCAGCCCCCGAAGGGGGTCAGTACAACAAAGTACATAGTATGCAAACATAAGGTACAGTACATAAGATCATAACTGGCCAAAAGATGACAGGGAAAGTATGAAAATCAAATTCCAGATCCAACTGTACCTTTTAAAAGTGAGAGAGTCATATCAAAATCATAGATGTATGTCCATATAATCACATACCGCCAGGGGTATCTATACCTGCATCATGGATACATGTCCATGGAATCATATGCTGTCGTGAGTATCTATACTAGCAACATGGGATTCTCGTATCTGTTTACATATAACGTATTCGGCCCTCTGGTGATGGACTCGGCCCATGTAACTATTTACACATAACGTATCTCATTCTATTTGGTGACTCGGTGTCTTATTACACATAACATATCCCGGCCCATTTGTAGAACTCGGTGTTCTTTTGATCATAACATATCCCGGCCCGTTGTGGGACTCGGTGTTCTTTTTACACATAACATATCCCGGCCCATTTGTGGAACTCGGTGTTCTTTTGCACATAACATATCCCGGCCCATTGTGGGACTCGGTTTTCTTTTTACACATAACATATCCCGGCCCATTTGTGGGACTCGGTATTCTTTTGCACATAACATATCCCGACACGTTGTGGGACTCAGTGGAATTATCAATATAACATAACCCGACCCATCATGGGACTCGGTGTATGCATATATATAACGTAACCCAACCCATTATGGGTCTCGGTGTAATCATGCATATAACGTAACCCGACCCATTATGGGACTCGGTGTGCTCATGCCTATAACGTAACCCAGCCCATGATGGGACTCGGTGTAAGCATCTACATAACATAACACGGCCCTTGATGGGACTCGGTGTATCAATGCAGCCATATGAAATTCAAAATCATCTTTTGACTCTCCATAAAATCATTAAAATGAACTTCCATTTTAAAAAAAACCAAGGCACTATCACTTGTAATTTCATGGCACTTTCACTTATAAAATCAGGACACTTTCACCTTTAAAAAATCAAGTCACTTACACCTCATGTACCACAAGAAATCTGGAATCCTTTAAAATACGTACGTCCACCGTACACTCATTTTATAAAGAGAATCATATCATGTAATATTAGGGACTTGAACCCAAAAGTATTATGTATGTTCACCGTACATCCATGTTAAATAAATCATTTGACTCTCAATGAAATAACATAGAATAACTTTCATTTAGAAAACCCAAGGTACTATCAATGGAATAGATCCAATAAAACCATGTACGTCTGCCGTAAACTTACTTTATAAAATCAAATCATGTATCATTAAGGATTAGGATCCACTCACTTTATAAAGATCATGTCAAAAGAAAGAAAGGATAGTTCACATACCTCAAATGTTTCCAATAATCCTGTATTTAATTGGTGATAACGGATCCGAATTTGCCTAATTAATCCTTATATGAGCCGAGAGTAATTTATTATGAAATCTTATCTAATCAGATGTGAACTAGAAAATGTAAAATAAATTGGTTATATCTTAGTTTCTATGCAGATGACGTGCTAATCATTTTAATATAATTGTTTGTCGATACATTTTTCACTTAACGCTGCAATGGCTTGTTTTAACACGTCTATTAATAACATACTTACTTATTAAACCGCCAAAGACTTAATACTTAATGTTCCCTTTAAATAAGCGAGCCAACTCGGCTCCCATTCTTACTAAAGACTTTTATCAACATTTGCCTCATATGCCTTAATAAGGACTTAGGAACACTTTAGACATGCTTTGCATAGAATCAATAAACTGAATGCCCCTTAACTTCTAAGAGTATAATGAATCATGAAACAATACCACATGTATATTTCGTACGTAGAACATGCCAAAAGAAGAAAGGAATAGGTTCACATACCTTATTGACGACTAACCAACATGATAAGTAGAATACGTCCCAAATAGGTACTTCAACCTATAACTACGATAACACATCTATCAACTTCATGCTTACTAGTGTAGGTCATATACCAAGTAATGGTTCTCTTTTCATATAAACATTTGGGCAGCACTTCCCCTATTTATACATACATTTCCACCTCCCAAATAAGGCCAATAAATCAATAACCAAGCACCAATTAAGGGCACAACCAAACAGCAACAAAGGGGATTTACACACCCATTTCTCATATAAATTCAGCCTATTAATCCACCTTAAAACAGTCCATATTCCAACAACAACGAGGGTAGAATGTGAAGCCTTTCTACACTCTTATTCCTTTAGGACTTACATTAGCAATTACCACATTTAAACATGTATAATGGTAACTTAATTTTCAGCATTATAACACCACAAAACAGTCCCTAAAACAGAACGACAATATCCAACAGTTTTATACATGTCTCGGTCAAACCATAATATCATAACCATTTTCATAATTCCTTATAATCCAATTCAAGTTTCAACACTTTGATATAAACCATTTCAACTTTCAATAACAAGATTTCCTTCAATCTAACATGCACTTAGTGACGATAATAACAATAACAACCAACGAATCCAACATGAACAAAACAGTCTCTTAAATCGGCTAACATGCCAAATGTCACATGCACTTCTTATTCTCCATTTTTTTTAACACAAGTTCACCTCTTAACTATAACAACATGTAATTTCCAATTACTTCAAGAGGAAGAAGAAATCTTACCTTAAACTTAGCCCAAAATAGCCCCTAGGTTCGGCCACTGCTTCTCTTTTTGACACCACTTCTTCACGTTACTACAACACACACGTATCCTCTACAAGCTTGTAACCATCTTGCTTTCATGTTTTACTTCCGAAAAGTTTATCAACAAGCTTAGGGTTTCAAGACAACTTTCAAACTAAAAACTGTGACCCACTAATTTGCAAGGTTAACTTGGCTTAGCACTTAGTTAAGGTGCTTAATCTTGGAAGATAAATAATCATCTTCTTCACTTGGGCCAAGGTTTTACGAAAACTTGAGGCTTAAGGGAGAGATAAGAGAGTTTTGGATGATGAAGATATTATGAACAAAGTCTTCAAAGACTTGTAGATAAGAGGTGTATATAGCACAAGTGGATGGGGACCCATGTGGACCACTAGTCAACTTGTCTTTACTTCACAAAATATCTTCCACACTTAGCTAATATTCTCAACATTTTCGATGGACACCCCCCCCCCCCCAAATTGTGAAATTTTTCGATTGGCTCATATTCTCAATATCAAGACTTAATAATACAATCTAAGTCCATAACTTCATTTGGAAAGAATTCAACCACTAATATTAATTATCGTCGACACATTAGTCTCGAAAATTTTCCATAAGAAAATGTAAAAATCATTTCCCTCCAACATTCAATTCTTATTTCTTTTCTTATGTTCTCACTTATATGCCCTGGACTTACGGGGTGTAACATCTACGGTATGTGAAGGGCACTCTTCATTTCAGACTCTATTTGTATAAGTCCTTCATCAAGCACCTTTCAGCCTACACCGATACAGATTGGGGTGGCTGTTCGGACACTCGACGTTCCACTTTTGGGTATTGTGTGTTCTTGGGAGACAATCTTGTCTCATGGTCGTCCAAACGACAATCTACATTGTCTCGATCTAGTGCTGAGGCAGAATACAGAGGTGTAGCCAATGTGGTTGTTGAATTATATCGCTCAGAATCTACTATTGGAGCTCCAATGTCCAATCGAAAATGCAACAATAGTTTATTGTGATAATGTGAGTGCGATATATTTATCCGGCAATCATGTTCAGCATCAGCGCATAAAACACATTGAAATGGATATCTTATTTGTCCGCGAAAATATTGCCCGTGGACAAATCTGAGTTCTTCATGTCCCATCCCGTTATCAGACGCGCGTACTTTTCGATGACTTCCGGGACAATCTCAGCATCCGTCAACCTCCCGCTAAGACTGAGGGGGACTGATAGCACACAGTAATTATAGGGGTCAATCTCATAATTACCTCCATTCACTACTATTAATTGATTATGTAATATTGTGTAATTAAGTAGCATCTTATATTTTAGGTAAAGTAGATTAGTGTTTCATAAGACTAAGGATATTATACTTGTATATATTGTATTATTTGGAAGAAGATTAATCAAGGGATTAATTTCCAATAGTTAATGTTAAGTAAAAGGGAAAAAGGCCAAATATACTCCCTTTGCTTTGTTTTATTAGTCATCTTTATCCTCCGTTGGTGATTGTGAAAAAATATACTCGTGTTGTCTACAAAGTTTACGCATCTACTCTTATTTGGATGAAAAACACCAAATCAAATTAAATTATCCGATTTTAAATAAATTACCTAATCCTTGACCACCCGGTTTCATCTTCTTCTCCAAGAAGACTGCTCAGATATTTTTTGATCCAATCTCCTTCAATTCTAAATCAAATGAGCTTAAATTTGAAATGCAACTTCCTCAAAATTCAGTGAACAAATCTCAACCACCAATTTCTTCAAACAAATATTAAATCAACAAAATCTCTTTTTAAATTTATATTCTAAGATTTTAAAGATATGGACACTCTTTAGGGGCCAAGAAACATAACATATACACAGCAAAAAAAAAAGGATTTTTTTAATTTTTGTACAGCTTCTTGTTATATATAGGGTGTCATAAGGCAGAAAGTATGGGTCTATGGGGAAAAGATTAAAATAAGTTTAGTGTTGCCAGACACTTTAACAAGAGCTATGACTTAGGAAGATTCACAAATATTTCGTCTTTTACCAACAAATGAAATTTTGTTATTTTAATCTTTCCATTGTTTCTTACAGTAAATCGTAAATAGAAATATTCATAAGTATTGTTTTTCTGTAAAGTACATTTTGTTTCATTATTTCTTATCTGTCAGCTTCAATAATTATTCCCTCCATGGAAGAGCTTCCAAATAAGCACAAGCAAAACTCCCTACTATACTAATACAAAATTTTGTTTCAAAATACATAACATAAGGTCCAGTTTATCATTGGATAAATTATTTTCAGAAGCGTATTTACGATTTAAAGTTAGTGCACTCAAAATGAATCTATCTAATCAATATATATATTCAAAATACCTAACCCATTGTTTCTTCAAGCTTCACGAAAAAATTCGAAAATATATTTTGTTGAAGATAAATATATCACATCAATGAGGGATGAGATTCCCTGGACAATCCTCCTTCCTTTGAACTAACTGTTGGGGGTGTGAGTTAGGTCCAATGTCCATTATTTTCATGGTATATGTTTGTTTGAAGAAATTAATGGTTGAGATTTATTCACTAAATTTTGAGGAAGATAATCTCAAATTTGAGCTTATTTAATTGAGAATTGAAGGAGATTAGATCAAATTTTTTTGAGCATTCTTCTAGGAGGAGAAGATGAAATCGAAGTGGGGTCAGGAGTCAGGACGGGTCAGGGATTAGATAATTTATTTAAAATCGAATATCACTCGGTAATAAGACTTGAACATGGATTATTTCCCATCGACGAGACCTTTCACGATGATTTGGAATTTTTTATTCAAATAGAAGTACATGTGTAAACTTTGTAGACGACAGGAGTATATTTGTTCATAATTTACTAACGGAGAATAAATTGGGTAATAAAACAAAATAGAGGAGTATAGTTTGCCCTTCTCCCTAAGAAAAAACCATAAACTAAGGGGTGCAAAGTGCAAACAATGACGCACTCCCATTCTGTTAGGGATCGTTTAGTATAGTGTATAAGAATAATATTGAATAGAGTGTATTAGTAATGTTGGTATCAGTAATGCTTAGTAATGCAATGATTATTTTTTATCCACCGTTTGATTTGGTGTACTAGAAATAACATGCATTGCATAATTTTTAAAAATAATTAGTTATTTACAAAAATACCCTTCATATATACTATGTGAGGGACTTCAGTAGCAATTATACTTTTAATCATGCTTATATTAAAATTCATTGCATTGCTAATACCATAATTTGTTAAGTATTAATTATGCATAGGATAATATCAAATAGAGTTAAATGGTGCATTTATCAATCTCAAACAAATAATATACCAAATAATATATTAATAATGCATGCATTATAGAATAATGTACCCTACCAAACGATCCCTTACGTGCTTAGACAAATGCACCATTTGCCAAACTAGCAACCGAACAAAAATTAAATTTTCTCTTACACATATTCTTATCTATCCATTGGGCAGAATTAATTACATATGTATTACAGCATTCTTATCTATCCCATACATCCCATTGAATGGAATATGCATAAGAAAATTTTATATCTAAGATGGTTAAATGGAATGGCAGGTACGCTTAAGTTGATTGACGGGCCATTTCTTTAATAACGCCTCTCAACTCTCTTCTTTACATTTTCTGTCGATGTGGGACTGGAGAACTTCAATGGAGTATTACTCTTCTTTTCTTTTAAGTGTAATATATCCCATCTTTCTCTTAAATAACTTGTCCCAGAAAGAGAAAGGGGCTTTAAACACAACCTTAAAATGTGTGAAAAATATTTGTGACTCATTGATTCAATTGGAACTTGAAAGTACGAAAATTTGAGTCCATCATATGATAAATGTAAATAGAATAGACAAAGGATGTCTGGGCGGTGGAGCTAACATTCCGCTTACAGGTTCGGCGGAACCTAATTACCTAATAATTAGGGGTGGTTGTTCGGTATTTGATTCGGTATTTTCAAAGTTCGGATTCGATAATCGGTAATTAGAGTAAATACCAAATACCAAATACCAAACTTTCGAATTTCGGTTTCATAATTCGGTAATCATATTGATAGAGCACGGACACGGACCAGTTGTGTCTGTGTGGGACTTGACAAATTAAATTGTATAATAGTTTATTTTTGGTAGAATTCTATTCTAACTCTAATAGTTTATTTTTGATAAATTGTAATTATGGTTGTTTTATTAGAATAGAGTTTCCTCGTTAGAATAGAAAAATGAAGAACTTACCTCTATATAAGGAGGTCATTGTGATAGATGAAAAGCAAAAAACAATTCTCTCATTATTCTTCTTCTCTCTTATTTCCGTTCTCTCTTGATTTTAACATGGTATCAGAGCCTCGGTAAAAGAACATGAAACCCTAAATAACGGCAAGTGACGAAGAAATCAGCGATAAAAATGAAGGAATCGCCGTTGAAGAAAATAAAATTCAAAGAAAGACAATCTCCCCTTATGACATTACGTCAAACAAGAATCCCGGAATTATGGTGAAACAAGTCCAATTGAAAGTAGAGAATTATGAAGAATGGGCTAGATCCATGAACATGGCCCTAAGAGAAAAGAAGGAATTCGACTTCGTTGATGGTAAAATAAAAAAGTTGGATGAAGAGTCGCTGGACTTAGAAGATTGGTGGACTATAAACTCTTTGTTGGTGTCATGTATTCGCAACACCATCGAACCAACGCTTCGCTCAACAATTTTTCATAAAGAGGAAGCAGAAGAATTATGGACGAGCATCCGGGAGCGGTTCGTTGTTAGCAACGGCCCTCGAATGCAACAACTGAAAGCCGAACTTGCGGAGTGCAAGTAGAAGGGAAGGACCATAGTGGATTATTACGGAAACTAACTAAGTTGTGGGAAGAATTTATAAACTAAGAATAGATTCTGACTTACATGTGCGAAAAGTGCACGTGCAATCTGGGGAAGATCTTGAAAACCAAAAGATAAGAAGAAAAAGTGTATATGTTTCTCTTGGGATTGGATGAAGCAATGTATGAAACGGTGAGATCGAACATACTAGCCTAGGAACCGTTGTCCTCATTAAACAAAGTCTATTCGAAGCTAGTTCAAGAAAGATACGTGAGAGGACTCACATGAAAAATGGAAGAACAAAGTGAAACTGTGGCATTTGCCATACAACAGAGAAATCCTTATCATGACCAAGATGAAGGGAAGAACGATGGTGCATTATTCACATATTGCAAGATATCCGGACACGTTGTGGAAGGATGTTTACAACTCATTAGGTATCCGAAATGATGGCCAGGAGATAAAAAAGAGATGAAAAATCTGGAGGAAGAAAATGAGCACAACAACAACAACAATAGAGGAGAGGCCTAGGATCTGGTCGCGGAAGAGGCAACTACCAGGCTAACACTGTTGTTGTCAAGGATACACATACGGAGATAGAACAAATGAACACATGCAGAATAGAACTTCACAATCTGAGTGAGGAGATTCGGAAAATAGTGATTCACGTGTTGAATTCACAAGGAATAAATCGGAATGGAAAGATGGATGGTAAGACCAAAAACTCATCCTGGATCATTAACTTTGGATCTACCAATCATGTGACAGATAATCAGGAGAAACTGAGTGATGGACATTCCTGAGTATCTGGTTGGGCTACCGGATCGAAATAACTCAGTGTCTATAAAAGAAGGAACAACCAGGCTGAATGACAGGATATGATTGAAGAAGGTTCTTTATATTTCGGTGACATGCAATTTAATATTTGTGTCACAACTAGTTGATTATTTAGATTGTGATGTGACATTTGATAGAATTATATGTGGTATACCGGACTCCACCACGAGGAAGATGATGGAAAGAGTGAGCATCGAGGTGGACTTTACTATTTTTTAAATGTGCCACTGAAACGGGCTATGAAGTCAGGGGTACTTGATTGATTTGATCTTTGGCACAAACAGTTGAGTCATCCTTCAGCACAAGTAACGAAGTCTATTACGACATTAGGATTAAAGGAAAATGGTAATAGATTGTATAAAGAATGTGGTGTATGTTAAAGAACAAAGCAAACGAGAAGTGTTTTTCCTTTAAGTGAGAATATTGCTTCGGATACTTTTGAGATGATCCATTGTGATTTATGGAGATCATATAAGACCCCTTCCTCTTGTGGTGTTTCGTATTTTTTTACTATTGTGGATGATTGTTCATGAGACGTTTGGATTTTTCTCTTAGTTGATAATAAAGAAGTATCTCAAACCTTTAAGAATTTCTTCTCTATTGTATAAAGACAGATCAAAAAAACTGTGAAGATAGTTAAGACTTACTTCTTCGAACATGGAATTTTGTTTCAAACATCTTGCACAGGGACACCTCAGCAGAATGGAAGAGTTGAAAGAAAACACTTTCACATTCTTAATGTGGTGCGAGCATTGAGATTTCATAGCCATATTCCTATTAAATTTTAGGGAGAATGCATTTTAGCTGTGGGATACTTGATCAATAGAACACCATCTTCAGTTTTGAGTGAGAAAACCCCTCATAAAATTTTATACGGGGAGGCGCCTCACTATGATAACTTAAGGGTGCTAGGGTCACTATGCTATACACATACAAATGGAAGAACAAGAGATAAGTTTGAGAGTCAGAGTCGTAGGTGTATTTTCTTGGGATAGCAATACAGATAGAAATATTGGAGATCGCATGACTTACAAAATGATAAATATTTAGTCTCGAGGGATATGGACTTCTATGAGACTAAGTTTCCTTTGGTCGTACGAACACGTAACTTGATCGACAACATAGAAGTAATTTCAGATGAAATAAAGGATGAAAGAAATCAATACATTTCCGAAGAAGAACAAATAGATAATGTAGATGATGTCACGACCCAACCCCGGGCCGCGACTGGTGCCCTACCTGGGCACCCTTCTATTCATACAACATAAAAAAACTGCGGAATATAAATAACACTTTATTTTTTAAACTAAGGCCAAGCTGATAAGGCTGCCATAACATAAAAATTACCCGAAAAGTCTACATCGCTTAACAATGTAAAAACAACTCTAGCCGATCCATTACGGATGAATACAGACCTAAGATTTGGACAAATACTATGACGGACAAGGCCCGTGCACTGAATATACATAACCATGACGACAAGCTCCGAACATTGGAGCCATCTCAAATCTTGAACCAGATCCTAAGCTCGCGGATCCACAATCGTAATACCTAAACTGCAGACATGAACGCGGCCCGAAGAATCGATAACAGTGCGAATATGGAGCGGAAATAAAGTACGATAAATGATCATAATCGTACAAAAGAATGACAGGGGCAAGTATAAAAAGTACATACCAGATCCTGCCGTGTCATTACCACTCATGAACTTAATTGCACCTCATTATTTTTTCCATTCCATTAAGAGTTATAGCCAAATCTTACTTACATACTTAGGAGAAATCATTAAGTTCATTACCATATAACTTACTTATCTTTCATAACATAATCCGGCCCTTTATGGAGGGCGTATACTACCCAATGCGGGGCGCGATCAAGTCACACAAATATCAAAGCGTGCCCGTGGAATCCCCCATCACTGCCGACAGTCATAAGTGTAATATAACCATGTGACGCGCCCGCGGCATCTCACCTCACTGTCGGCGTACACATACACAATACCTATATATATCTCATGTCCGTGGAATCCACATCATCGCCAGCGGTAGTAGGTGTAACATATAACCATGTGGCGCGTGGAATCCTACCTCATTTGTCGGCGTACATATACAACATATATATATATCTCCCGCCGTGGAATCCAGCATCATCGCTGAAGCAGTATGTGTAACATATAACCATGTGACGCGTGGCATCCTACCTCACCGGCGTACACATATACATATATATATATATATATATATATATATATATATCGTGCCGCGTGCCCGGAATCCCTCATCGTATAAGCATGGCCATAACGTGCCCCTAATCCTCATCGTGGCGCGGTCTTCATGGGAGCTAGCCCATGGATAATAATATAACATGCCCCTAATCCTCATCGCGTACATGTCTTCATGGGAGCTAGCACGTGGAGTAATAGTCGTACATAGCAGTCGCGTGCCCGGAATCCTCATCGTATAAGCGTGGCCATGGGTAATAAAACAAATCCGAATCTAACGCCTCCAGTCACGTGACCGGAATCCCACATCGTATAAGCATGTCCAAGGATCAATCATAATGGAAGCATACCCGTGGAATCCCACATCACTGTCGGTACGTCCAAGTAACTTACAACAAGACAGCCGGCCCTCCAACTGAGAGTCACGACAACGTAAACATATAATACTTGCAATCAAAGCTATCACAAGCAAACATAGGCCAGTTCATTAAACCTTTAGACTTTCATTTTTATAAACTCATGGCACTTTCGTTTCACACATAAAAATCCGGGAATTTAACCCAAGTACTACGTACTTACATTCTTTTCAAAAGACTCTTTTTCATATAAAACCCCAAGATACTAACACCCGTAGTATCAAGGCTTGTCTACATTTCAAACAAGTCGCTACACTTTTAGAAATACATTTTTAGGCTTCTAAATCAAGTGACTCTTACTTTAAAACTTTAAGCAATTGATGCCTTTAAATCAAATTGTCCTTTATTTCAAGCCATTTATCTTTCTTTACATTACTTGAGAAAACCATTCCTTTAACCTTCCATAAAGTTGTTATAACCAACTTCCCATAAAGTCGTTATACTAACTTTATGCTTTAGACAAATTCATTCTTTTTATAACCAAGAGACTTATACTTTCAAATCAAGTTACATAACTTTCAAAATACTTCAAGTTTCTTAACTTAGAATATCAAGTTTCTTAACTTTAGAATAGTTCAAGAACCAATACTTTCCAAATCAAGTATTCTATACTTTTCAAATCAAGTAATCTATACTTTTCAAATCAAGTAATCTATACTTTGCAAATCAGAAATCCTTACTTTCCAACTCAAGTATTCTATACTTTTAAAGTAAAGTATTATATACTTTCAAAATCAGGTATCATGTACTTCAAAATCAATTCACTTATACTTCATATAACCAAATTACGCAAACTTTCAAAATCAAGTCCCATAACTTGAAAATAAAGTCTCATAATTATTTAGATAAAACAAGCCGCATAACCTTGAAAATCAATTTACTTACTTCCAAGAATCAAGTCACATAGACTTATCACATAATTCAAGTCACATAGACTTATCACATAATTCAAGTCACCTAGACTTACCAAAATAATTCCATTCCTCTAGACTTATCAAAATCATGTCAAAAGAAGTAAGAAGTTCACATACCTCTTCGGCTAATCCACACGCTAAGTAGACAACGCCGGTGATTGGAAATTATTGTCCGGACTGCCTGAGAGTACTGTGGAATATTTCTGTGTGGTTAAGCAGCCTGAACTACCGCCATTGGTGGCAGAATTCCCACTGCGCCACTACCCGTCGCCGGAATTATTCGTCGGAAAATTCCATTTTCGATCCGTTGGAAGTGAATTCATCGAATTGTTATTGCGTGGATGAATTAATGGAGGAAAATCAATTTTTGGAGGTCTGCTTGTGGTCCTGCGGCGCCACCGCCGGCGATCTCAAGGCGGCGTCAATGGCGGATTCCGAAATACTGAGAATTGAGGCTCGGGATTTGTTGCAAAATGTAGCTAAGATCAATATGAACACAACGGTATACGCCTTAGCCCTCAATTGTACCGGAATCGATCGGAATTTTCCAACTTCTGATCGGAAAATATGATTTGGTCGACCCGACGATCTGGGTTGAATTGGAGGTCGTGGATGGTGCCAAAATGTCGGCCTTTCCACCCTGAATATTTCTACACTAGCCACGGCCGTCGACTCTACCTGGTGGCGGAAAAATGCTCGGCGACCTAGGGTTTTTGGCGAAGATCGATCTGTCGACGACGAGTTTGAGCAAGAATCGAGGTCTGGTTTACATGGAAATGATGGCAAGGAGATGGTGGTTCGATGGTATACTCCACTCCGTCGATTGTACCTCGGTTGGCCGGAAAATCGAAAAACCGAGCGGGAAGATGGATGAGCGATGGACGAAACGATCTGAAATTGCGGCGATTCGGAGAATCGACGGTGGCGGTTGGTATGGATTTGACGGCTCGACGGAACGGCTTTTGGTACATGTCTCGCTTCGTGATTCCTGGTTTGGCCGAAATGGCGTTTTGAACATGTTCATCGAACAACACTGTTCATGGGCGGGTTTTCACTGTTCATACGTTTTGGTATTTTTTGTTCTGCGTTTTGCCTTCCCAAACTCCCAACACATACAAAATTTCTCGGGTGGTCCCATGACCAAATTTCGAAATTAAATTCCAAAATTCCGATAAATTCTAAAAGTCCCAAATGCCGAATTCGAGAATTAAATTCAACTAATAAACCATTTTCCTTTACAAGGTTCGGAGAAATTTTCAGAATTTTTCATTCTTTCTAAAATTCAATTCCCAATTTCTTACGTACGTTCTTATCTCAATCGTAAATACGGTGTAACATCCTTCCTTAGAAACATTCGTCCCGAATGTTCATACTAGGTTCAATCTAAACAGATATAGGTATAGTCTCCTTGGAACTACACCCTATGAAACCAATCATGCCACATATGGCCCTAATGTATCACACACGCATATACATAAATCATAAGCCAACCGAGAGTTAAATCTAAAGTGTATAATATCACTATTAACTCTCATTCACGGTCTAAAAGGATACTATCTTTGTACCTCCATTTCGCATACTATAACATTTTACTCAAGTAATCTATACTTTGCAAATCAGAAATCCTTACTTTCCAACTCAAGTATTCTATACTTTTAAAGTAAAGTATTATATACTTTCAAAATCAGGTATCATGTACTTCAAAACCAATTCACTTATACTTCATATAACCAAATTACACCAACTTTCAAAATCAAGTCCCATAACTTGAAAATAAAGTCTCATAATTATTTAGATAAAACAAGCCGCATAACCTTGAAAATCAATTTACTTACTTCCAAGAATCAAGTCACATAGACTTATCACATAATTCAAGTCACCTAGACTTACCAAAATAATTCCAGTCCTCTAGACTTATCAAAATCATGTCAAAAGAAGTAAGAAGTTCACATACCTCTTCGGCTAATCCACACGCTAAGTAGACAACGCCGGTGATTGGAAACTGTTGTCTGGACTGCCTGAGACAAGATCATTTATTCGGAATTTTGAGACACAAGTGGGGCAGTTAGCAAGCATGTTGACTAACAGACCTCAAGGGAATCTGCCTAGCAATACTGTTGTGAACCCTAAGGAGTAGTGTCATGCCATCACTTTGAGAAGTTGTAAACAAGTTGAGTAGTCTTCACCTGAACCTCCTATTTAAAAGAATGACGACTTGGGAGAGATATCTGGTTTAGAGAAAGAGGGGGTTACTGAAGACCACTCTATTACAGAAAAGGCACCACCAGTGGTTATTGTTGATCCTCAAATCAGAATTCCATACACTCAAATACATTGGAAAAATTCTCTTGATAAACAATTTTCCAAGTTTTTAGAGGTGTTCAAAAAGTTGCGCATCAACATTCCCTTTGCTGAGGCCCTAAAGCAAATACCCAGTTACGTGAAATTTATGAAGGAAATTCTCTCTAAAAAGATAAAGATGGGAGATTATGAAACTGTGGCTTTAACTGAAGAGTGCAGCGCCAGTTTGCAAAAGAAGCTTCTCCAGAAGTTGAGAGATCCAGGGATCTTCACTATTCCTTGCACTATCGGGAATTTTGAATGCAAGCATACCTTGTGTGATTTGAGAGCAAGTATAAATTTGATGCCTTTTTTCTGTGTTTCGTAGACTTGATGTGGGTGAAGCTAGGCCTACAACAATGACTTTACAGTTGACAAACCATTCAGTGAAGCATCTACGGGGTAATATTGAAGTTGTGTGTTAGTTAAAGTGGACAAATTCATTTTCCTGTTGACTTTATTATTCTTGACATGGAAGGGGATGTTGATGTGCCTGTAATCCTTGGGAGACCATTTTTAGCCATGGGGAAATCACTTATTGATATTCAAAAGGGTGAGTTGAGACTCCGAGTTCAGGGTGAAGAGGTGGTTTCCATATGTTCAAGTCGATATATTATCTTAGAGCAAGTGACAATTGTTTTTCAATTGATGTGATTGAGGGAGTTGTTTCTGAGAAGAGAATGAGTACTAACGCTCTTGAGGTGTCACTAACACAGTGTGAGAAGGATGACGGTGATGATGTTGAGCTTATGGAGTATGTCTGATTGGGTGAATTCTTATGAGCCATTTTATAGAAAAAAATATGAGGAGTTGGGGAAAGTTCCAGAAACACCATTACCTTCCATAGAGAAACCTCCAGTGTTAGAGTTGAATACTTTGCCATATCATATTCACTACATTTATTTAGGTGAGAATGAAACTTTACCGGTGATTGTATTTGCTTTTCTATGTAATGTGGAAGTGGAATTTTTTGTCGAGTCTTAAGGGCTCACAAGTTTGACATTGGGTTGACATTGGAAGATATTAAAGGGATAATACCTTTTACAGTAATGCATAAAATATGTTTAGAAGATGAGAGAAAGCCTTCAATTGAAGCTCAAAGAAGGTTGAACCCAACTATGAAGGAAGTGGTGAGGAAAGAAATTTTGAAATGGCTAGATACTGGTGTGATTTACCCTATTTCTGATAGTGCATGGGTGAGCCCAGTTCAAGTAGTACTTAAGAAGGGTGGTATGACTGCGGTGAAGAATAAATTTATTCCATCTAGAAATGTGATGGGATAGAGAATTCGCATTGATTACCACAAGTTGAACAAGGCAACAAGGAAAGACCATTTTTCCTTGCCTTTTCTGGACCAAATGCTTGACATACTAGCGGGCCACAACTACTATTGTTTCTTGGAAGATTATTCTGGGTATAATTAGATTGTCATTGCACCATAAGATCAAGAGAAGACTACATTTACTTGTCCCTATGGTACGTTTGCTTTTCGAAGGATGCCATTTAGGCTTTGTAATGCTCCTTCTACTTTCCAACGATGTATGATGGCCATCTTTTCTAACATGGTGAAGAAACTATTGAGATTTTCATTAATGATTTTTCAGTTTTTGGGTCATCTATTGATGAGTGTTTAAAGCATTTGTAAGCAGTGTTGCAGCGGTGTGAAGAGTCCAATCTTGTTCTAAACTGGAAGAAGTGTCATTTTATGGTGAATGAGGGTATTGTTCTTGGCCACAAAATTTTGAGTAGAGCAATTGAAGTGGATCGAGCTAGAATTTCAACTATTAAGAATCTACCAGTGTTAGTGAAAGGGGTTAGAAGTTTTCTTGGGCATGCTTGGTTCTACAGAAGATTTATCAAAGACTTCTCAAGAATTTCGAAGTCTCTTTCCACCTTATTGATGAATGGTGTTGTCTTTGATTTTAATGAAGAGTGCCTAAATGCTTTTAAGGCACTTAAGGAGAAGTTAATTTCGGTACCTATTGTTATTGCACCGAACTAGGATCTTCCATTTGAACTGATGTGTAATGTGTTTATGCAGTGGGGGCGGTTTTGGGGCAACGAATTGACAATGTATTTTGGTCTATTAATTGTGCTAGTAGAACTCTCAATGATGCACAATTGAATTATGCCACAATAAAGAAAGATCTGCTAACCATAGTGTATGTATTTGACAAGTTCAAACTATATCTCATTTGTAATAAGGTAATTGTGTACAGTGACCTTTCCGCTATCAAATACTTGATGACTAAGAATGATGCAAAACCCCATCTCATTCGATGGGTATTACTGTTGCAAGAGTTTGACATGGAGATTCGTGATAAGAAGGGAACAAAAAATCTGATAGAAGATTATTTATCGAGACTTGAGGTGGAAGAGAGCCAGAATGTCAAGGAGGTACACATAAATGACCACTTCCCCGATAAGCAACTTTTTGGGGTGAGTGATAGTTTGATGGTGCCTTGGTATGCTGATTATGTAAATTTTCTAGTAGCAAAGATTGTGCCTCCTGAGATGTCAAGGCAACAATTGAAAAAGTTTTATTCTGATGTGAAACACTACTATTGGGAAAAGCCTGTTTTTTATAGGCATTGTGTTGATCAAGTCATTCGACGTTGTGTGCCAGAGGATGAAATGCACTCAATTCTCACTCATTGTCACACTTTACAATATGGTAGGCATTTTGGGGCTTCAAGGACATCTACTAAGGTGTTGCAATGCGGCTTTTATTAGCCAAGTTTGTTCAAAGAAGCTAATGCTTTTGTAAAATCTTGTGATCATTGTCAACGCATTGGGAACATATCAAGAAGGAATGAAATGCCACTTAATGTGATCATAGAGGTTGAGCTCTTTGATGTTTGGGGCATTGACTTCATGGGCCCTTTTCCATCATCTTTCAATAATCAATTCATTTTGTTAGCAGTCGAATATGTGTCTAAGTGGGTTGAAGCAGAAGCAACAAATGAGAATAATGGTAAAACGGTCTTGAACTTTCTGCACAAGCACATATTCACATGGTTGGTACTCCCCGAGCTCTCATTAGCGATGGAAGGAGTCATTTTTGTAACAAGAAACTTGATGTTATACTTGTTTGATATGGAGTCTACCACCGAACTGCTTTGCCATATCACTATCAGTCAAATGGCCAAGCTGAAATTCCAAACAGAGAAGTGAACAGTATCCTTGAGAAGACAGTGGATAGTTCTAGGAAAAATTGGTCTAAGAAACTTGAGATGCGTTTTGGGCCTATAGGACGACATTCAAAACTCCTATTGGAATGTCTCCTTATAGGTTGGGTTTTGGAAAGGCATATCACTTACAAGTTGAGCTGGAGCATCGAGCGTATTAGGCCATGATGAAGCTAAATTTGGATGAGAGTGCTGCGGGACAAAATAGGCTACTGTAATTGAATGAGATAGATGTGTTCTGAAATAGAGCCTATGAGAATGCTATGATTTACAAGGAGCACACTAAGGAATGGCATGACAATAACTTGATCCGAAAAGAGTTCCAACCCGGACAATAGGTACATTTATTCAATTCAAGGTTGAGACTATTTCAAGGCAAGTTGAAGTCCAGGTGGTCGGGTCCTTTTACTGTGGTGAAGGTTTTTCCATATGGCTTTGTTGAAGTGCAAGGAAAGAATGGATCGACATTCAAAGTGAACGGTTAGCGGTTGAAGCCATACTTGGGTGGTCCTATTGATCAAGCCATGTCTTTTATCCTCTTGAAGCCCATCTCAAAAGGAGTTCAGCATTCGGCTAAAAAAAACCGCAATGCATAGATTATAGTCGCGTCTCGTTTGAAATCATGAAAAAATTGGAGCTCCCGGGTGTCGCGGCGCCATAGAGGTAGAAAGAGTCTAAAACTTTTGTTTGATGAGCCGCGACACAAGTGGAAGAGCCGCGGCGAATGGGTCAAAATTGTTCGAGCCGCAGTGCTGTCTGGACGGAGCTACGACGCTACTTCAGGATTTCATTTAAAACCTATCTTTTCTCCTTATCCCCAAAACACATACCCCACCAGCCCCCTCTCATTCTCCGACCACAGCCATTCCAAGACCCCCATTATTTTACTGATTTCAAGCTTCTCTCCCCATAAAAACTATTCTCTCTTCTCATTTCTTCCATTGATTCTTTTTTCCCTCATTCCCACTCTACATTTTCCCTAAATCCCCTTTTTTAAACCCTAAAATCCTAATCATTCAAAGATTATTCCGTAGGTTCTTCAAATCTTCAATACTTAAGGCAATGAAGCATAACATGAGGTCTCTCTCCATAATGTAAGTATTTCATTCCAGCTTTGAGAAGTTTTGTGATTTCTTTTATGACATTGGAGGAGATCTAAGTTTGGGAGAGTTGATTCAGTTCTTGTGGTGAATATTGATATTGTGGACTATTTGTACTGTGATAATTGATTGAGTTATATTTTTGTTGAGTTGAGTTTTTGGGAAGTGAAGAAATTAAAGGAGTCTTTGTGATTTTTGTAGAAAACATTAAAGTTTTAACGGGTCTTAATGGGTCCACGGTGATCTACTTCGAAGGCATCCTCCTCTCGAGGCCCCATGAATCTACCACCAATGGCCGATTATGACAAAAAAAATTTGTTAAAAAAACGGCTCAAGATCGGTACAACAGACTATGCGCCCGTTCTTTAGTTTTAGAAAAGGGCATGGACTTCCAAAATAAGCCATATGAAGATCAAGTTTATGAGCCAATCCGAGCAATGATTGCCGATAGAGGTTGGGGAGCATTTGTAAATCCTCATTTAACAAAACCTAGTCTCTCAATAGTTTATGAGTTCTATGCCAATTATCCAGAACAGGAAGACAATAAATATTTTGTACGTGGAAAAAAGGTGTCTGCTGGGACATATGCTATTAGCACTTGTGTGTGAGGTCCCTGATTTTGAAGAAGAGGAAAATGAATATACTATTTGGAGTCGCTCGAAGATTGACTGGGTTGAGGTTGATGCAACAATGGGAAATCCAGGGGCCAGGTGCACATACACCTACGACGAGCCTAAGTGTATGTATCGGTGTCAATTTAACAAAGTTGCTCGGGCATGGCTGCACTTTTTGAGTGCTCGTTTTATCCCTTTAACCCACATTTTCAGATATACCAATGAACCGTATTAAGTTGGTTTACGCAATAATGAAGTGGTTCAATGTGGATGTTGGTCGGACTGTCAGAGATAGTATATCTTTCACATGCAGATTGACCACTACAGCTGGTTTGGGGCATGAGTCGCTAATCACTGTGCTATGTTATACACATGGGGTATACCCTAAAACATCAATAATATGAAAGCAAGAGTACAACAGCCTCTCACTCGATCGATAGTCAATGGATATCCAGACCCTACACCAGTGCCTCCTCATGGAGAAAGCTGTCAACACCAGCCAAAGCATCACCAATGGGGGAATGATAACAGCGATGCAGATGGTGAAACTGGTGATCCAGGACAGAGTAGTAGTGAACCTCTTTTGGCTTTTGGTGGTCTTATTGATTCTCACACCCAACAGACTCATGATCGATTGGATTATATTATCCAACAAAATCAATATATGATCCAATCGCATCATGCTCAAAATCAGAATTTGAACCACTATATGCAGCAGAGATACAATTATGAGACTAATCATGTCGATCAACTCGATTCTTTGGTGCACTGTTGGTCCATGAGTGATGACCAAAAGCACTACTTTGGTTATCCTCCACAATACTCACCTTACCAACCAACCACCACCACCACCATTTTGAGATTGCTTATCGGGATTTTGGTAAGACTTCCTTCTCTTTTTTTCTTTTTCACATTAGGGATAATGTGTTAAATAAGTTTGGGGAAGGAGTCTGTGTTCTTTGTGTTATTAGTGTTTAGTTATTTGTTTGTTGTTAGTGTCTTAGTTGGGTAATTAAATTTAGTGTCATGTGCCATTGAATCAAGTTGATAATTATAGCCGATGAGATTGAGTGAATGCGGTGTGATATAATTTGATGGAATTGACAGCTATGAAAAAAATGTGTGCTTAAGTTGGATATTTCTTGAGTTTGCTTTTGATTATTAATGAAGGTGAAAACTTGATCATGATTGTTGAATTTCTTGTACTCAAATATTTGGTTTATACATTGTTGAATGTCGGATTGAGGAAAGATGGTGGAAAATTCTAGAACTTGTTTACTTGCTACTTGAGACGAAATCTTAGATGATGCATGCTTAGGAAGATGATTTAGGCAATTTTTTGGAACAATTGAGCCTTTCAAGCCAACCTTGACCAATTTAATCCCTAGTTACCCTTTTTGAGCCTTAAGTTAATTCTTTGTTGATTGATGCATATTTTGAGCCTACTTGAAACTAAGGTTTTCCAACGGTATGGCTACCCGACCCCACCGACCCCACCCCGACCCCACCCGACCCGCCCGACCAGATCGAGATCGACACCGATACTGGTATCAGATTCTGCACGGTCGAAAATTCCACGACACCGACCCCGACCTTGACACGACCCCACCCCGGCCCCGACCCTGACACGACCCCACCCCGGCCCCGACCCCGACCCCTTTCACACCCGTTGCACAACGGTTATACCCAATTTGGCCATTGTGCAATGGCCAAATTCTCCCCTCCCACACCCCAAACCCCCTACCCCTTTAATATTTATTTTAACCCCTAAGTTATTATATTTACACTTTAACCCAATTTTTCAACTATAAATACCTCATTTTATTTTCATTTTTTCTAACAAATCTTCCAACAATCTCTCTAATAATCGCTCATTCTCTCTACATTGTCTACTAAATATTTAATTTTATTTATTCATTTGGGAGTGAAGTTGGCAACTAGCTTGAGGATCATCCATCGAGCAAAGTTTCAATTTTCAACTTCTCGATTACACGTCGGCGTTGGGTACATTCGTTCCTTCATTAAATTATTATTGTTTTTTCAATTTATTTAGCGCACTTAATTTCATTATCTTTAATTATTTATTTTCATAATTAAAATGAAAGGATTAAGAGGTATGTTTAAGGGTAAGGGTATTGCTTCTTCTAGTAGGGGTAATAAGGGTAAGAGTACTTCTTCTAGTCATCCTATTCCACCTATACAGAACGATTTTGTTGATACTGAATTATTTTCTGAAGTACCATTAGATTTAGACGAGGAGTTATTTTCTGGAACTCAACAAGACTTTAATTTAGAAGATAATCTAGATGACACATCCACTAATCTAGATGACACGCCCACTAATGCACCTCAAACTGGAACGCCTCTTATTCCCCCTAGTATGAGACGAGGCCCACCAGAACGAAAATTAACATCACATGTATGATTTTTTTATAGAGACGTAGAAAATCTAGCTGCTATATGTAAAATTTGTAAAATTGTTTATAAATTTAAAATGGGAAAAGGTCAGAGCGGGACGGGAGGTTTAACTACGCATTTGAATAACAAACACAAAGTTAGGTGTGATGAATATAAGGCTAAAATGAAAGGTAAGTCAATGCCCTCTCAGTCGGGACAAGGTTCACATACTATCCCGCACCAGGTACAGGGTCAAATTGACCCTATGACGGGGGCAATTGTAGGTCCTAAATATGTTAAAAATAAAGATAGGGAGAATTATCAAAATTAGTTGCAGTAGAGGGTTTGCCCTTTTCATTTTCTGATTCTCCTGGTTTTATTCATTATATAAGAGAAATGTACAATCCTTCTTATAACGGTTTTCCTAGATCAACTGTTAGGAGAGACGTTTTTAAATTTGCACACGAATATCAATAATATTTACGTTATTCATTATATCATTTTCCTTGAAAAGTATATATTATGTCTGATATAGACCGTAGTACTAACGGTCATGATTATTTAACTATAACATGTCATTGGATAGACTATAAATTTTCTATGCAAAAACGTGTTTTAGCATATAGATATATTGATAGTAGGTATACTGGTCTTTTTATTTCAGAAAATATTTTTTCAGTTTGCGATTATTATGGCATAACTGGTAAAATTATGAGTATTACATTAGCTAATGCATCTTCTAATAATTCTGTTGTTAGATTATTGAAAAATGTATTAACTCCATCTTTTCCAGATCATTTTCATATAAAATGTGCATGCCATATTTATAACTTAGTTGTAAATAATGGTCTGTCACTTTTTGAAGACATTCTTGTAAAAATATAATTTGCTATAAACTTTATTTTTAAAAGTAATAGAATACAAAGAATAAAAGAATATAAAAAATTTGTCACGATTGTGAACTACCTTATAGAAAAATTCTCGAAAAAGTATGCACTAGATGAAATTATTTATACAACCAACTACGTGTTGCTTATGAGTATGTAAGACCAGAACCCAATTTTTAACGCTCAGAATCGAAATCCTACTGATATGATTATTGATTCCGATTGGGATACAATTTTAGAACTAAATACATTTTTAGAGAAATTTTATCTAGCTACTAAAGAATTTTTCGGTATTTATTATCCTACTATTTCATCAATGTTATTTTATATAGCTCTAATATTTATATTACTTAGTGAATATATGGAAAACCAGCTTATAAGGCACCTATTAAAAAAATGTTTCTAAAAATGAAAAAAATATTTTATTCCTATTCCCCCAATTTATATTATTAGTGTTGTATTAAATTCATCTATTAAAATAGACGGTTGTAAAGCACTTATTGAAACTGTTTATGATTGCATAGATAAACTTCCACCTCCATCTCCCAAAAATCCAAATAACCCGCCACCTATTGAAAAACAAGAGAAGTGTTGTCTAGCATACAAGATGAATGTAAAAAGGTATATACGTATTACCATCAAGAAAGTGCTAGCAACCAACCGGCTTTCATGCCATCTTCTTCTTCTTCTTCAACACAACCTCAAAAATGACATGCTGCGGCTAGTATTGAAAGTCTCAGACATAGAATGTTTAGTGGTACCATTTCTAACCAAGTTAGCGAGTTTGATGTTTTTGTTTTGCAGGGTGTTGTACCGTACCAATCAATTGAAAATGAAGAGGGACGTGAAGACTTGCTAAAATACTGGAGGGAGAATGAGAAGAATTTTCCAATAATATCTAAGATGGCCTAAGATGTGTTGAACATTCAAACGTCATCAAGATCTTCTGAAAGCGCATTTTCTGCAGGAAGATTTTAAATAGGAGAGCATAGACATTCATTGGCAAGAGACTCATTAGAGATTGCAGTTCTACTCAGAGTCTGAATTCGTGCGGAGCGTAGGAGGTGCGGCCAACCGGAGATCAACGAAGAAGAAGACTACAACTACAACAAAATCTTATCTGACGGATGTGCAAGCAACGTCGACCAATTTGACCAAGATATACCAATTCCAACCGAAGAACCACAATAAATTATAAAGAAACTAGAAAACGTGTTTCTTAAAATGTAATTCTTTTAATTTTAATTTTACTATGTTATTTATTTGCTACTTTCAATATCACGAAGTTGCAATTTTGAAATTGTATTACCAAAAAAATCATACTTCTGTCGAATAATATAAGAGGCACAAAAACAACCTTGAGATGTTTTTATTAAACTATCGTGTTGTGTTTGTGTGTGTTATTTATTTAATTTAAGGGAAAATAAAAATATGACCCACCCCTCCCCTCCCCTCCCCGACCCCGACTCCAACACCGACACATAGGTATCGGGACGGGGCAGCGGCAAACCCCGTCAGCCTCGCCAAACCCCGACCCCGCCCTACCCCTAGCCCATCTAGACCCCGACCCCCCAACTCTGCCCCGACCCTGTTGGACAGCCATACTTGAAACCCTTTACTATTTTTTTCATTCCCTTGAATTTTACCATGAGCATATAGATTGGGTGCTATCAATAGAAGAGTAAAAGATTGAGAAAAATTCAAAACAAAAAAAGAAAAAGGAAATAAACTACACTCTCCTTGTACATACATTGAAAAATAAGTTTGGAGGAGTGTAGTTCGAAAAAAATAAAAAGTAAAAATGTAAGTGTGAATTTTCTCAATCTAGAAAAGAAAAGAAAAATTGGAGATTGTTGTTTGTTTGTAACGTGGATATCAAGTTTGGTTGGTTGATTTCTATGCTTATTGGTAATTTTGAGCCCAAATGACATTTCATTTACCCGTGCCTAAGCCTATCGTTATAACCTATAAAAGTCCTATTGATTCTTGAGCATGTGTTGTCTAAATTAGTGGAGAGTAGCAAGTTAGCAAGCCTATGTGATTATGGACTTGATGGACTGTTGGTGAGAATTTGGTTTGTATAAATTGAGTTGAGTACTTGTTTATTCAGTGATCATGGTTGGGTTGTCATATGTATTGTGATTTTAAGTGAATTTGAGAAATATCTGACTTAAAATTCTAGATTGCAAAATGATGGCTATAATGTTCTAAGGATTATATTGCATGGTATTCATGATTTTTTAGGCTTGATCTATTGTTTTTTACTTGATTTATTTTAGAGTTCATTTTTTTAGAGTGTCTAGAGTTCTTTACGCGAGAGCGAGTAAAAGTTAAGTTTTGGGGTGTTTGTTAAGTCTGTTTAAGTACTGTTTCAGAGTGCGTTTTAGGGAGTCTTATGTTATTCTTTAAGTTGTTTTGTACCATATTACGCTTGTTTTTGTTTTGTTTTCAGGATAAAGCGATACAGAATGGAAGTTGGGCAGATTTAGAGAGAATAAGCGCATATTGAGGATAAATATGTCGGTTTAGTCAAAGAAACGGTTAAGAGAAGTCCTGGAAAGTTCGTGAGGAAGTTGAACGTTTCTCGGATGAAATAAAAATGACAAATGAGTCGCGACGCCTACAACATAATTGTGACACTGAGGTTCCAGAGAGACCACATTTTTAGAAGCAGAAGAGTCGCGACGCTCTCTGGACTGTGTCGTGGCGCTCTAATACAGAGCCACATCTCTTGTGTCCGTACAGATTACGAGAACTCATTTTTCACAAGGGCAAAAAGGTCTTTTCAAAGGGAAAACGGGGGTTGCTTTAAAAAGATTGATGGGGCGATTTCAGAGGAGGAATGAGAGAAAGAAGTTTTTGAACCTTGGAGGAGTCATTGGAGATCAATTCCTCAAGTTCTTTTTATTTGTCTTGAATTATCTTTATGTTAATTTTCAATTTATGTGTTTATTTTAGAATTACTATGAACTAATTCTTTTATTAGAGTTTTCAATTAAATCACTTGAACCTCTATCATAAACTAATGCAAAGTTATCTTGTCTTCTTCATCTATTAAGGTCTTTTCAATGTGTGGTTATTGAATGAGAATTGATTGGTCATTGATTTTCGTTTATCTTAATGAGTTTAAATAAAATTCTAAAAAGTGAGATATAAATATGCTATAGTTGAGTTGACATAGGCTTAATCTTGAACGGGAGTATCACGATTGCTTGTGTAGCTTTTAGGTTGTTGATCTTAATGCTTCCTAATTAATGAAATTTATCGTAGAAATATAGAAAATTCTCATTTAGGTTGAGTTTATATGTCGTAACTTGAATATAGAACGTTTTTATTAACCTGTTATCTTAATAAGAAGAAGAACTGTTAATCTTGCATTAGTAAATGGTAGAGTGGATAGTTGATGAGATTGGAATCCCTAATTGCTCTCAGTCTCGAATTTAATTTGTGTGTTTTTGCTGCTAGTTTATTTTTGCATTTTAGCTTCGTTTATGCTTTCTTTATTTTAACCTTTACAAATCAAGATTCGTTAGCCAAATAGAAACTAGAGATTAATTATTTGGTAATTGATAATTCAGTCTATGTGGGACGATACTCGATCTTACCGAAAATTATTACAAATTGCGATACATATACTTGCATAGCTCTAAAATTCTGCAACAGAATCTGCTATCAAACAATATCATATACTCCATTAATTACCAACAAAAAATACAAGTACATGTGATTTTTTTATTCTCATTGTGATGAATGATTTTTTTTATTCTTATTGAAATTATTAGTTTGGTTCGGTAATTTGATTTTCGATAATTTATGCGCAGTCCTACCAATAATTTTAACGCAAATCATATACTTGTATTAGAAATTCATTTAAAATGTATAAAATAATTTATCAAAAATCCATTAATTTTCTTTTCTAGAATTTAGAACATATAAATTCAAAATTCTAATTCCGCCTCAAAGGGTGTCAAAGATACGAATACTAATGACAATATGATGAGAGAGAATATTTAACATGCCCAGCTTAATAAACTATTTGGCCAAGTCGTAAAGTGTAAACGAAGGTTGATAGAACAAAGTTTCTATAATTTTTACTAGCATTTGCCAACTGAAAGCCTAACTAAAAAGGTTAACGTGATAATAAGTTAATCATATGCAACGTACCCTTGATCGATAGAAACTTTACGTATCAGTTTGTCAAATTAAAAGACACTTAGGAAAAAAATATTGAGCTATTATAAACACTGACCAACAAGGTTGTAATGGTATGGTAGGTACTCTATCATTAACTATTATTAACTAAATGTCTCGAGTTCCATTTTTGAGTATGGCAAACTCTTCTTTGTTAGAAAGCGATTTACCCCAATTTAGGACTTTTCCTAACGTGAATCCGGAATACAGCCGAACTTCAATGTGGACATCGAACATTGAAAACAAAAAAGAAGTTATACACTTTAGTACACAAAGCTACTTATACTTATACAAACGTAACCTTCAACATGATTTAAGTTACGACGTTCAAAATCAAATTTGATGTCCAAGCGTGAGTTTAATTCTTGCATGTGTTACCGGAACAAGTCTAGTAATTATGTAGTGTCAAGAATGTAGGTTTACTATTCAAGCATGATGAAACTATTACTTGGGGAAAAACACTGGAAATAAATACTATTCATCCCTCCCAGTTTATGTGCACGGCACAAGATTTAAAAAATAAAAATAAAACTTGAAAATTGTGTCTAAAATAAGCTTTACATATCTATAAACCATCTCATAAGAGTATAATGAAAAATTGGGAATTAAATTATTATTAAATATAAAAAGGTAAAATATTTCTTTTGGTACAAACTAAAAATAAGTATAAAAATATATTGTAAAATTTAAATGTCAAGCATATTGTTGATTTTCTCTATTCGTACAACTCTGTTCCTGTATACCCAAAAAAAATAATGTTGCTCCATGTAAGATGATATTAATCTCCTTTGGGAGTCTTTCATTAATATCAAGGTATATATAGAGTACAATATTCATCCGTTATACAATATGAATCCTAAGCCTATACAAAAGAGGAATCCTAGTCTTACCATAATTATATTTACACAATATATGAAAATATTGTAATTATGGGTAGGGAATATATTGTTTCCTATATTTATACGTTTACACACCCCCTTAGTCGGAGCGGGAGGAGGCCGGATGTTGAGACTGGATCTGAAGTCAAGAAACAATTGTCTGGGAAGTCCTTTGGTAAATATGTCTGCATACTGATAGGATGATGGAACATGTAACACTCTGACGTGACCTAGAGCAACTTTCTCACGAACAAAGTGTAGGTCTATCTCAATGTGCTTGGTTCGCTGATGATGAACCGGATTATGAGACAAATAGATGGCAGAGATGTTATCACAGTACACAATAGATGTCTGACGCAAAGCGACAAGTTCTAACGAAGTTTCGAGCCAACAAATCTCAGCTACCACATTTGCAACGCCTCTATACTCAGCCACACTGGATCTAGATAGGGTAGCTTGTCGCTTGGCAGACCAAGAAATCAGATTATCCCCTAAAAAAACACAAAAGCCGGAGGTGGAGCGTCGCGTGTCCGGACACCCTGCCCAATCTGCATCCGTATATGAGAGCAGTCTGTTTGGCGCAGAGGGGATAAGTGCAAACCATAATCAAGAGTGCCCCTTAATGTATCGAATGATACGCCTTAAGAGCGATGAAATGAGACTCGCGGCACGTGCATGAATAAGCACACTTTGAACAAGATAAGCTATGTCATCTGGTAAATGTGAGATCTTGAAGTGCACTGCGCGCTCCTATGCAGAGTAGGATCAAAGACTGGAGCACCATCCATAGCACTGAGCTTAGATTTCGCATCGACTGGAATAGGCATAACTTTGCAATTCGCCATCTTAGCCCTATACACTATCTCCTATGCATACTTACGCTGACACAAGAACATGTGATTGGCAGACGTGGTCACTGATATCCCCAAGAAATAACTCAGCTTTCTCAAATCAGTCATTGCAAATTCGGACTTAAGCAAGGCAATAATCTCATTTTTCAATCTACGTACAATAATAAGTAAGCAGTGCTACTACCTCGATGAAAAATGAAGAGTGATGTATCACTTTTGCTGCATACAAACCCAATCTGCAAGATATACCTGGCAAAGCAATCATACCACGCACGGGGAGCTTGTTTCAGGCCATATAGTGACTTACGGAGACGACACCCATAGTGAGGGACTGTTGGATGGGTGAACCCAGACGGCTGATGCATGTACACTGTTTCTCTCAGGTCCCCATGTAAGAATGCATTCTTCACATCAAGTTGATGGATCGGTCAGTGTTTGCCCATGGAAATGCTCAAAACTGTGCGAATAGTAGCCGGTTTGACAACCGGGCTGAAGGTCTCTCCACAATCAATGCCCTCCTGCTGATTTGTGTCATTAGCCACAAGACGGGTCTTATACCTCTCAAGATCCCCATTGTCTCTGAACTTGTGACGAAAAAGCCACATACATCAAATTACATTTACCTCCTCAAGTCTAGGTACTAGATCTCACGTGTGTTGTTTAGTTAAAGCATTGAATTCCTCATACATAGCCGCATTCCAATTAGGGTCTTGTTTGGCCAATTTTGAGTTCTTTGAAAGTGGAGAGATGGTTTGGGCAAACAAGTTGAAATGGACTTTGGGTTTGAAGATTCCATGCTTTGAACGAGTTTCCACTGGATGAGTAGGGACAGTGGGTGGCGGAGTGGTGTCTGAGACGGTGGATAAAGTTGGATAAGGAGAAGGTGGGGGCTTAGCCGTCGGAAGAGCCGCGACTCCTGGATCGAGCGCCGCGACGCTAGAAGGTTGTGAGCTTCTGAAGTTTGACGCCGCGCACTCAACACGAGTCGCGGCGCTGTCGACGGTATTCCTGAAAATTGCTCACTGGAAATCAGGCGCCGCAGCGCTCCTCGGGTCGCGGCTCGACGGCAAAGCAGGGGCGTGGCTCGAGGATGAGGGGAGAGATGGCATGCTCGTCAACAAATGAGTAGTCCGGTTTTTGGAATTTTGGAAGATTAAAAAATAGGAATGTGGTCTCGTCGAATGTGACTTGACGAGATATGTGGATTTGACGAGTCGACAAGTCATAGCATAGATAGCCCCTATGATTTGGCGGAAATCCTAGGAAGACACAGGGAGTAGACCTAGGAGCAAGCTTGTGAGGGGCGGTAGAACTGAGGTTGGGATAGCACAGACAACCGAAAATCCGTAGATGATCATAGGAGGAGACTCTATGGTAGAGGATTTCGGTAGGGGTCATATTGTGAAGAGTGCTAGTAGGGAGAATATTTAGAATGTATTCTGACATTTTAGCAGCATATACCCAGAAGGAATGAGGGAGGGAGGCATGAATCAATAGGGTGTGAATCATATTGTTAATGGTACATATGATTCTTTCAGCTTTACCGTTTTGTGGTGAGGTGTGAGGGCATGAGAAGCGAAAAACCATGTCATTATTTGTACAAAACCGGTGAAACACAGAGTTATTGAATTCACGACCATTATCGCACTGAAATGATTTTATACTTTTTCCAAATTGTGTGTGGATAAACTTGCGAAACTCAAGAAATTTGGCAAATACTTCCGATTTAAATTTAAGAGGATATAACCAAACATGGTGTGAAAAATCATCAAGCAACACAAGATAGTATTTATGACCGAGAGAACTAGAGATAGGAGATGTCCATAAATCGGCATGTATAATATCAAAAGGAGCAAGTGTAACACTAGTAGATGATTTAAACGGAAGACAAATATGTATGTCTAAAGAGCAAGAAACACAATTTTGGACAAGTTTCCCATTACAAGCAATGAAATTGTTGCCTTTAAGAAAATTAAAAACTGGGACTCCTGGATGACCAAGTCTATTATGCCAAGTTGAAGAAGAAACAGCTGCTAGAGTGACGGGGGAGCAAGATCTGGCAGCGGAGGTGGGAGTGAATGGATAGAGATCCTCCGTGCTATTGCATCTCGTAAGAGGTGTCCCCGTATGAAGATCCTTCACAGTAAAACCAAAAGGGTCAAAATCCACGGAGACAGAATTATTATGAGTAAATTGACGGACAGATATGAGGTTCTTAATCATATGTGGGGCATATATGGTGTTTTTTAGGGAGAAGGGTGGATGAGGAGGTTGTGTGTATGAGGTACCATACCCTTTAACTGGAATGTGTTGTCCACTACCAACTGTAACATATTGAGGATGCTTTAAACTAAACAGTTTAGGGATAGTACCTGTAGATTGGGTGACGTGATATGTGGCGCCTGAGTCCATGTACCAAGTATTGTCAGGCTGTTGCATGGAGAGGTGTCAATGTCCGCCCCAACTCGATGGGTGTCATGCGGATGATGGCCGCAAACCTGACCTTGCATGAAGTGGACCTGCTGCGAGGCTGTAGCGGGGACCAAAAAACCAGGGTAAGAATACGGATTGTACCGCCGATATCGAATGGACTCTGTCGCGCTCAATCGAGGCCGGGCCAGGCGCGATGGCGAGGAACCGCGGCCCAGTTGTTCTGCGATCCCTGTTGTTGTTGCTGCTACTGGTTTTGTTGACCGCGACCCTTGCCACGACCACGTCCTCCCGCCACCCTTTCCACCGCGTCCCTGCTGCGGTTGAGAGTTTTCTGGCGGCGTTGGATCTTGAGGGCGCGTTTCGACCGCTAATGCCTTCTGACTGTGCTCATCCTGCTTAGCACGTCGAGTCTCTTCGAGCAACAACTGCGAGCGAGCTTTGTTAAAGCTGGGTAACAGATCTGCCTGTTGAATCATGGTGGCCAAAGTATCATATTCGCCTTTAGGAAGGCCAGCAATCAATTGTAACACCAGTTTGGTGTCAGTAACAGGCTCGTCGACAACAACAAGTTGATCCGTCAGTAGCTTTAACTGTTTGCAGTACTCAGTCACATTGGAAAAGTTTTCAAGACGTGTATTGTTAAATTGCTCCTCTAAATACACAACACGGGTGTGCTTATTGTCCTGAAAAATTTCCTCCAAACGATTCCATAACTCAAGGTTCGAGCCGATTTCATGATAGTAAGAAGAAGGTCCCGAGAAATACTATCATAAATCCATCGTTGACGCCGCGTCTGACGGCCAAGTAGACTCATCAACCTCCCGAGGCGGAATGGTGTCGTGATATGATCAAGCACGTTATAGAGATGCATGATTACGAAACAGTTCAACCCGGGGAGAATCATCGCTTTCTTAATCAAGAAGAATGGGAATAGAGTTCATGATGTTTGTAACAGTTAGGGCAGGATGAAAAGAGGATGACAACGAGGTGGTGGGATTTGTGGAGGTAGAAGATTCAGAAAGTGTGGAAGATTCAGAGATAGCCATTTAGAGAAGAGAGGAATGAAGAAGAAAACCTAGAATTTGTAGGAGGGGTCGAGGCGAGTTCCGTGGGTTCTCACGGTAGGAAGAAAGAGTTCTAGGGTTTTGGGTGTTTGACTTTTGATACTATGTAAGATGATATTAATCTCCCTTGGGAAGTCTTTCATTAATATCAAAGTATATATAGAGTACAATATTCATCCCTTATACAATAGGAATCCTAAGCCTATACAAAAGAGGAATCCTAGTCTTACCATAATTATATTTACACAATATATGAAAATATTCTAATTATGGGTAAGGAATATATTGTTTCCTATATTTACACGTTTACACTGCAGTATGTAGAAAACTCTCGAAGACAAAAAATGTCGAGGTCGGTTTCTTCTTCTTGCCTGGCTAATGTAATAGCCAGGACAATGTTTTGAAACTCTGATCGTTAACCGAACCAGCTTCGAGGCCGGTCCGAGTTTATCAGAGGAACGGTGGTATCAAACTCGCGAATCCGATAAAAATTCCAGATTTAACCGATGACTCGGTAACTCGTACAAACCCGGTTTTTGTTTATTCATATAATTTTTTTTAAAAAAATATATTATTTATTTATTATTTTAGATAAATAAATTGATGAAGACATGATTAATGATGCTGAGTTAAGAGGTTTTGGCCATCAAAGTAGCAATAGTAAAGGTGTTGATGACGACATAGAGGACATCTTTGAACTTAATTGAGATTTTTATTATTCAAGTTCTTTTGACTATTTGAGTTTATGGACATGTATTTTGAAGTTATTTATTTTGTGAGGACATGGATAATCAAGTTTCTAGTTTCTACTTCTTAAATTTAGATATGCATGACATCTTGGTTATTTAGCTTAATGGACATCGATAATTTAGTTTATGGACATGTGTTTTGAAATTAGTTGATGGACATGGATCTTCATTATTTCATATGTTTGGATATATATATGTGTGTGTGTGTGGATACCGGTTTTTTGAACCGGTTGAACTAGTGACCCAGTTGGTCGTCCGGTCCGAGTTTCAAAACATTGAACCAGGATAGTCTACAATTAAACATTAAGACAGCAACAGATGCAATACAATTGGATAGTTGATTCTAGCAACAAAATTGTTATTTCCTGTCCTTGTCCTGCGCATACACTTGATCCAGAGAACTAAGATTAGAGATGAATCCACGGAAGAACAGAACATCATAAGTCCTAACCTGGAGCAACTGTCAAGGAAGAAAACATCACCTAATTTTTGGTGCAATGGTGACAATAACAGAGTTTTTTTGTCCTCCAGAATGCCTGAATCCTTGTAAGAAATCAAAAGGAAACAACAAAAGAGTTCATGCTGACTCTCTACACTTGCTTTTACATTTGCAGGAAGCAAATCTACATATCTCGCAACATTTACATATGCATGAGATACATGTTCAAGAAGATGAATATTTACACGAGTTTCTAGAACAAAGGAGGGGGCATTCACTACTCCTGAAACGATGCAAGGATGACATTAGTCCCCTGTTAAGCCACTACTGCTTCTCAGTCAGATTTATTCACAGTAGACTTCTGCAGAATCCAGGAAGTTTAATTTATTATACAGAAAACTAGAGATAAAATCCATTCAAGTGAAAACTTGAGATAGATAGAAATAATGAGTTAACAAAGAGAAACAGAACAAAAGATGCATAAATTCCATTCAAGTGAAAAACTTGAGATGGATAGAAATAACGAGATAACAAAGAGAAACAGAACAAAAGACTCACATAAATTCCATTCAAGTGAAAAACTTGAGATGGATAGAAATAACGAGATAACAAAGAGAAACAGAGCAAAAGACTCACATAAATTCCATTCAAGTGAAAAGCTCTTTACCTTCTTCCTGAATGGATCATACTTGTACCTAATCATGTGTGTGATCTGACGCTTCATAGTGAGGACCAAGAGAAAAATCCAGTAACATAACAATATTGGCCAGAATACTGGGACATCAAATATAGAACATAAGGTCATCAAGAAGGCTACGATGAAAGCTTTTGTTGTTGCATACCTGAAACCATATGAAAGGAAATTTCCTTTAAGGAAGCGATTGTGATGAATACAAACAACAACTACTATACCTCAGTTAGGATCCACTTTATGAATCCTCACTCTTCATGACCAACCGGGGGGAAAAAGGAACTCCGAACATGCAACTAATATAACAATAGGAGTGTAAAATGGAAGGGCTGGACTGAATTTGGACGAGCCAAAATGGGCTGAGTTAATAAAAAGATGGGCCATTGACCTGTCCAAAGGTTACTTGGGCTGAAATGGGCTGGATAAATTGAGCTAAACAATGAGTCATAGCCCAACCCACCTAACTCTTGCTAAGTTTTAATTTCTTTATTTGTGTTTCTATAATTTACTTAATCACCTAATAATTTTTTTAATTATTATCATTATTATTATTATTATTATTTTATATAACAAATAAAACAAAAACGGAAGTCTTTTTAAAAATATTTTGACAAAGGTTCTCATGGATCAATTTGGGCTACGTACTAGCCCAACTTTTAGGTGGGTTGAATTGGGCAGGTCAAAATGGGCTGAGTTAATAAATGGCTGGTCAAACTTGAGCGGGTTGGGCAGGTCTTTTTTTCACGGCCAATTTTGCCACCACTGAACATTTAGGTCAGTCAACACAGGTTAATCCGTCATCCTTCCCCAGTTTAATTAGGAATCACCAATGCCAATCCTGTGTTACACTACCTCGTGATTAGATGTAGTGACTAGACTAGCCTTATATCATACTAACTAGCAAGACCAATAATTTTTCATGTTTTGGGGAACAAATAATAGCCTGCTCAGCCACAAGCTAATCCATGACATTCACTACGCACAAAAGAACTCCTATTGCACAAGAATGCATATTCACTACATCGCCAAATGAAATCATGATAAGTTGTTCGCCACAAACTTCAATTTCCAAGTTTAAATCTCTGTACCTTTGCTGTCTAAGACATGTAAAGATGATTACCACATTACATTGTGCAACGATACCATGGAATGAGTCAAAGAGCACTACTTCAAAGAGAGATGCAAAACCTAATCAACTAAGTAAATTGCTATGAGTACATATATTCTGTGTTATAATGATCTCACCAGAATAAAAACTCAGGCAGCCGGCGAACAAAAGGTCTAACTTCATCATTGTCTTTAGGCGGTAAAGAAGCACCGTCCAGAGCCTCCAGCTCAGGATCCTCCTTTGGTGACAGAAATCCAATCAACAAATTCAAAATATAGGTTCCTACACCATATGAGATGACGTAAAATCCACGACCATAGTATACACGCAACACATATATTGTTGCAGCTGCCAGTGTTCCGAGCCACCTGCGGAATGTATAAGGAGCAGACCTATCCAAATAGTAGCGAAATGTCCTAGAAACTTCAGTTTTCCACTTAGCTAGTGGTGATTGAACTGCATCTCCACCATCAACTTCAACTCCCTCCATGAAGTCAACTCAGAGACTTCTACAATCTAACCACATGAAAGTAGAACCATTAAGGGATCATTAATCTAATTCCTCTTACATCCTAATAGAATAAAACTGCAAAAGAAGAAAAACGGATGAAATGGCCTGCTAGTTGCTGCCATAATACTCTGGGCAGAGCTCCTGAGAACGTAAAATTTGACTGAACTAGTCACTCAAGCTTTGGTGAAATGCTCTCCGGCACATTTCCTGAGACTAACTCCCTTTTAGTCTTTCTTTCTTTTAGACACTTCTTTTTGGGGGAGAGGCGGACCCGGAAGTCCTCGGCCGGAATTATTACATTTTTTAGTATTCAAGTTAAATTCTCTTTAGCCCAGTTATGATGCTTGAGACACAACTATTTTGCAGGGTTTTTTTTAAGTCATGATATTATTACAAGTGAAACCAGAGCTGGGGTTTGGTACGACTGGACGGAACGTGGAAGAAATCTGAACAGAAGAACTACTTTTAGCAGGAAGATGATGGTGTGGCTGTGTGATACTTTCAAGGAGGCCTTGAAAGTTAAAGGAAACTATGTCAAAAGATGAAAGTTTTGCGATCACGTCTCAGAAGAAGATTCTTCTGCTAGAAAAACTACGACAAACATGAACGTTATATGACCATCATCAGCATTCAAGGTAGGAGGAGATCAATTATTATTGTTCCTGAAATGGCATATAATACGGCTGGATGGATATTGCAGTTAAGATTGAAAGATGCATTAATTACAAAGTCCAGAAGCCAGTTATAAATTTGTCCAAAAAAATAGAGGAAGGCCTTCCTTACTCGAACACTGTCAGGAGGAGTAAGAGGGTGTTTGAATAGCTTATTTTAAGTGTTTTTTGGCTTTTAAGCTCTTTTTTTACTTTTTGATGTGTTTGGGTGAGATAAAAAATATTTTTAAGCACTTATTTTTAGGCTAAAAAGGCACAAAAATAAGCCAAAAGTTGGGTAGGACCAACTTATGGCTTTTAGCTTTGAGCTTATAAGCCACTTTTAAAATGCCAATCCAAACACCCTCTAAATGGACATCCAGAGAAATTAATGAAGCTGTTACAGGGAAAAGGAGGTATTATATGTATCTCTAGAGGAACCAGTGAAACACAAAATGAACTTCTATGCAGGAGTGGTCGGAAGCATTCCAGAAGAAATCTCTGATATTCCTACTCCACTAGAGATTCGGTCATTCAGCTAGCAGCTCTTGGAAGAAAGTGGCGTACAAATTAGTGGATGCTCAACAGATGGCCTTCATCAGAGACAGACAGATAATGGATGTTATTCTAATTGCAAACGAATGTGTAGATACAAGAACAAAGAGCAAAGAAATTGGGATATTATGTAAGTTATATATTGAGAAGGCATATTAGGACGCGCATATTAGGCGGAGGTGGCAGTCTTACTTCCATAAACTCTTGAATGAAAAAGGAGATAGAGACATTGTGCTGAGAGATCTAGAGCAATCTGGTAGATACCGGGATTTTGGGTATTGTAGAAGCATCAAGGTTGAGGAGGTTATTGGTGTTGTTCGCAGGATGCGCTGGAGACGAGCGACCAGAACTGATGAGACGAGCGGGCATGTTTGGAATGGCTGACTGAGTTGTTTAACGTCATTTTTAAGACGGCGAGAATGCCCAAAGAATGGAGGTGGAGTACAATGATTCCCTTGCAAAAACTATAGGGGTATCAAGCTGCTAAGCCACACTATGAAAGTTTGAGAAAGGGTCATAGAGAACAGGGTGAGAAGAGGCGTGTCTATTTTCGAGAACCAATTTGGATTCATGTCAGGGCGTTCGACTACAAAAGTCATTCATCTTATTAGGAGGTTGGTAGAGCAGTATAGGGAGAGAAGGAGAAACTTACGTATAGTTTTCATCGACCTCGAGAAGGCATACGACAAAGTCCCTAGAGAGGTTCTATAGAGATGTTTGGAGGTTAGAGGTGTACATGTGGCGTACACTAGGGCCACCAAGGATATGTATGATGGAGCCAAGACCATGGTACGGACAGTAGGAGGAGACTCAGAGCACTTCTCAATAATGATGGGGCTGCACCAGGGATCAACTCTTAGCCCATTCTTATTTACCTTGGTGATGAATGGACTGACGCGACAAATTCAAGGGGAGGTGCCATGATTGTATGTTATTCGCAGACGGCGTAGTCCTAATTGATGAGACTCGCAGTGGAGTGAACGCTAAGCTGGAGGTTTGGAGACATACTCTGGAGTCTAAATGGTTCAGACTGAGTAGGACCAATACAAAATACTTGGTGTGCAAGTTCGGTAACGGGAGGGACCTTGAGACAGGCGTGGAGGTGGGGCTTGGTACTCAGGTCATTCCAAGGAAAGGAAACTTCCAGTACATCGGGTCTATTATCCAAGGGAATGGAGAGATTGATGACGATGTCACACATCTTATTGGGGCAGGGTGGATGAAATGGAGGCTCGCATCTAGAGTCTTGTGCGATAAAAATATACCACCAAAACTAAAGGCAAATTCTATAGGATGATGGTTAGATCGACTATATTGTATGGGGCAGAGTGTTGGTCGGTCAAGACTTCACACATCCAAAAGATGAAAGTTGGAGGATGCTGAGATGGATGTTTGGGCATACAATGAGGGATAGAATTAGAAATGATGATATCCGGGACAGAGTGGGAGTGGCCTCAGTGGAGGGTAAGATGCGGGAAGCGAGACTGAGATTGTTCGGGACCGTGCTGATGAGAGACACAAATTCGTCAATGCGGAGGTGTGAGAGGTTGGCTATGGACGGGTTCAAGAGGGGTAGAGGTAAGCCGAAGAAGTATTAGGGAGAGGTGTTAGACGGAATATGGTGCAGGTGCAACTTACTGAGGACATGACCTTAGATAGAGGGTTGTGGAGGACACAAATTAGGGTAGTAGGTAGTCGAGCGTAGTCCTACTTACGCTTACAAACCGGTAGTTGTAGTGTTATTATTGTAGGCCCGCTTAACCTATCATACTAGTAGGTGCAGTATTGTTTTATAGTTTCTTGTCGTTTGATTTCTGCTGCTATGTGTTCTCTATTGTACTTTATTTATTTTGTTTATCTGTGTTAATTACTGTTTTTTTTTCAGAATGCGCTATCATGACTTTTTCGCTTTTGATACCTGCATTTTCATACTGCTTTAAATTGTTTGTCTGAATCTGACTGTTTCTCTTGCTTTGCTTGTGCATGTGTTTTGTCTTGAGCCGAGGTCTCTCAGAAATAGTCGTTCTACCTATCAAGGTAGAGGTAAGGTCTGTGTACACTCAACCCTCCACAGACCCCACGTTATGAAATTTTACTGGGCATGTTATTGTTGTTGTAGATATTGAGAAGGCATATGACCACTTAAACTAGAACTTCTTACTAGGAACTTTGTTGAGGATGGGCTTTGGAGACAAACGGATTTGTTGAATCAAATTTTGTATCAGCACGGTCAAATTCTCAATCCTTGTTCATGGCTCACCAGCAGTTTTTTTTCCTTCCCAGAGGCTTGAGGCAGCGGATCCTTTGTCCCCTTTCTTTTTGTCATTGCTATAGAAGGTTTTAATGACATGTCGAAGACTGCTCAAATAAATAACTGGATCAGGGGACTTAAAGTTAGTTCCAGGGTTGGCATTAATATGATGATTTCCGGTCTTCAATATACAGATGATACACGTGTTTTATGAAGCTGACAGAAATCAACTACAGATGTTGAGGGTGATCTTCATTCTGTTTGAAGCAACATTTGAATTACACATTAATTGGAGAAAAAGCTTTATATATCCAATTAATGAGGTCCACAACATTACTTAGATTCTTGGAGGAAGAATATGGGAATTACCAATAGTGTATTTGGGAATGCTATGGGGGGCCAAGATTAAATCTAAAGGGATATGGAATGGTGTTTTAGAAAAATATGGAAGGAAGCTAACAGATCGGAAGAATCAATATCTATATGTGTGGGGGTTGGGGTGGGGGTAGACTGACTCTAATTAATTATGTGTTGGATGCATTGCCTACCTATATGATGTCTTTAGCCTCATCCCCTGTTAATGTAAATATAATGAAGAGATTAGATGCACCAAGAAGAAACTTCTTGGCAAGGCAACAGTGAGAAGAAAAGAAATTCATTTGGTTAAATTTCACTGGGTATGTTGTTGTTGGGCCTCTCTTACGTATATGAGGGGTATCAAGTGGGCTACGCCAAGGAGAATACTTGATGGTTCTAGCACGCTGGACAAAGAAATGGAGGATTGTCTTGCTCGCATTTGGTGGACAATCTGGGAAGAAAAAAGGTCGGAGAAGTTCTGAAGACAAGTCAAGTAACATCCAAAAACTGAATATGAAATGGCTAGTCTTGTTCTTTTTTGGTGTAAACAAGGATTACTAGAAGATCATGATTCTATTTTTTAAGTATTAGGATCCTTGCGAGAAGACAAAGGATTGTGAGTTGTTTTTCCCTTTATTTCTCTTGTAAATATGGGGGACTACATACCCTTTGTGTAAACAACAACATACCCAGTGTAACCCACACCGTGGTGTCTGAAGAGGGTAGAATGTACACAGACCTTACCTCCACCTTGGTAGGTAGAGCGGCTTTTCGGAAGACAACCTTTGTGTAGTTATTATTAATATACATATATGTTAGCTTCTCGGGAAAAAAAAAACAATTACCAGTTAATAGAGGAGGAAAATCCAATTGGGCCATATTTGAACTTGTAAATCAATACAGTTAGAGTTATGATCTCGTCGCCACTGGGTTATACCCACTAGAACTGGGCATTACCAATAAGAACTGAATTACCATCATAGTTGTTTTAAATCAATTTCAATTGCGTCCTTACAGGATTACTAATGCAGTCTAGTGGTTGCAATTTCACTTCCATCATAGGGGAGAATTTATGTGTTATTTTTGGGGCACGTGAACCCATGATTTATGACCAACTAATGTTAAAGATAGCTCTAAATTAATGGTAATTAACAAAGATACAGACTACGTAATTCAAGTGTTCAACACTACAACGTGGATAAGAATACATACATAGTATTGAAGCAATTAGGCATCAACAGATTAAGGAAACGCAAATCGAATACTAAAGACTGAAAAAAGAAGGATAATTAATATTAGAAATGGAGTTACCCTTAATAGGTAGCAAGATAGAGACCTGAGATTGTGGAGCATTCAATTGAGAAACAGAGAGCAATAGGCAGATTTACTTATCAACGATTAAGGATCGAGGAGGCTTCTTCAGAATGTTGAGCGCGTGGAGATTGAAAAGTATTAGATTCCACCAAGTAATTATAAAATTTGTTTCATTAATAGTTAGTTGAAGATTTAACTTACTGTGACAAAAAAAATCTATTAATTAGAAAATGTGACAATTTTGACCAGTCAAGGTCAAAGCCCACTTAAAAATCTGATTAAGTTAATTGAGGTCCGAAATGTAATTTTTAAAAATTGTTAATCTTTTACAAAATTCCAAAACACCCACATTATACCAATATCGTTTTAAAATCAAAAAGTCTCTTCAATTCTCTTATCAAACAAAACGCTCAAACCCTCCATCTTCTTCAAATGCTCAAACAATCTCTCTCGTCTTTGTTATTGCTGCTTCTCTGCCATTTAAGGTAAAGTTTTCTCTTTCACTGGGTTCAAAAGTTAAGATTTTGAAATCAAAGTGTGAAAATGATTATTTTGATCAGAGAAGAAGAAGAACATGAGTTTGTCTTCAATGTTGTTTATTTTGTTGTTCCATGCTTGAGAAACCCTTATTTGGGGTATTTGCTTGTTGGGGTTTGTGAGTTTGTAAATTGTGGTTGTGAAATTATGGTGTTCAAAAGTTAGGGTTTTGAAATCAGAGTGTGAAAATGATGATTTTGGTTAGAGAGATGAAGAAGAGCATGGGTTTTTCTTGATTGTTGTTTGTTTTGTTGTAGTTTCGTGTATTTGTTGCACTTGTTGGGGTTTGTGAGTTTGTAAATAGTGGTTGTGGTTGTAAAATTATGGTTTTTGGTGTTGTTTTTGTTCTTCTCCTTGTTGTTTCGAAGAGGAGTCTCAGATTAATAATATGTTGCAACAAGTAATCAGTTGTTACAATATATTATTAATCTGTTGCAACAACTGATTACTTGTTGCAACATATAATTAAGATATTGCAACAAGTAATAAGTTGTTGCAACATATTCATTTTCCCTTTTTACTTTGAATGTTGCACTAACCAATTAAAACTGTTTTTCTATCTCCTGTGTGTAGATAAAATGGATTCAGTTAAAAGAAAATGAGAGAAATCAACTGAGGGAGAAAGTAGTAAAAGAGCTAAGGTGCAAACACCATTAGATAAATTTGTGACTGCTATTTGTCAATTAACAGACGAGGAAATAGTTAGTGAAACTGGGACTTCAGAAAGAGAGGAAACCCACGACACCTATGTTGGGCATGAAGAAGAAAGTGATAAAAATGAACAAAGTGAAGAAACTAGAGAAGAAAGTGAAAAAGATGATGAAAAATCTGCTGAAGGAGATGAAGAAGAAGTAAGTGAAGAAGAAGGAGATGAATAAAAAAAAGATGAAGGGGATGAAGGAGCTGAAGGGGATGAAGGAGCTGAAGGGGATGAAGAAGAAGAAGAAAAATCAACAGATCAGACTTTGGTCGAGTTAAGAAGAAAAGGGAAACATAATGTGGATGTCAATCTTGTTGAGTCTTCTAGTATTGTCATAGATCCCAATAGACCTTCGATTGAGGAGGTCGTCAAGAGTTTCAGCATTGAAAAATACGGTGTGACGATGCCACTGAATGAAAATAAGGATTTGTCCGATGATTTTGTGGTTCGATCAACCATGGGAAAGGGCTTTGACACCTTTAGGGGCATTCTCCGGCAGCAGAGGTTGGAGAATTTCTTTAGGGCTAGCTGTTTTGGGTTCTATTTAGATTTTCCTGAAGATATCGGTGCCCAATTTCAAATGACAATGGTTTCTGAGCTTTTGAAGCATAAGATTATTTGTAATAGAAAGGATGAGATTTGGATCAATTACTGTGGCATGCCGATTTGCTTTGGCATGAAGGAGTTTCCATAGTTACTGGATTGAGATGTTATCCTTGTGAGCCTCTTCCTACTGTTGTATTAACCAAGCCGGCCGGGCCTTGACGGCGAGAAAGCAAATGGTTCCAAAGCTAAGAATGATGTCTCTTTGGTAAACTTAGTGGGAAAGAGCTACATTCAAAAGAAATTGTTGGAAGACTTGGAGTCCAAAACTTTCTCAAAAAAGCACAAGGAGGCACTGTGCTTAGTTTGGTTTGTGCACAATGTTCTCTGGGCAGGGGACGTAAACAACAACATACCGCTTGGATTGATTAAACTTGCTGAGGACTATGATGCCTTCAACCACTATGCCTGTGGTTTTCAAAGCTTTAGCTTGACTGTTGAATATTTGATGAAGGATTTGAAGCCAACGGGGAAGACAGAAAACTTATATGGCTTCCATTGGGCTTTCATGGTAAATTTTCTTTAATGTTTTACCCTTTTTTTATTTATTTCAATCATTATTTTGATTTTTGATGACATCTTTTTTTCTAGGCTTGGGCATTTGAAGTCATTCCTCACCTCAGGCATCAAGTCAAGGAATACTCCGAAGAAGTTACCTATCCAAGAATTCTTAGATGGCTCACTGCCAGGAACAACACAAAATTGAGTGTTGACATTTTCAACCACCCTAAGGAAGCTGTAAGCATTAGAACACAACAGATGACTAGGTGTTGCAACAAATTTTATAATCTGCTGCAACAACACATGCATATATTGCAATAAGTTATGCATCTGTTGGACAATGTCCAACAGATAATTAACCTGTTGCAACAAATTAATTTTTCAACAGATGAGATACCTACTGCAACAAGTTACCCATCTGTTGGAAAATGTTCAACAGATGATAAACCTGCTGCAACAAGTTGAACTGTTGGACAATTTCCAACAGATGAGATACCTGCTGCAACAAGTTACCCATCTGTTGGAAAATGTCTAACAGATGATAAACTTGCTGCAACAAGTTGACAATCAGTTGGACAATTTAAAACAGATGAGATACCTGCTGCAACAAGTTACCCATCTGTTGGAAAATATCCAACAGATGATAAACCTGCTGCAACAAGTTGACAATCTTTTGGACAATTTCCAACAGATGAGATACCTGCTGCAACAAGTTACCCATCTGTTGGAAATTTTCCAACAGATGAGATACATGCTGCAACAAGTTACCTATCTGTTGGAAATTCTCCAACAGATGAGATACATGCTGCAACAAGTTACTCATCTGTTGGAAATTTTCTAATAAATGAGATACCTGCTGCAATAAGTTACCCATATGTTGGAAAATGTCCAACAGATGATAAATCTGCTGCAATAAGTTACTCATCTGTTGGGAATTTCCCAAAAGATGATAAATGTTACACCCCGTAATACCAGGGCTACTAATTGAGAACGTGATTAAGGATTTAAGATTTGAATTTTGGAAGGAAAGAATAATTACATTTTCTTAAGGAAAATTACGGGAAAAAATGTGACGACGGAAAAATTATTAACTTGGAGTATAATACTTCTAATTGGATTTATGGACTTAGTATTTTATTATAAGGTGTTGGAATTGATAATATGGAGTCCGCCGAGAATTTCACAATTTCGCGGGAACCTTCGAAAAATTATAATATTTTGGACCAATCGGAGGGCGACACGTGGCACCCCTCCACTTGTCTTGCTAAGATGACAACAAATTAGATATTTTGAGAGGGGACAAGTGGACATGGGTCCCACTCCACTTGGCTATACATATCCAAGTCTTGCAAGACTTGGATCACTTTACACTTAGACCAAAAAATAAGCTCTCATCTTCTCCCCTTTAGCTCCATAATTTCGAGATCCCCTTGGCTAAGAACAACCATTGTTGATCAATTTATTTCTCCATGATTATGCCCTTAAACCAAGTGCTAAGCCTAGATTAATATTCTACACGTTTTTACTTGTCTTGGCCGAAAGTTGATGCCAAAACCCTAGGGGTTCCGTCGACTTTTTGAAAGTGAGATTCAAAGAGAAGTCGCTCCTAAGGTTGTAGGGGGTACATATATGTGATTGGAACTTGAAGAAGTGGAGTGAAACGAAAACAGCGCACCAATAAAGACCGGACTGTTTTGGGGCGTTTTTGGGCAAAAAATGAGGTAAAAGTCCTTCTTCTTTTAAAATAATTGGATATTACTTATTGTTATTATGTATGGATGAACTTGTGTTAGAAAAGAATGAAGAATAAAAAGTGTTTGAGCCATTTTTGGGGCTAAAACCGATTTGGGACAGATTTGGTGCAAATGGAATTTGTTGGTTATTGTCGTTGTTATCTTCACCTATTGCATGTTATAATGGATTAATATTGTTGTTAATAAGTTGTTATAACTTATGTAGAAGTTTTGGAACTCGAATTGGAATAAAATGGATTAAGGAACGAGTTATCGGGTTGTAGTTGTTATGGTAGAAACCGCCCAAAGCGTTAGGCGTTGTTGTGTCGTTTAGTGGACTGTTTTGAGGTATTAAATGCTGGAAATTTAGTTGTTGTTATGCATGTTTAAGTGTAGTAGTTGCTAATGAAAGTCCTAAGGGAGTAAGGGTGTGGAAAGGCGTTAAGGCCTCACATTTTACCCTCGTTATGGTTGGATTGGATCGCTTTTTATGGGCTGATTTGTGGGACTGTTTTGTATAAGCGTGAGGCAGAATTTTACACGTCCAGTTAGGCGTGTAATCCCCTTTGGCTAACTGTTGGTTGTGCCTTAAATGTGGCTTGTTGGTTGATGAATACGGGCCTTGGAAAGGTGGAAAAGTGCGTAGAAACAAAGGAAGTCTTGCCTAATTTTCCGTAGAATTAGAGGACCATTATTTGGTATAAGTCCTACACTTGATATCTTGTAGTTGATAGAAGTGCTATTGTCATTTTAGGTTGAAGTACTACGTATAGCGTATTCTACTTAAAGGATGGAATATTTATCAAAGTTAAGGTACTTTGGAGCATTTTGCTACTTGTCGATAATCGTCATGAGGTATGTGAACCCCTTCCTTTTTTTGGCATGATTCTATGTATGAAATATACATGTGGTGTTATTTCATGATCCCTTCTACTCTTAGAAGTTAAGAGGTATGTATGTTGATTTACTTTATGTAAAAGCTACGTCTAAGTTATCCTAGTTCTTACCAAGTCTTATGGGGATGTTGGTAAGAGTCGTTAGGAAGTATTTGGAGTCGAGTTGACTTTGCTAAGTTACTGCACGAATAATAATAAGTATCGAACAATCCATTGCAGCGTTAATAAAAGAAAATGTATCGACAATCAATTAAATTAAAGTGAGTAGAATTCTCCATCTGCATAGAAGCTAAGATAAGACAAAATTGTATTACATTTTCTAGATCATGGCTGCTTTAATAAGATCGTTATAAACAAGTATAACCTCGTCACAACGCACAAAAGTATATGTTACTTAATTTAAAGAGTTTACATTATGAATTTTTAAGACTATGAACCTTAAATTCTTAAAAGGTTAAGAGACTTTATTTTTCAAGTTATGGGACTTGATTCTTAAAGGAAGGAATGACTTGATTTAAAAGTATAGAATACTTGATTTGGAAAGTATTGATTTCTTCATATTCTAAAGATAAGAGACTTGATTTCTAAAGTTAAGAAACTTGATTTCTTAAAAGTTAAGAGACTTGAAGTATTTTTTTGAAAGCTATGTAACTTGAGTTTTTAAAAGAAGAAGTTTATGGATTTAAGAAGAGAAGGAGTTTTATGATTCTTTTTAAGTATGTATGTACGTAGTACTTTTGGGTTTAATTTTCCCTAATGTAAAAAGAAATTAAAGTGCCTTAAGTTCTCTAAAGTGAAAGGTTGTTATAATAGCTTTATGGGGAGTTGTTATAACGACTAAAGAAGAAGTGAAAAGATGATTTAAAATGTTATGTAAAGAGACATTATCGCGTCGAGAATGGGCCGGCGTTATACCTTATGGGGCGACTATATGACATTATCGCGTCGGGAATGGGCGGGCGGTATACCTTTATGGGCAGACTATATGACATTATCGCGTCGAGAATGGGCCGCGTGATACCTTTATGGCGGACTATATGACATTATCGCGTCGAGGAATGGGCCGGGCGATACCTTTATGGGCAGACTATATGACATTATCGCGTCGAGAATGGGCCGGCAAGATACCTTTATGGGCAGACTATATGACATTATCGCGTCCCAGGAATGGGCCGGACAATATACCTTTATGGGCAGACTATATGACTTTATCGCGTCCCAGAATGGGCCGGGAAGTATACCTTCGTGGGAAGACTTTTTATGAATTCGTCGTGTCCCGTAAATGAGTCGGGTTACGTTATCACGTATGTGTAATCAAAGTAAGCTCCCAAATAAGAAGTCCCTCCATAAAGAGTCGGATTATGTAATGTAAGATATGTAAGTTATGTGGAAAAACTTGATCGAATTCTTAAGTATGTATGTAAGAATATGATGTTAATTCTTATTGAAAGAAGGAAAAGAATGATTAATGTACGATTGATTTCATGAGTTAAAATGGCACGGTAGGATCTGGTATTTTAATTTTTATACTTGCCCCTATCATTCTTTTGAGCGATTATGATCTTGTTTAATGTACTTTATTTCCGTTCCATACTTAGTACTTGTTATCGACTTTGCCCAGAAGCTGCGTTCATGTCCGCAGTCTAGGTATTACGATTGTGGATCCATGAGCTTAGGATCCTTGTTCGGATTTTGAGATGACTCAATTTCCGAGTTTGTCATTATGGCTAGGTATATTCGAAGTGCAGCGGGGCCTTGTCGTCATAGTTATGTCACCTTAAGTGCAGTATTCATATGTAGGTTGGGTGGTGTAAGTTGTATTTACATTATTGTACAGCGTAGACCCTTTCGGGTGATTTATATTTATACGGAAGCCTTTCCGGCTTTGCCTTTGTTAAAACAAAATTAGTGTTATTTATCTTCCGCGATTTATTTATGTTGTATGGGTAAGGTGCCCGGTAGGGCACCATCACGCTTGGGTTTTGGGGCGTAATGATAAACTCTTGTAAAAGTTGACAACATTGGACAATTTCCAACAAGTACCACAGTTGTTGCAACATATCACTTTATTTGCTAATTTGATAACTTCTGAATCTGTTACAGTAAGTTTTTACAACATATGAGATACCTGCTGCAACAAGTTACCATTTTCCAACAGATGAGATACCTGTTGCAACAAGTTACCCATCTGTTGGAAAATTTTCCAACAGATGAGATACCTACTGCAACTAGTTACCCATCTGTTGGACATTTTCCAATAGATGTGTAATATTTTGCAACAACCTGATAACTTATTTTAAATAGGTTTTGCTTTTTATGATTTAGCACCATTATGATATATCTACTTTTTTGTTGTAGGTTGTGAACCCATGGCTTGTACCAACATTAAGAAAGTTGGAGATGTCATGCCTTGTCACCTTTGTGCCCATAGAATCTGTGTCTGACAGATTGATTGATGGGTTCAAAGGGGAATTAAGCTGAGTGATGACCATCACTAGAGTTGATGATGTTGTAGCTGGTGGTGGTGGTCATGTTGTTGTTGGTGCTGGTTGTGATATTGTTGTTTATGATGGTGGTGCTGATGTTGTTGGTGGTGTTGTTCAACATGTTGTTGTTGTTGGTGGTGGTGGTGTTGGTGATTATATCCCAGCAAGTATTGCTGGAGAAAAATTAAGAGATGATAATGCGAATATTAGTAGATTTACTCCAGTTCCTGGATTGAGTAATTTTTCTGGGTTTGGTGGTAATTTTAGTGGTGGTGGATTGAGTGGTAGAAGATCTGTTGATGTTGGTGCCGGTACTTCTAAGGTGCCCTCATGTTCTTGTGAGTGCACCACTTGCAAGGACAAAATGGATAATTTGATTAGAAAGATAGAGGAATTGGCGCAGGCCCAAGAAGCCACAAACACTTCTATACAAAGGTTGATATCCAAGAGAGGTATCAAACCATCAAAGAATCTTTCCTCACCTTATACTCATGTTCATGCTCGGAGAAGGGGCAAAGCAATTGCCAAGGCACTTGCATCAGTTAGATCAAGAAGATCTGTTGCTACTCCCAGTAAGTCAATTGAGACTTCTCTTCTTGATGTTGGGCCAAAAGTGCTAAAGAATGTGGATATTTTCAAGCCTGTACGTGCCCAAAGAAAGAAAAAGGTTGAGACTGCAATCAAGTCCAAAAATAGTGGGAGAACCCTGTACTCAATGCATGAATTTGGAGCAGCAGACTTCAAGGCTCTGACAAGCATGAAAGTTTGGTGGGAGGATTGGGTAAGTTTCAACACTTGTATATATCTATCTAATTCAGTATGTTGTTGCAACAAGTAGATAATCTGTTGCAACAAGTTAACTAGCTGTTGCAACAAGTAGATAATCTGTTGAATCTGTTGCACCAAGTTACTAACTGTTTTACTACTTTTACTTTAGTATGTAGATGAAGTCCTGCTTCTAATGCGTATGAGGCAAATTAATTTCCCTGAGTACTATGATTCCACTGACATAATCGTGGACCTCAACTTTTACAACAATATGTCCAAGAGGTACACAACATTGACAAAAGAGAGTACAGTTCCAAATGGCGTGCCTCTGATGATTAGACTTGCTGAATTCAAGTGAGATGATGATATGCTCGATTATTGTAGGGGTGTCAGACCCTACCCGGGAGGCTGCTCGTGGGCTGGTGCAAAGAGGGTTTTAACAGTGATGAATATTAATGTCACACATTTTGTCACTCTCGAGTTCATGATCGAAGAGGGAGTGGTAAATGTGTATGACTGCAACACTCATGTCTACGAAGAATGTGATTTCTTTTGTTTCATGGAGCCGGTAATGAAATTGTGGCCCAAGTTATTGCAACGGAGTGGAATATTCGCACACTTGCCTGCAAAGTTACTCAATGAATCGTGGGGCTTCAATATGCTATAGAATCTCCCCCGCAATGTCACTAGTAGTGCATGTGGTTCGTGGTCAATTGCTTTTATGGAGGCTTTGCTTACCGGCACAACTGTGACAAAACCCAAAAGTCTAATCAGCGACAACTCTGTAGGGAGGATGCAATGGAGATGGGCATTAGGTGTCATTGAAAAGGTGTTGGAGCCCTAAGATGGGTTGATAAACAATTAATTAATTTTGCATTTTTTGGCCTGTTGAACAATTTAAGTATATATTAGGAGTTTTTATGACATTATGTAATTTAAGTATATATTAAGTGTTCAGTATTTTTCTAAGACATTTTGTTAAGTATATATTTGGTGTTCACTATTTAAGTTGTGTTCAATACATTATGTTCAATGGTTTGAGTTTTAAACAAGTCGATAAATCTAACGGGTTGTTGAAGAAGTGCAATATAATGAACCATCTGTTGCGACATATCACAAACTTATTGCAATAAGTGTGTAATATGTTGCAATTTAATCATTGTTGCAATAAGTTTTTTAATTGTTGAAGAAATTGCAACAAGTTGATAATCTGTTGCAACAAGTTTGTGATCTGTTGCAACAGATGAGTTAGTTGTTGCAATAGATTACAAGTTATTGCGATAAATCTAACAGTTGTTGAAGAAGTTACAATAACTTGTAATCTGTTGTAACAGATCACAAACTTATTACAACAACTGACTCATCTGTTGCAACAAATTACCAACTAGTTGCAACAGATGGTTTAGTTGTTGTAACATATTACAAGTTATTGCAACAGATTACAAGTTGTTGATAATTTGTTGCAACACGTTTGTGATTTGTTGCAACAGATGAGTCAGTTGTTGCAACAAGATGTAAATTTGTTGTAACAGATGGTTCAGTTGTTGTAATATATGGGTAAGTTGTTGTGATAAATCTAATAGTTGTTGAAGAAGTTACAACAACTGAACTATCTGTTGCAACAGATCACAAACTTGTTGCAACAACTGACTCATTTGTTGCAACAGATTCCAACTGCCAAACACACCTTGAGTATCATCTAAATCAAGAAATTAAATACTACTATATGACTAATAATTAGCTTTATGTATGGAGTGTCTCACATCAATCACTATATGTCACTATATAGTTTTTTGTATGAACTATATATGGAGTGTTTCAGAACAATCACATCTCATACTATTTGACTATTCCAATAATTAATTATCTTTAACAGATGGAAATAACATAATCTGTTGCAATAAATTTGTGATCTGTTGCAACAGATGAGTAACCTGTTTAATAGCTTCATATTTAGTAAACAATAAGTATCATTGGTTTTCGTTGTTTACACCTAAATATGGGTGAGTCAAGTAGTTCTCATCAAATTACACCAACAATCGCTCGATTTGAGAAGTATACGCTTAGTTGATCATATGTCCTGACTCAGAATACCATCAAATTGGTTAGGAATATTTAGTAAACAATAAATATCATTGGTTTTCATTTTTTACACCTAAATATGGGTGAATCAAGTAATTCTCATCAAATTACACCAACGATCGCTCGATTTGGGAAGTATACGCTTAGTTGATCATATGTCCTGACTCAGAATACCATCAAATTGGTTATGAACATTTTGTAAATAATAAATATCATTGGTTTTCGTTGTTTACACCTAAATATGAGTGAATCAAGTAGTTCTCATCAAATTATACAAACGATCGCTCGATTTGGGAAGTATACGCTTAGTTGATCATATGTCCTGACTCAGAATACTATCAAATTGGTTAGGAACATTTTGTAAACAATAAATATCATTGTTTTTCGTTGTTTACACCTAAATATGGGTGAATCAAGTAGTTCTCATCAAATTACACCAACGATCGCTCGATTTGGAAAGTATACGCTTAGTTGATCATTTGTCTTGACTCAGAATACCATCAACTTGGTTAGGAACATTTAGTAAACAATAAATATCATTAGTTTTCGTTGTTTACACCTAAATATGGAAGAATCAAGTAGTTCTCATCAAATTACACCAACGATCACTCGATTTGGAAAATATACGCTTAGTTGATCATTTGTCTTGACTCGGAATACCATCAAATTGGTTAGGAACATTTAGTAAACAAAAAAAATCATTGGTTTTCGTTGTTTACACTTAAATATGGGTGAATCAAGTAGTTCTCATCAAATTACACTAACGATCGCTCGATTTGGGAAGTATACGCTTAGAATTTTCTATCAAAGTAATGAAATTACCGTCTAATCCATTAAGGATGTTAGTAGATAAATATATTGATCACTAAATATCATTGAATCCTTTTGTTTAATACTAAATATCATTGATTCCCTCTGTTAATAACTAAATATATATGACTTATATCCTAGTTGTTGTAGCAATTTCATGATCTGTTGCAACAAATTTATATCTTATTGCAACAACTGACTCATATGTTGCAACAGATCATAAATTTGTTGCAATAGATTATCTACTTGTTGTAACTTCTAAAACAGCAGTTAGATTTATCGCAACAACTTATAATCTGTTGCAATAACTAAACCATCTATTGCAATAAGTTTGTAATCTGTTGCAACAGGTGAGTCAGTTGTTGCAATAAGTTTGTGATCTGTTGCAACAGATTATCAACTTGTTGCAATAAGTTTGTGATCTGTTGCAACAGATTATCAACTTGTTGCAACTTCTAAAACAGCAGTTAGATTTATCGCAATAACCAACCCATTTGTTGCAACAAGTGAACCATCTGTTGCAACAAGAATTTGTTGCAACAACTGACTCATCTGTTGAAAACCAAGTTAAGTTAGTTGCTACAATAAGTTCGATTACTGGTTGGCAAAATCCCAACAAGTTACACAGCTGTTGCAACCGAATTTTTACTTGGTGAAAACTGTTCAGAAATTATAAAACCACAGAACATACATTGGTGATTTGAGCAAGATCAACATATCATTTAAACTAATTTTACTAACAGAAACAACATAAAAATGTCATAAAATCCAATTTCACAAACACAAACAATAGTAATTATTATTACAAGACATTGCAAATTTAACAACTAGGGAATAATTCGGTTTGGGCATGTAGTTTTTTTATGGCCACCTGTTTTGCATATGGAGCATTTGTTTTTCCTCGTTGCAAGTGATTCCCCGATTCCACGTCTCCTCTTTGTCCGTCTTCTTCCCAGTTTGCTTGGATCAACATGTGGAGGATGTATTTCTCTCTCTAAAATCTCCATAGGAACTTCCCAAGATTCTTCAGAAGGTACGAGATTCATTTCCTCACAGTATGCAATTATGTAATTCTCGACCCTGTAATATGGAGATGAGTAGTCATAAATCCGTCTTCCAAAGTCTTCACCATATTGGACTCGAAGCGCTGCCATAGCATGTGGGCAATGTATTTTGTCCAGGTCAAAAACTCTACAAGTACAAGATCTTCTGCGGATCATTATTACCGTGAAGTGGCGATGACGTTGAACTTGTAGTTGGCAATTTGATGGTCCAATAACTTATTACCCAAGTTGATAAATTTTGATTTTTTTTTCCATTAAGGGAACAAAGATGGTTGGTGAGTCGATGAACTCCATACATCTCTCATGAAATTTTTCATTAAACCTCCTGTTTATGGAATCAAATAGAGCAGTAATGGGAAATTCTCTTTCAACATTGAACATTGAGTTCACCGACTCAGCAGCGTTTGTCGTCATAAAATTATACCTGACAAAACAAACATATTAGTGTTGGAACATGTGGTTGAGGCTCAGTTGTGTCAAAAATCACAACAAGTACAATATCTGCCGCAACAAGTTACCTATTAGTTGCAGCAGATACGTTACTTGTTGAAAATAGAAATGTGAAAATACCTATTTCCGGGGCAGAATACCCTGCTCCATCTGTGGAATCCAGCACGTTCAAGATGTTCGGCGGCCCCAGGAACCAAATCTCTTATTTGATTGAAATGGTCATTGAAGACATCAATATTGTACGCTTTTGCTGCTTTATAAAACTGAGATACGACCGCCCCATTGTGAAAGGTGGTTCTCAGATTTTCCCCTAGGTGCCTCATGCAAAAACCATAATGACATGTAGGGAAGACAATTGAAACCGCCTTTTTGATACTTGGATGTCTATCAGAAATTATACACAACTCAGGGGTATCCTCTATATAGCTCCACATCTGTTCAAAAAAATATTTGTACGAAGCATCACACTCCTTGTCCACTACACAAAATGCCACTGGAAAAATATGATTCTCCACATCTTGTGCAACTGCTGACAACAACACTCGCCCGTGCTTGCTCGCCGAGAATGTCCCATCGACAGCTATGACTTTTTTCATTTGCGCAAAACTAAGCATCAAAGTCTTATAGGCTACAAAAAAGTACTTGAACTTCTCATTTTCATCAATCTTCAATGCCGTCTTACTTCCTGGATTTGCATAACGAAGCATATAATGGTATGCATCAAGCACCGCATACCCGTGCTCATGTGTCCCCCTTGTCAAAGCCTTTGCAATCTCCATGCCCTTCCAGACCTTCCAATAACTTACCTTACAACTCAAATCTGTACGGATTGATTGACTCATATCTTTTGTAGATGGGCCTTTACCATAAGGAAACTTATCTTTGAAGTATTCACCAATGAATTTCGCAGTAGCGTGTGGATTATGGCTCGTAATATGCTCAGAACTACATGTGTGATACTTTGTGTAGGTTCTAATACAAAATCTGTCAGAACTTAAAAGCTTCACATCCCTCAGCCACCACTTGCACTCCGGATGTACACATCTGAAGCAATACACAATACGCGAATTAATCACCTTCTTGATTCTAAAATCTTTCTTCAAGCAAGCAAGTTTCAACCAAGTAGCTAGTTCTTCCTTGTTCTTGAATGACATTCCTTTATAAAAACCTGTTTCATCATCTTGAACATGGCTAGACTGTATTGATTGTGTAGTGCCCAATGTATTGCTCGCAACTTCGGGTATAGGAATCGGGTCAGCCCCACTTCCATTATCTGGGATATCCACATCCACCCCATCTAATTCATCATTTAACACATCTTGTTGGTCTTGAGATAAATTGTGGTTCTCTACTGGGCTTCCAACAACGTATACCCTTAAAATGGGCCTAGCTACATCATTCAAATAAGCACGCAAACAAACCTGATCAGTTATCTTAAATGACAAGACCCTCTGATTTTCAAAAATGTTGTGCATGTAAGTGATGGCAAGATCTTTTGGTTCACAAGTTAATTCGCAATAGGTGATGATTAGGTTCACAAAATCATCGAAAATAACATCTCTTTGGACAATCATCGCTATCATCTCTAACGTGTCACTACCCTTCCATCGCCAAATATATCGATTGTTCTTCTCGATCCATTCACCATGGCAATCAACCCCTATTGTTATTGAGTCCCCCATTAGTGGTGTTTGAGGTACCTGGAGATATTTTGTTTAACAAAAAATTGGTCATTAGAGTACATACCAATCTATAACAAAATGAAACAGCTGCAGCAGTTGTTCCAACAAATTATTGATTTGTTGGAACAAGTGGACTACTTGTTGCAACAGGTAATAAAATTATTGCAACAAGTCACTAATCTGTTGGAGTCAGCTTCAGTTTTTTTGGGGTAATGTGTTGAAGATGTCCAACAGATTATTGAGTTATTGCAACAAGTGTATTAATTATTTCAATAAGTAGTACACTTGTTGCAGCAAGTCAATAATCTGTTGGAAGCAGCTTCAGTTTTTTGGGTTCTGTTTCAGACAAAAACTGAAGTTGACTCCAACAGATAGTTGAGTTGTTGCAACAAGTGGAACACCTGTTGCAACAACTATACAACTTGTTGCAGCAAGTCAATAATCTGTTGGAAGCAACTTTAGTTTTTAGGTTACGTTTCAGACAAAAATTGAAGCCGACTCTAACAGATAGTTGAGTTGTTGCAACAAGTGGAACACCTATTGCAACAACTATACAACTTGTTGCATCAAGTCAATACATTATGTTCAATGGTTTCAGTAGTTTTAAACAAGTTGATAAATCTAACAACTATTAAAGAAGTTGCAATAACTGAACCATCTGTTGCAACAGATCACAAACTTGTTGCAACAACTGACTCATCTGTTGCAACAAATGGTTTAGTTGTTGCAACAGATTACAAGTTATTGCGATAAATCTAACTGCTGTTGAAGAAGTTGCAATAACTGAACCATCTGTTGCAATAGATCACAAACTTGTTGCAACAACTGACTCATCTATTGCAACAGACAACTGAAGCTGACTTCAACAGATCGTTGAGTTGTTGCAACAAGTGGAATACATGTTGCAACAACTCACTCAGTTGTTGCAGGTTATTTATTTAACAATTATAACAACTTCATAATCTGTTGTAGAAGTTAAAACAACCACATTATATGTTGCAACAACTACAACAACTACTGTAAGTTGTTGGAAAATCAGTATATTTATACCCAGGTGAACAATTGAAATAAAACGACATTGTTGTACTTACCAAATGAGCAGAAAACACTTATGAAGTAATTTTCAGTGCTACACCAACAAAATCCAGTCAAAAAATTGCAAAATCGGGTGGTCACATTTTTTTATTTCTTGAGCAACAATGGTGGACGAAGAAGAAGAAGAAGAAAGCAGAACAATGGAATGAGTTATGAAGTAATTTCCAGTGCTACACGAATGAAATCCAGTCAAAAAGTTGCAAAATCAGGTGGTCTTGTTTTTTTCTTTCTTGAGCAAAATTCAGTCAAGACGAAGAAGAAGAAGAAACGAGCAGCAGAATAAGAAGAAGCAAGAAGAAGCAGAAGAAACGAGGCAAAAAAAAGAGCAAAAAATGGTGGAAACTGCGCAGGCAAACAAAAAATTTGTCGCGTTTTTTTGCTCTGTTTATATGGTTTATCTAGGGTTTATATGGGTTGGGTCAAAGTGTTAAAAATACAATTTGGGGGCAAAGTGTAAAAAATAAAGCTTGGGGTCAAAGTGTTAAAAATATAACTTTGGGGTGAGTCAAAACTCTCTAATCACTAATCCAAAGTTTATCACCCCTACTCAATTAAAAAAACTAGAGTTACCCCAACTCAATTTCAAAACCTATTTGTCACCTATAATTAAAAGCCCCTAGTTAGTCTTAGTCGTAAAGTTCAAATAAAAAATGGAAAAAGGGTCATATTTGCCTTTCAACTTTTGGAAAAGGGTAATATTTGCCCTTCGTTAAAGTATGAGGTCAAATATGTCATTTCTGTTAGCAAAGTTGCTATATTTGTCCTCTGATGGACGAAATCCTCACGTGGATGCCACGTTGGATCCACGTGAACGTCACATGGGATCCACGTGGAGGGTGGGACCCACTCCATTTGAAGAAGCCATTTTCATCATTCTCCATTTCCATTGCTATTTCTTTCTATTGACCTTTCCAGCACCAGTTCTTTTTGTATGAAAATAACCCCAAACCTTGCAGAAAAAATAATACTACAACCCGAATCTTCATAATTATTGATTAGCTATAGAACTCAAACTCAAAATTCCTTCAAAATGCATCTGTAGATCAAAAGAAAAATTAAATAAAATTCATATATGCATTTTTGTAGATTAAACTAACAAAATAGTAATAAACTCCACATTCGAAATCTATAAACTTAGTCCTTTTCTCTGTTTGTTCTTTAGTTTTCTTCAAACAAGAAATTAGAAGTGTTTTAAGGGCGAGTTCATCGTTGTGTATATGATGTTTGATGTTATGTTTCGAGATGGGTTTCTTTTAGGGGGCGATTTCAGTGAATATGGGTTCTATCGGAAAGTTCCCAAACATGGATTTCTGAACTTAGGGTTTCTTTTGGGGGCGATTTTGAGATGTTTGTACTCGATTCACGGGCTGGAGCTCACTGCCGGGCGATGGGGGAGAGCGGAAGGAGGGTGAAGTAGTGGCGTGGTGGTGGCTGTAGAGAGGGGTTTACCGGAGCCTGGTGGTCAAAGCTCCGGCGTGGAGATGGTGCCTGGTGATTGGGGAAGGTGGTGACTGAAGAAGGTGGGTCCCACCCTCCACGTGGATCCATGTCGCGTTCACGTGAGATTTCCGTCCACCAGAGGGCAAATATAGCAACTTTGCTAACGGAAATGACATATTTGACCCCATACTTTAACGAAGGGTAAATATGACGATTTTCCGAATGTTGAATGACAAATATGACCATTTTCCCATAAAAATATTATCATATATGTAGAATTATATTAATCTCCCTTGGAAGTATTTCTCATTTATATCAAATATATATATGTGTACAATGTGAAATCCTTATACAATAGGAATCTTAATTCTACCATAATTACATATCACTAAAATATTGTGAAAGTAACCAGTAGCCAAAGCTATGAAAACATTGTGAAACCAGATCACACAATAGCAATCGAAAAGTAGCAGCACAATAAAAGCAAAGAAGTACTCAAATGGAGTAAAAAAAGAATAAAATCAGTAGCACAATCATAGAAACAAGAACAGTAACTATGGTCGTCGACATTCATGGAGTTCGCCGGAGATAAAGAAGGTTGTGGGGGGAGGGGGGTCACTTCGACAACTTTAGCCGGAGCGATGCCATTTGCAAGAGTAATCGAAAAAGATATAAATTCGGCCATAAATCACACAAATCGACCTCAACCATATCTGAACAACAATAGTATTCATGGTCGACGACAAACAGAAAAGGGAGAAAGGAGAGCGGCGGTCGTGATGGTCGAGTTCGATGGAGTGGTGGTGCTTACGTCGGACTCGGCATGGGCCGAAGCGATGTGAGGAAGGGGGAAAGGGTTTGAAATGAAGTGGTGGAGCAGCGGAGAGGAAAAGGGAGCAATAGAGGCTGTTTGGTTGGTTTTCGGAGATGTATGGGGCTAGATGAGGGCGGTGATGTTTGTTATTAGAGGTCACCAGAGCTCGGAGCTCCGGTGTTAGGTGGCGGCGGCGGTTTTGTGAAGAGAGAATGAAGGAAGAGTGTTTAGGTTATTTTTTTGGGGCCTCGGGAATCAAGGGGGCTGTTTTTTTATTAGGTTTTTTAGGGTTTTATGCTTTGGGTGGGGGGGAAAAGAGTTGTGGTCTTGGGTAGTCGGCCGGTTGGGCCAAATAAAAATGGGTTGGGGCGAATTGGACTTGGGGAGTTGGATTATTTGTTTTATATGGGTTGGGTAGAATGTTTTGGGCTAAGGGAAAATGGGTTGTGGTTTAAAAGTAGAAAAAAAGGTTATTAAAATGCTTGGAAGAAAAAATGTAAATTATTTAAATATAAAATGACGATGTGATAATAATAAAAATATAATATTTGCGGAATGATTAATTCTTAATTAAAAATGCAATGTCATTTTGCAAAAATAAAATAACATAAAATATTTGGGTAAAACTATGATTATGATATAAAAAAATGATAATAAAAAACATGATGTCAAAAATATTTTAAACTGCAAACAAATAATCGAAAGAGATGAAACAAAATTGGGTGTCAACAACTTGCCTCTCTTTGGCTGGAGACGATGAAAGAGTTTCCGGACAAAGACGTTGACTTGTAGCCAATTTTGTCCTGATTTATCAAAACTAGAACATATATTAGGAAATGCATGAGGCAAGTAGAGTTTCAAAAATAGGGGATTTGTGATACCAAAAAATTAAAAGCGGAGCTGATGCCCAAAAAGAAGAGAACATACACCAACAATAAGTATAATTAACTAAACAAGTAGTAATATATGCAGATTCAAAATATTACCCAGTGTCGAATTATGATGACACTAGGTTACAGGTGCGGAAGGGTGTTGAGGGATCGACATAGTTTCAAAAATAGGATATTTGTAATACCCGAAAATTAAATGCAAGGCTGATGCATATTCAAAATATTACCCCAGTGTCGAATTATGATGACACTGGGTTACATGTGCGGCAGGGTGTGGATCGGCATAGTTTCACAAATAGGAGATTTGTGATACTGAACTTTCAAGCGGTGTCACGATTCAAAATATTGTCTCGATGTCGAACTATGATGACCGGGTTCTGGTCTTGTGGTGTTGAGAAAAGGTGGCTTGACGTTTGAGGCAGCCTTTGCCCCTTTGTTGGGAAGTCCGACTCCCCAATAAATTACCTCGGTCCGCTGTAAGAGATAGTTCCACGTTGTGCTCCAGCTCCTGTAAATTAAAAGCCCTGCAAACTAAAGCTTAGGATAAAATTAGTGCATAACTGCTGAAACAAAATGATAGAGAATGAGTATATGAGAAATGCGACCCTGTGAGTTGAAATGACGTCATTTCACAGACGTCTACTGCGTGGTCGATCATTAATCGCGAAAATTTCTACAATAATGATGGGTTCCTTGCATAGATATGTCGATATTGTGATCTTTGAAATGACATCCTTGCATGGGCGTGTTGTGATTGCAATCTTGAGATGGCCGGGTAGTGCGGAAGTTGTAACATGGTAAAACCACGGAAAACACGATGGCGTCGCTTGCACGCCAGCGTTGTAATTGCGAATGTTGAGCTGACGTCCTTGCACAAACGTAATGTGTTTGTGACCCGCATGGGTTGAAATGACGTTATTGCATAGACGTTATGTGTTTATGACCCGCATGGGCTAAAATGATGTCGTAGCCTAGACATTGTGCATGTGTGACCCGTATGGGTTGAAATGGTATCGTTGCATAGATGTTATGCGTTTGCGAACCGTACAGGATAAAATGACAGCATTGCTTAGATATTGTGCGTTTGTGACCCGCATGAGCTGAAATGTCATCATTGCATAAACGTTATGCATTTGTTATCCGCGTGGGCTAAAATGACATTGTTGCATAGACATTATGTGGTTGTGACCTGCATGGGCTGAAATGACGTCGTTAGATAGACGTTAAGCGTTTGTGATTTGTTGAGATTGCATCGCGCGAGCGTATCGAATTGTGATCTTTGAAATAACGTCCTTGCATGGGCGTGTTGTAGTATAATGTTGAGATGGCGTCCTTGCATGACATATTGTAAGCTGCGATCTTTGAGATGGCGTCTAACGCACGTAATGTGTTTGTGACCCGCGTGAGTTGAAATGACATCGTTGCATATACGTTATCGTTTGTGATCCACATAGGTGAAATGATGTCGTTGTATAGGCGTTATGCATTTGTGACTGCGTGGATTGAAATGACGTCATTGCACTGAGCGTTGTCGTTTGTGACCGCGTAAATTTGAAATGGCGTCGTTGCATTGACGTTATATGTTTGTGACTCGTATGAGCTGAAATGGTGTCGTTGCATTGATGTTATATTTTTGCGAACCATACAGGGTGAAATGACGTCGTTGCTTAGACATTGTACGTTTGCGATTTGTTGAGATGACGTCTTTGTACAGACGCAAAAATAGGAATGCAATCCTTGTGGTGAACTGTTATGCGGAAGTTCTTTGCGAAATTAAACATAAATGTTGCGGCTTCCCTGCTTCTTTCAACGTGAAACACCTGTACTCAAAGAAAATTATGAGTTCGGGGGAGGGGCGATTGATTTGCGTTGACTTTGAAGCTTTCGCTCTTGATACTCGTGCGCCCGACTTGTTTGGACCTATAGCCCTTGTCTGGTTTCCAGTCTTGGCTAGTTGTTAATGAAAAATATTTATTGAAAATAAATTACTTATGAGAAAGTATGCATATCAATAAGAGTTTTTGTCGAATTTTTGAATAGTGACATGCAGTGAAAACAAAGCAAACATCTTATCTAAAATCCTTATTCTGACTGAAGATTTAGTTGGTCAACATTTCCCATGTCCATTGGCGTCTTCTCGCGTTGAACTCTTACAATTACCCAAGTTTCTGGTATGTGAGGATGCTAAACTTCCGATTGGACGAGACCGTGTCTTGTGTGGGTTGCTTATCTGTCCTATCAAGGTGATTAGATGCGTGTAGTTTGCTATATGCAAAATAAGAGAGGAAAATTTCTAATGGTGTGACTGATCTGATATAGGCCGCCTACGTATCCCAACAAGGGAATCAGGTCATAACATAGTTCGTTACAAAAGGAAATTGTAGGTTTTCTGAAAATAGGATTTTTAGGAAAATTTGTGCTTTAAAGAGACTGAACCCGACATGGGTTATTTGCGTATCCCGCCAAGGGAGCGCAAATATTACAACATAGAAAATCCATTATATAGAAAAATTCCTAAATGTAGTATATTTTCACCGCATCTGCGTTGATAGCTTTACCCTGGTCGCGTCCATTTAATTAGGATCGGTGCCACTCCGATTAGCATTTGGTGGACCGTATAAGACCACTTGCCGATTAGGTGCAAATTTTCCTTTAGCTTCATTTTGGTGAGGGAATATGTGTTTCAACACCAATTTCCCCGGTTTGAAAATCCTTGGTTTACTTTCTTGTTGAAAGCTTTGGCCATTTTGTTATGATAAAGGTGTCCGTGACAAACTGCGTTCATCTGCTTTCATCAATCGACATCAATTGCTCATACCGGTTCTGTATCCACTTGGCTTTGCTCAACTAGGTTTCTTGGATAATTCTTAAAGATGGTATTTCTACCTCTGTTGGTAACATAACTTTTGTTCCATAGACCAAAAGATATGGCGTTGCCCCAATAAAAGTCTTGATTGTAGTGCGATAGCCCAAATGTGAAAAGGGAAAATGCTCATGCCAGTGCTTGTAATTATCAACCATCTTCCTCAGTATTCTCTTGATGTTTTTGTTGGCTGCTTCGACTGCATCATTCATCTAAGGTCGATATGGAGTGGAATTGCGGTGAGTGACCTTAAACTTTTCACATACCTCATGCATGATGTTTTTGTTGGCTGTTTTAACTGCTTCATTCATCTAAGGTCGATATGGAGTGGAATTGCGGTGAGTGATCTTAAACTTCTCACATACCTCATGCATCAAATTACTGTTGAGATTGGCTCTGTTGTCTGTTGTAATCGACTCCGGGATTCCAATTGGCAAATGATGTTAAAAAAATCAACTACCACCTTCTTCGTCACTAACTTGTGTGATGATGCTTCTACTCACTTTGTGAAGTAGTCAATTACCACTAGAATGAATATGTACCCATTTGACGCGACATGTTCAATAGGACCAATAACATCCATGCCCCCAAGCTACAAATGGCCAAGGAGAACTCGTCACATTGAGCTCGTTAGGAGATACCCAGATTAAGTCTCCATGAATCTGACATTGATGGTACTTTTGCACAAATTGAATGCAATCTGTTTCCATGGTCATCCAAAAATATCATGTTCGCAGAATTTTCTTTGCTAAATTGAAATCATTCATATGAGGCCCGCATGTGCCCTAATGTATTTCTTCTTTCTGAAGTCTCTGGTTCATCGTTTGGACTTTGTTCACTTGTTTCATCACATGTCACATTCACATTATCGACGGATTTATAAGTTTGCATGCTGAAAGTGAAAAGAAGTTTATTAAACAAAACGAATTTTTGAAATAGCAAAAGCAGCGTGGATTTATCTTTTAAGCTTTCAAAAGGTGGAGGCAAAACACATTAAATGCATGAATGCGATTCAAGCCTCAATTTGAATCGCATGTTTCATTAAATGATGATACAATTTTAACAAGCTTCCATGAGAAACAAAGTCGGGGTAAAGGTCTAATTTTCAGAACATCTACATGCTCCGCATCCCAAATAATTGAGTGCTCCTGAATGAGTCATTTTGCTGGATGATTGTGTCTTTGATCTTGTGAAGTAATGATTGTAACATCTCATAATTTCGGGTAATGATTTGAGCACTTTAACGTAAGCAAGTAGATTCGGACCCCGAAAAAGTGTATGCTACATTTACATATGTTTTAGATTATATACATGATATAAGGAAGTTTATAAATAAGATTTTATTTATTAAAAGAATAATTATCATTTTTCATTTGAGAATTAGTAGTATAAAAAATGGTAGTCTTTATAAAATATTAGTGACTGTATTAATTTGCAAGAGTTGTTTTTAAGTTATTGTATTTTAATAATATGCAGGTTGAAGTTTATCCACTTGGAAAAATTATTAAATATGAGATTTATTATTTTATTAAGGTCATGTATGGCCAAAGAACTTTTAAATTAAGTAGATCATTGTTTCAAAATTGTGTAGTATAGAGATACATTGTTGTTCTTGGATATAAAGTTATTCTTAAGATAAGAATGGTTTCACCATCATTAAAAAGGCAAGTGGGCCACTATTTCCAATACATGACAACTATCGTTTTTAATGTATGTATTGATAATTTTGTTTTGGCAAATATATAAAAATGGATATATATCCATACTAGCTAAGGGAGTGCTATAGCATATTTTTCCACCGCCTTATGTCATTATATATGATCAGCACTCGTGTAAATCACGAAGATATGAAATTAGTATGTCCATGAATAAACAACTCACCTCTTTACTTAATTCAATATTCATTAGTGAGCTTCTAAATTACGACAAAAGTAGTCATGTTGGTGGGAATTTTTTGACCTTGATAGCTGAGTATTGAAACTTCTTGGTGAATCATTTGAGCTCATATTCAAGGACTAGATGTTTGTCACAAGAACGAATTCGTAGTACTAATTCAAAATGGATCCCAGTATACTGCGTTCAGACAGGGTTCATAACCAGGGGCTGATCTATTAAGGGTCGGGGGTGCCACGCCACCCCCAAGCCTCATTCGAAATTCTGTGTATATATATGTATATATACAGAAGCTATGTACAAATATTTAAAGTGGCACCCCACTACAAACTAACCGGACAGAGGCTTTGATTCCTGCTCTCTGGTCGCGGAATTGAGTCCCAGCGGCTGCATGTTGCACTTTAATTCTTTTTAACCTTCTTTGCTCAACGGATATGAAGCGTAGCATGATTAGGCGGAAGCAGTGGATATAAAACAATTCTCAATTTCCCATTAACTTTATATTCTCTTTTCTCATTTCTATAATCATTGTTGACTTAATTTAATTTATTAATTTTTGATTTTTTTTATTTCTTAAAGTTAAAAATAGAAGTTTTCCTCTCTTCCTTCTCATTAAAAAAAAAGACACAAACCCCCTCTCTCTTCTCAATTCTCATCAAAGAAACAAACCCTCTCTTCTCAATTCTCATCTACTAAACAAACCCTCTTCATTGCTACAAAGCCAAAATTCCATTCGGTTGCTTCCTCCGTTGACCCATTATAAGGATCTTTTCTTCTTTCTTTTTTGATTTCTTTTGAGTTTTTTTTTCTTACAAAAATGCTTTTTTTGTATTAAAATTGTAATCTTGCTCGTAGAGGACAATTGTAAATGAATGATGGATATTTATGATATTAGTAATATTATTGAAAGTTTTATGTTTTTCTCTTCTGTATATTGCTATAAATAAATGTTTCATCGGAAAAGACGAATAACCCGAATCAAAGCTCGAAAATATGAATAATCCGACCCGAAGCCCAAATTAATTGAATGACGCATGACACCCGGAAACTTCAAATCATGGATCTGCCTCTGCTCATAACCATAGCAACCCTCTTGACTTGGATAATTAAGCTTGAAATTGAGGTATGTTAAAGACAAATTCTTCTTTCTTTTGGCATGTTCTACGTACGAAATATAATTGTGGTATTGCTCCATAATTTATTCTACTCCTAGAAGTTAAGAAATATTCATGTTATTGATTCTTATTCTAAAAGCATGTCTAAACTGTTTCTAAGTCCTTATTGAGGCATATAGAAAAGATGATGATATTCACAGTGTTGTCAAAGGTACAAAGGTAATGTCACCCGTTGAGTTGAAATATGGTGTTACCATTCATGCCTTTTCATTTGCATTGCATGAATTGATATCCATGTGTGGCCGATATAACCAGAGGCCCACAGAGGCGGTTATGGACAGGAAGAGCCCTTGTGTAGCCAATATATATATGTATACCGCATTTGCATCATGCATGACATTTAGAAATATTATGTCCACAGAGGTCGATAATGAGATGATGCCCTAGAGGTTGTTATGGTAAGAAAGATTGTCCGATGAGGCCGAGGTATGTGCATACTGCATCATGCATAAAATTTAGGTATTTATTGTTAGTCAGTTGTTCCTGTTTCAATTGTTGTTATACTCCTGTTCAACTATTAATTATATTTGACATACTCAGTACATCAGTTGTACTAACATCCCTTTTGCTGGGGGACGCTGCGTTTCATGTCCGCAGGTTAGTAAAAGAGAGTGATGGTTCACGTTGGTAGGTTGTTGGTTCAGCTGATGTTGGAGCACTCTATTTATTCCAGAGTTGCAGTCTAGTTTTGGTATGATATTTTGATATTGTATACTCTTTAGAGGCTTGTAGACAGGTGTCCTGTGGATAATGATTTTGTATGGCCTTATCGGCTTTAGCGTGGTCACGTATATATGTATAAGTCAATTTTCTAGTCAAGAGCTTTCACAATCTTTTTCGGCTTAGTCCGTGCTTATTTGTGGTTGGATGCTGGTTACGTGGTTAGCGGTACCCTGCGGTTGGTATCCGGATGCCCGTCACGGCCCTCCGATTTGGGTCATGACTGATGTTATCCAGTTTTAGTCAACACGAACCAACCTTTGTAAAATAAGCTGAGTAAAGAAACCTTTTAAAAATGAAGCAAACCAAGTCAGTATGAAATGGGTGATTATTGCTTTAAATAATATGTACAGAGTTGCAAGCGACAAGAAATATTAAACAAATTGCATACAAATCAAGCGTGTGCCCTAACATGCTTGGGACCATGTCAGAGGTGAGTCTAAACGTCAAATGTGCGAGATTAGGATAGATTGATCCAAGCTGTAATGCTTTTATTGGAAATGAAGACAAAATGAATGTACATTTTCCAATTTCAGCATGTCATGATTAGGCTTGGATCCATCTATCATTATCACACTACACATAATATGTTGATTAGTCGTTGGGTTGTGAGACCCGTCGACAATTTGGTGGATTTATTAATGGTGAAATCGATACCGAGGATCGACTCACCTAAGATGTATGCATACATGACTTAAGATAAAGGGTGGTATAACTCTATCCTAAATTTTCTAAGATCGGCTTACTAGACTCAAGGTTCTCGAGTGGGTGCCGAGTGAAAGCTACGACCACCGATGGTCAGACACCCAGACATACGCCAACTCTTATAAAATTTAGAAATTTGAAAGAAAATGTTGGGGGTGCTCGAAACACACCTCACGTGTAATGTGTGATAGTGTAAATTTTTCAAAGTGGAAAAAATATGAACGAAATGTCAGTTTAAGAAAAACATTAAAAGAAAGTAGCAATTAAAGCAGTTAAACATACAAATTTCACAAAGGAAACAATTTAAAGCATCAGATCAAATATGGAGAAAATAAAGCGCAATCATAATTAATCTGGGTTTGCTATGATTAAGAACCTGATTTTTTAGTGGAGTCGTCATGCTGTCGCGCCGATTTTTAACCGCCTCGCCAAGAGGAGAGGATCCGACACGATCGCGTAGTGGTGATTCCCGAATTAATTAATGTAGAGTCGCCACCTAATTATTCTACGGTGAATTATGACACCTAAATGTTAACATAAATGCTGCAAAATAAACTCTAATTAATAGTCTGCTAAAACTATGAGATTCTAGGTAAGGTTATTTATTATCATAAAGGGAAGGGGTTATATATCCTTTAAGATCCGTTAACTTGCGATTATCTAGTCAAAATTTAGGTTAATTATTATGCTAAGAAAATGCATATTTAAAAGTACTAGGTTTAAGGGATGTTGCACGTAGTAAAATAAAAGATACATTTTTTGGCAACGTAAAAAATTCTCCTTTTCAAAAAAAGAAAGAAAGTATGCATGGTATTTAAAAAAGTGTGCATGGTATTGTTTATAAAAAAATATATGTAAATTTGTTTTTTTTTTTTTTGGATAAAAGTATGCATTTGTATGACCTTTTATAAGAATACATGCAAATTAATTTTGGATAAAAACATACATTGTTTACAAAAATATCTATTTTTGGCCATGAGGAGAAAAACAATTTGTTTATAATGCAAATAAGTGATTTTTATGGAAGTCATTTTGATTTGCAAATCGGATAAAAATTATACTTTATTGCATGATTAATAATACGAGTAAAAGATGATCAAATTATTTTGAAGTTTTAAGCATGATGACGAGCCTAAAATAAATAAAAACTAGCGGCATATTTTCACTTTAACTTCCCTTTCTAGTTTACCAGTTCTAGGCGTAATTCTTTTAAATATTCAAACAATCACACAAACAGGGTAATTAAATTATAATACAAAATAAAAGAAAGGCGGAATTAAAAGAAGTTCAAACGGTGTGGCTAAGACGATGACAGTGTCATCTCTTGGGCCTTGAGCATAAGTCCGACAATCTTGTTCTCTTCTGTCTTCGTAGAACCCCACTTTGCTATCTCATATTGGTTAGATATTCCCCGCAAGGTGTAAAAGAAAAGACAGCTAGAAATAAATAAATGTGAGTAAAACTTTCGGAAGCGTATAAAACAATAGAAGTTTTTATTACGGGAGGCTCAGACTTATACTTTTTAAATAAAAGAAATTACATTCATGTCGTGGCTGCGAACTAGTGACTCGTCAGTCAATCTAGTTGCCTCGCCGACGCATGTTGGTTTCTTACATATAATTTTTTATAAGTCTCATCATCGCCCTTTTTCCGAAGAAAAGCAAACCGAGGGACAATCTTTATGGAAGGGGCATGTCCACAAAAAAAATATTCTCATCGGCCATTCAAGTGCAGTATTTATTCAATATCATTTCAATAATAAAGTAGAGGGGCAAAATGGTCAAAACAGTTCGAAAAATGCAATCATCAGCCAAACACAACCATGGAGGGTTGTCCTTTTTGTTAGTTTTTTTAGGGTTTTATGCTTTGGGGGGAAAACAATTCTCAATTTCCCATTAACTTTATATTCTCTTTTCTCATTTCTATAATCATTGTTGACTTAATTTAATTTATTAATCTTTGATTTTTTTTATTTCTTAAAGTTAAAAATAGAAGTTTTCCTCTCTTCCTTCTCATTAAAAAAAAGACACAAACCCCCTCTCTCTTCTCAATTCTCATCAAAGAAACAAACCCTCTCTTCTCAATTCTCATCTACTAAACAAACCCTCTTCATTGCTACAAAGCCAAAATTCCATTCGGTTGCTTCCTCCGTTGACCCATTATAAGGATCTTTTCTTCTTTCTTTCTTGATTTCTTTTGAGTTTTTTTTCTTACAAAAATGCTTTTTTGTATTAAAGTTGTAATCTTGCTCGTAGAGGACAATTGTAAATGAATGATGGATATTTATGATATTAGTAATATTATTGAAAGTTTTATGCTTTTCTCTTCTGTATATTGCTATAAATAAATGTTTCATCGGAAAAGACGAATAACCCGAATCAAAGCTCGAAAATATGAATAATCCGACCCGAAGCCCAAATTAATTGAATGACGCATGACACCCGGAAACTTCAAATCATGGATCCGTCTCTGCTCATAACCATAGCAACCCTCTTGACTTGGATAATTAAGCTTGAAATTGAGGTATGTTAAAGACAAATTCTTCTTTCTTTTGGCATGTTCTACGTACGAAATATAATTGTGGTATTGCTCCATAATTTATTATACTCCTAGAAGTTAAGAAATATTCATGTTATTGATTCCTATGCTAAAAGCATGTCTAAACTGTTTCTAAGTCCTTATTGAGGCATATAGAAAAGATGATGATATTCACAGTGTTGTCAAAGGTACAAAGGTAATGTCACCCGTTGAGTTGAAATATGGTGTTACCATTCATGCCTTTTCATTTGCATTGCATTCATATATTATCGTGACCCAATTGTGATGTGCACACTACTATATGGTAAATATTATATATATGTAGGGGAAATTGGGAAAGGGAAGGCGTTATATACGCACACCACCTGCAGCTGGTACAAATTATCACAAAAGAGCCCGAAGAGGCCAACATGAATTGATACCCATGTGTGGCCGATATAACCAGAGGCCCACAGAGGCGGTTATGGACAGGAAGAGCCCTTGTGTAGCCAATATATATATGTATACCGCATTTGCATCATGCATGACATTTAGAAATATTATGTCCACAGAGGCCGATAATGAGATGATGCCCTAGAGGTTGTTATGGTAAGAAAGATTGCCCGATGAGGCCGAGGTATGTGCATACTGCATCATGCATAAAATTTAGGTATTTATTGTTGGTCAGTTGTTCCTGTTTCAATTGTTGTTATACTCCTGTTCAACTATTATTTATGTTTGACATACTCAGTACATCAGTTGTACTAACGTCCCCTTTTCTTTGAGGCCAGCTGCGTTTAAATGTCCATGAGTTAGTAAAAGAGTGATGGTTCACGCGTTGGTAGGTTCTTTGGTTGGTGATGTTGGAACACTCTATTTATTCCAGAGTTGCAGTCTAGTTTTGGTATGATATTTTGATATTGTATACTCTTTAGAGGCTTGTAGACAGGTTTCCTATGGATAATGATTTTGTATGGCCTTGTCGGCTTTAGCGTGGTCACGTATATATGTATAAGTCAGTTTTCTAGTCAAGAGCTTTCACAATCTTTTTCGGCTTAGTCCGTGCTTATTTGTGGTTGGATGCTGGTTACGTGGTTAGCGGTACCCGGCGGTTGGGATCCGGATGCCCGTCATGACCCTCCGATTTGGGTCATGACAATGATGTTATCCAGTTTTAGTCAACACGAACCAACCTTTGTAAAATAAGCTGAGTAAAGAAACCTTTTAAAAATGAAGCAAACCAAGTCAGTATGAAAAGGGTGATTATTGCTTTAAATAATATGTACAGAGTTGCAAGCGATAAGAAATATTAAACAAATTGCATACAAATCAAGCGTGTGCCCTAACATGCTTGGGACCATGTCAGAGGTGAGTCTAAACGTCAAATGTGCGAGATTAGGATAGATTGATCCAAGCTGTCAAGCTGTAATGCTTTTATTGGAAATGAAGACAAAATGAATGTACATTTTCCAATTTCAACATGTCATGATTAGGCTTGGATCCATCTATCATTATCACGCTACACATAATATGTTGATTAGTCGTTGGGTTGTGAGACCCGTCGACAATTTGGTGGATTTCTTAATGGTGAAATCGATACCAAGGATCGACTCACCTAAGATGTATGCATACATGACTTAAGATAAAGGGTGGTATAGCTCTATCCTAAATTTTTTAAGATGGGCTTACTAGACTCAAGGTTCTCGAGTGGACTGCTCGAGTGAGAAAGCTACACGACCACCGGATGGTCCAGACACCCCACACATACGCCAACTCTTATAAAATTTAGAAATTTGAAAGAAAATGTTGGGGGTGCTCGAAACACACCTCGCGTGTAATGTGTGATAGTGTAAATTTTTCAAAGTGGAAAAAATATGAACGAAATGCCAGTTTAAGAAAAATATTAAAAGAAAGTAGCAATTAAACATACAAATTTCACAAAGGAAATAATTTAAAGCATCAGATCAAATATGGAGAAAATAAAGCGCAATCATAATTAATCTGGGTTTGCTATGATTAAGAACCTGATTTTTTAGTGGAGTCGTCATGCTGTCGCGCCGATTTTTAACCGCCTCGCCAGCGAGGGAGGGGGATCCGACACGATCGCGACGTAAGCCGGTGATTCCTGAATTAATTAATGCTTAAGGAGTCGCCACCTAATTATTCTACGGTGAATTATGACACCTAAATGTTAACATAAATGCTGCAAAAAATAAACTCTAATTAATAGTCTGCTAAAACTATGAGATTCTAGGTAAGGGTCTTTATTATCATAAAGGAAAGGGGTTAGATATCCTTTAAGATCCGTTAACTTGCGGTTATCTAGTCAAAATTTAGGTTAATTATTATGCTAAGAAAATGCATGTTTAAAAGTACTAGGTTTAAGGGATGTTGCACGTAGTCAAATAAAAGATACATTTTTTGGCAACGTAAAAAATTCTCCTTTTCAAAAAAAGAAAGAAAGTATGCATGGTATTTAAAAAAGTGTGCATGGTATTGTTTATAAAAAATATATGTAAATTTGTTTTTTTTTTTGGATAAAAGTATGCATTTGTATGACCTTTTATAAGAATACATACAAATTAATTTTGGATAAAAACATACATTGTTTACAAAAATATCTATTTTTGGCCATGAGGTGAAAAACAATTTGTTTATAATGCAAATAAGTGATTTTTATGGAAGTCATTTTGATTTGCAAATCGGATAAAAACTACACTTTATTGCATGATTAATAATACGAGTAAAAGATGATCAAATTATTTTGAAGTTTTAAGCATGATGACGAGCCTAAAATAAATAAAAACTAGCGGCATATTTTCACTTTAACTTCCCTTTCTAGTTTACCAGTTCTAGGCGTAATTCTTTTAAATATTCAAACAATCACACAAACAGGGTAATTAAATTATAATACAAAATAAAAGAAAGGCGGAATTAAAAGAAGTTCAAACGGTGTGGCTAAGACGATGACAGTGTCATCTCTTGGGCCTTGAGCACAAGTCCGACAATCTTGTTCTCTTCTGTCTTCGTAGAACCCCACTTTGCTATCTCATATTGGTTAGATATTCCTCGCAAGGTGTAAAAGAAAAGACAGCTAGAAATAAATAAATGCAAGTAAAACTTTCGGAAGCGTATAAAACAATAGAAGTTTTTATTACGGGAGGCTCAGACTTATACTTTTTAAATAAAAGAAATTACATTCATGTCGTGGCTGCGAACTAGTGACTCGTCAGTCAATCTAGTTGCCTCGCCGACGCATGTTGGTTTCTTACATATAATTTTTTATAAGTCTCATCATCGCCCTTTTTTCCGAAGAAAAGCAAACCGAGGGACAATCTTTCTGGAAGGGGCATGTCCACAAAAAAAATATTCTCATCGGCCATTCAAGTGCAGTATTTATTCAATATCATTTCAATAATAAAGTAGAGGGGCAAAATGGTCAAAACAGTTCGAAAAATGCAATCATCAGCCAAACACAACCATGGAGGGTTGTCCTTTTTGTTAGTTTTTTTAGGGTTTTATGCTTTGGGGGGAAAACAAAAAGGGGTTGTGGGCTTGGGTAGTTGGCCGGTTGGGTCGAGTTTGGTTGGGCCAAATACAAATTGGTTGGGGCGAATTGGGCTTGGGGAGTTGGATTATTTGTTTTGTATGGGGTGGGTAGAATGTTTTGGGTTAAGGGGAAAATGAGTTGTGGTTTAAAAATAGAAAAAAAGGATTTATTAAAATGTTTTGAAGAAAAAATGTAAATTATTTTAATAAAAATATAATATTTTCGGAATGATTAATTAAAAATGTGATGCCATTTTGAGAAAATAAAATAACATAAAATATTCGGGTAAAATTATGATTATGAATTATGATATAAAAAAACTGCAAATGATAATAAAAAATACGGTGTCAAAAATATTTTAAATTACAAACAAATAATCAAAAGAGATGGACAAAATTGGGTGTTAACAATGACACTACTGATCATAATAGATTGTGGAGTTTGTAACTGGCGCAGTTGAGGAAGATTACTGAATTGTTGATGAGATGAGACGTGATGCCCGTATCCATATACCATACATTATCAAGCTGTTGGCGGGTCAAGAAAGCCATTTACTTGTGTTTTCGGGTAAAGGACAATTTAAATTATTTTCGGGCAAGGGAGAAAAGCAGACAAGACGCTTTTTGACAAATTTAATAAAAAGCAGATAAACAGAGATATGATTGGCAGAAAGGCTATTTGGAGGGGCTGCTGTGTTGCATGTCAAAAGAGAAGAGAAAGGTTGTTTTCTTTGACACGCAGAGACAAGGCAAGAGGGCACAGGCTGTCTGACACGCAGAGAAAAGAGTCTCGGGCTGGCCGCCGGGAAAAGAAAGAAAAATTTAAATTTTGGGATTTACGTTATTGATATCATGTAAAATTATATTTTTTTTCGGGAGTCTTTCTCATTAAAATTATATATATATATATATATATATATATATATATATATATATATTTAAATTTAAATTGAAATTTCTCATTATATATATATAATGTGAAATCCTTATATAATAGAGATTCTAATTATAACATAATTACATATCACTAAATATGTTAAATATACAAAGAGGTGTACACATTAATAAAAAATGTGAAAGAACAGTTTTGAGTAAATTAAGCTGGAAACAAAATTCCAAAAGTGCCCTTTACGTCTGCAAACTATCCGTTTTGAGATGTTAAAAGACTGTTAGCATTGGACTAACATCATACCCATGATATAATTAAAGGTTAAATATGCTTAGTCGAATATCACATAGACTGAAATAGATATAAGCTGATAACTCAGGGACTAGAATTGTCATATTTCATATTTTATCTAAACACTATAAAAATGCTTATAAATTGTTTTAACTTTAAAGCACTTAATATAAGTCAATCCATACACGCTCTTAGTATTCATTTTTTAATATAGCTAATTAATTTAAATTTTATATGTAAAGTTGGGTATATCATATTTTTAACAGAAAAATTAAAGTAGTTTCGAAAATCATAAGAGAGAAAGTACATTTGAAAATGACAAAGGAAAGGCAAGTTGACATCATCAACAATCTTAGGAGCCGTTTCGTGATTGATATGGTCCGGTTTGCGAAAGACACGACTTCAAACAACGAAACGCGAAAACTAAAGATAGGAAGAAAATCAAAGATGAGAAGTGAAGAAACGGGGATGAGAATAGATGCAAGACCCAATGTATAATGAATTTATGGGCAAATTTAGACTCTATACCAAATTCTCCCAATTGAATTTAACCCTAAGAACCTAATTATAGTCTAGGGTGAAGGATCTTGTGTCTTATACCTTCCATGCTATTTCTCATAGCTTGATCATCTTCACACAGGTCTTCAATGACCTTCAAAGGATCATCATTTGTGATCAATGAGTGTGTGGTGTGAAGATACCCTCTTGAGGCCTCTTGAAGTACCTCCAATGGGGTGAAGGTGCTCCATGGATTATCATTAGTTTGCGGTTCGTGATCCTCCACGAATCCTAGCCCTCATAATCACCCTCGAGCCATTCCGGATCATATCATCTTCATCTCCTTGAAAGGATTGCAAAAACCAAGGAAAGATGTACGAAAACATGATCCTTAAAAGCATGAGAGTTAGCAAAAAAGGTAAGCATCATACTCACTCCAAGTACGGATAAACTTGTGGTCCAAACACACATCAATGATTATCATGAATAAAATTTGCATATATGAGGTATCAAAAAGTTGATTCCTCCAAATATTATGACATAAGCATAAAGTAAAGAAATAAATGGATTCAAAATATGAAGCATGCAATGCTACTTTGGTTCAAGAAGACATGAAACACATTTGATCCTAACTTTTCAAACAAGAACATCTCCAAGGTGGCACTATGACCAATAGGGTTGTTATCGGTCCGGATACATCCGAGAACCGGACCGAAATACCCGGACCGAAAAGTAATGGTCCGAATACGAGTACCAGACATAAAGATTCGGACTGATAAAGATCCAGATCGAATACCCGATAACCTTATCGGTCCGGTTCCGATATGTCGATATCCGGACCGGACCGGACCGATAACAGATGGTACCATGAATTTGTATTTGACTCTAATCAATTCAGCCATGTAAATTCCATCATATTTCCAAATTCAACAAGTATTCAGAGTCTTAGAACCAATAGAGAGATCCTCTTGTGCTCTTCTTTTTTTCATTTGTAATATACTCCTTCCACGACCATTCACAAAATTCACATTTTGCTCAGCCATTTTCATGGCCTAAACCTTTCTCAAACTTATCCATTTCTGAAAATATAAGCCATTTAGTTTTCTAATAATTCAGTTCAAAGACAAAGCTAACAAAAATCATGTTAAAGCAAATAAAACTTTTAAAAGAAATTTGTTGGGCTTGGTGTTGCGATAATTCTATATGCTTACGCAAGTGTACGTATCGCTCAAGTAATATAGTCTGTAAGACCGAGTTATCGTCCACAGAGACTGGTTTATCAATTACCAAATATTTAATCTATGATATCTATTTGGTTGACGTTCTGTTGATTGGATTTATAAATAAGACTAAAATTATAGTAAATTGCAGGGATTAAACTAAGACTGATAATACTATGGGTTTTAAGCAGTTATGAAAGAAATAGGGCTTCCAATCTCCTCAATTATCCACTCTTTCACTTGTTAATGCAACGCTACTTACTCTTCTTCTTCTTATTATTAAGATAGCAGGTTAACAAACATGTTCTATATTCCGGTTAGGACATATAAAAACTCAACCTTATGCAGAAACCTTCTATATTTCTATGATAGATTTTACCACACAGGAGAATTAAGAACAATAATCTTAAATACTAAACAAGTATCGGGGTACTTTCGTCCATGATTTTAACCTATGTCCAAACGACTATAGCATATTCAACCTCCTTTTTCAGATTCTAAATTGAAATCATATAAGTTATGACAATTAGTGATCAGTTAATTATCATACAATCATAATAAGTTGAATTGATCTTAACAATTGATGAAGAAGCAATCAATAATCAATGTATTAACTATATGAAAGAGTTTCAAGAAGATTCGATGGAAAACCCTACTAAAGTAATTAGCTCCTAAACATTGTCATGTCAAGAACTAAATTACAATCCAACATAAACTGAATAAAAATAAAAGAGAAGAAAAAACACTTGAACAAGTCGTCTCCAATCTTCTGTTTGCTCCAATTCTTAATAATGACAGGGTTTAGGGTTTTTATATCTGAAAAAAATCACATTTCAGACCCTTTTACCCTCGTCAAATTCAGCCCAGAACTGGAAATTCCGCATCGACGCCGTGGCCCTGCAGGTTGGCGCCACGGCGCCGGTACAACTGCAGCTTCTCTAGACTTTCAGCATCGTGGCCCTACAGACTGGCGCCACGGAGCTGACCTCAATTTTCTGGGTTTTTCACTTTCATTTTTCTCATGACCTTCCTTGGTTGATTACTTGGGCTCATGTTGCGCATTTCCATCCTCAATATCGACCATTTCATCCTCCTTTATGTATTTTCCTCCTTTAGGATCATTGTGACTCAAAAGAAAGAAAAACAAACCTAATATTGTACTAAACACAAACGAAAAAAGGAAAATACTTAACTAAAAAGGACTCAAAAGATTGTATAAAATACACTCAACAAACACCCCCAAACTTACACTTTACTCGCCCTCGAGTAAAGCATGAAACAAAGAATAAAATTAAAAACAAAGACTATGAAATTGATCAAGTAATTGTAGCAATGTTTCTTCAAAATCATGGATGAAAGTTAGGATAATATGTTAGAACACACATAGCATGAATAATTATCAATCTAGAATTTCAAGTTAGATATTTCGCAAATTCACTTAGAACATGATCAATTGAAATACAAACACCTAACCTATGCGTGTCAATTTCATTTCATCTTTCCCAAAACGCTATAGATCTGTTTACTTGCTATTCTCCACTAATCATAGACATACATATTTAGAGATCATCAGGACTTTCCAGGGTTGTAATGTAGGCTTAGGCAGAGGTAGGTAAAAGTATGCATTTAGGCTCAATTACGTACCATAAACATTTTTCATTCAACTCCTTTCCTTCTTTTGGTTTTCTTTTTAGTTTCATACCCACTTTCTCCCTTCTTTCTTTTGAGATAATGAGATACATTATAAATAACAAGCACCCTCAAACTTAGGCTTTTTTATATTTTTCATTGGGGTGCATCAAATTTTCACTTTTATTTAATTCTTTTTCAACACTTTCCCTCCCAAGAGTTTTTTTATTATAACTTATGGCACAAACCGGGAATCATAGGGTGTCAAAGAAAATTTTTATTTTAGGCTCAACGGGACTGACTAGTGATACAATTTATGTCAGCATAGGTAATGAATGGTCAGAAGGGCTAACAAAGAAATGTCTGAATCATCTCTCTAAACATGTAAATCTTAACTATTTCGCCTCAAATAACAAGCAAACAGATCTAGACATTTTCAACCGTTCTTTCCATAATTGACAATACACAGGCTAAGCACAAATATCTCAAATAATCAGATGTCATGAATTTTTGGCATATCTAACTTAAGCACACATATTTTAGCTTTCAATTCCATTACATTATCTCAATTAATCCATTCAATATCTTTAGCAACTACAATATGTATGATCCAAAAAAAAATTAGACTCACAAAAACGCACAAAACAAACAAAAAGGCAACAAAAGGACTCAAACAAACAATAAAATAAAGTAAGACCCCCCAAACTTAATTGACACATTGTCCCCAATGTGTGAGGACTAAAAATGAAGGGACGACTTACTTACACAATACAGCGGTCAAAATGGTGGCGGTGGTGGTTGCCGTAAGGGATTAAAAGACGGGTACTGTGGTGGATATCGCAGGTATGGCTCACCGGGCTCTTCCGTTGACAAGTTATGCATAAAAGTTTTTATTTTCTCCACTTGATAGGTCTCATAACTATACCGTTCTTCTTTGCCATCTGCGCGTGGCCAATATGTTCCTGCTGCTTCTGGATGATGTACTCGCCCTGCTGTCTCAGGTGTTGGTTCTCCTGCCTTATTTGGTGCTGCTCCTGCATCATTTTTGTTGTTGGTTATGAAACATTTGTCGCTGATTATGAAGCAGCTGATCCAATTGGGACAGTGGTGGCTCAATCATCAAGGGCGGTGGAAAACTACTCTCCCCGGGTTCATTCATATCTGCTGTAGCATTTTCTGGCTCTCTTTCGTCTTCCCATACTCTTTGTTCTCTAGTTGGACCTTCTCGTCGCTGCAATGGGGCGACTATCGACCCAGGGTAGGAGTGGACAAGGCCGCTAGTCAGGGCTGGCAGAATCTTTTCGGAGATATCTTCGGTGAAGGTGGGGACTCCATGCTTAGCGCATAAAGCAGTTATGAAGGAGCCATGTCCCAATCCACCTGTAGTAGTCAGCCGGCTAATCCCTGCTATGCTATTAGCGATCTCAACCCCAATATCAATTTCCTTGCTAGTTATGATGCCATATACTAGCTTGCCTGTCAGTCGGGATATTAGAAAAATGCGTTGATGGGATCAAACGAGCACTCACAAAGTATAGCCATGCTTTGGATATTCTGTTAAATTGACATCTAGCTAGTCCTCTAACATGGTTGCGTGAGAAATGATATTGTGCTCCTGGATAGAAAAGTGCTTCAGCAACTATGTCCCAATATATCCCATTCTCGTTCCTGTACCAATTTATGAAGTTGTTGGGATTAAATACCTCATCTTTGATGTTAGGAGTTCCAACATAGAATTCACCTCCTCCGAACCAACTGGCACAAAACACCCTTGTACAAAACAGCGACCATCACCCTGCTCCGGGTAATTAGTATAAAATTCTCTCACTAAGTTGGCGTTGGGCTTCAGAATAGCCATTTGGTCAACAAACAGTTCTCAACCTCTTGCCTCAATCATCGTTCTAACGGGCTCATACAAATCGTCATCATCAAAGGGTATGGCCCTATACTCCAATCCTCGTTCCGAAATCAATGCCCTAGTGCATATTCAGTTATATCTGGTTTCAGCATTTTTATTTATGAAGCAAGTTACGTCATAATTTGGGGCCTGTGTGGAGAAGGAGCCTCTATTAAGACGTCTTCTTGAGGTCATATTTGATATGGAATTGGTGTGAGTTTATGTTGAAATTTCTCTCAAACAGCCAGCAACAACTATCACAGCAACACACAACCACCAAACACAATTACAGCAACCACGACAGCAATACCCAACCCACAACAACCAAAATAACTGCAACACCCTCAGCAACAATAAAAACAACCAAACACCCCCAATTTCGAAATTCCCACCAAGTTTTTACTAAAAGCTCAACAACTGCTGTTTTCACCCTCAGCACACGGAAATATTTTCACAAAAGAGCATGAATCGAAGAAAAAAAAAGGTGAGTTATTACCTTTTTGCAGTGTTCTCTTGCAAGGATGGCTTGACCCAAGTGATTGAGATGTTTGTGATGTTTTGATTGTGCTAATGGGTAAGATTTGGAAGATTTAGAGAAGATTTGTAGGAGAAAGGGATGAATTGTTTTGTTTGGACGTCGGAATTTTAGGAGGGAGAAGAGAGGGTTTTGTGAATTTGTGATTGTGAGGAGAGAAGGGAGTAATTAGGGTTTTATTTCTGAAATTCGACTTCGACACCGTGGCGCTGTGGCACCGACACGGAACTTTTCCCAAAATCTTTCAGAACTATCGGCGTCGTGGGTCTGCATGTTGGCGCTATGAGTTCCCCCCGCAAGAGAAATATTACAACCTATGAGGTCTGCAAGTTTCACATCGTTGTAATACCCGATCGACGCTGACCCTGTCACAAACTCTATGAACTTTTGGCTCCGTGGCCCTGCATTTTGGCGCCACGGCGCTGACCTCGACAAAACTCTCTGAACTTTGGGCATCGTGGCCCTGCATTTTGGCGCCAGGGCACTGACCTCGGCATAACTCTCTGAACTTTGGGCGCCGTGGCCCTGTATTTTGGCGCCACGGCGCTGACCTCGGCAAAACTCTCTAAACTTTTGGCGCCGTGGCCCTGCATTTTGGCGCCACGACACTGACCTCTATTTTTCTGATTTTTAGCATTTTTACTTCCCCTTTCACCTGACATCGAAACATAGACCAAGAAGCCAAGAACGTGAGACTGTTCAAGAAGAAGATAAAAATTGAACTAACATAATTTAAAACCATTGGGTTGCCTCCCAAGTAGCGCTATCTTTAACGTCTTTTAGCCGGACGCAAATTTCTCTTCACTGTGGTTTGAAGAGGATCACAGATTTTATTTGCTCCATGGCGTCACACAAGTAGGGCTTAAATCGTTGCCCGTTTACTTTGAATGATGCATCTTCTTTACCTCGTACCTCGACTGAGCCATAGGGAAACACCTTCTCGATAATGAATGGCCCTGACCACCTGGATTTTAACTTGCCTGGGAATAATCTCAACCTTGAGTTGAATAGGATCACTTGTTGCCCAGGTTGGAACTTCTTCGGGGTCAAATTATTGTCATGCCACGCCTTGGTGCGTTTCTTGTAGATTTTTGCATTCTCATAGGCATCATTTCGAAACTCATCAAGCTCATTCAGCTGCAATATCCTCTTTTGCCAGGCAACTTTTACATCCATGTTCAGCTTCTTTATTGCCCAATATGCCCTGTGCTCCAACTCCACTCGTAGGTGACATGTCTTTCCAAATACCAGCCTATAGGGTGACATACCAATTGGAGTTTTGAATGCAGTCCTGTAGGCCCAGAGTGCATAACTTGACAGACCAATTATTCCTCGAGCTATCCACTGTTTTTTCCAATATCCATTTCACTGCTTTGTTTGAAATTTCTGCCTGCCCATTTGTTTGAGGATGATATGCAAGAGCAATGCGATGGTAAAACACCATAGCGAGCCAGTAAGGTGTCAAGATGCTTGTTGCAAAAATTACTCCCTTCATCGCTAATGAGAGCTCTGAGAGTATCAAACCTTGTGAAAATGTTCTTCTGGAGGAATTTTAAGACAGTCTTACCATCATTTTATTTAGTATCTACTGCCTCGACCCATTTGGACACATAGTCCACTGCAAGCAAGATGTATTTGTATCCAAAGGATTGTGGGAACGGGCCCATGAAGTCAATTCCCCATACATCAAAAAGCTCTATTTCCAGTATTCCATTCAAGGGCATTTGATTCCGTCTGGAGATGTTCCCAGTTTGTTGGCACCGGTCATAGGCCTTCACAAAAGCATTGGAGTCTTTGAACAATGTTGGCCAATAGAACCCATTTTGCAGTACCTTAGCCGCTGTCCCCGAAGCACCAAAACACCACATCGCAGAGTGTGACAATGAGTGAGGATTTGTTTCATCTCATCTTCTGGCACACAGCGTCTAATGATTTGATCTACACAGTGCTTGTAGAGAATAGGTTCTTCCCAATAGTAGTGATTCACTTCTGAGTAGAACATTTTCACTTGCTGCATTGACATCTCCGGGGGCACAACCTTAGCTACAAGGAAATTAACAAAATCAGCATACCAAGGTAAAGTAGAGCCAGCACTTACCTGAAAGAGTTGCTCATCTGGGAAATGGTCATTGATTTGCACATCTTCATCCTTTTGTCACTATTCCACATCAAGCTTTGACAAATAATCAGCTACCAAGTTTTATGTGCCCTTCTTATCACGGATTTCCATGTCAAACTCTTGTAGCAGTAACACCCATCGGATGAGGAGTGGTTTGGCATCTTTCTTGGTCATCAAATATTTGATGGCAGCATGATTAGTGTATACTATCACATTATTCCCAATGAGGTATGACCTGAATTTCTCGAATGCATATAATATAGCTAGAAACTCTTTCTCTGTCGTGGCATAATTTAATTGCGCATCATTAAGAGTTTTACTAGCATAGTAAATGGACCGAAATACATTGTCGAATCGCTGCCCAAGAACTGCTCCCACTGCATAGTCACTTGCATTACACATTAATTCAAATGGACACTCCCAATCTGGTGAAATGACTATATGTGCTGAAATTAACTTCTCCTTAAGTACTAGAAACGCACTAAGACACTCGTCATTGAATTCAAATGAAGCACCATTCATCAACAGGGAGGAAAGAGGTTTTGAGATTTTGGAGAAGTCCTTAATGAACCTCCTATAGAAACCAGCATGCCCAAGAAAACTTCTAACCCCTTTCACTGACACCGGAGGTGGTAGATTTTTAATAACTGAGATTTTAGCTCTGTCTACCTCAATGCCTTGGCTGGAAATTTTGTGGCCAAAGACAATACTCTCTTTCACCATAAAGTGGCACTTCTCCCAATTCAGCACAAGATTGGAGTATTCACACCGCTGCAATACTGCCTCTAAGTGCTTCAAACACTCATCAAAAGATGACCCAAACATAGAAAAATCATCCATAAAAATCTCTATGGTCTTCTCCATCATGTCAGAAAAGATAGCCATCATACAGCGCTGAAAAGTAGCAGGTGCATTGCAAAGCCCAAATGACATTCTTCTGAAAGCAAACGTACCATAAGGACATGTAAATGTGGTATGCTCTTGGTCTTCTGGTGATATTGCAATTTAATGATAACCAGAGTAACCATACAATAAACAATAGTAGTTGTGCCCTGCCTTATTCAGCTTGCGATAATCAATGAAAATCGTCCACCCTGTAACTGTTCTAGATGGAATCAGATCATTCTTCTCGTTGGTTACCAAAGTCATACCACCTTTCTTGGGCACCACTTGCAATGGACTCACCCATGCACTATCAGAAATAGGGTAAATTACCCCAGCATCAAGCCACTTCAAAATCTCTTTCCTTACTACCTCATTCATGGTTGGATTTAATCTTCTTTGTGCCTCAATGGAGGGCCTGTTTTCATCTTCTAGGCGAATCTTGTGCATCACTGTAGAAGGATTTATCTTTCTAATGTCTGCTAGTGTCCACCCAATAGCAAGCTTGTGAGCCCGCAGTACTCTCAATAATTTCTCATCCTCCACTTTTGACAAATGAGCCGACACAATCACTGGCAAGGTTTTATCCTCACCTAGATACCTGTAGTGTAGATGATCTGGTAAAGTCTTCAATTTTAACTCTGGGGCTTTCTCTATAGACGGTAATGGTCTTTCTGGCATCTTCCCTAGCTCCTCAATCTTCTCTTATAGAATGGTTCATCGGAATCCAACCAGTTTGCATATTCAACCAATTATGTATTTTCACTGGCCTCCTCATCATATTGTGTCAGCACCAACTCAAGAGCATCAATACTCCTGAAACTATTCTTAGAAACCGCTTCTTCAATCACATTAATAGCATAATAATTATCACTTGCTCTTGGGTAGGTTATGGCCCTGAATACATTAAAGATCACCTCTTCTCCCTAGACTCGAAGTTTCAATTCACCTTTCTGAACATCAATGAGTGCCTGTCATGTGGCTAAAAAGGGTCTCCCAAGGATGATGGGCACAAGTTCATCTACCTCCATGTCTAGGATAATGAAATCAGCAGGAAAGATGAACTTATCTACCTTTACCGACACGTCTTCAATGATGCCTCGAGGGTGGACTATCGAACGATCAACTAGTCGCAGTGATGGTTGTAGGCCTTGCTTCCCCCACTCCAAGTTTGCAAAATACAGAATAGGACATCAAATTGATACTAGCCCCCAAATCACATAGATCCTGCAAGCATTCATAATTACCTATAGTGCAAGGGATGGTGATGCTCGGATCCTTCCGATTAGTTAGCTCAGACTTCCTCGCTTGCCCTTTGAGTTTTCAAAGTCGCGTGCCCGGGCAACTATCTCTCGCAAGATAACATCGCATTCTTCTGTCACGACCTGCTCTGCCCGTGATCGTGCCTCACCGGCACCCAAGTAGTCATACATCGAGTAATCACGGAAATATAAAGCAAGACATGAAACAGCTTTATAAAATAAGACACGCTTTATGTGAGAAAACATCGCCTTTCTGCGTATATATATAAAATCATGGTTTTTGCGATTACATCCGACATCGCATAACATGACTACAGACTTCTGAAATATACAACTATGGCGGGACGTGGCCGCCATACCTCGATCAGATAAAACTATCTACAACGGAGATCATACCAAAAGTAGAGCCTCCAAGAGATGAGCTCCCGACACCAACGTAGAGATCCTAAGGATGCGGATCTAGCACTGCTTGCCGCCTGCGGCATGAACGCAGCTCGGCGAGGTCAAGACAACAGTACTAAGTATGCGAATCGTAAAGTACTTAAATGAAAACATATCATTTTTAAAACCGGTTTACAAATATGTATGAAACAACCAAGGAAACCGCACATAGTGCCACATCACAAACAAGAGCAACAATAAAATCAGAATGAGTCTTGTTTAGGCCGCGAATGATCGAAAGCAGGCCACTCGCCCCATCATCATTCAAGCCTAATCTGAACTCTGAGTCCGCATAGGCCACTCACGGGCCCGCACAGGTATAACCCGCATCGAGGTAGCTACTCCTCTAAGATCGCCCCGACTCATTGTCCGCATGGCCACATGCATCGCATGAGGCATAACCCCGCATACTAACACAGAACTCGTAGCTCCGCATAGGCCCCTCGACCCGCATGAGGTATTCTCGAATCATGGTCCTGCATCGCCTCAGTCTACCCCGATCGGAGGCGACTTAACCCCTGATCATCTCAAGAGGCGAGTGATAGTATACTAACATAACAACTTATCTTTAAACAACATAAGCACAACAAGGATACTCACCTATACAAACGTTACAAAGATACTAACACACATAAGATCATATCATGTCTACTTATCAAACCATCTTATTATTCTTTCACAATATGAGTCCTTATAAACACATAGGCAAACTTGTTTCTTTTATCAATCTTAAGTGGTTATACTTAACTTCCCATAAAGCTAGTATAACTCCTAAGCTTCGCTTTAAAAACCAATTAGTTCTCTTCATTAATATGATTCATGAGTCTTTTGAAATGTTTTCATTCTTTATTATTCAGCTTAAGCCTGAGGCATTGCCGTAAGTATTATTCAGCTTAAGTCAAAGACATTGCCGTAGTTATTATTCGCTTAACACGTACGCCTCCGCACTATATATATATTGAAATATCATGCTTTAGGAAGAATCACATACCTTCTCAAATAAAACCACCGCCAAGTCAATATGTCGCGCAGAGTCACCTATAATAGTCACAGATATCCACAAAGACTACTCAAGGTCATTCTAAACAGAGGTTCACAATTTACGGAAAGTCTAGCACTTCCCTACCCATGAGCTATATAAGTCATCGTGAAATGATCTATGTAAGTCTGATTCAATTATTCTTCTTTAAACCCTTCTACTGTGATATAGTTCAATTCTATATCGTGATATACTTCTAAGTATTTATACTTATCCTTATACTACAACAGATATATTTTCTAATTCAAAAGAGGGTTAGGATTAGTTACCTCGGTAAGCCCAATAATATCCTAGAAAAGTCGCTACCGAGCAAGGTTTGCTCTAAGTTGTATGCTCAGAACCCTGAAGTTCTTCACAACTTCTACTAAGTACTAAGGTATTTGGGCTGTATTTTGGGCATTATAACGATACAAGAAGGTAACTTTTCTACCAAGGAGGGGGTAGATTTCTAGGCTAGTGGGTAGGCTCGCCACACCACACAAGAGGAGGGAAGGGTGTTGGACGAAAGGCTGGAGAGGAGAGGATTTTTAGACTTGGAAGATAACTTTGTGGATGAATAACTCTTCATCTCTAAGGCGGTATTTATAGATCAAGCCTAGGCCAACCAATGGCCAAGATGAAGACAAGTGCAAGTCAAGTGTAAGGCCAAGATCAAGCCAAGTGCACCCTAACACCTACTCCACAAAAAACTCCACAAAACACTCCACAAAACACTCCACAAAACAAGGCCTAAGCAAGGAACCAATCGGCCAAGGCCATCCTCTTGGGCCTAATCGCCCAAAGCCATCCCACTTGTTTCCAATGTGAGGTGACACATGTCACCCTCCCGTTGGTCCAAAATGTTACGCCTCTGAAAAATCCGCAAAAATAAGAAATGGCATAATGAATTTACTCTACGAAAGTTGTGGAAACGTTTGTCTGAAACGATTCTTTTAGTGAGTTGTGTACAAAATAAAACGCCCAAGGCTTATCTTTAAGGCTAGACTTTTCACGTATTCCCTTACGCATACTCTGAAATACGGTATAACATTCTCCCTCCTTAGAAACATTCGTCGAATGTTCCTTCCCAAGACAATTATCAAGAAGTTTAAACAATTAGCAAATGCCACACGCGCCACAAAACAACACTTAGGCATAAATGATAATGGAAATTTACAAGTAGGAAAGTGAATTACGGAGGTGTGGGGAAAAGGTGAGGATACTTCGCCTCATGTCCTCCTCGGCTTCCCACGCCATCTCCTCCCGAGCTCGTTCGCCACAAGACTTTGTGGAAGCCACGCCCTTCGTCATGACGCCTAACCCGACGATCGACTATCGCATGGAATCTCCTCATACGATAACCCCTGGTCACTGGACATTGTCAATCGGTGCACCTAGATGGATCCCCGATACATCTCCTCAATAGATACGTGAAACACCGATGCACGCTTCCAGATCGGACGGCGGATCAACTCGTAGTAACCTTGCCTACCCGCGACAATCTGACGCCCAACGTACCTTGGTGAGCTTCCCCTTCTTCCCGAATCTCATCACACCTTCATGGTGACACCTTTAGAAAACCCAATCATGAACCTCGAACTCAAGATGCCGACGACGATGATCGTGATACGACTTCCGACTCGAAGTCATTAATAGCGCCTCGGATAAGCTTCACCTTATCCATCGCTGTACCAAATCTGGTCCCACTGGCGCCCTCGCCCACATCGAACCAACCTATAGGCGATCCGCACTTCCTCCCATACAAGGCCTCATAGGCGCCATCCGAATCGGAGTGGTAGCTATTATTATACGCGAACTCAACTGAGGCAAATGATCCTCCCAACTACCACTAAAGTCAATAACACGGGCTCGCAGATATCCTCGCAGTCGGATAGTGCGCTCTGCTGTCCCGTGCATGCGTGGATGAAATGCATTTCGTGCTCACTGCGTCCCTAAACCCTCTGGAAGGACCTCGAAGTTAGCCGTGGCGGGCTCCTGCATCGATATGATCGGGTAGGGACTCCATGCAATCGACGATCTCTCTGATGTAAAGTCCGCATAATCCTCACCAAAAGTCGCCCCGACGGAAGAAAGTGGGCTGATTTCGCCACCGTCGACGATAACCCATATAGAATCATGTCTCTCCGAGTGCGAGGTAATCCTGTGATGAAGTCCATGTTGATTACCTCCCACTTCCGTGTCGATCTCTATCGTCAGAATAAACCACCGTGCCTCTCGTGCTCTACCTTCACCGCCGACAACACGCATCGAGCTACGAACTCGCAACGTCCTCTTCAAGCCATCCCACCAATACACGGATCGCGTCGTGGTACATCTTGAGTCGACCGGATGGATAGTAACGCGCTGTGTGCTTCCCAAGAACTCGCCAAGTCCTCAAACATCCGAACACACATACGCCTCAAACCTTAGCACCCCATGTGCTACCTCGACCGCTTGCCCTCACGTAAGAGGCAGTATCACGATATCGAATCAAAGCCGATCTCGAATCGTTGCCTCTTCACCGACGATGGAAGACTCGGCAACCTCACGAACTCTAACCCACCGCTATCGTAATCAATCAAACGGACACAAGGCTCGCTAATCGATGCAAATCACGAACCATGTCCTCCTCTCTAGCCGCATCCGATAGGCTCCCATCGACCTACGACTAAGAAAGCATCCGCCACAACATCGCCTTCCCGTGGTATAGGATATCAACATCGTAATCCTTAAGCAACTCTAACCACCGTCTCCGTAAGTTCAGCTCCTCCGTCAAGATATACTTGAGGCTCTTGTGGTCTCGTATAAATATCCACGTGAACCCCATACAAATAGTGCCTCAGATCTTCAAAGCGTGAATCACTACCGCTAACTCCAAATCACGGGTGGGTAGTTCTCTCGTGTTTCTTCAAATTGTCGGGACGATATGCTATAACCCTTCCATGCTGCATCAATACATCCCAACCCGATGCGACGCATCACAATACACGACATACCCATCCGACCTCCGGAAGAGTAAGAACGGGCGGTCGTCGCCTCTTTCAAGAATCGGAAACCCCGCTCACAAGCATCACCATCAAACTTGGTCGCCTTCCGAGTCACCTAGTCAATGGTGCGTAGATAGAAGCAAACTTCTCCACGAACCGCCGATAATAACTCGCAAGGCCCGTAAAATCGCGAACCTCAGTTTGAGTAGCAGGTCCCGCCAAGTCCCGCGCCGATCTTGGCGTATCAACTCGAATGCCATCACCCGGCTAATATGCCCAAGAAACGCCATCAAGTCAACCAAAACTCACATTTGGAAAACTTGGCGCATAATCACTGGCAGTCTGGAGAATCACAAGATACTCAAATGCTCGCATGCTCGCTTCTCGGCGAGAATAAACCAAGATATCATCAATGAACACTATCACAAACGTGTCCAAAAATGGTTTGAACACTCGGCTCATCAAATCCATGAATACCGCGAGCATTGGTCAACCCAAAAGACATGACCGAACTCATAATGCCCGTCAGTCCGAATGCGATCCTGGGATATCCACCTCTCGACTCGCACTGATGATAGCGATCGCAGATCAATCTTGAGAAACATCTCGCACCTGCAATCGTCGAACAAATCATCAATCCCGGGAGGGTATCTGTTTTAATGGTCACCTTGTTCACCGTCAGATCAACACACATGCTAGCGGCCCCGCCCTTCTTCTTCACGAACAATACCGCGCTTCTGCGAGAAACACCGGGCCTAATGGCCGCTTCTAGCAAATCCCTGGTGATCCTTCACTCTCAACTTCGGCGGTGCCATTCAGACGTATGGCGGAATGGAAATAGGCCGAGTATCGCAATATGTCAATACAAACTCAATCTCCTCTCGTGAGGATACCCGAGGTCATCCGGGAACACGTCGGGAACTTCGACTACGGAATCGATCAAAATCTGGTACCGCAACCTCGTATCAAACACTCGAACTAGATGGTAGATATACCCTTTCGCATCTTCCTAGCCTTGAGGTAGAAATAAACCTACCCCTCTGCGATACCGTGCTCCTCCCACTCAACAACCGGCTCGCAGAAACTGGAACCGTACTACTCTCTGCGGCCTACATTGGCATAGCAAGCTAGCCAATCCATCCCCATAATCACGCCGGTCAATCATCTCCAACTCTATCAAGTCGCTAGTGGTCCGACGATCAGAATGGTCACGTGACAAGCCCATATACCCGCCGAGCTACCACCGAATCACCCATCGGCGTAGCTACCTCGAAAGTCTATGGACTCGTGCTCATCCCTATCCTACTAGCAACAAGGGAGATATATAGACGAGTAGAACCCTGATCTATCAAGGCATAAACATCAAACCAGAACCGATAAGGTACCGTGATTTACATCAGTGAGGCCTCCGATCCTCGCTTACCGACAAAGCATAAACGCGGTTCGAGGACCGACCCGACTCGAGCCACGACCTCGCCGCGACTGGCGACCCACGAGCACCACGCCTCCGGCGAGTAATCGTAGGAGATGATGGCGGCCACAGTAACCCAAGGCCGGGCCTACCACCGCCACGCCGAGCCGGACAAGCCTCGCAAAGTGACCTGCTGGCCACAATCAGAACAAGATCCATGTTAGTACCACACTTCCCGTAATGGGATCTACCGACGGCCACACCGAGGTGGTCCCGATCGCCGCACTACCTCGACGCTCGAAGCCCTGGGCCCTGGTCCGCCTCGAAAACTCGGGCCGTGGGGCGACTCGTGCGAGTGCTCGAGCCGGTGGTGCGAATCTAGGCTAGCTGCCGAGGCCGCCCACCACGATAACCACCGTAAGACCTCCCGCCCCGGCCTTCTTTCGCCGCTCCACTCGCCGACCTCTGCGCTCGCATCCGGCGGCGTGAGCTCGCACGCGTAATGTCCATACCGGTGGAGAAACCCCGCACATGACTTCGGCCATATAGTCGCTTCAGCCCGGTGACATAGCGGTGTACCTATCCTCCATATCTGCTACCAATCGCCGGGACATATCGAGCCAATGAATCAAACTCGACATTGTACTCCGACAAGGTCGTCCTCTCGCCTCAGCGGTAAAATCTATCACCGCGCCCTCATCCGCGAGGCAAGAAGTAGTGAGGAAAGCCTCCGAGAACTCATCCCAGTACTGGGACGCGTGCTCTCCCGATAACTCCATGAATCAAACCAATCGACCGCAGTATCACGCGGCTATGTGAACCAAAGATCACGGACCGGTCTCCGACGCCGATCACTCTCAAAATCCTCGACCGACGGATGAACTCCTGCGGATCATCCTCCGCCTCGACCCATAAAACTCGGCGGCTCTGACTCAAGAAATCTCGTAGCCTCAAACTATCTCGCCTCGGGTGTACCACGGTGCGACCGAGCCGAGCTGGAATCGAACCGCGTCAATCTCTCTCGATCGGGCCACAACTTTAGCCAAAGTGCCATCTCCTTCAGACTAACCTCCGCCTGTGGGGCGAGGTGTGGGTGCGTGGTCTGTCTTTGGGTTGCGGCGTCATAGAACTCATGCCGTCTACGGTATAGGCGGGCCCGAGCCTCGTGACTCGGGTGTCTGCTAGCGGCTCCTCGCCGCCTTGCCGCCCGGGCGGGTTACCTTACGCGTGGAGCATAATCATTACAGAAAGGAATACGTTAGAGGTCCAACCTATAACACGTTTCTAAAGCACGATCTCGTAATGAGAAGAATGAAACCGATCCTAAATATCCTATAGCCTCACGATTATTGGCGTGGTGCACAACACACCGATAATCAAGACTTACTAGATACGGTCAGACACTTTCCGAGGATTAATCGCTCGATACCACTTTTGTCACGACGTTCGGAGCGTGATCGTGCCTTACCGGCACCCAAGTAGTCATACATCGTAGTAATCGGAAATATAAAGCAAGACATGAAAGCTTTATAAAATAAGACAGTTTATGTGAAAACACGCTTTTCGCCGTATATATATAAAATCATGGTTTTTGCGATTACATCCGACCGCATACAACATGACTCTGCACTCTAAGGAAATATACAACTATGGCGGGACAGGGCCGCCATACCTGGCATAAAACTATCTACAACAGGAGATCATACCAAAAGTAGAGCCTCCCGAAGAGATGGAGCTCCGACACCAACGTAGAGATCCTAAGGATGCGGATCTAGCACTGCTGCCTCCTGCGGCATGAGCAACGCAGCCCAGGAGGTCGACAACAGTACTAAGTATGCGAAATCAAAGTACTTAAATGAAAACATATCATTTTTAAAACCCGGTTTACAAATATGTATGAAACAACCAAGAAACCGCATAGTGGCACATCACAAACAAGAGCAACAATATCAGAATGAGTCTTGTCTAGGTTGCGAATGATCGAAACAGGCCACTCGCCCCATCATCATTCTGCAAGCCTAATCCTCGACTCGAGTCCGCATAGGCCACTCACATGGGCCCGCATGAGTATAACCCGCATCGGTAGCTACTCCTAAGATCGCCCCGACTCGCTCGCATGGCCACACGCATCGCATGAGGCATAACCCCGCATACTAACTCGAACTCGTAGCTCCGCATAGGCCCCCGGACCCGCATGAGGTATTCTCGAATCACGGTCCTGCATCACCGAAGTCTACCCGCGTGAGGCGACTTAACCCCTGTATCATCTCAAGAGGTGAGTGATAGTATACTAACATAACAACTTATCTTTAAACAACATAAGCACAACAAGGATACTCACCTATACAAACGTTACAAGATACTAACACACATAGCATCATATCATGTCTACTTATCAAACCATCTTATTATTCTTTTCACAATATGAGTCTGTTATAAACACATAGGCAAACTTGTTTCTTTTATCAATCTTAAGTGGTTATACTTAACTTTCGGTTACTGCCACTGTCTCATATTCCTCTAGCTTCCTCTTTTTAAAAAGGATCTCCTTCATGAACTTAACATAACTTGGCATTTGTTCCAAAGCTTCAGCAAACAGAATGTTGATATGCAACTTTTTGAAGACCTCCAAAAACTTAGAAAATTGCTTGTCAAGAGATTTTTTCTAGGTCTCTGGGGTTACAGAATTTTGACCTGAGATGCATCAATTACTGCTGGTGGCACTTCCTTAGACGCAGGATGATTATTAGTAGCCTCTGCCCTTTCGGAGTCCATTACCTCGCTTGACTCACTCTTTTCCTCTGTAGATGGTGGTGGTGAACTCGATTCAACTTGTTTATCGCTCCTCAAATTAATGGCCTGACACTGCTCTCTTGGGTTCTAGGGAGATTCCTCGGCTCTATTGTTCAAAGATGTTACCGCCATTACGTGTCTCCAAATTCTCGATGGATGACCTAGTCTCGCATGAACCGGTCCGAGAGTTGGTGAGTCAACAAAGCTGCTTGCAATTTATTCTACCATGAACTGGTGGTCTGGACTGCTGTGAAGATGAGCCTTGATCGCTTCGTTGTTGCCGAAATCGCCCTCAGACAGCGGTTGGCCTGCGATATTGCCCTCAAATCGAGGCTATCATGGTTGTTTCTCCAAGAAAAATTGGGGTGATTCATTCACCCTAGATTGTATGTATTGGAGAACGAGTTGTTGTATGGATGTTGAAAATTCCCCACAGCTTGCACTTGAGCTTGCTCCATAGGGATGTTGTTGGATCCACTTGTTACACCCCGTATTTACAAGACATGTTTTAAGGTAGTACGTAAGAGCTCACAAGTGTTAAGATTTAAGACTTGTAAAAAAAAAAAAAATTATCGGAATTATGGAATTGTCGGAAAAACGTAATATTGTGACGAATGGGAGGGCGACACGTGTCACCCCCCTTGAGATGCCTTGGACGATATAGGCATGGCCAAAATGGTCATTGACCATAGTCTTGGATGACTAAGTCTTCGGCAAAGAGTGCTTGACATGTTTGACTTAAGTCAATGGGACCACTAGCTTGATATTTGCTAAGACCTTATCCTAGCCACCCAATTGTTCCTATCTTAACCCTCCAATGTGCTATATAACACTACTAGTAGCAAGAGTGTGTCCAACACTTAGAAAATTTCATGAAAAATTGAAGAGCTCAAGAGTTCTCAAGTTCCATCATCTTGAAAAGGAAAAAAATTTGTTCCTTGTCCATTCAACTCCACACTTTAAACCAAGGTTCTTGAGGGTAGTGTAAGCTTATCTCAATAGAAAAATTCCGGAAAAAGAGAGTTTACGGGTTAGTCGCAAAACGAAAACCTAAGGGTCTTTCTAGGTTTTGGATTGGAAGTTGAAGGAAAGTTGTTGGTATGGTTCTAAGGGTCTCAACGAGCGGATTGAAGTGTCTTGGAGAGGTTCTAAACTACTAGGAGTGACTTCGGATTGGAATTGGATTAAGATTCGTTGAGGTATAATTTTGTCCTTTAATGTGTTACACGATTATATATTTATATTGTTGTTGTTAGCTTTACGTGTTGCTAGCATGAAGTTGATATGTAGAAGTTTATAAGGATTGTGGATTGATTGTAGCATTGGAAATCCGGAATGTAATATAAGCCATGTTAAGTTGGATTTCAATTTAGTCGTTATTAGAATCGTCGCATGTTATTGATTTGAAGATTGTGGTAGTTTTAACCAAATGCGACTTGATATCATGTTATGATTAACAATTTGGATTGAAATGGAAATTTGATAAGTATTGGTATGGTTGAACTCTAGGTGGTCGAATTTGGACTTTTAGTTTGTTATTCATTTGCATTGGACTACTTTCTAAATTGTGAGCCAATTGGGCTGTTTAGTTATTCATTTGTATGGACTACCTTCTTTATTGTTGTGAGCCAATTGGGGCTGTTTGGTTATTGTATTTCGGCCTTGAAAAGGTGGCAAAGTGAGTGGAAACAAAGGAGGTCTTGTCCGATTTTCGTAGAATTTAGCGACTTAGCACTTAGAATATTCTATGTTCAAGTAAGAGGTTAATGGACGATTGTGACCATGATAGGTTCAAGAACTAAGTATAGCGTATCCTACTTGAAGAATGGAATAGCTCAAGGTTGAAGTACTGGAGCATTTTACTACTTGTCGACAATCGTCGCGAGGTATGTGAACCTCTTCTTTCTTTGGCATGATCCTACGTGTGAAATCTCTATGTGATAGTATTTCAAGATTCCTTCACTCTTAGAAGTTAAGTATTTACATTGTTGAATCTAAGTTAAGAGTATGTTTAAATTGTCCTAAGTCCTTACTAGGTCTTATGAGACGTTGTAAGAACGGTTAGGAAGTTATGAGATTTGATTTAAAGGCTATGTGTCTTGATTTGTTTAAAGTAAGTAAGTGGATTTTATATTCGAAAATGACTTGAATTTATATGTGAAAAGGGATTGATTTTAAAACTGAAGTTATATGATTTTAAGGAATAAATTACTTGGTTTTGGAAGGTATGGAACTTTATATGTTTTTGTATAAGTAATCGGGCTTTAAAGGAAGTATGTTATGAAGTTTGAAGACTAAGAACTTTGATTGTCTTTTAAGGATTATGGTTTTAAGCGATACGATTCTTTTTAAGTATGTATGTACGTAGTATCTTTGGATCCCGTTTTCCTAAATGTTGTAAGAATAAAAGTGACATAAGTTCTCTAAAATGAATGGTTGTTATAATAACTTTATGGGAAGTTGTTATGACGACTTAAGAAGAAGTGAAAAGATGGTTTAAAAATATTATGTAAGGAAAATCACACCGAGCCTACGAATAGGCCGGATTACGTTATGAGATACACCGAGCCTACAAATAGGCGGATTACGCATGAGATACACCGAGCCTACAAATAGGCGGATTACGTTATGAAATACACCGAGCCTACGAATAGGCGGATTACGTTATGAGATACACCGAGCCTACACATAGGCGGACACGCCATATTACCCCGAGCCTTCACATAGTGGGTTACGCTATCTTACACCGAGCCCCACAGCGGGCGGATTATGCTACATGATTCCACAAGACACCGAGCCCCACAGCGGGCGGATTATGCTACACGATTCCACAAGACACCGAGCCCAAAGCGCGGATTATGCTACATGATTCCACAATACACCGAGCCCAGCGGGCGGATTATGCTACATGATTCCATTAATACACCGAGCCCCACAAGCGGGCGGATATTATGCCACATGATTTATGAGTACACCGTGGTCCTAAACCGAATGGGATTGCGCTATCACGCATGGATAATCAAGTAAGTGCCCAAATAAGTTCCTCCATAACGGGCCTGACGGGCCTGATTATGTGCTATGTAAGATATGTGTTATGTGAAAAGATGAATTAAACTCTTAAGTATGTATGTAAGAATATGTTGTTAAATTTTATTGAAAGAAGGAAAGGAGCTAATATACGATTGATTTCAGAGTTAAAGGACATTCTTTTATCTGAATACGATTTGGTTATTGCATTTTATTTGCTCCATACTCTGCATTTTTGTTATCGACCCGCTTCTGCGTTAAATGCCCGCAGTTATAGGTAACTGTGTTGGTGATCCTTGCTCTTAGGATCTCTGTCGCTTTTGGAAAGAAGCTCCTTTCACCCTGAGGCTTATCTTTTGGTACTGGCTTCCACGATATGGTAGACTTATGTACATTCGTGGTATGGCGAGCCCGTCCAGCTTGTAATTCTTAGGTCCGTAGTTACATATCGTGGTCGCTTTGTAAAGGAAAGGGACGTGACATTGTTGTTATGTATATGTATACGTGTCGGGAAGGTAGCCTTATCCGCTAACCCGTGGTTTAATTTCTCGTTATTTTATTTTATAAGTTTCATGTATGTTCCGCTATTCTCTGATGTATACTGTAAGGTGCCTGTGTAGTGGCACCGGCCATGCCCGCTGGTCGTGACAAAAGTGGTATCGAGCGCTTAGTCCTCTGAAAGTGTCTACGCATCGTGTCTAGTAGTCTTGATTATCGGTGTGTCGCGCACCACATCTATAATCGTGAGGCCGCAGGACATTTAGGATCGTTTCCATTCTTCTCACTCGAGATCGCAGCAGAGTCAGATATTAATAGGTTGATCCGCCTCGACGTATTCTTACGATGTGAATCAGCCATGCCTCCACGGAAGCGACACAGGCCCGCAGGGCAAAGCGGCAGGGCGAGCGCAGAGTCTTGTGAGTTACCGTGAGTCGGGCACAGAATACGCCCGAGGTAAGGCGGGTGGCGAAGTTCACCACGCAGCGATATTAGAAGGCGAAGCGGCGCTGCTCCAGGTTCCGCATCGAGCCTCCAGCCCGCGGCCAGGCCGAGCATAGAGACTACGGGAGCAGATCCGATTATTGACCAAGATAGTAGTCGGCAACAGCGAGCGAGAGCGATGCCACCCCGTGAGCCAAGCGGTTTGCGGATTAGGGATTTTCTAGATGTCATCCACCCGAAGTTTTATGGTTCGAGGTCCGATGAGGATCCGCAGGAGTTCATTCGGCGACAATGACGACCACGCAGTTCTTAGGGCTTCAGAGACGAGTGCGTTACGCTAGCCTTCCTACCGCTACGATATCGCGTTGAACCGGTTTGAGTCGTGGTTGCTTTCAAGAGGTGATGATGCTCTTCCACTGTTTGGGAGGAGTTTACGTAGGCCTTCATGGATCACTTTTTGCCTCCCGAGATGAGAGAGCCCGGCAGACAGATTCTTGACCTCGAGGCGTAACGGAGGACCATCGAGTATAGCTTGGAGTATGACTCGCCGCATACGCGATACTATCGTGGCTAACATGGTCGATAGAGTTCATCGCTATGTTATGGGCTAGACCATTATATGATCACCGCTGTTCGGAGTAGCCCTTCCGAGAATGGATATCGCCAGATGCGCACTTATGCACGCGGATCGAGGGCGAGAGAGAGAGGACCGACCAGGCCAAGGCCACCCAAGGGCCGTGCACGATGCGGTTCGTGGTGATTTTCAAGGCGGAGAGCCTCAGCAGCTAGGTCTGACGGCCCGCAGTGCTCCTTCCCGCCAAGCGGAGGTTAGATCACCGTAATCGGGAGCCGTCGAGCTCGTGGCTTTGATTCAGATATCGCACATGGGTTAGACAATGGGGCCTCTTCCCTCGTTGTTCACGCAGGGCGGCATCACCATGGGAATGTCGTCGTGCTCATCGCGCTGCTTTGCTGTGGCCGTCAGGGCCATATGTTGAGGATTGTCCTAGTAGGAGAGTTGCGGGAGGATAGAAAAGTCTACGGATCGATTGCGGGTTCTTCGCCTTCGAGCTAGGCAGATGTTCATCCACCGGCGGCGTGGCGAGGTCGGTGGAAGTTTCGATTTAGCGGTCCTTTGAACCGCCTATATGAATTGCATATCTTCCCTTTACAGATCTGTATGCATGATAAGGTTATTTTATGTTTAAGTATCAAGAACTGATAATATTGAAATTATGTACGATGCTAGAAGTAAGTTGGAAGTGCGAAAGATAATCTTTTAGGCCTTGAATGTGAGTATATAGTGATGATGCACACTATGGATTGTTTCTCGCTTGGTTTGTGATGGATAAATATGCAAGTGCGGTATATTAGGGCCATACGTGGCATAATTAGGTTTTGCTAAGTGCAAGTTTATGAGACTATGCCAAGGAATGATAGATTGAGCTCCGAAAGAACATTCGAGGACGAATGTTTCTAAGGGGGGAAGAATGTTACACCTCGTATTTACAAGACATGTTTTAAGGTAAGACGTAAGAGCTCAAGTGTTAAGATTTAAGACTTGTAAAAAAAATTATCTAATTATGGAATTGTCGGAAAAACGTAATATCGTGACGAATGGGAGGCGACACGTGTCACCCCTCGAGATGCCTCGACGATATAGGCATGGCCAAAATGGTCATCGACCATAGTCTTGGATGACTAAGTCTTGCAAGTACGGCTTGACATGTTTGACTTAAGTCAACGGGACCACTAGCTTGATATTTGCTAAGACCTTATCCTAGCCACCCAATCGTTCCTATCTTAACCTCCAACGTGCTATATAACACTACTAGTAGCAAGAGCGTGTCCAACACTTAGAAAATTTCATGAAAAATTGAAGAGCTCGAGGAGGCTCTCGTTCCATCATCTTGAAAAGGAAAAAATTGTTCCTTGTCCATTCAACTCCACACTTTAAACCAAGGTTCTTGAGGGTAGTGTGCTTATCTCAATAGAAAAATTCTAAAAAGAGAGTTTACGGGTTAGTCGCGAAACGAAAACCTATGGTCTTTCTAGGTTTTGGATTGGAAGTTGAAGGAAAGTTGTTGGTATGGTTCTAAGGGTCTCAACGAGCGGATTGAAGTGTCTTGTAGAGGTTCTAAACTACTAGGAGCGACTTCGATTGGAATTGGATTAAGATTCGCTGAGGTATAATTTTGTCCTTTAACGTGTTACAAGATTATATATTTATATCGTTGTTGTTAGCTTTACGTGTTGCTAGTACGGTTGATATGTAAGTTTATAAGGATTGTGGATTGATTGTAGCATTGGAAATGGAATGTAATATAAGCCATGTTAAGTTGGATTTCAATTTAGTCGTTATTAGAATCGTCGCGCATGTTATCGATTTGAAGATTGTGGTAGTTTTAACCAAATGCGACTTGATATCATGTTATGATTAACAATTTGGATTGAAATGGAAATTTGATAAGTATTGGTATGGTTGAACTCTAGGTGGTCGAATTTGGACTTTTAGTTTGTTATTCATTTGCATTGGACTACTTTCTAAATTGTGAGCCAATCGGGTCATTTAGTTATTCATTTGTATCGACTACCTTCTTTATTGTTGTGAGCCAATTGGGGCTGTTTGGTTATTGTATTTCGCCTTGAAAAGGTGGCAAAGTGAGTGGAAACAAAGGAGGTGCTGTCCGATTTTCCGTAGAATTTAGCGACTTAGCACTTAGAATATTCTATGTTTGAAGTAAGAGGTTAATTGACGTATTGTGACCATGATAGGTTGAAGAACTAAGTATAGCGTATCCTACTTGAAGAATGGAATAGCTCATGGTTGAAGTACCTTGGAGCATTTTACTACTTGTCGACAATCGTCGCGAGGTATGTGAACCTCTTCTTTCTTTGGCATGATCCTACGTATGAAATCTCTATGTGATAGTATTTCAAGATTCCTTCTACTCTTAGAAGTTAAGAAGTATTTACATTGTTGAATCTAAGTTAAGAGTATGTTTAAATTGTCCTAAGTCCTTACTAGGTCTTATGGGAGACGTTGCAAAAGCGGTTAGGAAGTTATGAGATTTGATTTAAAGGCTATGTGTCTTGATTTGTTTAAAGTAAGTAAGTGGATTTTATATTCGAAAATGACTTGAATTTATATGTGAAAAGGGGATTGATTTTAAAACTGGAAGTTATATGATTTTAAGGGAATAAATTACTTGGTTTTGGAAGGTATGGAACTTTATATGTTTTTGTATAAGTAATTGGGCTTTAAAGGAAGTATGTTATGAAGTTTGAAGACTAAGAACTTTGATTGTCTTTTAAGGATTATGAAGTTTTAAGCGATACGATTCTTTTTAAGTATGTATGTACGTAGTATCTTTGGATCCCGTTTTCCTAAATGTTGTAAGAATAAAAGTGACATAAGTTCTCTAAAATGAATGGTTGTTATAATAGCTTTATGGAAAGTTGTTATGACGACTTAAGAAGAAGTGAAAAGATGGTTTAAAAATGTTATGTAAGGAAAATCACACCGAGCCTACGAATAGGCCGGACACGCATGAGATACAACCGAGCCTACAAATAGGCGGATTACGTTATGAGATACACCGAGCCTACAAATAGGCGGATTACGTTATGAAATACACCGAGCCTACGAATAGGCGGATTACGTTATGAGATACACCGAGCCTACACATAGGCGGATTCGCCATATTACCCCGAGCCTTCACATAGGCGGGTTACGCTATCTTACACCGAGCCCACAGCGGGCGAATTATGCTACACGATTCCACAATGCAAGCCCCACAGCGGGCGGATTATGCTACATGATTCCACAAGACACCGAGCCCCACAAAGCGGGCGGATTATGCCACATGATTTATGAGTACACCGTGTCGCAATGAGCTTGACACGTTATCACGTATGGATAATCAAAGTAAGTGCCCAAATAAGAAGTCCTCCATAATGGGCCTGATTATGTTATGTAAGATATGTAAGTTATGTGAAAAAGATGAATTAAACTCTTAAGTATGTATGTATGAATATGTTGTTAAATTTTATTGAAAGAAGGAAAGGAACGGTTAATATATGATTGATTTCGTGAGTTAAAGGACATTCTTTTATACTGATACGATTTGGTTATTGCATTTTATTTTTGTTCCATACTTGCACTGTTGATCGACTTCTTCGGGCCGCGTTCATGCCCGCAGTTATAGGTACCTGTGTTGGTGATCCTTGCTCTTAGGATCTCTGTTGATTTTGGAAAGAAGCTCCTTTCACCCCGAGGCTTATCTTTTGGTACGGCTTCCGATACGGTAGACTTATGTACATTCAGTGGTACGGCGAGCCCCGTCCGCCGCAGCTGTAATTCTTAGAGTGTAGTTACATATTGTGGGTCGTTTTGTAAAAGGAAAGGGACGTGGATCGTTGTTATGTATATGTATATGTGTCCAGGAAGGTAGCCTTATCGGCTAACCTGTGGTTTAATTTCTCGTTATTTTATTTTATAAGTTTCATGTATGTTCCGCTGCTATTCTCTGATGTATACCTGTAAGGGTGTCCAGGTAGGGCACCGGTCGCGGGCCCGGGGTCGGGTCGTGACACCACTGCTACGCATTGATCAAATGTATGCGGTCCACCACAAATTTCACATCACACGGGTGTCTGAACCACATTTGCAGTCATAGTGTTCTTCTGTAGTTGTTTTACCAATGATGCCACTTGTGCAGTAAGTGCGGTGATAGCGTCTAGCTCATGTACTCCTGTCACCTTCCTGCTTGCGGATCTTTTATCGGTCCCCTGATGATTGTTTGTGGCCATGTCCTCTAGAAAATCATGTGCCTCATTGGCACTCTTTCTCATGAATGTTCCATCTGCTGCAACATTAATAATGGTACGAGTAGTACCACATAACCCATTGTAGAATATGTGGACCAACATCCACTTCTAAATCCCATGATGCGGACACTTCCTTTGTAAGTCTCTGAACCACTCTCATGAATCATAGAGTCATTCACCATCCATCTGATAGAAATTATTTAACTTTCCCCTGAGTTTTGCTGCCTTCGAAAGAGGGAGGAATTTTGTAAGGAACTTCTGAGCTAAATCTTGCCATGTAGTGATGGAGTTTGTTGGCAAAGAATTCAACCAACACTTGGCTTTATCCCTGAGTGAGAATGAGAATAGCCTCAATCGAATGGCATCATCAGTAACGTCATTATACTTGAACATTGCACACAACTCCAGAAAATTGGCAATATGCATATGTGGGTCTTCAAACGGCAACCCCCCGAACTGGACTGTGTTCTGAACCATGCTTAGAATGGTTGGTTTTATCTCAAAATTATTGGCTTCAACAGCTGGAAGCCTGATGCATGTTTGCAGACCTATGACAGTAGGTAGAACGTAGTCTCCCAAGCTCCTTTTTACAGGACGCTGGACTCGCTCTATCAAGTCTGCTCCTTCGTTCAAACCATTGTTGTTTTATTGATTCTCCATTACTAGCAAGTAAGCAATTCTTTTGTTCTTCCTCTTCTGTTTGCAGACTTTCTCAATCTTCGGATTCAGAGGTACAATTGCGTCTGCTCCTCTTCTGCTTCGCATAAAACAAAGTCCCTGAGGTTGATCAACAATAAGACAAACAGATCAAGGCACAAATGTGTTTTAATAAAAATAAAAATAAAAACCAAATTAGAAATAAGATTAGATAATTTCGATATTGATAATATGTCAGTCCCCGGCAACGGCGCTAAAAATAATAGTTGCGATAATTTTATATGTTTACGCAAGTGTACGTATCGCTCAAGTAATATAGTCTGTAAGACCGAGTTATCGTCCACAGAGACTGGTTTATCAATTACCAAATATTTAATCTATGATATCTATTTGGTTGACGTTCTGTTGATAGATTTATAACTAAGACTAAAATTATAGTAAATTGTAGGGATTAAACTAAGACTGATAATACTATGGGTTTTAAGCAGCTATGAAGGAAATAGGGCTTCCAATCTCCTCAACTATCCACTCTTTCACTTGTTAATGCAACGCTACTGACTCTTCTTCTTCTTCTTCTTATTAAGATAGCAGGTTAACAAACATGTTCTATATTCCGGTTAGGACATATAAAAACTCAACCTTATGCAGAAACCTTCTATATTTCTATGATAAATTTTACCACACAGGAGGATTAAAAACAATAACCTTAAATGCTACACAAGTATCGGGGTACTTTCGTCCACGATTTTAACCTATGTCCAAACAACTATAGCACATTCAACCTCCCTTATCAGATTCTGAATTGAAATCATATAAGTTATGACAATTAGTGATCAGTTAATTATAATACAATCATAATAAGTTGAATAGATCTTAACAATTGATGAAGAAGCAATCAATAATCAATGCATTAACTATATGAAAGAGTTTCAAGAAGATTCGATGGAAAATCCTACTAAAGTAATTAGCTCCTAAACATTGTCATGTCAAGTTCTAAATTACAATCCAACATAAACTGAATAAAAATAAAAGAGAAGAAAAAACACTTGAACAAGTCGTCTCCAATCTTCTGTTTGCTCCAATTCTTGCCTCCTCCAAAGATATCAATGACAGGGTTTATGGCTTTTATATCTGAGAAAAATCACATTTCGGACCCTTTTACCCTCGTCAAATTCGACCCGATCGAAATCTCGTGTCGCGGCGCTGTTCGTAGTGGCGCCACGCCACGAGCAATCGCAGCCTTCTTCGACTTTCAGCGTCGTGGCTCTGTAGACTGGAGCCACGACACTGACCTCAATTTTCTGGGTTTTTCATGTTTTATTTCATTTTTCTCATGACCCTCCTTGGTTGATTACTTGGGCTCATGTTGCACATTTCCATCCTCAATATCGGACATTTTCATCCTCCTTTAGGATCGTTGTGACTAAAAAAAAAACAAAAACAAACCTAATACTGTACTAAACACAAACGAAAAAGGGAAAATACTTAACAAAAAAGGACTCAAAAGAGTGTATAAAATACACTCAACACTTGGTAGGAATCCAGAAAGTTAAAGGTCCGGATATGAGTACCAGACATAAGGATCCGGACCGAAATACCCGGTAACCTTATTGGTCTGGTTCCGGTATGTCGATACTCGAACTGAACCGGACCGGTAACAACCCTAATGACCAAGTCACAAAAAGCTTCTTCGGGGTCAAAAGAGAAGAATATCCACTCATATCGGTCAAGAACATGACTACTACAACATAATAACCCCTCTTAACATAAGATGCACCCAAAATACCAACATGAGCGTTATCATATGCAAATAAATAGTAAAGAAAGGTGTCACGTAAAATAACTTCATCTACGGTGTCCTTACATGTAACCTCACTATTAGGTGCAAGGACAATATCAAGTATTCCATTATGATTTTTAACACACAAGGAAGAAGTAGCAATTTGTAAACAAGTATAACCTTCCTTTTCAAAACACTCCCCCCAAGTATATTATCATCCCCCTAAGGAAAGATCTTCATCATAGGGAGGAGCGTTATCATTCCAAAGTGGATTTTCAAATACCATGTAGTCCCCAAAAGTGGTTACTTTCAACATCACAACACATACCACTAGATACCTCATTTTCATTAGTCATGTCATCATCGAATAAGACATTATCTTTAAAGATAAAATAATCAATGAACGATGAGGATTGAAAATATGTAATTCACTCTCATAAAGATAAACATTGTTTTTTGAAGCACACTTTTTTTCATGACTATACACATGATCAACTTCATCAATATTATCACCAATTTGAGGTTCATTAAGCACATCACAAAAATCCTCAATTAGTGGACTACCATCACAAGTAAGTTGACCAAAATAATTATCCACACAAGTTGAACGAAAATCGATCTCTCTAGAAGAATCAATTCAATCATCAATAGGATCAACTAGTGTGTGAGCTATATCATCACATGAAAATGCACAAACACCCATATCACAAGTGTCAATAGTAGGTTGAAATAAATCAATCTTGCAAGAAGAATCAATCTGGTCATCAAAAGGATCAACTAGTGTTGGAACACTCACATCAACAACATTGTCAATGATCATTAAAGAACTAAGCTCAATGCATGATAGAAACTCGTTAAGCTTACATAAGGACAAGCTATCTCTCATACTCAAGTCAAAATGATCATTCACAATATTTGGAGATTAGAGAGTAGATATTTTACTTTGAAGTTCAAACATAGTATCTTCTTTACCGTGATTTTCAACTTTGGAGGGAATTTACTCCTTCGCCTTCAACTACCTCATGAACTTTCATAATTTGAGGTTTCCCACTCAGTTTGCTTTCAAGAATATTTGCACCATTATAAAAAAAAACTAGAAAAGATACATGAGTTAGAATGGGGCTGTAACAATCCTCTTACATCACCTCTCACAACCTCTCATTTTCCTCTTTAGAGTTGTCATTTTTTTCTCCATCACTCCTCTTAATATTTTATCTCTCAATTTCATGGGAGTTGGGAAAAGTTTCAAGAATTTCATTAGAAGAAATTGGTGAAACCTTTACTTCTTTTCTGTTGGCTTCACTTGGAGTAGTCTTTCCTTCTTGTATTGTTTGTTTCTTGGTCAAGCGTTGTCGAGAAAGAATTTACAGAACCCTTTTAATCATTGTAATACTTTTGTCCATCCTTGCCAATCGTGAAGGATCGGGCTCACTCACTCTATGAAGTGGTTCATTGCACTTGCTTCTTCTTTAGGGGTATGGGTGGAAGGAAAATTCTCTCTTTCTTGTCCACTACATACTTGTACCATTCTTGCTCATATAGAATTCTATATTCTTGAAACCAATGATATCCCAAACATAAGTGACAATTATCGATGGAAAGCACATCACACTAAACTTTTTCTGCATATTCACCACGGGCCAAGAAATCTTCTGCGCTCTTATTAACCAAATATCATTTTTATCATAGCAGGGGCTCCACTTCTTCACACAAGGTATCCTCAATCATTGAACTGTTTGAGGTGAAATGTAGTTGGCATAACTACCATCATAAATGCACAAGAGAACAATCCTCACAACCAAAGACACTAACCTCTATTTCAAGAATTCGCCTCTTCGGGTCATTTTCTCCTTGAAACATTGAATTTTCTCTACTTACATTGCTTATTGATGATCCCCTCATAGCTTCAACATCATAGACATATTGAGAACATATCACACTTATTCTAGGATAAGAAAAATGATTCATTGTATTTCTCGAAGTAGGAAATATATATCCGTTTTTCCTCATAGAACGACTTCTACCTCCTCCAACCCACATACTTATACAATATCACTTAGTATAGGAAGTATCACAAAGGGAATGCACGTGAAGATCCTCTAGAAGACTCTCCATAAGGTTCACATTCAAATTCACTATCCTCACGAATATATTCACCACAAAGTGCATAACCATAAGGTTCATAATCATCACAACTCCTTATTTCATGCGACTCTCCATAAATTGATTTATGAGGTATGTGTGAGAATGAATTATACCTCAAATCTCCCCCATATCCATGATTTGTATTATGAGGATCTTACTAACTCTCATCTTCACTATAGGACTCTTCATTAGGCTCTTCTACTCATTCATCTTCTTAATAAGACCCATGAGACCCACTCGTCTCACATTCACCTCCGGAGTAGTGCTCTTCATTATCAAATGGTTCATGATCATATTGATCATCCTCGCCTCCATAGTATTCATCACTACCATAGCCATATTCCCCATTACTAGAGGCATAGCCTTCCATGTCATCGCCACAAGAGTCCAAAGCTATAAATGGCATGATTTATTATGTCTCATTCTCTTATGACTCCTCTTCTTATACCTACAAAATGAGTAAATAAGTTAGTAGAAAAAGCTCCTCACATCATTCGTATTTACACTGAAGCCTTACTACACTCTAGTGTCCTTCCAAAATTGGCAGCGAACCTCTTATCCTAATCAATTCACAAGGTTGCTGATGTGCGATTTATACACACGCTTAACGCAAGTGCACGTATCGTTACAAGTAATATAGTCTGTAAGATCAATATCGCCCTCGTGGATCGTTTTCAAGTACCGATTATCTATGCTTTAGTTTCTATTTGGTTAACGTTAATTGGGTTGTAATTCTAAACTAATAATGCAGGAAATAAACTAATTATGAAAATACTTTGATTTAAATCAGTTATGATGGAGAATTAGGGCTTCCAAGATCATCAATTATCCACTCTATTCAATCCTTAATACAATTAGACTAACTTTTTCTTCTACGTTAAGATAACAGGTTAACTAAACCGGTTTATACTCATGTTAAGGTAATATAAACACTCAACCCCAATGGAGAACCTTTCTATCTTTCGATGACAAGACTGACTACAAAGGAGGATTAAGAGCAATAACCTATTAAGCTACACAAGTATCGGGGTACTTTCGTCCACGATTTAAACCTATGTTTATTCAACTATAGCATATTCAGAATCTCTCATTTCGGATTTCGATTCGAAATCATATAAGTGATGATAACTAGTGATCAGTTAATTACCAAGCAATCAAAACAAATATTGAATAAATCTTAAGCAAGTGAAGAAGAAATCAACTAATGTATTAATTCATGAATAATAATTTCAAGAGAATCACAAGGAAAGCTCTAAATAAGTAATTAGCTCCTAGCCATAGTCACGCTAAGAACTAATACAATCTCCATACATGAACTGAAATAAACGAAGCAAAAGAAAAGAGAAAGAAAATACTCAAGAACAAGTCTCCAAGCCTTCTAGCCTTGAATGATGTTGTGGAATATTTACAATGATGGAATGTGGTAGAATGATGTATGGAGAATGGAATGAATCCTGGAGAATGGTGGCTAATTAGCTATATATAATGAGCAGGATTTTAGGTTTTGTAGGTAGGAAAAGTTATCCTTTTGGACCCTGAAAACGTGTCAAATTCGGCCCAAAACGTCAAAAATACCGCGTCGGCGCCGTGGGCCTGCAGTCCGGCGCCACGGCGCCTGAAAATTAGAGAGTTTTCGGAAATTTCAGTGGTCGGCGCTGTTGCCAGGCGCCGCGGCGCTTGAGGCGTTGTTTTCCTGATTTTTTGCTTCGACGTCCTTTTTTCATCCGGACATCGTCTGATCTCTTCTATACTTCCCGGGACTTCTTAGACTTCATTTATTGGTCCTTTTTGTGTGCAATTCTATCCCAATTAAGCTCATTTTCTCTTCTTTTCGCCATTTCTCCATTTCTGACCGCTGTGACACAAAAGAAAGAAAAACGATCCTAATACTATACTAAACATCAACAAAATGGGTAAAATACTAACTAAAAATGACTTAAAAAGTGTATATAAAATACACCTAACAAATACCCCCAAACTTAAACTTTGCTCGTCCTCGAGTAAACACTAAACAAAGACAAAACAAAACGAACAAAGACTCTATGAAATTGATCAAGTAGTTATAGCAATGCTTCTTCAAAATCATGGATGAAAGATGAGATAATATGTTAGAACGTATATAGCATGAATAATCAGCAATCTAGAATTTCAAGTTAGATATTTCGCAAATTCACTTAGATCATGTTCAATGAAAATACAAACATCTAACCTATGCATGTCAATTTCATTCCATCTTTCCCAAATGTTATAGACCTGTTTACTTGTTATTCTCCACAAATCATAGATATACACATTAAAGATCATCAGGACTTTCAAGGGTTGTAGTGTAGGCTTAGGCAGGGGTAGGTAAAAATAGGCATTTAGGCTCAATTACGTATCATAAGCATTTTGCATTCAACTATTTTTCCTTCTTTTTGATTTCCTTTTATTCTCATACCATTTTTCCCCTCTTTTCTTTTGAGAGAATGAGATACATTATAAATAACAAGCACCCCTAAACTTAGGCTTTTGCATATTTTTCATTGGGGTGCATCAAATTTTCAATTCTTTTTTTTTTGTTTCTTTTTCAACACTTTTCATCCCATTAACTTTCAATTATTACTTATGACACAACAAAAGAATCATAGAGTGTCAAAAAAAAGATCTTACTTTAGGCTCAAAGGGGCTGACTAGTGATACATTTTATGTCAAGGTGGGTAATGAATGGTTAGAAAAGCTACCAAATAAATGTCTGAATCATCTCTCTAAACATGTACATCTTAACTATTTCGCCTTAAATAACAAGCAAACAGATTTTTTAGACATTTTTCAACCTTCTTTCCATAACTGACACACATAAGCTAAGCACAAATATCCCAAAGAATTGAATGTCATGAATTTTTGGCATATCTAACTTAAGCACACAGATTGTCGCTTTTAATTCTATTATATTATCCCACTTTATGCACTCTATATCGTTAGCAACCACAACATGCATGATCCAAAAATAAATAAATTATGACTCAAAATCAAGAAAATAAAACAAAATAAGACACCCCCCCAAAACTTAATCGACATATTTTCCCCAATGTGTGAAGACTAAAAATAGGGACAACTTACTGACACAACACAACGGTCATAACGGAGGTCTGGAAGGAAAAATTATGGAATTTGCATTGCGTGGCCTGAACCTTGGCGCCACGGCCAGACTTCGCGCCGTGGCGTCAGAATCTTGCGACTCAACATTCGACGTCGTGGCCGCATTTTAGCGCCACTGGCCGATGACGGAATTCCTTTTTCAAATTTTGCTCTTTTTTTAGGGTCTGCTCCTAGTCCACCTGTCATCCACAAACACAAGACAAGAATCCAAGACCGTGAGACTGTTCAAGACAAAATAAAACAAACTAAAAATGTAAATTAAAATAACATAATTAATAAACATTGGGTTGCCTCCCAAATGCGATGTCTTTAACGCCTTTTAGCCGCGATTAACCTTTACTAGTGCGACGGCTCCTTCTCGAACTACTTGCAATCCACATCGTTATTGTTGCAGTCTCACTTCAACTACAACAATTGCTCCAAACAAGGGCCTCAGATATAATATTATCCCTCAAGTAAACAATACAAACTTGTCTTCTAGGCTCTCTATAATGTAGGGATCAGTGAAACTCCCTACATCTCTCAACTTTTGGGGGTGCCCTTGAAGATATGGACTTTCTATTTGGGGATCAACAGTGACAACTGGTGGTGTTTCTTCTGCAATAGGTACAAGAAAAAGATTTTCCAAGGAATCCAAAAAGATGAATGATTGGATCTCAGTAACCTTCTCCTTCTCTACACCCACTATCTCTCCAAATTCCTCAACAATCAAGTGTGGTTCGTGCTCCTCAATCTGATTATTACTTTCCACAATTGTGTCGCTAGGCATATTTTCTTGCGGTACATTGGTCATCCTATCCATCAGATGCCCTATTTGTGTCTCCAATTTTTTTAGGGACACTCTTGTCTCAGCCATAAACTGAGTCTGGCACTTCGTGAGCCTGAGTATGTTTGCCTGCAACTCATCTAGATCTTCCTCTGAAACCTATGGGTTAAGCTGTTGTTGATGAATTTGGTGCCCCTGATAGAAGTAGTAGTCCATGTGCATGTTTTGTTTTCATTTTTTTTTTGAATTTAACCTGCAAAATAAGAAAAACAACAAAAGGTGATAAAAAGATGCTCGCAAAACAAGTTAGAAACTTGTTCTTGGAGCAACCAAATTAGAAATAAGAATAGATAAATCGATATTAAAAGTACGTCAGTCCCCGGCAACGGCGCCAAAAACGTGATATGCAATTTATAAACACGCTTAACGCAAGTGCACGTATCGTTACAAGTAATATAGTCTAGGTAAGACCGAATATCGTTCTCAGGGACTGGTTTTCAAGTACCGATTATTTATGCTTTAGTTTCTATTTGGTTAACGTTAATTGGGTTGGAATTCTAAACTAATAATGTTGAAAATAAACTAATTATGAAAATACTTTGATTTAAATCAGTTATGATGGAGAATTAGGGCTTCCAAGATCATCAACTATCCACTCTATTCAATCCTTAATACAATTAGACTAACTTTTTCTTCTACGTTAAGATATCCGGTTAACTAGACCGTTTTATACTTTTGTTAAGGTAATATAAACACTCAACCCCAATGGAGAACCCTTCTATCTTTCGATGACAAGATTGACTACAAAGGAGGATTAAGAGCAATAACCTATTAAGCTACACAAGTATCGGGGTACTTTCTTCCACGATTTAAACTTATGTTTATTCAACTATATCATATTCAGAATCTCCCCTTTCGGATTTCGATTCGAAATCATATAAGTGATGATAACTAGTGATCAGTTAATTACCAAGCAATCAAAACAAATATTGAATAAATCTTAAGCAAGTGAAGAAAAAATCAATTAATGTATTAATTCATGAATAATAGTTTCAAGAGAATCACAAGGAAAGCTCTAAATAAGTAATTAGCTCCTAGCCATAGTCACGCTAAGAACTAATACAATCTCATTACATGAACTGAAATAAAGAAAGCAAAAGAAAAGAGAAAGAAAATACTCAAGAACAAGTCTCCAAGCCTTCTAGCCTTGAATGGTGTTGTGGAATATTTACAATGATGGAATGTGGTAGAATGATGTATGGAGAATGGAATGAATCATGGAGAATGGTGGCTAATTAGCTATATATAATGAGCAGGGTTTTAGGTTTTGTAGGTAGGAAAAATTATCCCTTTTGGACCCTAAAAACGTGTCAAATTCGGCCCAAAACGTCAAAAATACCGCGTCGGCGCCGTGGGCCTGCAGTCCGGCGCCACGACGCCTGAAAATCATAGAGTTTTCGGAAATTTCAGTGGTCGTATTGTTGCGGTACATGCGCTGAGGCGGTGTTTTCCTGATTTTTTGCTTCGACGTCCTTTTTTCATCCGGACGTCGTCTGATATCTTCTATACTTCCCGGAACTTCTTAGACTTCATTTATTGGCCCTTTTGTGTGAAATTTCATCTCAATTAAGCTCATTTTCTCTTCTTTTCGCCATTTCTCCATTTCTGACCGCGGTGACACAAAAGAAAGAAAAACGATCATAATACTATACTAAACATCAACAAAATGAGTAAAATACTAACTAAAAATGACTCAAAAAGTGTATATAAAATACACCTAACAATTGCTAATCCTTTGTAAAAGAATAGATTCTTGTTAATTGAAAGACGGATGACTAAAGAAAACGAACAAGAGGCAAAGAACTTTCAATGAAGTGATAAAAGCTTGAATGAATTGGCACAAAATAAATCTGGACTCAAGACTAGTTAATCAATCAATTAAGAATAATTATTGGTTGTTAATAAGCTTACAGAATCAAAGAAATGAGATAGGAAAGAGACAATCTGAAGCCAACTGAATAATTTTTTATTTTTCTTTTATATATGTGCGATGGCAACACATCGCATGTGTATTGTGTGGCTGCCTTCTCTCTGAAACTGCAGTACACGAACTGCAGTCAGCACATGGGTAAAGTCCTGTGTGATTGGTGTGCATCGCGAGTGTTACGGTTCATTTTTATGTGATGGCATAAAAGCTGTTAAGAGATTATTAGTGCTCTAAGTCGGATAATTATTTTTAAGGTCGCCATCTAATTTATAGATAAATTAAGAAAACCGAGCTGAAAGAGTTTATTCAAATTGTTGAAAAATTTCATCTAAATCAGAGTTAAGGTAAGGGTTCTGGTCATCTCAGGGAAGATGTTAGATACCCCGGTATTAAGGATCCGAAGAATACGATTGATCATCGCGTTCTATAACATGCTTAAATGATTTGACCATCGCGTTGCTATGCAACGTTTTCTTTGACTGTGATTACGCAGGTCTTGAGCCGATGATCTCCCGAAGCAAATTCCTACCAAAAGTAGAGGTAAAGTCTGTACAGACACTCCCTGCACTCCACGTGGTGGGATTTTACTGGGTATATTATTGTTGTTGTTGTTGTTGTAAGATGTTTAAAATTCTACAAAATCTTTGTCATTCATTTATTCAGAACTAAGGTTTTTCTTGAAAATAATAGAGTTAAACTTCCCTCAAAAATGATTTACACATGGATAATTTAGTCAACTTATTTTCGGACTAAGAATACCCAAATATTAACTTGAGTAGAACTCTACTTTTACTCCAACAAATTGTCCAATAATTAACTTGAGTCGAACTCTACTTTTAGTCCAACAAGTTGTCCAATGTCACTTGCATATTTTTTTAAAAATTTGAAAGTTGAAAATGAGTGTTATTTATTTCTTAAAATGACAAGTTTTGGGGGTTTTCGGAAGAAATAGATAACCAGTTTATTTTCATGCTATACCCCAAAGATCATACCACATTCCACGTTTTACCAAAGCTCATAATTTAACTCAAGTCCAAGATAGTATAATCCCTTAATTTTTTTGAGTTGGGTTTAGCCCCAAAAAATAAGCTTTGAAATATCACTTTTGGGCCTTCCTTAGCCCAGATTTGTTTAAAATGATTCAACCCATTTCCGATGTAATCCAAAAAATCCAGTTTTTATATTACAACAACCCAATTGCCTTTTCAGTCCAAAATAGTCTAACCCCAAGTGTTTGAAATTCATTTTTGTTCCTGTGTCTTTTAAAATACAAAACAGTCCATTTTTTTCTTTAAAATTCATAATTAACCAAGTTTGGAAACTCATTTTTTATGGCAATCCTATTCTATGTACGTATCGTTTGTAGTAAAAGATAGGTGTGAACATGGATAGAAGAACTGAAAGGATAGAGAAAGTTGTTCAGTGCAATGTTTGTCGAGTCGAGTGATGTCACTCTCTCTTTAAGGCAAAATTACCCCCGTATATTATGGCTTACGGTAAGTGGATAATAGTCTCCCGAGATAAAACAGTAATATTTTCTCAAGCACAAGCCAATACTTGAGAATCCTTATAGAAGAAGCAAGAACTCTAGATTGCTAGAGGAAGAATAAAGACTCTCAATAATTTTCAGGATTTAGGATTGTAATTGATGTACTAAAACTGAATTTTGAGACCTCCATTTATAGTTGCAAAGTTGTGATTCACATGCCATGTGAATGCTTTAAATGGGTTGTATTGGACTCATCAAAAGAAACCTTGATCATGCCAAGAGTTGGCTGATCTTTGGCCTTTCCAATGAGTGTACATTCAGAAAAACTTTATGATTTTCGGGTTCACTGTATGTCGAGCGCCGCGGCCCTTAACTGGTGGCGACGCGACGCTAAATAGGTAGTATCCGACTTTGAGCCACTGGATGACAAATGTCGCGGCGCTTTGCCGCCGTGGCTCGAGGTCACTACACATTCTGCGCGTCGCAGCTCTTACCCATTTTCTGTATTTTGCACATTTCTTCTTTTCTTATACCGTCATGGGAGATACACCAATTTAGCCAATTAATCGTTTATCCTTACATAACTTAAGAACACTTAACATGTGTACCAACATCTCTTTCACTACGTGAAATTTAGCTAGACGTTGTATGACGTATGCATGTGTATGGAAATCGTATTTTCGACATGCGGAGCCCCATGTGTTCAAGTCATTAAGAACGGGATAAACTCAATCTCACTAGGTAATTTCCAACAATCTCCTCTTGAAAGAGGTGTTGGTGCACGCGAGGTGCTAACCATTAGCAATCTAGTAGCGGAAGTGTATTGCATCGGAATAGGTAGACAGCGGCCTTGAACCTTCCCTAGTCAAATATCATCGAAAATATTTATTGCGCGGTGAACACGATGTCTTGAACCGTCAATGTTTAGTATATGCCAAGACGATGATAGAGACACAATAAATGTCCAATCCCTTGTTTCTTCTTTATTGTTTGTCCATTGTGGTCGTGGACACACTTGAATTCTTAAGTGCGTACAACTGAGGCGGCCTGTCCTCACACTTAAATAGGTGACATCCTACAAGGTACCCTGCAGTACCCCACTATATCAGTGTTAGGAGTCATTAAAAGTATTTTTATCTTAACCTCGACTCTCGAGTGTTATGTTAAGACTTTGACACTTAATATGTACACACCATGCATGTTACACCCCGTAGTTTCAGGGTATGTATATGAGGACGTACGTACGAGAATACGACATTAAAATTGGAAAGGAAGAAAGATGTGATTTTTCGACGGAAAAGTACCGGATTTTTGTGAAGGAAAAAGGTTCGTTAATGGGAACTGAATTCCCATATTTGGTATTCGGACTTCTTGGAATATTAGAGAATTATGGAATTTTATTTTCGGAATTGGTCACGTGGGGCCCACGGGAGAAATTTACGATTTTGTGGTGCCCACTTTATTTTCGGATTTTTGGCATTACGGATATTTTCGGAAGATGAAATATTTTGGACGAGTAGGAGGGCGACACATGGCACCCCCATGTGGCCCTATGGCCGAAATTTAGGGGTGACACTTGTCCCTTGGACGGTTTTTAGGGAGACATGTGGCTAGCCACATGTCTAATTTTTTGTGGTGGACATATGGTTGGTAGAACCCTTACACACATGTCCCCAATCTACACCACACACTTGCTTGAATCTTGGCCATTGAATGTCCTATAAATACCCCCTTAAGTTGCAAGACTTCTTCATCACTTGCTAAATAATTCTAAGTCACAAAATACTCCCCCCTTTTGTAGGTTCTCGTCCAACCCCCCCCCCCCTCTTGTGAAAGATTTCTTCAAGTATTGTTATAATCCCAAATACCTTAGCCTAAAATCCCTTGTAGTATTCCAAAGTTATCTCTATACTAAGAGCCCGGAAATACCACTTTATTTCTTTTGTCGCAAAACGAAACCCTAGGAAAAATCTTCATAGTTGGATAAAATGTTAGGAGAAGTTGTTTAGAAACTTCTAAGGGTTGCTTGGAGCAGATTGGAGCGTAAGGAGTAGGAGCTAAACGTTGCTCAGGATCGACTTATAATCTTGGATAATTTTGGGCTTATCGAGGTAATAATCTTTGTCCTTCTATTGTAATTGGAGATTACTTATTGTAGTAATTTATAAATGAGTATAAGATTTATGGAAGGATGATTAATTGAACTGTATTTACATTGGACTGTATTTACAGTAGACTTGTGTAGTATTACTGTGGGGCAGTTTTGTACACGTTCGGTTAGACGTATAATCTCCTTGGAGTTGTTGGCTTGGTAGCTGGCCTTGATATATGAGGATATTTACGTGGTTACGGGGAGGTCTTGATTTTCCGTAGAATAAGGAATCGTATACTTAGAATATACTCTGAAGAGAACTAGAAGTTGAGATTGGTGTTGTGGTTATTATAGGTGGATTGTCTACGCGCGACATACTTGACTTGGCTTGTGGATTAAGCCGAAGAGGTATGTGATTCTTCCTATACTCTTGAGCATGATTATTGTGAACTATATAGTACGGTAGACGTACGTGTGTGAAATGAAATTGGTTTATTTAAAACATAAAGTGTTATAATAGCTTTATGGGAAGTTAGTTATAACGACTTTACGAAGATAAAAGAGAGACTTGATTTTGAAAGATAAGAGACTTGACTTATAAACGACTTGATTTCGGAAAAGGAGAAGTAACTTGATTTAAAAAGTATAGGTTACTTGTTTTAAAAAGAGTGAGTTACTTGGGTCTTAAAAGTATACTTGAGGTTGTTTTAAAAATGTATAGTACTTGATTTTAAAGGCCTTGTAGAGATTTTTCTGAAGGTATAGTAATTTGATTTGAAAAGAAAACGTGTTTTGATACTACGAGTATTAGCATCGTATGGCTTTTACGTAAAAAAAGGTCTTTTTGAAAGAATGAAAAGTATGTGGTGTTTTGGGGTTAAAACCCGGATTGTTGGCATAAGATGAAAGTCTAAAAGTACGTTGAACTAGCATATGCTTGTTGTGATAGCTTTGTTGTGCAAGTGTTGTATTTCTATGCTACCGCGTCTCTCGATGGAGGGCCGGTTATCTGATTGATTGCTTGGACATACTGACGCGTTGGATGGTCCACGGGTATGTTTCCACTATGAGTATTATCTTGTTATTTCCTTGGACATCGACCGCGTTGGGTGGCCGGGTATCTTCCACTATATCGATCCTTCGACATACTAACACGATGGATGGTCCGTGGGTATCGTCCATTAGGATGGTTCCATGGCCGCTTATATCGAGTAAGATCTTGGGGCATGCGGCCGTTGTGCGGGTTAAATTCCCGGGTTATGTTATTAGTCCATGGACCGCTAATCCGTGAAGCTTGTCGCGGTGACGAGTGATCACGGGCTTGATTTGTACGTGTGGTTACAGGCGCACTTTAGATACTTGTCCTGGTCATTTCTCGTGTATCGGCAGGCACTGGTAGATAGCTTAAGATACTTGCCTCGGTCATATATCGTGAGACGGTAGGCACTGGTACGTTAGCTTAAGATACTTGCCTCGGCCAGTTGCGTGACTAGTTTTTGGATCTGGTAGTTGGCTTCCGTACTTGGCCCGTGAAGTTTTATGACTAGTTTTTGGATCTGGTAGTTGGCTATTCTACTTGGCCCGATCGGTTTGATAGCCGAGCGAGGATCTAGTGTTCAGGTACACATATGGGTGTTGTTTTACATCATGTACTGCCGGCAGTGAGGAAGGAGTTCCACGGGCATGATTGATATTGTGTGCGTGAGACCCATAGTTATGTGTGAGTGATGATTTTGAGGACATACGTCCCTTACTTGACATAACTGTTTACTTATTGCGAAATGGTTTTATAAAATTATGAAATGTGATTTCATTCTGATATTTCGATTTCACATACTTGGTACTGTTGTATTGACCTCGCCCGGCTGCGTTCACTGCGCAGTAGAGTACACCAATTGTTGATCCTCGCTCATAGGATCGCAGTTCAGCGTTTTGGGAAGCTCCGTTTCTCCGGAGGCTTATCTTTTGGTATGGTTCCACTGTCATTGTAGGTACTTGTACATTCAGGGGTATGGCGGGGCCACTCGCCATAGTTGTTATAAAAACTCTTAGAGTGCAGTAATCTTTGTTGTGGCGTGGTTTGTAAAGGATATCGCTGTTCAAGTTTTTAATTTATATACGTAAGGTGACCGTTTTAGTTGCTTTGTTTTCTTATATTATATCTTGTTTAGTGTTTAAGTTTTTATTTCCACGATTTTCTCGATGTTGTATCACTAGGGTGCGGGGTAAGGCACTATCGCGCCCAGATCGTCGTGACAAAAGTGGTATCGTGAGCGATTAATACTCGAAAAGTATCTGACCGTATCTAGTAGAGTCTTGATTATCGGCGTGTTGTGCACCACACCTATAATCGAGGCTATAGGATATTTAGGATTAGTTTCCTTCTTCTCACTCGAGATCGTGCCTTGGAGCTATGTTATAAGTTGGACTCCTCCGACGTATTCTTTTTACCGCTATGCCTCGCGAGCAATCAGAGCCCGTAGCGAGCGGCGAGAGGAGGCTGCGAGTAGAGCCTGAGGGTTGCGAGGCACAGACCGATCATCACCGAGGTGGTTCTTCATCTGGCGAGTTTTGCGACGCCACCACTCAGCGAGTTTAGGGCGCAACGGTAGCTACCGAGGCCACAATACACGAGACTTCATCCGCGACCGAGCAGATGATATGGGTTACAAGAGATGGCGATTACTAGCTAGGATTGTGGCGAGGAATGAGGCGGACGTGAGGCGGCGGTTCGGTTGTACCGTAGTTCACCCTAGATCGATAGTTTGAGACTTGGGACTTTTGAGTTGCGACGCGCGAGTTCTATGGGTCGAGGGCGAGGATGATCCTCGTGAGTTTATCCAACGATTCTGTGGATCACGAGTGATCAAGGCCTCGGAGACCGAGTCGGTAGTATTGGGTTCACATCGACTACGTGATACTGCAGTCGACTGGTTTGATTCATGGGAGTTGTCCCGGGGAGAGCATGCGCTTCCAGCTGTTTGGGATGAGTTCTCAGAGGCGTTTCTTAGCCACTTCTTGCCTCCGCAGATGAGAAGAGCTCGGGCCGATAGATTTCTGATGTTGAGACAGAGTGGGCGGACGGTTCGGGAGTACAACGTAGAGTTTGACTCGTTGGCTCGGTACGTCCCCGCGTTAGTGGAAGACATTGAGGACAGAGTGCACCGCTATGTCACAGGGCTCGATGATTACTTAGCAGAGAGCTGCTCGGGTGTAGCTCTTCAGTCGGGCATGGACATTGCCCGCATGCAGGCTTATGCACAGGTGTGAGCGGAGGCCGGCGAATTGGCCGATACCGCGAGAAGAAGGCGGGACAGCGAGGTCCTTTGGTAACTTCGAGGCGGACCGCCTCGAACAGACTAGTTATGCGCCTCGCCCGATCTGAGTGGTCCTCTGATCTTGAGGCATCGAGGTATTGAGAGCGGTCGAGCTCGAGGTTGAGTTTTGGAGTAGGGTGTTGGCGGATGAAGCCACCCTACCTCGGTGTGGCGTGGTAAACCCATGCGAAGTGTCACACGTATTCGAGGGCTTGTTTTATCTGCGGCGGCAGGCCATTTGCGAGAAATTGTTCGACTGGGTAGCGCAGATGTTGAGACTCATCCTTCAGATCGATGGCGATTAAGCCGCGCCTATAGCTATCGCCCAACAGGCGTGATTATGCTTAGAGCGACAAAGGGGAATGTGAAGCAGTAGTTACAGGTATGTCCTTAACCCTCTAGAGATTAGTATGCGTGATATGATGATTTTATGATTAAGTGTTATGTTCGGATATCATTGTATAAATTGTGTTTAAGACACCTGGTGTAGAGTGAGAAGGTAAGTTTGGAGACAGGGGAATTGTGAGCCTTAGAATATAGATAACCGTGGGGACATTAGATGCAAGCCCGTCTTGAGTAAAAGATTTTTGTGGGTGATCTCTGTCGAGGTACATAGCATACGTGGAGTGTATTTGTGTGATAAGTCCATGAGTGGTGTGAAATGTAAGTGGGTAGTTAAGCTAAGGAGACCACTAGGTGTTTTTTTCGTGACTTGTATAGTGAGATTGTTCCGGACCAGGAACAAGAGTTTGGTACGAAGTGGGTCGGGTTGAGGCCATATTACGGGTCAACCCGCAGCCCGGAATGAAGTGGGGTAAGTTTGAGGTGGTCCCGCTAGGTGATAGGATCACGAGGGTGCTAGGCCCAAGTTTAGGTAACCATCGTACGAGTTCGTGGATGCGTTCGACCAGAATCAGATCGTGAAGGCCGGGAATGGCCTTAAAGGAAATTGAAGCTAGTAAGGTGACCAAGTTTGGGGGTGGTAACTCCAAGATTGTGGAAAGCCAGGCGATGATTTAAATGTGGTACATGTCTTATAAGGAGTTTGGAGTGCGAGAAGAAGTGCGACGAGTAAGGGAAGAAGCGAACATGTGTTAAGAGAATAGAAGTGATCATTTCTTTTGTGAAGTGAAGGTGCGAAGGGAGTATCTTTTAGACCATGGGTGAGAGCTTTTGTGATGTTAGAGGTGATTCCTTGTTGACTTGGATTTAAGTATTGCGTGTGTGTTATATTATGGTCAGGTGTGGCATAATTGGTTATGTAAGTATAGTAGTGAAGACTATACCGACGCATGTGTTTGGAGACTTAGAAGGAACATTCGGGACGAATGTTTCTAAGGGGGGAAAAATGTTACACCCCGTAGTTCCAGGGTATGTATATGAGGACGTACGTACGAGAATACGACATTAAAATTGGAAAGGAAGAAAGATGTGATTTTTCGACGGAAAAGTACCGGACTTTTGTGAAGGAAAAAGGTTCGTTAATGGGAATTGGATTCCCAGATTTGGTATTCGGACTTCTTGGAATATTAGAGAATTATGGAATTTTATTTCCGGAATTGGTCACGTGGGGCCCACGGGAGAAATTTACGGTTTTGTAGGGCCACTTTATTTTCGGATTTTTGGCATTACGAATATTTTCGGAAGATGAAATATTTTGGACGAGTAGGAGGGCGACACATGGCACCCCCATGTGGCCCTATGGCCGAAATTTAGGGGTGACACTTGTCCCTTGGACGGTTTTTAGGGAGACATGTGGCTAGCCACATGTCTCATTTTTGTGGTGGACATATGGTTGGTAGAACCCTTACACACATGTCCCCAATCTACACCACACACTTGCTTGAATCTTGGCCATTGAATGTCCTATAAATACCCCCTTAAGTTGCAAGACTTCTTCATCACTTACTAAATAATTCTAAGTCACAAAATACTCCCCCCCTTTGTAGGTTCTCGTCCAACCCCCCTCTTGTGAAAGATTTCTTCAAGTATTGTTATAATCCCAAATACCTTAGCCTAAAATCCCTTGTAGTATTCCAAAGTTATCTCTATACTAAGAGCCCAAAAATACCACTTTATTTCTTTAGTCGCAAAACGAAACACTAGGAAAAATCTTCATAGTTGGATAAAATGTTAGGAGAAGTTGTTTAGAAACTTCTAAGGGTTGCTTGGAGCAGATTGGAGCGTAAGGAGTAGGAGCTAAACGTTGCTCAGGATCGACTTATAATATTGGATAATTTTGGGCTTATCGAGGTAATAATCTTTGTCCTTCTATTGTAATTGGAGATTACATATTGTAGTAATTTATAAATGAGTATAAGATTTATGGAAGGATGATTAAAAAGAATTGAACTGTATTTACATTGGACTGTATTTACAGTAGACTTGTGTAGTATTACTGTGGGGCAGTTTTGTACACGTCCGGTTAGACGTATAATCCCCTTGGAGTTGTTGGCTTGGTAGCGGGCCTTGATATAAGAGGATATTTACGTGGTTACGGGGGGGAGGTGCTGCCCAATTTTCTGTAGAATAAGGAACTGTATACTTAGAATATGCTACGAAGAGAACTAGAAGTTGATAGTGGTGTTGTGGTTATTATAGGTGGATTGTCTACGCGCGGCATACTTGACTTGGCTTGTGGATTAAGCCGAAGAGGTATGTGATTCTTCCTATACTCTTGAGCATGATTATTGTGAACTATATAGTACGGTAGACGTACGTGTGTGAAATGAAATTGGTTTATTTAAAACATAAAGTGTTATAATAGCTTTATGGGAAGTTAGTTATAACGACTTTACGAAGATAAAAGAGAGACTTGATTTTGAAAGATAAGAGACTTGACTTATAAACGACTTGATTTCGGAAAAGGAGAAGTAACTTGATTTAAAAAGTATAGGTTACTTGTTTTAAAAAGAGTGAGTTACTTGGGTCTTAAAAGTATACTTGAGGTTGTTTTAAAAATGTATAGTACTTGATTTTAAAGGCCTTGTAGAGATTTTTCTGAAGGTATAGTAATTTGGTTTGAAAAGAAAACGTGTTTTGATACTACGAGTATTAGCATCGTATGACTTTTACGTAAAAAAAGGTCTTTTTGAAAGAATGAAAAGTATGTGGTGTTTTAGGGTTAAAACCCGGATTGTTGGCATAAGATGAAAGTCTAAAAGTACGTTGAACTTGCCTATGCTTGTTGTGATAGCTTTGTTGTGCAAGTGTTGTATTGTTTTATCCCGTTCAAAGAACCACTGTGTAAGGCACTTTAGGAATTTCTATGCTACCGCGTCTCTCGATGGAGGGCCGGTTATCTGATTGATTTCTTGGACATACTGATGCGTTGGATGGTCCACGGGTATGTTTCCACTATGAGTATTATCTTGTTATTTCCTTTGACATACTGACACGTTGGGTGGCCCACGGGTATGCTTACACTATATCGATCCTTTGGACATACTGACACGATGGATGGTCCACGGGTATGCGTCCATTAGGATGGTTCCATGGCCATGCTTATACCGAGGTAAGATGCCGGGGCATGCGGCCGTTGTGCGGGTTAAATTCCCGGGTTATGTTATTAGTCCATGGACCGCTAATCCATGAAGCTTGCCGCGGTGACGAGTGATCACGAGCTTGATTTGTACGTGTGGTTACAGGCGCACTTTAGATACTTGTCCTGGTCATTTCTCGTGTATCGGCAGGCACTGGTAGATAGCTTAAGATACTTGCCTCGGTCATATCTCGTGAGACGGTAGGCACTGGTACGTTAGCTTAAGATACTTGCCTCGGCGATTCGTGGCTAGTTTTGGATCTGGTAGTTGGCTTCCGTACTTGGCCCGTGAAGTTTTATGACTAGTTTTTGGATCTGGTAGTTGGCTATTCTACTTGGCCCGATCGGTTTGATGACGCAGGCAGGATCTAGTGTTCAGGTACACATATGGGTGTTGTTTTACATCATGTACTGCCGGCAGTGAGGAAGGAGTTCCACGGGCATGATTGATATTGTGGGCGTGAGACCCATAGTTATGTGTGAGTGATGATTTTGAGGACATGCGTCCACCGCCAACTTGACATAACCTTACTTATTGCGAAATGGTTTTATAAAATGATGAAATGTGATTTCATTCTGATATTTTCAGTTTGAGATACTTGGTACTGTTATCTTGATCTCGCCCGAGCTGCGTTCATGCCGCAGGTAGAGGTACACCAGTTGTTGATCCTCGCTCATAGGATCGCAGTTCAGCGTTTTGGGAAGCTCCGTTTCTCCGGAGGCTTATCTTTTGGTATGGTTCCCTGTCATTGTAGGTACTTGTACATTCAGGGGTATGGCGGGGCCCTGTCCCTCCATAGTTGTTATAAAAACTCTTAGAGTTCTTGTCACGACCCGAACCCGGGCCCGTGACTGGTGCCTTACCCCAGGCACCCTAGTGATACAACATCAGAGAAAACCAGCGGAAATAAAACTTAAACATGTAAATAGACATGTATTAAGATGAAAGAAAATAGGCCAACCAAAACGGTTGCCTTTCAACATATATATATATAAACATTTGAACAGTTACAATCCTTACAACACTTGTGATTACTCTGGACCTTAAGATTTATACAACAACTATGACGGGACGGGGCCATACCACAGAATGTACAAGGACCTCTGACTCAGGGTAACATACCAAAGATAAGCCTCGAAGGCGGAGCTTCCCAGACGCTGAAATGAGATCCTAAACGCGGGGATCGGCGGTAGGTGTACTTCTACTGCGGCGTGAACGCAGCCCGAAGGAGAGTCGATGCAACAAGTACCAAGTATGTGAAATCGTAAAATCGTAAATGAAATCATAATAGTCTATATAAAGCGGGAGACATGTATGATAACCAAACTACGATTCACAACATAAAGCGATTATGTCAAGTCGGGGACTCACGCCTCAAAGTCATCCTCCGTGCAGTGGAACTTCTTCCTCACCGCCGATCTAGGTACAAATCATGTGATACGTATAACATGTCTCGGCCCATCTCATGGACCCGGTATAGAAGCGTGTGGGATACATTCGGTTCATCCCATGAACCGTAGTCGAGTGAAATATATTCCGGATGAACCGTGAGTGAGTGAAATACATTCTCGGATGAGCCATTGTCGAGTGAAATACATTCGGTTCATCCCATGAACCGGTAGTCGAGTAGAACACAGTACTTGCACAACAAGGCTATCACACATAACATGGTCAAGTTTCACAACAACAAGCATAGACAAGTTATACACAACTCAAGGTACTTTCATTTTATGTCAAAGTCCGGATTTTAACCTAAAGTACTAAATGCGTTAAATTCCTTTTAAGAGATTCATTCCTTTTCTAAAAGTCACCCGATGCGTAGTATATAAAAATGTGTGACTTATATCTTTTAAGTAAACCAAAACAACTTTCATACTTTCCTTTTAAGACCAAATTAAGGCAATACCATGCCTTCCTTTTGGACCAAAATACTTCTCTTTTAAAAGTCAAGTTACCACATTAAAACAAATGATAAAACCCTTCTTTTGTTTTCATAAAGTCGTTATAACCAACTTCCCATAAAGCTGTTATAACACTTTATGTTTTAAACCATTTTAAGACAACACAATGTCTTTCTTTTCCTAAAAGTTCGGTTTGCCTAATTTCAATTACGCAAGTCTCTTTTTAGAAAAGTTTCATAGTTCAATGTCTTAATCTCTTTTTAAAACAATAGAGTAACATATGCCATAGGTGAGTCGGTTAATCTTGTTGATAATCAATCTTATTAAGCGGCCGTGATCTAGAAAATGTAATATCATTTTGTCTCATCTTAGCTTCATGCGGATGGAGGTTTCTCTTGGTTTTAATAATACTTAATTATTCAATACATTTTCCTTTATTAACGCGGTGGTTTATCGATACACATTACGATTTCCAAATCAAGAAACATTATTCCTTTTAAAAACCAAGTACTCATTACTCACGAATGAGGTTTCACACAAAATCCATATTAATTCATTTAAGTTAAGTCTCTTATCTTATAAGATCAAGTCTCTTAACTTCTAAAATCAGTAAACCATCTTCTTTGCCTCTCTTAAGACGTTATACCTAACTCCCCATAAAGCTAGTATAACTCTTTTTAAAACCTTTAAAACCAAGTGTTACTCTTCTTTCAAAAATGGTTTCTTAACAATTTTGAAATACTTCAAATTCTTATTATTCAGGCTTAAGTCAAAAGACATTGTCGTACAACTACGTTCAATTAGCACACGTACGTCTACCGTACTATATATTATTCAGGCTTAAGTCAAAAGACATTGCCGTACTATATATATCTTCCTTTTAAAATATCATGCTCAAGAGTATAGGAAGAATCACATACCTCGCGACGATTATCGACTATAAGCAAAACGCTCCACGGCTATAACCCGGCTAGCCTTGTCCACCTTCTAAGTAGCACATGCTACTTGCAGAACATTCAACCAATAAAGGTTATCAGTCTACTGTAAATACAGTCCTATGTAAGTACAATTGAACTTCTACTTATATTCTTCTGAAGTGATTTCAGTTCAAGTCTATTCTGTAATATCCTTCTATTACAGTTCAATTCTCTTCTATGAATCTTATATTCATTTCAATACTACTACAGTATGTAATTTCCAATTACACTAGAAGGGCGATAGTATTTACCTCGATGAGCCCAAAATTATCCAAGTAAAAAGTCGCTCCCGAGCAACGTTTAGCTCTACTCCGAGTGCTCAATCCGCTCCAAACAACCCCTTAGAAGTTCTACGCAACTTCTACTAAACACTTCAACCGACTATGAAGGTTTTCCTTAGGGTTTCGTTTAGTGGCTAAAGGAAAGTATAATAGTATTTTCCTGCTTTTAGATAAAGGTACTTTGGAAAGTACTACAAGGTATTTGGCTAAAGTATTTTGGGCATTATAACAATACTTGTAGAATACATTTCTACCAAGGGGGTAGTATTTCGACTAGCACAACTAGGCTAGGGGTTGCTCTCGGCTGGAAAGCTCTCAAAGGGAGGGGGTGTGGTGGGACGAAAACAACAAGAGGGAGAGGAGGGATTTTCAAGACTTAGACAATTTTTGGATGAATACGTTCATCAACTTAGAGGGTATTTATAGGTCAAGAAATGACCAACCAATGGCCAAGATCTATCCAAGTGTAAGGCAAGTGTAAGGTCGAGATGAAGCCATGTGTTTGTGGGTCCCACTTGCTCATCAACTACACAAAATATCCTACCTAACCCTTGACCACAATTTTTGCACAAAAAGCGTTCCAACAATTCCCCTTTGGCGTCCACTTCCTTTGATGTGAGGTGACACATGTCACCCTCCGTTAATCCAAAATGTTCGTCTCTCGGAAAAATCCGCAAAAATTATTAATGACATAGCGTAATTTTCCCTACGAAAGTTTGGAAACGTTTCGTCAACGACTCTGTCGGGTGTTGTGTACAAATTTGAAACTTGCCTAACTTAAGGCTCAAATTTATATCGTGCGCCTCACGTCATACCACGGAAATACGGTATAACATTCTCCCCTCGTAGAAACATTCGTCGAATGTTCCTTCTAAGCCTCAAAACAAACATGCGCCGAGATAGTCTTCACTACTATACTTATGAGAACAATCCTGCCACACTCGCCACGAAACACCGCGCAAATACTTACATCCAAGTCCACGAGGAAACCTCTAACATCACAAACTTTTGTCACTTTGCGCGAGGTTCTGAGTGTCACTCGGCGACCCAACAAATGGTACCATTGCATGCGATCCACGAGGTCTAAAATATACATCCTTCGCACCTTCTCCCTTCACGAAATGATCATATCTATGCTCGCAATACATGCTCGCCTCTACCGCTTACTCGTCGTACTCTTCTCGAACACTTGAACTCTTCTAGTATCGTACCACACTTGATCCAACGCTTGTTTCCAACCTGAAGTCACTACCTCGAACTTGGTCATCTTACTAACCTCGATTTCTTACAGGGCCATTCGGTCTTCGAACTGTTTTGGTCGAACATATCCACGAACTCATACGATGGTCATCTAAACTTGGGCCTATCACCCTCGTGACCCTACCATCTGGCGGGACCTCCCATCGGACCCCAGCTTGTCAAGACTCACGGGTTGACGCAACACGTCCTCAACCCGACCAGCATCGCGCTAAACCCGCTCCCGATCTGGAACAATTCTTACTAACTCGCATCATGAAAGCTACCACTTCCATTTCACACTACCCATGGACTTATCACAAATATATCCCACGTATACTACGCACTCGATAAAAGTCAAACATAAAATGAATCTTTTACTCAAGACGACCTTATCTGTAAGGTCTCGATCGTGAAATAATCTAAGGTTCACACCTTCCATGCCCCATACTTACTCTTCCAACTAACCATGTTTTCTAACTCACAATATAACACAACGCTATCCGTACATAGCACACAACAATAAGATCATCATATCAAGCATGCAAAACTCTAGAGGTTAGGGATAAACTGAACCTACCGCTCACTCTAATCATAGGCACGCCTGCAGTAGCGCATAGCTATGAAAGCGATGAACACCTTGCGATCCGGTGAGCTGCGCCAGTAGCGGTACCTCTCTATAAGCACGATCTCTCGTCACATGGCCACGGCGGCCGCAGTGAAACAAGCACCGATAAAAAACGACATTCCCGGGATGATGTTTGCCACATCGTGCGCACATGAGGGCATGAATCCTGTTGGCTAGCACTCACGTATACACTGTGAACGAAGCCACGAGCTCGACCGGCTCGAATACCGAGCGTCACGAAGGCGCGAAGGACCACTCAGACTTGGCGAGGTACATAACTAACTCTTCTTTGGCGGTCCGCCTCGAAAGTTACCAAAGGACCCTGCTGCCCTGGCCCTCTTCTGCTGCTCTCGGTCATTTCGTCGACCTCTCCGTGCCTCACATCCTAGTGCATGAGCTTGCATGCGGGCAATGTCCATGCCGGTGAAGCTACACCGTACAAGCCTCGCCAAGCAATCATCTAGCCCGGTGGCGTGGCGGTGTACTCATCCTCCATGCTCGGCTACTCTGGCGGGGACATACCGAGCTAACGAGTCGAACTCCACATTGTACTCTCTAACCGTCCGCCCGTCCTGCCTTAACGTCAAAAATCTGTCGGCCCGAGCCCTCCTCATCTGTGGAGGCAAGAAGTGTGCAAGAAATGCCTTTGAGAACTCGTCCATATAGCTGGAAGTGCATTCTCTCCCCGGGCGACTCGCGAATCAAACCCGATCACGGTATCACGCAGCCGATGCGAACCTAGGACCACTGACTCGGTATCCGATGCCTTGATCACTCTCATGACCCGCTGTAACTGCCGGATGAACTCCTGCGGATCATCCTCAGGCCTCGACCCATAAAACTCTGGCGGGTTACACCTCAGAAAATCCCGTAGTCTCAAACTGTCTGCTCGGGGGTGAACTACGGGTGCTACTGGGACTGGAACTGCTGCATCCAGCCTATCCTCATATCTGGCCACGACCACGGCGATGGCGAAGCCATCTCCTTGTACCCATCTCATCCGCTCCAGTGTGGGACGGAGGCTCAGTCTTGTAGTCTCGGCCCATCTGCTGCGGCTCTAACTCTCTTTGGTCTTTGTGGCGTCGCGAAACCCGCCGTCGGGCTGCATCTCAGTCTTGGCCAGGGCTGCGCCCTCGTACTCCTCAGTATCTCACTAACAGCTCCTCGATTGCCTTGCCCGTGGGCTCGGTTGCCTACGCGGAGGCATAGCGGTAAAGGAAAGGAATACGTCGAGAGGGTCAACTTATCACACCTTCTAAGGCACGATCTCGGAATGAGAAGAATGGAAACCAATCCTAAATGTCCTATAGCCTCACGATTATAGATGTGGTGCACAACACACCGATAATCAAGACTCTACTGAACCGATGCATGTAGACACTTTCCGAGACTAAGCGCTCGATACCACTTTTGTCACGACCGAACCGGGCGTGGTCGTGCCTACCGGGCACCTGGTGATACAACATCGAGAGAAAACCGGCGGAAATAAAACTTAAACATGTAAATAGACATGGATTAAGATGAAAGAAAATAGGCCAACCAAAGCGGTTGCCTTTCAACATATATATATATAAACATTTGAGCGATTCTGATCCTTACAACTCGCCACAACAAAGGTCTCTGCACCTAAGATTTATACAACAACTATGACGGTGAGCCCGCCATACCACGAATGTACAAGGACCTACGGACTGGGTAACATACCAAAGATAAGCCTCGAAGGCGGAGCTTCCCAAGCTGAAATGAGATCCTAAACACGGGGATCGGCGGTAGGTGTACACTGCGGCGTGACGCGGCCTCGAGGAAGTCGATAACAAGTACCAAGTATGTGAAAGCGAAAATCAGAATGAAATCATAATAGTCTATATAAAGCGGGAGACATGTATGATAACCAAACTACGATTCACAACATAAAAGCGATTATGTCGAGTCGGGGACTCGCGCCTCAAAGTCATCCTCATGCGTGGAACTTCTTCCTCACCGCCGGTCTAGGTACAAATCATGTGATACGTATAACATGTCTCGGCCCATCTCATGGACCCGATAGAAAGCGTGTAGGATACATTCCGGTTCATCCCATGAACCGTAGTCGAGTGAAATACATTCCGGATGAGCCGTGGCGAGTGAAATACATTCCGGATGAGCCGTGTCGAGTGAAATACATTCGGTTCATCCCATGAATCGGTAGAAATGAACATACTTGCACAACAAGGCTATCACACGTAACATGGTCAAGTTTCACAACAACAAGCATAGACAAGTTATACACAACTCAAGATACTTTCATTTTATGTCAAAGTCCGATTTTAACCTAAAGTACTACGTCGTTAAATTCCTTTTAAGAGATTCATTCCTTTTCTAAAAGTCACCCGATACGTAGTATATAAAAATGTGTGACTTATATCTTTTAAGTAAACCAAAACAACTTTCATACTTTCCTTTTAAGACCAAATTAAGGCAATACCATGCCTTCCTTTTGGACCAAAATACTTCTCTTTTAAAAGTCAAGTTACCACATTAAAACAAATGATAAAACCCTTCTTTTGTTTTCATAAAGTCGTTATAACCAACTTCCCATAAAGCTGTTATAACACTTTATGTTTTAAACCATTTTAAGACAACACAATGCCTTTCTTTTCCCCAAAAGTTCCAGTTTGCCTAATTTCAATTACGCAAGTCTCTTTTTAGAAAAGTTTCATAGTTCAATGTCTTAATCTCTTTTTAAAACAATAGAGTAACATATGCCATAGGTGAGTAGGTTAATCTTGTTCATAATCAATCTTATTAAGCCATGATCTAGAAAATGTAATATCATTTTGTCTCATCTTAGCTTCATGCGGATGGAGGTTTCTGGTTTTAATAATACTTAATTATTCAATACATTTTCCTTTATTAACGCGGTGGTTTATCGATACATTCGATTTCAAATCAGTAAAACATTATTCCTTTTAAAAACCAAGTACTCATTATTCACGAATGAGGTTTCACACAAAATCCATATTAATTCATTTAAGTTAAGTCTCTTATCTTATAAGATCAAGTCTCTTAACTTCTAAAATCGATAAACCATCTTCTTTTGCCTCTCTTAAGACGTTATACCTAACTCCCATAAAGCTAGTATAACTCTTTTTAAAACCTTTAAAACCAAGTGTTACTCTTAACAAAAATGGTTTCTTAACAATTTTGAAATACTTCAAATTCTTATTATTCGGGCTTAAGTCAAAAGACATTGTCGTACAACCACGTTCAATTAGTACACGTCGTCTACCGCACTATATATTATTCGAGCTTAAGTCAAAAGACATTTGCCGTACTATATATATCTTCCTTTTAAAATATCATGCTCAAGAGTATAGGAAGAATCACATACCTCGCGACGATTATCGACTATAAGCAAAAGCGCTCCATGCCATAACCCTAGCCTTGTCCACCTTCTAAGTAGCACATGCTACTTGCGTAACATTCAACCAATAAAGGTTATCGATCTCAGTATATACTGATCTATGTAAAATGCAGTTGAACTTCTACTTATATTCTTAAGTGATTTGATTCAAGTCTTTTATGTAATATCCTTCTATTACAGTTCAATTCTCTTCTATGAATCTTATATTCATTACTATACTACTACTGTATGTAATTTCCAATTACACTAGAAGAATGATAGTATTTACCTCGATGAGCCCAAAATTATCCAAGTAAAAAGTCGCTCACGAGCAACGTTTAGCTCTACTCAGAGTGCTCGATCCGCTCAAACAACCCTTAGAAGTTCTACGCAACTTCTACTAAACACTTCAACCGACTATGAAGGTTTTCCTTGAGTTTCGTTTAGTGGCTAAAGGAAAGTATAATAGTATTTTAGGGCTTTTAGTATAAAGTACTTTGGAAAGTACTACAAGGTATTTGGCTAAAGTATTTTGGGCATTATAACAATACTTGTAGAATACATTTCTACCAAGGGGGTAGTATTTCGACTAGCACAACTAGGCTAGGGGGTTGCTCTGCTGGAAATCTCTCAGGGGAGGGTGTGGTGGGCGAAACAACAAGAGGAGAGGGAGGATTTTTCAAGACTTAGACAATTTTTGGATGAATAAGTTCATCAACTTAGAGGGTATTTATAGGTCAAGAAATGGCCAACCAATGGCCAAGATCTATCCAAGTGTAAGGCAAGTGTAAGGTCAAGATGAAGCCATGTGTTTGTGGGTCCCACTTTCTCATCAACTACACAAAATATCCTACCTAACCTCGGACCACAATTTTTGCACAAAAAATGTGCCAACAATTCCCCTTTGGCAGTCCACTTCCTTCCAATGTGAGGTGACACATGTCACCCTCCGTTGGTCCAAAATGTTCGTCTCTCGTAAAAATCCATAAAAATTATTAATGACATAGCGTAATTTTCCCTACGAAGTCGTGGAAAGCGTTTCGTCAACGACTCTAATCGGGTGTTGTGTACAAATTTCAAACTTGCCTAACTTAAGGCTCAAATTTATATCGTCGCCTCACGCACATACCCTAAATACGAGGTATACTTGATTCTGTAATCTTGTTGTGGGCGAGTTTGTAAAGGATATGCTTATTCAAGTTTTTAATTTATATCTGAAATGTGACCATTTTAGTTGCTTTGTTTTCTTATGTTATATCTTGTTTCATGTTTAAGTTTTTATTTTCGCTGATTTTCTCTGATGTTGTATCACTAGGGTGCCCGGGGTAAGGCACCAGTCGCGGGCCCGAGGTCGGGTCGTGACAATGCATGTAGCACTTTAATGTCTTTCGCGAGAAGGCTTTGGATTAGTGTTTTCATAAGGAACCAGTATCCAAAGTGCTCTTTCTTTTCTTGAAGCGCTCAACTGAACCTTTACAACTTAGTTTTTCCATTGAACCAAATTTCTGGGATTTCCAGTCAATATGGTTGGGTTACCACCGTATCGGTTCTTATTGCTTGGGTTTTAAGCCCATTCCCCTAAAAACATCTGATCTTTGGGTAATCCATTAGTCAAAGAGTCATCTATATTCTTCTTTGATTTTATGTAATCGATGGAAATGATACCCGTGGAGATCAATTACCTAAGAGTCTTATGTCTCCGACGTATGTGCTGAGATTTGTCATTGTATATGCTACTTCGTTCCCTTCCTAATTACGGTATTGTCGTCGCGGATCGTGCGAAGGTGCGAGTTTATCGGCGAGGATATCCTCTAAGAAGTCGTGAAGCCACTCAACTTCTTCACCTGCTTTGTCTAAAGTGATGAACTCGATTTCATAGTGGATCGGGCGATGCAAGTTTGTTTGGAGGACTTCGGGATCTGACCCACCGCGATTGTAAACACATACCCACTGGTGGACTTGGTGTTCCTTATATCGGATATCCAGTTTGCATCAATGTACCCCTCTAGTACAGCTGTATACCTCGAGTAATGCAATTCGTATGACATTGTAAATTTCAAATACCGGAGTATTCGATTAAGCGTTTTCCAATGGTCATGTCCGGGATTGTGTAAACCTCGCCAATTTATTGACGGCATAAGTGATATCAGGTCGGGTACAGTTTATCATATACATCAAACTACCGATTACCTGCGCATATCGCTCCTGAAGCACGGGTGCACCACGATTTTTATCAATGCTTTGATTCATATCCATCGGTGACTTTAATGGCGGACAGTCAAATATCTCAAACTTTCTCAAAACATTCTCTATGTAGTGAGATTGAGACAACACTAGACCGTCAGATGATTTAGAAATCTTAATTCCTAAAATGACATCTGCGATACCCATGTCCTTCATGTCAAAATATTGTTTTAACATTTTTTTTGTTTTCAGGATCAAGGTTTGACTACTACCTGTGATTAACATGTCGTCTACGTAGAGGCAAATCATGACGAAATAGTCAAAACTTTCTTTCACGTAACATTTATCACACTCGTTAATGGAGAAACCTTTTGACAGTAGTGTACTATCAATTTTTTCATGTCATTGTTTTGGAGCTTGTTTCAGCCCATACAGAGATTTGACAAGTCTTTAGACTTTCTTCTCATGTCATGGAACTACATACCCATCGGGTTGTTCCATGTATATTTCTTCTTCCAAATCACCATTTAGGAAGATTGTCTTAACATTCATTTGATGGATTTCAAAGTCATACAGTGCTGCAATGGCATTGAACACCCTTATGGAAGTCATTATAGATACTGGGGAGTACGTATCAAAGTAGTCAAGGCCTTCGGTTTATCGGTATCCTTTAGCTACCAACCTAGCCTTGGACTTGTCTATAGATCCACCAGCTTTGTACTTGTGTTTAAGTATCCACTTACAACCTAGTGATTTATTTCCCGGACAAAGATCAACCAACACCAGGTGTGATTTTGCATGATGGACTCTATCTCACTTTCCATAGCTTCTTTCCAAAGCGATGCTTCTGGAGTTGACAATGCGTCTGTAATTGTCTGTGGTTCATTCTCAACCGGATAAGCTAGAAAGTCTGGCCCAAGAGATTTATCTTTCCCGGCCCTTTTACTTCACCTAGGTTCAACCTCAGGACCAATTGTATTCTCATCCACATCTGTATCCATTTGGTGAGAATTGTCAGATCCTGGGGAATTATGACTCCTTTTGCGGGAGGCGACTTCATTTCCCTTTTTAGAAAATATTGTCTCAAAGAATACAACATTCCTTGATTCTAGTATTGTACTCCCGTGACTATCTGGTATATTTGTTTTGTGTACCAGAAAGCGATAAGCACTACTGTTCTTTGCGTATCCAATGAATATGCAATCTACAGTCTTAGGTCCTATCTTGACTGTTTTGGTTTAGGTACCTCGACCTTAGCCAAACAACCCCATACCCAGGTATTTGTAAGAGGTGCCTTTCCATTCCACAGTTCATATGGAGTTTTCTCCTTGCCTCTGTGAGGGACTCTATTGAGAATCATGTTAGCAGTAAGAATTGCTCTCCCCACATGTTTTGTACAAGGCCGGAATTGATAAGCAAGGCGTTCATCATTTCCCTTAGGGTACGATTTTTGCGTTCAGCAACACCATTTGATTGAGGAGAATATGGTGCAGTTGTTTGATGAATTATGTCGAATTGGGCACATTATTACTCAAACGGAGCTACATACTCTCCCCCTCTATCGCTACGAATTGTTTTAACTCGTAGGCTCAATTGGTTTTCAACCTTAGCTTTGTAGCGTTTAAAGGCATCAAATGCGTCGTCTTTACTTTTGAGTAAGTAAAGGTAATAATACCTTGTGCTATCATCAATGAAGGTCACAAAGTACTTTCTCCCCCTCTAGTTTGAGCGAACTTTAAATCACATATGTCCGTGTGTATAAGTTCTAGAGGGGCGGTATCTCATTCTACGGAATGGAAAGACAACTTGGTAAGTTTTGCCTCTACACATACCTCACATTTAGATTGAGGGTTTATAGCGTCAGACGACAACAACTCCAACCTTATCAATCGTTGAATTGATTGATAGTTTACGTGTCCTAGTCTATGATGCCTTTGACTGGACGACTCAAACAAGTAAGAAGAAGCACTAGCATTTTCATTCATATTGCGGATGACATATATGGCGTTTAATTTAAAGAGGCATTCACAAGTGAATTCTCTTCCTACAAACACATCATTTATAGTAATTACAAACTTATCGGATTCGAACACCAATCGAAATCCAACACGCACTAACATTGTCCCTGAGAGAAGGTTCTTCCGGATGTCCGAAACATGCATCACGTTCTTCAGCTTGAGGTTTTTGCCAGAGGTCATTTTGAGCACCACTGTGCCTTCTCCTAACACATCTGAGGAAGCATTGTTGCCCATGTAGAGTTTCTTGTCGGCAACAACAGCATAGGTGGAGAAAGAATTCCTCTCGAAGCATATATGGCGGGTCACACCTGTATCTAACCACCACTGCCTGGGGTTTTCCACCAGATTTTCTTCTAGCACTACGACTGAGAAGTCTTCAATCATATCGTTGAGGGCTTTGTCTTCAACAACATTGGCCTTGGATTTCTGCTTACCTTTGGCCTTCTCTTGCTGCTCGCGCTTCAGCTGACGGCAGTCTTTGATCATGTGGCCAGCCTTGCCACAATGATGACAGTTGCCTTTGAATTTCTCAGCGGCCCGAGTCTTTCCATCTTTCAGAAACTTTAGTTTCTTACTCGGATTCCCTTTGGTTTCAACCAAGTTCGCATTGACCTCAGTTGTTTGTTTGCCTTTGGACAAGATCTTCTTGTTATCTTCATGGATATGAAGCTTGATGACAAGTTCTTCAAAACTCATCTCCTTGAATTTGAGCGAGGGAGGCTGTTTTTCAATAAGAGAAGCGACCAAGAATAACTCACTGGGCTTCATACCTTCTAGATCCAGATCATGGATGATTAACTGGAACTCTTGCACTTGTGACATGACATATTTGTCATTCACCATCTGAAATTTAAGAAATTTCCCGACGATACATTTCTTAGCACCCGCATCATGGGCATTGTACTTCTTCTACAATCGATCCCACAACTCTTTTGCGGTATTTGTATAGCAGTATACCGTATAGAGTGGGTCGCATAGACAATTCAGGATATAGTTCCTGCACATAAAGTCATTTTGACTCCAAGAGTCAAACTTCATCGTCAGACCACTGACAGCCTGGGTATCTTGGCCCACTTCAACCGTGTCATCAGTTTGAGTGTCCATCTCATCTCCGTTAGTAGGAGGATATTCTGTTAAGTATCTAGTCATACCTCACATCGTGAGGTAAAACAACATCTTCTGGTGCCACCTTTTGAAATTAGTGCCCGAAAACTTTTCGAGTTTTTCAGCTTGGAAGTTGGGAGGAATCATGGCGTTTCCTATGGTTTCAAAATTGAAAGCAGTGACCGGAGCATTAGCAGTGCCAGAAGAAGTGGCATGAGTTGAAGCAGAGACTGGAGCTTTTCCATTCACCATCTTTAGTTCTTCACAATAATAATTTTGCATTAAACTGTAGTAAAAGATAGGTGTGAACAGGGATGGAAGAACTGAAAGGATAGATAAAAGTGGTTCAGTGCAATGTTTGTCGAGTCAAGTGATGACACTCTCTCTTTAAGGTAAAATTACCACCGTATATTATGACTTACGGTAAGTGGGTAATAGTCTCCCAAGATAAAACAATAATATTTTCTCAAGCACAAGCCAATACTTGAGAATCCTTATAGAAGAAGCAAAAACTCTAAATTGCTAGAGGAAGAATAAAGGCTCTCAATAATTTTCATGATTTAGGATTGTAATTGATGTACTAAATCTGAATTTTGAGACATCTATTTATAGTTGCAAAGTAGTGAATCACATGCCATGTGAATGTTTTAAATGGGTTGTATTGGACTCATCAAAAGACACTTTGATCATGCCAAGAGTTGGCTGATCTTTGGCATTTCCAATGAGTGTACATTCAGAAAAACTTTCTGATTTTTGGATTCACTGTATGTCGAGCGCCGCGTCCCTTGGCCAGGTAGTTCCGCGGTGCTTGCCCTTCGTGGCTCGGTGCCGCGGCCCTGTTACGGCGCCGCGTCTCTTCCCCATTTTCCGTATTTTGCACATTTCTTCTTTTCTTATACCGTCGTGGGAGATACACCAATTTGACCAATTAATCATCCATCCTTACATAACTTAAGAACACTTAACATGTGTACCAACATCTTTTTCACTACGTGAAATTTAGCTAGACGTTGTACGACGTATGCATGTGTATGGAAATCGTATTTCCGACATGCGGGGCCCCATGTATTCAAGTCATTAAGAACGGGATAAACTCAATCCCACTAGATAAATTTCCAACATCATTTTCCTATCCTAAGTTCGTAACCATAGGGATTCCAATAATGACAAAGTATTTTTTATTACATAGGCGAAACTAAATGAGCATGTGAGAAGTGTGGACTGGGCTAAACAAATGTCATAACATACGACTTAAGCTTAGATCAGACACGAATCAACTAAGGCAGACATATGATGGGCATGAATAGGTCAAGTAAATTCATAATCACATAACTAAGCATGGTTAAGTATGAGGATCCTTGATCACAGTAATGAACCATCAAATATCCCCATATGCAAGGTTCAGGGAATATAAAGACTAAACAATAATCAGTAAGCATGCTAATGACAGAAGGAAGTTGACCTAAACACACATTGATTGACACCCGAATTGAACTAGACTAACAACCCCTAGTGGACTAGAAAAGCAATTCAACAAGTATGAGATTGAGCCTTCCTGAGAGTTAATAACCTATATGCTTAACTAAACCCATATGGATCATATGAGCATACTGAAGAGGTAAGATAGGCAAGTTAAAGAAGTAGGCAAATAATAGACTTAGCCAAATAAGTAGATCATGTTAAACAATAAATGGTCCATCCTAGCATTTGAACAAAGAACTAGTTTTATTATCTTATTTTACCATAGAGAAAATGAAAAACTAATCCTCTATTAAGCTATACTAAACAAACAAACTGAACAATAGGTTTAAACCAACATGCATGAACTTGCAGCTTGTCAAAACTTTGTTAGAATAAGCATGAACATACATGGAAAATGGGACTAACTTATCACAGAAACAAATAATCATGTCATATAGACCTCAAATTTATTCAAAACACAGTGATCCGATAGGCGTGGTTGATGTAGTTCCTCATCAGAAAGAAACATACAAGGCATAAACCCACAGTATTCATCTTAAATCTAGAACTCAAAACACATAACATGACTTACAAAAACCGTACTAGAATATGAGTTGACAGGTAGAACAGTGTAGTCTAAGACTACCAGTCATAGCTCCTAAGCAAACATGTGTGGACTCAAACAGGTTCCAATGTGTGATTACTCACAGACCTAATCCAAACACACCAACAACTTGGGACTCATCTTGAACTAAGACACACAAGGGCACATTAGGTTGACGAGATTCACATTCTTGACCACAAACAAATAAATGTATATCTTAGACCACTGTGGTCTGTGGCTCACATTAATGTCAAATCATACTTGATTTGATCATAATTACTTGCTAATCAGTTCATTATTGTCTAAACAAGCTCATAATCCTTTTAAGTTATAATTTAAGCATCTAAATTTCTCTTAAGTCCAAGATATGCGTTATTTGAGCAGTTCATGACTTTAAAATAAATTATCATCACACAGACTCATTAAGACAAGTTTAAAGGTCACCTTAGTTCAAAGAAGCTACACACTATGACTTGTTCATCATATATTAGTCCTAAAGCATCAATTTCTTACTATTACCGGTCATCCAAAGCAATTATATCCATATTGTATACAAAATTAGCCCTAATCAAGCTAAGAAAAAACCTAAACAGTGATAAATATCAACTAAAACACATTAATTAGTCATACAACACCTAATAACATATCATACGATGTAATTTAGATGAGAATTTAAAAGAGAAATAAGATTGCTTTGTGTCGAGGCGGCCGAAAGGTCAAAGAGGGCTTGAATCTTTACTCCAGACCTCGTAGACTCACAAACACACGAAAATTAAAGGTTTTAGGTGTGACGAACTAATTTCACTAAGTATGAATTCCACTAAAGGGTTTGGATCTCAAATTAGGAAAAACTAGTCGATTTAAACTTGAAAATGGCTCTAAAAATATGAATGCCTGAGATTTAAGTTTTGGACCCATAACAATGAAGGCGTAGGTCTCAATTTATAGAGTTCATAGAACCATAGCAGACCCAAGTAAAATCGGTGCGGGAGAACAAGAATTTGTTCGGGGAGGAAAATTTCCTCCCAAAGTTCTCGACCAATAGAAATCCATAATTTGAAATCCATCATTTTCTGTTCTATTTCTTTATTTCTTCGGTTATGTTCGACCCTCAACGCCTTTTCTATTTCTTCATAATGGTTAATCACGGGTGATGAGTCAATATGAGTGATTAGGGCGTGAAAGGACACAGTAGGGTGTCTTGGGCGACTTCGAGGAGTGCCAATAGTTCTAGGTGTTGGATGAATGGTGGTAATTTGATGTAAGCTAAGATCAGCATGTGCAAGTGATGCCTAAAAGAAGGTGCAGAGCAAGAAGTTCTAGCTATGTGTGTGCCATTTGTTGGAGGTGGGGTTTGGTACGAGGTGCCGACATGAGTATTTGGGTTGTGTTCGTGTACGGGTGAGTTTGTAGATGGAAAAGGCGGTGGAGGCCTTCTTTTCTCAGCAGCAGCTGCCTCACTGGCAGCATTGATACATTAGTTCTTCGCGGCCTGTTCTTGGAGGTCCACGATCTTTCTGAATAGCAAACTGATCATATCATCATTATTTGAGGGATCTTAAAGATCCTGAGGCACAACGTCCTCTATGGTCAGGGCATCTTTGTGACGTGCCTCTTTGGGAGTACCAGTCATTCTGTCTTGATTCTGTTGGTTCAGGAATGCTACTGCGACTTTTGATCTGGTGAAGTATGCGAGTGTGATGCAACACGGATCAACCTTTCTGTGAAAAAAGAATAAGTCAAAGGCAAATGATGTTAGTACGTTAGTCATAAATAATAATGCAAGATATCACATACAAATTGCACATAAGTCACATAGACTCATTATTCGATCTGAACTCTTGATCAATTTCCCGTTCAGGTGGTATTTTAGTCATTTTGGCCATTTTTTTAGGGTTTTGGTTTAAAGGTATATGATCGATTTGCTACCACGACGTCGTTGAACCAAAAACTCTTCTATAAATAGTGAGAATAATTTATATTATATAGAAATTGAGTCTTATGTAGGCCTTACGTATCCGCCGTGGGAAATCGAGGCCCTTAGTAGTTAGTTACATAGAAATTAATTCTAATTTCATCTACCCAAATCTTTCCTAGACCAAGTCCGATATGGGCTTCCTACGTATTCCTCCTCGGGACGTCAGCTCGGACGTAGTTTTTTTTTACAAAAAGAGGGAAGGGATAACATTTGATTGAAATAAAAAAAAGGGACAACTAAACTACCCAAAATATGAATTCATCTTGAAGCCATGGTGGGTCGTCGTCCTTATAACCGCACATTTTTTGACGGCTTTCTTAGAAGCGGTCATTTATCACGAGCCAGATCTAACCGATGTTGACAAGATGCTCTAGCTCAAATTTGAAGGCTTCACATTCCTCGATGTCATGCCTCGGTTCCCCCGAATGGTACAAGCATATATTCATCCTCGAAGTGCTGGCAAAAAGTTTCCAGGTGGATCTGATTGGGTGAAATTTTTCGGTGCGGGCCAAAATAGAGAAGATGTATGCGTATGAAACTTTAAAAAAAGTGAAGTTGTAATTCCATAATTGGGTTTCCATGGTGATTCCTTTACCAGGCATGATGGGGTCGTAGACCAGTTGGGCGCGTAATCCCCACAGGTTACGAATGACTTTTTTATCGATTAGTCTGATAACTCTTCTCTTGAAGGCCACACACTCATCTATGGTGTGGCCAGGCTGAATCTTGTGGAATAGACACCTTTTGTGGGCAAAGAGAGATGCACAATTTGGGGCTAACACACGCCAACACGATTGCTTTCATTCCATCATATACTTCGATATTTCGCACTGCCTTGGGTGCAACTCTGAAAAGTGAACCGCGAGCTTTGAGGGTGATCACCCACCACGTAGGAGATGATGCACGGAGAGGCCCTTGTGGTATCTCGTAGTAGTTAACAACTTCATTAGCAGTTGGAGTGAATCCCTCAGGTACCCCCACTTGATTCACAATATGACACAGGATGTGCTCCATGCAAATATGACAGAGGGACGTAGTCGTCGACCATTTTCTTGACCTCCTCAGGAAGGTTTTGATATTGACATTTCCCTTCAGGAGACTTTTCCACGAGATTTCCCACGAATTCCAGTTCATCAACCTTTTTCATTTTGGCTCTTGCCAAGTCAATCTTTGTGTCAATCTTGCGGATTTTTTCCCTAAGCGACTCCTCAGTCTCTTCGGCGCTGAAAAACTCAATGACTGGTAATGTGGCACCTTGGTTGTCGGGAGTATACATTGGTAGCAAGTCAACCTTTAACAGGAGGTGCAAATTTAGTTTACATTTGGTATTTTCTTGTGTTTTTCTTTTGGGTTGGTGTCTGAAATATGAAACCAATCAAGAGTTCAAACGGAACACATGCAAACACATAAGTAGCTTATAACATAATTACATAAGCAATTATAATATTCACGTTCCTAAACCTCATGACTCCAACGCTTTACAATCGTTTAAAGCATAGTTGTGCCAAACGTTGATTAAAACCATTGACCCATAATTATTTTCATTAATAATAATATTTTCCCCAATGGGGTTACAAAATATGAATAAAGCAGTAAACTTAAAAGAAGTCGCCTCTAGTGGCGGATGATGAAGTCCGAGCTTTCTAGGCCCTTCGAAGGGCGGTCTGGATCAGGAGATGAGTAGACATCAAATATACCCAATAACCTTTCTTCGGTGAAAGTCATGGGTGTAGTATCGTCCATGACTCTTCTCGTGCTAGCGTTTTAGTCCTCTAAACACTCGTGAATGAAGTATAACTCCTTAGTCAGGACGACTATGACAGTCTGGTCATGCTCTATCATCTCCAAATACTTGACATCTCGATCATCAACCTATCTCTAAATGTGGAGTGCCTTAATCTCGGCCTTTGAATCCCTGCCATGATTACACTGATAGCGATTGAGTCTCGGATTGAGGGTACCTTCCAAGTGTGGATCCCAAATTGTGCAAAACTAGTCGATTTAAACTTGAAAATGGCTCTTAAAAATATGAATGCCTGAGATTCAAGTTATGGACCCGTAATAATAAATAAGTAGGTCTCAATTTATAGAGTTCATAGAACCCTAGCATACCCAAGTGAAATCGGTATAGGAGAACAATAATTCCCAAAGTTCTCGACCAATAGAAATCACAAATGGACAATACCCATTAAGACCATAACAGTAGAAAAAGCAAAATCAAATAGGCAACCTCACCTTGGGGTGGTTGAGTTGAGGTGGAGTGTAGGAGAGAAGGGTAAGGGAAATTAATGACCTTACCCAATTGAGACGAGCAACAACTGAAGCAAAGTCTTGTACACATTGACCTTGCCATTTTCGGCATTGAAATTTACGAAGACGAAGAGAGAGAGAAACTCTAGGGTTTCTTTGGTTTAGGCGTAAAAGGGAAGATGGGATTGGGGTGTATTGTGTATATACATGTCTAAGGGGACGGGTTGACCCGGAATCGGATCGGTCGACCCGGTACAAAATCTGATCCGGTCCGGACCGGTAAGGCTTACCGAATTGGGGGTTGGTTTGGCCCCGACCCCAACTCGCACGGATTATACAAAAATCCGATGAGATCCGGGCCAGATTGAGCCGTAAGAAGCCGGTAACCTACGGTCGGTCGTCCGAACCGTAAGGATCAAATTAAAAAAAAAATTGTTGGTGCCCAACTGTAACATTACCGTTGGGGATGGGGGGTAGGGGCTGGGGGTAGGGGCTGGGGGGAGGGGCCAACGATCAGTGGACCGTTTGGCTAATTTCTTTTTTGTTAATTATCGCGCCCGTTTTTTACCTCGGGGTCTGAACGGTATCCGCAACGTTGCTCTTTGGCGCGGTTCCCTGGATGGAGCAATAATGCTGATTTTGAGGAGTCACCACCTTATTATTTAAGTGAATTAGGACACTTGATTTATTGCAATAAAATACTGCAACTAATCTCCATTTAATGGTCTGCGAAATTAATGAGATTCTGGATCAGGGTTCTTTATTATCCTAAAGGAAAGGGGTTAGACATCCTTTAAGATCCGCTAACTTGCGGTTATCCGTTAAAACCTAGGTTAATTATATATTGACTTTTATTCTACCTATTCTAAGCATTTTTACATAATTTACAATTAAAATAAAATGCAATACAAAATAATAAAACTAAAATTAAATGCAACATACGATAAAAACTACGGGACATCTTTTAGCCCTTTTTAGGCCTTCTGCACAAGATGATCTCCGGGTACCTGCATAAACACTTAGTAAAAGTGTTAGTAATAGAATAAACAATTTTAAAGTAATAGCAAGAATTAATAAGTAAAGCCAAAAAATAAATCCATCTTTTGTACAGGGGAGGCCTTGGAAATCAGACGGAGATTCCTTCATCGACCAATATTGCTAGAAACAATAAAATAAATAAAACCTTCGGATCCGCGCCAAAACAGTAATAGTTTTAAACATAGAGGGCTCAGATATATAAAAATAAAGTGGGACAGCCTAAACAAGTGCGGCTGCGAGAATTCGCCCTGCCAGCGCATGTTGGTTATCCGGTGTAAGTGAAAGAAATCATCATTGCCCAAAAAGCTTCATTTATTTTATTTTCCGTCTTTGCAACTGTGGAGGCCTCAAAAATCGACGGATAACTTTTTCATTGGCCAGTGTGTAGTATCATGTTCATATCAGTCAATAACAACAGTGTAGTATATGTTCTAAATCAGTTTAATAAAATCATAAAAGGCCAAATCGCCCAAAATCAGAAAAATGACCAAAATCAGTCCATTAAAATAACCAAAAATTAGTAGCAACAACGACTGAAAATCAGTCCATTAAAATGGCGAAAATCAGCAGCGAAAGATGGCTGAAAATCAATCCAGCAAATAGTCGAAAATCAGTCCAGTAACAATGACCGAATCAGTGCAGCAACATGGTTAAAATCCGTAGTCAAATAGCCAAATATATGTATTCAAATAGCAAAAAGTAAGTAGTCAAAATAGCCAAAACTAAGTAGTAAAAATGGCCGAAAATCAGTCCAGCAACATGGCTAAAATCAACCAACAAAAATGGCGAAAATCAGCCAACAAACATGGCCGAAAATCAGTCCAGCAACATGGCTAAAATCAACCAACAAAAATGGCGAAAATCAGCCAACAAACATGGCCGAAAATCAGTCCAGCAACATGGCTAAAATCAACCAAAAAAAATGGCTAAAATCAGCCAACAAATATGGCAAAAATCAGCTAACAAACATGGTGAAAATCAGTGGTGGTAGCTCATTGTGGTTGTCGGCGAAGGGGTGTGGATGACGGGAAACGAGGGTGTGGGGGTCGACGGGTCAGTGGGAGTGGTCGACGGTACATGGGGTTCGTCGATGGGTATGGGTTCGACGAAGGTGGTGTTGGTACAGCGAAGTCATTTGGGGTGTCGGATGTGTCTTGGCCCCTCTCTGTTTTTAGGGAGGGGAATGTGTGTGCGGCTGAGTTAAGGAGAGGGCGTTAGGGCGGCTGGCGGGTAGGTAGGGAGAGAGGGTGAGGGAGAGGGCAGGTGTGTGCGGCTGATGTAGTAGGGGCGGTTGAGGGGTTGATGGTTTGGAGTTCGCCGGAGATGGAACTCCGGCGAAGGGCGGCGACGGCAGCGGAAAAGGTTTTAGGGTTGTGTGTTGTGAGGGTTAGATAAAGATAGAGAGAGGGGTAGACGGCTGGGGGTTGATTAGAATGGGGTAGTGTTTTATTTATAGGGTAGATATTTAGGTTTAGGGTTTTGGGTATTGGATATTGGGTATTTGAGGGAAAGGATGAAAGGTGTATTGGGCCTCAGTTTGGGCTTCGGTTTTTGGCGGATTGGACTGGTCCAGATTGTGCCTTGGATTGGACTAGCTTGACAAAAAAATGCAAAACGGATTAATTATTTAAAAGAAAAAATTATTTAAAGGTACAAAATTATCAAAATAAAAATGTCGACGCTATAATAATAAAATACAATATTTAAGAAATGTTTAATGCCTAATTAAAAGAAAAAATGCGGTGTCAATTAATTATTTAAAGAGATGCAAACACTATTAAAATAAAACGACGGTGTAAAAATAATAGAGACATAATATTAACAAAGACATCATGCTTAATTTAAAATAAAAAGATGTCATGTCATTTTGTGAAGAAATAAACATAGAATATTATGTAAAAAATGCAAAAAATGATGATTAAAATGCGGTGTCTTAAAATGCTTAGAATTGCAAGAAATGACTAAAACATGGGTCAAAATTGGGTGTCAACATTAATTACATTTCTATCCTTTAAAAAATCTATAAATACTCTACATTCTTTTCATTTTTATCACACAATTATTTTTACAATTATCTCAATTCTCATACTCTCTTAATTCTCTATATTATCAATTCTCAAGATATTATTATTATTATTAATTTTCAAAGTAGCAAGACTTCGAGCTTCGACCTTCGAGTTTCAATTGAATTCTGAATCCCGAAGTTTGGTACACTCGTTTCATTCTCTAATTATTTTATTAAATTTTCATATTTATTTGTTGACTATTTAAATATTTTATAATGTCTTTGCTAAGGGGAATTGGGTCGGGACTGCACCGTAAATCTAGTTCAAAGGGTAAAAAATCTATAGGTTCTTCATCATCTAATCAAAATATAGACTATGATCAAATGCAAGAAGATTTTGGAATAGAATATAATGAATATGATAACGTTCAATTAGATAATATTGTTGAACTTGAAGACACTGAACCTCCTACACCTACTAGTTTTCCTTCTGTCAATGTTGGTATTGTTAGTGTCGTAGACCTCCTTTACCAGAAGTTACAGAACCAGAAGTAAGGAGAAAAATGAGTAAATTGTGGCTCTTTTATGATAGAGTTGGGGACACTGATAGAGTTAGATGTAATATTTGTGGGAAAACTTACAAACATAAGAGAGGGGGTGGTGACGGAGGGACGGGCACTATAGGTAGACATTTATTGAAAGATCATCTGATACAATGGAGTGTTGCCACTGATTTAGAACCCGGTCAACAACAACTTAATCCATTAACGAGGGGTTGGCTAAGTACGATCCAAAGAAGGATCACATTGAATTAGCAAAAATGATTGTCGGAGGTTGTTTACCTTTTTCTTTTGCTTCTGCTTCATATTTAATTACATATATTCAAAGAGTATATAATCCTTGTTTTACAGGTGTTCCTCGTAGTACTTGTAGAGCCGATGTTTTTAGACTTTATAATGATTATGTTATTTTTTTGCAATATTTGTTCAGTAATCTTCCATGCCTAGTTAGTTTTACTGCAGACATTGGACATGCTTTAAACGGTTATGATTATTTAACAATTACTTGTCATTGGATTGATGAAAATTTTAAAATGGAAAAACGTATTATTGCTTTTGCGTATGACGAGGATCAAAGTCATACTGAAAAATATATAAGCGAAACTATTTGTGCTTATGCCAAAACTTATAATCTTTATAAAAAAATAATTTGTATATCATTCGATAATGCATCTAATAATACTGTTGATGTAGATCTTTTAAAAGTGGAATTAGAACCTGTTACACCCCGTAGTTCCAGGGTATGTATATGAAGACGTACGTACGAGAATACGACATTTAAATTAAAAGGAAGAAAGATGTGATTTTTCGACGGAAAAGTTTCCGGATTTTGTGAAGGAAAAATGTTCGTTAAAGGGAATTGGACTCCCAGATTTGGTATTCGGACTTTTTGGAATATTTGAGAATTATGGAATTTTATTTCCGGAATTGTTCACGTGGGGCCCACGGGGAAAATTTACGGTTTTGTGGGACCCACTTTATTTTCGGATTTTTGGCATTACGGATATTTTCGGAAGATGAAATATTTTGGACGAGTAGGGGGGCGACACGTGTCACCCCCATGTGTCCATGTGGCCGAATTGGTGATGGACACATGGCCTCGGACCCTACGTATGAGAGTGTACGAAAGCATGTAAGACTTAAAATTTTCAAAGGATAGGTTGACGGATTGTTCCGGACGGGTTTTAGTCAACTTTAAGGCGGGTTATGACCCGGTACATTGAGAGTTCCTAAGTGTTTCAAAGGCCTGGCGTAGTTCGTTGAGTCTAGATTCCAGCGCAACCAACCGCTCGTCTATAGGGCGTCGGAGTAGAAAGTTATAGAGTTACAAGTTCGGCGCAATCGGACCAATGTATTTCGGACAAAGCGGCAGGCATGGCGCCGGATGCGAGGCAGCGCGCGGAAATCTGAGGGGTCGCTGAGTTGCAGCGCATGGCGCCAGACAGCAGGCCGCGCGTCGGAGATTCAGAGTCCGCAGAGGTTTCACGCGCGCTGCCGTGTGGCCGCGGCGCCAAGGCGGGATTCCTGGCGGAAAAACTTAGGAAATCTGATTTTCTCTTTTAAAAAGGCCATGGGAGGGTGACAAGTGTCCCCCCCATCTGATTTTTCTTGCATGCCTTATATTGACCAAGTCTTGAAGACTTGGTCATCTTTCAAACCTCTCTCTCTCTCTAAATTAGCTCCTCCTTCTCTCTAAAATCCCAAGAGAAATTCTAGCCTTAGGAAAAATCTGAAAAGTTAAGAACAAGAAGGAAGCTTGTGGCTAGCTTGTTGGTGTTGTTGTGGTGGTGTTCTTGGCAAGGAAGCTAGCAAAATATTTGGAATAAATTTGGCTAAAGCTCTAAGGTAATGATTCTTCCTTTATAATTAGTTTTTAGTGTTGCATGTTAAGAAGAAAGAACTTGTGGTAGTGAATAATGCTCTTAGAGTCATTGCATGTAAGAAATATGGTTTGGATGTGAAAGAATTGGTTAAGAAGATATTATGAGCATGTTGTAGCCTAAAAACTACCTTAGAATTATTTAGTGAATTGTTGTACCTTATGGGGCAGAATTTTACACACCCAAGTTTAGGTGTGTAATCCCCTTTGAAATGTTGGATTGTTGAGCCTTAAATGTGGCGTTTGGATGATAAATTCGGCCTTGAGAAAGGTGGCAAAGTGAGTAGAAACAAAGGAAATGCTGCCCAATTTTCCATAGAATTTAGTGACTTTGAACTTGGATTGTTATACATTGAGATTAGAGGTTAATAAACGTATCATGATTGTTATAGGTGAAATATTACTCATGTAGTTGAGCTTAGCAAGTGGATTGACCAAAGAGGTATGTGAAGCTTTCCTGCCTCTTTAGCATGAATAGATGAAACTATGTAGTACGGTAGACGTACAAGATTTGGTATTCTTACTTGTTTTAAGTATATAATGACTTGTTTCGTTTTAAGAATGTATAAGTCCCTTGGTTAGGGGACAAATATTTTACTAAAGTGTAGAGTTAATATAACAACTTTATGGGAAGTTGGTTTATTAGCTTCATAAAAGGTTAATGAGAAGAGATTTACTCTAAGTAAGATAAGTATATGAAGAGGCAAATTGGTTTTAAGGCATCAATTGCCCAAGGGTTTTTATGTATAAAGAAGAGTCATTTTTAAAAGAGTTGAAGCATGTAGTACTTGAGTTAAATTCCCGGTGTTCTTTTATTAAAGATATGATTAAGTGCCTTAAGTAAACTAAAATGAGAGGGTATATGAACAAGACTAATAAGAAGTTATAAGTTTTCTTAACTTATTTATGATTATGATATGATGACGATTTGAGCTAAAGAGTATATCCGGCGGGCAAGCCCCAAGATCGTTATACCACCTTCTTCGGTAAGAGTATATCCGGCGGGCAAGCCCAAGATCGTTATACCATCCGCTTCAAGTAAGAGTATATCTGAGGGGTAAGTCCCCAAGATCGTTATACCATCTGCTTCAGGGTAAGAGTATATCTGAGGGGTAAGTCCCCAAGATCGTTATACCACATGTTCCGTGGATTTGCTACTCATGATGCGAGGAATACCTCATGCGAGTCCTTATGGGCTTATCACGGGTGAAATAGTCTCACGCGGGCGGTACCTATGCGAGGAATACCTCACGCGGTCCACATGACTCCATGCGGTGAAATAGTCCCAAGTAGGGGTGCTTATTGATACTACGCGATGTACACTGTTTTGATCCTAAGGCCCCTATTTTACGCAGATTATATATATATACTTGTCACTCTCATTGTTAGTAAGGCACGATAAAGGTATTTTGATTGTCTTCCATGACTCACTACTTTTAGACTTATGATATCATTATTACAATATTTTCCACTTTACATACTTGTTACATATCAGGTAATCGACCCTTCCTCCGGGCCGCGTTCACGCCGCAGGTAAGGGTAAGCGGATTGTGGATCCTCGTTCTTAGGATCACCGTTGGTGTCGAGCTCCATTCCTCGGAAGCTTGTTTATTAGTACGGATATTCCCGATGCTATAGGTATTTTGTACATTCGTGGTATGGCGGGCCCGCCATACGCTTGTTATTCTTAGAGATCCGTGGTCACATATATGTTTTGGGCTAAAGAACAAGTTGTACTTCTATACTTTTGGTTAAGTATGTTTTATGGAAGGCACTTTATCGGTGGCGGTGATGTTACCATTTTTATAAGTTATGTGTTGTGTATGTTCATTGCTATTCTCGATGTATACGACAGGTACCTGTTATACCGTTATACCAGTATTTCAGAGTATGCGTGGGCGTACGTATAAAAATTTGAGCCTTAAAGATTTGGCAAGTTTTGAAAATTGTACACAAGTGCCGAAAAGAGTCGTTTTTCGACGAAACGTTTTACAAGACTTGCGAAGGGAAAATTCCGGCTTTGTCATTTATAATTTTTGCGGATTTTTTCGAGAGACGAAACATTTTGGACCAACGAGAGGGCGACACTTGTCACCCTCTAATTGGAGCACGTTTTGGGCGGCATGGACGAAAGGGGTCAAGGGGAGTTGGTAGGATATTTGTGCAAGTTGGTGTGGTAGATGGATAAGGTGCACTTGGCTTAATCCTAGCCCTACACTTGCCTAACACTTGGATGGATCTTGGCCATTGGTTGGCCATTGCTTGACGTATAAATACCCCTTAGTGATGAACTTCTTTATCCAAAAATTGTTCCAAGTCTTGAAATCCTCCCCACTTCTTGTGGTTCTCGCCCAACCCTTGGAGAAAACCTTAGCCAAACCCTCCCTTGTGAGGCTTGGCCGAGAGGGTACCCCCTCGCCTAGTTGTCTCGTAAATACCCCCCTTTTTGTGGTATAGAAATACTCTCCAAGTATTGTTTTAATGCCCAAATACTTTAGCCCTTATACCTTGTAGTACTTTCCAAAGTTACCTCTATACGTAGAGCCCGGATATACTATTATACTTTTCTTTAGCCACTAAACGAAACCCTAAGGAAAACCTTCATAGTCGGTTGAAGTGTTAAGTAGAAGTTGCGTAGAACTTCTAAGGGTTGTTTGGAGCGGATTGGAGCACTTGGAGTAGGAGCTAAAACGTTGCTCAGGATCGACTTTAAACTTGGATAATTTTGGGCTCATCGAGGTAAATACTACTGTCCTTCTATTGTAATTGGGAATTACATACTGTAGTAGTATATAAATGAATATAAGATTCATAGAAGAGAATTGAACTGTAATAGAAGGATATTACAGAATAGACTTGAACTGAAATCACATCAGAAGAATATTAGAGTAGAAGATTTAAACTGTATTTACATAGGACTGTATTTACAGTAGACTGATAACCTTTATTGGTTGAATGTTCTGCAAGTAGCATGTGCTACTTAGAAGGTGGACAAGGCTAGCCGGGTTATAGCCGTGGAGCGTTTTGCTTATAGTCGATAATCGTCGCGAGGTATGTGATTCTTCCTATACTCTTGAGCATGAAGTATTTTAAACGAATATATATATAGTACGGTAGACGTACGTGTGGCAATGTCTTTTGACTTAAGCCTGAATAATAAGAACCTTGAAATATGTAAAAAGGAATATATATATAGTACGGTAGACGTACGTGTGTCAACTGAATGTAGTATTACGGCAATGTCTTTCGACTTAAGCCTGAATAATAAAGAATCTTGAAGTATTTCAAAAGATTAATAAACCGTTTTGAAAGAAGAGTAATACTTGGCTTTGAAAACATAAGAGTTATACTAGCTTTACGGGAAGTTAGGTATAACGTCTTAAGAGAGATAAAGAGAATGGTTTACTGATTCTTAAAAGATAAGAGACTTGACTTGAATAAATATGAATTTTGTGTGAAACCTCATTTGTGAGTAATGAGTACTTGGTTTTTAAAAGAAGAAATGTTTTACTGATTTCGGAAATCAGAATGAGTATCGACAAACCACTGCAGCGTTAATAAAGGAAAATGTAATGAATAATGAAGTATTATTAAAACCAGTAGAAACCTCCATCTGCATAGAAGCTAAGATGAGACAAAATGATATTACATTTCCTAGATCATGGCTGCTTTAATAAGATGGTTATAAACAAGAATAAACTGCTCACACATATGGCATATGTTACTCAATTGTTTTAAAAGAGATTAAGACATTGAACTATGAAACTTTTCTAAAATAAAGAGACTTGAGTAATTGAAATTAGGCAAACTGGAACTTTAAGGAAAAGAATGTTGTTGAAAAAGAAAGTGTTTTGGTTTACCTAAAAATGTGAGTCACTCTATTTTTATACTACGGGTACCGGGTGACTTTTATAAAAGGAATAGATCTCTTTAAAAGGAATTTAACGAACGTAGTACTTTAGGGTTAAAACCCGGACTTTGACATAAAATGAAAGTACTTTGAGTTGTGTATAACTTGCCTATGCTTGTTGTTGTGTAACTTGCCTATGCTTGTTGTGTAACTTGCCTATGTTTGGTGTTGTGTAACTTGCCTATGCTTATGGTGATAGTCTTTGTTGTGCAAGAATTGTGTTTTTATACTACCGCGTCTCTCGATAGAGGGCCGGTTGACTTGTGGAGAACTTACTTGGACGCACGGCGATGACGGAGATTCCACGTATGCTTCTTAGCATTAGCGTTGTTACATGGGCATCTACACCGTTGATGGATTACGTGGACACGTGACCATTTTGGTTATGGCGAAGTATCGTGACTTACGGTTGTGATCGGTGCGTAGCTGTTTACTTGCCCCGTCACGTGACTGGTGGATCACAGTGGCGGTTATTGCACTTGCCACGTGTCGCCTTCGCGAAGTATCGTGACTTACGGATGTGATCGGTGCTGGCGATTCACGCCCCGCCGCTACGTGGCGCAGATGGATCAGTGGAGGCTAGTGTACTTGCCACGTGTCGGCTTCGCGAGTCGGATTTGGATGGAGCCGTGACTTACGGTTGTGATCGGGTGCCCGCGATTCACTTGCCCCGTCGCCACGTGGCGCAGTGGATCTGGTGGAGGCTAGTGCACTTGCCACGTGTCGCCTTGATATGATTATGCTGATATTATTGATACGGTCGGATCGGTAGTTATACTTGCCCGCAGATTTATTGACACAGGTGGGACCTGGTGTTCATATATACTCGCGTGTTGTTATATCATAGGCCGTGAGGAAGGAATTCCACGCAGTGATGATTTGGAGGGCATGAGTCTCGACTTGATATGGTATTTATATGTGGTGTCTTGTAGTTTGGTTATCATACATCTCCTGCTTTATATAGATCGCTATGATTTCATTCTGATATTCTGATTTCACATACTTACTGTTGTCGACCTCCTTGGGTGCGTTCATGCCGCAGTAGAGTTACATCAGTGCCGATCCCAATTTATAGGATCACCTTTCATATTGGGAAGCCGTTCCTTGGAGGCTTATCTTTGGTATGTTACCACAGTCTGTAGGTTCTTGTACATTCGGGGTATGGCGGGCCTGTCCGTCATAGTTGTTGTAAAAATCTTAGAGTGCAGTAGCACTTGTGGGCGGGGTTGTAAGGATTATAGCTGTTCAAATGTCATATATATATGTTGAAAGACAACCGCTTTGGTTGGCCTATTTTCTTTATCTTGATCCATGTCTATATAAATGTTTAAGTTTTTATTTCCGGTTTTTCTCTCTCGATGTTGTATCACCAGGGTGCGGTAAGGCACGATCGGGCGCCCGGTTCGTGACAAAAGTGGTATCGAGCGGTTAGTCCTCGAAAAGTGTGTCTGCCGTGTCAGTAGAGTATTATTGATTATCGATGTGTTGCGCACCACATCTATAATCGAGAGGTCGCATGACATTTAGGATTGGTTTCCATTCTTCTCATTCGAGATCGTGCCTTAGTAGAGTGTGATAAGTTGGACCCTCACGACGTGCCGTTTTTACGATTATGCCTCGCGTAAGGCAACCCGACCGAGGCGGAAGGCAGAGTGAGCTGCGAGTAAACGTGGCGATCTCTGAGACCACAAGAGCGGTCCAGCGATGCGAGCGAGAGATGGGTTACAAGGAATGGCGATTAATCGGGGTTGTGGCGAACTTGAGGATAGATCGACGCAGTTCGATGCTGAGCAGTGGTTCACCCCAGATCAGATATGTCACGACCCAAACCCGGGCCCGTGACTGGTGCCTTACCCCGGGCACCCTAGTGATACAACATCAGAGAAAATCAGCGGAAATAAAAACATGAACATGAATTAAGAGACATGATAAATAAAAGCCAACCAAGCTTGCCTTCGATATATACATAAATACCCAACGGTTATCCTTTTTTGACAACTCGCCTACAGCATTACTGCACTTAAGAAGTGACAACAACTATGACGGGACAGGCCGCCATACCCTGAATGTACAAGAACCTGCTGCACTGGTAACATACCAAAGATAAGCCTCGAAGGAACGAGCTTCCAACACTAAATGTGATCCTATGCGGGGATCGATCGATGTACCTACCTGCGGCATGAACGCAGCCGGGCGAGGTCAAGATAACAGTACCAAGTATGTGAAATCAAAATACAGTAAATGAAATCATAATAGTCTATATAAAGCAGAGACATGTATGATAACCAAACTACGATCACAACATAAAAGCGATCGTGTCAGTCGTGGACTCACGCCTCAAAGTCATCCTCATGCCCGTGGAACTCCTTCCTCACCGCCGGCCCAGGTACAAATCATGTGATACGTATAACGTGTCTCGCCCATCTTATGGACCCAGATAAACGTGTGGAATACATTCCGGATGAACGGTAGTCGAGTGGAATACATTCGGATGAACCGTAGTCGAGTGGAATACATTCGGATGAACCGTAGTCGAGTGAAATACATTCCGGATGAACCGGTCGAGTGAAATACATTCGGATGAACCTGGTCGAGTGAAATACATTCCGGATGAACCGGTAGTCGAGTGAAATACATTCGGATGAACCAGAGTCGAGTGAAATACATTCGGATGAACCGTAGTCGAGTGAAATACATTCGGATGAACCGGTAGTCGAGTAGAACACAGTACTTGCACAACAAGGCTATCACACGTAACATGGTCAAGTTTCATAACAACAAGCATAGGCAAGTTATACACAACTCAAGGTACTTTCATTTTATGTCAAAGTCCGGATTTTAACCCTAAAGTACTACGTACGTTAAATTCCTTTTAAAAGATTCATTCCTTTTCTAAAAGTCACCCGATACCCGTAGTATATAAAAATGTGTGACTTATATTTTTTTAAGTAAACCAAAACAACTTTCATACTTTCCTTTTTAAGACCAAATTAAGGCAATACCATGCCTTCTTTTTGGACCAAAATACTTCTCTTTTTAAAAGTCAAGTTACCACATTAAAACAAATGATAAAACCCTTCTTTTGTTTTCATAAAGTCGTTATAACCAACTTCCCATAAAGCTGTTATAACACTTTATGTTTTAAACCATTTTAAGACAACACAATGCCTTCCTTTTCCCTAAAAGTTCCAGTTTGCCTAATTTCAATTACGCAAGTCTCTTTTTAGAAAAGTTTCATAGTTCAATGTCTTAATTTTTTTTTTAAAACAATAGAGTAACATATGCCATAGGTGAGTAGGTTAATCTTGTTCATAATCAATCTTATTATGCAGCCATGATCTAGAAAATGTAATATCATTTTGTCTCATCTTAGCTTCTATGCAGATGGAGGTTTCTACTGGTTTTAATAATACTTAATTATTCAATACATTTTCCTTTATTAACGCTCGCAGTTGGTTTATCGATACACATTCGATTTCCAAATCAAGAAACATTATTCCTTTTAAAACCAAGTACTCATTACTCACGAATGAGGTTTCACACAAAATCCATATTAATTCATTTAAGTTAAGTCTCTTATCTTATAAGATCAAGTCTCTTAACTTCTAAAATCGAGAAACCATCTTCTTTACCTCTCTTAAGACGTTATACCTAACTCCCATAAAGCTAGTATAACTCTTTTAAAACCTTTAAAACCAAGTGTTACTCTTCTTTCAAAAATGATTTCTTAACAATTTTGAAATACTTCAAAACTCTTATTATTCAGGCTTAAGTCAAAAGACATTGCCGTACAACTACGTTCAATTAGCACACGTACGTCTACCGTACTATATATTATTCAGGCTTAAGTCAAAAGACATTGCCGTACTATATATATCTTCCTTTTAAAATATCATGCTCAAGAGTATAGGAAGAATCACATACCTCGCGACGATTTATCGACTATAAGCAAAACGCTCCACGGCTATAACCCGGCTAGCCTGGTCCACCTTCTAAGTAGCACATGCTACTTGCAAAACATTCAACCAATAAAGGTTATCAGTCTACTGTAATACAGTCCTATGTAAGTACAGTTTAACTTCTACTTATATTCTTCTGAAATGATTTCAGTTCAAGTCTTTACTGTAATATCCTTCTATTACAGTTCAATTCTCTTCTATGAATCTTATATTCATTACTATACTACTACGATGTAATTTCCAATTACACTAGAAGGACAAGAGTATTTACCTCGATGAGCCCAAAATTATCCAAGTAAAAGTCGCTCCGAGCAACGCTAGCTCCTACTCCGAGTGCTCCAATCCGCCCAAACAACCCTTAGAAGTTCTACGAACTTCTACTAAACACTTCAACCGACTATGAAGGTTTTCCTTGTGGTTTCGTTTAGTGGCTAAAGGAAAGTATAATAGTATTTTCCAAGCCAGTATAAAGGGTACTTTGGAAAGTACTACAAGGTATTTGGCTAAAGTATTTTGGGCATTATAACAATACTTGTAGAATACATTTCTACCAAGGGGTAGTATTTCGACTAGCACAACTAGGCAGTGGGGTTGCTCTCAGAGCTCTCAAAGGAGGGGTGGTGGACTAAAACAACAAGAGGGAGAGGAGGGATTTTTCAAGACTTAGACAATTTTGGATGAATAAGTTCATCAACTTATGGTATTTATAGGTCAAGAAATGGCCAACCAATGGCCAAGATCTATCCAAGTGTAAGGCAAGTGTAAGGTCAAGATGAAGCCATGTGTTTGTGGGTCCCACTTGCTCATCAACTACACAAAATATCCTACCTAACCCTTGACCACAATTTTTGCACAAAAAACGTGCCAACAATTCCCCTTTGGCCGTCCACTTCCTTCGCACCTTCTCCCTTCACAAGAAATGATCATATCTATGCTCGCAATACATGCTCGCCTCTACCCTTACTCGTCGTACTCTTCTCGAACACTTGAACTCTTCTAGTATCCGTACTCACACTTCCACAACGCTCGTTTCCAACCCTCGAGTCACTACCTCCAAACTTGGTCATCTTACTAACCTCGATTTCCTCTAAGGCCATTCCCGCCTTCACGAACTGATTCTCGTCGAACGTATCCACCAACTCTTACGATGGTTATCTAAACTGGCCTAGCATCCTCGTGACCCTACCACCGCGGGACCACCTCGGGACCGACTCACCGCATTCGGGCCACGGGTTGACCCGCGAATGGTCCTCAACCCGACCCGTAATCGTGCCAACTTTCTCGTTCCTCGCCCTGCAACATTCTTACTAATTTGCGTCATGAAAGCTACCACTTTCACCTCACACAACCCAATGAATTTCCCACAATACATTTTACGCATACCAAGTATTTCAACAAAGACTAACCGTAAGAATCTCTCCTTTAAGACGACCTTACCTCGAAGGTCTCAACATGAAATATTCTAAGGTTCACACTTCCCATGCCCCCATACTTATCCTTCCAACTAACCATGTTTTCTAACTCACAAATAACACAACGCTATTCGTACATAACACATAAATATTGTCACGACCCGTTCCGGGGCCCGTGACTGGTGCCTTACCGGGGCACCCAAGTAGTCATACATCAGAGTAACCAGCGGAATATAAAACAAGACAGGAAACAGTTTATAAAATAAGACATACGCTTTATCGATGAAAAGCTTGCCTTTCGCATAATATAAATAACTCAAGTTTTGCGCTACATCCCAACTGCATAATAGTACTCTGCACTTGGAAGTAACAACTATGGCGGACAGGGGCTCGCCATACCCCGATCAGACAAAACTATCTACAATACAGGAGATCATACCTAAAAGTAGAGCCTCCTAGAAGATGGAGCTCCCGACACCAACGCAAAGATCCTAAGGACGTGGATCTAGCACTGCTGCCCTTACCTGGCAGATTAACGCAGCCCGGCGAGGTCGATAACAGTACCAAGTATGTGAAACTATAAAGTACTTAATGAAATCAAAGTATTTAAAACCTTTTCACAAATACAATCGGTTCAATTGCACATAGTGCCACATCACAAACAACAACGATAATAGGAAAATCAGAATGTGTCTATTCTAGGCCGCGAATGATCAAGCAAGGCCAATCGCCCATAGTATCATTCTGCGTGCCTAGTCCTCGACTTCCGCACTCGCATAGTCCCACACGCACCGCATGAGATATTTCTCGATCGGGGCAGCTAACCCCAGATCCGCCTAGGCTCCCGCACTCGCATAGCCTCAAAAGACCGCATAGTCTCAATAGACCGCATGAGTCCCCGCGTCGACTAAACGCCCGAATGATCAATCTCGAGCATACCGCTGCTCGCATAGTCTCACAGACCGCATAGCCGTATAGACCCGCATCGGGCAAGCCCTCGTATAACAAATCGGGGTAGGTGATACAATAACGATACAATGGACTTACCGTTAGCAACGTAAGCACGCAAGAACGACCCCTTTACACAAAGATTACAAGACACTAACACGTAGCATCATAACATGTCTACTTATCAAACAATCTTACTACACTTAACAGAATCAATACAAGGCTTTTATAAACAAACAAGTAAATGCCTTGTTATCTTTCTTAAGTTGTTATACCTAACTTCCCATAAAGCTAGTATAACTCTTAAGCTTTTGTTTTAAAAACCAAATATTTATCTTCTGTTAAAAATGATTCAGTATTCTTTTGAAATGTTTTCAGTTCTTTATTATTCAGGCTTAAGCCGTGAGGCATTGCCGTAAGTATTATTCAGGCTTAAGTCAAAGACATTGCCATAGTTATTATTCAGTTCACACATGTACGCCTACCGTACTATATATTGTAAAATATCATGCTTAGGAAGAATCACATACCTTCTCAGCGAAAACCACCTGCCAAGTTGAATATGTCGCGCGCAGAGTCACTTATAATAGTCACGACATCTATCAAAGTCTAGACTACTCAAGGTCATTCTAAATAGAGGGTTCATAATCCTACGGAAAGTGGGCAGACAACCCTACCCTGAGCTATATGAGTCTCATCAGAAAACAAATTCTATGTGAGTACAGCTCAATTATTCTTCTTTAAACCCTTCTACGTGATAATAAAATTAATTCTATTCTTTAATACTCTTCTAAGTATTTATACTTATTCTTATACTTCTACAGATATACTCTCTAATTATAAAAGAAGGGTAAGTTTATTTACCTCTAAGCCCAAAATATCCTAGATAAAAGTCACACTGAGCAAGGTTTAGCTCCTAAGTCAGACGCTCCGATAGCTCCAAGGAAACCTAAGTTCTTCACAACTTCTACTAAGTACAAAGGGATTTGGGCTAGGTATTTGGGCATTATAACAATACTAGAAGGTAACTTTTCTACCAAGGAGGGGTAGATTTCAGGCTAGGCTGGGTAGCCTCGCCAAGCTTCTCGGGAGGGGTGTTGGACTAATTGCTTACAAAGGGAGAGGAAGGATTTTTTAGACTTGAAAGCTTTGTGGATGAAGAACTCTTCATCTCTGGGCGGGGTATTTATAGGTCAAGAGGTGGCCAACCAATGGCCAAGATTAAGACAAGTGCAAGGCAAGTGTAGGGTGAGGATTAACTAAACACAAATATCCTACCAACTCCTTGACTTTGTGCAAGGCACAAAAACGTGCCAAACTTCTTCCAATTGGCCCCATGGATCGATTCAAGTCCACCAATTGGAGGTGCCAAGTGTCGCCTCCCGTTGGTCCAAAATGTTTCGCCTCTAAAAATCCGCAAAATACTAAATGACATAGCCGAATTTTCCCTACGAAAGCTGTGGAAACGTTTCGTCGGAAAACGATTCTTTTATCGAGTTGTGCACAATTTCGAACTTGGCCTAATCTTTAAGGCTAAACTTTGGTACGTATTCCCTTACGTACATACTGAAATACGGTATAACATTCTCCTCCTTAGAACCATTCGTCCGAATGTTCCTTCTCAAGACGCTTATCGAAGCTTAAACAGCTTGTGTTGCCACACATGGCCACAAAAATAACACTTAGGCATAAATGATAATGGAAATTTACAAGTAGGAAAGTGAATTACCGAGGTGTGGGAATAGTGAGGATACTTCGCCTCATGTCTTCCTCGCCTTCCCATCGCCATCTCCTCCCCGAGCTCGTTCCGCCACAAGACTTTGACGGAAGCCACGCCCTTCGTCCGCAGACGCCTAACTCCGACGATCGACTATCGCTATGGGAATCTCTCATACGATAACCCCACACTGGACATCACCAATCGGGTGTACCTAGATGGATCCCCGATACATCTTCTCAAAGATAGATACGTGAAAACCGGATGCACCGCCTCCGGATCGGACGGCAGATTCAACTCGTAGTAACCTTGCCTACCTCGCGGACAACGAAACGCCCAATGTACCTTGGGCCGAAGCTTCCTTCTTCCCGAATCTCATCACACCCTTCATGGGTGACACCTTTAGGAAAACCCAATCATGAACCTCGAACTCAAGATGCCGACGACGATGATCCGTGATACGACTTCGCCGACTCGAATGTCAAAGCCGCCTCGGATAAGCCACCTTATCCATCGCTCGTTGCACCAAATCTGGTCCCACTAGCCGCACTCGCCCACATCGAACCAACCCATAGCGACCGCACTTCCTCCCATACAAGGCCTCATGCGCGCCATCCGAATACCGAGTGGTAGCTATTATTACACGCAAACTCAACTAGAGGCAAATGATCCTCCCAACTACCATCGGTCAATAACAAAGCTCGCAAAGATATCCTCGAAGTCCGGATAGTGCGCTCGTCTGTCCGCTCTGTGGATGAAATGCAGATTTCAGCTCACTGCGCCCCTAAACCTCTTCGAAAGACCTCCGAAGTTAGCCGTAAACCGGGCTCCTCGCCGATATGATCGAAATAGGACTCCATGCGACCGACGATCTCTGATGTAAAGTCCGCATAATCCTCACCAAAAGTCGTCCGGACGGAAGAAAGTGGGCTGATTTCACACGTCGCCGACGATAACCCAAATAGAATCATGTCTCCTCCGAGCGAGGTAATCCCGTGATGAAGTCCATGTTGATTACCTCCCACTTCCGTGTCGGGATCTCTATCGCCGCAACAAACCACCGTGCCTCGTGCTCTACCTTCACTGCGACAACACGCACCGAGCTACGAACTCGCAACGCCCTCTTCAAGCCATCCCACCAATACACAGATCTAAGGCGTCGTGGTACATCTTGGTCGACCGGATGGAGTAACGCGCATGCTATGTGCTTCCCAAGAACTCTGCCAAGTCCTCAAACATCCGAACACACAACTGCCCTCAAACCTTAGCACCCCATCGTTCTACTCAAAAGGACCTTGCCTCACGAAGAGTCGTATCACGATATCGAATCAAAGCCGATCCTCGAATTGCCTCTTCACCTCCTCGACGATGGAAGACTCGCAACCTCACGAACTCTAACCCCACCGCTATCGTAATCAATCAAACGGACACCAAGGCTCGCTAACCGATGCAAATCACGAACCATGTCCTCCTCTCTAGCCGCACATCCGATAGGCTCCCATCGACCTACGACTAAGAGCATCTGCCATAACATCGCCTTCCCGTGGTACAGATATCAACATCGTAATCCTTAAGCAACTCTAACCACCGCCTCTCGCCGTAAGTTCAGCTCCTCCGTCAAGATATACCGAGGCTCTTGTGGTCCGTATAAATATCCACGTGAACCCCATACAAATAAGGCCTCCGGATCTTCAAAGCGTGAATCACACCGCCAACTCTAAATCACGGGTGGGGTAGTTCCTCTCGTGTTTCTTCAATTTGTCGGGATGCATATGCTATAACTCGCCATGCTGCATCAACACACATCCCAACCCGATGCCCGACGCATCACAATACACGACATAACCATCCGACCTCCGGAAGAGTAAGAACGAAGCGATGCCGCATTCTTTTCAAAGAATCGAAACCTCGCCACAAGCATCACCATCAAACTGGCCGCCTCGAGTCACCCTAGTCAATGGTGCGAAGATAGAAGCAAACTTCTCCACGAACCGATAATAACTCGCAAGGCCCGTAAAATCGCGAACCTCGCCGAGTAGTAGGTCTAGGCCAAGTCCTCGATTGCTTCGATCTTGCCGTATCCACTCGAATGCCATCACCCGAGCAATATGCCCAAGAACGCCATCAAGTTAACCAAAACTCACATTTGGAAAACTTGGCGTACAATCACTGGTCTCGAGAATCGCAAGACAGCCTCAAATGCCCGCACGCTTCCCGCTCGAGCGAATAAACCAAGATATCATCAATGAACACTATCACAAACGTGTCCAAAATGGTTTGAACACTCGGTTCATCAAATCCATGAATACCGCCGAGCATTGGTCAACCCAAAAGACATGACCACGAACTCATAATGCCGTCATCGTCCGAATGCGATCCCGACATCCACCTCTCTCGACTTCACTGATGAGAGCCCGACCGTAGATCAATCTTGGAGAAACACCTCGCGCCCGCAACCGTCGAACAAATCATCAATCCCGGGAAGGGGTATACGTTTAATGGTCACCTTGTTCACCGTCGTAGTCAACACACGCGCAGTGGCCCCGCCCTTCTTCTTCACGAACAATACCGCGCCCTGGGAGAAACACTAGGTCCGGAGAAACCCTTCTCCAAAGAAATCCCTAAGCCGGTCCTTCAACTCTCTCAACTCGCAGTGCCATTCGTATGGCGGAATGGAAATAGGCCGAGTGTCCGCAATACATCTATACAAAACTCGATCTCCTCTCGTGAGGGATACCCGAGGTCATCCGAAACACGCCCGGGAACTCGACCATCGAATCGATCAAAATCTGGTACCGCAGCCTTCGTTATCAAACACCCAACGAGATGGTAGATATACCCTTCTCGCACCATCTTCCTAGCCTCAGGTAGGAAATAAACCTACCTCTCGGCGATACCGTGCTCCTCCCACTCGACAACCGGCTCCTCAGAAACGGAACCGTATTACTTCTCTCTGCGGTCTACATTGGCGTAGCAATAAGCTAGCCAATCCGTCCCCATAATCACGCCGGTCAATCATCTCCATTTCTATCAAGTCGGCCAGGTCCGACGATCAGAATAGTCACAGACAAGATCTATATACCCGCCGAGCTACCACCGAATCACCCATCGCGTAGCTACCTCGAAAGTGGTCTATGGACACGTGCTCTATCCCTATCCTACTAGCAACAAGGGAGATATATAGGACAGAGTAGAACCCGGATCTATCAAAGCATACACATCAAACCTGAATTGATAAGGTACCGTGGCGACATCGGTGAGGCCTCCGATCCTCGCTTACCGACAAAGCATAAATGCGGTTCGAGGACCGCTAGAATCGACCCGAGCCACGACCTGCGCCGCGACCGCTGGTCCACGAGTACCTTGCCTCCGGCGAGTAATCGTCGAGGATGGAAGCGGCAGCACTCGTAGACCAGCCCTACCACGGTCTGCCGCCGCCGGACAAACTCGCGAAATGACCGCGGCCACACGTAGCAAGCTCCGGTCTGACTCGAATGGTATCTACCACAACGCACACCGGCGCATTCAACGGTTAGCACCTCGCTACCCGAAATCAGAAGTCTGGGGCCCCGGCCGCCTCACCGCTCTGGGCTGTACAGAAGATGTAGGAGCGCTCGCGCCGTGGTGCAACCGACTTCTTCTCGCCGCCCGCCCGAGAACCACCAAAAGAAATCCGTCTTGGCCTTCTTCTCGCCGGGCCGATATCGCTCTACCCGTGGTCTCTACGCCTCGCATCCTAGTGCATGAGCTCGCATCCGGTAATGTCCATGCACGGGAAGGACACACCCGCACAAGACTCGCCATGTAATCATCGAGCCCGATGACATAGCGATGCACCCGGCCCTCCATATCTGCTACCGGTCAGAGGACATATCGAGCCAAAGAATCAAACTCGACATCAGACTCCTCACCGCAAGGCCCTCCCTGTCTCAAGAATAAGAATCTATCACTCGTGCCCTCCTCATCTGCGGAGGCAAGAAGTGTGTGAGAAAAGCCTCAAAACTCATCCCATACTGCTGAGGTGCATGCTCTCCCGAAAGCTCCTATGAATCAAACCAATCGATCGCGGTATCACGCGGCCGATGCGAACCAAATGTCACGCTCGTCTCAAGCCACGATCACCCGCATAATCTCTGCGGTGACGGATGAACTCCTCGCGGATCATCCTCCGCCGACCCATAAAACTCAGCGGGCTACAACTAAGGAAATCCTGTAGTCTCAAACTATTCGCCTCGGTGCACTACGGTGCGACCGAGCCGAGCCGGAATCGCCAGATCCAGCCTTCTCTCAGATCGGGCCACAACTTTAGCCAAAAGTCGGGCCATCTCCTCAGAGCTCCTAACCTCCGCCTGTGCCGCGGGAGGAGGTGTGGTATCGTGGTCTCGCTGGGCCGGCGTCATAACTCGCCGCCTCGGTATAGACGGGCACGAGCCTCGTGACTCTGGGTGTCTGCTCGCAGCCTCCTGCCGCCTTGCCCTTCTCAGGGCCGGGTTGCCTTACGTGGAGGCATAATCAGCATAGAAAGGAATACGTTAGAGGTCCAACCTATAACACGCCTCTAAAGCACGATCTCGTAATGAGAAGAATGGAAACCAATCCTAAATATCCTATAGCCTCACGATTATTGGTGTGGTGCACAACACACCGATAATCAAGACTCTACTAGATACGGTGCAGTAGACACTTTCCGAGGATTAATCGCTTCGATACCACTTTGATCACGACCGTTCGGCCCGTGGATCGTGCCTCAAGGGCACCCAAGTAGTCATACATCAGAGTAACCCGCGGAATATAAAACAAGACAGGAAACAGTTTATAAAATAAGACACAGTTTATCTGATGAAAAGCTTGCCTTTCGGCATAATATAAATAACTCAAGTTTTGCGCTATATCCCAACTGCATAATAGTACTCTGATGCACTTCTGAAGTAAACAACTATGGCGGACAGGGCCGCCATACCCGATCAGATAAAACTATCTACAATACAGGAGATCATACCCAAAGTAGAGCCTCCGAGAAGATGGAGCTCCTGACACCAACGCAAAGATCCTAAGGATGTTGATCTAGCACTGCTGCTCTTACCGCGGCATGAACGCAGCCTCAGGAGAGGTCAAGACAACAGTACCAAGTATGTGAAACTATAAAATACTTAATGAAATCAAAGTATTTAAAACCTTTTCACAAATACAATAAGTTCAATTGCACATAGTGCCACATCACAAACAACAACAGTAATAGGAAAACTGTAACAGGTCTATTCTAGGCCGCGAATGATCGAAGCAAGGCCAATCGCCCAAAATATCATTCTGCTTGACTAGTCCCGACTTCCGCAACCCGCATAGTCCCACATGCACCCGCATGAGATATTTCTCGCACGGGGCAGCCAACCCGGCATCCGCCTAGGCTCCCGCACTCGCATAGCCTCAAAGACCGCGTAGTCTCGATAGACCGCACAGTGAGTCCCGCGTCAAAGCTAAACGCCGGAATGATCAATCACGAGCATACCGCCGCTCGCATAGTCTCACAGACCGCATAGCCGTATAGACCGCATCAAGTGGCAAGCCTGGTATAACATCGAGGGTAGGTGATACAATAACGATACAATGGACTTACCGGTTAGCAACGTAAGTACGCAAAGAACGACTTTACACAAGATTACAAGACACTAACACAGTAGCATCATAACATGTCTACTTATCAAACAATCTTACTACACTTAAGAAATCAATACAAGGCTTTTATAAACAAACAAGTAAACGCCTTGTTATCTTTCTTAAGTCATATACCTAACTTCCCATAAAGCTAGTATAACTCTTAAGCTTTTGTTTTAAAAACCAAATATTTATCTTCTGTTAAAAATGATTCAGTATTCTTTTGAAATGTTTTCAGTTCTTTATTATTCAGGCTTAAGCCGTGAGGCATTGCCGTAAGTATTATTCAGGCTTAAGTCAAAGACATTGCCATAGTTATTATTCAGTTCACACATGTACGTCTACCGTACTATATATTGTAAAATATCATGCTTAGGAAGAATCACATACCTTCTCAGCGAAAACCACCTGCCAAGTTGAATATGTCGCGCGCAGAGAGTCAGCCTATAATAGTCACAGACATCTATCAAAGTCTAGACTACTCTGAAGGTCATTCTAAACAGAGGGTTCATAATCCTACGGAAAGTCAAGACAACCCTACCCGTGAGCTATATGAGTCTCATCAGGAAAACAGTCCTATGTGAGTACTGTTCAATTATTCTTCTTTAAACCCTTCTACTGTGATAATACCAATTCTATTCTTTAATACTCTTCTAAGTATTTATACTTATTCTTATACTTCTACAAAGATATACTCTCTAATTATAAAAGAAGGGTAAGTTTATTTACCTGGTAAGCCCAAAAATATCCTAGATAAAAGTCGCGCTGAGCAAGGTTTAGCTCCTAAGTTAGACATCCGATAGCTCCAAGGAAACCTTAGAAGTTCTTCACAACTTCTACTAAGTACAAAGGGATTTGGGCTGTATTTTGGGCATTATAACAATACTAGAAGGTAACTTTTCTACCAAGGGAGGGTAGATTTCGGCTAGGCTAGGGGTGGGGTAGCCTGCCAAGCTTCTCAAGGAGGGGGTGTTGGACGAATTGCTTACAAAGGAGAGAGGAAGGATTTTTAGACTTGAAAGCTTTGTGGATGAAGAACTCTTCATCTCTAAGGGGGTATTTATAGGTCAAGAGGGCCAACCAATGGCCAAGATTAAGACAAGTGCAAGGCAAGTGTAGGGTGAGGATTAACTAAACACAAATATCCTACCAACTCGACTTTGTGCAAGGCACAAAACGTAAACTTCTTCCAATTCCCATGGATTTATCTGTCCACCGATTGGAGGTGCAGTGTCGCCTCCCGTTGGTCCAAAATGTTTCGTCTGAAAAATCCAAAAATACTAAATGACATAGCCGAATTTTCCTACGAAAGTCGTGGAAACGTTTAGTCGAAAACGATTCTTTAATCGAGTTGTGCACAATTTCGAACTGGCCTAATCTTTAAGGCTAAACTTGTATTATTCCTTACGTACATACTGCAAATACGGGTATAACAAATATAAGGTCATCATATCACGATACAAATCTCTAGAGGTTAAGGATATACAAGCTACCGCCCACTCTAATCATAGGCCTGCAGGCGCATAATCGTAGAAAGCGATGAACGCCATCGATCCTGTGAGATGCGCTACGCCGGATTCTCCTATAAGCTTCGTCACATGGCCTCGACGGCCGCAGTGAAACAAGCACCGCAAAGACGACATTCTCGGGATGATGTTTGCATCGTGCACACCGAGGGGACATGAATCCTGCCGCTAGCACTCACGTATACCGTGAACGAAGCCCCGAGCTCGACCAGCTCGAATACCCGAACGCCCTAAAGATCGCGGAGGACCACTGCATCCGGAGGTACATAACTAACTCACGGGCGTCCGCCGAAAGTTACCAAAGGACCTGCTGTCACCGACTCTTCTGCGATCTCTGGCCATTTCGCGACCTCTACGTGCCTCGCATCCTAGTGCATGAGCTTGCACGCGGCAATGTCCACTCCCTGGTGAAGAGCTACACCCGCAAGCCTCGCCAAGTAATCATCTAGCCGGTGACGTAGCGGTGTACTCATCCTCCATATCGCTACTATAGCGGGACATACCGAGCTAACGAGTCGAACTCCACATTGTACTCTCTAACCGCCCGCCTGCCCCGCTTAACGTCAAACATCCTGCCCGCGCCTCTCATCTCGTGGAGGCAAGAAGTGTGCAAGAAATGCCTTTGAGAACTGGCCCCATAAAGCCGAAGTGCATTCTCTCCGGGACAGCTCCCACGAATCAAACTGGGCCGATCATGTATCACGCGGCCGATGCGAACCTAGACCACCGACTCGGTATCCGATGCCTTGATCACTCATGACCCAGAATCGCCGGATGAACTCCTACGGATCATCCTCGGGCCTCGACCCATAAAACTCAAGTGTTACACTCGAAAATCCCGTAGTCTCAAACCATGCCGGGGTGAACTACGGTGCTTCTGGACTGAATCGCCAGATCCGGCCTTATCTCATATTCGCTACGACCACGCCGAATCGCCATCTCCTTGTACTCATCTCATCTGCTCCAGCCGGACTGGAGGCTTAGGTATCAGATCTCGCAGCCTACTCGCGCCTAAACTCTTTGGCCGGGCGGCGCTAAACCCGTGGCCGGCATCGCTCGTGTGCATCGCTGCGCGCTCGTACTTCAGATTCTACTAATCCTCGATCGCCTTGCCCATCTCGGGCTCGCCGTTTTACGCGAGGCATAATCGTAAAGGAAAGGAATACGTCGGAGGGTCCAACTTATCACACGACTCTAAGGCACGATCTCGAATGAAGAATGAAACCAATCTTAAATGTCCTATAGCCTCGACATAGATGTGGTGCTCAACACACCGATAATCAAGACTCTAGACACGGTCGTAGACACTTTCCGAGGACTAAGCGCTCGATACCACTTTTGTCACGACCCAACTCGTGGTCGTGCCTACCCGCACCCTGGTGATACAACATCGAGAAAATCAGGAAATAAAAACATGAACATGAATTAAGAGACATGATAAATAAACAAAGCAACCCAAAACATTGCCTTCCGATATATACATAAATACCCGACAGCTTATCCTTTTACGACTGCGCACAACAAGATTACTGCACTTAAGTGACAACAACTATGATGGGACAGCCGCCATACCACGAATGTACAAGAACCTGCACTGGGGTAACATACCAAAGATAAGCCTCAAGGAACGGAGCTTCCCAACACGCCAAATGTGATCCTATAAGCGGGGATCGGCGATCGATGTACTCTACCGCGGCATGAACGCAGCCCCGGGCGAGGTCGCAACAGTACCAAGTATGTGAAATCGAAATATCAGAATGAAATCATAATAGTCTATAAAAGCAGAGACATGTATGATAACCAAACTACGCTCATAACATAAAAGCAAACATGTCAAGTCGTGACTCACCTCAAAGTCATCCTCATGCCCGTGGAACTCCTTCCTCACCGCTACTTCAGGTACAAATCATGTGATACGTATAATGTGTCGGCCTATCTTATGGACCCAGTATAGAAACGTGTGGAATACATTCCGGATGAACCAGGTCGAGTGGAATACATTCCGGATGAACCGTAGTCGAGTGGAATACATTCGGATGAACCGAGTCGAGTGAAATACATTCCGGATGAACCAGAGTGAAATACATTCCCGGATGAGCCGTAGTCGAGTGAAATACATTCCGGATGAACCGTAGTCGAGTGAAATACAATCCGGATGAGCCAGTAGTCGAGTGAAATACATTCGGATGAACCCGGTAGTCGAGTAGAACACGACGCACAACAAGGCTATCACACGTAACATGGTCAAGTTTCATAACAACAAGCATAGGCAAGTTATACACAACTCAAGGTACTTTCATTTTATGTCAAAGTCCGGATTTTAACCCTAAAGTACTACGTACGTTAAATTCCTTTTAAAAGATTCATTCCTTTTCTAAAAGTCACCCGATACCCGTAGTATATAAAAATGTGTGACTTATATTTTTTTAAGTAAACCAAAACAACTTTCATACTTTCCTTTTTAAGACCAAATTAAGGCAATACCATGCCTTCTTTTTGGACCAAAATACTTCTCTTTTTAAAAGTCAAGTTACCACATTAAAACAAATGATAAAACCCTTCTTTTGTTTTCATAAAGTCGTTATAACCAACTTCCCATAAAACTGTTATAACACTTTATGTTTTAAACCATTTTAAGACACCACAATTCCTTCCTTTTCCTAAAAGTTCGGTTGCCTAATTTCAATTACGCAAGTCTCTTTTTAGAAAAGTTTCATAGTTCAATGTCTTAATCTTTTTTTAAAAACAATAGAGTAACATATGCCATAGGTGAGTAGGTTAATCTTGTTCATAATCAATCTTATTAAGCAGCCATGATCTAGAAAATGTAATATCATTTTGTCTCATCTTAGCTTCTATGCACATGGAGGTTTCTACTGGTTTTAATAATACTTAATTATTCAATACATTTTCCTTTATTAACGCTGCAGTGGTTTATCGATACACATTCTGATTTCCAAATCAAGAAACATTATTCCTTTTAAAACCAAGTACTCATTACTCACGAATGAGGTTTCACACAAAATCCATATTAATTCATTTAAGTTAAGTCTCTTATCTTATAAGATCAAGTGTCTTAACATCTAAAATTAGTAAACCATCTTCTTTACCTCTCTTAAGACGTTATACCTAACTCCCCATAAAGCTAGTATAACTCTTTTTAAAACCTTTAAAACCAAGTGTTACTCTTCTTTCAAAAATGGTTTCTTAACAATTTTGAAATACTTCAAAACTCTTATTATTCGGCTTAAGTCAAAAGACATTGCATAACCACGCTCAATTAGCACACGACGCTCACCGTACTATATATTATTCAGCTTAAGTCAAAAGACATTGCCGACTATATATATCTTCCTTTAAAATATCATGCTCAAGAGTATAGGAAGAATCACATACCGACGATTTATCGACTATAAGCAAAACGCTCCACGGCTATAACCCGCTAGCTGGTCCACCTTCTAAGTAGCACATGCTACTTGCAAAACATTCAACCAATAAAGGTTATCGATCTATTGTAATACAAATTCTATGTAAGTACGCTAACTTCTACTTATATTCTTCCTCGTGATTTCATTCAAGTCTTTCTAATATCCTTCTATTACGTTCAATTCTCTTCTATGAATCTTATATTCATTACTATACTACTACAGTATGTAATTTCCAATTACACTAGAAGGACAGTAGTATTTACCTCGATGAGCCCAAAATTATCCAAGTAAAAAGTCGCTCCTGAGCAACGTTTAGCTCCTACTCCGAGTGCTCCAATCCGCTCCAAACAACCCTTAGAAGTTCTACGCAACTTCTACTAAACACTTTGTTACACCCCGTATTTACAGGACATGTTTTAAGAACGTTAATAAGAACTCACCAGTGTTAAGATTTGAGGCTTGTAAAAATTTATCGGAATTTTGATATTGTGAAACGAATTATTGTACGAATGGGAGGCATGTGTCACCCCCCCTTAGAGTGCCTTGGACGAAAATGGCATGGCCAATATGGTCATTTACCATAAGTCTTCTAAGGCTAAGTCTTGCAACTTGTAGCATGAGTTTATTGACTAAAGTCAAAGGTCATAAGTCTTGATATTTTGGAAGACCACATCTAAGCCTCACATTTGTAATTATCTTGACCATCCTTTACTCTATATAATACTAGTAGTGCTAGAGAGCCAACACTTAGAAAATTTCACACAAAATTGGAAGAAACATAGGCAAAGCTCTGTTCTTCATTGAAAGAAAGGAGAAATTTTCGTTTCTTGTCCATTTGATTCCACACTTTAAACCAAGGGTCTTAGGTGTATTGTAAACACATCTCAATAGAAAAATCTTGGAAAAAGATTGTTTACGGGTTAGTCGCAAACGAAAACCTAAGGGTCTTTCTAGGTTTTGCTTGGAGTTTTGAAGGATAATTGTTGGTATTGTTCTAAGGGTCTCAACAAGCGGATTGAGGTGTCTTGGAGAGGCTCTAAACTACTAAGAGCGACTTGGATCGAGTTGGATTAAGAATCGTTAAGGTAAAATCTTGTCTTTTAAGGTGTTACAAGATTACATATTTATATTGTTGTTGTTAGCTCTACTTGTTGCTAGCATGATGTTGATAGGTTGAAGTTATTAGTATCATGGATTTCTTGTAGTTAAATCCAAATGTTATACAAGCCGCTTGAAATTGGATTACTAATTGGTCGCTTTTAGAAATCGTCGTGTTACTTACTTAAAGATTATGGTTATGATACTCAAATGCGACTTGATATCATGTTATGCTACTAAATTGGATTGAAATGAAATTGGATAAGAATTGGATTTGTTGAATCAAGGTGGCGAATTTGGAATGTAGTTTGTATTGTTTAGTTATTCAATTGTATTGGACTACTTTCTATATAATTGTGAGCCAATTGGGCAATGTGTAGTTATTCATTTGTATGGACTACTTTCCATAAAATTGTGAGCCAATTGGCTGTGTAGTTATTTAATTGTATTGGACTACCTTCTATATAATTGTGAGCCAATTGGCTGTTTGGTTATTGTATTTCGCCTTGAAAAGGTGGCAAAGTGAGTAAAAACAAAGGAGGTGTCCGATTTTCCGTAGAAAATGGAGACTTAATACTTATAATATTCTACGTTTGAAGTAAGGCTTTAATAGACGTATTGTGAATATTATAGGTTGACATAGTACATGGACTGACTTGGCAAAGTGGTTTGACGACAAGGTATGTAGAACTTTTTCCTATCTTTTGAGCATGACTAGTTAGCGTGACGATGCAATGGACGCAAGCCTTTGACATTCTTTACTAGCCTTATAAAATGCCAAGTCGGGTGAGTTAGGAAGTTAACTCACTTCTTTGAAATATTAAGGATGTCTTAAGTCTTAGTAAAGTTAAGGGACTTGAAGAGATTTAAAGTATGTGATACTTGTGTCGTTTTAATTGTATAAGTCCCTTGGATAGGAGAAGAATGTACTTGACTAAGGTATAAAGTGAATATAACGACTTTATGGGGAGTTAGTTATATTGACTTTATGCAAAGGTAAATGGTCGTTAACAAAAGGCAAATTGATTTTAAGGTATCAATTGCCCAAGGTTTAATAAGAAAGAGTCATTTGATTTAGAAACCTACTTTAATTCTAAAGGTATTGTGACTTGCCTTGAAATGTACTTTGGACTTGATACTATGGTTAATAGTGTCTTGGAAGCTTTCTACTAAAAAGAGTCATTTGTTTTTAAAAGAATAGAAGTATGTAGTACTTTGGGTTAAATTCCCGGATTCTTATAAAAGACATGAAAGTGCCTTAAGTAAACTAAAATGAGAATGTAGATGAATAAGACTAATAAGAAGTTAGGGGGATTGCTAACTTGCTTAATTATTGTATGACGGCCGGTTTTGAGATAGGGTAAGAGTATCGGTGAACGAGGCAAACCCCAAGACGCTATACCACCTTCTTCAGATAAGAGTATAAATGTGAAGCCCCAAGACGTTATACCACTGCGTATCGTAATACCAGTATTTCCAGTATGTACGTGAGAATACGCATAAAGTTTGGCCTTAGTTAGCCTCGACGTTTTCTTTTGTACACAACTCACTAAAAGAATCGTTTTCCGACGAAACGTTTCCACACTTTCGTAGAGTAAATTCCGCTATGCCATTTCTTATTTTTGGATTTTTCCAGAGACGAAACATTTTGGACCAACGGGAGGTGACATGTCACCTCACATTGAAGCAAGTGGGGTGGCTTTGGACGATTGGCCCAAGAGGGGTGCCTTGCCGATTGGTTCCTTGCTTAGGCCTTGTTTTGTGCCATGTTTTGTGGAGTGTTTTGGAGTGTTTTGTGGAGTAGGTTAGGTGCACTTGGCTTGATCTTGGCCTTACACTTGCCTTGCACTTGTCTTCATCTTGGCCATTGGTTGGCCAAGGCTTGAGCTATAAATACCTCTGAGATGAAGAGTTCTTCATCCACAAAAGCTTTCCAAGTCTAAAATCCTTCCTCTCCCTTTGTAGCAATTCGTCCAACACCCTCCCTCGAGAAGCTTGGCCGAGGCTACCCCACCTAGCCTAGCCGAAACCTACCCCTCCCTTGGTAGAAAAGTTGCCTTCTTGTTTTGTTATAATGCCCAAAATACCCTAGCCCAAATACCTTAGTACTTAGTAGAAGTTGAAGAACTTCTAAGATTTCTCGAGCATACAACTTAGGAGCAAAACCTTGCTCAGCGACTTTTCTAGGATATTATCAGCTTACCGAGGTAACTAATCCTAACCTCTTTGAATTAGAGAATACTTAATGTTGTAGAATAAGAATAAGTATAAATACGTAGAAGAATAATCAAATCAGACTTACATAGACTGCTTTCAATGAACTTATATAGCTCACTGTAGGGAAGTCTGCCGACTTACCGAATTATGAACCTCTGTTTAGAATGACCTTGAGTAGTCTTTGATAGATCTGTGACTATTATAGGTGACTCATGCGCGACATATTCAACTTGGCGGTGGTTTCACGAGAAGGTATGTGATTCTTCCTAAAGCATGATATTTTACAATATATAGTACGGTAGACGTACATGTGTTAACTGAATAATACTTACGGCAATGCCTCACGGCTTAAGCCTGAATAACAAAGAACTGAAAACATTTCAAAAGAATACTGAATCATTTTTAACAGAAGATAAATATTTGGTTTTTAAAACAAAAGCTTAAGAGTTATACTAGCTTTATGGGAAGTTAGGTATAACAACTTAAGAAGATAAAAAGGAACTGTTTACTTGTTTGTTTATAAAAGCCTTGTATTGATTTCTATGTAGTAAGATTTGTGTGATAAGTAGACATATTATGATGCTACAGGTTAGTGTCTTGAATTGCTGTGTAAAAGGGTCATTCTCACGTGCTTACGCTGCTAACCTGTAAGTCCGTTATCTTATTGTATCACCTACCCTCGATCATTATACCGAGGGCTTGCCCGATGCGGTCTATACGCCTGCGCGGTCTGTGAGACTATGCGGAGCGCGGTATGCTCCGTGATTGATCATTCCGGTGTTTAGCCCGACGCGGGATTCTATGCGTCCGTTGAGACTATGCGGTCTTTTGAGGCTACGGCCGCGGAGCCTAGCGGATCTTAGCCTGGGCTGCCCCGATGCGGGAATACCTCACGCGAATCGTGCGTGACCTGCGGCCGCGGAAGTCCGTGACTAGGCACGCATGATACTATGGGCGATTGGCCTTGCTTGATCATTCGCCTAGAATAGACTGTTACGCTTTTCTATTATCATTGTTGTTTGTGATGTGACACTATGCAATTGAACCGATTGTATTTGTGAAAAGGTTTTAAATACTTTGATTTTATTTCGCTTTATAGTTTCACATACTTGGTACTGTTATCGACTCTCTTCGGTTGCGTTCATGCCGCAGTAAGGGCAAGTGCTAGATCCACATTCCTAGGATCTCTACGGTGTCGGGAGCTCCATCCTTTCCTGAGGCTCTACTTTTGGGTATGATCTCTCACAGTAGATAGTTTTGTGCAAATAGTGGGCGGGCCCTGTCCGCCATAGTTGTATATTTCAGAGGTCAGTAGTCTGTTGTACAAGATTTGATGTAAATCGCTAAACCATGTTTTTATATATATGCCGAAAGGCGATGTTTTTCACTTAAACGTTCTATTTTATAAATCGTTTCATGTCTTGCTTTATATTTCCGCCGATTACTGATGTATGACTACTTGGGTGCCCCTGAGCACCACGCCCCGAACAGTCGTGACAAAAGTGGTATCGAGCGATTAATCCTGGAAAGTGTCTACTGCATCGTATCTAGAGTTCTGATTATCGTGTGTTGTGCACCACACCAATAATCGAGAGGCTATAGGATATTTAGGATTGGTTTCATTCTTCTCATTCCGAGATCGTGCTTTAGAGTTGTGTTATAGGTTGGACCTCTAACGTATTCCTTTCCTCGTAATGATTATGCCTCCACGAAGGCAACCCGCCCGTGGCAAAGTGCAGCCGAGGAGTCGCAGCGTGACACCCAGAGTCACGAGGGCTCGTGCCCGCCTATACCGGTAGACGGCGAGTTCTATGGCGCCGCCACCAAAGAGACCACAGACTCCCACCTCCCGCCCCACACCAAGGAGGAGTTAGTACAAGGAGATGGCCCGCCTTTGGCTAAAGTCAGGCCCGTCACGGCGAGAGACTGACGCGGTTCAGCCTGGCTCAGCCTCGGCCGCACCGTAATGCACTCAGGCGTATAGTTTGAGACTACGGATTTCTTAGTTGTAGCCTCCGTAGTTTTACGTCGAGGCTAAGATGATCCGCAGGAGTTCATCCGTCACCGCAGAGGATTACGCGGTGATCGTGGCTTCGTAGACCGAGTCCGTGATATTCGGTTCGCGTCGGCCGCGTGATACCGCAGCCGATCGTTTGATTCACGAGCTTTCCGGGAGAGCATGCACCGCCGGTATGGGATGAGTTTTGAGGCTTTTCACACACTTCTTGCCTCCGCACGGCGAGGGCACGAGCCGATAGATTCTTGTTCTTGACAGGAGGACGATGAGGAGTACAATGTCGAGTTTGATTCTTTGGCTCGATATGTCCCGCGACCGTAGCGTAGATGGAGGACAGTGCATCGCTATGTCATCGGGCTAGATGATTACATGGCCGAGTCTTGCGCGTGTCCCTTCACCGCACATGGACATAACCCGTATGCAGCTCATGACCGGGATGTGAGGAGCGTAGACCGCCGGTAGAGCGATATCGTGAGCAGAAGGCCAAGACGGCCGGTTCTTTTGGTGGTCCTCGGTGCGGCATCGCAGAAGTCCAGTTGCACTACACCAGCCGCAGAGCGCCCTACCTCATTTTCAAGATACAGAGCGCAAAGTGTCGTGGCCCCAGACTTGATTTCAGTGCGGGGTGCTAACTGCTCGAGGTTCGCTGTGCCCGTTATGGCAGATACCATTCGAGTCAGACCGAGCCCGCTATACTTGTGGCCAGCAGGTCATTTCGCGAGTTTGTCCGACCGAGCGGCCTGGTAGTAGGCCTGATCACCGTGGTCTGCCGCTTCTTCATCCTCGACAGCTACTCGCCCGAGGCAAGGTACACATGGATCAGCGGTCGCGGCAGGTCGCGCGCAGTCCTGGGCCTAGCGGTCCTCGAACCGCATATATGCTTTGTCCGGTACCGACAGATCGGGAGGCCTCACCGATGTCGCCACGGTACCTTATCGCTCGGGTTTGATGTGTATGCTTTGATAGATCCGGTTCTACTCATCCTATATATCTCCCTGTTGCTAGTAGGATAGGGATAGAGCACGAGTCCATAGACCCTTTCGAGGTAGCTACGCCTGGTGATTCGTGGTAGCTCGGCGGGTATATAGAGCTTGTCCTGTGACTATTTACGCCGTGGACCCTAGCCGACTTGATAGAGTTGGAGATGATTGACTTGACGTGATTATGGGGATGGATTGGCTAGCTTCTTGCTACGCCAATGTAGACTGCAGAGAGAGTAGTACGGTTCCAGTTTCGGCGAGCCGGTTGTTGAGTGGGAGGAGCACGGACGCCGGCGGTAGGTTTATTTCCTACCTCAAGGCTAGGAAGATGGTACAGGGGTATATCTATCATCTCGTTCGGGTGTTTGATATCAAGCTGCGTACCAGATTTTCGCCGATTCCAGAGTCGAGTTCCCGCACGTGTTTCCGATGACCTCCGTATCCTCCGAGAGGAGATCGAGTTTTGTATAGATGTGTTGCGGATACTCGCCTATTTCCATTCCGCCATACGTAATGGCACCGCCGAGTTGAGAGTCAAGGATCAGCTTAGGATTTGCTAGAGAAGGGCTTCATTAGGCCCGGTGTTTCTCCCTCGGGAGCGCCTATTGTTCGTGAAGAAGAAGGGCGGGACGCCGCGCATGTGTTGATTACGGAACAAGGTGACCATTAAGAACGAATACCCTTCCTGTGATTGATGATTTGTTCGACCATTGCGAGTGCGAGATGTTTCTCGAAGATTGATCTGCGATCGCTATCATCAAAGTAGTCGAGAGGTGGATGTCCCTAGATCGCATTCCGACCCAGACGGCATTATGAGTTCGTGGTCATGTCTTTTGGGTTGACCAATGCTCCGCGGTATTCATGGATTTGATGAACCGAGTGTTCAAAACATTTTGGACACGCTTGTGATAGTGTTCATTGATGATATCTTGGTTTATTCTCGCCAGAGCGGAGCACGCGAGTATTTGAGGATCTGGCCGATAGCTTCTCGAGATCGCGATTGACGCCAAGTTTTCCAAATGTGAGTTTTGTTGACTTGATGGCGTTTCTTGGGCATATTGTCGGGATGATGGCATTCGAGTTGATACGCCAAGATCGGCGCGGCGAGGACTTGGCCTGCACTCTACTACTCCGGCTGAGGTTCGCGATTTACGGGCCTTGCAGATATTATCGGTTCAGAGAAGTTTGCTTCTATCTCGCACCATTGACTAGCCGACTGTGAGCGCCAAGTTCCGATGGTGATGCTTGTGGCGGTGGTTTCCGCTCTTGAAGGAGAGATTGACGATCGCCCCCGTTCTTACTCTTCCAGAGGGTCCAGTCGGTTATGTCGTGTATTGTGATGCGTCAGGCATCGGGTTGGGATGTGTGTTGATGCAGCATGGCAGGGTTATAGCATATGCATCCCGACACCAAGAAACACGAGAGGAACTACCCCACCCATGATTTGGAGTTACCGTAATTCACGCTTTGAAGATGCTGAGGCACTATTTGTATGGGGTTCACGTGGATATTTATACGCACCACAAGAGCCTCCAAGATATCTTCACCGCAGGAGCCGAACTTACGGCGAGACGGTGGTTAGAGTTGCTTAAGGATTACGATGTTGATATTCGTACCACCCAAGGCCAATGTGTGGCGGATGCTCCTTAGTCGTAGGTCGATGGGAGCCTATCGATGTGCAGCTAGAGGAGGGACATGGTTCGTGATTTGCATCGATTAGCGAGCCTTGGTGTCCGCTTGATTGATTACGATAGCGGTGGGGTTAGAGTTCGTGAGGTTGCCGAGTCTTCCATCGCCGGCGAGGTGAAGAGGCAACATTCGAGGATCCATTTGATTCGATATCGTGATACGCCTCTTCGCGTGAGGGCGGTCCTTTTGAGGTAGCACCACGGGTGCTAAGGTTTGAGGCGCATCGTGTTCGGATGTTTGAGACTTGCATGAGTTCTTGGGAAGCACACAGCGCGCGTTACTCATCCATCCGGTCGACCAAGATGTACCACGACCTTAGATCCGTATTGGTGGGATGGCTGAAGAGAGACGTTGCGAGTTCGTAGCTCGTGCCCGTGTTGTCGCAGTGAAGGTAGAGCACCAAAGGCCCGTGGTTTGTTACGCACGATTGAGATCCCGACCGAAGTGGGAGGTAATCAACATGGACTTCATCACAGATTACCTCGCACTCGCAGGAGACATGATTCTATATGGGTTATCGCCGACAGTCGATTTAAATCAGCCCACTTTCTTCCCGTCCGACGACTTTTTGGTGAGGATTATGCCGACTTTACATCCGAGAGATCGTCGATCGCATGGAGTCCCTACTGATCATATCGCATGAGGAGCCCGCCACGCTAACTTCGAGGTCCTTCCGCAGGGGTTTAGGGATGCAGTGAGCTCGAAATCGCATTTCATCCACGCAGACGGACAGCAGAGCGCACTATCCGCACTCTCGAGGATATGTCGCGAGCCCGTTATTGACTTCAGTGGTAGTTGGGAGGATCATTTGCCTCTAGTTGAGTTTGCGTATAATAATATCTACCACTCCGAGATTCGATGGCGCCTTATGAGGCCTTGTATGGAGGAAGTGCGATCGCCTATAGGTTGGTTCGATGTGGGCGAGTGCGGCTAGTGGGACCAGATTTGGTGCAAAGAGCGATGGATAAGGTGAAGCTTATCCGAGAGCTATCGATTGAGTCGGCAAGTCGTATGCATATCATCGTCGCGCATCTTGAGTTCGAGGTTCATGATTGGGTTTTCCTAAAGGTGTCACCCACGGCGGTGATGAGATTTGGGAAGAAGGGGAAACTCACCAGGTACATCGGGCCGCTTCAGATTGTCCGCAGTGGTAGGCAAGGTTGCCTATGAGTTGAATCTGCCGTCCGATCCGGAGGCAGCGGTGCATCGGGTTTTTCACGATCTACGCCGGCGAGATGTATCGATCCATCTAGTGGTACACCCGATTGACGATGTCCAGTGACCGGCGGGTTATCGTGAGGAGATTCCCATAGCGATAGTCGATCGCCGAGTTAGGCGTCTGGACGAAGGACGGGCTTCCACAAAGTCTTGTGGCGGAACGAGCTCAGAGGAGATGACGTGGGAAGCCGGCGAGGACACGAGGCGAAGTATCCTCACCTTTCCCCACACCTCCGTAATTCACTTTCCTACTTGTAAATTTTCGCTATCGTTTATGCCTAAGTGTTGTTTTGTGGCCGCGTGTGGACGGCAAACCGCTTAAGTTATGAAGAATCTTATCGTTAATCGTCTTGAGAAGGAACATTCGGACGAATGTTTCTAAGGAGGAGAATGTAATACCCTCGTATTTCCGCAGTATGTGCGTAGCGGAATACGTCTAAAAAGTTTGGCCTTAGTTAGCCTTCGACGTTTCTTTTGTACACAACTCACTAAAAGAATCGTTTCCGGCTAAACGTTTCCACAAACTTTCGTGAGTAAATTCCGGCTATGCCATTTCTTATTTTTGGCGGATTTTTCCGAGAGACGAAACATTTTGGACCAACGGGAGGGTGGCGTGTGTCACCCTCACATTGAAGCAAGTGGGGTGGCTTTGGGCGATCAAGGCCCAAGAGGGTGTTGGCCTTGGCCGATTGGTTCCTTGCTTAGGCCTTGTTTTGTGCCATGTTTTGTGGAGTGTTTTGTGGAGTGTTTTGTGGAGTAGGGTTAGGGTGCACTTGGCTTGATCTTGGCCTTACACTTGCCTTGCACTTGTCTTCATCTTGGCCATTGGTTGGCCAAGGCTTGAGCTATAAATACCCTCTTGAGATGAAGAGTTCTTCATCCACAAAAGCTTTCCAAGTCTAAAAATCCTTCCCTCTCCCTTCAGCAATTCGTCCAACACCCCCTCCTCGGAAGCTTGGCCGAGGCTACCCCACCCCCTAGCATAGCCTAAAACTACCCCCCCTCCCTTTGTAGAAATGTTTACTTATTGTTTTGTTATAATGCCCAATATACCCTAGCCCAAATACCTTAGTAGTTAGTTGAAGTTGTGAAGAACTTCTAAGGTTTCTCGAGCATACAACTTGAGAGCAAAACCTTGCTCAGCGCGACTTTTCTAGGATATTATTGGGCTTACCGAGGTAACTAATCCTAACCTCTTTTGAATTAGAGAATACTTACTGTAGAATAAGAATAAGTATAAATACTTAGAAGAATAATCAAACAGACTTACATAGGACTTTTCACAATGAGACTTATATAGCTCACTGTAGGAAGTCTTGCCCGACTTACCGTAGAATTATGAACCCTCTGTTTAGAATGACCTTGAGTAGTCTTTGATAGATATCTGTGACTATTATAGGTCGACTCACGCGCGACATATTCAACTTAGCGTGGTTTTCACTGAGAAGGTATGTGATTCTTCCTAAAGCATGATATTTTACAATATAGTACAGACGCATACGTGTTAATCGAATAATACTTACGGCAATGCCTCACGCTTAAGCCTGAATAACAAAGAACGAAAACATTTCAAAAGAATCTTGAATCATTTTTAACAGAAGATAAATATTTGGTTTTAAAACAAAAGCTTAAGAGTTATACTAGCTTTATGGGAAGTTAGGTATAACAACTTAAGAAGATAAAAAGGAATCGTTACTTGTTTGTTTATAAAAGCCTTGTATTGACTTCTTAAGTAGTAAGATTTGTGTGATAAGTAGACATATTATGATGCTACCCGGTTAGTGTCTTGAATTCTTTGTGTAAAGGGTCATTCTTGATGTGCTTACGTTGCTAACCAGAAGTCCGTTGTAATCGTTATTGTATCACCTACCCTCGATCGTTATACCGGTGGCTTGCCCCTTGATGCGGTCTATACGGCCTATGCGGTCTGTGAGACTATGCGAGCAGCGGTATGCTCCGAGATTGATCATTCGGTGTTTAGCCCGACGCGGGATTCCCTATGCGGTCCGCTGAGACTACGCGGTCTTTTCGAGGCTATGCGGCCGCGGGAGCCTAGGCGGATGCCGGTTGGCTGCCTCGATGCGGGAATACCTCATGCGGTCATGTGTGACCTATGCGCGGTGCGAAGTCGAGACTAGGCACGCAGAATGATACTATGGGCGATCGCCTTGCTTCGATCATTCGCGCCTAGAATAGACTACGCTTTTCCTATTATCGTTGTTTGTGATGTGACACTATGTGCAATTGAATCGATTGTATTTGTGAAAAGGTTTTAAATACTTTGATTTTATTTCGATTCTTTATAGTTTCACATACTTGGTACTGTTATCGACTCTTCTGGGCCGAAGCGCTCATGCCGTAGGCGGCAAGCAGTGCTAGATCCACATTCCTAGGATCTCTACGTTGGTGTCGAGCTCCATCCTTTCCGAGGCTCTACTTTTGGGTATGATCTCCCGTTGTAGATAGTTTTGTCTGACGATAGTATGGCGGGCCCTGTCCCGCCATAGTTGTATATTTCAGAGGTCAGAGTCTGTTATGCAAGACGATGTAATCGCTAAACCATGTTTTTATAGAGATGCCGAAAGGCGATTTTCTCTCACTAAAACTATGTTCTATTTTATAAACTGCTTCATGTCTTGCTTTATATTTCCGCTGATTACTCTGATGTATGACTACTTGGGTGCCCTGAAGGCACTCACCACGGCCCCGAACGGTCGTGATGCGCATTATCTTCTACGTGATAAGAGTATAAATGAGGGCAAACCCCAAGACGTTATACCACCGCCTCCAGGTAAGAGTATAAATGAGGGGGACACCCCAAGACGTTATACCACCTGCTTTTATGGGTTCGCTACCCATGGTATGATCGAGATCATATTGTGATGTTATACGTATTCTCTTGATGTACTCTCATTGTTAGTAAGACACCGCAATCGTAATTTTGTTATCATACATGTCTCCCGCTTTCTATTAAACTTATGTTGTAATTACAGATTTCCGGTTTACATACTTAGTACATATCATGCGACCCTTCTCTGGGCCGTTCACGCCGCAGAAAGTGGTAAGGCGGCGTGATCCACATTCTTAGATCACTTATCGGACGCCTAAGCTCCATTCTCCTGAGGCTTGTCTTTCTTTAGTACGCCTTGTCCCCGATGTTGTAGATTATGTACATTCGGGGTATGGCGGCCCTGTCCCGCCACGCTTGTTATTCCTGTGAGGTCCGTATTCACATATGTGGTTGGGATATAAGAACTGAGTTGTAAAGTTGTACTTTGACTTTGTTTATATTATGGAAGGCGGCTTTATCGCCAGCCTGTTGTATATTATTTACACACGTGTTTATGTTGTGTATGTTCCGCCGCTATTCTCTCGATGTATACCGAACAGGTGCCCGTGTAGGCACCGCGCCCTGGCCTGGTCGTGACAAAAGTGGTATCGTGAGCGCTTAGTCCTCGGAAAGTGTCTACGCACCGTGTTCAGTAGAGTCTTGATTATCGGTGTTTGGCACCACATCTATAATCGTGAGGTCACAGGACATTTAGGATTGGTTTCCATTTTCTCTCTCGAGATCGCATTAGAGTCGCTTTATTAGGTTGAATCCTCTCCGACCTCTTCTTATGAAACACTATGCCTCCATGAAAGCTACCAGGCCCGAAGGCGGCAGCAGCAGGAGCTGCTAGCGGTACTCAGAGGGTCACACGGGCTCAGGCACAGACTATGCCTGAGGTAGTAGGCGGATCGTTGAGTTCAGCCACGCCGCCAGTATTAGAGGAGCCGAGAGCGGCAGTAGCTCCAGAGGTTCCGATACTGCACCCTCCAGCTCCTCACCACCGGCCGAGTATAGAGACTACGAGGAGCGGATTCGGTTATTGACCAAGATAGTAGCGAGCGGCAATACAGCGAGCAGCCACCCCAGAGCCGACGGCTTGCGGATTAGGGATTTTCCGGGATGTAATCCACCCGAGTTTTATGGTTAGGTCCGACGAGGATCCGCGGAGTCTGCTCGACAGCTACAACGACCATGCGAGTTCTTAGGGCTTCAGAGACAGAGTTGCACACTAGCCTCTTACCGGTTGCGCGATATCGTTGAACCGGTTTGAGTCGTGGTTGCTTTCGAGAGGTGATGATGCTCTTCCAAATGTTTGGGAGGAGTTTACTGAGGCCTTTATGGATCACTTTTACCTCCCGAGATGAGAGAGCTCTGCAGACAGATTTTGACTCATGCGTAATCCGATGACCGCAGGAGTACAACCCGAGTTTGACTCTGGCCGTGCATGCTCACACTATTGTAGCTAGCATGGCGGATAGAGTTCATCGTTATGTGATGGGGCTAGACCGTCATATGATTACAAAGATGCTTGGGGGTGGCTCTTCACGGCAGATGGACATCGCCCGATGCAGCCTATGCAGTGGGATAGAGGATAGAGAGAGGAGGACCAGATTGACGCAGCCACCAAGAGGCCGTGACATCTGGTCTCAGGGGCGCTGAGGCGACACCTCAGCAGCAGAGTAGGTCCACGCCCACCAAAGACAGAGTGCTCCGTCACGGCTCGCAAGAGGTCCGACCAGCCAGGTCCAGAGCAGTCGTGGCCCGGACTACAGATTTCGCGAGGCAGAACCGCCACCGACGGACCACCCACACCTCATGTGCTCGATGCGGTAGGTTCCACTGTGGCGAGTGTCGCAGAGCCGGAGCTTGTTACTCTGTGGCCACCGGGCCATTTGAAGAGAGATTGTCCGCTCAGAGGCGTATGGGTGGTACAAAGACACCGACGGATCGATTGTTGGGTCTTCTCCTTCGTGGTTACGCGCCCGAGTGGTACTCACGACGGCAGCCGCGTAGAGGTCGTGGTGGTGGTTCCAGCTTCTAGCGGTCCCCGAACCGCATATATTCTCTAGCCACCGCCAGATCGTGAGGCTTCCCGACGCCGCCACGTATATTACTAATTTCAGTCGTGATGTTTATGCATTGATAGATCCAGTTCTACCTTGTCCTATGTGTCCCCTCTTATCGGGTAGAATCGAGTAGAGCCTGTCGATAGAGCCATTTGAGGTAGCTACGCCGCCATTGGTGATTCGGTGTTAGCCGAAGGTGTATAGAGGTTGTCCGTATTTATTTACGTCGCCGACCGCAGACTGATAGAGCCGAGATGACAGATTTTGATGTCATTACGGTATGGACCGTCGCCTCTCGTTATGCCAACGCTGATCGTAGGGACAGTTGGTTCGGTTCGCTTCTGGCGAGCCGCTTATCGAGTAGAGGGCAACACAAAGACGCCGGCGGTAGGTTTATTTCTTACCTCAAGGCTGGAAGATGGTGCGTAGCGGTACATCTATCATCCGCGGGTATTTGATACAGACCGAGGTGCCGCTTCTTGATCGGCAGTGGTTGGGAGTTTGCAAACGTGTTCCCGCATGATCTTCCGTATCCTCCCGAGAGGAAGATTGAGTTTTGTATTGACACGTTGCCGCACACTCGACCTATTTCCATTCCGCCATACAGATGGCACCCGCCGAGTTGAGGAGTCAAGGACCACCAAAGATTTGGCCGGAAAAGGCTTTATTAGCCTAGTGTATCTCCCCGGGAGCGCCGATTGTTTGTAAAGAAGAAGGATGGACGTCACAGATGCAGTGTGTTGACTACAGTACCGAATAAGGTAACCATTAAGAATAGGTACCCTCCCTGTGATTGATGATTTGTTTGACCGATTGCGGTGCGAGGTGTTTCTCAAAGATATACCGCGTCCGTTATCATCAGTTCGAAGTTCGAGAGGCGATATCCCAAAGATCGCATTCGTGACCCGGTATGGGCACCATGAGTTCAGTGGTTATGTCTTTCGGTTTGACCAACGCCCAGGTATTTATGGATTTGATGAACCGTGTTCAAGTCATTCTTGGATACATTTGTGATTGTATTCATCGATGACATCCCGTGTATTCGCGACAGAGCGGCGAGCATGCAGATCACTTGAGGACGGATTGGGATTCTCCGAGCCGCGCTATTCGCCAAGTTCTCCAAGTGTGAGTTTTGGTTGGCCTCGGCATTCCCGGGCATATTATCGGATGGTGTTCGTAGATACGGCAAAGATAGAGGCTAAGTCTTGGCCGAGACCTACTACTCCGACCGAGGTGCGCAGCTTAGGATCGGCGTTATTATCGCAGTTTGTGGAGCGCTTGCTTCGATTTCAAAGATCGCTGACTAGGTCGACGCGCGGCGCAAGTTCCAGCGATGCAGGTCTTGCGAAGCGGTTTCCGCTTGAAGGAAAGGTTGACTACACTCCGCCTTACTCTTCCGGAGGTTAGATGGGTACGTGATCTATTGTGATGCCTCTGCATCGCTAGGGTGTGTTTTGATGCAGACGGCAAGGTTATAGCCTATGCTTTCCGGCTACGGAAGCATGAGAGGAATTACCCTACCCATGACTTAGAGTCGTCGCAGCTTATACATGCCAAGATTTGGAGACATTATTTGTACGGTTCATGTGGATATTTATACGCACCACAAGAGCCTCCAAAGATATCTTCAAAGTGCAGGAGCCGAACTTGAGACAGAGACGGTGGTTAGAGTCTTTGAAAGATTATGATGTTGATATTCTATACCATCCGGAAGGCCAACGTAGTTGCTTATTCCTCGAGTCGTAGATCGATGGGAGCCTATCGAGGTAATGCAGAGACAGATACGGTCCGGCCGATCCACCGCTTAGCGAGCCTGGGGTTCGATTGATCGACATCGACGATAATGAGTACGGGTTCGTGAGGTTGCCGAGTCTTCCATCGCTGATGAGGTAAAGAGGCGACAGCTGAGGACCCGGTTGTTGGTACGCATCGTGACGCAGCCTCTTTGGGAGGAGAAGAGTCTATTCGAGGTAGCGCCCACTGGTGCCGAGATTTGAGGGCCGGCCAGGTGTTCCCGATGTATCAGACTTCGCCAACAGATTCTCGTGAGGCACACAGGCTCGTTATTCTATTCATCCGGTCGACCAAGATGTACCATGACCTCGGATGTTTGTATTGGTGGGACGGCCGAAGAGGACGCGGCGTTTTGTTGCACGATGTCCTAATTGCCAAGCAGGTCAAGGTCGAGCACCGAGGCCCAGTGGTTTATCGCGCTATCGAGATTCCGACTGGAAGGGAGATGATCAACATGGACTTTGTTACAGGTTACCTCGCACTCGCATGGAAGTACGACTCCATTTGGGTTATTGTTGACAGTCGACGAAATCAGCCAATTTCCTTCCAATGACGACGTTTCACCGAGGACTATGCCGATTGTACATCCGAGAGATAGTGAGGTCGCACGGTTCCGGTCGATTATATCGATAGAAGAGCCCGCTTTTCGCTAACTTCCGAGGTCTTTCCGTATGGTTTGGGGACACAGTGAGTCTCAAAGACAAAGATTTCATCCTCGATCGACGGCGTGCAGAGCGCACTATCCGCACACTCGAGGATATGTCGCGAGCCCGTGATTGATTTCGGTAGCCGGGAGGATCATTTGCCTCTTGGAGTTTGCTTATAATAACACTACCATTCCAAGATACGACGGCGCCATACGAGGCTTTATACGGGCGAAATGCAGTCGCCGATCGGTTGGTTCGACGGGCGAGGTACGCTATTGGCCCGCACTTGGTACAGCCGTGGATAAGGCGGCTTATCCATGAGAGATCGTTAGCACTCGTAGTCGCAGGTCTTACGCAGATAATCGGCCGTGATTTGGAGTTTCGTGCACGATTGGTCTTCTTGAAGGCGCCACCTATGGCGGTGTGATGAGATTCGGTAAGAAGAAACTCACCAAGGTACATCGGGCCCTACCAGATCGTTCGTCGGTGGGCAAGGTTGCCTACGAGTTGGATCCGCCATCGAGTTAGAGGCGGTACATCCTGGTCTTCCATGTCTCTATGTCGGAAGTGTATCGGTGATCCAACGAGAGTTTTCCTACTAGCGAGGTCCAGTGACAGAGGATTATCGTATGGAGAGTCCCATAGCGATACTCGATCGCCGTGTCGCGATCGCGACCAAGGATGTAGCTTCCACAAAGTCCCGTGGAGGAATGATAACCGGCAGGAGATGACTTGGGAGGCGAGGAGGACACGCTGAGGAAGTTTCTCACTTATTTCCTATACCTTCGTGTAATTCATCTTCCTTTACTTGTCAAGTTTTAAATCAAGTATCTCTTTGCCTAAATGGCATCGTGGCCATGATTGGCATTATTGGTATGTCGGGGTTGTGAAAGAAAACCGTGTCGCTAATTTTAAGTTTGACTCAAGGAACATTCGGGACGAATGTTTCTGGGGAAGAATGTTACACCCCGTATTTACGTGACATGTTTTAAGAACGTTAATAAGAACTCACCAAGTGTTAAGATTCGAGGCTTGTAAAATTTATCTAATTTTGATATTGTCGAAAACGAATTATTAGGATTTAATGGGAGGGCGACATGTCACCCCCTTAGAGTGCCTCGACGAAAATGGCATGGCCAATATGGTCATTTACCATAAGTCTTCTAAGGCTAAGTCTTGCAACTTGTAGCATGAGTTTATTGACTAAAGTCAAAGGTCATAAGTCTTGATATTTTGGAAGACCACATCTAAGCCTCACATTTGTAATTATCTTGACCATCCTTTACTCTATATAATACTAGTAGTGCTAGAGAGAGCCAACACTTAGAAAATTTCACACAAAAATTGGAAGAAACATAGGCAAAGCTCTCTTCTTCATTGAAAGAAAGGAGAAATTTTCGCTTCTTGTCCATTTGATTCCACACTTTAAACCAAGGGTCTTAGGTGTATTGTAAACACATCTCAATAGAAAAATCTTGGAAAAAGATTGTTTACTGTTAGTCGCAAACGAAACCTAAGGGTCTTTCTAGGTTTTGCTTGAGTTTTGAAGGATAATTGTTGGTATTGTTCTAAGGGTCTCAACATGGATCGAGGTGTCTTGGAGAGGCTCTAAACTACTAAGGAGCGACTTTGATCGAGTTGGATTAAGAATCGTTAAGGTAAAATCTTGTCTTTTAAAGGTGTTACAAGATTACATATTTATATCATTGTTGTTAGCTCTACTTGTTGCTAGCATGATGTTGATAGGTTGAAGTTATTAGTATCATGGATTTCTTGTAGTTAAATCCAAATGTTATACAAGCCGCTTGGAAATTGGATTACTAATTGGTCGCTTTTAGAAATCGTCGCATGTTACTTACTTAAAGATTATGGTTATGATACTCAAACGCGACTTGATATCATGTTATGCTACTAAATTGGATTGAAATGGAAATTGGATAAGAATTGGATTTGTTGAATCAAGGGCCGAATTTGGAATGTAGTTTGTATTGTTTAGTTATTCAATTGTATCGACTACTTTCTATATAATTGTGAGCCAATCGGGTGTAGTTATTCATTTGTATCGACTACTTTCCATAAAATTGTGAGCCAATCAGCCGTGTAGTTATTTAATTGTATGGACTACCTTCTATATAATTGTGAGCCAATTGGGGCTGTTTGGTTATTGTATTTCTACTTGAAAAAGGTGGCAAAGTGAGTAAAACAAAGGAGGTCAGTCCGATTTTCCGTAGAAAATGGAGACTTAATACTTATAATATTCTACGTTTGAAGTAAGGCTTTAATAGACGATTGTGAATATTATAGGTTGACATAGTACGCGGACTTCAGACTTGGCAAAGTGGTTTGACCCGACAAGGTATGTAGAACTTTTTCCTATCTTTTGAGCATGACTAGTTAGCGATGTAGTACGGTGGACGCATGCCTTTGACATTCTTTACTAGCCTTATAAAATGCCAAGTCGGGTGAGTTAGGAAGTTAACTCACTTCTTTGAAATATTAAGGACGTCTTAAGTCTTAGTAAAGTTAAGGACTCAAGAGATTTAAAGATGTGATACTTGTGTCGCTTTAATCGTATAAGTCCTCGATAGGAGAAGAATGTACTTGACTAAGGTATAAAGTGAATATAACGACTTTATGGGAGTTGGTTATATTGACTTTATGCAAAGGTAAATGGCTCAGGTTAACAAAAGGCAAATTGATTTTAAGGTATCAATTGCCCAAGGTTTAATAAGAAAGGAGTCATTTGATTTAGAGACCTACTTTAATTCTAAAGGTATTGTGACTTGCCTTGAAATGTACTTTGGACTTGATACTATGGTTAATAGTGTCTTGGAAGCTTTCTACTAAAAAGAGTCATTTGTTTTTAAAAGAATAGAAGTATGTAGTACTTGGGTTAAATTCTGATTCTTATAAAAGACATGAAAGTGCCTTAAGTAAACTAAAATGAGAATGTAGATTAATAAGACTAATAAGAAGTTGTGGATTGCTAACTTGCTTAATTATTGTACGACGGCTTTGAGATGTGGTAAGAGTATCAAGTGAGGCAAACCCCAAGACGCTATACCACCTTCTTCAGATAAGAGTATAAATGGCGGAAGCCCCCAAGACGTTATACCACCAAGCATTATCTTCTACAGATAAGAGTATAAACGGCGGCAAACCCCAAGACGTTATACCACCGCTCCAGGTAAGAGTATAAATGAGGTAGACACCCCAAGACGTTATACCACCTGCTTTTACGGGTTCGCTACCCACGGTATGATCGGAGATCGCTATCGTGATGTTATACATATTCTCTTGATGTACTCTCATTGTTAGTAAGACATCGCATCGTAATTTTGTTATCATACATGTCCCGCTTTCATTAAACTTATGTTGTAATTACGCATTTTCCGCTTTACATACTTAGTAGATACATCGTATCGACCCCTTCCTGGCCGCTCACGCCGCAGAAAGGGTAAGGCGTGGCGATCCACATTCTTGATCACTTATCGGACGCCTAAGCTCCATTCTCCTGAGGCTTGTCTTTCTTTTGGTACGCCTTGTCCTCGATGTTGTAGATTATGTACATTCGTGGTATGGCGGGCCCCGTCCCCGCCACGCTGTTATTCCTAGAGGTCCTGTATTCACATATGTGGTTGGGCTATAAGAACTGAGTTGTAAAGTTGTACTTTGACTTTGTTTATATTATGGAAGCGCGCTTTATCTGGCCAGCCTGTGTTGTATATTATTTACACGTGTTTATGTTGTGTATGTTCATTGCTATTCTCTCGATGTATACTCAACTGGTGCCCAGTAGGCACCGCCGCTGGTCGGGTCGTGACACACTTCAACCGACTATGAAGGTTTTCCTTAGGGTTTCGTTTAGTGGCTAAAGGAAAGTATAATAGTATTTTCCGGGCTTTTCGTATAAAGGGTACTTTGGAAAGTACTACAAGGTATTTGGCTAAAGTATTTTGGGCATTATAACAATACTTGTAGAATACATTTCTACCAAGGGGGTAGTATTTCGACTAGCACAACTAGGCAGTGGGGGTTGCTCGCCAGAGCTCTCAAAGGGGGTCTGGACGAAACAACAAGAGGGAGAGAGGAGGATTTTCAAGACTTAGACAATTTTTGGATGAATAAGTTCATCAACTTAGAGGGGTATTTATAGGTCAAGAAATGGCCAACCAATGGCCAAGATCTATCCAAGTGTAAGGCAAGTGTAAGGTCAAGATGAAGCCATGTGTTTGTGGGTCCCACTTGCTCATCAACTACACAAAATATCCTACCTAACCCTTGACCACAATTTTTGCACAAAAAACGTGCCAACAATTCCCCTTTGGCCGTCCACTTCCTTCCAATGTGAGGGTGACACATGTCACCCTCCCGTTGGTCCAAAATGTTTTGTCTCTCAGAAAAATCCGCAAAAATTATTAATGACATAGCCGTAATTTTCCCTACGAAAGCTGTGGAAACGTTTCGTCGAAAAACAACTCTAATCGGGTGTTGTGTACAAATTTCGAAACTTGCCTAACTTAAGGCTCAAATTTATATACGTACGCCCTCACGTACATACCCTGGAAATACGGGGTATAACAAGATAGTTTGAGGCTACGGGATTTTCTGAGATGTAACCCGCCAGAGTTTTATGGGTCGAGGCCTGAGGATGATCCGCAGGAGTTCATCCGACAGTTACAGCGGATCATGAGAGTGATCAAGGCATCGGAGACCGAGTCAGTGGTCCTAGGTTCGCATCGGCTGCGTGATACCGCAGTCGACTGGTTTGATTCGTGGGAGCTGTCCCGGGGAGAGAATGCACTTCCAGCTATATGGGACGAGTTCTCAGGAGCATTTCTTGCACATTTCTTGCCTCCACAGATGAGGAGGGCTCGGGCCGACAGATTTTTGGTGTTGCGCAACCGCGCACGGTTCGAGTACAATGTGGAGTTCGACTCATCGGCTTGACGTCCCTCGCATTAGTAGCTAGTATGGAGGATCGAGTGCACCGATATGTTACAGGGCTCGATGATTACCTAGCAGAAAGTTGTTCGGGTGTAGCTCTTCAGCCGGGCATGGACATTGCCCGCATGCAGGCTTATGCACTTGGATGTGAGGAGCGGAGAAATCGACGGAATGACCAAGATCAGCAGAAGAGGGCCAGAACAGCAGGGTCCTTTGGTGACTTTCGAGGCGGACCGCCTCAGCAGCAGACTAGTTATGTACCTCCGCCAGTACAGAGTGGTCCTCCACAGCCTTCGGGACCTTCGGAATATTCGAGCGGTCGTGGCTCCTGTGTGTCGATTTTGAGAGTAGGAGTGCTCACGGATGAGGCCACCCGTATCTCGGTGTGACCATTGTGGTAAAGCCCATGAGAGGAATGTCGTCTTGGTTTGGGAGATTGCTATACTGCGGCGGCAGGCCATTTGGCAAGAGACCGTCCGACTGTGGGTAGCACCGGTGGGATAGCACAGACTACTAGAGCGAAGGGTTCTTCACCTTCCATAGCTAGGCAGATGTTCATACACCGGCAGGCCACGGCAGAGGTCGCGGTGGAAGTTCCCAGTTTTAGCGGTCCTTTGAACCGCCTATTTTCAGGTATATCCTTAACCCTCTAGAGACTTGTTTGTATTGATGTTATGATGATGTGTTTAGTGTTATGTTCGGATAGCGTTGTGCTAAAATGTGATTTAGAAACCTGGTTAGTGAAAAAGGGTAAGCCTGGGGGGTGAGAAAATGATGAACCTTAGAATATTACAGTTGAGACCTCAGATGTAAGGCCATCTTGAGCACAAGACCTTGCGAGTGATCTTTGTCAGAATGTATAAGTATACGTGGAGTAATTGTGGGAAAATTCCTTGGGTAGTGTAAAATGGAAGTGGTAGCTTTCATGACCTGTATAGGTAAGATTGTTCCGGGTCGGGAAACAAGAGCTTGATGCGTTAAGTGGGTCGGGTTGGGGCCATGTTGCGGGCCAACCCGCGGCCTGCTTTGAGTGGTCACTCGTGGTCCCGCCAGGTGGTAGGGTCACGAGGGTGCTAGGCCCAAGTTTAGATGACCATCATATGAGTTCGTGGATATGTTCGACCAGAAGCGGATCGTGAAGGCCGGGAATGGCCTTAAGGAAGATTGAGGTTAGTAAGATGACCAAGTTTGGAGGTGGTGACTCCAAAGTTTTGGAAACCAAGCGATGATCAAATATGGTACGATACTAGAAGTTCAAGTGTTCGGAAGCGGCACGACGAGTAAGGAAGGAAGAGAACGTGTGTTATTTTGTGGGTCGTGTGGCGTTGGCAACTTGTTAGAAGAACTTTATCGCTATCCGTCTTGAGAAGGAACATTCGACGAATATTTCTAAGGAGGAGAATGTTATACCTCGTATTTCAGTATGTAATGCAGGGCGCACGATAAAAATTTGAGCCTTAAAGATTTGGCAAGTTTCAAAATTGTACACAAGTGCCGAAAAGAGTCGTTGACGAAACGTTTTACAAGACTTGCGAAGGGAAAATTCCGGCTTTGTCATTTATAATTTTTGCGGATTTTTCCGAGAGATGAAACATTTTGGACCAACGAGAGGGCGACACTTGTCACCCTCTAATTGGAGCACGTTTTGGGCGGCATGGACGAAAGGGTCGAGGGAGTTGGTAGGATATTTGTGCAAGTTGGTGTGGTAGATGGATAAGGTGCACTTGGCTTAATCCTAGCCCTACACTTGCCTAACACTTGGATGGATCATGGCCATTGGTTGGCCATTACTTGACCTATAAATACCCCCCCTTAGTGATGAACTTCTTCATCCAAAAATTGTTCCAAGTCTTGAAATCCTCCCTTCGTGGTTCTCGTCCAACCCTTGGAGAAAACCTTAGCCGAAACCCCTCCCCCTTGTGAGGCTTGGCCGAGAGGGTACCCCCCCCCCTTGCCTAGTTGTCTCGTAAATACCCCCCTTTTTGTGGTATAGAAATACTCTCCAAGTATTGTTTTAATGCCCAAATACTTTAGCCTTATACCTTGTAGTACTTTCCAAAGTTACCTCTATAATTAGCCCGGATATACTATTATACTTTCCTTTAGCCACTAAACGAAACCCTAAAGAAAACCTTCATAGTCGGTTGAAGTGTTAAAGTAAGCGTAGAACTTCTAAGGGTTGTTTGGAGCGGATTGGAGCACTTGAGTAGAGCTAAAACGTTGCTCAGGATCGACTTTAAACTTGGATAATTTTGGGCTCATCGAGGTAAATACTACTGTCCTTCTATTGTAATTGGGAATTACATACTGTAGTAGTATATAAATGAATATAAGATTCATAGAAGAGTATTGAACTGTAATAGAAGGATATTACAGAATAGACTTGAACTGAAATCACATCAGAAGAATATTAGAGTAGAAGATTTAAACTGTATTTACATAGGACTGTATTTACAGTAGACTGATAACCTTTATTGGTTGAATGTTCTACAAGTAACATGTGCTACTTAGAAGGTGGACAAGGCTAGCCGGGTTATAGCCGTGGAGCGTTTTGCTTATAGTCGATAATCGTCGCGAGGTATGTGATTCTTCCTATACTCTTGAGCATGAAGTATTTTAAACGAATATATATATAGTACGGTAGACGTACGTGTGGCAATGTCTTTTGACTTAAGCCTGAATAATAAGAACCTTGAAATATGTAAAAAGGAATATATATATAGTACGGTAGACGTACGTGTGTTAACTGAATGTAGTATTACGGCAATGTCTTTCGACTTAAGCCTGAATAATAAAGAATCTTGAAGTATTTCAAAAGATTAATAAACCGTTTTGAAAGAAGAGTAATACTTGGCTTTGAAAACATAAGAGTTATACTAGCTTTACGGGAAGTTAGGTATAACGTCTTAAGAGAGATAAAGAGAATGGTTTACTGATTCTTAAAAGATAAGAGACTTGACTTGAATAAATATGAATTTTGTGTGAAACCTCATTTGTGAGTAATGAGTACTTGGTTTTTAAAAGAAGAAATGTTTTACCGATTTCTAAATCGAATGAGTATCGACAAACCACTGCAGCGTTAATAAAGGAAAATGTAATGAATAATGAAGTATTATTAAAACCAGTAGAAACCTCCATCTGCATAGAAGCTAAGATGAGACAAAATGATATTACATTTCCTAGATCATGGTTGCTTTAATAAGATGGTTATAAACAAGAATAAACTGCTCACACATATGGCATATGTTACTCAATTGTTTTAAAAGAGATTAAGACATTGAACTATGAGACTTTTCTAAAATAAAGAGACTTGAGTAATTGAAATTAGGCAAACTGGAACTTTAAGGAAAAGAATGTTGTTGAAAAAGAAAGTGTTTTGGTTTACCTAAAAATATGAGTCACTCTATTTTTATACTACGGGTACCGGGTGACTTTTATAAAAGGAATAGATCACTTTAAAAGGAATTTAACGAACGTAGTACTTTAGGGTTAAAACCCGGACTTTGACATAAAATGAAAGTACTTTGAGTTGTGTATAACTTGCCTATGCTTGTTGTTGTGTAACTTTCCTATGCTTATGTGTAACTCTTACATGGTGATAGTCTTTGTTTGCATACTACTCTTATGGGCCGATAGTCTTCGAGGTGTTGTGAGAACTTACTTGGGCGTCAGCGATTGTGGGAGATTCCCGCAGGTATGCTTCCATTAGCATTATTACACGGGCATGTCTACACCGTTGATGGATTCTCATACGTGACCATTTTGGTTATGGCGAAGATCGTGACTTACGGTTGGCCAGTGCATCGCTTACTTACTGCCCCACGCGGCGCGAGTGGATCTGGTAGCGGTTATTGCACTTGCCACGTGTCGCCTTCGCGCGGCATCGTGACTTACGAATGTGATCGGTGCCTGGCCGATTCACTTGCCCGCCGCCTACGTGGACGCAGATGGATCTGGCGAGGCTAGTGTACTTGCACGGTCGCCTTCGCGAGTCGATTTGGATGGAGCTGTGACTTACGGTTGTGATCGGGTGCGGCCGATTCACTTGCCCCGCCACGTGACGGTGGATCTCGCGAGGCTAGTGCTTGCCACGTGTCGCCTTCATGATATGATTATCTGATATTGGTACCACGGGATCGTAGTTATACTTGCCCTGATTTTATTGACACGTGGGACTCGTGTTCATATATACTCTCGTGTTGTTATATCATGCATCGGCGTGAGGAAGAATTCCACGCACGAGTGATGATTTGGAGGCACGAGTCCACGACTTGATATGATTTATATGGTGTCTTGTAGTTTGGTTATCATACCGCTCTCGCTTTATATAGATCGCTATGATTTCATTTACGATTTCTGATTTCACATACTTGGTACTGTTATGCACTCTCCTTCGGGTTGCGTTCATGCCGCAGTAGTTACATCTACCGTCGATCCCCGCTTATAGGATCACCTTTCAGCATATTGGGAAGCTCCGCTGCTTGAGGCTTATCTTTGGTATGTTACCCGAGTCCAGCAGGTTCTTGTACATCTGTGGTATGGCGGGCCTCCGTCATAGTTGTTGTAAAAATCTTAGGTCCAGTAGACCTTGCCAGGCGTGGTTGTAAGGATTGTAATCGCTTCAAATGTCTATATATATGTTGAAAGGCAACCGCTTTTGGGCTATTTTCTTTATCTTGATCCATGTCTATATAAATGTTTAAGTTTTTATTTCCATTGGTTTTTCTCGATGTTGTATCACTAGGTGCCCGGTAAGGCACGATCGCGGGCCCGTTCGGTCGTGACAACCGATAGGTACTAGTCGCGCCCGGGTCGTCGTGACAAAAGTGGTATCGAGCGATTAGTCCTCGAAAGTGTCCATGCCGCGTCTAGTAGAGTCTTGATTATCGGTGTGTGCACCACATCTATAATCAGGAGGCTGCAGGATATTTAGGATTGGTTTTCATTCTTTCACTCTAAGATCGTGCAATAGAGTTGAGTTATAGGTTGAACCTCCTCTGATGTTTTCCTTTATGTATTAGTTATGTCTCCACGCAAGGCAACCGCGCCCGAGGCAAGGGCAAAGCGAGAGTCTTGCTAGCTGGACGCGGAGAGTCACGAGGCATGCACTCAGCCTTACGAGATGATGTTTAGGCGGCGAAGTTCCACGTCGCCGCCAAGCAATTTTGAGGCGTGGCGGCCATCGAGATCGCGCAGTACGAGCCTCGATCCCACCGTGGTCCGAGTACGAGATTACGAGAAACGATTCCATCGACCAAAGATAAGGCGTGGCGACAGAGCGGCGCCAACCCTAGAGCCGATACTTGATTCGGATTTCTTGAGGTCACCCACCCGAAGTTCTATGGTTCGAGATTTGAGAGGATCCGCAGGAGTTTGTCAAGCGATTCATACGGACCATGCAGCTTAGGCATCAAGACTGAGTCATTATACTAGCTTTACCGGTTCTGTGATATTGCGTTGAACCGTTCGAGTCATGGGTGTTGTCGAGAGGTGAGGATGCTCTTCCACCGGTTGGGGAGGAGTTCACAGAGGCGTTCTAGACCACTTCTTGCCTCCCGAGATGAGAGAGCCCGAAGATAGATTCTTGACCTTGAGGCAAGACGGAGGACTATCGAGAGTACACCGAGTTTGACTCCTTGGCGGTACGCGACACCATTGTAGACATGGCGCATGTGGTTCATCGATATGTGATGGGTTAGACCGTCATATGATTATCGATTCTTGGGGTGGCTCTTCACCGAGGATGGATATTGCCAGATCGCAGCGCACGCGGATCGGCGATGCAGAGACAGATCGCTTAGATTTGGGCCAGCCCAAGAGGCCGTGACGCAGGATCTCGTGGTTTTTGGCGGGCGGCCTCAGCAGACTAGGTCCACATTCCACCAGACAGAGTGCTCCTTCTCGCTTTTCGGCAGAGGTCCGATCGGCCGGGTTATTCAGAGCAGTCGTGGCTCCAATACTTCGTGGTTTCAGGAGGCGAAGATCGCCACCAATCGAGACCACCTACCTCTGTGCGTTCGATGCAGAGTCTCACCCGGCGAGTGTCGATGGGTTCTGAGCGTGTTACTCTTGTGGCGCGGGCCATCAAGAAGGATTGTCCGTCATTAGGCGGCGGAGCGTTACAGTTCACCGACGGCGGTCTTGTCGGATCTTCATCTTCGATGGTTAGACGCCCGAGGCGTGGTACTTATGGCCAAAGAAAGCCGCGCAGAGGTCGTGGTAGGAGTTCCAGTTCTAGCGGTCCTCAGAATCGCATATATGCTATGTCGGCAACGACAGACCGAGGCGCCGCGGATGTCGCCAGGTACATTGTTGGTTTCTTGCTGTGATGTATATGATTTGATAGATCCAGGTTCTACCTTGTCCTATATATCTCCTCATATTGCCAGTAGAGTAGGGATAGAGCCCGAGTCCATAAGACCTTTTGAGGTGGCTACGCCAGTAGGTGATTCAGTGGTAGCTGAGCGGGTGTATAAGGCTTGCCCTGTGACTATAGATAGTCGTCAGACTCTAGCCGACTTGATAGAGTTGGATATGACAGACTTTGATGTGATTATGGGTATGGATTGGCTAGCGTCTTGCTATGCCCATGTCGACTGTAGAGAGAGATTAGTTCGGTTCCAGCTCTGGAGCCGTGCTCGAGTGGAAGGAATACAGACGCCGGCGGTAAGTTTATTTCTTACCTCAAGGCTAGGAAGATGGTGCGGAAGGGTATATCTACCATATGGTTCGTATTCGACATCGAGGTGAGATACCGACCTTCACGGATCGATCGTTAGAGAGTTTCCAGACGTATTCCCAGACGAGCTTCCGTATCCTCCCGAGGAGATTGAGTTTGCATTGATTTGGCGCCACACTGACCGATATCTATTCCGCCATATAGGACGGCACCCGCCGAGTTGAAGGAATGAAGGACCACCAAAGATTTCCGAGAAAGGCTTTATTAGGCAAGTGTTTCTCCCTGGGGAGCGCCAGTGTTATTTGTAAAGAGGAAGGATGGGACGCTGCGCATGTGTATTGATTACAGGCAGCTGAACAAGGTAACTATCAAGAACAGATATCCTCCCGTGATTGGACGATTTGTTTGACCATTGCAGGCGCAAGGTGTTTTTCCAAGATAGACTGCGTCCGTTACCATCAAAGTGCGAGTTAGAGAAGCGAATATCCCAAAGATCGCATTCAGACCCTATGGGCACTATGAGTTCAGTGGTAATGTCTTTCGGGTTGACAACGCCCAAAGAATATTTATGGATTTGATGAATAGGTGTTCGTGCCATTCTTGGATATGTTTGTTATAGTGTTTATTGATGATATCTTGGTGTATTCGCGCACGAGCAGAGCATACAGATCATTTGAGACGGTAGACGAGTCCTCCGAGACCGCAATTGTATGCTAAGTTCTCGGCGCGAAATCGTTAGCTTCGGCCTTATTAGGGCATGTTATCGGGGCCGATGGTATTCGGGTTGATACATCGAAGATTGAGGCGGTCAATACTTGGCCCAGACCCACTACACCGACGGAGGTGCGCAGCTTTTTGGGCCTTGCATGTTATTTTCGGAGGTTTGTAGGGAAGTTTGCTTCTATTTCAAAGATTTTGACTAAGGCGACTCGAAAGCGCTATGTTCCGGGCGGATACTTGTGAGGAAAGTTTCCAGCTAAAGGAGAAGTTGACGACCGCCCCAGCCTTACTCTTCCGAGGGCTTAGATGGATATGTGGTTTATTGTGACGCCGTGTCGGGCTTGGAGTGCGTCTTGATGCAAAGACGGCAGCGTTATAGCTTATGCATCTCGGCGACTTAGGAAGCATGAGAAGAACTATCCCACACATGACTTGAGTTGGCGTTGATTCATGCCTTGAAGATCCGAGACATTATTTATATGGAGTTCATGGACATTTACACGGCACAAGAGTCTCCAGATATCTTCACGGAGGAGCCGAACTTGCGGCGAAGACGGTGGTTGGAGCTACTTAAGGATTACGATGTTGATATTCTATACCACCCGCGGAAGGCCAATGTAGTTGCGGATGCCCTTAGTCGCAGATCGATGGGTAGTCCGTCTGCGATGCATACCGAGAAGAGGAATATGGTCCGAGAGTTGCATCACCAGCGAGCCTTGGGGTTCGTTTGGTTGATTCGATAGTGATGGAATTCGGTTCGAGAGGTTGCCAGTCTTCTATCGTCGAGGAGGTGAAGAGGCGATATGAGGATCCGATTTTGGTACTGCATCGATGCCATGCTCGTAAAGAGAGAGTCTATTTGAGGTGGCGCGATGGGGTGCTAAGATTTGAGGGCCGGTTGTGTTCCCGATGCGACAGACTTCGCCAAATTTTGGGGAGGCACACGGCTCGTTATTCCATTCATCCGGTCGACTAAGATGTATCATGACCTCGACGTGTATTGGTGGGATGGCCTTAGCGGGGCGTTGCGGAGTTCGCGCGCAGCGCCCGAATTGTCGGCAGGTTAAGGTTGAGCACCGAAGCTCCGGTCGCTGCAGCTATTAATATTCCGACTTGGAAGTGGGAGGTGATAAATATGGATTTTATTACGTGGCTACCTACCACCGAGGAAGCATGATTCCATTTGGGTAATTGTCGGCAGCTAACGAAATCACCAATTTTCTTACGTAACGACGTTTCACCGAGGACTATGCGATTATATATTAGAGAGATTGTGAGGCCGCACGAGTCCCTGTCTATTATATCGAGATAGAGAGCCCAGCTTCTCGGCTAACTGGAGGTCTTTTGAAGGGATTAGGGACAGGTGAGTCTCGGACGACGCTTCATCCTCGCATCGACGGACAGGCCGAGCGCACTATCCAGACACTTGAGGATATGCTGCGGGCTTGTGTTATTGATTTCAGGGGTAGCTGGGAGGATCATTTGCCTCTTGTGGAGTTTGCTTACAACAACAGCTACCATTCCAGTATTCAGATGGCGCCTTATGAGGCCTTATACGGGAGGAATTGCAAAGTCACCGATAGGCTGGTTCAAGGTGGGAGAAGTTCAGTTAGTCGGGCCAGACTTAGTTCAGCAGGCGGTGGATAAGGTGAAGCTTATCCAGGAGCGGTTGTTGGCAGCTCAGAGTCGGCAGAAGTCGTATGCAGATCATCGGCGTCGACACTTGGAATTTGAGATAGATGATTGGGTTTTTCTAAAGGTATCGCCCATGAAGGGCGTGATGAGATTTGGAAAGAAGGGGAAGCTTAGCCCAAGGTACATTGGGCCGTATCAGATTGTCCGTAGGGTAGGCGGGGTTTATGAGTTAGATCCGCCATCCGATTCGAGGCGGTACATCCAGTCTTCCATGTGTCCATGTTGCGGAAATGTATTGGAGATCCATCTAGAGTGCACCCGGTTCATGATGTCCAAGTGAGGAGTTATCGTATGAGGAGAGTCCCATAGCGATACTCGATCGTCAGGTTAGACGACTTCGGACGAAAGACGTGGCTTCCGTCAAGGTCTTATGGCGGAACGAGAACAGGGAGGAAATGACGTGGGAAGCAGAGGATGACATGATGAAGAAGTACCCTCACCTATTTCCTATACCTCCAGGTAACCCACTTTCCTGCTTGTTAGTTTTGATTTAGCATTTACGCTTAAGTATGTTGTGGCTCGTGGAGCTTCTTTATTTGCAAAAGAATAGTTAAGAGGGTCTATGTCGATATTGTGATTTGAGTAAGCCTAGAAGGAACATTCGGGACGAATGTTTCTAAGGGGGGGAGAATGTTATACCCCGTAGTTCTGACCCTACGTATGAGAGCGTACGAAAGCATGTAAGACTTAAAATTTTCAAAGGATAGGTTGACGGATTGTTCCGGACGGGTTTTAGTCAACTTTGAGGCGGGTTATGACCCGGTACATTGAGAGTTACTAAGTGTTTCAAAGGCCTAGGGCGTAGTTCGTTGAGTCTAGATTCCAACGCAACCAACCGTTCGTCGATAGGGCGCCGAGTAGAAAGGCGAGAGTTACAAGTTCGCGCGCAATCGGACAGAAATGTGTTTCGGACAAAGCGCGAGGCGCGGCGCCGGATGCAGGCCGCGGCTGAAGTACCGAGGGTCGCTGAAGCGCAGCCGCGCGCCAGTCAGCAGGGTCGCGACGCCGAAGTTCCGAGTCCGCAGAGGTTTCACGGCGCGGCGCTGGGCCGCGCGCCAAGGCGGATTCTCGCGGAAAAAATTAGGAAATCTGATTTTTCTCTTTTAAAAAGGCCATGAGAGGGTGACAAGTGTCCCCCCCCCCCCATCTGATTTTTCTTGCATGCCTTATATTGACCAAGTCTTGAAGACTTGGTCATCTTTCAAACCTCTCTCTCTCTAAATTAGCTCCTCCTTCTCTCTAAAATCCCAAGAGAAATTCTAGCCTTAGGAAAAATCTGAAAAGTTAAGAACAAGAAGGAAGCTTGTGGCTAGCTTGTTGGTGTTGTTGTGGTGGTGTTCTTGGCAAGGAAGCTAGCAAAATATTTGGAATAAATTTGGCTAAAGCTCTAAGGTAATGATTCTTCCTTTATAATTAGTTTTTAGTGTTGCATGTTAAGAAGAAAGAACTTGTGGTAGTGAATAATGCTCTTAGAGTCATTGCATGTAAGAAATATGGTTTGGATGTGAAAGAATTGGTTAAGAAGATATTATGAGCATGTTGTAGCCTAAAAACTACCTTAGAATTATTTAGTGAATTGTTGTACCTTATGGGGCAGAATTTTACACACCCAAGTTTAGGTGTGTAATCCCCTTTGAAATGTTGGATTGTTGAGCCTTAAATGTGGCGTTTGGATGATAAATTCGGCCTTGAGAAAGGTGGCAAAGTGAGTAGAAACAAAGGAAATGCTGCCCAATTTTCCATAGAATTTAGTGACTTTGAACTTGGATTGTTATACATTGAGATTAGAGGTTAATAAACGTATCATGATTATTATAGGTCGAAATATTACTTGCGGTAGTTGAGCTTAGCAAGTGGATTTACCAAAGAGGTATGTGAAGCTTTCCTACCTCTTGAGCATGAATAGATGAAACTATGTAGTACGGTAGACGTACAAGATTTGGTATTCTTACTTGTTTTAAGTATATAATGACTTGTTTCGTTTTAAGAATGTATAAGTCCTCGTTGGGGAAAAGTATGATTTTACTAAAGTGTAGAGTTAATATAACAACTTTATGGGAAGTTGGTTTATTAGCTTCATAAAAGGTTAATGAGAAGAGATTTACTCTAAGTAAGATAAGTATATGAAGAGGCAAATTGGTTTTAAGACATCAATTGCCCAAGGGTTTTTATGTATAAAGAAGAGTCATTTTTAAAAGAGTTGAAGCATGTAGTACTTGGGTTAAATTCCCGGTGTTCTTTTATTAAAGATATGATTAAGTGCCTTAAGTAAACTAAAATGAGAGGGTATATGAACAAGACTAATAAGAAGTTATAAGTTTTCTTAACTTATTTATGATTATGATATGATGACAGTTTGAGCTAGGGTAAGAGTATATCTGAGGGGCAAGCCCCAAGATCGTTATACCACCTTCTTCAGTGTAAGAGTATATCTGAGGGGCAAGCCCCAAGATCGTTATACCATCTGCTTCAGTGTAAGAGTATATCTGAGGGGTAAGTCCCCAAGATCGTTATACCATCTGCTTCAGGGTAAGAGTATATCTGAGGGGTAAGTCCCCAAGATCGTTATACCACCTGTTCCGTGGATTTGCTACCCATGATGCGAGGAATACCTCATGCGAGTCCTTATGGGCTTATGCGGGTGAAATAGTCTCATGCGGGCGGGTACAGCCTATGCGAGGAATACCTCATGCGGGTCCACAGGACCTATGCGGGTGAAATAGTCCCAGGAGTAGGGTGCTTATTGATACTACGCGAGGTACCTGTTTGATCCTAAGGCCCCTATTTTATGCAGTATTATATATATATATATACTTGTCACTCTCATTGTTAGTAAGGCACAGTAAAAGGTATTTTGATTGTCTTCCATGACTCCAGCTTACTTTTAGACTTATGATATCATTATTACAGTATTTTTCCAGCTTTACATACTTGGTACATATTGTGTCGACCCCCTTCTCTGTGCGTTCATGCCGCAGGTAAGGTAGCGATTGTGGATCCTCGTTCTTAGGATCACCGCTTCGGTGTCGAAGATCCATTCCTCGGAAGCTTGTTTATCGGGTACCGGATATTCCCGATGCTATAGGTATTTTGTACATTGTGGGTATGGCGGGGCCCTGTCCTGCCACAGTTGTTATTCTTAGAGGTCTGTGGTCACATATATGTTTTGGGCTAAAAGAACAAGTTGTACTTCTATACTTTTGGTTAATTATGTTTTATGGTAGAATTTTATCACCGGTGGCGATGATGTTACCATTTTATAAGTTATGTGTTGTGTATGTTCATGTTATTCTCGATGTATACCGATGGTACCCGGTAGGGTACTAGTCGCGGCCCCGGGGTCGGGTCGTGACAAAACATTTTTGTGGTGGACACTTGGTAAAATCCACACACACTTGGACCCAATCCTCACCATACACTTGCTTTAATCCTAGCCCTTGATTTATCTATAAATACCCCTTTGTTGCAAGACTTCTTCATCACTTACTTAAATATTTCTAAGTCACAAAATCCCCTCTTGTAGCTCTCTCGTCCAAATCCCCTTTGTAGAAAATTTCTTCAAGTATTATTTTTATCCCAAATACCTTAGCCTAAATCCCTTGTAGTATTCCAAAGTTATCCCAACATAAGAGCTGAAATACTACTTTATCCCAATAGTCATGAAATGAAACCCTAGAAAAATCTTTCTAGTTGGTTGAAGTGTTAAGAGAAGTTGCTAGAAACTTAAGGGTTGCTGGAGCGGTTTGGGCGTCTAATCGAGCTAAACGTTTCTCGTGATCGACTTATAATCTTGGATAATTTTGGGCTTATCGAGGTAATGATCTTTATCCCCCTATTGTAATTGGAGATTACATGTTGTAGTAATGTATAATTGAGTATATGATTTATGGAAGGATGATTATAAAGAATTGAACTGTATTTACATTGGACTGTATTTACAGTAGACTTGTAGTATTATTGTGTGGCAGTGTTGTACACGTCCGGATAGACGTGTAACCCCCCTAGGAGTTGTTGGATTGGTAGCGGGCCTTGTTAGAGGAGGAGATTTATGTGGTTACGGGGGGGGAGGTGCTGCCGAATTTTCCGTAGAATAAGGAACCTTGTACTTAGAATTGTTCTACGAAGAGATCGAGAAGTTGATAGACGTTTTGTGGCCTTTATAGGTTGAGATACTACGAGTAGCGTATTCTACTTGAAGGGTGGAAAAGGCTAGCAGGGTTACAGTACTTTGGAGCTTTTTTCTTTTTGTCGATAATCGTCGCGAGGTATGTGAAGCTCTTCCTATCTTTTCTAGCATGATTGTTGTGAACTATGTAGTGCGGTGACGCATACGTGCTAAACGAATTTGGTTGGTTTAAAACATAAAGTGTTATAACGGCTTTATGGGAAGTTTGTTATAACAACTTTATGTAGGTAAAAGAATGGTTGATTGTTTTTAAAAGATAAGAGACTTGACTTATAAATAACTTGATGTGAAATATTAAGGACTTGGTTTGTGTTAAAAAGTTGTGAAACCGCTTTTATGAGAAATGGGTAATTGGGCTTTAAAAGGAATAAGTTATATTGATTTCGGAAATGAGAATAAGTATCGAACAAACCACTGCAGCGTTAATAAAGGAAAAAGTATTGACTAATTAATTATTATTAAAACCAGTAGAAACCTCCATCTGCATAGAAGCTAAGATAAGACAAAGTTGTATTACATTTCCTAGATCATGGCTGCTTTAATAAGATCATTAATAACAAGTATTGATTTTTCTTAAATTCCACAGTAAGGAACTTGATTTCTAAAAGAAAAGAGACTTGAGAATTTGAAGTGTTTTGGTTTAAAAGAAAGGCATGGTTTTGTCTTAAATTGGTTTAAAACATAAAGTGTTATAATTGTTTTATGGGAAGTTAGTTATGTTACACCCCATTTTAACCGGAGTAGAAAACGGGAGTACTACTTATGGTGATTCCTAAATGTATTTTAAGGAGTCGCCACCTAATTATTATAGTGAATTAGGACACTTGATTTAGTGCAGCAAATACTGCAATTAATGATCTCCATTTAAAGGTCTGTGAAACTATGTGAGATTTCGGGTAAGGGTTCTTTATTATCCTGAAGGGAAGGGGTTAGGCACCCTAAAGGATCCGCTAACTTGTGGTTGTCCGTTCAAACCTAGGTTAATTATTGTATTAGAAAAAATGCATGTTTAGAGATATTTAAGTCAAAAGATATTGCAAAAAATGTATTTTTTTTGATAAACATAAGGGAGTTGTAAGATTTGTTTATGTAAAGTTAAAAATAAATATCGTATAGCAATAGTGTGAAATGTAATTCGAAGGTCGGGTTTAGACAAAATAAACATAAAGTAGACATGGTTTATAAAAGTATAAGATTGATTTATTGAAAACAGTACTTATATTTGCAAAATTGATTTTCTAACTAACATATATATATATGTCCTGATATCTAAAGTGTTTATTGATAATAGGAAAATGATAAATTATATACTGTTAATAACGAGTATGAGAAAATTATTTCTTTGTTAGGGATTTAGTAAAAATAGTCTTAATCACATGATGTGAAATATAAATAAAGAGTGGTTTAAATTGTTTTTTAAATCTAGACCTATGTGTTGAACCTAAAACAAATAAAAAAAAATAGGTTTATATTTTAAACTACCCTCCCAATCCATTCGACGACTAATAGAGTCATGTATCATATTAATTACAATATTAAGATAATAAAATTGCAATAACAAATAAGGATATAAAATGAGGCAACAAGATTTAACGAGTAGGAGGAGTTGAGATGGATGACGACGTCATCTTGTACTATTTTGTTTAGGGAATTTCTGAAGTGAGAATGCGGATGAATGTACATGGACGCGGGTTGTCATTTGAAGTAGCTCGTGATGAGTCTCGCCGCGAGACTCTTCGTTTTACTCCGATGCATTTCATGTAAAAGGAAGAAGATAAGGATTAGTAAATGTTCTAGAAATATTAATAATGCAAATAGATAGAATACTAATATAAACTTGGACATGTATATGATCCAGTTTATATTTAACTATGGCAACCCCAAGAAATGAACTGACGGGCCCAAACCAACAAAACCCAACATGATTCAATCAAATATTGGACCTAGTAAAGAACAGTACGCAACAAGAAGACCTCAAAGCAGGCCCGAAACTTAAAATCCAGATTTAAGAAGAGAGCAAATCAGTCCTATTCCGAACCCCAAGCATTCTTCAGTAATCAAATATATATATACTCTATATGCTTATTACATGAAAAAAGGGAGATTGCGTATAGAACACAGACATATACTATAACTCCAACATATGCCAAATCAACCCAAATGAAATATAAAATGGTAGTGTAGATATCCTCCAACAACTTAATAGACAGGGAAACATGCTAAATAACTTAGAAAACTGGATACGGTGCTATGGACACATTTCGTCATTTAAACAAGTAAGACATGTATATGATCAATCTAATAGACCTACTATTCCAGAAAACAAACAGGTAACACAAGACATTTTAAATACGTAGACATGTATAATTCCTATATTAACTGGCAAAATCTTAAGGATTATATTTTAGCAGAATCTAAGCCTAAACGAGCAAAGGACATACATCAGATATGTAAAGAGTCAAAAGAAATTATTAAGACATACATTATTCTAAACAGTAAGCAACAATTCTATAAGTACACTTAAGGATTCAGAAACATCACGACATAGCCAATATATATATGATAATCATCTTAATAGACTCTGATGACAGTTAACATTTTGTTTAAAACATGTCCTAAACCAATCGACAGACCTAAGTAATAACTGAGTTGAGATGAAACAGTTAGCTAGCACATGATTTGATCATACAGGCCACACAAATGCAGATTAAATGGACTAAACTTAAAAGGAATTGAGTTTACTGATTTACAATGCAAACAAGAACATTAGAGCACATTTCGTAGATAAAATACACACAAAAGTAATCCAAAATCAGCAAAGAAATGGCTGTAAGACAGTCAAACAGAGGGCTAAAAATCATCCTAGCGTGGGGTAATCCAAAGTCGAGCAAAATTAATAGAAGACAATCCAAACAGAGGGGCTAAAATCATCCTAGGCGGTGGAAATCATCACACATGCTGAAAATTTGATCTAGAAATAGCAAAATAGTGGCCCAAAATGACCAAAATCAGTTCCAACAATCCAACAGCATTTCATATTAATCACACGCATGTTAGATGACCTTTGAGAACATCTCATGTTGTAATAACTCCTATAAGATTCAGGAAGACTTCACATGCATTTAACTTAGACTGAAACGCCAACGAGATTATTTGACTAGACCTAAATCCATACAAATACGACATGATTGCAGGTGATATTGGGCTAGCTCCCTCAAAAGTACAAACATGGTCAAATATAACATACAGATAGCTCATTGGTTTAAAACTGTAAATAGATACACTAAGGTAGACAGGTTCGGCATGTCAAAACCTCATGGTTTAAAGTAAATGCCACATGGGTTAAAGCATATCAGATAAACCAGATAAATACATATAGATTCACATAATCTCAGCCTGGTACATGGCTAATGACCAATATGAACTGGGTTTAATCAACAAACTAATGTAATGCTCAAGAAACATAAGAATATATAATCAGCAATCTCTTAATCATATTTGATAGCAATTCAACACTCTAAAATAGTCATTAATACATACTAATCATGATTACCACTTGAGAAATGGATCGACATCACAAACAATTGGAAATCATAACTAACAGACTTATCTGAGTAAAAAAAAACAACGACTGAACCAAATCGAACAGATTCAACGAGAATAACATATGGATATTATCATGCAGGGCACATAATACCGACTGAATAACTAAATAGAAAGAGAGTAGGTTTCCGGACCTTTTGCGGGTAGCGAACTGAGGCGACGACAAAGGTTTTCCCGAGTCGTCGAAGGGGAATTTGTGAAGAACTGGTTTGCAGAATAGTAGATTGAATGATAAAGAGAAAGGTTTAAGCGCAGTGCTGTCTGTGTTATCGATGATTGATGACTGAACGATGGATCCCCTTTGCATGTTCAAGACGTTGGTATTTATAGCTCCTAGTTAGGCTTCGTTTATGGCAAGTTTAGGATCTAATTTGAAGGACGATTTGTGCTGGTTTTGTTATGGTAAGGCGAACTGGCTGCGTGGGTGATTTGGAGGACTTTAAGATGATTTGTTACCATTTTCGTATTCTGAATCTTACCGAAGTTGATAAGGGAAGGTTTGTATGGTAAGATGGGGGAAGATTGCCGGATTCTCAGGCGAGAATCTCGGCTGGGAAGGTGGCGTGAGGGAGAATCGCATGCGGCGGTTGACAGGGCATTAGGGTTTGGTCATTAGGTTTTCTAGAAGAGGGGAGGGAGGTCGATGCAGGTGATGGGCTTGCGGGAAGGTGAGGCGAAACGTTTAGGGGGAATGGGCTGAGGAAAGGAATAAAGAGTTGACTGCTGGGCTCGCGGGTCGCGGTAGTGGGCTGCTGATGTAAGAAAGAATGGGCCTGGGTATTAGTTAGGGTATTAGTGTTTAGGAGTTAATTTTAGGTGTATTATTAATTAATTAGTGGTAAAATAATTGTGATTAAATTATTAGGTGTCTTATTAGTCTAAGCTATTATTATAATAATAAATGTGGGTGTGCTAATTAGTGTTTAATATTTTATAATGCGAGACCGTTATTAAAACTTACTTATTATGTGTATTTTGCGATGTAAAATTGTGGTTCTAAAAGAAAAAAAATTGTTTAATTTATTGGTTATTTATTTAAGGATGGACAAAATTCGTGTCAACATTGTCCCTCTTTTGTATGGGAAGATGAAAGAATCTCCGCACAAAGACGTTGACTTATAGCCAATTTTGTCTCATCTAATTGGAACAAAGTGCTTGGTGTCCTAAAAACTATGGGTGGGGCCGACGTCGTCCACTTTTGCCTTTGTTGGAAGCCTTGCTCCCAACAAATTACCTCGCCGCCGTAAGAGGTAGGTCCACGTTGTGCTCCATCTTTTGTAGCTTGTTAACGCATCAGATCAAGCTAAGATAGAGGCATTAGTGCATAAATCACAAAACAAAACAATGTAAGAATGTGAATTTGTCTTTGTCAGAGTGATTGTATATACTATATAATGAAATGATGTGACAACACGCCGTCTTGTATAGACGAGATGCAAGTGACGCCTTGTATGGGCGTTATCGTCTTGTATGGACGAAATGCAAATGACGCCTTGTATGGGCGTTCTCGTTCAGATGGACGAAATGCAAATGATACCTTGTATGGCGTTTCCTCTTGTATGGGCGAGATGCAAGTGACGCTTGTATGGGCGTTATCGCTTGTATGGGACGAAATGCAAATGACGCCTGATGGGCGAATCGCTTCAGATGGACGAAATGCAAATGACGCCAGATAGCGTTGTCGCTCAGATGGACGAGATGCAAATGACGCCTTGTGCAGGCGTTATCGTCTTTGATGGACGAAATGCAATGACGCCTTGTATGGCGTTCGCTTGTATGGGCGATGCAATGACGCCAGATGGGCGTTTCGCTTTCAGATGGACGAAATGCAAGTGACGCCAGATGGGCGTTATCGCTTTGTATGGACGAAATGCAAATGACGCCTTGATGGCGTTATCGCCTTGTATGGACGAGATGCAAATGACGCCAGTATGGGCGTTATCGCTTTGTATGGACGAAATGCAAGTGACACCTTGTATGGCGTTATCGCTTGTATGGACGAAATGCAACGACGCCAGATGGCGTTTCGCTTGTATGGACGATGCAAGTAACGCCTTGTAGGCGTTGTCGCCTTGTATGAACGAATGCAAATGACGCCTTGTGGCGTTATCGTCTTGTATGGACGAGATGCAAATGACGCCTGTATGGGCGTTATCGCTTTGTATGGAGAAATGCAAATGACGCCAGATGGGCGTTATCGTCTTGTAGGGACGAATGCAAATAGCGCCTTGTATGGGCGCGTTATCGTTTGTATGGACGAAATGCAAATGACGCCAGTATGGGCGTTATCGTCTTGTATGGACGAGATACAAATGACGCCAGATGGGCATTATCGCTTGTATGGACGAAATGCAAATGACGCCAGATGGCGTTATCGTCTTATATGGACGAAATGCAAATGACGCCTTGATGGGCGTTATCGCTCAGGTGACGAAATGCAAATGACGCCATATGGGCGTTATCGCTTGTATGGACGAAATGCAAATGACGCCTTGTATGGCGTTATCGCCAGATGGACGAAATGCAAATGACGCCTTGTATGGGCGTTATCGCTATATGGACGAAATGCAAACGCCAGATGGGCGTTATCGTCTTGTATGGACGAAATGCAAATGACGCCTTGTATGGCGTTATCGCTTGTATGGACGAAATGCAAATGACGCCTTATGGCGTTATCGCTTCATATGGGCGAAATGCAATGACGCCTTGTATGGGCGTTATCGCTCAGATGGATTTAAATGCAAATGACGCCAGATGGGCGTTATCGCTTGTATGGACGAAATGCAAATGACGCCTTGTATGGCGTTATCGCTCAGATGGACGAAATGCAAATGACGCCAGATGGCGTTATCGCTGTATGGACGAAATGCAAATGACGCCAGATGGGCGTTATCGCTCAGATGGGCGAAATGCAAATGGCGCCTTGTATGGGCGTTATCGCCTTGATGGACGAAATGCAAATGACGCCTTGTATGGGCGTTATCGCTTGTATGGACGAAATGCAAATGACGCCTTGTATGGCGTTATCGCTTTGTATGGACGAAATGCAAATGACGCCTTGTATGGCGTTATCGCCTTGTATGGACGAAATGCAAATGACGCCAGTATGGGCGTTATCGCCTTGTATGGACGAAATGCAAATGACGCCAGTATGGCGTTATCGCTCAGATGGACGAATGCAAATGACGCCTTGTATGGGCGTTATCGTCTTGTATGGACGAAATGCGAATGACGCCTTGTATGGGCGTTATCGTCTTGTATGGACGAAATGCAAATGACGCCTTATATGTGCGTTATCGTCTTGTACGGACGAAATGCAAATGACGCCTTATATGGGCGAAATACAAATGACGCCTTGTATGTGCGTTATCGTCTTGTATCGACGAAATGCAAATGACGCCTTGTATGGGCGAAATGCAAATGACGGCTTGTATGGGCATTATCGTCTTGTATGGACGAAATGCAAATGACGCCTTGTATGGGCGGAATCGTCTTGTATGGACGAAATGCAAATGACGCCTTGTATGGGCGTTATCGTCTTGTATGGACGAAATGCAAATGACGCCTTGTATGGGCGTTGTCGTCTTGTATGGACGAGATGCAAATGACGCCTTGTATGGGCGTTATCGTCTTGTATGGACGAAATGCAAATGACGCCTTTTATGGGCATTATCGTCTTGTATGGACGAAATGCAAATGACGCCTTGTATGGGCGTTATCGTCTTGTATGGACGAAATGCAAATGACGCCTTGTATGGGCGTTATCGCTCATATGGGACGAAATGCAAATGACGCCTTGTATGGGCGGAATCGTCTTGTATGGACGAAATGCAAATGACGCCTTATGGCGTTATCGCTCAGTATGGACGAAATGCAAATGACGCCTTGTATGGGCGTTATCGCTTGTATGGGCGAAGACAAATGACGCCTTATGTGCGTTATCGCCTTGTATGGCCGTAATGCAAATGACGCCTTGTATGGGCGTTATCGTCTTGTATGGACGAAATGCAACGACGCCTTGTATGGCGTTATCGCCTGTATGGACGATGCAAATGGCGCCTTATGGGCGTTATCGCCTTGTATGGACGAATGCAAATGACGCCTTGTATGGGCGGTATCGCTTGTATGGACGAAATGCAAATGACGCCTTATGGCGTTATCGCCTTGTATGGACGAGATGCAAATGACGCCAGATGGGCGTTATCGTTTGTATGGACGAATGCAAATGACGCCTTGTATGGGCGTTATCGCTTGATGGACGAAATGCAAATGACGCCTTATGGGCGTTATCGCCTTGTATGGACGAGATGCAAATGACGCCTTGTATGGCGTTATCGCTTGTATGGGACGAAATGCAAATGACGCCAGATGGGCGGTATCGCCTTGTATGGGACGAAATGCAAATGACGCCTTGATGGGCGTTATCGTCTTCAGATGGAGAAATGCAAATGACGCCAGTATGGCGTTATCATCTTGTATGGACGAAATGCAAATGGCGCCAGATGTGTCACGACCGAACCTGCCCGTGGATCGTGCCTACCCTGCACCTAGTGATACAACATCGAGAGAAAATCAGCTAAATAAAACATGAACATGAAATAAGAGATATATAAGTAAACAGCAACCAAAATAGCTTGCCTTCTCAGTATAGACATACAAACCCGAACAGTTTAATCCTTTTTACAACCCTGCCCACAACAGTACTACAGACCTCTAAGATTTACAACAACTATGACGGGACAGGGCCCCGCCATACCCCTGAATGTACAAGAACCTACAACTCAGGGAACACATACCAAAAGATAAGCCTCCGAAGGAACGGAGCTTCCCAATACGCTGAAAGGTGATCCTAAAAGCGGGGATCGACAGCCAATGTACTTCTACCTGCGGCATGAACGCAGCCCCCCGAAGGAGGTCAGTACAACAGGTACCAAGTATGTGAAACTGAAAATACTGTAGTTAAATCATAACAGTCTATATAAAGCAGGAGACATGTATGATGACCAAAATACAGTATGCAACATAAAAGCAGTCAAGTCAGGGACTCACGCCCTCAAAGTCATCACTAAAATATAACTATGGGTCTCACGCCCACAACACCAATCATGTTCGCATCATGGCCGCATGCCCCCGGAATTCTGCATCGGTGTAAACATGTCCATGATGCAACAATAATGACAATGCTGCATGGCCACATGCCCCGACAGACGGTGTAGACACGCCCATGTAACATCAACAACAATATCTTGGGTGATCAACCCGCTGCACGCCACATGTCCCCTGACCAGACGGTGTGAACACGCCCATGTAACATCAATTAATCAAAATGGAAACATACCCGTGGAATTAACCTTCACATTGCCAAAGACGCCCAAGTAAGTTCTCAATAAGTCAACCGCCCTCCATCGAGAGACGGTAACACGAAATACAACACTTGCACAACAAAGGCTATCATCACAAGATAGGCGTGTTTCACCACAACAAGCATAGGCAAGTCATACACAACTCAAAGTACTTTCATTTTATGCCAAAGTCCGGTTTTAACCTAAAGTACTACGTGACGTTAAATTCCTTTTAAGAGATTCATTCCTCTTATAAAAGTCACCCGATACCGTAGTATTAAAAATAGAGTGACTCACATTTTTAGGTAAACCAAAACACTTTTCTTCTTAACAACATTCTTTTCCCTAAAGTTCCGTTTGCCTAATTTCACTTACTCAAGTCTCTTTATTTTAGAAAAGTTTCATAGTTCATAGTCTTAATCATTTAAGAATATAATTCTCTTTTAAACAATCACGAGAAAACATATGCCTTATATGAGTGTATGTTATTCTGCTCATAATCAATCTTATTAAGACCATGGTCTAGAAAATGTAATATCATTTTGTCTCATCTTAGCTTCTATGCGGATGGAGGTTTCTATGGTTTTAATATAATACTTCATTTATTCAATACATTTTCCTCTATTAACGCTGCAGTGGTTTGTCGATACACATTCTGATTTCCGAATCAGTAAAACGTTATTCTTTTTTTTTTTTTTAAAACCAAGTACTCATTACTCACGAATGAGGTTTTACACAAAACTCATATTAATTCATCCAAGTCAAGTCTCTTATCTTTTAAGATTAAGTCTCTTAACTTCTAAAAATTCGTAAACCATGCTCTTTACCCTTCTTAAGACGTTATACCTAACTTCCCATAAAGCTAGTATAACTCTTACGTTTTCAAAACCAAGTATTTCTCTTCTTTCAAAATGATTCTTTTAAAATACTTCAAGTTCTTTATTATCACACATCAAGTCGGTTATAAGTCAAAAGCAGTTACCCTTTGAAACCACAAAGCATTTTCTTACCTACATAAAGTCATTATAACCAACTTCCCATAAAGACTTTATAACACTTTATGTTTCAAAACAATCAAATACATTAAACACATGTACGTCTACCGTACTACATAGTTATACACATATCATGCTAGAACAGATAGGAAGAGGTTCACATACCTCGCGACGATTATCGACTAATAGCAAAATGCTCCAAGTACCTCAAACAGTCGGCTACTCCTTAAGCCACGTAGATTGCACCACACGTAGTACTTCAACCTATAAGGCCACAAGGCGCTTATTAACATCTAGATCTCATCGTTCCATATTCTACGTAAAATTCGCACTCTCCCCGCAACAGCAGAAATCTCCTCCTTATCGAGGCCTGGCCACTGCCAACCAGGGGGGGTTAACACGTCTAACCGGACGTGTACAATTCTACTACACAGTAATGCTACACAAGTCTACTGTAATACAGCCCTATGTAATTACAGTTCAGTTCAGTTCTTCTTTTTATTATCCTTCTATGTGATTACTGTTCAATTCTTATTCAGGCTTAAGTCAAAAGACATTGCCGACGAACTACGTTCAGTTCTATTCAATATTCATTCTATATATAGTATACTTCAACTATATATTCTAACAATCATGTAATTTCCAATTACAATAGGGGGACAAGATATTTACCTCTATAAGCCCAAAATTATCCGAGTTAAATGTCGCTCCTGAACAAGGTTTAGCTCCTACTCCGTGCGCTCCAAAACGCTCCAAGAAACCCTTAGAAGTGTCTACACAACTTCTACTTAATACCTCAACTACGGGTGAATATTTTTCCTTAGGGTTTCGTTTAGTGGCTAAAGGAGGTATAATCGTATTTTCCGGGTTTTTCGTATAAAGGGTACTTTGGAAAGTACTATAAGGTATATGGGCTAGAGTATTTTGGGCATTATAACAATACTAGGAGAGTATTTCTATACCACAAAAGGGTATTTATACGAGACAACTAGGCTAGTGGGGTACCCACTGGCTAGACAACACAAGAGGAGGCTCTCGCCAAGGGCCTTTCTGGGGGAGGGCTTTGGATGATAGCACAACAAGAGGGAGAGAGTATTTGAGACTTAGAAAGATTGCTCAAGTTTTGATGAAGAAAGTCTTCAACTGTAGGGTATTTATAGGTCAAGTGAAGGCCAACCAATGGCCAAGATGAAGACAAGTGTGGTGAAAGTGTAGGGTTAGATTTAAGCCAAGTGCACCTTATCCATCTACCACAACAACTTGCACAAAATATCCTACCTAACCCAACTCACCATTTTCGTCCAACTTAGCCGCCCACTCTTCCGATTAGAGGTGACAAGTGTCGCCTCTCGTTGGTCCAAAATGTTTAGTGTCTCGGAAAATCCGCAAAATATAAATGACATAGCCGGAATTTTCCTACGAAAGGCTGTGGAAACGCTTTCATTTAAAACGACTTAATCGGGTGTTGTGTACAATTTTCGAAACTAGCCAATCTTTAAGGCTTAAATTATTATACGTCGCCTCACGCATACTCGAAATACGGGTATAACATTCTCCTCCTTAGAAACATTCGTCGAATGTTCCTTCTCAAGAAGGATAACCATAAAGTTCCTCATAAATTTAAACAAATTTCAAATGCCACACATGGCAACAAAGAAAAACACGTACTCTCGCCTTACTCGTGCCGCTTCCCGAACACGAACTCTTCTCATATACGCATTCACACCTCGCCATCGCCTTTTCAAAACCTTGAGTCACCACCTCCAACTTGGTTATCTTACTAGCCTCAATCTTCCTTAAGGCCATTCCGGCCTTCACGATCTGCCGAGTCGAACACACCCACGAACTCATACGATGGTCAACTAAACTTGGGCCCAGCACCCTCGTGACCCTACCACCTGGCGGGACCACCCAGAGCTGACCCCACCTCGAAACAGGCCGCGGGTTGGCCCGCAACATGGCCCCAACCCGACCCACTGTCGCGCCAACTCTTGCTCCTCGACACGGAACAATCTTGCTAAATCACATCATGAAAGCTACCACTTTCATTTACCCAACCCAGGGACTTATCACATAATACATTCTAGGCAAAAAAAAATGCACTCTGACAAGGATCACTCGCAAAATCACGTACTCAAGAAGGCCTTACATCTAAGGTCTCAACTGCAATATCCTAAGGTTCATCATTTTCTCACCCCCAGGCTTACCCTTTTTCACCAACCAGGTCCCTAAATCACATTTTAGCACAAAGCTATCCGAACATAACACTTAACACATTATCATAACATTAATACATACAAGTCTCTAGAGGGTTAAGGATATACAGATCTACCGCTCACTCTAATCATAGGCCCACTGCCAGGCGCATAATGAAGCGCGATGAACCAGCCATCGATCACGGCTGAGTCGTAACATCCGTGCTACCCTTGGTCGGACAGTTCTTCGCAAAATGGCCCTGCTGGCCGCAAAAATAACAAGCTCCTTTGGCACCACGACACTCCCCGAAATGCGGTCTACCACATCGACCACACCGAGGTAGGGGTGACTGCATCCGCCAACACCCTACTCTCGAAACTGAACCCTGGGCTCGACCGCTCGAATACTCGATGCCACTGAAGGTTGTGGAGGACCACTCTGACCGGGCGAGGTACAAAACTAGGCTTCTTTGAGGCGGTCATACGCCAAAGTCACCAGGACCTGGCTGCTCGCCTCTTCGCCGATCTCGGCCATTCCGTCGATTTCTCCGCCTCACATCCAAGTGCATAAGCCTGCATGCGGGCAATGTCCATGCCCGGCTGAAGGGCTACACCCGAACAACTCTCCGCTAGGTAATCATCAAGCCCTGTAATATATCGATGCACTCGATCCTCCATACAAGCTACTAATGCGGAACATACCGCCAATGAGTCAAACTCCACATTGTACTCCGAATGCGCGCTTACGCCTCAACATCAAAAATCTGCGGCCGAGCCCTCCTCATCCGTGGAGGCAAGAAATGTGCCGAGAATGCCCCGAACTTCGTCCCAAACGGTGGGCGTGCATTCTCTCCGGGACAGCTCGCGATCAAACCGATCATTGCGGTATCACGCGGCCGATGCGAACCTAAGACCACCGGCTCGGTCTCGAAGCCTTGATCACTCTCATGATCGGCGCAGCTGTCGGATGAACTCCTGCGGATCATCCTCGTGCCTCGACCGTAGAACTCGCGGGCTACGTCTCGAAGTCCTGTAGCCTCAAACTATCCGATCTAGGGTGAACGCGGTGCTCTTTGGGCTGCTGCGTCGGCCTATCCTCATATCCGCCACGACCGGCGATGGCGGGCCATCTCCTTGTAACCCATCTCTTTTGTTATACCCGTATTTCCAGTATATGCGAGGGCGTGCGTGAAATTTTGAACTTCAAATAGGCTTCGCGATTTAATTTTGTGCACAACACGGTTAGAGTCGTTTTTAGTAAACGTTTTCCAGACTTTCGTAGGGGAATTTCCGCTATGTCCTTTCTAATTTTTGCGGATTTTTCCGAGAGGCGAAGCGTGTTGGACCAACAAGAGGCGCCACTGCACCCTCTCATTGAGTGGACTTCAATCGTCCATTTGGACGAAATGGATAAACAAAGGCACGTTTTGTTGCCTTGACAAAGTCAAGGGTAGGTAGGATATTTGTGTTTGGTAAATCCTAGCCCTACACTTGCCTAACACATGGATTGATCTTGGCCATTGGTTGGCTTTCACTTGGCCTATAAATACCCACCCTTTGATGAACTTATTCATCCACAAATTTGCCTAAGTCTTGAAAGCTCTCCTTCTCCTCCCCTTTGTGTTGAGTTCGGCCAGAGGCCTCCTCTCCCTAGAGGCCTTGGCCAGAGGTACCCCCTCCTAGTTGTGTGGCGTGGGTACCCCTGCCTAGTTGCTTTTCAGATAATACCCCCCTCTTTTGGTAGAATACTCTCAAAAGTATTGTTATAATGCCCAAATTACCTTAGCCTATACCTTGTAGTATTCTAAGGTTATACTTGTACAAAAGCCCAGAAATACTATTATACTTCCCGTCAGTCACAAAACCGAAACCCTAGGGAAATCTCCATAGTCCGTTGGAGTATTGTGTAGAAGTTGGTTAGAACTTCTAAGGGTGGTTTAGAGCGGGTTGAGCGCTCGGAGTTGGAGCTAAGCGATTGCCCGGGATCGACTTTAAGCTAGGATAATTATGGGCTTATCAAGGTAATTATCTTGTCCTCTATTGTAATTGGAAATTACATAATTGCTTGAATATATAGTTGAAGTATACTATATAATGGAATCGAGCGTAGTTATCGGCAATGTCTTTTGACTTAAGCTGAATAATACTTACGGCAATGTCTTGCGACTTAAGCTGAATTTAAAGAAGAATCTTGTTGTAATTACATAGGGTTGTATTACAGTAGACTTGTGTAGTAGTACCGTGGAGTAGAATTGTACCCGTTTGGGTTAGATATATAACCCCCCTGGTTGGCTTGGTAGCCGGCCTCGATAGAGGAGGATCTTTCAGTTGTTGCGGGGAGAGTCTGCGAATTTTACGTAGAATGTTCTCGAAGAGACCTAATGTTAATAAGCGCCTTGTGGCCTTATAGGTTGAAGTACTACGTGTGATGCGATCTACGTGGCTTAGGAGTAATGAGTTGGAAGTACTTGGAGCGTTTTGCTATTAGTCGATACTCGTCGCGAGGTATGTGAACCTCTTCCTATCTCTTCTAGCATGATATGTGTGAACTATGTAGTACGGTAGACGTACATGTGCTAAATGTATTTGATTGGTGTAAACATAAAGTGTTATAACGGCTTTATGGGAAGTTGGTTATAACAGCTTTATGTTGGTTAGAAAATACATGTGGTTTTAAAAGGTAACTGATTTGAACTATAACTGGCTTGTTATGTGTTAATAAAGAACTTGAAGTATTTCAAAAGATTTTTGAATCATTTTGAAAGAAGAAGTAATATTTGGTTTTTGAAAAACTTAAGAGTTATACTAGCTTTATGGGAAGTTAGGTATAACGGCTTAAGAATGTTTTACTGATTTCGGAAATCAGAATGTGTATCGACAAACCACTGCAGCGTTAATAAAAGGAAATGTTTTGACTAATTAAGCATTATTAAAACCAGTAGAAACTTCCATCTGCATAGAAACTAAGATGAGACAAAATGATATTTCCTAGATCATGTCTTTGTAATAAGATTGTTATAAACAAGAATATCCTACTCACATATAAGGCTTAGGTTTCTCAGTTGTTTAAGGAGAATTATATTCTTAAATGAATAAGACTATGAACTACGAAACCTTTCTAAAATTAGGCAAACTTGAACATTGGAAAAGAATGTTGCTACTTGATTTTACAAAGAGAAGTAATTGATTTACTTTAAAAAGATAATCACTCTATGTTCATATACTACGGGTATTGTGTGGTTTTTTTTTGGGAAGTAACGTATCTTTTAAAGATTTAATGTATGAAGTACTTTGGGGATAGGTACCCGAACTTGTTAGTAGAAAGTACCTTGTGTGAATAACTTGATTGTATTGGTTTGTGATAGCCTTGTAATACTTTCTTGTTGACTTGATAAGTAAGCGTGTTAGGATGCTCGTGTGTTAGTATCTTGTGATTATTATGTGAGGGGGTCACTCCTGTTGTGCTTACGTTGTTAAACGTTAAGCCCGTTGTACTATTATTGTATCACATACCCCCTTGACTTATTATACCGAGGGCTTGCCACCCTTGATCGCGGTCTTTACGGCTATCGGTCCTCGTGACTATGCGAGTCGCGGTAGCTCGATTTGATCATTCGGTGTTTAGCCCGATGCGGGATTCCTATGCGGTCTGTTGAGACTATGCGGTCTTTTGAGACTATGCGGGTTGCGGGAGCCTAAGCGGATACCGAGGGTTGGCTGCGCCCGATGCGGGGTATACCTCGGTGATGCAGGACCATGATTCGAGAATACCTCATGCGGGTCGTGTGTGACCTATCGGGCTGCGAGAGTTCGAGAATAGACGCGCACATTGATATTGCGGGCGGTGGCGGCCGATCATGTGGTGCGGTCTAGAAAGACCTCGGGATACGGTTGTGGTATTTTTGATGCTGTGGGTCTTAGTAGTCGGCTATGCCTTCGTGCTTGCCCGTCTGCGGGTTTATTGTGATAACTTTGAGCGTGAGTCCACGACTTGACATATTTGCTTATTTGTTGTGGATGTAGTTTGCTTATCATACATGTCTCTGCTTTATAGACTATTATGATTTCATTTCTGATATTTTTAGTTTCACATACTAGAATTTTTTGTCTTGACCTCTCCTTCGGTGCGTTCATGCGCGGGTTGAGTGCTATGTGACCCGTTAGGGGCGTTCTGGTGCCTTACCCTGGGCACCCTAGTGATACATACATCAGAGAAAATCAGCGGAACATAAAACATGAGTCATTTAACAAGAGATATCATAAATAAGCAGCCAACCAAAGCGGTTGCCTTTCAAGATATACATAAAACACGAGCAGTTTAATCTTTACAACCCCGCCCACAACAGACTACAGGACTTAAGATTTACAATGACTATGGCGGACAGGGGCCCCGCCATACCACGAATGTACAAGAACCTACAACCTGGGAACACATACCAAAAGATAAGCCTCCGAAGAAACGGAACTTCCCAATACGTTGAACTGTGATCCTAAGAGCGGGGATCCACGACCGATGTACCTCTACCTGCGGCATGAACGCAGCCTCCCGAAGGAGGTCGCATAACAGTACCAAGTATGTGAAATCAGCATAATATCAGAATGAAATCATACTAGTCTATATAAAGCGAGAGACATGTATGATAACCAAACTACTGATTCACAACATAAACAGTCATCACTCCAATATAACTATGGGTCTCACGCCCACAACATCAATCGAGTTCGCATGTATGGCGCCCCGGAATCTTGCATCGGTGTAGACATGTCCATGATGCAACAATAATACCAATGTCCCATGGCCACATGCCCCGGAACGCATCGGTGTAGACATGTCCATGTGACTCAACAACAAGACAAAGAATCCAAATGGAAGCATACCCGCGGCGCTACGCATCGATGTCGGTATGTCCAAAGGAAACAATAAGACAACTTTCCAAATGGACGCATACCCGCGCGCTACGCGTCGTGTCGATATGTCCAAAAGGAAATCACAAGGCGATAATCGAAGGAAACATGCGTGCGCTACGATCGTGTCGGTATGTCCAAAGCGATTAACCACAAGACCTTAACCAAAATGGAAGCATACCCGTGCGCCACGATCGTGTCGGTATGTCCAGCGATTAACAACAATAATACTATCAGCGAACGTACTGGAATTTCTCCGCCATCACAAGACATCCAAGTAAGTTCTCAACGATCAACCGACCTCTATCGAGACGCGGTAACACGAAACACAACGCTTGTACAATAAAGGCTATCATCACAAGCATAGGCAAGTTTCACAACAACAAGCATAGGCAAGTTTCACAACAACAAGCATAGGCAAGTTTCACACAACTCAAAGTACTTTCATTTTATGCCAAAGTCGGGTTTTTAACCCCAAGTACTACATACGTTAAGTTCTTTTAAAAGAGATCCATTCTTGTTATAAAAGTCACCCGATACAGTAGTATTAGAATGACCAACCCACCTTCTTTTTCAAAATCAAGTAACAACATTCTTTCCTAAGTTCGGTTTGCCTAGTTTCAATTACTCAAGCTTCTCATTTTCAAATGGTTTCATAGTTCCCAAACTTAATCACTTGATTCCTTTTAGAACAATTGAGTAACATATGTCATATATGTGAGTAGTTTATTCTTGTTTATAACGATCTTATTACATGACCATGATCTAGAAAATGTAATATCATTTTGTCTTATCTTAGCTTCTATGCGGATGGAGGTTTCTACCGGTTTTAATACAACACATCATTATTCAATACATTTTCTTTTATTAACGCAGCGGTGGTGCAGTCGATACATTCTGATTCCGAAATCAGTAAACATTATCCCTTTAAAAACCAAGTACTCATTACTCACGAATGAGGTTTCACACAAACATCCACATTAAAACAAATAAGTTAAGTCTCTTATCTTATAAGATCAAGTCTCTTAACTTCTAACATCGAGAAACCATTTTCACTTACATAAGATCGTTATAACTAACTTCCCATAAAGCTATTATAACACCCTATGTTTTAAACCAACCAAATCACTTAGCACACGTATCGCTCACCGTACTACATAGTTCACAACAATCATGCTAGAAAAGACAGAAGAGGTTCACATACCTCGCGACGATTTATCGACAATAAGCAAAATGCTCCAAGTACTACAACCTTGCTAGCCCTTTCCACTCCTCGAGTAGAATACGCTACTCTTAGTACTTTCACCTATAAAGGTCACAAACGTCTATTAACCCAAAACACAAGTTTTCTATCTTTCTAAAGAAAATTCGGCAGCACCTCCCCCCCCCCGCAACAGCGTAAATCTCCTCCTTTATCGAGGCCGGCTACGAAGCCAACTGCAGGGGTTTACACGTCTAACCGGACGTGTACAATTCTACACAAGTCTCTTTGCACATCCTATGTAAATACGATTGATTCGGTTCTTTATTCTTGGGCTTAAGTCAAAAGACATTGCGAATACTAAGTAGTTCTATATATAGTATACTTGACTATATATTCTAACAAACATGTAATTTCCAATTACAATAGAGGACAAGATAATTACCTCGATAAGCCCAAAATTATCCGAGTTTAATGTCGCTCACGAGCAAGGTTTAGCTCCACCGTGCGCTCCAAACCACTCCAAACAACCCTTAGAAGTTCTAACCAACTTCTACTCACATACTTCAACCAACTATGAAGATTTCCTTGGGTTTGGGTTTGAGACTAAAAGGACAAAAGGTAGTATTTCCGACTCTACGTAAAGAGGTATCTTTGGAATACTACAAGGTACAAGGCTAAGGTATTTTGGGCATTATAACAATACTAGGGAGTATTTCTATACCACAACAAGGGGTATTATACGAAAACAACTAGGCAGTGGGTACCCTACCTAGACCTCACAAGGGAGGAGGAGGCCTCGGCAAGACCACTTTCTGGGGAGAGGAGCTCTTGGACGAGAGTCAACAAGAGGAGGGAGGATTCAAGACTTGGAAACATTTGTGGATGAATGAAGTCTTCACAGCGGGTATTTATAGCAAACCCAAATGCCAACCAACGACTAAGATCAAGCCATGTGCAAGGCAAGTGTAAGGCCTTGATCAAGCCAAGTGCACCCTAACCCTACTCCACAAAACATGGCACAAGACAAGCCACAAAACAAGGCCAAAACAAGGCACAAAACAAGGAACCAATAGGGCCAAACGTGAGCCACAATATCAATCCAAAACGTGAACCAATCGCCCACTGGCGCCCACAAGCTTCGATGTGAGGTGACACATGTCACCCTCCAGTTGGTCCAAAATGTTTCGTCTCTCGGAAAAATCCGCAAAAATTAAAAACGACATAGCAGGAATTTTCACTACGAAAGTCATGGAAACGTTTCGTCTAAACGACTCTTCGGCACTTGTGCCCAAATGTAACCGGCGAGCCACCTGGGCGGGTGACACGTGTCACCCGCCTAATGGCCCTCAAAAACGTCTTTCGAAAAAATTATCCACAATGGCCAAAATCTCAAACAAAGGGCCCTACAAAATCAGAATTTCTCCCGTGGCCCCACGTGACCATTTCCAAAATAAAATCTCAAAATTCTAATATAATCTATGAAGTCCAAATACCAAACAGAATCCAATTCCATTAACGAACCTTTTCTTCACAAATAACCGAAACTTTTCGAAAACTCACATCTTTCTTTCTTTTCAAAATTTCTGCCGTACGCTCGCACGTACGTCCTCACATACAGACCCTGCAACTACGGGGTATAACATTCTCCCCTCCTTAGAAACATTCGTCCCGAATGTTCCTTCTCAAGACGGATATCGATGAAGTTCCTCTAACAAGTTGTCAACGCCACAGCTTGGCCACGAAATAACACACGTTATCTTCCTTCCTTACTCGCCGTGCCCTTCTCGAACACTTGAACTCTCCCAGTACGTACCATACTTCAGTCATTACTTCCGTTCCCGAAAATCTCTGGAGTCACTACCTCCAAACTTGGTCATCTTACTAACCTCAAACTTCCTTAAGGCCATTCCCGGCCTTTACGAACCGCTTCTGGTCGAACGCGTCCACGAACTCATACGATGATCATACAAACTTGGGCCTAGCATCCTCGTGACCCTACCACCTGGCGGGACCACCCAGAACTGGCCCCACCCCAAACCGGGTTACGGTTTGACCCGCAAATGGTCCTAAACCCGACCCCTAACCGTGCCAAACTCTTGTTCCCCGATCCGGAACAATCTTACTAATTCACATCATGAAAGCTACCACTTCCATCTCACACTACCCATGGACTTATCACACAAATAAATCCCACGTATACTACTCACCCTTATAAAGGTCAAACATAAAACGAATCCTTTACTCAAGACGACCTTACCTCTAAGGTCTCGCCGTGAAATAGTCTAAGGTTCACACTTACCATGCCTCATACGTATCCTTCCAACTAACCATGCATTCTAACTCACACATATCACAATGCTATCCATTACATAGCACACAATAATGAGATCATCATAACAAGCATACCAAAACTCTAGAGGGTTAAGGATATACCTGAAGCTACCGCTCCACTCTAATCATAGGCACGCCTGCAGGCTTATAGAAGGTGATAAACCACCACAGATCCCGGTCGAAGTCGTAACATCCGTGCTACCCTTGGTCGGACGATTCCTCGCAAATGGCCCGCTGTCGCATGCAAAACAAACTCCCAATCTAGCACGACACTCTCCAAAATGGAGTCTACCACAATGGTCACAACGAGGTAGGGGTGGCTTCACCGTTAACACCCCGCTCTGCCAAAATCTGAACCTGGAGCCACGACCGCTCCTGAAGGCGGTGGAGGACCACTGCATCCGGGGGTGTATAACTAGTCTTCGAGGCGGTCCGCCTCGAAAGCCACCAAAGGACCCCGCCACTGCCTCTTCTGCTGATCCAGTCATTCCGTCGACCCTCCGTGCCTCACATCCTAGTGCATGAGCTGCATGCGGGCAATGTCCATGCCCGGTGAAGAGAAACACCCGCGCAAGACTACCATATAATCATCTAGCGGTGGACGTAGCGATGCACTCCTATCCTCCATATTCGCAACTAAGCGCGAGGACATATCGAGCCAAAGAATCAACTCGACATTGTACTCCCGACGAGCGCCCTCTGCCAAGAACAAAAATCATGTCCGTGCCCTCCTCATCTCAGGAGGCAAGAAGTGCGTGAGGAAAGCCCCAAAACTCATCCCATACCGCTGAGTGCATGCTCTCCCGGAAAGCTCCTATGAATCAAACCAATCGATCATGCGGTCACGCAATTCGCGAACCAAAGGTCACAGACTGGTTTACGAAGCCTTGATCACCGCATGATCCCAGAATGCCGGATGAACTCCCGGATCATCCTCTGGCCTCGACCCATAAAACTCTGCGGCTACAACTCGAGAAAGTCCCGTAGCCTCAAACTATCTGCTCGGGGTGAACCATCGGTGCTCGAATGGAACCCCAGCATCCATTTATCCTCATATCTGCCACGACTCGCCAAGAATCGAGCCATCTCCTTGTAACCCACCTCCTCCCGCCCGCATCGGGATGGAGGCTCAGTGTATCATGTCTCGGCAGCCATTGCCGCGCTTAACCTCTCGCTGGGCGGCGCCAAAACCCGCCGTCAAGCACAACCTCAGTGCATCGTCGCTCGCGCTGTACTCCTCTCAGATCTCACTAGCAGCACCTCGCCGCCTTGCCCTTCTCTGCTCTGGTTGCCTTGCGGAGGCATAATCGTAAAAACGAGATACGTCAGAGGGTCCAACTTACAACACACTCTAAGGCACGATCTCGTAATGAGAAGAATGGAAACCAATCCTAAATGTCTCTGCCTCTCGATTATAGATGTGGTGCACAACACATCGATAATCAAGACTTACTAGACACGCCTCAGACACTTTCCGAGGATTAATCGCTCGATACTACTTTTGTAACGACTGCCCGGGCGCATCGTGCCTTACCGGGCACCCTAGTGATACATACATCGAGAAAATCAGCGGAACATAAAACATGAGTCATTTAACAAGAGATATCATAAATAAACAGCCAACCAAAAGCGATTGCCTTCAAAGATATACATAAAACACGAGCGGTTTAATCCTTTACAACCTCGCCACTACAGACTCTGCACTTAAGATTTACAATGACTATGACGGACAGGCCCCGCCATACCCTGAATGTACAAGAACCTACAACTCGAGAACACATACCAAAAGATAAGCCTCAGAAAGCGGAACTTCCAATACGCTGAACTGTGATCCTAAGAGCGGGATCCACGATCGATGTACCTCTACTGCAAAGATGACGGCCCCAAGGAGGTCGACAACGGTACCAAGTATGTGAAACTGCATAATCAGAAATGAAATCATACTAGTCTATATAAAGCAGAGACATGTATGATAACCAAACTACGATTCACAACATAAAATCGTCACTCCAATATAACTATGGGTCTCACGCCCACAACATCAATCGAGTTCGCATTATGGCGCATGCCCCGAATCTGCGCATCGGTGTAGACATGTCCATGATGCAACAATAATACCAATGTCCCATGGCCACATGCCGGACTGCGACGGTGTAGACATGTCCATGTGACCTCAACAACAAGACAGAATCAAATGGAAGCATACCCGCAGCGCTACGATCGTGTCGGTATGTCCAAAGGGAAACAATAAGACAACTTTCCAAATGGACGCATACCCGATGCGCTACGCATCGCGGTCGAGATGTCCAAAAGAAATCACAAGGCGATAATCGAAGGAAACATACCCGCGCTGCGCCACGTCGTGGTCGGTATGTCCAAAGCGATTAACCACAAGACCTTAACCAAAATGGAAGCATACCCGCGCCACGATCGTGTCGGTATGTCCAAAGCGATTAACAACAATAATACTATCAGCAGAACGCAGTGCGGAATTTCTCCACACCCGCACGTCCAAGTAAGTTCTCAACTACCAACCGACCTCTATCGAGACGCGGTAACACGAAACACAACGCTTGTACAATAAAGGCTATCATCACAAGCATAGGCAAGTTTCACAACAACAAGCATAGGCAAGTTTCACAACAACAAGCATAGCAAGTTTCACACAACTCAAAGTACTTTCATTTTATGCCAAAGTCCGGTTTTAACCCCAAGTACTACATCGTTAAGTTCTTTTAAAGAGATCCATTATCGTTATAAAAGTCACCCGATACCCGTAGTATTAGAATGACCAACCCACCTTCTTTTTCAAAATCAAGTAACAACATTCTTTTCCTAAGTTCGGTTGCCTAGTTTCAATTACTCAAGCTTCTCATTTTCAAATGGTTTCATAGTTCCCAAACTTAATCACTTGATTCCTTTTAGAACAATTGAGTAACATATGTCATATATGTGAGTAGTTTATTCTTGTTTATAACGATCTTATTACAAAGCCATGATCTAGAAAATGTAATATCATTTTGTCTTATCTTAGCTTCTATGCGGATGGAGGTTTCTCTTGGTTTTAATACAACACATCATTATTCAATACATTTTCTTTTATTAACGCTGCGGGTCTGTGATACACATTTCGATTCCGAAATCGGTAAAACATTATCCCTTTAAAACCAAGTACTCATTACTCACGAATGAGGTTTCACACAAACATCCACATTAAAACAAATAAGTTAAGTCTCTTATCTTATAAGATCAAGTCTCTTAACTTCTAACATCGATAAACCATTTTCACTACATAAGGTCGTTATAACTAACTTCCCATAAAGCTATTATAACACCCTATGTTTTAAACCAACAAATCACTTAGCACATGACGTCTACCGTACTACATAGTTCACAACAATCATGCTAGAAAAGACAGGAAGAGGTTCACATACCTCGCGACGATTTATCGACAATAAGCAAAATGCTCCAAGTACTACAACCTTGCTAGCCACTTTCACTCCTCGAGTAGAATACGCTACTCTTGTACTTTCACCTATAAAGGTCCAAACGTCTATTAACCCAAAACACAAGTTTCTATCTTTCTAAAGAAAATTAGAAGACCTCCCCAACAGCAGTAAATCTCCTCCTTTATCGAGGCCGGCTACCAAGCCAACCGGGGGTTTACACGCCTAACCGGGCGTGTACAATTCTACACAAGTCTGCAATACACATGTAAATACAGTTCGGTTCTTTATTCTTGGGCTTAAGTCAAAAGACATTGCGAATACTAAGTAGTTCTATATATAGTATACTTCAACTATATATTCTAACAAACATGTAATTTCCAATTACAATAGAGGACAAGATAATTACCTCGATAAGCCCAAAATTATCCGAGTTTAATGTCGCTCACGAGCAAGGTTTAGCTCCAAAGTGCGCTCAAACCACTCCAAACAACCCTTAGAAGTTCTAACCAACTTCTACTCACATACTTGACCAACTATGAAGATTTCCTTAGGGTTTCGGTTTGAGACTAAAGGACAAAAGGTAGTATTTCGGACTCTGCGTAAAGAGGTATCTTTGGAATACTACAAGGTACAAGGCTAAGGTATTTTGGGCATTATAACAATACTAGGGAGTATTTCTATACCACAACAAGGGGTATTATACGAAAACAACTAGGCTGGGGTACCCCGCGGCTGGACCTCATAGGGAGGAGGAGGCCCTCGCCAAGACCACTTTCTGGGAGAGGAGCTCTTGGACGAGAGTCAACAAGAGGGAGGAGGGATTCAAGACTTGGAAACATTTGTGGATGAATGAAGTCTTCACAAAGGGGGTATTTATAGGAAACCCAATGCCAACCAATGGCCAAGATCGAGCCATGTGCAAGGCAAGTGTAAGGCCTTGATCAAGCCAAGTGCACCCTAACCCTACTCCACAAAACATGGCACAAGACAAGCCACAAACAAGGCCAAAACAAGGCACAAAACAAGGAACCAATAGGGCCAAAACGTGAGCCACAATATCAATCCAAAGCGTGAACCAATCGTCCACTGACGCCTGAAGCTTCGATGTGAGGTGACATGTCACCCTCCCGTTGGTCCAAAATGTTTCGTCTCTCGGAAAAATCCGCAAAAATTAAAAGGACATAGCCGAATTTTCCCTACGAAAGGTGGAAACGTTTCGTCGGAAAAGCGACTCTATCAGTAACTTGCCCAAATGTAACCGGCCAAGCCACTGGCGGGGTGACACGTGTCACCCTCCTAATGGCCCTCAAAGCGTCTTTCAAAAATATCCACAATGGCCAAAATCTCGAAACAAAGTGGGCCACAAAACAGTAAATTTCTCCGTGGGCCCAGTGACCATTTCAAAATAAAATCTCAAAATTCTAATATAATCTATGAAGTCCAAATACCAAATCTAGAATCCAATTCCCGTTAACGAACCTTTTTCTTCACAAATAACAGGAAACTTTTCCGCTAAAACTCACATCTTTCTTTCTTTTCAAAATTTACCAAACGCCGCGACGCACGTCCTCACATACACACCGCAACTACGGGTATAACATACACCGATCGTTGATCCTAGCTCTCGAGTCACGATTCGTATGGAAACTCCGTTTCTCGGAGGCATCGATGTAAAGTCCCTGTCGTATAGGTGTTTACATTCAGGGGTTTGGCGGGGCCTGTCCCGCCATTGTTGTCGTATCATTCTTAGAGGTCTGTAGTACTGTTGTGGGCAGGGTTTGTAAAAAGGATTAAACTGTTCATTTGTAATGTTGTTATTTATATATCCAAAGGCGAAGTTTTCTCGACATTTTGTACTTGTCATTTCATGTATGTGTTTTATGTTCGACGATTACTCGATGTTGTGTCACTAGGTGCCCGGTAGGCACCACCACGGCCCAGCTGGTCGTGACAAAAGTGGTATCGAGCGATTAATCCTGAAAGTGTCTACACCGCATCCGGTAAGTCTTGATTATCGGTGTGTTGTGCACCACACCAATAATCAGGAGGCTATAGGATATTTAGGAGTGGTTTCTATTCTTCTCACTCTGAGATCGTGCCTTAGAGCTGTGTTGTAAGTTGGACCCTCCAGCGAAATTCTTTCCTTATCGTTATGCCTCCGCGTGAGCAACCCGAACCCGGGAGGCGCAAGCGGCGAGGCTGTAGAGTTCGTGAGGTGGCGAGGGCCAGCCCAATCATTACCTAGGTAGTGCTTCATTCGGGAGTTCTGCGACATCACTAGCCCCGAGAGTTTAGCAGTGGCGGTTCCTCTGCGGCCATGACATTTGAACCAGTTCGGCCACGGCGGAACGAGAATTTATATTGCAAAGAAGGCGACCACATTAGCTATAGATTTGGCTACCAGAGTATACCGATGTCTGCGAATCTTGAGACTATCTAAAGAGGTTGTGCGAGTAATTCTTGATTGGGCTTGAGCATGGCACGTATGCGGGCTTATGCGCGGCGGAGAAAACATAGAGATCGGCGGGTTAACGAAGGACCGAGAGGGCGAGCGCAAGGTCCTTTAGTAACTTTCGGCGAGTCGCCTCACTGGCCGTGATATGCACCTCCGCCGATGCAGTGGTCTTCCGGGGTTCGGGGCGTTCGAGTATGCGAGGAGTTGGTCGAACTCCGTGGCTTCGGTTGCGATGTGGCACGTCATCGGGAATGTCGTCTTTAGTTGGTACTTGTTGTACCTCGACCGTCGAGTCGATGTCGATAGAGTGTCCTTGTAGGAGGACTTAGCCGAGGATCGGTGGGTAGTTCGTCATCTTCCTAGCTATCGCCTCAAGGGCGTTTGATTAGAACGACTAAGGGAGTGAAGCGGTGGAGTATAGATATATCTTTAACCCTCAGAGATCGATATGTGTGATAAGGTGAGTATACCTTAGGTGCTATGTTCGATAGCGGTGTGTTAGTTGTGTTTAGAGATCATGGTTGTTTAACCGAGTAAGATTTTGGGGATAGATAAGGTGTGAACCTTAGAATGTTTTACGTTGAGACCTTAGAGGTGAGGCCATCTCGAGAAAGGTGTAGTGTTATGTTTGACCACTTATCGAGTGCATAGTGCGTGAGTTATGTTTGGGATAGGTCCCTAGTAGTGTGGAATGAAAGGGGTAGTTGAGCTAAGAAGACCGCTGGGTTTTGAAACATGATTAGTGAGATTGTTCGGATCGGGAGCTAGTATTGTGCGCGTTGCGGGTCGGGTTGAGGCCTCGTTGCGGGTCAACCCGGTAGATTTGGTGGTGGGGTCGGTTGTGGTGGTCGCTTGTGTTAGGGTTGTGAGGTGTTAGGCCCAGTTTAGTTAACAGTGCGAGTTCGTGGATCGTTGACCGGTGGTCGGGCGATGGGGGCAGCCCGTCGTGTTCTTCGTTCGGGACCGTTCACTCAGCGGTGTTGAATTATCGAAAGGTTGTAAGGCTGCGGGGTGCCTACCTTCGCCTTATGAGATGGAGCCGGTAGAAATTTGTTGTTGTTCACGGAAGTTTTGCCAAGCATGTGTTAAGAACTCGGTGAGTCTCGAGTCGCGTTCGCCTCGGGCGAGTGTGAATTTCGGGGTAGTTGTGGAGATTGTTGTCTCTGTGGAGGAGTGTTTAAGCTACCATTTCGGTGTTGGACGTCACCTTTTGAAGCCTTGTAGGGCGGAAGTGTAAGTCGCCGATCGATTGGTTCGATGTTGGCAAGATTGAGATAGTTGGTTCGAGCTTGTTCCGGTGATGGATAGTCGAAGCTTGTCTAGAAGAAGTTCGCGGCTCGGAGGTGTGCGGATAATCAGGCGACAGCAGAGTTCGGAGTTGTGGTCGGTCTTCTTGAAAGTACCACCCGGGGTGGGTGTGGCGAGTTTTGGAATCTGAGAGGAACTTAGCGAGTTACTTTGGGCCGCACGAGTTCATGTGAAGAATAGGTCGGAGTTGCCTATATGTTAGCATTTGCCGTCCGACCTAGGAGGCGATCGTCCGTCTTTCGTATTGTTATGATCGGGAAAGTATCGGAGAATCCATCAGTATTCCATTAATGATGTCCATGTTGAAGATGATAACCCAGAGTTTTGGAAGTGACGATGCTCAAATGTGGTAAGAGTTAGTGTCTGACGACCTCGGGGATCGCGTGTAGTCGGTACCATTTGTTGGGTCGGCCGAGTGACACTAGAACCTCGCGGCAAGGTGACAAAAGTGGTGTCGGAAGAAGCGAGCATGTATGGCGAGCATAGATGTGACCATTTCTTTTGTTTGGAAAAAGTGTGGAGAGTATATTTTAGACCCGGAGAGAGGTGTTTGTGGTGATGTTAGAGGTGATTCCTCGTGGACTTGGATGTAAGTATTTTGTGATTGTTTACGTGGCCATTGTGGCGAGGATTGTTTACGTAAGTGTAGTAGTAAAGACTATCTTGCGCTGTGGTTGTTTTGAGACTTGAAGGAACATTGGGACGAATGTTTCTAAGGAAGGAGAATGTTATACCCCGTATTTCCAGTATGTACGCGGGGCGTGCGTAGAAATTTTGAACTTCAAATAGGCTTGGCGATTTAATTTTGTGCCTGACACGGTTAGAGTCGTTTTTAGTAACGTTTTCCAACTTTCGTAGGGAATTTCCGGCTATGTCCTTTCTAATTTTTGCGGATTTTTCCGAGAGACGAAGCGTGTTGGACCAACAAGAGGCGCCTTGGCACCCTCTCATTGGTGGACTAATCGTCCGTTTGGACGAAATGGATAAACAAAGGCACGTTTTTGTTGCCTTGACAAAGTCAAAGGTAGGTAGGATATTTGTGTTTGGTAAATCCTAGCCCTACACTGCCTAACACATGGATTGATCTTGGCCATTGGTTGGCTTTCACTTGGCCTATAAATACCCACCCCTTTGATGAACTTATTCATCCACAAATTTGCCTAAGTCTTGAAAGCTCTCCTTCTCCCTCCCTTTGTGTTGAGTTCGGCCAGAGGCCTCCCCTCTCTGAGGCCTTGGCAGAAGTTTCTCCCTCCTGGTTGTGTGGTATGGGGTACCCACCTAGTTGCTTTCGTATAATACCCTCTTTTGGTAGAATACTCTCAAAATATTGTTATAATGCCCAAATTACCTTAGCCTATACCTTGTAGTATTCTAAGGTTATACTTGTACAAAAGCCCGGAAATACTATTATACTTTCAATCGGTCACAAAACCAAACCAAGAAATCTCCATAGTCAGTTGGAGTATTGTGTAGAAGTTGGTTAGAACTTCTAAGGGTGGTTTAGGCGGGTTGGAGGGCTCGGAGTTGGAGCTAAGCGATTGCCGGGGATGGACTTTAAGCTAGGATAATTATGGGCTTATCAAGGTAATTATCTTGTCCTCTATTGTAATTGGAAATTACATAATTGCTTGAATATATAGTTGAAGTATACTATATAATGGAACTGAGCGTAGTTATCGGCAATGTCTTTTGACTTAAGCTGAATAATACTTACGGCAATGTCTTGCGACTTAAGCTGAATTTAAAGAGAGTCTTTGATCGTAATTACATAGGGTTGTATTACAGTAGACTTGTATAGTAATGCAGTGGAGTAGAATTGTACCCGTTTGGGTTAGATATATAACCCCACGGTTGGCTTGGTAGCCTCGATAGAGGAGGAGATTCTGTTGTTGCGGGAGAGTCTTTGCCAATTTTACGTAGAATGTTCTACGAAGAGACCTAATGTTAATAAAGCGTTGTGGCCTTATAGGTTGAAGTACTACGTGTGGTGCGATCTACATTGGCTTAAGGAGTAGCGGCGGTTGGAAGTACTTGGGCGTTTTGCTATTAGTCGATACTCGTCGCGGTATGTGAACCTCTTCCTATCTCTTCTGGCATGATATGTGTGAACTATGTAGTACGGTGAGCGTACGTGTGCTAAATGTATTTGATTGGTGTAAACATAAAGTGTTATAACGGCTTTATGGGAAGTTGGTTATAACGACTTTATGTTGGTTAGAAAAAATACATGTGGTTTTAAAAGGTAACGATTTGAACTATAAGCGGCTTGTTATGTGTTAATAAAGAACTTGAAGTATTTCAAAGATTTTGAATCATTTTGAAAGAAGAAGTAATATTTGGTTTTGAAAAACTTAAGAGTTATACTAGCTTTATGGGAAGTTAGGTATAACGGCTTAAAATGTTTTCTTGATTTGAAATCGGAGTGTGTATCGACAAACCAACTGCGGCGTTAATAAAAGAAATGTTTTGACTAATTAAGCATTATTAAAACCGATGAAACTTCCATCTGCATAGAAACTAAGATGAGACAAAATGATATTTCCTAGATCATGTCTTTGTAATAAGATTGTTATAAACAAGAATATCCTACTCATATAAGGCTTAGGTTTCTCAGTTGTTTAAAGGAGAATTATATTCTTAAATGAATAAGACTATGAACTCTGAAACCTTTCTAAAATTAGGCAAACTTGAACATTGGAAAAGAATGTTGCTACTTGATTTTACAAAGAGAAGTAATTGATTTACTTTAAAAAGATAATCACTCTATGTTCATCCTACGTATTGTGTGGTTTTTTGGGAAGTAACGTATCTTTTAAAGATTTAATGTATGAAGTACTTTGGGGATAGTACGAACTTGTTAGTAGAAAGTACCTTGTGTGAATAACTTGATTGTATTGGTTTGTGATAGCCTTGTAATACTTTCTTGTTGACTTGATAAGTAAGCATGTTAGGATCTACGTGTGTTAGTATCTTGTGATTATTATGTAGAGGGTCACTCTGTTGTAGCTACGTTGTTAAGCGTTAAGCGTTGTACTATTATTGTATCACATACCGCGACTTATTATCACAGGGCTTGCCACCCTTGATGCGGTCTACGTCTATGCGGTCCTGCGTGACTATGCAGTGCGGTAGCTCGAGTTTGATCATTCGGTGTTTAGCACGATGCGGGGATTCCTATGCGATGCATTGAGACTATCTGCGGTCTTTTGAGACTATGCGGGTTCGCGGGAGCCTAGCGGAATACCGAGGTTGGCTGCGCCGATGCGGGGTATACCTCAGGCTGATGCAGGACCATGATTCGAGAATACCTCATGCGGGTCCGTGTGTGACCTATGCGGTGCGAGAGTTCGGGGAATGAAGCGGCATTGATATTGCGAGCGGTGGCGGCCGATCATAGTGCGATGCAGAAAGACCTCGGGATACGATTTGTGGTATTTTTTTGGTGTAGGTCTTAGTAATCGGCTATGCCCGTACTTGCCGTGCGGGTTTATTGTGATAACTTTGAGGCGTGAGTCACGACTTGACATATTTGCTTATTTGTTGTGGGAACATGGTTGCTTATCATACATGTCTCTGCTTTATAGACTATTATGATTTCATTCTGATTTTTAGTTTCAGCATGCTAAATTTTTGTTGTCGCGACCTCCTTGCTGCGTTCATGCGCGAGTTGAGGTACCGATCGTTGATCTAGCTCTACGAGTCATGATTCGTATGTAAACTCCGTTTCTCGGAGGCTTATCGAGTGGTAAAGTCCTATCGTATAGGTGTTTACATTGGGGGTTTGGCGGGGCCTGTCCATCGATTGTTGTCGTATCATTCTTAAGTGCAGTAATCTTGTTGTGCTTAGGCGGGGTTTGTAAAAAGTTAAAGCGTTCATTTGTAATGTTGTTATTTATATGTATCACGAAAGGAGATTTTCCTCAATTCTTATTTTGTATACAATCATTTCATGTATGTGTTTATGTTCAGTCAGATTACTACGATGTTGTGTCACTAGGGTGCCGGGGTAAGGCACCGATCAACTTGATTTAGTCGTGACACTTTTGGGCCAGAGTGGGTGGAGGCTCAGTCTTGTAGTCTCGACCAACTGACCCATTCTGCCGGCTCACAAGCTTCTCTTTGGTCTTTGGCGTGTCAACTGGCTGTGACTCTAGCTTCTATTTGGCCCAGTCTTGGCCGGTGTCAGCGGCTGCAAAGCTCTGCTTGATCTTTGGCGTGGCGAAACTTCGCCGTCGGAGTACTCTCGGTCTTGCGGCGGGGCCAGAGACTTTGCGCCTCGTGCTCCTCTGTATCTCACTGGCGACTCCCTGCGTTTGCGCTTGCCAGGCACACGGTTGCACTGGCGGGCGTAGGCGTATGGTAAAGCGAAATCACGTCCGAGAGGTCTGACTTATCCACGCATGGCTACTACACGATCTCGGAATGAGAAGAAATGGAACCCAATCCTAAATGTCCATGACCTCACGATTATAGATGTGGTGCCGGACACGCGATAATCAGAACTCTACTAGACACGGTCTGTAGACACTTTCAGAGGATTGGCGCTGCGATACCACTTTGTCCCGAACCCGGCGTGCGCCGTGGTAGTGCACCACTGGTGATACAACATCGAGAAAATCAGCGGAAATAAAACATGAACATGAAATAAGAGATATATAAGTAAGCGGCCAGCCAAAGCGGTTGCCTTCTGCGTATAGACCTCTGAGCGAGCAGTTTAATCCTTTTACAACCACGCGCGCTTGTTGCTACATGCTGTCTAAGATTTACAATGGCAACTATGACGGGGCCAGGATGAGGCCCATACGCCATCACCACAGATATACAGAACCTGCAACTCCAGAACCACATGCAAAAGATAAACCTCAGGAAGAAACGGGCTTCAATCGTTGACGAAGGTGATCCTAAAAGCGAGGATCGACGCATTGATGTACACTGCGGCGTGACGCGCCCAGGAAGGTGTCGATGCAAGCCAATTGCAAGTATGTGGCCCAGAAAATCACGTAAGTTAAATCATAGCACAGTCTATATAAAAGCGAGGAGACATGTATTGACCAAAATCTGATCGATGATATGCAAACTAAGCGATCCAGAAGTCCGAGGACTGCATACCAGAAATGCATCATCCACCTAAAATATAACGCTATGGGTCTCACGCCCCCGCGGCACCCGCGCGGTTCATGTTAAGCATCATGGGGACGCATGCGTGCCGGAATTCTGCATCGGTGTAAACATGTCCATGATGCAACAATAATGACAAAATCTTTGCTGCAGTAGCCCATGCGAGTCTGCGCCGGTGCTGGGCCGTCCATTATAACATCGGCAATGATATACTGGGTGATAAGCCCTGCTGCGTGGCAGCATGCCCGGAATCTAACGTCGGTGTAGACGTCCGTACGCCAACATCAGCAAGCAATATCTTTGGGTGATCAACCTGGCACATAACCCGTGTCCCGAGGTCTGCATCGGTGTAGAACCGCGTCCGGTATAACATCGACAACAATATCTTTGGGTGATCAACCTGTTGCATAGCCCGCATGTCCCGAATTCTGCATCGGTGTAGGCGCGTCGTGTAGCGTCAATTAATCAAAATGGAAACATGCGGTAAATTCGCCGTCTTTGCGACACGTCAGTAAGTTCTCGGCAAGTCAGCGGCCCTCTGTCGAGCCCAGCGGTAACACGAAATACAACACTTGCACAACAAAGGCTGCTCATCCACAAGCGTAGCGGAGTTCGCCCCTGACAAACGCCATGAGTCAATTAATCAAAATGGAAACATGCAGTGGAATTAGCCGTCCAGCTGCCCGACCTGCGTCGAAATGGGTTCTCGACAAGTCAGCAGGCCTACAATAGAGGCGGTAACATGATACAACCTTGCACGACCGAGGCTGTCATCGAAGCATAGGCGGGGTTTCACCACATGAGCATGGGCAAGTCATACACAACTAATCAAAGTAGAAACATACCGTGCGATTCCCGTCCGCTGCTGGCCACGTCAAATAAGTTCTCGACAAGTCGTAGCCTCCACCTTAGGAGGCGGTAACCGCAATCTGACAACGCGTAAGGCTATCATCGCGGCGTGTGAGTTTCCGCCTGACAAGCATGAGCAAGTCATACACAGCTCAAAAGTACTTTCATTTTATGCCAAAGTCGGGTTTAAACCTAAAGTACTACGTCGTTAAATTCCTTTTAAAGAGATTCATTCCTCTTATAAAGTCACTTGATACTGTAGTATTAAAAAATAGAGTGACTCGCATTTTTAGGTAAGCCAAAACACTTTCTTCTTAACAACATTCTTTTCCCTAAAGTTCGGTTGCCTAATTTCACTTACTCAAATCTCTTTATTTTAGAAAAGTTTCATAGTTCATAGTCTTAATCGTTTAAGAATATAATTCTCTTTTAAACAATCGAGAAAACATATGCCTTATATGAGTGTATGTTATTCTGTTCATAATCAATCTTATTAAGCGACCATGGTCTAGAAAATGTAATATCATTTTGTCTCATCTTAAGCCATCACGGATGGAGGTTTCTACTGGTTTTTAATATAATACTTCATTTATTAATACATTTTCCTCTAATGTAGCTGCGATGGTTTGTCGATACGTTACGATTTAGAATCGGTAAGCGTTATTCCTTTTAAAAACCAAGTACTCATTACTCACGAATGAGGTTTTACACAAAACTCGTATTAATTCATCAAATCAAGTCTCTTATCTTTTTAAGATTAAGTCTCTTAACTTCTAAAAATCAAGTAAACCATGCTCTTTACCCTTATTAAGGCGTTATACTAACTTCCCGTAAAAGCTAGTATAACTCTTCGTTTTCAAAACCAAGTATTTCTCTTCTTTCCAAAATGATTCTTTTAAAATACTTCAAGTTCTTTATTATACACATCAAAGTCGATTATAAGTCAAAGCAGTTACCACTTTGAAACCATAAGCGTTTCTTACCTACGTAAAGGCATTATAACGACTTCCCTAAAGCGTTATAATAACTTTATGTTTCAAATGTCAAATACATTAAACACGTATGCGTCTACGTACTACATAGTTATACACATATCATACTGAAACAGATAGGAAGAGGTTCGCGTACCTGCGCGGCGATTATCGACTAATAGCAAATGCTCAATCGCCGAAGCGATTACTCAGCAGCCACGTGGGTGCACTACGTAGTACTTCACTATAAACCCTGGCGCTTATTAACATCTAGATCTCATCGTTCCATATTCTCTGAAAATTAATGTGCTTTCCATGGCAGCGTAAATCTCTCACTTCGTAGCTGCAAGCCAGCAGAGGTGCGCCACTAACCCCTAACCGGGCGTGTACAATTCTACTACGATAATGCTACACAAGTCTCATGTCTGACCTATGTAATTCTGATTCGATTCGATTCTTCTTTTATTATCATACATGTGATTCTGTTCAATTCTTATTGAGCTTAAGTCAAAAGACATTGCGCGAACTACGTTGATTCTATTCAATATTCATTCTATATATAGTATACTTCAACTATATATTCTAACAATCATGTAATTTCCAATTACAATAGGGAACAAGATATTTACCTCTATAAGCCCAAAATTATCAGAGTTAAATGTCGGCTCACGAACAAGGTTTAGCTCTACTCAGTGCTCTCCAGCGCTCGAAACCCTTGAAGTGTCTACACAACTTCTTAATACCTCAACTACGGGTGAATATTTTCCTTAGGGTTTCGTTTAGTGGCTAAAGGAGGTATAATCGTATTTTTCGGGTTTTAGTATAAAGGTACTTTGGAAAGTACTATAAGGTATATGGGCTAAAGTATTTTGGGCATTATAACAATACTAGGAGAGTATTTCTATACCACAAAGGGGGTATTTATCTCTGAGACAACTAGGCTAGGGGTACCCATTTGAACACATGAGGGGAGGAGGCTCGGCCAGGGCCTTTCTCGAGGGGAGGGCTTTGGGCGATAGCACAACAAGAGGGAGAGAGTATTTGAGACTTAGAAAGATTGCTCAAGTTTTTGGATGAAGAAAGTCTTCAACTAGAGGGTATTTATAGGTCAGTGAAGGCGATGATGGCCAAGATGAAGACAAGTGTGGTGCAAGTGTAGGGTTAGATTTAAGCCAAGTGCACCTTATCCATCTACCACAACAACTGCACAAAATATCTACTAACCCAACTCGCCATTTAGTCCAACTTAGCGCCTACTCTTCCGATTAGAGGGTGACAAGTGTCGCCTCGTTAGTCCCAAATGTTTCGTGTCTGGAAAAATCCAAAAAATATAAATGACATAAGCGGAATTTTCCCTACGAAAGTGTGAAGCGTTTAATCGAAAACGACTCTGTCGGGTGTTGTGTACAATTTTGAAACTAGCCAATCTTTAAGGCTTAAATTATTATCATGCATACCAGCATGTACTCGGAAATACGGTATAGCGATATGGCGTTATCGTCTTGTATGGACAAAATGCAAATGGCGCCTTGTATGGCGTTATAAATGTATGGGACAGAAATGCAAATGGCGCCTTGTATGGGCGTTATGGTCTTGTATGGGCGAAATGCAAATGGCGCCTTGTATGGCGTTATGGTCTTGTATGGACGAAATGCAAATGGCGCCTTGTATGGCGTTCGTCTTGTATGGGCCAATGCAAATGGCGCCTTGTATGGCGTTATCGTCTTGTATGGGCGAAATGCAAATGGCGCCTTGTATGGCGTTATAAATGCTATATGGGCCAATGTAAATGACGCCTTGTATGGGCGTTATGGTCTTGTATGGGCGAAATGCAAATGGCGCCTTGTATGGCGTTATCGTCTTGTATGGGCGAAATGCAAATGGCGCCTTGTATGGCGTTATAAATGTATATGGGCGAAATGCAAATGGCGCCTTGTATGGCGTTATCGCTGTATGGGCCGAAATGCAAATGGCTGCCTTGTATGGCGTTATCGTCTTGTATGGGCGAAATGCAAATAGCGCCTTGTATGGAGTTATCGTCTTGTATGGGCCAGAAATGCAAATGGCAGTAACCATGGCGTTATCGTCTTGTATGGGCCGAAATGCAAATGACGCCTTGTATGGCGTTATCGTCTTGCATGGACGAAATGCAAATAGCGCCTTATGGCGTTATCGTCTTGTATGGGCGTTATCGTCTTGTATGGGCGAAATACAAATGACGCCTTATGGGCGTTATCGTCTTGTATGGGCCGAAATGCAAATAGCAGCGCCTTGTATGGGCGTTATAAATCTTGTATGAGCGAAATGCAAATGAGCGCCTTATATGGCGTTATCATGCTGTATGGGCCGAAATGCAAATAGCGCCTTGTATGGCGTTCGTCTTATATGGGCGAAATGCAAGTGGCGCCTTGTATGGCGTTATCGTCTTGTATGGGCGAAATGCAAATGACACACTTGTATGGCGTTCGTCTTGTATGGGCGAGATACAAATAACGCCTTATGGCGTTATCGTCTTGTATGGAAGAAATGCAAGTAGCGCCTTGTATGGCGTTATAAATGCTGTATGGGCGAAATGCAAATGACATCTTGTATGGCGTTCGTCTTGTATGGATGAATCTGAAGTGGCGCCTTATGGCGTTATCGTCTTGTATGAAGCAGAAATGCAAATAGCGCCTTGTGTAGGCGTTGTCGTCTTGTATGGAGCGAGATACAAATGGCGCTGTATGGGCGTTATCGTCTTGTATGGGCGAAATGCAAATGACTCTTGTATCGCGTTATCGTCTTGTATGGGCCAAATGCAAATGACGCCTGTATAGGCGTTATCGTCTTGTAAGGACGAAATGCAAATAGCGCCTTGTATGGGCGTTATAAATGCTGTATGGACTAGATACAAATAGCGCCTTGTATGGCGTTATCGTCTTGTATGGGCGAGATACAAATAGCGCCTTGTATGGCGTTATAAATGCTGTATGGGCGAAATGCAAATGGCGCCTTGTATGGCGTTATAAATGCTTGTATGGGCGAAATGCAAATGGCGCCTTGTATGGCGTTATCGTGCTGTATGGAGCGAAATGCAAATGGCGCCTTGTATGGCGTTATGCGTCTTGTATGGGCCGAAATGCAAATAGCCTTGTATAGGCGTTATCGCTATGGGCGAAATGCAAATAGGCGCCTTGTATGGCGTTGTAAATGCTGTATGGGCGAGAAATGCAAATAGCGCCTTGTATGGCGTTATAAATGCTGTATGGGCGAAATGCAAATAGCGCCTTGTATGGGCGTTATGCGTTATCGCCTAATATGGACGAAATGCAAATAGCGCACTTGTATGGCGTTATAAATCTTCTTATGGACGAAATGCAAATAGCGCCTTATGGCGTTATCGTCTTGTATGGGCGAAATGCAAATGGCGCCTTGTATGGCGTTATAAATGCTGTATGGACGAAATGCAAATGGCGCCTTGTAGCGTTATCGTGTATGGGCGAAATGCAAATAGCGCTTGTATGGCGTTATCTTGTATGGGCGAAATGCAAATAGCGCCTTGTATGGGCGTTATAAATGCTGTATGGGCGAAGATGCAAATGACGCCTTGTATGGCGTTATCGTGCTATATGGGCGAAATGCAAATGGCGCCTTGTATGGCGTTATCGTCTTGTATGGGCGAAATGCAAATGGCGCCTTGTATGGCGTTATAAATCTTGTATGGGCGAAATACAAATGACGCCTTGTATGGCGTTATCGCTTGTATGGACGAAATGCAAATGACGCCTTGTATGGGCGTTATCGTGCATTGTATGGGCGAAATGCAAATGGCGCCTTGTATGGCGTTATCGTGCTTGTATGGGCGAGATGCAAATGACGCCTTGTATGGGCGTTATCGTCTTGTATGGGCGAAATGCAAGTGGCGCCTTATGGGCGTTATCGTCTTGTATGGGCGAAATGCAAATGACTCCTTGTAGGCGTTACCGTCTTGTATGGGCGAGATACAAGTAGCGCCTTGTATGGGCGTTATAAATGCTGTATGAGCAGAAATGCAAATAGCGCCTTGTGGCGTTGTAAATGCTGTATGGGCGAATACAAATAGCGCCTTATGGGCGTTATCGTATTGTATAGACGAAATGCAAATAGCGCCTTGTATGGCGTTATAAATGCTGTAGGGGCGAAATACAAATGGCGCCTTCCATGGCGTTATCGTCTTGTATGGGCGAAATGCAAATGGCGCCTTGTATGGCGTGCTCGTCTTGTATGGGCGAGATACAAATAGCGCCTTGTATGGCGTTATCGTCTTGTATGGAGCGAGATACAAATAGCGCCTTGTATGGCGTTATCGTGCTTGTATGGGCGAAATGCAAATAGCGCCTTGTATGGCGTTATAAATGCTTATGGGGCCAATGCAAATAGCGCCTTGTATGCGTTATAAATGTATGGGCGAAATGCAAATAGCGCCTTGTATGGCGTTATAAATGCTTGTATGGGCGAAGATACAAATGACGCCTTGTATAGGCGTTATAAATGCTGTATGGGCGAGATACAAATAGCGCCTTGTATGGCGTTATAAATGCTGTATGGGCCAATGCAAATAGCGCCTTGTATGGGCGTTATCGTCTGTATGGGCGAAATGCAAATGGCGCCTTATGGCGTTATAAATGCTTGTATGGACGAAATGCAAATAACGCCTTGTATGGGCGTTATAAATGCTGTATGGGCGAAATGCAAATAGCGCCTTGTATGGCGTTATAAATGTGTATGGGCGAAATGCAAATAGCGCCTTATGGCGTTATAAATGCTGTATGGGCGAAATGCAAATGGCGCCTTGTATGGCGTTATAAATGCTGTATGGGCGAAATGCAAATAGCGCCTTGTATGGCGTTATAAATGCTGTATGGGCGAAATGCAAATAGCGCCTTGTATGGCGTTATAAATGTATGGGCGAAATGCAAATAGCGCCTTGTATGGCGTTATCGTGCTGTATGGACGAAATGCAAATAGCGCCTTGTATGGCGTTATCGTCTTGTATGGGCGAAATGCAAATGGCATTGTATGGCGTTATAAATGCTGTATGGGCGAAATGCAAATGGCGCCTTGTATGGCGTTATCGTCTTAATATGGGCCGAAATGCAAATGGCGCCTTGTATGGCGTTATCGTCTTTATGGACGAAATGCAAATGGCGCCTTATGGCGTTATCGTCTGTATGGGCGAAATGCAAATGGCGCCTTGTATGGCGTTATCGTCTTGTATGGGCGAAATGCAAATGGCGCCTTGTATGGCGTTATCGTGCTTGTATGGGCGAAATGCAAATGGCGCCTTGTATGGAAGCGTTATAAATGCTAATATGGTGAAAGCGCAATAGATTCATATGGCGTTATCGTCTTGTATGGGCGAAATGCAAATGGCGCCTTGTATGCGTTATCGTCTTGTATCGAAATGCAAATGGCCTTGTATGGGCTAAATGCAAATAGCGGCTTGTATGGGCATTATAAATGCTTGTATGGGACGAAATGCAAATGGCGCCTTGTATGGCGTTATCGTCTTGTATGGGACAGAAATGCAAATAGCGCCTTGTATGGCGTTATCGTCTTGTATGGGCCGAAATGCAAATGGCCTTGTATAGGCGTTATCGTGCTATGTATGGGCCAATGCAAATGACTCCTTGTATGGCGTTCGTCTTTTATGGGCGAGATGCAAGTAGCGCCTTGTATGGGCGTTATAAATGCTGTATGGGCGAAATGCAAATGGCGCCTTGTATGGCGTTATCGTCTTGTATGGACGAGATACAAATGGCGCCTTGTATGGCGTTATCGCTGTATGGGCGAAATGCAAATAGCGCCTTGTATGGGCGTTATCGTCTTGTATGGGCGAAATACAAATGGCGCCTTGTATGGCGTTATAAATGCTGTATGGGCGAAATACAAATGGCGCCTTGTATGGGCGTTATGCGTGCTGTATGGGCGAAATGCAAATGGCGCCTTGTATGGGCGTTATCGTGCTGTATGGGCGAAATGCAAATGGCGCCTTGTATGGCGTTATAAATGCTGTATGGGCCGAAATACAAATGGCGCCTTGTATGGCGTTATCGTCTTGTATGGGCCGAAATGCAAATGGCGCGCTTGTATGGGCGTTATAAATGTATGGGCCGAAATGCAAATAGCGCCTTGTATGGGCGTTATAAATCTTGTATGGGCGAAATGCAAATGGCGCCTTATGGCGTTATCGTGCTTGTATGGACGAAATGCAAATAGCGCCTTGTATGGCGTTATAAATGCTATATGGGCGAAATGCAAATGGCGCCTTGTATAGGCGTTATCGTCTTGTATATGGGCGAAATGCAAATGGCGCCTTGTATGGCGTTATGCGTGCTGTATGGGACGAAATGCAAATGGCGCCTTAGATGGCGTTATAAATGCTGTATGGACGAAATGCAAATGACGCCTTGTATGGCGTTATAAATCTTATGGGCCAATGCAAATGGCGCCTTGTATGGCGTTATAAATGCTTATATGGGCGAAATGCAAATAGCGCCTTGTATGGCGTTATCGTTATGCCTTGTATGGGCCGAAATGCAAATGGCGCCTTGTATGGCGTTATAAATGCTTGTATGGGCGAAATGCAAATGACGCCTTGTATGGGCGTTATAAATGTATGGGCGAAATGCAAATAGCGCCTTGTATGGCGTTATAAATGCTGTATGGGCGAAATGCAAATGGCGCCTTATGGCGTTATAAATGCTGTATGGGCGAAATGCAAATGGCGCCTTGTATGGCGTTATCGTCTTGTATGGGCGAAATGCAAATAGCGCCTTGTATGGCGTTATAAATGCTTGTATGGGCCGAAATGCAAATAGCGCCTTGTATGGCGTTATAAATGCTGTATGGGCGAAATGCAAATGGCGCCTTGTAGGCGTTATCGTCTTGTATGGGCGAAATGCAAATGGCGCCTTGTATGGGCGTTATCGTCTTTGTATGGGCGAAATGCAAATAGCGCCTTGTATGGGCGTTATAAATGCTATATCGACAGAAACATCGCCTTGTATGGGCGAAATGCAAATAGCGCCTTGTATGGGCGTTATAAATCTTGTATGGGCGAAATGCAAATAGCGCCTTGTATGGCGTTATCGTCTTGTATGGGCGAAATGCAAATGGCCTTGTATGGGCGTTATAAATGCTGTATATGGGCGAAATGCAAATAGCCTTGTATGGCGTTATCGTCTTGTATGGGCGAAATGCAAATGGCCGCCTTGTATAGGCGTTATAAATGCTGTATGGGCCGAAATGCAAATAGCGCCTTGTATGGCGTTATCGTCTTGTATGGGCGAAATGCAAATGGCGCCTTGTATGGCGTTATAAATGCTTATGGGACGAAATACAAGTGCCTTATGAAGCGTTATCGTCTTGTATGGGCGAAATGCAAGCGATGGCGGATGCAGGTCTTATATGGCGTAAATGCTATATGGGCCGAAATGCAAATGACGCCTTGTATGGCGTTATCGTCTGTATGGGCGAAATGCAAATGGCGCCTTGTATGGCGTTATCGTCTTGTATGGAGCGAAATGCAAATAGCGCCTTGTATGGCGTTATAAATCTTGTATGGGCCGAAATGCAAATGACGCCTTGTATGGCGTTATCGTCTTGTATGGGCCGAAATGCAAATAGCGCCTTGTATGGGCGTTATCGTGCTTGTATGGAGCGAAATGCAAATGGCAGCCTTATGGCGTTATCGTCTTGTATGGGCGAAATGCAAGTAGCGCCTTATGGCGTTATAAATGCGTGTATGGGCGAAATGCAAATGGCGCCTTGTATGGCGTTATAAATGCTTGTATGGGCGAAATGCAAATGGCGCCTTGTATGGCGTTATAAATGCTTGTATGGGCGAGAAATGCAAATAGCGCCTTGTATGGCGTTATAAATGCTGTATGGGCAAATGCAAATAGCGCCTTATGGGCGTTATCGTCTTGTATGGGCGAAATGCAAATGGCGCCTTGTATGGCGTTATCGTGCTTATGGGCGAATGCAAATAGCGCCTTGTATGGGCGTTATAAATGTATGGGCGAAATGCAAATAGCGCCTTGTATGGCGTTATCGTCTTGTATGGGCGAAATGCAAATGGCGCCTTGTATGGCGTTATAAATGCTGTATGGGCCGAAATGCAAATAGCGCCTTATGGCGTTATCGTGCTGTATGGGCGAAATGCAAATAGCGCCTTGTATGGCGTTATAAATGCTGTATGGGCCGAAATGCAAATGGCGCCTTGTATGGCGTTATAAATGCTGTATGGGCCAAATGCAAATGGCGCCTTGTATGGCGTTATCGTGCTGTATGGGCGAAATGCAAATAGCGCCTTGTATGGGCGTTATCGTCTTGTATGGACGAAATGCAAATAGCGCCTTATGGCGTTATCGTGCTTATGGGCCGAAATGCAAATGGCGCCTTGTATGGCGTTATAAATATGGGCGAAATGCAAATAGCGCCTTATGGGCGTTATCGTCTTGTATGGGCCGAAATGCAAATGGCGCCTTGTATGGCGTTATAAATGCTAATATGGGCGAAATGCAAATGGCGCCTTGTATGGCGTTATCGTCTGTATGGGCGAAATGCAAATGGCGCCTTGTATGGCGTTATCGTCTTGTATGGAGCGAAATGCAAATAGCGCCTTATGGCGTTATAAATCTATGGAGCGAAATGCAAATGGCGCCTTGTATGGCGTTATCGTGCTATATGGGCGAAATGCAAATGACGCCTTGTATGGCGTTATCGTCTTGTATGGGCGAAATGCAAATAGCGCCTTGTATGGGCGTTATAAATGCTTGTATGGGCGAAATGCAAATGACGCCTTGTATGGCGTTATCGTCTTGTATGGGACGAAATGCAAATAGCGCCTTATATGGGCGTTATAAATGCTGTATGCGGACGAAATGCAAATGGCGCCTTGTATGGGCGTTATCGTCTTGTATGGGCCAATGCAAATGGCGCCTTGTATGGGCGTTATCGTTATAAATGCTTGTATGGGCGAAATGCAAATGGCGCCTTGTATGGCGTTATCGTCTTGTATGTATGGGCGAAATGCAAATGACGCATGGCGTTATGGTCTTGTATGGGCGAAATGCAAATAGCGCCTTGCAACATGGCGTTATGCGTCTTGTATGGGACGAAATGCAAATGGCGCCTTGTATGGCGTTATAAATCTTGTATGGGCGAAATGCAAATGACGCCTTGTATGGCGTTATAAATGCTGTATGGACGAAATGCAAATGACGCCTTGTATGGGCGTTATCGTCTTGTATGGACGAAATGCAAATGACGCCTTGTATGGGCGTTATCGTCTTGTATGGACGAAATGCAAATGGCGCCTTGTATGGGCGTTATCGTCTTGTATGGACGAAATGCAAATGACGCCTTGTATGGGCGTTATCGTCTTGTATGGACGAAATGCAAATGACGCCTTGTATGGGCGTTATCGTCTTGTATGGACGAAATGCAAATGACGCCTTGTATGGCGTTATAAATGTATGGGCGAATGCAAATGACGCCTTGTATGGCGTTATCGTCTTGTATGGGCGAAATGCAAATGGCGCCTTATGGGCGTTATCGTCTTGTATGGGCGAAATGCAAATGGCGCCTTGTATGGGCGTTATAAATGCTGTATGGGCGAAAATGCAAATGACGCCTTGTATGGCGTTATCGTCTTGTATGGAGCGAAATGCAAATAGCCTTGTATGGGCGTTCTCGTCTTGTATGGACGAAATGCAAATGGCGCCTTATATGGGCGTTATCGTCTTGTATGGGCGAATGCAAATGGCGCCTTGTATGGCGTTATCGTAACTTGTATGGGCGAAATGCAAATGGCGCCTTGTATGGCGTTATATGTGTATGGGCGAAATGCAAATGACGCCTTATATGGCGTTATAAATGCTGTATGGGCGAAATGCAAATGGCGCCTTGTATGGCGTTATAAATGCTGTATGGGCGAAATGCAAATAGCGCCTTATATGGCGTTATCGTCTTGTATGGGCGAAATGCAAATGGCGCTTGTATGGCGTTATCGTCTTGTATGGGCGAAATGCAAATAGCGCCTTGTATGGCGTTATAAATTGTATGGGCGAAATGCAAATGGCGCCTTGTATGGCGTTATCAATGTCTTGTATGGGCGAAATGCAAATAGCGCCTTGTATGGCGTTATAAATGCTGTATGGGCCGAAATGCAAATAGCGCCTTGTATGGCGTTATCGTGCTGTATGGGCGAAATGCAAATAGCGCCTTGTATGGGCGTTATAAATCTTTATATGGGCGAAATGCAAATGGCGCCTTGTATGGCGTTATCGTCTTGTATGGGCGAAATGCAAATGGCGCCTTGTATGGGCGTTATCGTGCTTGTATGGGCCAGAAATGCAAATGACGCCTTGTATGGCGTTATCGTCTTGTATGGGACGAAATGCAAATGACGCCTTGTATGGGCGTTATCGCCTTGTATGGACGAAATGCAAATAGCCCAGCCTTGTATGGGCGTTATAAATCTTGTATGGCGTTATCGTCTTGTATGGGCCGAAATGCAAATGGCGCCTTGTATGGCGTTATAAATGCCTTGTATGGGCCGAAATGCAAATAGCGCCTTGTATGGCGTTATCGTCTTGTATGGACGAAATGCAAATGCCTTGTATGGCGTTATAAATGCTGTATGGGCGAAATGCAAATGGCGCCTTGTATGGGCGTTATAAATGCTTGTATGGACGAAATGCAAATAGCGCCTTGTATGGCGTTATAAATGCCTTGTATGGGCAATGCAAATGCCTTAAATGTATGTGCGTTATCGTCTTGTATGGGACGAAATGCAAATGGCGCTTGTATGGGCGAAATGCAAATGACGCCTTGTATATGCGTTATCGTCTTGTATGGACGAAATGCAAATGGCGGCGCCTTGTATGGTAAATACAAATGTAAATGCAAATGGCGCCTTGTATGGCGTTATAGTCTTGTATGGGCGAAATGCAAATGGCGCCTTGTATGGCGTTGTCGTTTTGTATGGGCGAGATGCAAATGACGCCTTGTATGGGCATTGCTCGTCTTGTATGGGCGAAATGCAAATGGCGCCTTGTATGGCGTTATCATCTTCTGTATGGGCCCAGAAATGCAAATGGCGCCTTGTATGGGCATTATAAATGTCTTGTATGGGCGAAATGCAAATGACGCCTTGTATGGCGTTATCGCTGTATGGGCGAAATGCAAATAGCGCGCTTGTATGGCGGAGATAAATTGTATGGACAAAATGCAAATAGCGCCTTGTATGGGCGTTATCGTCTGTATGGGCGAAATGCAAATGACGCCTTGTATGGGCGTTGTCGTCTTATGGGACGAGATGCAAATGGCGCCTTGTATGGCGTTATCATCTTGTATGGGACGAAATGCAAATGACGCCTTGTATGGCGTTATCGTGCTGTATGGACGAAATGCAAATGGCACGCCAGTATGGCGTTATCGTCTTGTATGGACGAGATGCAAATGACACCTTGTATGGGTGTTATCGTCTTGTATGGACGAGATGCAAATGACGCCTTATATGGGCGTTATCGTCTTGTATGGACGAAGTGCAAATGACGCCTTGTATGGGCGGAATCGTCTTGTATGGACGAAATGCAAATGGCCTTTGTCCACGACCGAGCCGGGCGTGGTCGTGCCTACACAGGCACCTTCTGAATAAACATCAGAGATAATGTGGAAAATACATGAAACTTATAAAATAAAACAATGAGAAATAAACAACGGTCGTAGATAGGGCTACCTTCCCAGACATCTGTCATGAGCAAGCGGTTGCCTCGCTTTCTTTACAAAGCAGACCCACAATATGTGACTACAGGACCTCTAAGAGTTTTAACATAACGGTGTGGCGGGGCGGGGCCCGCCATACCCTGAATATACATAGCCATGACAACTCCGAACATCGAGCCATCTAAAATCTTTGAACCGGGATCCTAAGCTCGCGGATCCACATCGGTGGTACCTAAACTGCGGACATGAACGCAGGCCCCGAGAATTCACAACAAAAATTGAATATGGAACAGAAATAACGTGCAATAATCAAATCATAACTGTACAAAGAACGTCCTGAAATCAATCATAGATTAACCGTTCCTTTCCTTCTTTCGAGAAGATTAACAACATATTCTGACAGACTTACTTAAGAGCTTAATCCGACCTTTTCACATAACTTACATATCTTTCATAACATAATCCGACCCATTTGCGGGACACGGTGTACTGATGAATCATGTGACATAATCCGGCCCGCCTGTGGGGCTCGGTGTACTGTGGAATCATATAACATAATCCGGCCCGCCTGTGGGGCTCGGTGTACTGTGGAATCATGTAGCATAATCCGGCCCGCCTGTGGGGCTCGGTGTACTGTGGAATCATGTAGCATAATCCGCCCGCTGTGGGGCTCGGTGTCTTGTGGAATCATGTAGCATAATTCGGCCGCCGCTGTGGGGCTCGGTGTCGTGGAATCATGTAGCATAATCCGCCCGCTGTGGGGCTCGGTGTAAGATGACGTAACCCGGCCTATGTGTAGGCTCGGTAATATGGCATAATCAGGCCTATGTGTAGGCTCGGTGTATCTCATAACGTGTCCGCCTATTGTAGGCTCGGTGTATTTCATAACGTGTCCGGCCTATTTGTAGGCTCGGTGTATTTCATAACGTAATCCGCCTGTTGTAGGCTCGGTGTATTTCATAACGTAATCCGCCTATTGTAGGCTCTGTATTTCATAACGTAATCCTGTAGGCTGGTGTATTTTATAACGTAATCCTACCTCATTAGGCTCAAGTGCGATTTTCCTTAACATTTTAAAGCGTATTGTTACCCTTCTTAAGTCGTTATAACAACTTCCCATAAAGCTATTATAACAACCTTTCATTTTAGAGAACTCAAGGCACTTTTGTTCTTACAACATTAGGAAACTAGACCCGAAAATACCACGTACATACGTTATATGAGAATCATAAACTTCTTTCTTTTTTAAAACTCAAGTCACATACTCTTAAAATCATGTCATCAATACTTTTAGAAATCAAGTCCACAACTTGAAAAATAAAGTTTCATAATCCTTAGAAGACAACCAAAGTTCATAGTCTTAAAACCTTATATCATACATTCTTTAAAATCCACTTACTTATACTTATACAAAACAAATATAAAGTTCCATACACTTCCAAAACCAAGTAACTTATTCTCTTAAAACCATATAACTTTCACTTTTAAAATCAATCCCCTTTTCACATATAAATTCAAGTCATTTTGAACGTAAAATCCACTTACTTACTTTAAATAAATCAAGACACATAGTTTTAAATCAAATCTCATATTTTCCTAACCATTCTTACCAACATCTCCCATAAGACTTGGTAAGGACTTAGACAATTTAACATACTTATAACTTAGGATAACTTAGACATAACCCTCACGTAGAGTAAATCAACATACATACTTCTTAACTTCTAAGAATAGAAGGAATCATGAAATAATACCACATGTATATTCCATACATAGAACCATGTCTAAAGAAGGAAGAGGTTCACATACCTCGCGACGATTATCGACAAGTAGCAAAAGCTCCAAAGTACTTCCACCTCGAGCTATTCCATTCTTCAAGTAGGATACGCTATACCTAGTACGTCAACCTATAATGGTCACCATACGTCCATTAACTTCTTACTTCATACGTAGAATATTTTAGGTGCTAAGTCGCTAAATTCTACGGAAAATCTGACAAAGACCTCCTTTGTTTCTACTTACTTTGCCACCTTTTTCAAGGCCGAATACAATAACCAAACAGCCCCAATTGGCTCACAATTTCTATAAGGTACTCAATACAAATGACTAACTAAATGCCCCAATTGGCTCACAATTTAGAAAGTAGTCCAATACAAATGAAAAACAAACTAAAAAGTCCAAAATCGGCCACCTTGAGTTCAACCTTACCAATTCTTATCAAATTTCCATTTCAATCCAAATTGGTAGCATAACATGATATCAAGTCGTATTTGATTATAACAATCCATAATCTCTAAGTAGGTAACATCGGCGATTTCTAATAACAACTAAAATTGTATTTCAATTTCAAAGGGCTAAACATGCCATTTCGGTTTTGAGCTCTTAAAATTCCATAACACTTATCAAACTTCATAACACATATCACATGATCATTTCTAACTTATAATAACATTGAATCTTCAATTACAAAAGTAAGACGAAGATTATACCTTAACGATTCTCAAACCAATCTTCAAATCCGAAGTCGTTCCTTAGCAACTTAGAGACTCTCCAAGATACTTCAATCCGCTACTTGAGACCCTTAGAACCATACCAACAATTTTCCTTCAAACTCCCAACCAAAACCTAGAAAAGCCATTAGGTTTTCACCTTGCGACTAATACGAAAACTCTCTTTTCCCGGGATTTTTCTATTGAGATATACTTACATAACACTCATGAACCTTGGTTTAAAGTGGGGGATTTATTGGACAACAAACAAAAAAAAATTCTTGTTCAAATGAGCTCAAAGCCGAGAGCTCCTAAAGCCTAAGCTCCAATTCTCTAAAAATTTTCTAAGTGTTATGACAAGTCTTGCTACTAGTACTACTATATAGTTCAATGGAGGGTCAATATGCAAACAATTGGGTGGTTTGGATGATCTCTAATTAAAATATCAAGACTTTGAACCCTTTGACTTAGTCAATTTTGTCAAGCTAATTAATAGGAAGACTTAGTCATCTTAAGGCTATGGTCAATGACCATTTTGGCCATGACATTTTCGTCCAAGGCATAAATAAGGGGGGTGACAAGTGTCGCCCTCCCATTCGTCACAATAATACGCTTTCCGACAATTTCAAATTTCCGGTAAATTTTTACAAGTCTCAAATCTTAACACTTGTGAGTTCTTACTTACGTTCTTAAAACATGTCCTGTAATTACGGGGTGTAACATTCTCCCCCCCTTAGAAACATTCGTCCTCGAATGTTCTTTCGGAGTCAAACTTATAATTAGCGACATAGTTTCCTTTCACAACCCCGTCATACCAACAATGCCACACATGGCCCTAATACCTCGCACACGCATACTTGTCCATCATAAGCCCAAAGAGATTATCCTTTCGCATTTCCAATTCATACTAGAATACATACATAACTTCCATACCAATTCTGGCCTCAAATCTTTGGAGTCACTCTATAAAACAATATAAGGCCATTTCGCCACGACGGTTCGGTGGAACGCATCCACGAACCCGTGAAACAATTAACTAGACTTGGGCCTTGCACTCGTGACCCGTCACGTGCGGAACTACTACCAACTGATCCTACTCCATTCCAGGCCATGGGAGACCTGTAAGTCCTCAACCCGACTCAAATCGCACTTAACTCTTATCCTTGGTCCGACTTAAAATCTTATTGCGGAGAAAACCTTATATACCTAAGGTCTCGAAGAATCAATATTCTTAGGCTCGCAATTTCCATGCTCCAAGCCTACCTTACCATCCCCGATGGCAGTACAAAACTTCTCATAAAACCAAAATCATGTGGTCTCGATCACAACAACCATTACTCACTCTATGCGGACCTCATCGTACAATTCTCTTAAGCCTACTACGCAGCCTAATCTATTAACATGACATTCCGTTAGGTTCCTTAATATGGCTTCTTGGGTTCACTACCCTATTAGACAACTCATCCTTTCCCAATTATCTCAAAATAAAACACAAAACCTTCGCGAAAATTCATTAACTATTCCATACCTTCCGTGATCTAGTTAGTCTTTACCAATTTACGGTAATCTAAAATCATTCTAGGCAACACGCGTCGACACTGTGACATAACTCCGTATAGATGTATATCACCATACCAACTATACTACAATCATTACCAACCCGATACGCAATCCACATAGTCCTTCGGGTCATCGCCTTTCGTGTCGCAATCAACATAACTCGTTAGTGAGGAACGACCACAACAACACGCCTCTATCGCATCGATCTCGAGTGAGAAGAATGAAACCAATCCTAAATGTCCTGCAGCCTCCTAATTATAGATGTGGTGCACAACACACCGATAATCAAGACTCTACTAGACACGGCATGTAGACACTTTTTGAGGACTAACTGCTCTGATACCACTTTTGTCACGACCCGACCGGGCGTGGTCGTGCCTACCCGGGCACCCTTGCTGTAAACATCGAGATAATCGGGAAAATACATGAAACTTATAAAATAAAACAACAGAAATAAACAATGGTCACCGATAGGCTACCTTCGCAGACGTCATACACGAACAAGCAGTTGCCTCCTTTCTTTACAAACGGACCCACAATATGTGACTACAGCACCTCAAGAGTTTTAACATAACGGTGTGGCGGGACAGGCCCCGCCATACCCTGAATATACATAGCCATGACAACTCGAACATCGGAGCCATCTAAAATGCAACCAGATCCTAAGCTCGTGGATCCACACTGGTACCTAAACCTGCGGACATTTAACGCAGCGGCCGGGTCGCATAACAATGCGAATATGGAATGTAAATAACGTGCAAGAATCAAATCATAAGCATAAAGAACGTCCTTTTAACTCCTGAAATCAATCATATATTAACCATTCCTTTCCTTCTTTCGATAAGATTTAACAACATATTCTTACATACTTACTTAAGAGCTTAATCCAGCCTTTTTCACATAACTTACATATCTTACATAACATAATCCGCCCATTTGCGGGACACGGTGTACTGATGAATCATGTGACATAATCCGACCCGCGCTCGGTATCGTGGAATCATATAACATAATCCGCCCGCTGTGGGGCTCGGTGTCTTGTGGAATCATGTAGATAATCCGCCCGCTGTGGGGCTCGGTGTCTTGTGGAATCATGTAGCATAATCCGCCCGCGGGGCTCGGTGTCTTGTGGAATCATGTAGCATAATCCGCCGCTTTGGGGCTCGGTGTCTTGTGGAATCATGTAGCATAATCCGCCCGCTGTGGGGCCTTGCAAGATGACGTAACCCGCCTATGTGTAGGCTCGGGTAATATGGCATAATCCGCCTATGTGTAGGCTCGGTGTATCTTATAACGTAATCCGCCTATTTGTAGGCTCGGTGTATTTCATAACGAATCCCGCCTATTTGTAGGCTCGGTGTATTTCATAACGTAATCCGCCTATTTGTAGGCTCGGTGTATTTCATAACGCATCCGCCTATTTGTAGGCTCCTGTATTTCATAACGCGTAATCCCGCCTACGGTAGGCTCGGTGCGATTTTCCTTACGTAACATTTTAAAACGTATTGTTACCCTTCTTAAGTCGTTATAACAACTTCCCATAAAGCTATTATAACAACCTTTCATTTTAGAGAACTCAAGGCACTTTTGTTCTTACAACATTAGGAAACTAGACCCAAAATACCACGCACATACGCATTTTAATGTAATCATAAACTTCTTTCTTTTTAAAACTCAAGTCACATACTCTTAAAATCATGTCATCAATACTTTTAGAAATCAAGTCCACAACTTGAAAAATAAAGTTTCATAATCCTTAGAAGACAACCAAAGTTCATAGTCTTAAAACCTTATATCATACATTCTTTAAAATCCACTTACTTATACTTATACAAAACAAATATAAAGTTCCATACACTTCCAAAACCAAGTAACTTATTCTCTTAAAACCATATAACTTTCACTTTTAAAATCAATCCCCTTTTCACATATAAATTCAAGTCATTTTTGAACGTAAAATCCACTTACTTACTTTAAATAAATCAAGACACATAGTTTTAAATCAAATCTCATATTTTCCTAACCATTCTTACCAACATCTCCCATAAGACTTGGTAAGGACTTAGACAATTTAACATACTTATAACTTAGGATAACTTAGACATAACCCTTACGTAGAGTAAATCAACATACATACTTCTTAACTTCTAAGAATAGAAGGAATCATGAAATAATACCACATGTATATTCCATACATAGAACCATGTCTAAAGAAGGAAGAGGTTCACATACCTCGCGACGATTATCGACAAGTAGCAAAAAGCTCCAAAGTACTTCCACCTTGAGCTATTCCATTCTTCAAGTAGGATACGCTATACCTAGTACGTCAACCTATAATGATCACCATACGTCCATTAACTTCTTACTTCATACGTAGAATATTTTAGGTGCTAAGTCGCTAAATTCTACGGAAAATCGGACAGCACCTCCTTTGTTTCTACTTACTTTGCCACCTTTTTCAAGGCCGAATACAATAACCAAACAGCCCCAATTGGCTCACAATTTCTATAAGGTACTCCAATACAAATGACTAACTAAACAGCCCCAATTGGCTCACAATTTAGAAAGTAGTCCAATACAAATGAAAAACAAACTAAAATGTCCAAAATCGGCCACCTTGAGTTCAACCTTACCAATTCTTATCAAATTTCCATTTCAATCCAAATTGGTAGCATAACATGATATCAAGTCGTATTTGATTATAACAATCCATAATCTCTAAGTAGGTAACAAGCGACGATTTCTAATAACAACTAAAATTGTATTTCAATTTCAAAGGGCTAAACATGCCATTTCGGTTTTGAGCTCTTAAAATTCCATAACACTTATCAAACTTCATAACACATATCACATGATCATTTCTAACTTATAATAACATTGAATCTTCAATTACAAAAGTAAGACGAAGATTATACCTTAACGATTCTCAAACCAATCTTCAAATCCGAAGTCGTTCCTTAGCAACTTAGAGACTCTCCAAGATACTTCAATCCGCTACTTGAGACCCTTAGAACCATACCAACAATTTTCCTTCAAACTCCCAACTAAAACCTAGAAAAGCCATTAGGTTTTCACCTTGCGACTAATACGAAAACTCTCTTTTTCCGGGATTTTTCTATTGAGATATACTTACATAACACTCATGAACCTTGGTTTAAAGTGGGGGATTTATTGACAACAAACAAAAACAAAAAAATTCTTGTTCAAACGAGCTCAAAGCCGAGCTCCTAAAGCCTAAGCTCCAATTCTCTAAAAATTTTCTAAGTGTTATGACAAGTCTTGCTACTAGTACTACTATATAGTTCAATGGAGGGTCAATATGCAAACAATTGGGTGGTTTGGATGATCTCTAATTAAAATATCAAGACTTTGAACCCTTTGACTTAGTCAATTTTGTCAAGCTAATTAATAGGAAGACTTAGTCATCTTAAGGCTATGGTAAATGACCATTTTGGCCATGACATTTTCGTCCAAGGCATAAATAAGGGGGGTGACAAGTGTCGCCCTCCCATTCGTCACAATAATACGCTTTCCGACAATTTCAAATTTCCGGTAAATTTTTACAAGTCTCAAATCTTAACACTTGTGAGTTCTTACTTACGTTCTTAAAACATGTCCTGTAATTACGGGGTGTAACAACCTTGTATGGGCGTTATCGTCTTGTATGGACGAAATGCAAATGACGCCTTGTATGGGCGTTATCGTCTTGTATGGACGAAATGCAAATGACGCCTTGTATGGGCGTTATCGTCTTGTATGGACGAAATGCAAATGACGCCTTGTATGGGCGTTATCGTCTTGTATGGACGAAATGCAAATGACGCCTTGTATGGGCGTTATCGTCTTGTATGGACGAAATGCAAATGACGCCTTGTATGGGCGTTATGGTCTTGTATGGACGAAATGCAAATGACGCCTTGTATGGGCGTTCTCGTCTTGTATGGACGAGATGCAAGTGACGCCTTGTATGGGCGGAATCGTCTTGTATGGACGAAATGCAAATGACGCCTTGTATGGGCGTTGTCGTCTTGTATGGACGAGATGCAAATGACGCCTTGTCTGGGCGTTATCCTCTTGTATGGACGAAATGCAAATGACGCCTTGTATGGGCGTTATCGTCTTGTATGGACGAGATACAAATGACGCCTTGTATGGGCGTTATCGTCTTGTATGGACGAGATACAAATGATGCATTGTATGGGAGTTATCGTCTTGTATGGACGAAATGCAAATGACGACTTGTATGGGCGTTATCGTCTTGTATGGACGAAATGCAAATGACGCCTTGTATGGGCGTTATCGTCTTGTATGGACGAATGCAAATGACGCCTTATGGGCGTTATCGCTTGTATGGACGAAATGCAAATGATGCCTTGTATGGCGTTATCGCTTGTATGGACGAAATGCAAATGACGCCAGATGGGCGTTATCGCTCAGTATGGGACGAATGCAAATGACGCCAGATGGGCGTTGTAGTCTTGTATGGACGAAATGCAAATGACGCCTTGTATGGGCGTTATCGCTCGTATGGGACGAAATGCAAATGACGCCTTGTATGGCGTTATCGCTCAGATGGACGAAATGCAAATGACGCCTTGTATGGGCGTTATCGTCAGATGGACGAAATGCAAATGACGCCAGTATGGGCGTTATCGCTTGTATGGACGAAATGCAAATGACGCCAGATGGGCGTTATCGCTTGTATGGACGAAATGCAAATGACGCCAGTATGGGCGTTATCGCTTCAGATGGACGAAATGCAAATGACGCTTTATGGGCGTTATCGCTTCAGATGGACGAAATGCAATGACGCCTTTATATGCGTTATCGCCTTGTATGGGACGAAATGCAAATGACGCCTTGTATGGCGAAATGCAAATGACGCCTTGTATATGCGTTATCGCTTTGTATGGACGAAATGCAATGACGCCTTGTATGGCGAAATGCAAATGACGCCAGATGGGCGTTATCGCCTTGTATGGACGAAATGCAAATGACGCCAGTATGGCGGAATCGCTTGTATGGACGAAATGCAAATGACTCAGATGTATGGCGTTATCGCCTTGTATGGACGAAATGCAAATGACGCCTTGTATGGCGTTGTCGCTGTATGGACGATGCAAATGACGCCTTGTATGGCGTTATCGCCTTATGGACTAAATGCAAATGACGCCTTGTATGGCGTTATCGCTCAGATGGACGAAATGCAATGACGCCTTGTATGGCGTTATCGCTCATGGGACGAAATGCAAATGACCCAGTATGGGCGTTATCGTCTTGTATGGGCGAGATGCAATGACGCCTTGTATGGCGTTATCGCCTTGTATGGACGAAATGCAAATGACGCCTTATGGGCGTTATCGCTTTGTATGGACGAAATGCAAATGACGCCTTGTATGGCGTTATCGCTGTATGGACGAAATGCAAATGACGCCTTGTATGGCGTTATCGCCTTGTATGGGCGAGATACAAATGACGCCTTGTATGGGCGTTATCGTCTTGTATGGACGAAATGCAAATGACGCCTTTTATGGGCGTTATCGTCATCTGTGGATGAACTTCAAGTGACGCATTGTATTGGCGTTATCGTCTTGTATGGACGAACTGCAAATGACGCCTTATGGGCGTTATCGCTTTGTATGAACGAAATGCAAATGACGCCTTGTATGGGCGGAATCGTCTTGTATGGACGAAATGCAAATGACGCCTTGTATGGGCGTTATGGTCTTGTATGGACGAAATGCAAATGACGCCTTGTATGGGCGTTATGGTCTTGTATGGACGAAATGCAAATGACGCCTTGTATGGGCGTTCTCGTCTTGTATGGACGAGATGCAAGTGAAGCCTTTTATGGGCGGAATCGTCTTGTATGGACGAAATGCAAATGACGCCAGATGCGTTGTCGCTTTGTATGGACGAGATGCAAATGACGCCTTGTTCAGGCGTTATCTCTTGTATGGACGAAATGCAAATGACGCCAGATGGGCGTTATCGCTTGTATGGACGAGATACAAATGACGCCAGTATGGCGTTATCGCTTGTATGGACGAAATGCAAATGACGCCAGTATGGGCGTTATCGCTTTGTATGGACGAAATGCAAATGAGGCCTTGTATGGGCGTTCTCGTATTGTATGGAAGAAATGCAAATGACGCCAGATGGCGCGTTATCGTCTTGTATGGACGAAATGCAAATGACGCCTTGTATGGGCGTTATCGCTTCAGATGGACGAAATGCAAATGACGCCTTGTATGGGCGTTATCGCTCAGATGGACGAAATGCAAATGACGCCTTGTATGGGCGTTATCGCTTGTATGGACGAAATGCAATGACGCTTATATATGCGTTATCGCTTGTATGGACGAATGCAAATACGCCAGATGGCGAAATGCAAATGACGCCTTGTATGCGTTATCGCTTGTATGGACGAAATGCAATTGACGCCTTGTATGGGCGAAATGCAAATGACGCCAGATGGGCGTTATCGCTTGTATGGACGAAATGCAAATGACGCCAGATGGCGGAATCGCTTGTATGGACGAAATGCAAATGACTCCTTGTATGGCGTTATCGCTTGTATGGACGAATGCAAATGACGCCTTGATGGGCGTTGTCGTCTTGTATGGACGAGATGCAAATGACGCCTTGTATGGGCGTTATCGCTTTGTATGGACTAAATGCAAATGACGCCAGATGGGCGTTATCGCTCAGATGGACGAAATGCAAATGACGCCTTGTATGGGCGTTATCGCTTTGTATGGACGAAATGCAAATGACCCAGATGGGCGTTATCGCCTTGTATGGACGAGATGCAAATGACGCCAGTATGGGCGTTATCGCCTTGTATGGACGAAATGCAAATGACGCCTTGTATGGGCGTTATCGTCATGGACGAAATGCAATGACGCCTTGTATGGGCGTTATCGCCTTATGGACGAATGCAAATGACGCCTTGTATGGGCGTTATCGCTGTATGGACGAGATACAAATGACGCCAGTATGGGCGTTATCGCTCTTGTATGGACGAATGCAAATGACGCTTTACGGGCGTTATCGCTCAGATGGATGAAATGCAAATGACGCCTTGTATGGCGTTATCGTCTTGTATGGGACGAAATGCAAATGACGCCTTGTATGGCGTTATCGTCTTGTATGAACGAATGCAAATGACGCCTTGTATGGGCGGAATCGTCTTGTATGGACGAATGCAAATGACGCCTTGTATGGCGTTATGGTCTTGTATGGACGAATGCAAATGACGCCAGATGGGCGTTATGGTCAGTATGGACGAAATGCAAATGACGCCAGATGGCGTTCTCGCTTGTATGGACGAGATGCAAGTGATGCCTTTATGGCGAATCGCTTGTATGGACGAATGCAAATGACGCCTTGTATGGGCGTTGTCGTCTTGTATGGGCGAGATGCAAATGACGCCTTGTCGGGCGTTATCTCTTGTATGGACGAATGCAAATGACGCCTTGTATGGGCGTTATCGCTTGCATGGACGAGATACAAATGACGCCAGATGGCGTTATCGCTTGTATGGACGAAATGCAAATGACGCCAGATGGGCGTTATCGCTCAGTATGGACGAAATGCAAATGAGGCTCAGATGGCGTTATCGCCTTGTATGGACGAAATGCAATGACGCCTTGTATGGGCGTTATCGCTTGTATGGACGAAATGCAAATGACGCCAGTATGGGCGTTATCGCTTGTATGGGACGAATGCAAATGCCGCCTTGTATGGGCGTTATCGCCTTGTATGGACGAAATGCAAATGACGCCTTGTATGGGCGTTATCGTCTTGTATGGACGAAATGCAAATGACGCCTTGTATGGGCGTTATCGCCTTGTATGGGCGAAATGCAAATGACGCCTTGTATGGCGTTATCGCTGTATGGGACGAAATGCAAATGACGCCTTGTATGGCGTTATCGCCTTGTATGGACGAAATGCAATGACGCCAGTATGGCGTTATCGCCTTGTATGGACGAAATGCAAATACGCCTTGTATGGCGTTATCGCCTCAGATGGATGAAATGCAAATGACGCCAGTATGGGCGTTATCGCCTTGTATGGACGAAATACAAATGATGCCTCAGATGGGCTTTATCGCCTTGTATGGACGAAATGCAAATGACGCCTTGTATGGGCTTTATCGCCTTGTATGGACGAAATGCAAATGACGCCAGATGGCGTTATCGCCTTGGGACGAAATGCAAATACGCCTTGTATGGGAGTTATCGCTGTATGGACGAAATGCAAATGACGCCAGATGGGCGTTATCGCCTTGTATGGACGAAATGCAATGACGCCTTGTATGGCGTTATCGCTCATGGACGAAATGCAAATGACGCCAGGTGGGCGTTATCGCTCAGTATGGACGAAATGCAAATGACGCCAGATGGCGTTATCGTCTTGTATGATGGACGAATGCAAATGACGCCAGTATGGCGTTATCGTTTGTATGGACGAAATGCAAATGACGCCTTGATGGCGTTATCGCTCAGATGGACAAATGCAAATGACGCCTTGTATGGCGTTATCGCTGTATGGACGAATGCAAATGACGCCTTGTATGGCGTTATCGCCAGATGTACGAAATGCAAATGACGCCAGTATGGCGTTATCGCTCAGATGGGACGAAATGCAAATGACGCCTTAGATGGGCGTTATCGTCTTGTATGGGACGAAATGCAAATGACGCCTTGTATGGCGTTATCGCTTCATGGGACGAAATGCAAATGACGCCAGTATGGGCTTTATCGCTTGTATGGACAAATGCAAATGACGCCAGATGGGCTTTATCGCTCTTGTATGGACGAAATGCAAATGACGCCAGTATGGGCGTTATCGCCTTGTATGGACGAAATGCAAATGACGCCAGTATGGCGTTATCTGTATGGACGAATGCAAATGACGCCAGATGGGCGTTATCGTCAGATGGACGAAATGCAAATGACGCCTTGTATGGGCGTTATCGCTCTGTATGGACGAATGCAAATGACGCCTTGTATGGGCGTTATCGCCTTGTATGGACGAAATGAAAATGACGCCAGATGGCGTTATCGCTTTATGGACGAAATGCAAATGACGCCTTATATGCGTTATCGCTTGTATGGACGAAATGCAAATGACGCCAGTATGGCGAAATGAAAATGACGCCTTGTATGCGTTATCGCTTGTATGGACGAATGCAAATGACGCCTTGTATGGCGAATGCAAATGACGCCTTATGGGCGTTATCGTCTTATATGGACGAAATGCAAATGATGCCTTGTATGGCGGAGAATCGCCTTGTATGGACGAAATGCAAATGACGCCAGATGGGCGTTATCGCCTTGTATGGGACGAATGCAAATGACGCCTTGTATGGGCGTTGTCGCCTTGTATGGACGAGATGCAAATGACGCCAGATGGGCGTTATCGTCTTGTATGGACGAATGCAAATGACGCCTTGTATGGGCGTTATCGCTTGTATGGACGAATGAAAATGACGCCAGTATGGGCGTTATCGCTCAGATGTATGGACGAAATGCAATGACGCCTTATATATGCGTTATCGCCTTGTATGGACGAAATGCAATGACGCCAGATGGCGAAATGAAAATGACGCCTTGTATGTGCGTTATCGCTTGTATGGACGAAATGCAAATGACGCCAGATGGGCGAATGCAATGACGCCAGATATGGCGTTATCGTCTTGTATGGACGAAATGCAATGATGCCTTGTATGGGCGGAATTGCCTTGTATGGACGAAATGCAAATGACGCCTTGTATGGGCGTTATCGTCTTGTATGGACGAAATGCAAATGACGCCAGATGGGCGTTGTCGTCTTGTATGGACGAGATGCAATGACGCCTTGTATGGCGTTATCGTTTGTATGGACGAATGCAAATGACGCCAGATGGGCGTTATCGCTTGTATGGGACGAATGCAAATGACGCCTTGTATGGGCGTTATCGTCTTGTATGGACGAAATGCAATGACGCCAGTATGGGCGTTATCGCCTCAGATGGACGAAATGCAAATGACGCCTTGTATGGGCGAATCGCTTTGTATGGACGAAATGCAAATGATGCCAGATGGCGTTATCGCTTGTATGGACGAAATGCAATGACGCCAGATGGGCGTTATCGTCTTGTATGGACGAAATGCAAATGACGCCTTGTATGGGCTTTATCGTCTTGTATGGACGAAATGCAAATGACGCCTTGTATGGGCTTTATCGTCTTGTATGGACGAAATGCAAATGACGCCTTGTATGGGCGTTATCGTCTTGTATGGACGAAATGCAAATGACGCCGGGAATGGGCGTTATCGCTTGTATGGACGAAATGACGCCAGGCGCGTATCGCCTTGTATGGGACGAATGCAATGACGCCAGTATGGCGTTATCGCTTGTATGGACGAATGCAAATGACGCCTTGTATGGGCGTTATCGCCTGTATGGACGAAATGAAAATGACGCCTTGTATGGGCGTTATCGCTGTATGGACGAAATGCAATGACGCCTTATATGCGTTATCGCTTTATGGACGAAATGCAATGACGCCTTGTATGGCGAAATGAAAATGACGCCAGATGTATGCGTTATCGCTTGTATGGACGAATGCAAATGACGCCTTGTATGGCGAAATGCAAATGACGCCAGTATGGGCGTTATCGTCTTGTATGGACGAAATGCAAATGACGCCTTGTATGGGCGGAATCGCTTTGTATGGACGAATGCAAATGACGCCAGTATGGGCGTTATCGCTCAGATGGACGAATGCAATGACGCCTTGTATGGGCGTTGTCGCTTTGTATGGACGAGATGCAATGACGCCAGATGGCGTTATCGCTTGTATGGGACGAAATGCAAATGACGCCAGATGGCGTTATCGCCAGTATGGACGAATGCAAATGACGCCAGTATGGGCGTTATCGCCTTGTATGGACGAAATGCAAATGACGCCTTGTATGGCGTTATCGCTCAGATGGACGAAATGCAAATGACGCTTGTATGGCGAATCGCTTTGTATGGACGAAATGCAAATGACGCCAGTATGGCGTTATCGCTTGTATGGACGAAATGCAAATGACGCCTTGTATGGCGTTATCGCTTGTATGGACGAGATGCAAATGACGCCTTGTATGGGCGTTATCGCTTGTATTGACGAAATGCAAATGACGCCAGTATGGGCGTTATCGCTTGTATGGACGAAATGCAAATGACGCCTTGTATGGGCGTTATAAATGTATGGACGAAATGCAAATGACGCTTGTATGGCGTTATCGCTTATGGACGAGATGCAAATGACGCCTTGTATGGGCGTTATCGCTTGTATGGGACGAAATGCAAATGACGCCTTGTATGGGCGTTATCGCTCAGATGGACGAAATGCAAATGACACCTTGTATGGCGTTATCGCCTTGTATGGACGAAATGTAAATGACGCCTTGTATGGCGTTATCGCTTGTATGGATTTAAATGCAAATGACGCCTTGTATGGGCGTTATCGCTTGTATGGGACGAAATGCAAATGACGCCAGATGGGCGTTATCGCCTTGTATGGACGAATGCAAATGACGCCAGATGGCGTTATCGCTTTGTATGGACGAAATGCAAATGACGCCTTGTATGGCGTTATGCTCAGTATGGACGAAATGCAAATGACGCCTTGTATGGGCGTTATCGTCTTGTATGGACGAGATGCAGATGACGCCAGATGGCGGAATCGCTTGTATGGACGAAATACAAATGACGCCTTGTATGGCGTTATCGCCTTGTATGGACGAGATACAAATGACGCCTTATGGGCGTTATCGCCTTGTATGGACGAAATGCAAATGACGCCTTGTATGGGCGCGTCTGTATGGGACGAAATGCAAATGACGCCAGTATGGGCGTTATCGTGTATGGACGAATGCAAATGACGCTAAATGGCGCCTTGTATCGCGTTATAAATGTATGGACGAAATGCAAATGACGCCAGATATGGCGTTAGTATGGGCGAAATGCAAATGACGCCTTGTATGGCGTTATCGTCTTTGTTACACCAGTATTTACGGGACATGGTAAGAACGCACGTAAGAACTCACAGTTAAGATTTGAGACTTGTAAAAATTTATCTAATTATGAAATTGTCGGAAAACGCTTTGTTGTTGTGACGAATGGGACGCGACACGTGTCACCCCTTAGAATGCCTTGGGACGAAATTAGGCATGGCCACAATGGTCATCGACCATAGCCTTAGGATGACTAAGTCTTCCAATTAATGAGCTTGAGAATGTTGACTTGGTCGAGGACCCACATAGTCTTGATATTTACTAAGAACTCATCCAAACCACCCAATTGTTTGCATCTTGACCTCCATGTCCCTTTATAATACTCGTAGTAGCAAGACTTTGTCCAAACACTTAGAAAATTTTCACAAAATTTGAAGAGAGCTCTAGCTTGCTCTCGGGTTCATGGCACTTGAGAAGAAAAAAAAATTCGTTGCTTGTTGTTTAAGCTCCACACTTTAAACCAAGGTTCATGAGTGTTATGTAAGTGTATCTCAATAGAAAAATCCCGGAAAAAGAGAGTTTTCGTATTAGTCGCAAAGTGAAAACCTAGTGGCTTTCTAGGTTTTGGATTGGATGTTTGAAGGAAAGTTGTTGGTATGGTGCTAAGGGTCTCAACAAGCGGATTGAAGTGTCTTGGAGAGGATCTAAACTACTAAGGAAGCGACTTGGTTGGAATTGGATTAAGAATCGTTAAGGTATAATCTTGTCTTTTAAGGTGTTACAAGATTATATATTTTTTTTATTGTTGTTGTTAGTTTTACATGTTGATAGCATGAAGTTGGTATGTAGAAGTTTATAAGGATTATGGATTGATTGTAGCCTTGGAAATCCGAAAATGTAATATAAGCCATGTTAAGTTGGATTACAATTTAATCGTTGTTAGAAATCGTCGCATGTTACTTACTTAAAGATTATGGTTGTTATAATCAAATGCGACTTGATATCATGTTATGCTACCAATTTGGATTGAAATGGAAATTGGATAAGAATTGGTATTGTTGAACTCAAGGTGGCCGAAATTGTACTTATAGTTGTAATAGTATGGTTATTTAGTTGTATTGGACTACCTTATAGATTGTGGTGAGTCAATTGGGGCTGTTTGGTTATTGTATTCGGCCTTGAAAAAGGTGGCATAGTAGTAGAAACAAAGGAGGTGCTGTCCGATTTTCCGTAGAATTTGGCGACTTAGCACTTAGAATATTCTACGTTTGAAGTAAGAGGTTAATGGACGTATTGTGACCATGATAGGTTGAAGAACCAAGTATAGCGTATCCTACTTGAAGAATGGGATAGCTCAAGGTTGAAGTACTTTGGGGCATTTTGCTACTTGTCGACAATCGTCGCGAGGTATGTGAACCTTTTCCTTCCTTTGACATGATTCTATGTATGGAATATACCTGTGGTATCATTTCATGTTTCCTGTTACTCTTAGAAGTTAAGAGGTAGTTGTGTGATCTACTCTACGTAGAACTTTTCCTATCTTTAAGCATGACTAGTTGCACGTATGTAGTACGGTAGACGTACGAGACTTTGACATTCTTTGCTAGCCTTATAAAATGCCAAGTCGGGTGAGTTAGGAAGTTAACTCACTTCTTTGAAAATATTAAGGATGTCTTAAGTCTTAGTAAAGTTAAGGGACTTGAAGAGTTTTAAAGTATGTGATACTTGTTCGCTTTAAACGATAAGTCCTGGATAGGAAATTGTTTTTGGCTAAGGCATAAAGTGAATATAACGGCTTTATGGGAAGTTAGTTATATTTGCTTTATGGAAAGATAAATGACTTGTTTTTAAACAAAAGGCAACTTGATTTTAAGGCATCAATTGCCTAAGGTTTTATAATAAAAGGAGTCACTTGAGTTCAAAAGGTTAAGAGACTAATTGTATTTTTGAAAGTTAAGAGAATTGATTTGAAAGTATTTAATACTTGGTTTCAAAAAGTAGAAGTCTCTTGGTTATAAAAGGAATGAGTTGGTCTAAGACCATAAAGGGTTATAACGGCTTTATGGGAAGTTGGTTATAACGGCTTTATGGAAGGTTAAAAGAATGGTTTTCTTCAGTAAAGTAAGTAGAGAAATGATTTGAAATAAAGAAGGGCAATTGTTTTAAAGGTACCAATTGCTTAAAGTTTTAAAGAAAGAAGTCACTTGATTTAGAAGCCGGTAATTGTATTTCTAAAAAGTATTGTGACTGGTCGTGAAAAGTAGATATGACTTGATATTACGGTTATTAGTATCTTGGAAGTTTTTTTAAAAAGAGAATCATTTTAAAGGACTAGAGGCACGTAGTACGTTGGGTTAAATTCCCGGATTTTATAATGACATGATTAGTGCCTTAAGTAAACAAAAATGAGAGTGTATATGAACAAGCTAATAAGAAGTTAGGGGATTTCTTAACTTGCTTATGTTATGTATGGTAAGCCGGTGGTGCTTATGTTATGTATGATAAGTCGGTAGTGCTTATGTTATGTATGATAAGCCGGTAGGGCTTATGTTATGTATGATGGCCGGTTGAGTTAGGGTAAGAGTATAAATGAGGGGTAAACCCCCAAGACGTTATACCACCTTCTTCAGGGTAAGAGTATAAATGAGGGGTAAACCCCCAAGACGTTATACCACATTAGTGGATTTGCTACCCATGATGCGAGGAATACCTCATGCGAGTCCTTATGGGCTTACGCGGTGAAATAGTCCCGTGCGGCAGTACCTATCACGCGAATACCTCACGCGAGTCCTTATGGGCTTACGCGGGTGAAATAGTCCCACGCGCGGTACGACTATCGAGGAATACCTCATGCGGGTCCACGGGATCTACGCGGGTGAAATAGTCCCGAGTAGGATCGCTTAATGATCATGCGGTGGGTGGCCCCGCTTGATCATGAGCCTCCATGTTTATGCAAAGATACCTTCACGGGCGCACTTACGTGATTTTATCGCGTCCCATTGGGCCGACAATAGGCGTTCGCCGTAAAGGGACGGATTAGGTTATGCAAGATCGTAAGTTATATGTTTATGAACTTGATGAGTTTTCTTAAGTAGATGCGTAAGAATTTGACTATACTTTTATGGAAAAATGGGAAAAGATAATAAGCTACAATTAAGTTCATAAGTGGTAATGACACTACAGATCTCGTATGTATTTTTATACTTGTCCTTGTCATTCTTTTGTACGCTTATGATCCGCTTTTCGCACGTTATATTTCTGTTCCATATTCGAAATTGTTGTTATCGACCCTTCCGGGTGCGTTCATGCCGCAGTTTAGGTACGATTGTGGATCCGCGAGCTTAGATCCGGCTCAACAAGTCGAGATGGCTCGGTGTTCGGAGTTGTCACGTTTATGTTTATTGAAGTGCGGCGGGGCCTTGTCCCGCCACACGCTTGTTATGTTAAAACTCTTAGAGTGCAGAGTTACATATTGTGGGTCGGTTGTAAAAGAAATGAGGCAACCGCCGGTTGTATTTATATATGTTCGAAGGTAGCCTACTCGGCTAACTTTGTTTTACTTCCGATGTTTTATTTATAAGTTTCATGTATGTTCGCTGATTATCTCTCTCGATGTATACGTAAGGGTGCCTGTGTAGGGCACGATCGCGTCCCGGTCGGGACGTGACAAAAGTGGTATCGAGCGCTTAGTCCTCGGAAAGTGTCTACAGACCGTGTCTAGTAGAGTCTTGATTATCGGTGTGTTGTGTACCACATCTATAATCAGGAGGCTGCAGGAAATTTAGGATTGGTTTCCATTCTTCTCACTCTGAGATCGTGCGATAGAGTGTTGTTAGGGTCGCCCTCCCTAACGAGTTATGTGATTGCACTACGAGAAAGCGTGATGACCAGGAAGGACTATGTGGATTGCGTATCGTGTTGGTAATGATTGTAGTATAGTTGGTATTGTGATATACATCTATACGGAGTTATGCATTCGGGCAGCGTGTTGCCTAGAATGATTTTAGATTACCAGGAATTGGTAAAGACTAACTAGATACCGGGAAGGTATGGAATAGTTAATGAATTTTCGCCAAGGTTTTGTGTTTTATTTTTGAGATAATTGGGAAAGGATGAGCTGTCTAATAGGGTAGTGAACCCTTAAGAAGCCATATTAAGGAACCTAACGGAATGTCATGTTAATAGATTAAGCTGCGTAGTAGGCTTAAGAGAATTGTACGGATGAGGTCCGCATAGAGTGAGTAATGGTTGTTGTGATCGAGACCACATGATTTTGGTTTTATGAGAAGTTTTTGTACCCGTTTACTGGGGGACTGGTAAGGTAGGCTTGGAGCATGGAAATTGCGAGCCTAAGTGTCACGACCCGACCCGGGACCGCGACTGGTGCCCTACCTGGACACCCTTACAGGTAAACATCAGAGAAAATCAGCGGAACATACATGAAACTTATAAATAAAACATCGGAATTAATACAACAGGTTAGCCGATAGGGCTACCTTCCCGAACATATATATATAAATACAACCGAAGCAGTTGCCTCCTTTCTTTTACAAACTGACCCACAATGTGTGACTACAGACCTCTAAGAGTGTTAACATAACCACTGTGGCGGGACAAGGCCGCCCGCACTGAATATACATAGCCATGACAACTCCGAACATTGGAGCCATCTCAAATGCTGAACCGATCCTAAGCTCGCGGATCCATAATCGTATTACCTAAACTCGCGGACATTTAACGCAGCCCGAAGAAGTCGATAACAGTATCGAATATGGAATGTAAATAACGTCTGAAAGATCATAAGCGTAAAAGAATGACAAGGACAAGTATAAAAATACATACCGATCCTCGCCGTGTCATTACCACTTATGAACTTAATTTCACATCGATATCTTTTCCATTCCATTAAGAGTTATAGCCATATCTTACGTGACTTACTTAGGAGAAGTCATTAAGTTCATTTCTTCTAACTTACTTATCTTTCATAACATAGTCCGCCCACTACGGAGGGACACATATACTACCCGCCCAAACCGACGCGATCATCACACCAATATCAAAGCATGCCTGGAATCCCCATCATCGCCGATAGCTAAAAGTGTAAAACATAACCATGGGTCTCACGCCCATAAAATCAATCAAAACAGGTGGTATAACGTCTGGGGGCTTGCCCCTCATTTATACTCTTACCCTGGAGAAGGTGGTAAAGCAGGGGGTATAACGTCTTGGGGCTTGCCCCTCATTTATACTCTTACCCTAACTCAACCGGCCATCATACATAACATAAGCCCTATCGGCTTATCATACATAGCATAAGCACCACCAGCTTACCATACATAACATAAGCACTACCGACTTATCATACATAACATAAGCACTACCGGCTTATCATACATAACATAAGAACTACCGGCTTATCATACATAACATAAGCACTACCGACTTATCATACATAATATAAGCAAGTTAAGAAATCCTCTAACTTCTTATTAGCTTGTTCATATACACTCTCATTTTTGTTTACTTAAGGCACTAACATGTCATTATAAAATCCGGGAATTTAACCCAACGTACTACGTGCCTCTACTCCTTTAAAATGATTCTCTTTCAAATAAAACTTTCAAGATACTAATAACCGTAGTATCAAGTCATATCTACTTTTCACGACAAGTCACAATACTTTTTAGAAATACATTTATAGGCTTCTAAATCAAGTGACTTCTTTCTTTAAAACTTTAAGCAATTTGTACCTTTAAAACAATTTGCCCTTCTTTATTTCAAATCATTTCTTTGCTTACATTCTTCAAGAAAACCATTCTTTAATCTTCCATAAAGTTGTTATAACCAACTTCCCATAAAGCCGTTATAACTCTTTATGTCTTAGACAAATTCATTCATTTTATGACCAAGAAACTTATACTTTCAATTCAAATCACATAGCTTTCAAAATACTTCAAGTCTCTTATCTTTTAAGAAAACAAGTTCCTTAACTTTAGAAAGGCAAGAAATCAATACTTTCCAAATCAAGTATTCTATACTTTTAAATCAATTCATTTCTTCCTTTAAGAATCAAGTCTCATAATTTGAAAAATAAAGTCTCTTAACCTTTTAACAATTGAGGTCCATAGTCTTAAAACTTCATACGTAAATCCTTATAAATTAAGTAACATATACTTGGTGCGTTGTGAATAAGTTATACTTATTTATAACCATCTTAATCAAGTAGCCATGATCTAGAAAATGTAATACAATTTTGTCTTATCTTAGCTTCTATGCAGATGGAGAATTCTACTTGTTTTAACATAATTAATTGGCATTACATTTTCCTTTATTAACGCTGCAATGGCTTGTTCGATACTTATTCTTATTCGTGCCGTAAATTAGCCAAGTCAACTTGGCTCCAAAATACCTCCTAACGACTCTTACCAACATCCCCCATAAGACTTGGTAAGAACTTAGGATAACTTATACATAACCTTTACGTAGAGTAAATCAACATACATACCTCTTAACTTCTAAGAGTAGAAGGAGTCATGAAATAGTACTACATGTATATTCCATACATAGAATCATGTCAAAAGAAGGAAGAGGTTCACATACCTCGCGACGATTGTCGACAAGTAGCAAAATGCTCCAAAGTACATCAACCTCGAGCTACTCCATTCTTCAAGTAGGATACGCTATACCTAGTACTTCAACCTATCATGGTCACAATCGTCCATTAACCTCTTACTTCAAACGTAGAATATTCTAAGTGCTAAGTCGCCAAATTCTACGGAAAATCTGACAAAGACTTCCTTTGTTTTTACTTACTTTGCCACCTTTTCAAGGCCGAATACAATAACCAAACAGCCCCAATTGGCTCACAATTTCTATAAGGTACTCCAATACAAATAAAAACTAAATGACCCCAATTGACTCACAATTTAGAAAGTAGTCCAATACAAATGAAAAACAAACTAAAAGTCCAAATTCGGCCACCTTGAGTTCAACCTTACCAATTCTTATCAAATTTCCATTTCAATCCAAATTGGTAGCATAACACGATATCAAGTCGTATTTGATTACAATAACCATAATCTTTAAGTAAGTAACATGCGACGATTTTTAGTAACGACTAAATTGTAATCCAACTTAACATGGCTTACATACATTTGAATTTTCCAAGGCTACAATCAATCCATAATCCTTATAAACTTCAACACATATACTACATACTAGCAACATGTAAAGCTAACACAAAATAAATAATCTTGTAACACTTTCAAAGAACAAGATTATACCTCGACGATTCTTAATCCAAATTCCAATCCAAAGTCGCTCCTTAGTAGTTTAGAACCTCTCCAAGACACTTCAATCCGCTTGTTGAGACCCTTAGAACAACACCAACAATTTCCTTCAAGCTTCCAATCCAAAACCTAGAAAGCAACTAGGTTTTCACTTTGCGACTAACCCGAAAACTATCTTTTTCCGAGATTTTTCTATTGAGATACACTTACATAACACTCATGAACCTTGGTTTAAAGTGTGGAGCTTATTGGACAAGGAACACAATTTTTTTCTTTCTTCTAGTGAAGAAGCCGAGAGCTCCATTTATGGTTCATCCAATTTTTGTAATTTGGCTAAGTATGGAACTCTTGTCTTGCTACTAATACCCTTATATAACAACATGGAGGGCTAAGATAAATACAAATGTGAGGCTTGGATGCAATTCATATTAAAAAATCCATAAGTTTTCACATTGAACAAGTCGACATTGTCAAGCTTTACTACATTGCAAGACTTAGTCATCCTAGCAAAGGTCAAGTGACCCTTTTGACCTTGCCTAATTCGACCAAGGCATCTATAAGGGGGGTGACACGTGTCGCCCTCCCATTCGTTACAATAACACAATTTCCGACAAATCCAAAATTTCCGATAAATTTTACAAGTCTCAAATCTTAACACTTGCGGGTTCTTACTTACGTTCTTACACCATGTATCCCGTAAATACGGGTGTAACATTCTTCCCCCCTTAGAAACATTCGTCCTCGAATGTTCTTTCGGAGTCAACTTATAATTACCGACATAGTTTCCTGTCACAATCCCGACATACCAACAATGCCACACATGGCCCTAATATCTCGCACATGTATAACTGTCCATCATAAGCCCAAAAGAGATTATCCTTTCGTACTTCCAACTCATACTAGCATACATACATAACTTCCATACCAATTCTGGCCTCAAATCTTTGAGTCACTCTATAAAACAATATAAGGCCATTTCCGCTTACTGACTGTTCGTGGAACGCGTCCACGAACAGTAAAACAATTAACTTGTTATACCCGTATTTCGAGTATGTACGTGGGGCGTGCGTAGAAAAATTTGAACTTGTGAAGTTGGCTTGGCGAATTAAATTTTGTGCATAACACCCGATTAGAGTCGTTTTTTAAATGAAACGTTTTCACAATTTCGTAGGGAATTTCGCTATGTCATTTTTAATTTTTGCGGATTTTTCCGAGAGGCGAAACATTGTGGACCAACAAGAGGCGCCACTTGGCACCCTCTCATTGGAAGCGTCTTGGCGGTGAAGTGGGCGAATGGGTTGGCCATTTTGGTCGAGGTTGGTAGGATATTTTGTGCTAGTTGGCTAGTGTGCACTTGGCAAGATCTTGGCCCTACACTTGCTAGGCACTTGGCTAGATCTTGGCCATTGGTTGGCCTTGGCTTGTGCTATAAATACCCTCTAGGTTGAAGACTTCTTCATCCAAAATGCCTAAGTCTTGAGAGCCTTCTCCTCCTTGTGTGAGTTCGTGAGAGCACCCCACTCCAGGGTGCTAGCCGAGTGTACCCTCCTCCCTTGGCCGAGTACCCCTAGTGGGGTAGGCCGAGGTATACACCCACTAGCCTAGTGTTTTTCGTATAAATACTCTCTTGGTAGAAATACTCTCAAAAGTATTGTTATAATGCCCAAATTTCCTTAGCCAATACCTTGTAGTATTCTAAGGTTATACCTATCTGAAAGCCCGAAATACTATTATACCTTCCTTCATCACTAAACGGAACCCTAAGGAAAATCTCCATAGTTGGTTGGAGTATTATTAAGAAGTTGAGTAGAACTTCTAAGGGTTGTTTGGGCGGGTTGGAGCACCGGAGTAGGAGCGAAACATTGCTAAGGATCGACTTTTAAACACGGATAATTATGGGCTTATCGAGGTAATTATCTTGTCCTCTATTGTAATTGGAAATTACATGATTGCTTGAATATATAGTTGAAGTATACTATATAATAGAATCGAACGTAGTTATCGGCAATGTCTTGCGACTTAAGCCCTAATTTAAAGAAGAATCTTGAATCAGTAATTACATAGGGTATTACATGGGTAGACTTGTGTAGTAGTGCGGTGGAGTAGAATTGTACCCGTTCGGGTTAGATGTATGAACCCACTGGTTGGCTTGGTAGCGGCCTCGATAGAGGAGAGATTTCTGTTGTTGCGGGGAGGTCTTTGCGAATTTTACGTAGAATGTTCTACTAAGAGACTGATGTTAATAAGCGCCTTTTGGCCTTATAGGTGGAAGTACTATGCGTGGCGCGATCTACTTGGCTTAGGGAGTAGCGGTTTGAGGTACTTGGGCGTTTTGCTATTAGTCGATACTCGTCGCGAGGTATGTGAACCTCTTCCTATCTCTTCTAGCATGATATGTGTGAACTATGTAGTGCGGTGAGCGTACATGTGCTAAATGTATTCGATTGGTTTGAAACATAAAGTGTTATAACGGCTTTATGGGAAGTTGGTTATATGACTTTATCTTTGGTAAGAAAATACATGTGGTTTTAAAAGGTAATCGATTTGAACTATAAGCGGCTTGTTATGTGTTAATAAAGAACTTGAAGTATTTCAAAAGATTTTGAATCATTTTGGAAGAAGAAGTAATACTTGGTTTTGAAAACTTAAGAGTTATACTAGCTTTATGGGAAGTTAGGTATAACGGCTTAAGAACGCTTCTTGATTTGAATCAGAATGTGTATCGACAAACCACTGCAGCGTTAATAAAAGGAAATGTTTTGACTAATTAAGTATTATTAAAACCAGTAGAAACTTCCATCTGCATAGAAGCTAAGATGAGACAAAATGATATTTCCTAGATCATGGCTGCTGTAATAAGATTGTTATAAACAAGAATATCCTACTCACATATAAGACTTATGTTTCTCAGATAGTTTAAAAGAAGAATTATATTCTTAAATGAATAAGACTATGAACTACGAAACCTTTCTAAAAATGAGAAACTTGAAAATTGGAAATTAGGCAAACTTGAACATTGGAAAAGAATGTTGCTACTTGATTTTACAAAGAGAAGTAATTGATTTACTTTAAAAAGATAATCACTCTATTTTCATATACTACGGGTATTGTGTGACTTTTGTGAAAGTAACGTATCTTTTAAAGAGTTAATGTATGAAGTACTTTGGGGATAAAAACCCGATCTTGTTAATCATATAGTAGAAAGTACCTTGTGTGAACAACTTGATTGTATTGGTTTGTGATAGCCTTGTAATACTTTCTTGTTGCTTTGATAAGTAAACGTGTTAGGATCTACGTGTGTTAGTATCTTGTGATGTTTGTGTAAAGGGTTTCCCTTGATTGCGCTTAAGCATCGGTCGTTATGATAGTATTGTGGTATTCATCTCTTGAGATGATTAGGAGTTAAGCTGCCCTCCGTCACGGGGTAGACTCGGTGGTCGATGGACCTATGATTCGAGATACCTCACGCAGTCCGGGGCTATCGCGGAAGCTGCGAGTTCGAGTTAGGATGCGGCCCTTGTGGTCATGCGGTCCTTGTGGCGTGCGGGCCTTGAGTCGGGGCGATCTTAGGGAGTAGCTACCCTCGATGCGGGGAATACCTCATGCGGGCCGATGAGATTGGCCTATCGGAGCTGCGGGAAGTTCGGGGACTAGGCAGCGCGCATTAGATATTGCGGGCAAGTGGCGGCTTTGATCATGTGATGATGCAGACAGATCTCATGGTACGATTCATGACCTTGTTGGTACTGTGGGTGTTAGTAGTCGGCTATGCCTTCGTACTTACCCTCTACGGTGTTATTATGGCACAGGTGGGACCTGGTGTTCATGTGTGTTCCTTGGTGCTTTTATATCATAAACTGGCGGTGAGAATGTGTCCACGCACGATTGATGTTGTGTGCGTGAGACCCCATTTATGTTCTTTTGTGATGACTTGAGGCGTGAGTCCACGACTGATATATTGCTTAGTTATTGTGATCGTAGTTTGGTTATCATACATGTCTCACCGCTTTATATAGACTACTATGATTTCATTTGATGTTATTTATTTCACATACTAAATTTTGTTATCTTGACCTCGCCGAATTTGCGTTCATGCCGCAGGTAAAGGTACACCAGTCATTGATCCTCGCTCTTAGGGTCACAGTTCAGCATTTGGGAAAGCTCCGTTTCTCCGGAGGCTTATCAGTGGTATAGTCCCCTGTTGTTGTAGATGTTTACATTCAGGGGTATGGCGGGGCCCTGTCCCGCCATTGTTGTCGTATCATTTCTTAGAGGTCTGTAGTACTGTCGTGGGCAGGGTTCGTGAAAAGGATTAAACTGTTCATTTGTAAAAGATGTTATTTATATATGCCGAAAGGCAAGTTTTCCTCAGATTACTATTTTGTACTTCACGTGTTTCATGTATATGTTTTATGTTCCGCTGATTACTCTGATGTTGTGTCACTAGGGTGCCCGGGGTAAGGCACGATCCACGCCCATTTGGTCGTGACAAAAGTGGTATCGAGCGATTAATCCTCGGAAAGTGTCTGGCCGTATCGATGAAGTCTTGATTATCGGTGTGTTGTGCACCACACCAATAATCAGGAGGCTATAGGATATTTAGGATTGGTTTCTATTCTTCTCACTCTGAGATCGTGCCTTAGAGCTGTGTTGTAAGTTGGACCCTCTGACGAGATTCTTTTCCCTATCGTTATGCCTCCGCGTAGGGCAACCCGGGCCCAGGAGGGCAAGGCAGCCGAGGGAGCTGCGAGTAGAATTCAGGGGGTTACGTGGGCACAGGCCCAATCATTACCTAGGGTAATGCTTCATTCGGGGATTTCTGCGACGTCACTAGCCCCAGTAAAGTTTAGCACGGCGGCGGTTCCTCTGCGGCCATGACATTTGAACCTTTAGTTCCACGCAGAGCAGTGAAATTAGATTGCAAGAAGCGACCGTTACTAGCTATGGATTTGGCTACGGAGAGTATACCGATGTATCGCGAGTCTTGATGACTACCTAAGAGAAGGGTGTGCAAGAGTAATCCTTGATTGAAGCTTGAGCATGGCTCGTATGCGGGCTCATGCGCGGCGGCCAACATAGAGATCGGCGGGTTAGCAGGGAGCGAGAAGAAGGCGAGCGGCAAGGTCCTTTGGTAACTTTCGAGGCGAGTCGCCTCGCGAATTAGATTATGCACCTCCACCGGTCGCGAGTGGTCTTCCGGATTTCGGGGCGTTCGAGTATGCAGGAGTTGGTCGAACTCCGGGGCTTCCGGTTCAAGATGACGAGCGTCATCCCGGAATGTCGTCTTTTAGTTGGTACTTGTTGTACTGCGGCCGTCGAGCCATGTGTCGAGAGTGACCTAGTAGGAGGACTTTGCCTTGATGCAGGTGGGTAGTTCGTCACGCCTTCCAAGCTATCGCCTACAGGCGAGTTTGATTAGAACGACTAAGGGAATGAAACAAAGAGTTCTGAGATAGATCTTTAACCTCTAGAGTTCAAGATGTGTGATAAGATGGGTATATCATAAGTCTTTATGTTTTGATAGCAGAGTGTTAATGTTGTGATTAAAAATCTTGGTTAGCTAACCAAGTAAGATTTGGGGGATAGAAAAGTGTGAACCTTAGAGTTTTATACGTAGAGACCTTAGAGGTAAGGCCATCTCGTTGTAAAGGTGTAGTGTTGTGTTTGATCCTTATTGGAGTGCATAGTGCACGTGAGCTACGTTTGGGATAGGTCCCTAAGTAGTGTGAAATGAAAGGGGGTAGTTGAGCTAAGAAGACCGCTAGGGTTTTCGTAACGTGTTTAGTGAGATTGTTCCGGATCGGGGAGCTAGTAATTTTTGCGCGTTGCCGGGTCGGGTTGGGGCCGTTGGGTCAACCACGGTAGTTTTGGTGGTGGGGTCTGGTTGGGGTGGTCCCGCCTTGTGTTAGGGTTGTGAGGGTGTTAGGCCCAAGTTTAGTTGACCAGCGTACGAGTTCATGGACGCGTTCGACCGGCGGTTGGGCCGATGGGGGCAGCCCATCGTGTTCTTCGGTCGGGACCGTTCACTCGGCAGTATTGTTTTAACGGAAAGGTTGTAAGGCTGCACGGGGTGCCTACCTTCACCTTATGACAGACAGTGGAGCCAGTGCGGTGTTTTGTTTCCGAAGTTTTTACCAAGCTGGTGTTAAGAACTCAGGTGAGTCTCAGAATCGCATTTGCCCTCGGGCCAGTGTTTGGATTTCAGGGATAGTTGTGGGGATTGTTGTCTCCTGTGGGGGTAGCGTTTAAGCTACCATTTTAGTGTTCGGATGTCGCCTTATGAAGCCTTGTAGGGGCGGAAGTGTAAGTTGCCGGTCGATTGGTTCGATGTTGGCAAGGTTCAGATAGTTGGTTCAGGCTTGTTCCAGGTATGTGGATAGTGAAGCTTGTCTAGAAGAGGTTACGGCACTCGTAGATATTGTGCGGATAATCGGCGGCAGCGCAGAGTTCAGGTTGACGGTCGGTCTTCTTGAAAGTACCACCCCGAGTTGGGTATGACGAGTTGGAAAACTGAGGAACTTAGCCCGAGTTACTTTGGGCCTTTGTGAGTTCATGTGAAGAATAGGCCGGGTTGCCTATATGTTAGCATTTGCCGTCCGACTTAGGAGGAAGGACGTCCGGTCTTTCGTATTGTTATGTTCGGAAAGTATCGAAGATCCATCCGAGTATTCGATTAATGATGACCACGTTAGAGATAGTAACCCGAGTTACGGAGCGAGCGATGCTCGAAATGTGGTAAGTATGAGAAAAGAGTTAGGTGTACGAGAGTGTACGACATCCTCGAGGATCGCAGTTGCCGGTACCATTTGTTGGGTCGTCGGAGCAAGGCTCGCGACAAGTGACAAAATGTTAGAGGTGTTTCCCTCGTGGACTGGATGTAAAGTTTTTATGTGCGCGGGTGTTTACGTGGCGGATGTAGCGAGTTGGTTCGTAAGTGTAGTAGTGAAGACTATCTTGGCGCACGTTGTTTTGAGACTTAGAAGGAACATTCGGACGAATGTTTCTAAGGAGGAGAATGTTATACCGTATTTCAGTATGCGTGGGGCGTGCGTGAAAAATTTGAACTTGTGAAGTTGGCTTGGCGAATTAAATTTTGTGCATAACACCCGATTAGAGTCGTTTTTTTAAATGAAGCGTTTTCCACGACTTTCGTAGGGGAATTTCCGGCTATGTGATATTTAAAGTTTGCGGATTTTTCCGAGAGACGAAACAATGTGGACCAACAAGTGGGCGCCACTTGGCACCCTCTAATTGGAATGCGTCTTGGGCGGTGAAGTGGGCGAATGGGTTGGCCATTTTGGTCAAGGGTTGGTAGGATATTTTGTGCTAGTTGGCTAGTGTGCACTTGGCAAGATCTTGGCCTACACTTGCTAGGCACTTGGCTAGATCTTGGCCATTGGTTGGCCTTGGCTTTTTCTATAAATACCCCTCTCAGGTTGAAGACTTATTCATCCAACACTGCCTAAGTCTTTAGAGCCTTCTCCCTCACATTGTGTGTGTTCGGCCTAGATCACCCCATCTGGGTGCTAGCCGAGTGTACCCTCCCCTTGGCGAGAGTACCCCACAGTGGGGTAGGCAGAGGTATACACCCCACTGCCTAGTGTTTTTCGTATAAATACCCCTCTCTTGGTAGAAATACTCTCAAAAGTATTGTTATAATGCCCAAATTTCCTTAGCCAATACCTTGTAGTATTCTAAGGTTATACCTATCTGAAAGCCGAAATACTATTATACCTTCCTTGGTCACTAACGGAACCCTAAGGAAAATCTCCATAGTTGGTTGGAGTATTATTAAGAAGTTGAGTAGAACTTCTAAGGGTTGTTTGGGCGGGTTGGAGCACCGGAGTAGGAGCGAAACATTGCTAAGGATCGACTTTTAAACACGGATAATTATGGGCTTATCGAGGTAATTATCTTGTCCTCTATTGTAATTGGAAATTACATGATTGTGAATATATAGTTGAAGTATACTATATAATAGAACTGAACGTAATTATCGGCAATGTCTTGCGACTTAAGCACAATTTAAAGAAGAATCTTTGAATGACTGTAATTACATGGGGTGTATTACAGTAGACTTTTGTAGTAGTACTGTGGAGTCGAAGTGTACCAGTTCGGGTTAGATGTATCAACCCCCCTGGTTGGCTTGGTAGCGGCCTCGATAGAGGAGAGATTTCTGTTGTTGCGGGAGAGTCTTTGCCGAATTTTACGTAGAATGTTCTACTAAGAGACTGATGTTAATAAAGCGCCTTGTGGCGTTATAGGTGGAAGTACTATGCGTGGCGCGATCTACTTGGCTTCGGGCGTCGCCGGCGGGTTGAGGTCCTTGGAGCGTTTTGCTATTAGTCGATACTCGTCGCGAGGGATGTGAACCTCTTCCTATCTCTTCTAGCATGATATGTGTGAACTATGTAGTACGGTGAGCGTCATGTGCTAAATGTATTCGATTGGTTTGAAACATAAAGTGTTATAACGGCTTTATGGGAAGTTGGTTATAACGACTTTATCTTTGGTAAGAAAATACATGTGGTTTTAAAAGGTAACTGATTTGAACTATAACTGGCTTGTTATGTGTTAATAAAGAACTTGAAGTATTTCAAAAGATTTTTGAATCATTTTGGAAGAAGAAGTAATACTTGGTTTTTGAAAACTTAAGAGTTATACTAGCTTTATGGGAAGTTAGGTATAACGGCTTAAGAACGTTTTACTGATTTCGGAAATCAGAATGTGTATCGACAAACCACTGCAGCGTTAATAAAAGGAAATGTTTTGACTAATTAAGTATTATTAAAACCAGTAGAAACTTCCATCTGCATAGAAGCTAAGATGAGACAAAATGATATTTCCTAGATCATGGCTGCTGTAATAAGATTGTTATAAACAAGAATATCCTACTCACATATAAGACTTATGTTTCTCAGATAGTTTAAAAGAAGAATTATATTCTTAAATGAATAAGACTATGAACTACGAAACCTTTCTAAAAATGAGAAACTTGAAAATTGGAAATTAGGCAAACTTGAACATTGGAAAAGAATGTTGCTACTTGATTTTACAAAGAGAAGTAATTGATTTACTTTAAAAAGATAATCACTCTATTTTCATATACTACGGGTATTGTGTGACTTTTGTGAAAGTAACGTATCTTTTAAAGAGTTAATGTATGAAGTACTTTGGGGATAAAAACCCGATCTTGTTAATCATATAGTAGAAAGTACCTTGTGTGAACAACTTGATTGTATTGGTTTGTGATAGCCTTGTAATACTTTCTTGTTGCTTTGATAAGTAAACGTGTTAGGATGCTACGTGTGTTAGTATCTTGTGATGTTTGTGTAAAGGGGTTTCCCTTGATTGCGCTTAACTGTCAGTCGTTATGATAGTATTGTGGTATTCATCTCTTGAGATGATTCCGGGGGTTAAGCTGCCCTCCGATGCGGGGTAGACTCAGGCGGGTCGATGGACCTATGATTCGAGATACCTCATGCAGGTCCCGGGGGCCTATGCGGAACTGCGAGAGTTCCAGGTTAGGATGCGGCCCTTGTGGTCATGCGGTCCTTGTGGCCATGCGGACGCGAGTCCAGGACGATGCCGGGGAGTAGCTACCCTCGATGCGGGGAATACCTCATGCGGGCCGATGAGATTGGCCTATGCGGAGCTGCGGGAAGTTCCAGGACTAGACGCGCACATTAGATACTGCGGGCAAGTGGCCAGCTTTGATCATGTGACGGTCTAGACAGATCTCATGATACAGTTCATGACCTTGTTGGTACTGTGGGTGTTAGTAGTCGGCTATGCCTTCGTACTTACCCCGTACGGTGTTATTATGGCACAGGTGGGACCTGGTGTTCATGTGTGTTCCTTGGTGCTTTTATATCATAAACTGCCGGCAGTGAGGAATGTGTCCCACGGGCACGATTGATGTTGTGTGCGTGAGACCCACTGTTATGTTCTTTTGTGATGACTTGAGGGCGTGAGTCCCTGACCTGATATGACTGCTTAGTTATTGTGAACTGTAGTTTGGTTATCATACATGTCTCCTGCTTTATATAGACTACTATGATTTCATTTACAGTATTTATTTCAGTTTCACATACTCTGCACTGTTATCGACCTCGCCCGGCTGCGTTCATGCCGCAGGTAAAGGTACACCAGTCATTGATCCTCGCTCTTAGGGTCACAGTTCAGCATTTGGGAAAGCTCCGTTTCTCCGGAGGCTTATCAGTGGTATAGTCCCCTGTTGTTGTAGATGTTTACATTCAGGGGTATGGCGGGGCCCTGTCCCGCCATTGTTGTCGTATCATTTCTTAGAGGTCTGTAGTACTGTCGTGGGCAGGGTTCGTGAAAAGGATTAAACTGTTCATTTGTAAAAGATGTTATTTATATATGCCGAAAGGCAAGTTTTCCTCAGATTACTATTTTGTACTTCACGTGTTTCATGTATATGTTTTATGTTCCGCTGATTACTCTGATGTTGTGTCACTAGGGTGCCCGGGGTAAGGCACCAGTCACGGGCCCAGTTTCGGGTCGTGACATAACTAGACTTGGGCCTTGCACCCTCGTGACCCTGTCACGTAGCGGAACTACTACCAACTGATCCCACTCTATTCCAGGCTATGGGAGACCATGCAGTCCTCAACCAGTCTGTCGCACTTAACTCTTATTCTTCGCCTAAAATAAATCTTTCTACCCGAGAAGACCTTGTACATCTAAGGTCTCGGTCGAGAATATTCTTAGGCTCGCAATTTCCATGCTCCACCTACCTTATCGGTCCCCGTGGCAGTACAAAAAAATTTCTCATAATACCGTAATCGTGTTTGATCACTAGAACCTTTACTTACTCTATACGGACCTCATCCGCACCATTTCTTAAGCCTACTACGCGCTTAATGCTTGACATGACATTCTGTTAAGTTCCTTAACATGGCTTCTTAAGGGTTCACTACCCTATCAGACAGCTCATCCTTTCCCAATAATCTCAAAATAAAACACAAGACCTTGGCGAAAATTCATTAACTATACCATACCTTCCCGGTATCTAGTTAGTCTTTACCAATTCCTGGTAATCTAAAATCATTCTAGGCAACACGCGTCTGACCCTCATACATAACTCCGTATAGATGTATGTCACAATACCAACTATACTGTAATCATTACCAACCTGGATGCGCAATCCATATAGTCATTCCTGGGTCACTGCTGCCTTTCTCGTAGCTGCAATCAACATAACTCGTTAGGGAGAGACGACCCTAACAACACAGCTCTATGGCACGATCTCAGAGTGAGAAGAATGGAAACCAATCCTAAATGTCCTGCAGCCTCCTGATTATAGACGTGGTGCACAACACACCGATAATCAAGACTCTACTAGACACGGTCTGTAGACACTTTCCGAGGACTAACTGCTCTGATACCACTTTTGTCACGACCCGACCCGGGACCGCGACTGGTGCCCTACCTGGACACCCTTACAGGTAAACATCAGAGAAAATCAGCGGAACATACATGAAACTTATAAATAAAACATCGGAATTAATACAAAGTTAGCGATAGGGCTACCTTCCCAACATATATATATAAATACAATCAAGCGATTGCCTCCTTTCTTTACAAATCGACCCCACAATGTGTGACTACAGACCTCTAAGAGTGTTAACATAACCATCGTGGCGGGACAAGGCCCGCCGTACCTGAATATACATAGCCATGACAACTCGGAACATTGGAGCCATCTCAAAATCTTGAGCGGGATCCTAAGCTCGCGGATCCATAGCGATTACCTAAACTGCGGACATGAACGCAGCCCCGGAAGAAGTCGATTACAACAGTGCGAATATGGAACGAAATAACGTCTGATAAACAGATCATAAGCGTACAAAAGAATGACAAGGACAAGTATAAAAATACATGCGGATCTGCCGTGTCATTACCACTTATGAACTTAATTTCACATCGATATCTTTTTCCATTCCATTAAGAGTTATAGCCATATCTTACGTACTTACTTAGGAGAAGTCATTAAGTTCATTTCTTCTAACTTACTTATCTTTCATAACATAGTCCGGCCCACTACGGAGGGACACATATACTACCCGGCCCAAACTGGGACGCGATCAGTCACACCAATATCAAAGCATGCCCGTGGAATCCCCCATCACTGTCGACAGCTAAAAGTGTAAAACATAACCATGGGTCTCACGCCCATAAAATCAATCAAAACAGGTGGTATAACGTCTGGGGGCTTGCCCCTCATTTATACTCTTACCCTGGAGAAGGTGGTAAAGCAGGGGGTATAACGTCTTGGGGCTTGCCCCTCATTTATACTCTTACCCTAACTCAACCGGCCATCATACATAACATAAGCCCATCGACATCATACATAGCATAAGCACCACCAACTACCATACATAACATAAGCACTACTGATTTATCATACATAACATAAGCACTACCGCTTATCATACATAACATAAGAACTACCGCTTATCATAACATAACATAAGCACTACCGACTTATCATACATAATATAAGCAAGTTAAGAAATCCTCTAACTTCTTATTAGCTTGTTCATATACACTCTCATTTTGTTTACTTAAGGCACTAACATGTCATTATAAAATCCGGGAATTTAACCCAACGTACTACGTGCCTCTACTCCTTTAAAATGATTCTCTTTCAAATAAAACTTTCAAGATACTAATAACCGTAGTATCAAGTCATATCTACTTTTCACGACAAGTCACAATACTTTTTAGAAATACATTTATAGGCTTCTAAATCAAGTGACTTCTTTCTTTAAAACTTTAAGCAATTTGTACCTTTAAAACAATTTGCCTTCTTTATTTCAAATCATTTCTTTGCTTACATTACTGAAGAAAACCATTCTTTTAATCTTCCATAAAGTTGTTATAACCAACTTCCCATAAAGCCGTTATAACTCTTTATGTCTTAGACAAATTCATTCATTTTATGACCAAGAAACTTATACTTTCAATTCAAATCACATAGCTTTCAAAATACTTCAAGTCTCTTATCTTTTAAGAAAACAAGTTCCTTAACTTTAGAAAGGCAAGAAATCAATACTTTCCAAATCAAGTATTCTATACTTTTAAATCAATTCATTTCTTCCTTTAAGAATCAAGTCTCATAATTTGAAAAATAAAGTCTCTTAACCTTTTAACAATTGAGGTCCATAGTCTTAAAACTTCATACGTAAATCCTTATAAATTAAGTAACATATACTGTGCGTTGTGAATAAGTTATACTTATTTATAACCATCTTAATCAAGTAGCCATGATCTAGAAAATGTAATACAATTTTGTCTTATCTTAGCTTCTATGCAGATGGAGAATTCTACTTGTTTTAACATAATTAATTGGCATTACATTTTCCTTTATTAACGCTGCAATGGCTTGTTCGATACTTATTCTTATTCGTGCCGTAAATTAGCCAAGTCAACTTGGCTCCAAAATACCTCCTAACGACTCTTACCAACATCCCCCATAAGACTTGGTAAGAACTTAGGATAACTTATACATAACCTTTACGTAGAGTAAATCAACATACATACCTCTTAACTTCTAAGAGTAGAAGGAATCATGAAATAGTACTACATGTATATTCCATACATAGAATCATGTCAAAAGAAGGAAGAGGTTCACATACGCGACGATTGTCGACAAGTAGCAAAATGCTCCAAAGTACATCAACCTTGAGCTACTCCATTCTTCAAGTAGGATACGCTATACCTAGTACTTCAACCTATCATGGTCACAATCGTCCATTAACCTCTTACTTCAAACGTAGAATATTCTAAGTGCTAAGTCGCCAAATTCTACGGAAAATCGGACAAGACTTCCTTTGTTTTTACTTACTTTGCCACCTTTTCAAGGCGAATACAATAACCAAACAGCCCTAATTGGCTCACAATTTCTATAAGGTACTCAATACAAATAAAAACTAAACAAGCCCAATTGACTCACAATTTAGAAAGTAGTCCAATACAAATGAAAAACAAACTAAAAGTCCAAATTCGGCCACCTTGAGTTCAACCTTACCAATTCTTATCAAATTTCCATTTCAATCCAAATTGGTAGCATAACACGATATCAAGTCGTATTTGATTACAATAACCATAATCTTTAAGTAAGTAACATGCGACGATTTTTAGTAACGACTAAATTGTAATCCAACTTAACATGGCTTACATACATTTGAATTTTCCAAGGCTACAATCAATCCATAATCCTTATAAACTTCAACACATATACTACATACTAGCAACATGTAAAGCTAACAACAAAATAAATAATCTTGTAACACTTTCAAAGAACAAGATTATACCTCGACGATTCTTAATCCAAATCCAATCCGAAGTCGCTCCTTAGTAGTTTAGAACCTCTCCAAGACACTTCAATCCTTGTTGAGACCGCCAGAACAACACCAACAATTTCCTTCAAGCTTCCAATCCAAAACCTAGAAAGCAACTAGGTTTTCACTTTGCGACTAACACAAAACTATCTTTTCCGAGATTTTTCTATTGAGATACACTTACATAACACTCATGAACCTTGGTTTAAAGTGTGGAGCTTATTGGACAAGGAACACAATTTTTTTCTTTCTTCTAGTGAAGAAGCCGAGAGCTCCATTTATGGTTCATCCAATTTTTGTAATTTGGCTAAGTATGGAACTCTTGTCTTGCTACTAATACCCTTATATAACAACATGGAGGGCTAAGATAAATACAAATGTGAGGCTTGGATGCAATTCATATTAAAAAATCCATAAGTGGTCCCATTGACCAAGTCAACATTGTCAAGCTTTACTACATTGCAAGACTTAGTCATCCTAGCAAAGGTCAGTGACCGCTGACCTTGCCTAATTCGACCAAGGCATCTATAAGGGGGGTGACACGTGTCGCCCTCCCATTCGTTACAATAACACAATTTCCGACAAATCCAAAATTTCCGATAAATTTTACAAGTCTCAAATCTTAACACTTGCGGGTTCTTACTTACGTTCTTACACCATGTCCTGTAAATACGGGGTGTAACACTAAGAATATTGATTACTTCCGAGACCTTAGGTATATAAGGCTTTCTCTGGCAATAAGATTTTAAGTCAGACCAAGGATAAGAGTTAAGTGCGACGGCGGGTCGGGGTGAGGACCTGTCACGGGTCTCCCCTTGGCCTGGAATAGAGTGGGATCAGTTGGTAGTAGTTCCGCTACGTGATAGGGTCGCGAGGGCGCAAGGCCCAAGTTTAGTTAATTGTTTTACGGGTTCGTGGACGCGTTCCACCGGAACCAGGTCATGAAAGTCGGAAATGGCCTTATATTGTTTTATAGAGTGACTCTAAAGATTTGAGGCCAGAGTCGGTATGGAAGTTATGTATGTATGCTAGTATGAGTTGGAAGTACGAAAAGATAATCTCTTTTGGGCTTATGATGGACAGATATGCGTGTGCGAGGTATTAGGGCCATGTGTGGCATTGTTGGCATGTCGGGGTTGTGAAAGGAAACTATGTCGCTAATTATAAAGATTGACTCCGAAAGAACATTCGGGGACGAATGTTTCTAAGGGGGGAAGAATGTTACACCCCGTATTTACAGGACATGGTGTAAGAACGTACGTAAGAACTCACAAGTGTTATGATTTGAGACTTGTAAAAATTTATCGGAATTATGAAATTGTCGGAAAACGTTTTGTTGTGACGAATGGGAGGGCGACACGTGTCACCCCCCCTTAGAATGCCTTGGACGAAATTAGGCATGGCCACAATGGTCATTGACCATAGCCTTAGGATGACTAAGTCTTCCAATTAATGAGCTTGAGAATGTTGACTTGGTCAAGGACCCACATAGTCTTGATATTTACTAAGAACTCATCCAAACCACCCAATTGTTTGCATCTTGACCCTCCATGTCCCTTTATAATACTAGTAGTAGCAAGACTTTGTCCAAACACTTAGAAAAATTTCACAAAATTTGAAGAGAGCTCTAGCTTGCTCTCGGGTTCATGGCACTTGAGAAGAAAAAAATTTCGTTGCTTGTTCTTTAAGCTCCACACTTTAAACCAAGGTTCATGAGTGTTATGTAAGTGTATCTCAATAGAAAAATCCCGGAAAAAGAGAGTTTTCGTATTAGTCGCAAAGTGAAAACCTAGTGGCTTTCTAGGTTTTGGATTGGATGTTTGAAGGAAAGTTGTTGGTATGGTGCTAAGGGTCTCAACAAGCGGATTGAAGTGTCTTGGAGAGGCTCTAAACTACTAAGGAGCGACTTCGGATTTGGAATTGGATTAAGAATCGTTAAGGTATAATCTTGTCTTTTAAGGTGTTACAAGATTATATATTTTTTTTTTATTGTTGTTGTTAGTTTTACATGTTGATAGCATGAAGTTGGTATGTAGAAGTTTATAAGGATTATGGATTGATTGTAGCCTTGGAAATCCGAAAATGTAATATAAGCCATGTTAAGTTGGATTACAATTTAATCGTTGTTAGAAATCGTCGCATGTTACTTACTTAAAGATTATGGTTGTTATAATCAAATGCGACTTGATATCATGTTATGCTACCAATTTGGATTGAAATGGAAATTGGATAAGAATTGGTATTGTTGAACTCGCGTGGCGAAATTGTACTTATAGTTGTAATAGTATGGTTATTTAGTTGTATCGACTACCTTATAGATTGTGGTGAGTCAATCGGGGCTGTTTGTTTGGTTATTGTATTCGGCCTTGAAAAAGGTGGCATAGTAGTAGAAACAAAGGAGGTCTTTGTCCGATTTTCCGTAGAATTTGGCGACTTAGCACTTAGAATATTCTACGCTTGAAGTAAGAGGTTAATGGACGATTGTGACCATGATAGGTTCAAGAACCAAGTATAGCGATCCTACTCAAGAATGGGATAGCTCAAGTTGAAGTACTTTGGGGCATTTTGCTACTTGTCGACAATCGTCGCGAGGTATGTGAACCTTTTCCTTCCTTTGACATGATTCTATGTATGGAATATACCTGTGGTATCATTTCATGTTTCCTGTTACTCTTAGAAGTTAAGAGGTAGTTGTGTGATCTACTCTACGTAGAACTTTTCCTATCTTTAAGCATGACTAGTTGCACGTATGTAGTACGGTAGACGTACGAGACTTTGACATTCTTTGCTAGCCTTATAAAATGCCAAGTCGGGTGAGTTAGGAAGTTAACTCACTTCTTTGAAAATATTAATGATGTCTTAAGTCTTAGTAAAGTTAAGGGACTTGAAGAGTTTTAAAGTATGTGATACTTGTTCCGTTTTAAACGTATAAGTCCCTTGGATAGGAAATTGTTTTTGGCTAAGGCATAAAGTGAATATAACGGCTTTATGGGAAGTTAGTTATATTTGCTTTATGGAAAGATAAATGACTTGTTTTTAAACAAAAGGCAACTTGATTTTAAGGCATCAATTGCCTAAGGTTTTATAATAAAAGGAGTCACTTGAGTTCAAAAGGTTAAGAGACTAATTGTATTTTTGAAAGTTAAGAGAATTGATTTGAAAGTATTTAATACTTGGTTTCAAAAAGTAGAAGTCTCTTGGTTATAAAAGGAATGAGTTGGTCTAAGACCATAAATGGTTATAACGGCTTTATGGGAAGTTGGTTATAACGGCTTTATGGAAGGTTAAAAGAATGGTTTTCTTCAGTAATGTAAGTAGAGAAATGATTTGAAATAAAGAAGGGCAATTGTTTTAAAGGTACCAATTGCTTAAAGTTTTAAAGAAAGAAGTCACTGATTTAGAAGCCGTGAATTGTATTTCTAAAAGTATTGTGACTGGTCGTGAAAAGTAGATATGACTTGATATTACTGCTATTAGTATCTTGGAAGTTTTTTAAAAAGAGAATCATTTTAAAGGACTAGAGGCACGTAGTACGTCGTTAAATTCTGATTTTATAATGACATGATTAGTGCCTTAAGTAAACAAAATGAGAGTGTATACGAATGCTAATAAGAAGTTAGGGATTTCTTAACTTGCTTATGTTATGTATGTAAGCGGTGGTGCTTATGTTATGTATGGTAATCCGGTGGTGCTTATGTTATGTATGATAAGTCAGAAGGCTTATGTTATGTATGATAAGCCGGTAGGGCTTATGTTATGTATGATGGCCGGGTGAGTTAGGGTAAGAGTATAAATGAGGGGTAAACCCCCAAGACGTTATACCACCTTCTTCGTGGTAAGAGTATAAACGGCGGTAAACCCAAGACGTTATACCACCTGCTCCGTGGATTTGCTACCCATGACGCGAGGAATACCTCACGCGAGTCCTTATGGGCTTACGCGGTGAAATAGTCCCACGCGGTGGTCTGACTATGCGAGGAATACCTGCGAGTCCTTATGGGCTTACGCGGTGAAATAGTCCCACGCGGGCAGTCCTATGCGAGGAATACCTCACGCGGATCCACGTGGATCTACGCGGTGAAATAGTCCCTGGTAGGATCGCTAATGATATCGCGGTGGGTGGCCCGCTGATCATGAGCCTCCTATGTTTATGCAAGATACCTTCACGGGCGTACTTATGTGATTTTATCGCGCCCCAAATCGGGCCGACAAGATAGGCGTTCATAAAGGGACGGATTAGGTTATGCAAGATACGTAAGTTATATGTTTATGAACTTGATGAGTTTTCTTAAGTATGTACGTAAGAATTTGACTATACTTTTATGGAAAAATGGGAAAAGATAATAAGCTACGATTAAGTTCATAAGTGGTAATGACACGGCAGGATCTGGTATGTATTTTTATACTTGTCCTTGTCATTCTTTTGTACAGTTATGATCATTTCTTATCGTTATATTTGCTCCATATTCGTACTGTTATGACTTCTTCTCGGCCGCGTTCATGCCCGCAGGTTTAGGTACACAGTTGTGGATCCGCGAGCTTAGGATCCCGGTTCAACAAGTCGAGATGGCTCCAGTGTTCCGGAGTTGTCACGTTTATGTTTATTCAGTGGCACGGCGGGCCTTGTCCCGCCACGCTTGTTATGTTAAAACTCTTAGAGGTCTCAGAGTCACATATTGTGGGTCATTTGTAAAAGAAATGAGGCAACCGCTTGCTGTATTTATATATGTTCGTGAAGGTAGCTCTATCCGCTAACCCGCTGCTTTACTTCCAATGTTTTATTTATAAGTTTCATGTATGTTCACGATTATCTCGATGTATACCGTAAGGGTGCCTGTAGGGCACGATGCGATCGGCCGGGGCGTGGATCTTGTATGGACGAAATGCAAATGACGCCTTGTATGGCGTTATCGCTCAGATGGGAAATGCAATGACGCCTTGTATGGGCGTTATCGTCCGTATGGACGAAATGCAAATGACGCCAGTATGGGCGTTATCGCTGTATGGACGAAATGCAAATGACGCCTTGTATGGGCGTTATCGTCTTGTATGGACGAAATGCAAATGACGCCTTGTATGGCGTTATCGCTCAGATGGGACGAAATGCAAATGACGCCTTGTATGGCGTTATCGCCTTGTATGGACGAAATGCAAATGACGCCTTGTATGGCGTTATCGCTTGTATGGACGAAATGCAAATGACGCCTTGTATGGGGTTATCGTCATGGAGGCACGGAATGCAAATGTTGCCTTATATGTGCGTTATCGTCTTGTATGGACGAAATGCAAATGACGCCTTGTATGGGCGAAATGCAAATGACGCCTTGTATGTGCGTTATCGTCTTGTATGGACGAAATGCAAATGACGCCTTGTATGGGCGAAATGCAAATGACGCCTTGTATGGGCGTTATCGTCTTGTATGGACGAAATGCAAATGACGCCAGATGGCGGAATCGCTTGTATGGACGAAATGCAAATGACGCCAGTATGAGCGTTATCGTCTTGTATGGACGAAATGCAAATGACGCCTTGTATGGGCGTTGTCGCTTCAGATGGGCGAGATGCAAATGACGCCTTGTATGGGCGTTATCGTCATGTATGGACGAAATGCAAATGACGCCTTGTATGGGTGATATCGACTTGTATGGACGAAATGCAAATGACGCTTTACGGGCGTTATCGCTTGTATGGACGAGATGCAAATGACGCCAGATGGGCGTTATCGCCTTGTATGACGAAATGCAAATGACGCCTTGTATGGGCGTTATCGCTGTATGGGACGAAATGCAATGACGCCTTGTATGGGCATTATCGCTTGTATGGACGAAATGCAAATAGCGCCTTGTATGGCGTTATCGCTCAGTATGGACGAAATGCAAATGACGCCAGATGGGCGTTATCGCTTGTATGAACGAAATGCAAATGACGCCAGATGGGCGTTATCGCCTTGTATGGACGAAATGCAAATGACGCCAGTATGGCGTTATGGTCTTGTATGGACGAAATGCAAATGACGCCTTGTATGGGCGTTATGGTTCAGATGGATGAAATGCAAATGACGCCAGATGGGCGTTCGTCTTGTATGGGCGAGATGCAAGTAACGCCAGTATGGCGGAATCGCTGATGGATGAAATGCAAATGACGCCTTGTATGGGCGTTGTCGCTGTATGGACGAAGATGCAAATGACGCGCCTTATGCAGGCGTTATCCTCAGTATGGACGAAATGCAAATGACGCCAGATGGGCGTTATCGCTTGTATGGACGAGATACAAATGACGCCTTGTATGGGCGTTATCGTCAGTATGGGCGAGATACAAATGACGCCTTGTATGGGCGTTATCGTCTTGTATGGGCGAAATGCAAATGACGCCTTGTATGGGCGTTATCGCTTTGTATGGACGAAATGCAAATGACGCCAGTATGGGCGTTATCGCTTGTATGGACGAAATGCAATGACGCCAGATGGGCGTTATCGCTGTATGGACGAAATGCAAATGACGCCTTGTATGGGCGTTATCGTCTTGTAAGGGACAAAATGTAAATGACGCCTTGTATGGGCGTTATCGTCTTGTAAGGGACGAAATGCAAATGACGCCTTGTATGGGCGTTATCGTCTTGTATGGACGAAATACAAATGACGCCTTGTATGGGCGTTATCGCCAGATGGACGAAATGCAAATGACGCCAGTATGGGCGTTATCGCTAGATGGACGAAATGCAAATGACGCCTTGTATGGGTTATCGCCTTGTATGGACGAAATGCAATGACGCCTTGTATGGGTGTTATCGTCTTGTATGGACGAAATGCAATGACGCCAGTATGGGCGTTATCGCTTGTATGGACGAATGCAAATGACGCCATGTGGGCGAATCGCTCAGATGGACGAAATGCAATGACGCCAGTATGGGCGTTATCGCTCAGATGGACGAATGCAAATGACGCCTTGTATGGGCGTTGTCGCCTTGTATGGGCGAGATGCAAATGACGCCGCCTTGTATGGCGTTATCGATGTATGGGACGAAATGCAAATGACGCCTTGTATGGCGTTATCGCCTATGAGGACGAATGCAAATGACGCCTTGTATGGCGTTATCGCCTTATGCGGATGAAATGCAAATGACGCCTTGTATGGACGCGTTATCGCCTTGTATGGGACGAGATGCAAATGACGCCTTGTATGGGCGTTATCGCTGTATGGACGAAATGCAAATGACGCCAGATGGGCGTTATCGCCTATGGGACGAAATGCAAATGACGCTTTGTTACACCCCCGTATACGTGACATGCTTTAAGAATGTACGTAAGAACTCACAAGTGTTAAGATTTGAGACTTGTAAGAAAAATTTATCGGAATTATGGAATTGTCGGAAAACGTAATATTGTGACGAATGGGAGGGCGACACGTGTCACCCCCCCTTAGAATGCCTTGGACGAAATTAGGCATGGACATAATGGTCATTGACCATAGCCTTAGGATGACTAAGTCTTCCAATTAATGAGCTTGAGATTATTGACCAAGTCAAAGGAGTCAATTAGTCTTGATATTTACTAAGAACTCATCCAAACCACCCAATTGTTTGCATCTTAACCCTCCATGTCCCTTTATTATACTAGTAGTAACAAGACCTTGTCCTAACACTTAGAGAATTTTCACAAAACTTGAAGGAAGAGCAATGGTGCTCTCGGGTTCAACATCCAAGAAGGAGAAAAATTTGTGTTTCTTGTCCAATAAGCTCCACACTTTAAACCAAGGTTCATGAGGGTATAGTAAGCATATCTCAATAGAAAAATCTCGGAAAAAGATAGTTTTCGGGTTAGTCGCAAAGTGAAAACCTAATGGTCTTTCTAGGTTTTGGATTGGAAGTTGAAGGAAAGTTGTTGGTGTTGTTCTAAGGGTCTCAACAAGCGGATTGAAGTGTCTTGGAGAGGTTCTAAACTACTAAGGAGCGACTTCGGATTTGGAAGTTAGATTGAGATTCGTTGAGGTATAATCTTGTTCTCTTTAAGTGTTACAAGATTATGTATTTATTGTTAGATTTACTTGTTGCTAGCATGAAGTATATGTGTTGAAGTTTATAAGGATTATGGATTGATTGTAGCCTTGAAAATCCGAAATGTAATGTAAGTCATGTTAAGTTGGATTACAATTTTGGTCGTTTATTAGAATCGTCGCATGTTGTTGACTTGAAGATTTTGGTTGTTATAATCAAATGCGACTTGATATCATGTTATGCTACCAATTTGGATTGAAATGGAAATTGGATAAGAATTGGTATTGTTGAACTCAAGGTGGCCGAAATTGTACGTATAGTTGTAATAGTTTGTTATTCATTTGTATTGGACTACCTTATAGATTGTGGTGAGCCAATTGGGGTTGTTTCGTTATTGTATTCGGCCTTGAAAAAGGTGGCATAGTAGTAGAAACAAAGGAGGTGCTGTCCGATTTGTTATACCCCGTATTCTCAGGGTATGTATGCGAGGACGTACGTACGAGAGCACGACAGAAAGATTGGAAAGGAAGAAAGAGGTGATTTTATTTCCACGGAAAAAGTTTCCGGTTTTTGTAAAGAAAAATGTTCGTTGATGGGAATTGGGTTCCCAGATTTGGAATTTGGGCTTCTTAAATTATATTAGAATTTTGAGATTTTATTTTCGGAAATGGTCACGTGGGGCCCACGGGAGAAATTTCTGATTTTGTGGGCCCGCTTGATTTTGAGATTTTGGCCATTTTGGATATTTTCTAAGATGAGTTATTTTGGACAAGTAGGAGGCGACACGTGTCGCCCCTCGTGGCTTCGCCGGTTACCTTTGTGCACAACACGGTTAGAGTCGCCGACGAACGCTTACGTAACTTGCGAAGGGAAAATTCCGGCTATGTCGTTTTGTATTTTTGCGGATTTTTCCGAGAGACGAAACATTTTGGACCAACGGGAGGGTGACATGTCACCTCACATTCGAAGCAGCGCGCAACCCGGGCCGAATTGGTTCACGTTCCGCCAATTGGCTCCTTGTTTTGGCCTTGTTTTGTGGCTTGTTTGGTGCCATGTTTTGTGCATTGTTTTGTGGAGTAGGGGCTAGGGTGCACTTGGCTTGATCAAGGCCTTACACTTGCCTTGCACATGGCTTGATCTTGGCCATTGGTTGGCTTTTGGTTTTGCTATAAATACCCCCCTAAGCTTGAAGACTTCATCCATTCCTAAAAACTTCCAAGTCTTGAAACCCTCTCCTCCCCCTTTGTGAGCTCTTAGCCGAGAGCCTTCCCCCTCCCCCTTTTCGTGTGGCCTTTGGCCGAGGGGTTCCCCTTCCCCCCTTTGTGGTGCTAGCCGTGGGGTACCACTAGCCTAGTTGTGTTCGTATAATACCCTCCCTCGTGGTATTGAAATACTTCTCTAGTATTGTTATCATGCACAATATTCCTTAGCCTTTTCCTTTTTGTATTCCAATAGTTACATCTATACGTAGAGCCCGGAAATACTACCTTTTGTCCTTTTAGTCTCAAACCGAAACCCTAAGGAAATCTTCATAGTTGGTTGAAGTATTTGAGTAGAAGTTGGTTAGAACTTCTAAGGGTTGTTTGGAGCGGATTGGAGCGCGCGGAGTGTTAGCTAAACCTTGCTCAGGATCGACATTATAACTTGGATAATTTTGGGCTTGTCGAGGTAGATATTCTTGTCCCTTATCAGAATTGGAGATTGCATGTTGTAGGAATATATAGTTGAGGTATACTATATATAGTAATCGACATTATTGTGCGGCAATGTCTTTTGACTTAAGCTCAATTTAAAGAAAAGAATCGAATCAGATTTACATAGGGTGTATTGCGATGAGACTTGTGTAGCATTGTTGTGTAGTAGAATTGTATACGTCCGGTTAGGCGATAACCCCCGGTTGGCTTGATAGCCGGCCTCGATAGAGAGGAGATTTACGTTGTTGCGGGAGGTAATCTTGCGAATTTTCAGTAGAACATGGGCAAATGCGGTTAGAAGTTAATAGACGCGTTTGTGACCTTTTTAGGTGAAAGTACTAAGAGTAGCGTATTCTACTGAGAGTGGAAAGGGCTAGCAAGGTTGTAGTACTTGGAGCATTTTGCTTATTGTCGATACTCGTCGCGAGGTATGTGAACCTCTTCCTATCTTTTCTAGCATGATTGTTGTGAACTATGTAGTACGGTGAGACGTCATGTGCTAAGTGAATTGTTTGGTTTAAACATAAAGTGTTATAACGGCTTTATGGGAAGTTGGTTATAACAGCTTTATGTAGGTAAGAAAATGGTTTACTGATGTTAGAAGTTAAGAGACTTGATCTAATAAGATAAGAGACTTAACTTATTTGTTTTAATGTGGATGTTTGTGTGAAACCTCATTCGTGAGTAATGAGTACTTGGTTTTTAAAAGGGGATAATGTTTTACTGATTTCGGAAATCAGAATGTGTATCGACAGACCCCTGCAGCGTTAAAAAGGAAATGTATTGAATAATGATGTGTTGTATTAAAACCAAAGTAGAAACCTCCATCCGCATGAAGCTAAGATGAGACAAAATGATATTACATTTTCTAGATCATGTCTTTGTAATAAGATGTTATAAACAAGAATAAACTACTCACATGTATGACATATGTTACTCAATTGTTTTAAAAGGGATTAAGACTATGAGTTATAAAACCTTTCTAAAATGAGAAACTTGAGCACTTGAAATTAGGCAAACTTGAACGTTTGGAAATAATGTGGTTACTTGATTTTTGCAAAGGGAAGTATTTTGGTTTACTTAAAAAGATAGTCACTCTATTTTTATACTACGGGTATTGTGTGACTTATGGGAAAGTACTTTGAGTTGTGTGAAACTTGCCTATGCTTGTGATGATAGCCTTGGTTGTACAAGTGTTGTATTTACGTTTCTGGCGTCTCTCGATAGAGGGCCGGTTGACTTGTTGAGAACTTACTTGGACGTGCTGGCAGTGACGGAGAATGCCACGGGTATGTTTCCATTTTGATTACTGTCTTGTTGTTGATGTCACATGGACATGTCTACACCGAGGTAGAATTCCGGGGGCATGTGGCCATGCGGCAGGGTTGATTACCCGATATATGGTTATTGTGGTTACATGGACATGTCTACACCGAGGTAGAATTCCGGGGGCATGTGGCCATGCGACAGGGTTGATCACCCAGTATATTATTGTTGATGTCACATGGACGTGTCTACACCGGCGCACTCCGGGCATGTGGCCAGGGCATTGGTATTATTGTTGCATCATGGACATGTCTACACCGGCAGAATTAGGGGCATGCGGCCATGATGCGAACATGATTGATGTTGTGGGCGTGAGACCCATAGTTATATTTGAGCGATGACTTGAGGGCGTGAGTCCCTGACTGGACATGACTGTTTTATATTGTGAACTGTAGTTTGGTTATCATACATGTCTCTTGCTTTATATAGACTAGTATGATTTCATTTACTGATATTTACGCTTCACATACTTGGTACTGTTATCTTGACCTCCGGCCTGCGTTCATCTGCAGTGAGGTACATCGGCCGTGGATCCTCGCTCTTAGGATCTCGGGCGTTTTGGGAAGCTCCGTTTCTCCGAGGCTTATCTTTTGGTATGTGTTCCTCGAGTTGTAGGTTCTTGTACATTCGGGGTATGGCGAGGCCTGTCCGCCATAGTTGTTGTAAATCTTAGAGGTGCAGTATCACTGTGGCGGGGTTTGTAAAATGATTAAAGCTCGTTTTGAAAGAGTTGTATTTATTTATGTTATTGGAAGGTAACAGTTGGGTTGCTTGCTTTATGTTCATATATCTTGTTTCTTGTTTAAAGTTTTATTTTCCATTGGTTTTCTCGATGTGGTGTCACTAGGGTGCCCGATAAGGCACCGATGCTTGAACGGGCGGTCGTTACAAAGGTGGTATCGTGAGCGCTTAATCCTCTGAAAGTGTCTACAAACCGTGTCTAGTAGAGTCTTGATTATCGATGTGTTGTGCACCACATCTATAATCGAGGAGGCAGGACATTTAGGATTGGTTTCCATTCTTCTCATTCGAGATCGTGCCTTAGAGTCGTGTTGTAAGTTGGACCCTCCGACGATCTCGCTTTTACCGATTATGCCTCGCGCAAGGCAACCTTGAGCCCGAAGGGCAAAGCGGCCGAGTCGCTAGTGAGATACTGAGAGTACGAGAGCCGGGCAAAGATGCGAGTTGTGCTTGAGCCGGCGGGTTTTGTGGCGCCGCCCGCCCAGAGAGTTTAGAGCCGCAGCGGTAGGCTGCCGAGACCACGATGCACGAGCCTCGGTCCCATGCAGGGCGGAGAGATGGGTTACAAGGAGATGGCCCGATTCTTGGCGAGTCGTGGCGGATATGAGGATAGGTTGGATCTGGCGATTCCAGTTCGAGCACCGATGGTTCACCCCGAGCGAATAGTTTGAGGCTACGGACTTTACGAGTTGCCCGCCGCGAGTTTTATGGGTCGAGGCTCGAGGATGATCGGCAGGAGTTCATCCCGGCGATTCTGAATGATCACGGGTGATCAAGGCTTCAGAGACCGAGTGCAGGACCTTTGGTTCGCATCGGTGCGTGATACCGCAATCGATTGGTTTGATTCATAGGAGCTTTCCGGGAGAGCATGCACCTCCAGATATGGGATGAGTTTTGGGGCTTTCTCACGCACTTCTTGCCTCGCAGATGAGGAGGGCGCGGTCAGATTTTGATGCTTAGACAGGCGGGCGTGCGGTTGGGAGTACAATGTGGAGTTCGACTCATCGGCAGACGTCAGCGTTGGTAGCTAGTATGGAGGATCGAGTGCACCGATATGTTATAGTGTTATACCGTATTTCGAGTATATGCGTATGGACGTCGTCTGAAATTTGAGCCTTAAGTTAGGCATCGATTCGAAATTTGGGCACAAGTCGATTAGAGTCGTTTTACGGCTAAACGTTTCCCACGACTACGTTGGGAAAATTGGCTATGTCATTTAAAATTTTTTCGGATTTTTAAGAGAGACGAAAAAATTTTGACCAACCGGAGGGTGACATGTGTCACCCTCACATTGGAAGCAAGTGGGGAAGGTTGGACGATTGGGCGTCCAAAGAGAGCCTTGGTTGGCCTTGGCCGATTGGCTCCCTCTTTTGTGCCTTGCTTTGTGGCTTGTTTTGTGGAGTGTTTTGTGGAGTAGGGTTAGGGTGCACTTGGCTTGATCTTGGCCTTACACTTGCCTTGCACATGGCTTGATCTTGGCCATTGGTTGGCCTTTGGTTTTGCTATAAATACTCTCTTTCAAGACTTCTTCATCCACTCTTCACTTGCCTAAGTCTTGAGAACCCCTCCCCACCCTCTTTTTGACTATCGTCCAATAGCCCCACTCCCCCTTGTGAATGCCTTTTGGCCGAAACCTTCCCCCGTTTTGAGCCTAAAGCCTAGAACACCCCCCCACCCATAGGGTGTTGTTCTCGTGTGGTACCCCCCTTTTGTGGTATTGAAATACTCCTCCAAGTATTGTTATAATGCCCAAAATACCTTAGCCTTATACCTTGTAGTATTCCAAAGTTACCTCTATACGTAGAGTCCGGAAATACTACCTTTTGTCCTTTTAGTCTCAAACCGAAACCCTAAGGAAACCTTCACTGTTGGTTGAAGTTTTGGAGTAGAAGTTGGTTAGAACTTCTAAGGGTTGTTTGGAGCGGATCGAGCACTCGGGTAGGAGCTAAACCTTGCTCAGGCGCGACATTATACTCGGATAATTTTGGGCTTATCGAGGTAAACACTACTGTCCTTCTATTGTAATTGGAAATTACATGTTGTAGAATATATAGTTGAAGTATACTATATATAGAACTATACTTAATCTTCGTGGCAATGTCTTTTGACTTAAGCTTTCAAGAATTAAATGACTGTAATTACATAGACTGTATTCTGAGAGACTTGTGTAGTATTCTTGTGTAGTAGAATTGTACACGTCAGGTTAGGCGTGGAAAACCCCCCCCCCCTGGTTGGCTTGGTAGCCGATAGAAGGAGATTTACGCTATGGCGGGGAGGTCTTTGCCGAATTTTACGTAGAATATGGAGCGATGAGATCTAGATGTTAATAAGCGCCTTGTGGCCTTATAGGTTGAAGTACTACGTGTGGTGCGATCTACGTGGCTTAAGGAGTAATGACGGTTTGAAGTACTTGGAGCGCTTGCTAGTAGTCGGCACTCGTCGCGAGGTATGTGAACCTCTTCCTATCTCTTCTAGCATGATATGTGTGAACTATGTAGTACGGTGACGCGTACGTGTTTATCGTGTTTGATTGTCTTAAAACATAAAGTGTTATAACGGCTTTATGGGAAGTTGGTTATAACGGCTTTATGTAGGTAAGAAAATACTTTGTGGTTTTAAAAGGTAATCGATGTGAATTATAATCGCTTGTTATAATAAAGAACTTGATGTATTTCAAAAGATTTATAATCGTTTTGAAGGAAGAGTAACACTTGGTTTTAAAGGTTTTAAAAGAGTTATACTAGCTTTATGGGAGTTAGGTATAATGTCTTAGAGAGGTAAAGAAAATGGTTTACTAATGTTAGAAGTTAAGAGACTTGATCTTATAAGATAAGAGACTTAACTTATTTGTTTTAATGTGAATGTTTGTGTGAAACCTCATTCGTGAGTAATGAGTACTTGGTTTTATTTAAAGGGATAATGTTTCCGATTTGGAAATCGAATGTGTATCGACAGCACTAACGCGGCGTTAATAAAGGAAAATGTATTAAATAATGATGAATTGTATTAAAACCAGTAGAAACCTCCATCCGCATAGAAACTAAGATGAGACAAAATGATATACATTTTCTAGATCATGGTCATTGTAATAAGAATGTTGTAAACAAGAATAACCTACTCTCACGTAAGACATATATTACTCAATTGTTCTAAAAGGAATCAAGTGATTAAGTTTATGAACTATGAAACCATTTGAAAATGAGAAGCTTGAGTTATTGAAACTAGGCAACCGGAACTTAGGAAAAGAATGTTGTTACTTGATTTTGAAAAGGAATGTGGGTTGGTCATTCTAATACTACGTATCGGGTGACTTTGATAAAAGTAATAGATCTCTTTTAAAAGGGATTTAACGTCGTAGTACTTTAGGGTTAAAAACCCGACTTTGGCATAAAATGAAAGTAACTTGAGTTGTGTAACTTGCCACGCTTGTTGTGGTGTAACTTGCCTATGCTTGTTGTTGTGTAACTTGCCTATGCTTGTTGTTGTGTAACTTGCCTATGCTTGTTGTTGTGTAACTTGCCTATGCTTGTTGTTGCGTAACTTGCTTATGCTTGTGGTGATAGCCTTGGTTGTGCAAGAATTGTTATTTATGGACTAGCTCTCCATGAGGTTTCTTCTTGTTGGCCTTGGTCCTGGTGGTCGGCTCTCGTACTTGCCGTCTCATGGATGATTCGGCCTTGGCACCGGTAGTCACCCTCGCACTTGCCCGCTCAAGATAGTGTGAAGTCTCGTGATCTGACCTTGGTCCCTCGTGGTCAGCCAGTACTTGCCGGTCGACTCGTGACCGGCCTTGTCTCCTGTAGTCGGCTCTCGCACTTGCCGTGACGGCCGTGTTTTGGTTGCATTGTATTATTGGTACGGTGGATCTGGTAGTTATACTTGTCTGCGGTTTTTATAACACAGTGGGACACGGTGTTCATGTATAATCCTTGGTATTGTTATATCATAAAGCTGCCGTGATGAGGAAGAAATTCCACGCACGAGTGATAATTTGGAGCGTGAGTCCACTGTCTTGATATCGGTTATATGTTATATCGTAGTTTGGTCATCATACATGTCTCCGCTTTATATAGACTATTATGATTTCATTTACGATATTCTGATTTCACATACTTGGTACTGTTGTGACCTCGCCCGGGTGCGTTCAATCTGCAGTAGAGGTACATCTACCGCCGATCCGCGTTTAGGATCTCATTTCAGCGTTTTGGGGAGCTCCATTCCGTCGGAGGCTTATCTTTGGTATGTTACCCGAGTCCGTAAGTTCTTATGCGTTCGTGGTATGGCGGGGCCCTGTCCGCCATAGTTGTTGTATAAATCTTAAGTGCCGTAATCTTGTTGTGGCGAGGTTGTAAAAGGATTAAACTGCTCGAGTTTTATGTATATCGAAAGCTGTTTTGGTTGGCTTTGCTTATTTATTATATCTCTCATTTCATGTGTAAAGTTTTTATTTCATTTGGTTTTCTCGATGTTGTATCACTAGGGTGCCCGGTAAGGCACGATGTGAGCCCGATTTTCGGCGTCACAAGTGGTATCGAGCGATTAATCCTGGAAAGTGTCTGAATCGTGTCTAGTAGAGTCTTGATTATCGATATGTTGTGCACCACATCTATAATCGAGAGGCTATAGGACATTTAGGATTGGTTTCCATTCTTCTCATTCGAGATCGTGCCTTAGAGTCGTGTGATAAGATTGGACCCTCGACATACTTCGTTTTACGATTATGCCTCGCGTAAGGCAACCGGGCCCGAGAAGGGCAAAGCGTGCAGGAGAGGCTGCGAGTAGAGCGGGCGAGAGACCAAGACACGAGCCTCGATCCGCATGCAGGCGAGAGGAGATGAGTTACAAGGTAGGCGATTAATGGCGTGGTTGTGGCGGACTTGAGGATAAGTGGGCCGGCGCAGTTCGAGCACCAATGGTTCACCGTCCGAGATAGTTCGAGGCTACGGATTTTTACGAGTTGTAGGCCGCGAGTTTTATGGGTCGAGGCACGAGGATGATCCGAGGAGTTCATCAAGCGATTCTGAATCGCGAGTGATCAGCATCGGAGATCGAGTCGGTGGCCCAGGTTCACATCAATCGCGTGATACCGCGATCGATCGTTTGATTCTTGGGAGCTGTCAGGAGAGCATGCACTTCCAGCGGTATGGAACGAGTTCTCGAAGCCTTTCTTGCACATTTCTTGCCTCCCAGACGAGAGGCTCGGGCAGATTTTTGGTGTTCTGGCGAAGCAGGCGTGCAGTTCGGGAGTACAATGTGGAGTTCGACTCATTGGCAGTACGTCCCGCGTTAGTAGCTTGTATGGAGGATCGAGTGCACCGATATGTTACTGAGGCTCGATGATTGCCTTGCAGAGAGTTGTTGGTGTAGCTCTTTCACGGCATGGACATTGCCGCGCAGCGTATACACTTGGATGCGAGGCGGATAAATCGACGGAATGACCAAAGTCGCTGGCAAGAGGGCGTAAACAGCGGGGTCCTTTGGTGACTTTCGAGGCGGACCGCCTCGTGCAGACTAGTTATGTACCTCCGTCGATGCAGTGGTCCTCACAGCTTTCGGGACGCCGGGATATTCGGGAGCGGTCGGGCTCCTGTGTTTCAGATTTTCAGGGGAGCAGGAGTGCTCGCCGGATGAGGTTGCCCTTGTCTCCGTGTGGCCGTTGTGGAAAGCTTCACAAGGGAGAGTGTCGTACTAACTCGGAGATTGTTATTTTTGCGCCAACAGGCCATCGGCAGAAGCCGTCCAGGCCGGGTAGCACGGTAGGATAGCATGGACTACTAGAGCGATTGGTTCTTCACCTTCCATAGCCAGCAGATGTTAGTACGGAAGGCCCAGTGAGGTCGCGGTGGGAGTTCGATTTTAGCGGTCCTTGAACCGCCTAGTTTGGTATATCCTTAACCTAGAGTTTTGTTTGTATTGATGTTGTTGATGTGTTTAATGTTATGTTTGGATAGCTTTGTGCTAAAATGTGATTTAGAAACACAGTTAGTGAAAAGGGTAAGTCCTCAGGTAGTGTGAGATGGAAGTGGTAGCTTTCGTGATGTGAAATAGTAAGATTGTTAGGATCGGGAACAAGAGTTGCGCGATTGGGGTCGGGTTGAGGACCATTTGGGTCAACCCGTAACGATTTGGGGTGAGTCGGTCACAGGTGGTCCCGCCAGTGGTAGGGTCACGAGGGTGCTAGGCCCAAGTTTAGATGACCATCGTATGAGTTCGTGGACGCGTTCGATCGAATCGGTTCGTGAAGGCGGGAATGGCCTTAGGAAATCGAGGTTAGGAGATGACCAAGTTTGGAGGTAGTGACTCAAGGGTTGGAAACGAGCGTTGTGAAGTGTGGTACGGATACTAGAACGAGTTCGAGTGTTCGTGGCGAGTACTACGAGAAGGGAGAAGTGAACGTGTGTTTTGTGGCGGTGTGGCATGATTATTTTCGTGCGTATAGCGGTGAAGACTATCTCGACGCCGCTTGTTTGAGACCTAGAAGGAACATTCGGACTAATGTTTCTAAGGAAGAATGTTATACCCGTATTTCAGTAGTATGCGCATGGACGTGCGTCAAATTGAGCCTTAAGTTAGGCATTGGATTCGAAATTTGGGCACAAGTGCGATTAGAGTCGTTTTCGACGAAAGCGTTTCCCACGGCTACGTTGGGAAAATTCCGGCTATGTCATTTAAAATTTTTGCGGATTTTTAGAGAGACGAAACATTTTGGACCAACGGGAGGGTGACATGTGTCACCTCACATTGGAAGCAAGTGGGAAGGTTGGACGATTGGGCGTCCAAAGAGCCTTCGTTGGCCTCGCCGATTGGCTCCTCTTTTGTGCCTTGCTTTGTGGCTGGTGTTGTGGCGTGTTTTGTGGAGTAGGGTTCGGGTGCACTTGGCTTGATCTTTGCCTTACACTTGCCTTGCACATGGCTTGATCTTGGCCATTGGTTGGCCTTTGGTTTTGCTCTAAATACCCCCTCTCTTTGAAGACTTCTTCATCCACTCTTCACTTGCCTAAGTCTTGAGAACCCCTCCCCTCCCTCTGGTTGACTCTCGGCCAAGAGCCCTCTCCCCTTGTGAAGGCCTTTTGGCGAAACCTTCCCCTGTGAGTTTAAAGCGAGAACACCCCCTCCCTTAGGGTGTTGTTCTCGTGTGGTACCCCCTTTTGTGGTATTGAAATACTCCTCCAAGTATTGTTATAATGCCCAAAATACCTTAGCCTTATACCTTGTAGTATTCCAAAGTTACCTCTATCGTAGAGTCAGGAAATACTACCTTTTGTCCTTTAGTCTCAAACCGAAACCACAGGAAACCTTCACGGTTGGTTGAAGTTTTGGAGTAGAAGTTGGTTAGAACTTCTAAGGGTTGTTTGGAGCGGATTGGAGCACTCGGAGTAGGAGCTAAACCTTGCTCAGGCGCGACATTATACTCGGATAATTTTGGGCTTATCGAGGTAAACACTACTGTCCTTCTATTGTAATTGGAAATTACATGTTGTAAGAATATATAGTTGAAGTATACTATATATAGAACTATACTTAGTACTGTGGCAATGTCTTTTGACTTAAGCCTGAAGAATTAAGAACTGAACTGTAATTACATAGGACTGTATTACAGTAGACTTGTGTAGTATTACTGTGTAGTAGAATTGTACACGTCCGGTTAGGCGTGTAAAACCCCCCCTGGTTGGCTTGGTAGCCGGCTTCGATAGAGAAGGAGATTTACGCTATGGCGGGGGGGGGGAGGTGCTGCCGAATTTTCTGTAGAATATGGAACGATGAGATCTAGATGTTAATAAGCGCCTTGTGGCCTTATAGGTTGAAGTACTACGTGTGGTGCGATCTACGTGGCTTAAGGAGTAGCGACGGTTTGAAGTACTTGGGCGTTTGCTAGTAGTCGGCACTCGTCGCGAGGTATGTGAACCTCTTCCTATCTCTTCTAGCATGATATGTGTGAACTATGTAATGCGGTGACGTGCATGTGTTAATCGTGTTTGATTGTCTTAAAACATAAAGTGTTATAACGGCTTTATGGGAAGTTAGTTATAACGGCTTTATGTAGGTAAGAAAATACTTTGTGGTTTTAAAAGGTAATCATGTGAATTATAAGCGGCTTGTTATAATAAAGAACTTGATGTATTTCAAAAGATTTATAATCGCTTTGAAGGAAGAGTAACACTTGGTTTTAAAGGTTTTAAAAGAGTTATACTAGCTTTATGGGAGTTAGGTATAATGTCTTAAGAGAGGTAAAGAAAATGGTTTACTAATGTTAGAAGTTAAGAGACTTGATCTTATAAGATAAGAGACTTAACTTATTTGTTTTAATGTGAATGTTTGTGTGAAACCTCATTCGTGAGTAATGAGTACTTGGTTTTATTTAAAGGGATAATGTTTCTTGATTTGGAAATCGAATGTGTATCGACAGCACCACTGCGGCGTTAATAAAAGGAAAATGTATTAAATAATGATGAATTGTATTAAAACGGTAGAAACCTCATCTGCATAGAAACTAAGATGAGACAAAATGATATACATTTTCTAGATCATGGTCTTTGTAATAAGAATGTTGTAAACAAGAATAACCTACTCTCACGTAAGACATATATTACTCAATTGTTCTAAAAGGAATCAAGTGATTAAGTTTATGAACTATGAAACCATTTGAAAATGAGAAGCTTGAGTTATTGAAACTAGGCAAAGCGGAACTTAGGAAAAGAATGTTGTTACTTGATTTTGAAAAGGAATGTGGGTTGGTCATTCTAATACTACGTATCGGGTGACTTTGATAAAAGTAATAGATCTCTTTTAAAGGGATTTAACGTGTAGTACTTTAGGGTTAAAACCCGACTTTGGCATAAAATGAAAGTAACTTGAGTTGTGTAACTTGCCTACGCTTGTTGTGGTGTAACTTGCCTATGCTTGTTGTTGTGTAACTTGCCTATGCTTGTTGTTGTGTAACTTGCCTATGCTTGTTGTTGTGTAACTTGCCTATGCTTGTTGTTGCGTAACTTGCTTATGCTTGTGGTGATAGCCTTGGTTGTGCAAGAATTGTTATTTATGGACTAGCTCTCCATGAGGTTTCTTACTGTTCGGCCTTGGTCCCTGGTGGTCGGCTCGTACTTGCCGCCTCATGGATGATTCGGCCTTCGCACCGTGGTCACCTCGCTTGCCCGCTCGATTATAGTGGCGAAGTCTCGTGTCTGACCTTGGTCCTCGTGGTCGACCCTCGTACTTGCCGATCAGCTACGTGGCCGGCCTGGTCTCCGATGATCGGCTCTCGCACTTGCCGTGACGGCCGTGTTTTGGTTGCATTGTATTATTGGTACGGTCGGATCGGTAGTTATACTTGTCTGTCACGGTTTTATAACACGTGGGACACAGTGTTCATGTATAATCCTTGGTATTGTTATATCATAAAGCTGGCGGTGAGGAAGAAATTCCACGAACACAGTGATAATTTGGAGCGTGAGTCCTGTCTTGATGTATTGGTTATATGTTATATCTGTAGTTTGGTCATCATACATGTCTCTGCTTTATATAGACTATTATGATTTCATTTACATATTCTGATTTCACATACTTAGTACTGTTGTCTTGACCTCGGCCGGAAGTGCGTTCATGCCGCAGTGAGAGTGCGTCATTTGTCGATCCGCGTTTAGGATCTCATTTCGCGTTTTGGGAGCTCCATTCCGTCGGAGGCTTATCTTTGGTATGTTACCACAGTCCTGTAAGTTCTTATGCGTTCGGGGTATGGCGGAGCCCTGTCCGTCATAGTTGTTGTATAAATCTTAAGTGCAGAATCTTGTTGTGGCGGGGTTGTAAAAGGATTAAAGCTGTTGAGTTTTATGTATATCAAGGCAAGCTGCTTTGGTTGGCTGCTTATTTATTATATCTCTCATTTCATGTGTAAAGTTTTTATTTCCGCTGGTTTTCTCGATGTTGTATCACTAGGGTGCGGTAAGGCACGATGTGAGCCCGATTTTCGGCGTCACAACAGTGGCTCGATGATTACGTATCGAGGCATGTTCGGGAGTAGCTCTTGGTGGCATGGACATTGCGCGTGAGCTCGCTGGCAGGATGTGAGGCGCGGAGAGGTCGGCGAATGACCAAGATCCAGGCAGGCGTAACAACGAGTCCTTTGGTGACTTTGGCGGACCGCCTCGGATACTAGTTTTGTACCTCCGCGATCAGAGTGGTCCTCGCGACCTTACGAGCATCCAGTATTCGGGAGCGGTCGGGGCTCGAGGTTGAGTTTCGGGAAGTAAGGTGTTGGCGGATCGGTCACCCTACCTCGGTGTAGTCGATGTAGTAGACCGCATTTGAAGTGTCGTGGTGCGAGAGCTTGTTATTTTGCGGCCAGCGAGGGCCATTTGCGAGGAACTGTCCGACCAAGGTATACGGATGTTACGACTCGGCTACCGGATCGATGGCTGGTTCGCCGCGCCTACGATTATCGCCTGCGAGTGGCCTATGATTAGAGTGGGCGGTAGCTTCGTATATCCTTAACCTCTAGAGTTTTGGTATGCTTGTTATGATGGTCTCATTATATTGTACTATGTACGAATGGCGTTGCGTTAATTGTGAGTTAGAAAACATGCTTAGTTGGGAGGATAAGTATGGGGGCGTGGTAAGTGTGAACCACTAGGCATCACGATTGAGACCTTAGAGGTAAGGTCGTCTTGAGTAAAAGATTCGTTTATGTTTGACCTTTATCGAGTGCGTAGTATACGTGGGTTTTATGTAGTGATCGACCCATGGGTAATGTGAGATGGAAGTGGTAGCTTTCATGATGTGATTTAGCGAGATTGTTCCGTGTCGGGAACGCGGCGTGACGCGATTGTGGGTCGGGTTGAGGGCGTGATACGGTCAACCCGTAGCCCGCTTAAGGTAAGTCAGTTCGGTGGTCCGCCAGTGGTAGGGTCACGAGGATGCTAGGCCCAAGTTCGTATGACCATCGTATGAGTTCGTGGACGCGTTCGACCAGAAGCGGTTCGTAAAGGCCGGGAATGGCCTTAAGGAAGTTTGAGGTTAGTAAGATGACCAAGTTTGGAGGTAGTGACTCCAAAGATTTGTGGGAACGGAAGAAATGACTGAAGTATGGTACGTACTGGGAGAGTTCAAGTGTTCGAGAAGGGCACGACGAGTAAGGAAGGAAGAGAATGTGTGTTATTTCGTGGCCAAGCTGTGGCGTTGACAACTTGTTAGAGGAACTTCATCGATATCCGTCTTGAGAAGGAACATTCGGGACGAATGTTTCTAAGGAGGGGAGAATGTTATACCCCGTATTCTCAGGGTATGTATGCGAGGACGTACGTACGAGAGCACGACAGAAAGATTGGAAAGGAAGAAAGAGGTGATTTTTTTCCACGGAAAAAGTTTCCGGTTTTTGTAAAGAAAAATGTTCGTTGATGGGAATTGGGTTCCCAGATTTGGAATTTGGGCTTCTTAAATTATATTAGAATTTTGAGATTTTATTTTCGGAAATGGTCACGTGGGGCCCACGGGAGAAATTTACGGTTTTGTGGGGCCCGCTTTGATTTTGAGATTTTGGCCATTTTGGATATTTTCGGAAGATGAGTTATTTTGGACAAGTAGGAGGGCGACACGTGTGCCCCGTGGCTTGGCGAAGTTACCTTTGCCTGACACCGGTTAGAGTCGTTTTTTCGGCCGAAGCGTTTTGCGTAACTGCGAAGGAAAAATTCGGCTATGTCGTTTTGTATTTTTGCGGATTTTTCAGAGAGCGAAACATTTTGGACAACGGGAGGGTGACATGTGTCACCCTCACATCGAGCTGCGGCTGCCCGAATTGGTTCGACGTTTTCTTGCCGTTGGCTCCTTGTTTTGGCCTTGTTTTGTGGCTTGTTTGGTGCCATGTTTTGTGCATTGTTTTGTGGAGTAGGGGCTAGGGTGCACTTGGCTTGATCAAGGCCTTACACTTGCCTTGCACATGGCTTGATCTTGGCCAATTGTTGGCTTTTGGTTTTGCTATAAATACCCCCCTAAGCTTGAAGACTTCATCCATTCCTAAAAACTTCCAAGTCTTGAAACCCTCTCCTCCCCCTTTGTGAGCTCTTAGTAGAGCCTTCCCCTCTTTTCGTGTGGCCTTTGGCGGGGTTCCCCTTCCACTTTGTGGTGCTAGCATGGGGTACCCCACTGCTTTAGTTGTTTTCGTATAATACCCTCCCGTGGTATTGAAATACTTCTCCTAGTATTGTTATAATGCCCAAAATACCTTAGCCTTTACCTTGTTGTATTCCAAAAGTTACCTCTATACGTAGAGCCCGGAAATACTACCTTTTGTCCTTTTAGTCTCAAACCGAAACCCTAAGGAAATCTTCATAGTTGGTTGAAGTATTTGAGTAGAAGTTGGTTAGAACTTCTAAGGGTTGTTTGGAGCGGATTGGAGCGCGCGGAGTAGGAGCTAAACCTTGCTCAGGATCGACATTATAACTTGGATAATTTTGGGCTTGTCGAGGTAGATATTCTTGTCCCCTTATTGTAATTGGAGATTACATGTTGTAGGAATATATAGTTGAGGTATACTATATATAGTACTGGACATTATTGTGCGGCAATGTCTTTTGACTTAAGCCTGAATTTAAAGAAAAGAACTGAACTGTATTTACATAGGACTGTATTGCAGTAGACTTGTGTAGCATTGTTGTGTAGTAGAATTGTATACGTCCGGTTAGACGTATAACCCCTCAGTTGGCTTGATAGCGGCCTCGATAGAGAGGAGATTTACTGTTGTGCGAAAGGAAGTCTTTGCGAATTTTACGTAGAACATGGAACCGTGCATTAGAAGTTAATAGACGTTTGTGACCTTTTTAGGTGAAAGTACTAAGAGTGGCGTATTCTGCGAGGAGTGGAAAGGGCTAGCGGTTGTAGTACTTGGAGCATTTTGCTTATTGTCGATACTCGTCGCGAGGTATGTGAACCTCTTCCTATATTTTCTAGCATGATTGTTGTGAACTATGTAGTGCGGTGAGCGTCATATGCTAAGTGAATTGTTTGGTTTAAACATAAAGTGTTATAACGGCTTTATGGGAAGTTGGTTATAACAACTTTATGTAGGTAAGAAAATGGTTTACTGATGTTAGAAGTTAAGAGACTTGATCTAATAAGATAAGAGACTTAACTTATTTGTTTTAATGTGGATGTTTGTGTGAAACCTCATTCGTGAGTAATGAGTACTTGGTTTTAAAGGGGATAATGTTTCATGATTTGAAAATCGAATGTGTATCAGGACCAACTGCGGCGTTAAAAGGAAATGTATTGAATAATGATGTGTTGTATTAAAACCGGTAGAAACCTCCATCCGCATAGAAGCTAAGATGAGACAAAATGATATTACATTTTCTAGATCATGAGCCCTTTGTAATAAGATGTTATAAACAAGAATAAACTACTCACATGTATGACATATGTTACTCAATTGTTTTAAAAGGGATTAAGACTATGAGTTATAAAACCTTTCTAAAATGAGAAACTTGAGCACTTGAAATTAGGCAAACTTGAACGTTTGGAAATAATGTGGTTACTTGATTTTTGCAAAGGAAGTATTTTGGTTTACTTAAAAAGATAGTCACTCTATTTTTATACTACGGGTGTTGTGTGACTTATGGGAAAGTACTTTGAGTTGTGTGAAACTTGCCTATGCTTGTGATGATAGCCTTGGTTGTACAAGTGTTGTATTTACGTATTCTAGCGTCTCGATAGAGTAGGTTGACTTGATGAGAACTTACTTGGGCGTGATGGCGATGACGGAGAATGCGGGTATGTTTCCATTTTGATTCTTGTCTTGTTGTTGATGTCACATGGGCGTGTCTGCAGAGGTAAATTCGGGGCACGTGGCCGTGCGGCGGTTGATTACCCGATATATGGTTATTGTGGTTACATGGACATGTCTACAGGTAGAATTTCGGGGCATGTGGCGTGCGACGAGGTTGATCACCAGATATTATGTTGATGTCACATGGGCGTGTCTACCGTCTGGTCGGGGCGTGTGGCCGTGGGCATTGGTATTATTGTTGCATCATGGACATATCTGCCGTCTGCGAATTAGGGGCATGCGGCCGTGATGCGAACATGATTGATGTTGTGGCGTGAGACCCATAGTTATATTTGAGTGATGACTTGAGGCGTGAGTCCACGGTCGACATGTTGCTTTTATGTTGTGAATCAGTAGTTTGGTTATCATACATGTCTCTGCTTTATATAGACTAGTATGATTTCATTTCTGATATTTTCTGATTTCACATACTTGGTACTGTTATCTTGACCTCGCCCGGCTGCGTTCATCTGCGCGAGTAGAGGTACATCGATCGTGGATCCTCGCTCTTAGGATCTCGGTTCCGTTTTGGGAAGCTCCGTTTCTCCGAGGCTTATCTTTTAGTATGTGTTCCACTGAGTTGTAGGTTCTTGTACATTGGGGTATGGCGGGAGCCCTGTCCGTCATAGTTGTTAATAAATCTTAGAGTGCATGTAATCTTGTTGTGGCGGGGTTTGTAAAAAGGATTAAAGCATTCGTTTTGAAAGAGTTGTATTTATTTATGTTATTGGAAGGTAGCAGTTGGGTTGGCTTTGTTTATGTTCATATATCTTGTTTCTTGTTTAAAGTTTTATTTTCCATTGGTTTTCTGATGTGGTGTCACTAGGGTGCCGGATAAGGCACGATGCTTGCCCGAGGCGTCGTTACACGATTTTAAAGTAGAATTTGTGACTTAACACTTAGAATATTCTACGTTTGAAGTAAGAGGTTAATGGGCGATTGTGACCATGATAGGTTGAAGAACTAAGTATAGCGTATCCTACTTGAAGAATGGGATAGCTCGGGGTTGAAGTACTTTGGAGCATTTTGCTCTTGTCGACAATCGTCGCGAGGTATGTGAACCTCTTCTTCCTTTGGCATGATTCTATGTATGGAATATACTTGTGGTATCATTTCATGTTTCCTTACTCTTAGAAGTTAAGAGGTAGTTATGTGATTTACTCTATGTAGAACTTTTCCTATCTTTTGAGCATGACTAGTTGCAGTATGTAGTACGGTGAGCGTCTGAAGACTATGACATTCTTTACTTGTTTTATGTAATGCCAAGTCGGGTGGGTTAGGAGATTAACTCACTTCTTTGAAAATATTAAGGATGTCTTAAGTTGATTTTAAAGTTAAGGGACTTGAATAGTTTTAAAGTATGTGATACTTGTTCCGTTTTAAGCGTATAAGTCCCTTGGATAGGAAATTGTTTATGGCTAAGGTATAAAGTGAGTATAACGGCTTTATGAGAAGTTAGTTATATTTGCCTTATGGAAAGATAAATGACTTGACTTTAGTGAAAAGGCAACTTGATTTTCTGACGCTTGCCTAAGGTTTTATAAGAAAGGAGTCACTTGAGTTCAAAAGGTTAAGAGACTAAGTGTATTTTTGAAAGTTAAGAGAATTGATTTGAAAGTATTTAATACTTGGTTTCAAAAAGTAGAAGTCTCTTGGTTATAAAAGGAATGAGTTGGTCTAAAATCATAAAGGGTTATAACGGCTTTATGGGAAGTTGGTTATAACGGCTTTATGGAAGGTTAAAAGAATGTTTCTCTTCAGTAATGTAAGTAATGAGATGATTTGAAATAAAGAAGGCAAACTGTTTTTAAGGTACGATTCTTAGGGTTTTAAGAAAGAAGTCACTTGTTTTAGGCCGGTAATGTATTTCTAAAAGGTATTGTGACTTGTCTTGAAAGGTGGATAGGACTTGATACTATAGTTGTTAGTATCAGGCACTATATGACATTATCGACCCGAGAGATGGGGCGGTATACCTGACGCGCACTATATGACATTATCGACCGAAGACGGGCGATATACCTTCACGCGGACTATATGACATTATCGACCCGAGAGATGGGCGGGCGGTATACCTTCTGGCGAACTATATGACATTATCGACCGAGAGATGGCAAGGCGTTATACCTTCGAGCGCACTATATGACATGCTCGACCGAGATGGCGGGCGTTATACTGCACGCGAGCGATATGACATTATCGACCGAGAGATGGGCGAGGCGGTATACCTGCACGCGCACTATATGACATTATCGACCGAGAGATGGGCGGGCAGTATACCTTTACGGGCGAACTATAGGACATTATCGCCCCGAGAATGGCCGGCAAAGATACCTTTAGGCGAACTATGTGACATTATCGCGTCGATTTGGTAGGGTAGTATAAGCGTCCTCAAGTAAAGCGGGATTAGGTTATGAAAGATAAGTAAGGTTATATGGTAATGAACTTGATGTTTTTCCTAAGTATGTACGTAAGAAAGTGGCTATAACGTTTATTGAAAAATGGGAAAAGATAATAAGGTACGATTAAGTTCACGAGGGGGTAATGACATGATAGGCTCAGGTATTTACTTCTTTTACACTTACCCCTGTCATGCTTTTATACAGATATGTTTTAATTGTTGTACCTTATATTCTGTTCCATATTAAATTTGTTATGCGACCCCGCCAAGTGCGTTAAATGCCGCAGTTTTAGGTACCAGGTTGGCGATCCTTGCTCTTAGGATCTCGGTTGATTTTGAGAAAGCTCCATTTGCTCGGAGCTTATCTCTTGTGCAGTTTTCCTCAAGTAGTAGATTCATATATATTGGGGTATGGCGGGGCCCTGTCCCACAATTGTTATGTTAAAACTCTTAGAGGTGCGTAGTCACACATTGTGGGTCGATTTGTAAAGAAAGGCAAGCGGCGCTTCGGTTGTTTTTATATTTATGTACAGGAAGGTAGCCCTATCGGCTAACCTGTTGTTTTACTTCTGTTGTGTTATTTATAAGTTTCATGTATGTTCCGCTGATTTTCTCTGATGTATACCTGTAAGGGTGCCCAGGTAGGGCACCAGTTGCGGGCCCGGGGTCGGGTCGTGACAAAAGTGGTATCAGAGCAGTTAGTCCTCGGAAAGTGTCTACAGACCGTGTCTAGTAGAGTCTTGATTATCGGTGTGTTGTGCACCACATCTATAATCAGGAGGCTGCAGGACATTTAGGATTGGTTTCCATTCTTCTCACTCTGAGATCGTGCGATAGAGCTATGTTGTTAGGTCGTTCCTCAACGAGTTATATTGATTGCATTTACGAGAAAGCGTGATGACCCGAAGGGCTATGTGGATTGCGTATCGGGTTGGTAATGATTATAGTATAGTTGGTATTGTGACATACAACTATACGGAGTTATATATGAAGTCAGACGCGTGTTGCCTATAATGATTTTAGATTACCAGGAATTGGTAAAGACTAACTAGGTACCGGGAAGGTATGGAAGTTATGTATGTATGTTAGAAAGAGTTGGAAGTACGAAAAGGTAATCTCTTTTGGGCTTATGATGGACGGATGTGCGTGTGCGAGGTATTAGGGCCATGTGTGGCATTATTGGTATGTCGGGGTTGTGAAAGGAAACTATGTCGCTAATTATAAGATTGGCTCCGAAAGAACATTCGGGGACGAATGTTTCTAAGGGGAAGAATGTTACACCCGTATTCTGAGGATATGCTTTAGAGCGTGCGTAAGAACTCACAAGTGTTAAGATTTGAGACTTGTAAGAAAAATTTATCGGAATTATGGAATTGTCGGAAAACGTAATATTGTGACGAATGGGAGGGCGACACGTGTCACCCCCCCTTAGAATGCCTTGGACGAAATTAGGCATGGCCATAATGGTCATTGACCATAGCCTTAGGATGACTAAGTCTTCCAATTAATGAGCTTGAGATTATTGACCAAGTCAAAGTCAATTAGTCTTGATATTTACTAAGAACTCATCCAAACCACCCGATTGTTTGCATCTTAACCCTCATGTCCCTTTATTATACTAGTAGTAACAAGACGCTTGTCCTAACACTTAGAATTTTCACAAAACTTGAAGGAAGAGCAATGGTGCTCTCGGGTTCAACATGCTGAAGGAGAAAAATTTGTGTTTCTTGTCGATAAGCTCCACACTTTAAACCAAGGTTCATGAGGGTATAGTAAGCATATCTCAATAGAAAATCTCGGAAAAGATAGTTTTGGGTTAGTCGCAAAGTGAAAACCTAATGGTCTTTCTAGGTTTTGGATTGGAAGTTGAAGGAAAGTTGTTGGTGTTGTTCTAAGGGTCTCAAGCGGATTGAAGTGTCTTGGAGAGGTTCTAAACTACTAAGGAGCGACTTCGGATTTGGAAGTTAGATTGAGATTCGTTGAGGTATAATCTTGTTCTCTTTAAGTGTTACAAGATTATGTATTTATTGTTAGATTTACTTGTTGCTAGCATGAAGTATATGTGTTGAAGTTTATAAGGATTATGGATTGATTGTAGCCTTGAAAATCCGAAATGTAATGTAAGTCATGTCAAGTTGGATTACAATTTTGGTCGTTTATTAGAATCGTCGCATGTTGTTGACTTGAAGATTTTGGTTGTTATAATCAAATGCGACTTGATATCATGTTATGCTACCAATTTGGATTGAAATGAAAATTGGATAAGAATTGGTATTGTTGAACTCAAGGTGGCCGAAATTGTACGTATAGTTGTAATAGTTTGTTATTCATTTGTATTGGACTAACGTATATATAGTGTTGAGCCAATTGGGGTTGTATGGTTATTGTATTCGTCCTTGAAAAGGTGGCATAGTAGTAGAAACAAAGGAGGTGCTGTCCGATTTTCCGTAGAATTTGACGACTTAACACTTAGAATATTCTACGTTTGAAGTAAGAGGTTAATGGACGTATTGTGACCATGATAGGTTGAAGAACTAAGTATAGCGTATCCTACTTGAAGAATGGGATAGCTCAGGGTTGAAGTACTTTGGAGCATTTTGCTACTTGTCGACAATCGTCGCGAGGTATGTGAACCTCTTCCTTCCTTTGGCATGATTCTATGTATGGAATATACTTGTGGTATCATTTCATGTTTCCTTCTACTCTTAGAAGTTAAGAGGTAGTTATGTGATTTACTCTATGTAGAACTTTTCCTATCTTTTGAGCATGACTAGTTGCACGTATGTAGTACGGTAGACGTACAAGACTATGACATTCTTTACTTGTTTTATGTAATGCCAAGTCGGGTGGGTTAGGAGATTAACTGTTATACCCCGTATTTCCAGAGTATGTACGCGGGGACGTACGTAGAAAAGTTTGTGCCTTAAAGTGCTTGGCCGAATTCTTTTTGTTCCTGACCCCGATTAAGTCGTTTTTTGAAACGTTTCCACGACTTTCGTAGGGAATTTCCGGCTATGTCATTTTTAATTTTTGCGGATTTTTAGAGGCGAAACATTTTGGACCAACAAGAGGCGACAACTTGTCACCTCTCATTAGTTAGGCTTGGACGGTAAAGGCTTGGCGAAAGTGTGGTTGAAATAGTCGAGGGTTGGTAGGATATTTTTGTGTTAGTTGGTTAGGGTGCACTTGGCAAGATCTTGGCCTACACTTGCTATGCACTTGGCAAGATCTTGGCCATTGGTTGGCCTTGGCTTGTCCTATAAATACCAGCTCTTTGGAAGACTTATTCATCCTAAAATCTCTAAGTCTTGAAAGACTCTCTCCCACTCGCTCTATTGTTCTCGTCCTCCCCATTTTTGTGAGGCCCCGTCGAGAGTTTCCCCAGTGGGGTGGTAGAGTAGCCACCACTCCTTTGTGGTGTGGTAGTAGAATACCCCACTGCTAGTTTGTTTTCATATAATACCTCTTGGTAGAAATACTCTCAAAAGTATTGTTATAATGCCCAAATTACCTTAGCCTTATACCTTGTTGTATTCAGGTTATACACATCTGAAAGCCAGAAAATACTATTATACTTACAGTCAGTCACCAAACCGAAACCACAGGAAAATCTCCATAGTCAGTTGGAGTATTGTGTAGAAGTTGGTTAGAACTTCTAAGGGTGGTTTAGAGCGGGTTGGGCGCTCGAGTTCGAGCTAAGCGATTGCCGGGATCGACTTTATACTTGGATAATTATGGGCTTATCGAGGTAATTATCTTGTCCTCTATTGTAATTGGAAATTACATGATTGTTAGACTATATAGTTGAAGTATACTATATATAGAATCAACGTAGTTAGTTGGCAATGTCTTTTGACTTAAGCTGAAGAATCGAATCGAGCGTAATTACATAGGTGTATTACAGAGACTTGTGTAGTAATCTTGTGGAGTAGAATTGTACCCGTTCGGGTTAGATGTATGAACCCCCCCCCTGGTTGGCTTGATAGCCGGCCCGATAGAGGAGGAGATTTACGCTGTTGCGGGAGGTCTTTGCGAATTTTACGTAGAATGTTCTCTGAAGGGATCTAAATGTTAATAAGCGCCGTGGCCTTATAGGTTGGCGTACTACGTATGGCGCGATCTACGGCTTAAGGAGTGGCGACGGTTGGAGGTACTTGGGCGTTTTGCTATTAGTCGATGCACGTCGCGAGGTATGTGAACCTCTTCCTATCTCTTCTAGCATGATATGTGGGTAACTATGTAGTGCGGTGAGCGTACATGTGTTTAATGTATTTGATTGGTTTGAAACATCAAGTGTTATAACGGCTTTATGGGAAGTTGGTTATAACAGCTTTATGTTGGTAAGAAAATACATGTGGTTTTAAAAAGGTAACTGGTTTGAACTATAACTGGCTTGTTATGTGTTAATAAAGAACTTGAAGTATTGCAAAAGATTTTTGAATCATTTTTGAAAGAAGAAGTAATACTTGGTTTTGAAAACTTATGAGTAATACTAGCTTTATGGGAAGTTAGGTATAACGGCTTAAGAATGTTTCTTGATTTCGAAATCGAATGTGTATCGACAAACCAACTGCAGCGTTAATAAAGGAAATGTTTTGACTAATTAAGTATTAAGAAAACCAAGAGAAACCTCCATCTGCATAAGCTAAGATGAGACAAAATGATATTTCCTAGATCATGGTTCTTTGTAATAAGATTGTTATAAACAAGAATATCCTACTTCCATATAAGGCTTATGTCTCCAGTTATTGAAAGAGAATTATATTCTTAAATGAATAAGACTATGAACTCTGAAACCTTTTAAAATAAGAAGCGTGAACATTTGAAATTAGGCAAACTTGAGCGTTTGGAAAATAATGTTGTTACTTGATTTTACAAAGGTAAGTGTTTTGGTTTACTTAAAAAAATGATCACTCTATTTTATACTACGTATTGTGTGACTTATGTGAAAGCAATGGATCTTTTAAAAAGCTTTAATGTATGAAGTACTTTAGGGATAGATACACGAACTTGTTAGCATAAAGTACCTTGTGTGAATAACTTGATTGTGTTGGTTTGAGATAGCCTTGTAAATACTTTCTTGTTGATGTGATAAGTAAACATGTTAGGATGCTCGTGTGTTAGTATCTTGTGTGATCGTGATGTAAGGGTCATTCTTGTTGTGCTTACGTTGTTAAGCGTTAAGCGGTTATCTTGTTATTGTATCACATACCCTTTGACTTATTATACCGAGGGCTTGCCACCCTTGATGCGAGTCTTTACGGCTATGCGGTCCTCGTGACTATGCAGTGCAGTAGCTCGGGATTGATCATTCCGGTGTTTAGCTTTGATGCGGGGATTCCTGTGCGGTGCCGCTGAGACTATGCGGTCTTTTGAGACTATGCGGGTTGCGGGAGCCTAGGCGGATACCGAGGGTTAGCCGCCCGATCACGGGGTATACCTCGGTGATGCAGGACCATGATTCGAGGAATACCTCATGCGGGTCCGTGTGTGACCTATGCGGGCTGCGAGAGTTCGAGGATAGACGCGCGCATTGATATTGCGGGCGAGTGGCCACCGATCATGTGGTGCGGTCTAGAAAGACCTCGGGATATAGTTTGTGGTATTTTTTTATGCGTGGGTCTTAGTAGTCGGCTATGCCTTCGTACTTGCCGTGCGGTTTTATTGTGATAACTTTGAGGCGAGTCCACGACGACATATCGCTTATTTGTTGTGAGCGTAGTTTGCTTATCATACATGTCTCTGCTTTATAGACTATTATGATTTCATTTACTGATTTTTAGTTTCACATACTGCACTGTTATCTTGACCTCGCCGAAGTGCGTTCATGCCGCGAGTTGAGGTACACGATCGTTGATCCTAGCTCTCGAGTCACGCAGTTTGGCGTTTGGGAAGCTCCGTTTCTCGGAGGCTTATCGGTGGTATAGTCCTCGTCGTCGTAAGTGTTTACATTCGGGGGTTTGGCGGGGCCCCGCCCGTTGTTGTCGTATCATTCTTAGAGGTGCAGTAATCTTGTTGTGGGCGAGTTTGTAAAAAGGATTAAACCGTTCATGTTGAAAAAGTTGCTATTTATATATATCTGAAGATGCAGATTTTTAGCTTTATGTTTCTTATTTCATCTTATTACATGGTTTCATGTATTGTCTTTATGTTCAGATTACTCGATGTATGTCTACTTGGGTGCCGGGGTAAGGCACGATCACGGCCCGGTTGGTCGTGACAAAAGTGGTATCGAGCGATTAATCCTCGGAAAGTGTCTCTGGCCGTATCGATGGGAGTCTTGATTATCGGTGTGTTGTGCACCACACCAATGTCGAGGAGGCTACAGGTATTTAGGATTAGTTTCTATTCTTCTCACTCACGAGATCGTGCCTTAGAGTATGTTGTAAGTTGGACCTCTGCGAAATTATTTCCACTTATCGTTATGCCTCGCGTAGGCACCGGGCCAGAGGCGCGGCCGAGAAGGCTGCGAGTAAAGTACTGAGAGGTTACGTGGGCACAGGCCCAATTGTCACCTTGGTGGTGCTTCGTTCGGGGAGTTCTGCGACGTCGCTAGCCCGAGTTTAGCACGGCGGCGGTTCCTCTGCGACCTTGATATTTGAACCTTGGTTCCGCGGCCGGAGCGGTGAATATAGATTGCAAAGAGGCAACCTGTTACTAGCTATAGATTTGGCTACGAGAGTATACCGATGTCTGCGAGTCTTGAGGACTATCTAAAGAGGTTGTGCAAGAGTAATTCTTCGATTAGGCTTGAGCATGGCACGTATGCGGGCTTATGCGCGTGGCCGAGGCGATGTAGAGATCGACGTTAACGAAGGGCGACGAAGAGGCGGGCGGCAAGGTCCTTTGGTAACTTTCGAGGCGAGTCGCCTCCCGGCGAGTTAGATATGCACCTCCGCGGTGCAGTGGTCTTACAAATTTCAGGGCGTTCGGTGTGCGGGAGTTGGTCGAACTCCGTGGCTTAGGTTCACAAAGGTGTGAGCGTCATCGGGAATGTCATCTTTTAGGTTGGTACTTGTTGTACTATGACCGTCAGTGCAGTGTCGAGAGTGTCCTTGTAGGAGGACTTAGCCTTGAGGATCGGTGGGTAGTTTGTCATCTCCCTGTTATGCGCCTACAGGCGAGTTTGGTTAGAACGACTAAGAGAGTGAAGCAGTAGATATAGATATATCTTTAACCCTCTAGAGTTTTGTTTATGTGATAAGGTGAGTATACCTTAAGTGTTATGTTACGATAGCGATGTGTTAGTTGTGATTAGAAATCTTGGTTAGTTAGCCGAGTAAGATTTTGGGGATAGATAAGGTGTAAGCCTTAGAATGTTTTACGTAAAGACCTTAGAGGTAAGGCCGTCGAGTAAAGGTGTAGTGTTATGTTTGATCCTTATAGGAGTGCATAGTGCACGTGAGCTACGTTTGTGGGATAAGTCACTGAGTAGTGTGAAATGAAAGAGGTAGTTGAGCTATGAAGGCCAGCTAGGTTTCGTAACGTGATTAGTGAGAGTTTTCCTTGGGAACTAGTGTTGTGCTCGTTGCGGGTCGGATTGAGGCCGTGATGCGGGTCAACCCGCGGCTGTTTGGTGGTGGGGTCAGTTTGTGGTGGTCCCCTTGTGGTAAGTCACGAGGGTGTTAGGCCCAAGTTTAGTTAACGACATCTGAGTTCGTGGATATGTTCGCCGGTGGTGGTCGATGGGCAGCCCATCGTGTTCTTGATCGGAGACCATTCACTCGGCGGTGTTGTTGTATCGTAAAGGTTGTAGGGCTGCAGGGTGCCTACCTTCACCTTATGGCGAGATGGAGCCAGTTATGGCTGTTTTGTTTGGAAGTTTTACCAGGCATGTGTTAAGAACTCAAGTGAGTCTCAGAATCGCATTCGCCCTCGGGCCAGTGTTTGGATTTCAGGGATAGTTGTGGGGATTGTTGTCTCCTGTGGAGGTAGTGTTTAAGCTACCATTTCAGTGTTCGGATGTCGCCTTATGAAGCCTTGTAGGGGCGGATGTGTGAGTCGCCGGTCGATTGGTTCGATGTTGGCAGGATTTGGATAGTTGGTTCAGGCTTGTTCCAGTGATTGTGGATAGAGTAAAGCTTGTCTAGAAGAGGTTAGCGGCTCAGAGAAATCGTGCGGATAATCGGCGACGACGCTTAGAGTTCAGGTTGACGGTCGGTCTTCTTGAAAATACCACCCCGGGTTGGGTGTGACGAGTTTGGAATACAGTGGGAACTTAGCCCGAGTTACTTTGGGCCTTTGTGTTCATGTGAAGAATAGGCCAGGTTGCCTATATGTTAGCATTTGCCGTCCGACTTAGGAGGCAAGGTCGTCGATCGTTAAATGTTATGTTCGGAAAGTATCGAGATCCATCGAGTGTTCCCGATTAATGATGACCACGTTAGAGATAGTAACCGAGTTTTGGAAACCGGGCGATGCTCGAAATGTGGTAAGAGTTCGAGTCTGACGACCTCGGGGATCGCGTAGTCCGGTACCATTTGTTGGGTCGCGGGTGACACTAGAACCTCGCGGCAAAGTGACAAAAGTGGTATCGGGAAGAAGCGAGCATGTATGGCGAGCATAGATGTGATCATTTCTTTTTTTGTAAAGAGAAGGTGCGAAGGAAGTATATTTTAGACCCCGGTGAGAAGTGTTTTGTGGTGATGATTAGAGGTGTTTCCTCGTGGGCTTAGATAGAAGTATGCGCGGGTGTTTACGTGGCGGTGTGGCGAGTTGTTCTCGTAAGTATAGTAGTGAAGACTATCTTGGCGCGTTTGTTTTGAGACTTAGAAGGAACATTGGGACGAATGTTTCTAAGGAGGAGAATGTTATACCCGTATTTCAGTATGTGCCGAGGCGTCGTGAAAAGTTTGTGCCTTAAAGTGCTTGGCGAATTCTTTTGTTCACAACCCCGATTAGAGTCGTTTTTGACGAAAGCGTTTCCACGACTTTCGTAGGGAATTTCCGCTATGTCATTTTTAATTTTTATGGATTTTTCAGAGAGGCGAAACATTTTGGACCAACAAGAGGCGACACTTGTCACCTCTCATTAGTTAAACTCGGTAAAAGGCTTGGCGAAAGTGTGGTTGAAATAGTCAAGGGTTGGTAGGATATTTTTGTGTTAGTTGGTTAGGGTGCACTTGGCAAGATCTTGCCCTACACTTGCTATGCACTTGGCAAGATCTTGGCCATTGGTTGGCCTTGGCTTGTCCTATAAATACCCCCCTCTTTGGAAGACTTATTCATCCTACAAATGTCTAAGGCTTGAAAGACTCTCCCCTCCTCTATTGTTCTCGTCCTCCCATTTTTGTGAGGCCATCGAGAGTTTCCCCTGGAGTGGTAGGCAGGTAGCCCCACTCCTTTGTGGTGTGGCCGTGGGTACCCACGCCTAGTTTGTTTTCATATAATACCCTCTTGGTAGAAATACTCTCAAAAGTATTGTTATAATGCCCAAATTACCTTAGCCTTATACCTTGTTGTATTCTAAGGTTATACCTATACGAAAAGCCCAGAAAATACTATTATACTTACCGTCAGTCACCAAACCGAAACCCTAGGAAAATCTCCATAGTCCGTTGGAGTATTGTGTAGAAGTTGGTTAGAACTTCTAAGGGTGGTTTAGAGCGGGTTGGAGCGCTCAGAGTTGGAGCTAAACGATTGCCCAGGATCGACTTTATACTTGGATAATTATGGGCTTATCGAGGTAATTATCTTGTCCCTCTATTGTAATTGGAAATTACATGATTGTTAGACTATATAGTTGAAGTATACTATATATAGAACTGAACGTAGTTAGTTGGCAATGTCTTTTGACTTAAGCTCAAGAACTGAATCGACTGTAATTACATGGGTGTATTCTGATGACTTGTGTAGTAATCTTGTGGAGTAGAATTGTACCCGTTCGGTTAGATGTATGAACCCACCTGGTTGGCTTGATAGCGGCCCAGTTAGAGGAGGAGATTTCTGTTGTTGCGGGAGGTCTTCTTAGAATTTTACGTAGAATGTTCTCTGAAGGGATCTAAATGTTAATAAGCGCCTTGTGGCCTTATAGGTTGGCGTGCTCGTATGGCGCGTTCTACTTGGCTTAAGGAGTAGCCGACAGTTGGAGGTACTTGGAGCGTTTTGCTATTAGTCGATAAATCGCGAGGTATGTGAACCTCTTCCTATCTCTTCTAGCGTGATATGTGTGTAACTATGTAGTACGGTGACGTACGTGTGTTTAATGTATTTGATTGGTTTGAAACATAAAGTGTTATAACGGCTTTATGGGAAGTTGGTTATAATGACTTTATGTTGGTAAGAAAATACATGTGGTTTTAAAAGGTAATCGGTTTGAACTATAAGCGGCTTGTTATGTGTTAATAAAGAACTTGAAGTATTGCAAAGATTTTTGAATCATTTTGAAAGAAGAAGTAATACTTGGTTTTGAAAACTTATGAGTAATACTAGCTTTATGGGAAGTTAGGTATAACGGCTTAAGAATGTTTTCTTGATTTGGAAATCGAATGTGTATCGACAAACCACTGCGGCGTTAATAAAGGAAATGTTTTGACTAATTAAGTATTAAGAAAACCGGTAGAAACCTCCATCCGCATAGAAGCTAAGATGAGACAAAATGATATTTCCTAGATCATGCATTCAGTAATAAGATTGTTATAAACAAGAATATCCTACTTCCATATAAGGCTTATGTCTCAGTTATTGAAAAGAGAATTATATTCTTAAATGAATAAGACTATGAACTACGAAACCTTTTAAAATAAGAAACGTGAACATTTGAAATTAGGCAAACTTGAGCGTTTGGAAAATAATGTTGTTACTTGATTTTACAAAGGTAAGTGTTTTGGTTTACTTAAAAAGATCACTCTATTTTATACTACGGGTATTGTGTGACTTATGTGAAAGCAATGGATCTTTTAAAAGCTTTAATGTATGAAGTACTTTAGGGATAGATACGAACTTGTTAGCATAAAGTACGCGTGTGAATAACTTGATTGTGTTGGTTTGAGATAGCCTTGTAAATACGTTCTTGGTGATGTGATAAGTACTCCTGTGAGTATGCTACGTGTGTTAGTAGCGGGTGTGATCGTGATGTAAAGGGGTCATTCTTGTTGTGCTTACGTTGTTAAGCGTTAAGCGGTTATCGTTATTGTATCACATACCCTTTTGACTTATTATACCGGGCTTGCCACGCGATGCGGTCTTTCACGGCTATGCGGTCCTCGTGACTATGCGAGTCGCGGTAGCTCGAGATTGATCATTAGGGTGTTTAGCCTCGATGCGGGATTCCTATGCTGTCTATTGAGACTATACGGTCTTTTGAGACTATGCGGGGTGCGGGAGCCTGGCGGATACCGAGGTTAGTGCGCCGATGCTGGGTATACCTCGGCGATGCAGGACCATGATTCGAGGAATACCTCATGCGTGTCTGTGTGAACTATGCGAGTGCGAGAGTTCGTGGATAGACGCGCATTGATATTCGCGGCGAGTGGCGGCCGATCATGTGGTGCGGTCTAGAAAGACCTCGGGATACAGTTTGTGGTATTTTTGGTACTGTGGGTCTTAGTAGTCGGCTATGCCTTCGTACTTGCCCCGTACGGTTTTATTGTGATAACTTTGAGGGCGAGTCCCTGACTTGACATGACTGCTTATTTGTTGTGAACTGTAGTTTGCTTATCATACATGTCTCCTGCTTTATAGACTATTATGATTTCATTTACAGTATTTTTAGTTTCACATACTCGGTACCTGTTGTACTGACCTCCTTCGGGGGGCTGCGTTCATGCCGCAGGTTGAGGTACACCAGTCGTTGATCCTAGCTCTCAGGGTCACAGTTTCAGCGTTTGGGAAGCTCCGTTTCTCCGGAGGCTTATCAGTGGTATAGTCCCCTGTCGTCGTAAGTGTTTACATTCAGGGGTTTGGCGGGGCCCTGTCCCGCCATTGTTGTCGTATCATTCTTAGAGGTCTGTAGTACTGTTGTGGGCAGGGTTTGTAAAAAGGATTAAACTGTTCATGTTGAAAAAGTTGCTATTTATATATATCTTGAAATGTAAGTTTTTGGTTAGCTTTGTCTTATTTCATTGTCTTATTACACTGGTTTCATGTATTGTCTTTATGTTCCGCTGATTACTCTGATGTATGTCTACTTGGGTGCCCGGGGTAAGGCACCAGTCACGGGCCCGGGTTCGGGTCGTGACATTAACTCACTTCTTTGAAAATAGTAAGGATGTCTTAAGTTGATTTTAAAGTTAAGGGACTTGAAGAGTTTTAAAGTATGTGATACTTGTTCCGTTTTAAACGTATAAGTCCCTTGGATAGGAAATTGTTTATGGCTAAGGTATAAAGTGAGTATAACGGCTTTATGGGAAGTTAGTTATATTTGCCTTATGGAAAGATAAATGACTTGACTTTAGTGAAAAGGCAACTTGATTTTTACGGCATCGCTTGCCTAAGGTTTTATAAGAAAAGGAGTCACTTGAGTTCAAAAGGTTAAGAGACTAAGTGTATTTTTGAAAGTAAAGAGAATTGATTTGAAAGTATTTAATACTTGGTTTCAAAAAGTAGAAGTCTCTTGGTTATAAAAGGAATGAGTTGGTCTAAAACCATAAAGGGTTATAACGGCTTTATGGGAAGTTGGTTATAACGGCTTTATGGAAGGTTAAAAGAATGTTTTTCTTCAGTAATGTAAGTAATGAGATGATTTGAAATAAAGAAGGGCAAACTGTTTTTAAGGTACCAGTTGCTTAGGGTTTTTAAGAAAGAAGTCACTTGTTTTAGAAGCCGGTAATTGTATTTCTAAAAAGGTATTGTGACTTGTCTTGAAAGGTGGATAGGACTTGATACTATAGTTGTTAGTATCCGGGCAGACTATATGACATTATCGACCCAGATGGTAAGGCGTATACCTTTACGCGCACTATATGACATTATCGACCCGAGAGATGGGCGGCAAGATACCTTCTGGCGCACTATATGTTATACCGTATTTCCGTATATGCGTAAGGAATACGTCTGAAAGTCTAGCCTTAAAGATAAGCCTTGGGCGTTTTTATTTGTACCTGACTCACTAAAGAATCGTTTTTCGGCGAAAGCGTTTCCTGACTTTTAAGAGTAAATTCCGCTATGCCATTTCTTATTTTGCGGATTTTTAGAGGCGAAACATTTTGGACCAACGGAGGGCAACACTTGGCACCTCCCATTGGTGGACTTGAATCGTCCATTTGGGACGAATTGAAGAACCAGCACGTTTTTGTGCCTTGTGCACAAGTCGAGGTTGGTAGGATATTTGTGTTTAGTTAATCCTCACCTACACTTGCCTTGCACTTGTCTTAATCTTGGCCATTGGTTGGCCACTTCTTGACCTATAAATACCCCCAGAGATGAAGAGTTCTTCATCCACAAATCTTCAAGTCTTGAAAAATCCTCTCCTCTCCACTTTGTAGTCTTTTCGTCCAAACACCTCCCCCTCCCTTGTGAAGGCCCTTGGCGAATACCCCCCCTCTAGCCTAGTAGTTTGGCGAGGCCACTGCCTAGCCAAAAATCTACCCCCTTGGTAGAAAAGTTACCTTCATGTCGTTATAATGCCCAAAATACCCTAGCCCAAATACCTTAGTACTTAGTAGAAGTTGTGAAGAACTTCTAAGGTTCTTGGAGCATACAACTTAGAGCAAAACCTTGCTCAGTAGCGACTTTTCTAGGATATTATTGGGCTTACAGGGTAATAATCCTAACCCTCTTTTGTATTAGAGAATGCATCTTTGTAGAAGTATAAGAATAAGTATTAATCACTTAGAAGAATATCACGAGAATAGAATTGAGCTGTTACCACAGTAGAAGGGTTTGAAAGATGAATAATCAAAGCGTACTTACATGGGATTTGTTTCACGATGAACTTATATAGCTCACGGGTAGGAAGTGCTGTGACTTTCCATAGAATTGTGAACCCTCTGTTTAGAATGACCTTGAGTAGTCTTTGATAGATATCTGTGACTATTATGGTGACTCTCTGTGCGCGACATATTCAACTTGGCGGTGGTTTTATTTGAGAAGGTATGTGATTCTTCCTAAAGCATGATATTTTACAATATATATAGTGCGGTAGGCGTACGTGTGTTAAGCGAATAATAACTATGGCAATGTCTTTGACTTAAGCTGAATAATACTTACGGCAATGCCTGGCTTAAGCTGAATAATATTCTGTGATGCCTCACGCTTAAGCTGAATAATAAAGAAATGAAAACATTTCAAAAGACTCTTGAATCATATTATGAAGAGAACTAATTGGTTTTAAAGCGAAGCTTAAGAGTTATACTAGCTTTATGGGAAGTAAGTATAACCACTTAAGATTGATAAAAGAAACAAGTTTGCCTATGTGTTTATAACAGACTTATATTGTGAAAAGAATAATAAGATGGTTTGATAAGTAGACATGATATGATGCTATGTGTGTTAGTATCTTGTAACGTTTGTATAGGTGAGTGTCATTGTTGTGCTTATGTTGTTTAAAGATAAGTTGTTATGTTAGTATATTATCACTCACCTTTTGAGATGATACCGGGGGTTAAGGCGCCCTCCGTGCGGGGTAGACTCGGTGATGCAGGACCGTGATTCGAGAATACCTCATGCGGGTCGAGGGCCTATCGAACTACGAGTTCGAGGTTAGTATGCGGGGTTATGCCTCATGCGATGCATGTGGCCATGCGGACGGCGAGTCGGGGCGATGCAGGAGTAGCTACCCTCGATGCGGGGTTATACCTCATGCGGGCCCGTGTGAGTGGCCTATGCGGACTCGGGAGTCGAGTTAGGCTTGCGAGAATGATAATGGGCGAGTGGCCCTGCTTCGAATCATTCGCAACCTAGAAAAGACCTATTACAGTTTACCTATTATTGCTCTTGTTTGTGATGTGGCACTATGTGCGGCTTCCTTGATTTCTTCATACATATTTGTAAACTGGTTTTAAAAAGTGTTATGATTTCATTTAAGTACTTTCTGATTTCACATACTTAGTACTGTTGTCTTGACCTCCTTGGGGCTGCGTTCATGCCGCGGTAAGGGCGGCAGTGCTAGATCCGCGTCCTTAGGATCTCTACGTTGGTGTCGGGAGCTCCGTCTCTTGGAGGCTCTACTTTTGGTATGATCTCACTGTTGTAGATAGTTTTATGCGATCGGGTATGGCGGGGCCTGTCGCCATAGTTATATATTTCCTTAGAAGTGCATGTAGTCATGTTATGCGATTGTCGGATGTAGCTGCTAAACCATGATTATATATATATCTTGAAAGGCGATGTTTTCTCACATAAGCGTGTCTTATTTTATAAAGCTGTTTCATGTCTTGCTTTATATTTCCGTGATTACTACGATGTATGACTACTTGGGTGCCGGTGAGCACGATCCACGGGCCGAGCAGGTCGTGACAAAAGTGGTATCGAGCGATTAATCCTCGGAAAGTGTCTACAGACGTATCTAGTAGAGTCTTGATTATCGGTGTGTTGTGCACCACACCAATGTCGGAGGCTATAGGATATTTAGGATTGGTTTCCATTCTTCTCATTACGAGATCGTGCTTTAGAGGTGTTATAGGTTGGACCCCTCTAACGTATTCCTTTCTATGTGATTATGCCTCGCGTAAAGCAACCGGGCCCGAAGGGCAAAGCGGCCAGGAGGCGCTAGCGAGACACCCGAGTCACGAGGCTCGGGCCAGTCTATACGAGACAGCGAGTTCTATGACGCCGCCAGGACCAGCGAGACCACGATACCCGCCTCGCATCCCACGGCTGGGCGGAGGAGTTAGGGTAAGGAGATAGCCCGACTTTTGGCTAAAGTTGTGGCCGTCGAGAGAAGGCTGGATCTGGCGGTTCGATTCAGCTCGGCTCGGTCGTGCCGTTGTTCACCCGAGGCGAGAGAGTTTGAGGCTACGAGACTTCTTGAGTTGTAGCCGCCGGAGTTTTATGGGTCGGCGGAGGATGATCCGCGAGTTCATCCGTCGGCTTGAAGGATTTTGAGAGTGATCGGGCGTCGGAGACCGGTCCGTGATCTTTGGTTCACATAGGCTGCGTGATACGCGATCGATTGGTTTGATTCATGGGAGTTATCCGGGAAAGCAGCGTCCCCGCCTACTTGGGATGAGTTCTCGAGGCTTTCCTCACTCACTCTTGCCTCGCGGATGAGGAGGCGCGGGTGATAGATTTTTACTGCTGAGGCGAGAGGGCCTTGTCGGAGTACAATGTCGAGTTTGATTCATTGGCTCGATATGTCCCGGCATTGGTAGCAGATATGGAGGATAGGGTGCACCGTATGTCACGGGCTGAAGCGACTATATGGCGAGTCATGTGCGGGGTTTCTCTCTCGGCCGGGTATGGACATTACCATGCGAGCTCACGCCCTTGGATGCGAGGCGCGGTCGGCAGTGGGCGACGGCGGCGAGAAGAAGGCCGGGGCGGGAGGTCTTACGGTGGTTATCGTGGTGGCGGCCTCGGCCGATCTGGGTCGCACCACGGCCGGCTCGAGCACTCTGCGCCGTCTCAGCCGCGGCCCGAGTTTTGAGGCGGCAAGGGCGGGGCGGGCGTCGAGTAGCAGAAGTGCGGCGTCGGGACCACCCCGGTGTGGCCGTCGGTGGATCCCATTACGGGAAGTGTGGTACTACTTTTGGAGCTTATTCTGATTGTAGCGGAGTCACTGCGAGGCTGTCAGGCCAGGCGTGGCCCGGTGGTAGGGCTCGGCGCCGAGTTACGTTGCCGGCCATCATCTCCTACGATTACTCGCCGGGCGGGGTGCTCATGGGTCGGCCGGTCGCGGCGAGTCGTGGCTCGGGTCGATTCTGGCGGCCTCGAGAACGCATCTATGCTTTGTCGGTAAGCGGATCGGAGGCCTCACGATGTCGTCCGGTACCTTATCGGTTCTGGGTTTGATGTTTATGCCTTGATAGATCGGGTTCTACTCTGTCTATATATCTCCCTTGTTGCTAGTAGGATAGGGATAGAGCACGAGTCCATAGACCCTTTCGAGTAGCTACGCGATGGGTGATTCGGTGGTAGCTCGGCGGGTATATAGGGCTTGTCTGTGACCATTCGATCGTCGGACCTGGCGACTTGATAGAGTTGGAGATGATTGACCGGCGTGATTATGGGGATGGATTGGCTGGCTTCTTGCTATGCCAATGTAGGCTGAGAGAAAGTAATGCGGTTCGGTTTCTGAGGCCGGTTGTTGAGTGGGAGAACGCGGTATCGTAGAGGTAGGTTTATTTCTACCTCGAGGCTAGGAAGATGGTGCGAAGGGGTATATCTACCATCTAGTTCGAGTGTTTGATCACGAGGTGCGGTACCAGTTTTGATCGGTTCCGTAGTCGAGTTCCCAGGCGTGTTCCCAGATGACCTCGGGTATCCTCTCGAGAGGAGATTGAGTTTTGTATTGACATATTGCGGATACTCGGCCTATTTCCATTCGCCATACGAATGGCACCGCCGAGTTGAGAGCGAAGGACCGGTGAGGATTTCTTTGGAGAAGGGCCATTAGGCCGATGTTTCCCCAGAAGCGCCGTATTGTTCGTGAAGAAGAAGGGCGGGGCAGCTGCGCATGTGTTGATTCTGACGGTGAACAAGGTGACCATTAAACGAATACCCTTCCCGGGATTGATGATTTGTTCGACGATTGCGAGCGCGAGATGTTTCTCAAGATTGATCTGCGTTCGGGCTATCATCGAGTTCGTGTCGAGAGGTGGATGTCCCTAGATTGCATTCGGACGATGCGGGCATTATGAGTTGGTCATGTCTTTTGGGTTGACGATGCTCGTGGTATTCATGGATTTGATGAGCAGTGTTCAAACCATTTTGGACACGTTGTGATAGTGTTCATTGATGATATCTTGGTTTATTCTCGCTCGGAAGCGAGGAGCATCGCGAGCATTTGAGGCTGTCTTGTGATTCTCGAGACAGCGATTATGCGCCAAGTTTTCCAAATGTGAGTTTTGGTTGACTTGATGGCGTTTCTTGGGCATATTATGGGTGATGGCATTCGAGTTGTCTGGCGAATCGAAGCGATCGAGACTTGGCCTGAACCTCTTACTCAAGCGAGAGGTTCGCGATTTTACGGGCCTTGCGAGGATATTATCGGTTCGTGGAGAAGTTTGCTTCTATCTGCACCGTTGACTAGGTGACTCGGAAAGCGGCCGAGTTTGATGGTGATGCTTGTGGCGGGGTTTCGATTCTTTGAAAGAGATTGCGGCGCCCCGTTCTTACTCTTCGGAGGTCGAGATGGTTATGTCGTGTATTGTGATGCGTCGGGCATCGGGTTGGGATGTGTGTTGATGCAGCATGGCGGGGTTATAGCATATCGTCAGCGGTGAAGAAACACGAGGAACTACCCGCGTGATTTGGAGTTGGCGGTAGTGATTCACGCTTTGAAGATGGAGGCACTATTTGTATGGGGTTCGCGTGGATATTTATCTGGACCACAGAGCCTCGGTATATCTTCAGCGGAGGAGTGAACTTACGGCGAGGCGGTGGTTAGAGTTGCTTAAGGATTACGATGTTGATATCTGTACCACGGGAAGGCAATGTTGTGGCGAATGCTCTTGAGTCGTAGGTCGATGGGAGCCTATCGGATGTGCGGCTAGAGAGGAGGGACATGGTTCGTGATTTGCATCGATTAGCGAGCCTTGGTGTCGTTTGATTGATTACGATAGCGATGGGGTTAGAGTTCGTGAGGTTGCCGAGTCTTCCGTCGTCGAGGAGGTGAAGAGGCGCGATTCGAGATCGGCTTTGATTCGATATCGTGATCTGACTCTTACGTGAGGCAAGGGTCGCGAGGTAGCACTGATGGGGTGCTAAGGTTTGAAGCGGCACGTGTGTTCGGATGTTTGAGACTTCGGCGAGTTCTTGGGGAAGCACGGTAGCGCGTTACTCTATCCGTCGGTCGACCAAGATGTACCGCGACGCCGATCTGTGTATTGGTGGGATGGCTTGAAGAGGGCGTTGCGAGTTCGTAGCTCGATGCGTGTTGTCGGTGGTGAAGGTAGAGCACGAGGCACGGTGGTTTGTTGCGACGATTGAGATCGACACGGAAGTGGGAGGTAATCAACGTGGATTTCATCACGGGATTACCTCGCACTCGGAGAGACATGATTCTATATGGGTTATCGTCGGCGGTGGTGAAATCAGCCACTTTCTTCCGTCGGGGCGACTTTTGGTGAGGATTATGCGGACTTTACATCAGAGATCGTCGGTGCGTGAGTCCCTACCGATCATATCGCACGGGAGCCGGTTCGGCTAACAGAATCCTTCCAGAGGGTTTAGGGGCCTTGAGTGAGCACGTCTGCATTTCATCCACGCAGAGCAGACGAGCGGCGCACTATCGGACTTTGAGGATATCTTTGCGAGCTGTGTTATTGACTTCGATGGTAGTTGGGAGGATCATTTGCCTCATTGAGTTCGCGTATAATAATAGCTACTGCTCAGGTATTGAGATGGCGCCTTATGAGGCCTTGTATGGGAGGAAGTGCGGATCGCCTATGGGTTGGTTCGATGTGGGCGAGTGCGGCTAGTAGGACGATTTGATAAAGCGGCGATGGATAAGGTGAAGCTTATCGAGGCGGCTATTGATGACTCGAGTCGGCCAGTCATATGCGAGATCATCGTCGTCGGCGTCTTGAGTTCGAGTTCATGATTGGGTTTTCTAAAGGTGTCACCCATGAAGGGTGTGATGAGATTCGGGAAGAAGAAACTTCGGCCCAGTACATTGGGCGTTTGATTGTCGCGAGGTAAGCGGTTGCTATGAGTTGAATCTGCCGTCCGATCCGAGGCGGTGCATCCGATTTTCACGTATCTATCTTTGAGAGATGTATCGGGGATCCATCTAAGGTACACCGATTGGCGATGTCGGTGACCAGGGGTTATCGTATGAGAGATTCCCATAGCGATAGTCGATCGTCGAGTTAGGCGTCTGCGGACGGGGCGTGGCCGTCAAAGTCTTGTGGCGAACGAGCTCGGGGAGGAGATGGCGTGGGGCGAGGAGGACATGAGGCGGAAGTATCTCACCTATTCCCACGCCTCCGTAAATTCACTTTCCTACTTGTAAATTTTAGTTATCGTTTACGCCTAAGTGTTGCTCTGTGGCGTGTGTGGCATTTACAATTTGTTTAAGCTTCGATAAGCGTCTTGGGAAGGAACATTCGGGACGAATGTTTCTAAGAGAGAATGTTATACCGTATTTCAGTATATGCGTAAGAGAATACGTGCAAGTCTAGCCTTAAAGATAAGCCTTGGGCGTTTTTATTTGTACCTGACTCATTTAAAAGAATCGTTTTCGACGAAGCGTTTCCGACTTTCGTAGAGTAAATTCCGGTATGCCATTTCTTATTTTGCGGATTTTTCCAGAGGCGAAACATTTTGGACCAACGGAGGGCAACACTTGGCACCCTCCCATTGGTGGACTTGAATCGTCCATTTGGGCCGAATTGAAGAACCGCAGCACGTTTTTGTGCCTTGTGCACAAGTCGAGGTTGGTAGGATATTTGTGTTTAGTTAATCCTCACCCTACACTTGCCTTGCACTTGTCTTAATCTTGGCCATTGGTTGGCCACTTCTTGACCTATAAATACCCCCAGAGATGAAGAGTTCTTCGTCCACAAATCTTCAGTCTTGAAAATCCTCTCCTCTCCCTTTGTAGTCTTTCGTCCAAAACACCTCCCCTCCCCTTGTGAAGGCCCTTGGCAGAATACCCCTCTAGCCTAGTAGTTTGGCCGAGGCCCCTAGCCTAGCCAAAAATCTACCCCACTCCGGTAGAAAAGTTACCTTCTTGTCGTTATAATGCCCAAATACCCTAGCCCAAATACCTTAGTACTTAGTAGAAGTTGTGAAGAACTTCTAGGTTCTTGGAGCATCTGACTTAGGAGCAAAACCTTGCTCAGTGCGACTTTTCTAGGATATTATTGGGCTACCGAGGTAATAATCCTAACCCTCTTTTGTATTAGAGAATGCATCTGTAGAAGTATAAGAATAAGTATTAATCACTTAGAAGAATATCACGAGAATAGAATTGAACTGTTACCACGATGAAGGGTTTAAAGAAGAATAATCAAAAGTACTTACATAGACTGTTTTCTGATGAACTTATATAGCTCACCGGTAGGAAGTCTTGACTTTCCATAGAATTGTGAACCCTCTGTTTAGAATGACCTTGAGTAGTCTTTGATAGATATCTGCGACTATTATAGGTGACTCTCTGTAGCGCGACATATTCAACTTGGCGGTGGTTTTTATTTGAGAAGGTATGTGATTCTTCCTAAAGCATGATATTTTACAATATATATAGTACGGTGAGCGTCATGTGTTAAGCGAATAATAACTATGGCAATGTCTTTGACTTAAGCTGAATAATACTTTAATGATGCCTGGCTTAAGCACTGAATAATACTTACAGTGATGCCTCGCTTAAGCACGAATAATAAAGAACTGAAAACATTTCAAAAGACTACTGAATCATATTAACAGAAGAGAACTAATTGGTTTTTAAAACAAAAGCTTAAGAGTTATACTAGCTTTATGGGAAGTAAGTATAACCACTTAAGATTGATAAAAGAAACAAGTTTGCCTATGTGTTTATAACAAGACTTATATTGAAAAAGAATAATAAGATGGTTTGATAAGTAGACATGATATGATGCTATGTGTGTTAGTATCTTGTAACGTTTGTATAGAGTGAGTATCCTTGTTGTGCTTATGTTGTTTAAAGATAAGTTGTTATGTTAGTATCTTATCACTCGCCTCTTGAGATGATCCCAGGGGTTAAGCGCCCTCCGCTGGGGTAGACTTCGAGTGATGCAGGACCATGATTCGAGAATACCTCATGCGGGTCAGGGGCTATCGGAGCTACGAGTTCGAGTTAGTATGCGGGTTATGCCTCATGCGATCTATGTGGCCATGCGGACAATGAGTCGGGGCGATCCGAGGAGTAGCTACCTCGATGCGGGGTTATACCTCATGCGGGCCCGTGTGGTGGCCTATGCGGACTCGGGAGTCGGGATTAGGCTTGCGGAATGATAATACAGGCGAGTGGCCTGGCGAATCATTCGCAACCTAGAAAAGACTGTGCAGTTTACTTATTGTTGCTCTTGTTTGTGATGTGGCACTATGTGCGGTTGTGATTTCTTCATACATTTGTAAATGGTTTTAAAAGTGTTATGATTTCATTTAAGTACTTTCGATTTCACGTACTTAGTACTGTTGTGCTTGACCTCGCCCGAGGCTGCGTTAAATCTGCAGGTAAGCGCGGCAGTGCTAGATCCGCGTCCTTAGGATCTCTACGTTGGTGTCGGGAGCTCCATCTCTTAGAGGCTCTACTTTTGGTATGATCTCCGTTGTAGATAGTTTTATGCAGTCGTGGTATGGCGGGCCTGTCCGCCATAGTTATATATTTCCTTAGAAGTGCATGTATGTATTTATGCGATGTTGATGCTTGCTAAACCATGATTATATATATATGCGAAAAGCGTGTTTTCACATAAAGCATGTCTGTATTTTATAAAGCATTTCATGTCTTGCTTTATATTTCGATTACTCGATGTATGACTACTTGGGTGCCGGTGGCGGCGATCCAGACGAGGCGGGTCGTGGCGAAGCTTTCTTTCTCTTCGTCAGCAAGCTTAACGTCAGTAACTTTCTACCCAGATGTCTATCGATAACGAGTGGTTTTGTTGCGTTGGAAACTACCACTCCAATGGAGCCAAAAGTGCTGGAGGCTTTTGAAACACCTATAAACTCCCTAATGAACTAGGAGATATACCGCTCCAAAGTTGACTGAAAAATCTGCCCACTACAACATGTTGCCAACTTATCTTTCCAAATTTCAAACCTTATTTCCTTTTGGGCGTTCTTATCTTATTCTCTTGAATTCACGAAGTGTAACAGCCCCGCTTTCCCGAGGATTGCGTTCATGCATGCGGTAGGGAATAGCGAGGTTCGCGGATCACCGCTCTTAGGATCGTTGTCGAGTTCAATCGAAAGCAATTCTCAGGAGAACGTCTTTTAGTTCACGATTTCACTGATGTTGTAGGTTATGCCACATTGGGGTATGCGGGAGCCACGTGTCAAAATCCGTCACGATGGATTATCATCAAAATTCTTAGAGGTTTGTAGTCATATCTTGTGATCAAGTTTGTAAAGAAAAATGATGTGCTTCACTTTTGGCTATGTATTGATATATCCGTGGAGAGTAGCACTTGCTCGACTAACACTGTTGTTTAATTCTTGTTGATTTCGTTACGAGTTTTATGTATGTTCATGATTATCTACGTGTATACTGTAAGAATTGCCAGGTAGGGCACGGTGCAGGCTGGGATTGGGTCGTGACAAAGAAAGAACCTGATTCACGCCGTTTTGTGCCCGAAATGCGTCCAAAATAGCCCTCTTATGTTAGTGCTTGATTTCGTTTAGCGCTCGACTCTAACAAGTTCAGATCCACGTATCACATTATGACTACACTTGAGCTTATAACCGACTTCACATTCCCAACGTTTGACACAAAAAGTCGGCGGAACCACAGGGGTTTCAGCGCGCTATTCTCGACGACCGGCCAGTTTTCTTGGAATTAATATAGTCGTTGGCTTAACCTTGGTTAGGGACACTTGTGCCTTGTATTAGTGAACTAAGCTTGGAAGTTTAAGGATTTTTGTTCTTAAAAGGGTGTTTGGCCCGAAATAACATGGGGAAGGGAAATAGAAGTGTGAAATATTTTTCTAAGTGTGGAAGTCTTGCACTCTGCTGCATGTATATATAAATATCATGATGGATGAGATATGGACAGAAGTGTATGGACAAGTGGGTGGGACCAACGTCGGCTTGTCTCCACGAATATCCCCAGAAAGTGCTTCATGTTATCCATATATATATATATATATATATATATATATATATATATATATATCTAATATATGAACAAGTGGAGAGGAGTGTGCGTATCGCCTCTGATAATTCAAATTATTTCTTATCCAAATTATTTATATTTGGCTAAAATATCTCAAAATATTGTCGGTCACATGGCCAGTAAAATTTTCCGTCATTGTATTAAATCAGGAACAAAATCAAATTCCAATATATTACATAAAGTCCCCGAATACCACCAAATTTGAGAACCAAATTCCAATTAATAAACTTTTTTCCTTAAGTTAGGAAATATTTATTGGAAAAATGATTTTCTTCGTTAAATTGAATCTTTATTTTCTGCGTGCGTTAAATGCATTCTCTGAAAATACGAGTGTAACAGTTGACCTATGTGTGGTTGTATTTAATACATGATTGTGTGTAGTAGTTGGATTTGAATATGGAAGGGTTGTTGTTATCACCAATATTTCGAGTATATGCGTAAGGGCGTGCGTAGAAAATTTGAACCGAGAATTGAAGCAATAGAAATTTATTTATTCCACTGACACAGATTAAATTAGTTTTTTCGGCCCGAAGCGTTTTCCACGGCTTACGTAGGAAAATTAAATTTATGTCATTTTAATTTTTGCGATTTTAGAGAGGCGAAACATTTTGGACCCGACGGAGTAGCGGCAGCTTTTCCCGTTAGCGGGGCGTGAGGCGGACGGGCGATTTGATGAGAGGAGTTGGTAGGATATTTTGTGTGTTAGTTAGTTAAGTTACATTAGGTGAATCTTGGCCTCTGACTGCTGTCTGACTTGCTAGATCTTAATGGCCATTAGTTGGCTTGTGGCTTGTGCTATAAATACCCACTCTTTGATAGCTTCTTCGTCCATTTCTATCTTCTAAGTGTTAAAATCCTCCACTTCTCTTAGTAGTGTTCTCATCCAACCATCCCATAAAAGCTTGGCAGAGCCTCACTACTCAGCGAGGTCTTCGCCGTGGTACCACCTTTAGTTGTTTCGTATATCTCCACTCTTATTAGAAATACTCTCAAAATATTGTTATAATGCCTAGTGCATAGCCGTATACCTTGTAGTATTAAGGTTATCTTTATCTGGCTTGAGAAATACTATTATCTTCCCACTTAAGTCTAAGCCAAAACCACTAAGGAAAATCTCCGTGGTTAGTTAGATTAATAAGTAGAAGTTAGTTAAGAACCTACAAGGGTTGTTGGGTAGATCGGAGAAATATGTGAGTAGGAGGTAAACACTTGCTCGGAGATCGTGGTACAAGCTTCGGATAATTATGGGCTTATCGGTGAAATATCTTGTCCCCTCTATTGTAATTGGAAATTGCATGTTGTATAATTATATAGTTGAGTATACATATATAGAGTGAAACGTGATTATCGCTGATGTCTTTTGACTTAAACTGAATAATAAAAACACTTTTGAAGAATCTTGAAGCTGTAATTATGGGGTGTATTACGATGAACTTGTGTAACTTTCTTTATGTATTAGGAATCGTGCGTCAGGTTAGGTATACAAACCCCACCGCAGTTATGGCTTAGTGGCAGACCTCAAATAAAGAATTCTGTTATTCTGGGAAAGAGAGGAGTGCTGTAGAATTTTACATGCGTGTTATAGATAAGATCTAGAAGTATTAATAAGCGCGTGGCCTTATGGGGTTAGTACTAAGCGGCGTCGCGGCAAAGGTATGACGGTTTGAAGTCTTGGGCGTTTCTTTATTAGTCGATAATCGTCGCGAAGGTATGAACCTCTTACATCTCTTTGCGTGATATGTGTGAGCTATGTAGTCACGGTGAAATACGTGTACTAAATGTATTTGATTGGTTGACACAAGTATTCTCATGTTTTATGGAAGTTGGTTATACTTGTTTTATGTATTTATTAAACTGTGGTTTTAAAGGTAAAGCGATTTGAAGTATAATGACTTGTTATGTGTTAATAAAGAACTGAAGTATTTAGTTGCGAATCATTTGAAAGAAGGAGTAATGTGGTTTGAAAACAAGGATTATACTAGCTTTATGGAAAGTTAGGTATAGCAGCTTGAAATGTTTGCGATTTGAAGTAGAATGTGTATCGACAAACCATATATTAATAAAAATGTTTGTGATTAAGTATTAAAACGATTAGAAACTAAATCATAAATTAGATAGAACAAATGATATTTCTGGTCGTATTTATTGTGTAAGATTGGTATAAAAACGAGATATCCTGCTCGCATGCATAAGGCTTATGTTTCTCAGAGATAGTTTAAAGAAATTATATTCTTAAATGAATAAGGTATGAACCTACGAAACATTTCTAAAGTAAACGTGAACATTTGAAATTAGGCAAACTTGGGCGTTTGAGAAATAAATGTTGTTACTTGATTTACAAAGAAGTATTTTGCTTTACTTGAATAATCAACTCCTGAATTTTTCATATCTCTACGGGTATTGTGTGACTTTTGTAAGCGTAGCGATATCTTTTAAAGGTAATATATGAAGTCACTGAGAATAGATACACCGATGTGTTTAGCGTACAAATTTTCATTAATGCGACCTCGCCGAAGTGCGTTAAATCTGCGCGGTAAAGGTCGCGATCGTTGATCCTCGCTCTTGGGAGTGATTCAGCGTTTGGGAAGCTCCGTTCCTCGAAGCTTATCTTGGTATAGTCCCCTGTTGATTGTAGGTGCTTACATTGGTATGGCGAGCCTGTCCATCGTTGTTGTCATATCATTCTTAAGTGCATGAAATCTTTTGTTATGGCGAGTGGTAGAAAGGATGTAAAACATTCAAATTGTTATTTATATATATCTTGTGATAGCGAAGTTTTGGTTGCTTGTCTTGCTATTTCCTTTGTCTTATTACATTGGTTTCATGTATTGTCTTTATGTTCCGATTTACTCGATGTTGTATCATTTAGGGTGCGGGGTAAGGCACGATCCACGAACCGGCGAGGCAGTCGTGACAAAAGTGGTATCGAAGCGATTAATCCTCGGAAAGTGTCTGAACCGTATCGATGAAGTCTTGATTATCGGTGTGTTGTGCACCACACCAATAATCAGGAGGCTATAGGATATTTAGGATTGGTTTCTATTCTTCTCACTCTGAGATCGTGCCTTAGAGCTGTGTTGTAAGTTGGACCCTCTAACGTATTTCTTTCCCTTACCGTTATGCCTCCGCGTGGGGCAACCCGCCCGAGGAGGCAAAGCGGCAGGAGGCTGCGAGTAGAATCTGAGAAGGGTTACGTGGGCACAGCCCAATCATCACACGGGTGGTGCTTCATTCGGTGAGTTTTGCGGCGTCGCTAGCCCGCCAGAGTTTAGCCGCAGCGGCGGTTCCTCTGCGGCGTGACATTTGAACGCCGGTTCCACGGCCAGGGGAGAGAATATAGATTGCAAAGCGACCACATTTACTAGCTATGGATTTGGCTACGGAGAATATACGATGTATCGCGAGTCTTGGTGAATATCTAAGAGAGGTTGTGCAAGAGTAATTCTTGATTGGGCTTGAGCATGGCACGTATGCGGGCTTATGCGCAGTGGCCGAGCGTAGAGATCGACGGGTTAACGAAGGACAAGCAGAGAGGCCGAGCGGCAAGGTCCTTTAGTAACTCTCGAGGCAAATCGCCTCACCGCCAGACAGATATGCACCTCGCCCGATGCGAGTGGACTTCGGATTCGGGGCGTTCGTATGCAGAGTTGGTCGAGCTCGAGCTTAGGTTCCGATCCTGCGAAGGTTCGGCCATCCGATTCGAGTTTTCTCGGTGTTGCGATGCAGCGTCATCTCGAGAATGTCGTCTTTTGGTTGGTACTTGTTGTACCTATGACCGCCGAGTGCGATGTCGAAAGAGTGTCCTCGGGAGGACTTAGCCTTCAGGATCGGTGGGTAGTTTGTCATCTTCCTTAGCTATGCCTACAGGCGGTTTGATTAGAACGACTAAGGGAGTGAAGCGATGGATATAGATATATCCTTAACCCTCTGAGATCGGTATGTGTGATAAGGTGAGTATACCTTAAGTGCTATGTTACGATAGCGGTGTGTTAGTAGTGATTAGAAATCATGGTGGGTTAACCGAGTAAGATTTTGGGGATAGAGAAGGTGTGAGCCTTAGAGTTTTATACGTAGAGACCTTAGAGGTAAGGCCATCTCGAGTATAGGTGTAGTGTTATGTTTGATCCTTATCGAGTGCATAGTGCACGCGTGGGCTATGTTGTGGGATAAGTCCTGAGTAGCGTGATTTGAAATAAGGTAGTCGAGCTAGGAAGACCGCTAGGTTTTCGTAACATGATTTGTGAAATTATTCTGATCGGGAGCTAGTGTTTCTTGCGATGTCGGGTAGGGTTGAGGCCGTGTTGCGGGTCAACCCGCGGCATGTATGGTGGTGGGGTCGGTTGTGGTGGTCGCCTTGTGGTAGGTCACGAGGGTGTTAGGCGAGTTTAGTTAACCAGTGTCTGGTCGTGGATCCGACCAGGCCGATGGTCGGTAGAGAGGTCACCGTCTTGTCTTCTAGCAAAGACCGAGTGCTCGGCGATGTTGTTTATATCGAAGGTTGTAAGGCTGCACGGTGCCTACCTTCACCTTATGGCGCATGAAGCCGGTGGTAGCTATTTTCGTTTTCTAAAAGTTTTACCAAGCATGTGTTAAGAACTCGGTGAGTCTCGAATCGCATTCGCCTCGGGCAGTGTTTGGATTTCGTGGATAGTTGTGGGATTGTTGTCTCTGTGGAGGTAGTGTTTAAGCTACCATTTCAATGTTCGGATGTCGTCTTTTGAAGCCTTGTAGGGCGGAAGTGTAAGTTCTTGGCCGATTGGTTCGATGTTGGCAAGGTGCGAATAGTTGGTTCAGCTTGTTCCAGACCGTGGATAGGGGAAAGTCGTCTAGGAGAGGTTTTGGCGGCTCGCAGAAATCGTGCGGATAATCGGCGGCGACGCTTAGAGTTCAGAGTTGGCCGGTCGGTCTTCTTGAAAGTACCACCCCGGTTAGGGTGTGGCGAGTTTTGGAACAGAGGGAACTTAGCCCGAGTTACTTTGGGCCTTTTTGAGTTCATGTGAAGGAGATAGGCCAGGTTGCCTATAGGTTAGCTTTTGCCGTCCGACTTAGGAGGCAGTACGTCCGGTCTTTCGTATTGATATGATCAGGAAAGTATCGGAGATCCATCCGAGTGTTCCCGTTAATCGACCACGTTAGAGATAGTAACCAGTTTTGGAAACGGCGATCTGAATGTGGTAAGAGTTCGAGGGTATGACAGCCTCAGGGATCGCATGCGGCCCGGTACCATTTGTTGGGTCGCCGGAGTGACACTAGAACCTCGCAGCAAAGTGACAAAAGTGGTATCATTTCTTGTTAAAGAGAAGGTACGAAGGAAGTATATTTTAGACCCTGGAGAGAGGTGGTTGTGGTGATGTTAGAGGTGTTTCCTCGTGGACTTGGATGTAAGTATCTGCGCAGGTGTTTCTGTGGCCAGGTGTGGCAGGATTTGTTCTCATAAGTATAGTAGTGAAGACTATACTGGCGCACGTTTGTTTTGAGACTTAGAAGGAACATTCGGGACGAATGTTTCTAAGAGGAGAATGTTATACCGTATTTTCGCAGTATATGCGTAAGGGCGTGCGTAGAAAAATTTGAACTTGAGAATAAGCTTGGCGATTTATTTTTGTGCACAACACCGGTTAGAGTCGTTTTTCGCGAAAGCGTTTTCCACGGACTTTCGTAGGAAAATTCCGGTATGTCATTTTTAATTTTTGCGGATTTTTCCGAGAGACGAAACATTTTGGACCAAGAGGCGCCACTTGGCACCTCTCATTGGAGCACGTTGTGGGCGGTTCAAGTGGACGAAATGGCCATTGTTTGGTCAAGGGTTGGTAGGATATTTTTGTGGTAGATGGATAAGGTGCACTTGGCAAGATCTTGGCCTACACTTGCCTTGCACTTGGCAAGATCTTGGCCATTGGTTGGCCTTTGCTAGACCTATAAATACCCCCCTCTTTGATGACTTCTTCATCCATTCTACAAATCTCTAAGTGTTAAAAATCCTCCCCCTCTCTTAGTAGTGTTCTCGCCCAACACCATCCTCCCCCTTGGCAGAGCCCTCCCCCTCTAGTAGTGTGGCCGGGTACTCCCCTCTAGCCTAGTTGTTTTCGTATAATACCCCCTCTTGGTAGAAATACTCTCAAAAGTATTGTTATAATGCCCAAATTACCTTAGTCAGATACCTTGTAGTATTCTAAGGTTATACTTATACGAAAGCCCAGAATACTATTATACTTCCTTAGTCACAAAACCGAAACCTAAGGAAAATCTCCATGGTTAGTTGGAGTAATAAGTAGAAGTTGGTTAGAACTTCTAAGGGTTGTTTGGAGCGGGTCGGGCGCACGAGTAGGAGCTAAACCTTGCTCAGATCGACATTTAAACTTCGGATAATTATGGGCTTATCGAGGTAAATATCTTGTCCTCTATTGTAATTGGAAATTACATGTTGTATGATTATATAGTTGAAGTATACTATATATAGAACTGAACGTAGTTATCGGCAATGTCTTTTGACTTAAGCCGAATAATAAGAAACCTTTTCGAAAGAAAGTCTTGAATCAGAATTACATAGGGTGTATTCTGATGAGACTTGTGTAGCTTTCTTTGTGTAGTAGAATCGTACGTCCGGTTAGACGTGCAAACCCCACGGTTGGCTTGGTAGCGGCCTCGATAAAGGAGGAGATTTACGCCGTTGCGGGGAGGTCTGCCAATTTTACGTAGAATGTTCTACGTTAAGATCTAAATGTTAATGCGCCTTGTGGCCTTATAGGTTGAGTACTACGCGTGGCGCGATCTTGGCTTAAGGAGTAGCCGACGGTTTGAGGTACTTGGAGCGTTTTGCTATTAGTCGATAATCGTCGCGAGGTATGTGAATCTCTTCCTATCTCTTCTAGCATGATATGTGTGAACTATGTAGTATGGTAGACGTACATGTGCTAAATGTATTTGATTGGTTTAAAACATAAAGTGTTATAACGGCTTTATGGAAGTTGGTTATAACAGCTTTATGTTGGTAAGAAATACTTGTGGTTTTTAAAAGGTAACTGATTTGAACTATAACTGACTTGTTATGTGTTAATAAAGAACTTGAAGTATTTCAAAAGATTTTTGAATCATTTTGAAAGAAGGAGTAATACTTGGTTTTTGAAAACTTAAGAGTTATACTAGCTTTATGGAAAGTTAGGTATAACGGCTTAAGAATGTTTCTTGATTTCGAAATCGAATGTGTATCGACAAACCAACTGCAGCGTTAATAAAAGGAAATGTTTTGTGATTTAGTATTATTAAAATCAGTAGAAACTTCCATCTGCATATAAGCTAAGATGAGACAAAATGATGTTTCCTAGATCATGGCTGCTGTAATAAGATTGTTATAAACAAGAATATCCTACTCACATAAGGCTTATGTTTCTCAGATAGTTTAAAAGAGAATTATATTCTTAAATGAATAAGACTATGAAATACGAAACCTTTCTAAAATAAGAACCGTGAACATTTGAAATTAGGCAAACTTGGACGTTTGGAAAATAATGTTGTTACTTGATTTTACAAAGGTAAGTGTTTTGATTTACTTCAAAAGATAATCACTCTATTTTCATATACTACGGGTATTGTGTGGTTTTTGTGAAGTAACATATCTTTAAAGAGTTATTGTATAAAGTACTTTGGGGATAAAAACCCGATCTCGTTAATCATATAGTAGAAGGTACCTTATGTGTGAATAACTTGATTGTATTGGTTTGTGATAGCCTTGTAATACCTTCGTGTTGATTTGATAAGTAATCATATTAGGATGCTACGTGTGTTAGTATTCTGTGATGTTTGTGTAAAGGGATTTTCCCTTGATTGTGCTTATCTTTGCTTAAACGATAAACCGTTATGTTGGTATTTATACCACTCACCGTGTTCCGGGTTAAGCGCCCTCCGTCACGGGGTAGACTCGAGGCGTCCAGGACCATGATTCGAGAATACCTCATGCGGGCCCCGGGGCCTATCGGAGCTACGAGTTCGTGTTAGTGTGCGGCCTTTATGGTCATGCGGCCTATGTGGCATGCGGATCGCGAGTCCGCGATCTTACGGGAGTAGCTACCCTCGATGCGGGGTTATACCTCATGCGGGCCTATGAGATTGGCCTATGCGGAGCTGCGGGGAGTTCCAGGGCTAGACGCGCACATTTGATATTGCGGGCGAGCGACCAGCTTTGATCATGTGACGGTCTAGACAGATATCATGATACAGTTTATGACCTTGTTAGTATTGTGGGTGTTAGTAGTCGGCTATGCCTTCATTTACCTGCATCGTTTTATTTGGAGACAGGTTGGACCTGCTGTTCATGTGTGTTTCTTGGTGCTTTTCTATCATTGACTGCCGGCAGTGATGAAGGTATTCCACGGGCATGATTGATGTTGTGGGCGTGAGACCCATTGTTATATTGGAGTGATGACTTTGAGGGCGTGAGTCCCTGACTAGACATGACTGCTTATTTATTGTGAACTGTAGTTTGGTTATCATACATGTCTCCTGCTTTATAGACTATTATGATTTCATTTCTGATATTTTCGTTCACATACTGTACCATTGTCTTGACCTCCGGGGCTGCGCTCATGCCGCAGTAAAGGTACACCATCGTTGATCCTCGCTCTTAGGGTCACGCTCGTTTGGGAAGCTCCGTTCCTCCGAGGCTTATCTTGGTATAGTCCGTTGATTGTAGGTGCTTACATTCAGGTATAACGGCCCCGTCCCGTCGTTGTTGTCATATCATTCTTAGAGTGCGTAATCTTTGTATGGGCGAGTGGTAGAAAGGGATGTCGCTCAAATTGTTATTTATATATCTTGTGAGAACCGTTTTTGGTTAGCCTGTCTTCTTATTTCACCGTCTTATTACATTGGTTTCATGTATTGTCTTTATGTTCGATTACTCGATGTTGTATCACTAGGGTGCGGGGTAAGGCACGATCGCGAACGGGTCGTGACAGAATGCAAATGACGCCATGTATGGCGTTATGGTCTTGTATGGGACGAAATGCAAATGACGCCTTGTATGGCGTTATCGCTTGTATTGATGAAATGCAATGACGCCTTGTATGGGCATTATCGTCTTGAAAGGACGAAATGCAAATGACGCCTTGTATGGCGTTATCGTCTTGTATGGACGAAATGCAAATGGCCTTGTATGGCGTTATCGCCTTGTATGGACGAAATGCAAATGACGCCTTGTATGGGCGTTATCGCCTTGTATGGACGAATGCAAATGACGCCTTGTATGGCGTTATCGCTTGTATGGGACGAAATGCAAATGACGCCTTGTATGCGTTATCGCCTTGTATGGGCGAAATGCAAATGACGCCTTGTATGGGCGAATGCAAATGACGCCTTGTATGGCGTTATCGCTTGTATGGACGAAATGCAAATGACGCCTTGTATGGCGGAATCGCTTTGTATGGACGAATGCAAATGACGCCTTGTAATGGCGTTATCGTCTTGTATGGACGAAATGCAAATGACTCCTTGTATGGGCGTTATCGTCTTGTATGGACGAGATGCAAATGACGCCTTGTATGGGCGTTATCGTCTTGTATGGACGAAATGCAAATGACGCCTTGTATGGCGTTATCGTCTTGTATGGACGAAATGCAAATGACGCCTTGTATGGGCGTTATCGTTTTGTATGGACGAGATGCATATGACGCCTTGTATGGGCGTTATCGTCTTATATGGACGAAATACAAATTACGCCTTGTATGGGCGTTGTCGTGCAGATGGGCGAATGCAAATGACGCCTTGTATGGGCGTTATGGTCTTGTATGGACGAAATGCAAATGACGCCTTGTATGGGCGTTATCGTCTTGTATGGACGAAATGCAAATGACGCCTTGTATGGGCGTTATCGTCTTGTATGGACGAAATGCAAATGACGCCTTGTTATCGCATTATCGTCTTGTATGGACGAAATGCAATGACGCCTTGTATGGCGTTATCGCTGTATGGGCGAAATGCAAATGACGCCTTATGGCGTTATCGCTTGTATGGACGAAATGCAAATGACGCCTTGTATGGCGTTATCGCTTGTATGGGACGAAATGCAATGACGCCTTGGATGGGCGTTATCGCCTTGTATGGACGAAATGCAAATGACGCCTTGTATGGCGTTATCGTCTTGTATGGGCGAAATGCAAATGACGCCTTGTATGGCGTTATCGCTTGTATGGACGAATGCAAATGACGCCAGATGGGCGTTATCGCTATGGACGAATGCAAATGACGCCAGTATGGGCGTTATCGCTTGTATGGGCGAAATGCAAATGACGCCTTGTATGGGCGTTATCGCCTTATGGGCGAATGCAAATGACGCCAGATGGGCGTTATCGCCAGATGGACGAAATGCAAATGACGCCAGATGGGCGTTATCGTCTTGTATGGACGAAATGCAAATGACGCCTTGTATGGGCGTTATCGGCTTGTATGGACGAAATGCAAATGACGCCTTGTATGGGCGTTATCGTCTTGTATGGACGAAATGCAAATGACGCCAGTATGGCGTTGTCGCTCAGATGGGACGAAATGCAAATGACGCCTTGTATGGCGCGTCTTGTATGGACGAAATGCAAATGACGCCTTGTATGGGCGTTATCGCTTGTATGGACGAAATGCAAATGACGCCTTGTATGGGCGTTATCGCTGTATGGACGAAATGCAATGACGCCAGATGGGTTATATCGCTCAGTATGGACGAAATGCAAATGACGCCTTGGGCGTTATCGCCTTATGGGCGAATGCAATGACGCCATGCTTATGGCGAACGAATGTAAAAGCCGCCTTGTATGGGCGTTATCGCCTTGTATGGACGAAATGCAAATGACGCCTTGTATGCGTTATGGGCGAATGCAGATGGACGAAATGCAGATGACGCCTCCTAGGGCATAGATAAAAATTGTGTTATGCATAATCAAAGCTAGATGAAATAATTAAAGTGTAAATGATGTAGCCTGAGTAACGAAGATGTGGTTTTTGCGAGATGTATTTGATGTAGACTTGTTGCAGATGGACTTCGTGAGCGGATCTGTTGTATTGGAATGTTGTTGCCCTCCTTGTTCCTGTTGTCCTGCAAAATTCACTCAAAGAAAAATTGTGAGTTCGGGGAGGGGTCGGCCGATTTGTGTTGGCTCTTGATACTTGCACGCGTTGTCTTGTCTGGACATGTAACCCCTGTCTAATTTCGAGTCTTGGTCAAAACATTTGTTGAAAAATGTGCTAGTAGGAAATTATGTCGATATTTGATTAGTGACATGTTGTGAAACAAAGGAAACTTCCTTATCCGAAATTGGGGGTATATTCTCCCATACTCTCGGTGCTCCGCTGCCGTCAGGCTCTCTTTTAAAATTTGTCCCAGTTTTGGGTCATGGAACCCTTTGGGTAAATTGACCATGTCTATTGATGTCATTTGTAGTAAAGTCCTTAAAATTGTCCCAGTTTATGTCAATCTTTTCGAGCATATGGAATCATATCTGTCGGTGTCATTTTGTGGCGAAGTCCTTAAAAATTGTCCCAGTTCTGACTGACGGAACTGAGTCGGATATATGTTGTCGCCTGGACATAATGCTGATAACGTCGTTGCCTGGACGTGCTGCTGCTGCTCCTGTAGAATAAATGCTCCTGCAAGCTAAGCTTGAGAAAAGTTAGTGTATACCTGTTTAAACGAAATGATAAATACATATGAGAAGTGCAATTTTATGGGTAGAGATGTCGTCCCTGATACGCCAAATGAATACTGAGATGTTGTCCTTGCACGGACATGCTAAATGCCGCAACTGACGAATTGCCATGATGCTTTTGTTGGGTGCGATGCGTTGGTTGCAAATTTGACTTTATGCCTGCGCTGAGGCGCTAGCCCTTGTTGCGGAATTCAGAATTCTGACTGTGGATTGTCGATGCCCCTTTCTGCTTCTGCTGCTTCTGATGCGGACTTGGAATTTTGGATTGTTGTTGTCGGTGCCCCTCTCTGCTTATGTTGTTTCTTTCTGCTTTTGCTAATATGAAGAACTTTTGTTGTATCTTCTGCTAATATGAAGGACCTGCGCTCAAAGAAAATTTTTGTGAGTTTTGGGGGCCTGGAATTTTCTGGACTAATCCTTTTATAAAACCTGCTATGTACCTAAGACTTCCTATAGGAATCTTACTCGGGATTTTAGCAGAGAACTCAATGGCTCTATGGATTGGTTTATCGGTTCCTTGATATAGAACATATCTTAAGGACTTAATGGCTGCCTGAACAGATATCAATAAATCTTTTTTACTAGGTATCGGGTACCTAATCCATTTTAATGCTTTGTTAAGCACTTTATGGTATCAGAGCCATGTTGATAGAGATGAGTGAGTAGTCTCATACTACCGTCCTTAGGGCGGTGTTGTTCTTAGGTTGCTAGGAAGTTCCTGTTACTCTGTTTGAATTCCTGTAGAGCTACCAGTATAGTGACCCTGTTCGCTAGTGGTTATACTGTTCTTAGTTTACTGTAGTTACCGATGTCGTAACCCTGTTCCGTTAGAGGTCATACTGTTTAAAGTTCCTGTAGTTACCGATGTTGTTACCCTGTTCCGTTAGAAGTCATACTGTTTAAGTTCCTGTAGCTACCAGAACTGTTTACCTGTTCCGTTAGGAGTCCACTATTCCGGAGTAAGTTTAATCACTTAGAGGTCGCACTGTTCTGTTTGAAAGATTGACTGAAAGTACTCAAGTAAGCTTTCTGAGCGATAATGGCCCGCTAGGCCGAGGTAGGCGAAGGGTATGACTGTTGGATGTCGCTGAAGAACGTAGGAGATGGTCTCAGACAAACAGAACGAGTCACTCGCTTAAGTTATTAAAAAGAATAGGAAATAGTGTTGATAAATTACGGATAGGAGAACTATTTAGGTGGTTATAGTAATTGAAAACCAGTATGATAACTACGGTAGGAGAACTATTTAGGTAGTTATAGTAATTGAAAACTAGTATGACTATTACGGTAGGAGAACTATTTAGGTAATTATAGTTAGAAAAGAACTAGTATAGACAACTAGGATAGGAGTACTGTTTGGGTAGTCGGAGGAATAGGAAAAGAGTAGGATAGAATCCTAGTAACAAGATAGAACAGCAGCCCTAGGATAAGGATGGTAGTTTCCACGCTTGTCGACAGACCTTGGTTAAACCAAGAAGTTTATAAATGAAGATGCGTCAAGAATTTAATCATATAAGAAGATATAATTCTCAAACTATTAAGTTTGTTACAATTAGTAATGAGTGTAATAGAAGGATAAAGGCAAACCTAAAAGAATTAGGGTATTATAAAATTGCTAAACCAATTGAAGGTTTGGATGACTTTCATGAAGTCATAATTAAACAGTTAATCATAAATAAGAGGACTGAACTCTATGAGGAAAACGTAGGGTTAAGGATAAGGGTTGATAGCTTATCAACAGCGTTAAAAATTACTCATCGTTTGAATGAGCTTCATACAGTCCATTATTAATGGAAACTTTTTTATCTCCAGAAGATAATTTAGTTAACAGAATTGATACTTTATTAGCTCGAGAAGCTAATCACAGTAAGGATAGATACCCAGTATCTTCTTCCAAATCCCGGGAGGAGGAAAAGTATTTTGACAGATCTGGTGAAACTATACTTGAACGTAAAGTTCAAAAGATAGACTATTCACCAACAGTACCCAAAGTCTACTGTCAACCAATTGATAGAAAGACTAACGGTCCCACTAAAAGCAATAAGCTTAGTGAACTCAGTATGATTAATAATGAATTAATCAACAGAACTAATGATTTAGCTCTAGAAGCTAATTTAATCAAAAGAATTGATTCTTTGTTAGCTCCAGAAGCTAATTCAGTCAATAGTCAGAATACTAAGACTATGCTTCCACAAAAGCACAGTAAACTTGGTATTATTAATGAAGATATCAATTTTAAAATTGATTGGAAAACTCTTGATAAATTATGGAGAGATCCAGAAAATGCCATTAAAAGAAAATGGTACAACAGCACTTTCCCACTCGAGGAAAGAAAAGAATTTAGAAATAATTGGATAAGTGATATGAACAGAATTAATTCTAATGTAGAATTCTTTAAGTGGTTCCAAATCACTGATAAACTCCATAACGGCATGAAGTGTATTAACACCATTGCTGAAGAATGGTTCAAAAGAGAGAATACTGTTGAAAGCAAGAATCTCGCCATTAATGAGTTAAGGTCCCCGTAAAGGGTAAGATCTTGATTAACCAGTCGTTTAAAAAGAACGAAAAGGATCCGAAAGGAATCCAAAGAGATAAGGAAGAAATCCGACAGTTGTTACAAGATACTGGTGCAAGTAAGGCCCACGTGTCTAGTAATATACCAATTGGAACAGAAAGGAAAACCCTTTCTGATTATTTCTTTAATATTAAAGATTGTTTGGCAAAACGCCACTCAAACTCAGATGATAATAATAAATTATCAAACAGGATTAATAGTAAGCTTAAAGAGCTGAACTCAATCAGAAAACCCAGTAAGGGTTCTAATTCAAATATTAATAAGGATGAATTAACCAGTCCAAAGATTATTAAAATCAAGAAAAGGGTCAGAAAACCCAAAAGAAGAATGAATAATAATTCATTAACTGTTACAAAGATAATTGAAGAACAGTCCAGTGATAAATCTGAAATTTCTTCAGAAAATTATTACAGTGATGATAGTTCGTCAATTTCTGATCGAATAGTTCCACCTCCATTTCGGACTACGAGTCGGGAAAATCAGACTTGTATAAAAGCAGTACGGTTATCGCGAATAACCACCAAGAAGTTTCCATTAGAGAAACTAAAACAAACACTATGATTCAGGATTTATTAAAAGAGATTGTAAATCTAAAAAGAGAAATCCTCAGTCTGAAAAAGAATCACAGTCCCACAGAGGCTGAAACTTTGACTAATTTAACCAGTTCAGAGTTAATAAAAGTCAAAAAGAAAAGAATCAGAAATCATAAAAAGAAGGATAAAACTGATTCGTTAGATGATAATTCTAAAACAATGGTTAATGATTCATTAAGGGATTTAATTCCTGTTAGTAATCAATTAACACCACCCACTTCTGAAGAAGCAGGAAGTAAACCAGGGTTAATGATAATGTCCAAAGCACTAAGCTACCAGGTCATTAATAAGATTTTAATAAACGGAGATTTTATTAAAAAATCAATTAAGTTATTAGACTCTGGAGCAGATCAAAATTGTATTTGCGAAGGATTAATTCCAACTAAGTACTTAAGTAAAAGTACCCGTAAGTTATACTCTGCTACAGAAGATAGCATTAATATAAACTGGAAGCTTCTAAAAGCTCATAAAGATATTTGCTTCGATAATGATTTTATTAAAATCATAACTGAAGAGATAAATTTAGGAATATCCTTCCTAACTCAGATAAAAGCTTATACCGCAAAGTTAAACGGTATTTACACCAGTCCTATGGGAAGAAACCTTGTGTTCCCATACGTACATGTTTTTGATCACAGTGATCATGTTAAACAGAAAACAGTCTTTAAAATACGGCTATTAACCAATCAGGTTAACTACGTAAAAAAAGATGTTAAAATAAAAGGAATAGAATCCAATTTAAAAACCCCGGAGGTGATTAATAGGGTTAAAATTTTAATTGATTCTATGAAAAGAGAAATATGTCCAGCTCTACCAAATGCTTTCTGCGAAAGAAAGAAGCATACTGTAGATCTGCCATACACGGATGACTTGAGTGAGAAGAACATTCCCACAAAAGCCAGACCGATCCAGATGAGCCATGAGCTCATAAAACACTGTAAAGAGGAAGTCAATGATCTACTTGAAAAAGAAATCATTAGACATTCTAAAAAGAATTATTCAGCTTTCTATTCTTACAAGAACGCTGAAAAAGAAAGAGGAGTCTCGAGACTCGTGATAAACCATAAACTGCTTAACAAAGCATTAAAATGGATTAGGTACCCGATACCTAGTAAAAAAGATTTATTGATATCTGTTCAGGCAGCCATTAAGTCCTTAAGATATGTTCTATATCAAGGAACCGATAAACCAATCCATAGAGCCATTGAGTTCTCTGCTAAAATCCCGAGTAAGATTCCTATAGGAAGTCTTAGGTACATAGCAGGTTTTATAAAAGGATTAGTCCAGAAAATTCCAGGTCTAGGAATCTCTAAGACTTTTTAATAAAGTAAGTCTTTAACAAACAGGCTAAAAACCATTGGATTTAGCATGAAAGGTCGGAATGACCTATGCCGTCTTTCAGTGGAAATGGCCAGAAGGATCGTTAAGACAGATACCTCCTAAATAGGAAGTAGTCTTCAGAAACAGTCGAACAATTTGATAAGAGTCAAAATTGTTTCAAAATAATTTGCTAAAATATTTTAAAGAGTCGACTGCAAAGCAGCCAAAGAAACTTTACAAAAGGATTTAGTTTCAAACCAGTTTTTGCCAGGAGGCAAGCCTTATTATCAAATTTCGAATTTTAAAATTTGATTTTATAAAAGGAAAAACTCTCTGCCAGATTTCGATGAGAATTTTGCAGGGAAACAATGAGGCCAGGATCCCAGGGCTTACGCCCGATGAGACCACCTTTTCAGAATAAATTGGAAGAAAAAATGAAACAGCCTTTTGCAGAAAAAACTGCAGTTCCAATTCTTCATAAACCCAGTGGACAAAATAGGTTCACAGTATTGGGAGATCTCCCAATTATACCAGTCTCCTCTAAAAAGGGGAAGGAACAGTTCATTGCTCAAAGTTACACCAAGATTCGCCTGCAGGGACGATTCTGCGATGGTTCCCCTAATCATACTCGAAGCGATTAAACCAATAGGGCCTCTAAGAAAGAGATACGGCCCACATCCGTAAATGGGAATTTATCCATACCGGACCTTGCCGATAATGGCACCGACAAACAAGATGAAAATTTTAGGTACAAGATTTGCTAAAACCCTCTTATACGCACCACCAAGATGTGGATACTCAAGACTCCCTGAAAACTAGGAAGTACTATGAGTTTATTTTAGTTGATACCGACTCCATAGAAGTCGAGCACAAGTATTTTGATAAAACAGACGGAATTGAGTATTCCAAGTTTACCATTAAAAAGATTTTAAGTCCATTTAATTGGTATGTAGATCACCTACAAACCCAGATACCATTATCCAGGACTCACAGACCGCAAGCCTATAATTGGTATGATTATAAGGATGCATGGTTCAACTTTCTGTATGTTAGGCCAAATACCCATACTTGGTTCATCAAATATGCAGAAGGGATTAAGGAGAAAGTTATTCCCAGATGGTTCTACGAATGGTGGAGCATCTTTGGAGGAAATTCACAGGTGGTCGCTTCAAGCTTCCAGGATAAGTATAGGAGTTTCCAAGAGGAACAACAGATTTCGACTTTACCAGAACATATTAAGTTATGCAAGTTCTTTTTTAATAAAAGAATTTCGTATATCATTAATTGGTCATTTGATATCCGTGAGATAAACAGGATCCGTTATTTAAGCAAGACCATAATTAAAGGATGGAGCCCAAAACCCGAGGAAGAACTTAAGGTAAAACCAGAAGAAGAAGTCCATCTTCCTCGTGAGAAACCTCACGCTCTAAATCATAAACCGTAAGGAAGCTATTAGAAGCTCCGCAAAATTGGAGGATAAAGAAGAAGTGGAATCCAACCACGTTGAAACAGATAATGGCGACATGCTCATTCGAGAATTGCACAAGCCTACGCAGACGTGCACTTCAAAGAAATAACGACGGCAGTCCCTTCCAGAAAAGGACGTAAAGCAGATGGTGACACTTGCCCTTTCGTAAAAGTAGCGACACTTGCCCCTTCAGATAAAAGCGGCGACACTTGCCCCTTCGGAAAACAAGAGTCAAAAGTAAAGCAGATGGTGACATTTGCCCTTTCGCAAAAGCAAAAGGACAAAACCCATAAAGCAGACAGCGACATTTGCCTCTTCAGAAAAGAAAGAGCCAAAGACAGCGACATAAAGCAGAAGAAGACAAAGGACTTTAAAGCAGAAGAAGACGTTTGCCCTTTCGAAAAAGTAAAGGTCATGTAATCTTAGCCGTCCATTTGTTTTAAACAGAACCGTCCACGTGTTAGGACGAATAGTTTATTCGAGGCCTATTTAAGGCTCTCATTTGTAAACCTAGAAGGCATTCGGAAATACCCTCTCTCTCTCTTTCCTTGCCTGATCTTGTATCTCTCTCCTTTTAATGCTTTGAATAAAATTTGTAAGTTTTAAATTATATTTTCTTATGGTTTAAAGTTTGAAATTCAGTTTTCGCATCTTACTTAGTTATTCCGCTTTATTCACACTTTATGGGCGTTGTCGTCTTGTATGGACGAAATACAAATGACGCCTTGTATGGGCGTTGTCGTCTTGTATGGACGAAATGCAAATGACGCCTTGTATGGGCGTTATCGTCTTGTATGGACGAAATGCAAATGACGCCTTGTATGGGAGTTATCGTCTTGTATGGACGAAATGCAAATGACGCCTTGTATGGGCGTTATCGTCTTGTATGGACGAAATGCAAATGACGCCTTGTATGGGCGTTATCGCTCAGTATGGACGAATGCAAATGACGCCAGTATGGGCGTTATCCTCTTGTATGGACGAAATGTAAATGACGCCAGATGGGCGTTATCGTCTTGTATGGACGAAATGCAAATGACGTCTTGTATGGGCGTTATCGTCTTGTATGGACGAAATGCAGATGACGCCTCCTAGGGCATAGATAAAAATTGTGTTATGCATAATCAAAGCTAGATGAAATAATTAAAGTGTAAATGATGTAGCCTGAGTAACGAAGATGTGGTTTTTGCGAGATGTATTTGATGTAGACTTGTTGCAGATGGACTTCGTGAGCGGATCTGTTGTATTGGAATGTTGTTGCCCTCCTTGTTCCTGTTGTCCTGCAAAATTCACTCAAAGAAAAATTGTGAGTTCGGGAGGGTCACGATTTGTGTTGTCTCTTGATACTTGCACGCGTTGTCTTGTCTGGACATGTAACCCCTGTCTGATTTCGAGTCTTGGTCAAAACATTTGTTGAAAATGTGCTAGTAGGAAATTATGTCGATATTTGATTAGTGACATGTTGTGAAACAAAGGAAACTTCCTTATCTGAAATTGGCGGTATATTCTCCCATACTCTCTGCGTTCGTCGAGCTCTCTTTTAAAATTTGTCCCGCTTTGGGTCATGGAACCCTTTGGGTAAATTGACCATGTCTATTGATGTCATTTGTAGTAAAGTCCTTAAAATTGTCCCGCTTATGTCAATCTTTCGGCATATGGAATCATATCCATCGGTGTCATTTGTGGCGAAGTCCTTAAAATTGTCGCTCGATCGACGAATCGAAGTCGGATATATGTTGTCGCCGACATACGCCGATAACGCCGTTGTTCGGACGTGGCCGCCGCTCTCGTAGAATAAATGCTCCTGCAAGCTAAGCTTGAGAAAAGTTAGTGTATACCTGTTTAAACGAAATGATAAATACATATGAGAAGTGCAATTTTATGGGTAGAGATGTCGTCCCTGATATGCCAAATGAATACTGAGATGTTGTCCTTGCGGACATGCTAAATGCCGCAATCGATTTAATTGCCATGATGCTTTTGTTGGGCGCGATCGTTGGTTGCAAATTTGACTTTATGCTCGCTACGAGGCGCTAGCCCTTGCTGCGAATTTCGACGCGACTTGGAATTTTGATTGTTGTTTGCGTTCTCTGCTTATGTTGTTTCTTTCTGCTTTTGCTAATATGAAGAACTTTTGCTGTATCTTCTGCTAATATGAAGGACCTGCGCTCAAAGAAAATTTTTGTGAGTTTTGGGGGGGTGGTCGATTCGTATTTGACTTCGCCGCCTTGTTCCTTGATATCTGCGTGTCTGGCCTGTTTGGACTTGCAACCCCTGTCTGGTTTCCTACATTGTCCCAGTTTTGAAAAGGGTGTTTGGTCTAAGGGGTCTCAATGGAGTTGCTGGTATGTTATGTGTATTCTTGTTATTTTCAGAACGAAGGGAAAGTTTCCTAATGGTGTGACCGAAGCCGATTTAGGCCGCCTACGTATCCCCATGAGGGAATCAGGTCATGACGTAGTTCATTACAAGCGAATATTGGGTAAAATTCTAAAGGTGGGACCGAAGCCGATGTGGCCGCCTACGTATCCGCCAAGGGAATCAGGTCACACGTAGTTCCAAACTGTTTTGCCTATAGGGACCAAGACGGGTTCCGACTTGTTCTGCTCAAATGCCCTTGGATCAGTCATGTCGTTGGACCGTGCCTTTGATCTTGTGGGATATCGATGCTCTGCCATTGCTTAGTCAAATACAAATCGACCTTTTGGGGAAGATGATAAATCCCTTTTTTAGACAAAATGCAGCAAATTGTGTTAGTGTAAAGCACGTGATTTTGTAGAAGTGTAAAAACATTTAGCAAGTACATATTGCACATAAATTGCCACATTGCAAGCGAGTCCTAACATACATGGGGGACCCCTTTATGCCAGAGGTAGGCCTAAACGTCACATATGCGAGGTCATGATGGATTTGTCCAAGCCGTCCAACTGTAATGCTTTGGTTGGAAATGGCGACCAAATGACGGTGCACTTTTCCAATTTCAGCATGACATGATTAGGTTTGGATTTGTCTATCATTGCCACGCTACACATAATATGCTGGTTGGTCGTTGGGTTGAGAAACCCGTCGACAAGTTTGGTGTCCTCCTAATTGTGGTGTCGATGCCAAGGACCGATTGCATGCCCTAAAATAAAGGGTGGTATAGCTCTATCTTAAGTTTGTAAGATTTGGATTTTCTGGACGCAAGGTTCCCGAGCGGACAACTCGAGTGAGAAGGCTACGCGACCATTGGGCCGGATTCTCCGCGCAAAATACCAACTCTCTTAAATGTGGTGTTTGAAAGAAATTTGTAGGTGCGCAAAGCACACCGCGCGTGAGTGTGTGATTGTGTGAATTTTCCAGGCGGAAGAAATATGAACGGAATGACAGCTTTAAGGAAAGCGAGAAAGCAGCAATTAAAATAAACAAAATATAGCACACAAAATTAAATGCAAAAAATAATGTCAAATAATAACCCTAGGTTTGTTATGGTTAAGAACCTTAATCCCCAGTGGAGTCGCCATCTGTAACACCCCATTTTAACCGGAGTCGAAAACGGGAGTACTACTTATGGTGATTCCTAAATGTATTTTAAGGAGTCGCCACCTAATTATTATAGTGAATTAGGACACTTGATTTAGTGCAGCAAATACTGCAATTAATGATCTCCATTTAAAGCGTCCAGAAACTATGTGAGATTCCGTAAGGGTTCTTTATTATCCTGGCGGAAGGGTTAGGCACCCTAAAGGATCCGCTAACTTGTGGTTGTCCGTTCAAACCTAGGTTAATTATTGTATTAGAAAAAATGCATGTTTAGAGATATTTAAGTCAAAAGATATTGCAAAAAATGTATTTTTTTTTTTATAAACATAAGGGAGTTGTAAGATTTGTTTATGTAAAGTTAAAAATACATATCGTATAGCAATAGTGTGAAATGTAATTCGAAGGTCGGGTTTGGACAAAATAAACATAAAGTAGACATGGTTTATAAAAGTATAAGATTGATTTATTGAAAACAGTACTTATATTTGCAAAATTGATTTTCTAACTAACATATATATATGTCCTGATATCTAAAGTGTTTATTGATAATAGGAAAATGATAAATTATATACTGTTAATAACGAGTATGAGAAAATTATTTCTTTGTTAGGGATTTAGTAAAAATAGTCTTAATCACATGATGTGAAATATAAATAAAGAGTGGTTTAAATTGTTTTTTAAATCTAGACCTATGTGTTGAACCTAAAACAAATAAAAAAAAATAGGTTTATATTTTAAACTACCCTCCCAATCCATTCGACGACTAATAGAGTCATGTATCATATTAATTACAATATTAAGATAATAAAATTGCAATAACAAATAAGGATATAAAATGAGGCAACGAGATTTAACGAGTAGGAGGAGTTGAGATGGATGACGACGTCATCTTGTACTATTTTGTTTAGGGAATTTCTGAAGCGAGAATGCGGATGAATGTACATGGACGCGGGTTGCCATCTGAAGTAGCTCGTGATGAGTCTCGCCGCGAGACTCTTCGTTTTACTCCGATGCATTTCATGTAAAAGGAAGAAGATAAGGATTAGTAAATGTTCTAGAAATATTAATAATGCAAATAGATAGAATACTAATATAAACTTGGACATGTATATGATCCAGTTTATATTTAACTATGGCAACCCCAAGAAAATGAACTGACGGGCCCAAACCAACAAAACCCAACATGATTCAATCAAATATTGGATCTAGTAAAGAACAGTACGCAACAAGAAGACCTCAAAGCAGGCCCGAAACGTAAAATCCATATTTAAGAAGAGAGCAAATCAGTCCTATTCCGAACCCCAAGCATTCTTCAGTAATCAAATATATATATACTCTATATGCTTATTACATGAAAAAAAAAAGATTGCATATAGAACACAGACATATACTATAACTCCAACATATGCCAAATCAACCCAAATGAAATATAAAATGGTAGTGTAGATATCCTCCAACAACTTAATAGACAGAGAAACATGCTAAATAACTTAGAAAACTGGATACGGTGCTATGGACACATTTCGTCATTTAAACAAGTAAGACATGTATATGATCAATCTAATAGACCTACTATTCCAGAAAACAAACAGGTAACACAAGGCATTTTAAATACGTAGACATGTATAATTCCTATATTAACTGGCAAAATCTTAAGGATTATATTTTAGCAGAATCTAAGCCTAAACGAGCAAAGGACATACATCAGATATGTAAAGAGTCAAAAGAAATTATTAAGACATACATTATTCTAAACAGTAAGCAACAATTCTATAAGTACACTTAAGGATTCAGAAACATCACGACATAGCCAATATATATATGATAATCATCTTAATAGACTCTGATGACAGTTAACATTTTGTTTAAAACATGTCCTAAACCAATCGACAGACCTAAGTAATAACTGAGTTGAGATGAAACAGTTAGCTAGCACATGATTTGATCATACAGGCCACACAAATGCAGATTAAATGGACTAAACTTAAAAGGAATTGAGTTTACGGATGGACAATGACAACAAGAACATTAGAGCACATTTCGTAGATAAAATGCAGCCACAAAAGTAATCCAAAATCAGCAGCAAAAATGGCTAGAAGACAGTCCAAACAGAGGGGCTAAAAAATCATCCTAGACAAGGGGTAATCCAAAGTCAGTAGCAATAATGGCTAGAAGACAGTCCGAACAGAGGGGCAGAAATCATCCTAGGCAGGGGCTGGAAATCAGTCTGTCACATGCTGAAAATTTGATCTAGAAATAGCAAAATAGTGGCCCAAAATGACCAAAATCAGTTCCAACAATCCAGCAGCATTTCATATTAATCGCACGCGTGTTAGATGACCTTTGAGAACATCTCATGTTGTAATAACTCCTATAAGATTCAGGAAGACTTCACATGCATTTAACTTAGACTGAAACGCCAACGAAATTATTTGACTAGACCTAAATCCATACAAATACGACATGATTGCAGGTGATATTGGGCTAGCTCCCTCAAAAGTACAAACATGGTCAAATATAACATACAGATAGCTCATTGGTTTAAAACTGTAAATAGATACACTAAGGTAGACAGGTTCGGCATGTCAAAACCTCATGGTTTAAAGTAAATTCCACATGGGTTAAAGTATATCAGATAAACCAGATAAATACATATAGATTCACATAATCTCAGCCTGGTACTTGGCTAATGACCAATATGAACTGGGTTTAATCAACAAACTAATGTAATGCTCAAGAAACATAAGAATATATAATCAGCAATCTCTTAATCATATTTGATAGCAATTCAACACTCTAAAATAGTCATTAATGCATACTAATCATGATTACCACTTGAGAAATGGATCGACATCACAAACAATTGGAAATCATAACTAACAGACTTATCTGAGTAAAAAAAACAACGACTGAACCAAATCGAACAGATTCAACGAGAATAACAGGGCACATAATACCGACTGAATAACTAAATAGAAAGAGAGTAGGTTTCCGGACCTTTTGCGGGTAGCGAACTGAGGCGACGACAAAGGTTTTTCCGAGTCGTCGAAGGGGAATTTGTGAAGAACTGGTTTGCAGAATAGTAGATTGAATGATAAAGAGAAAGGTTTAAGCGCAGTGTTGTCTGTGTTATCGATGATTGATGACTGAACGATGGATCCCCTTTGCATGTTCAAGACGTTGGTATTTATAGCTCCTAGTTAGGCTTCGTTTATGGCAAGTTTAGGATCTAATTTGAAGGACGATTTGTGCTGGTTTTGTTATGGTAAGGCGGTCAGCGTGGGTGATTTGGAGGACTTTAAGATGATTTGTTACCATTTTCGTATTCTGAATCTTACCGAAGTTGATAAGGGAAGGTTTGTATGGTAAGATGGGGGAAGATTGCCGGATTCTCAGGCGAGAATCTCGGCTGGGAAGGTGGCGTGAGGGAGAATCGCATGCGGCGGTTGACAGGGCATTAGGGTTTGGTCATTAGGTTTTCTAGAAGAGGGGAGGGAGGTCGATGCAGGTGATGGGCTTGCGGGAAGGTGAGGCGAAGCGTTTAGGGGGAATGGGCTGAGGAAAGGAATAAAGAGTTGATCATTGCTCGCGTCGCAGATGGTGTGATGTAAGAAAGAATGGGCCTGGGTATTAGTTAGGGTATTAGTGTTTAGGAGTTAATTTTAGGTGTATTATTAATTAATTAGTGGTAAAATAATTGTGATTAAATTATTAGGTGTCTTATTAGTCTAAGCTATTATTATAATAATAAATGTGGGTGTGCTAATTAGTGTTTAATATTTTATAATGCGAGACCGTTATTAAAACTTACTTATTATGTGTATTTTGCGATGTAAAATTGTGGTTCTAAAAGAAAAAAAATTGTTTAATTTATTGGTTATTTATTTAAGGGGGATGGACAAAATTGGGTGTCAACAAGTTATAACGACTTTATGAAAACAAAAGGATGGTTTTATTATTGGATTTAAAATGGTAACTTGACTTTAAAGGGAGAAGTGATTTGGTTTAAAAAGAAAGTATGGAAATTATTTTGGTTTACTTAAAAAGATAGTTACTCTATTTTGATACTACGGGTATCGTGTGACCTTTGTAAAAGAAATGGATCTTTTTGAAAGAATTTATATACGTAGTACCTTGGGGTTAAAATCCGGATTTGTTGTAATAAAATGAAAGTCTATGAGTATGTTGAACTTGCCTATGCTTGTGGTGATAGCCTTTGTTGTGAAAGTGTTGTATTTCTGTACTACCGCGTCTCTCGTTGGAGGGTCGGCTATCTGGATGATTGATGGACATACTGACACGATGGGTGGCCCACGGGTATGCTTCCACTATATCGATCCTTTTGGACATACTGACACGATGGGTGGCCCACGGGTATGCTTCCATTAGGAGTGTTATCTTGTTATTTGCTTTGGACATACTGACACGATGGGTGGCCCACGAGTATGCTTCCATTATGATTGTTATCTTGTTATTTCCTTTTGGACATACTGACACGATGGGTGGCCCACGGGTATGCTCCCATTAGGAGTGTTATCTTGATATTTGCTTTGGACATACTGACACGATGGGTGGCCCACGAGTATGCTTCCATTATGATTGTTATCTTGTTATTTCCTTTGGACATACTGACACGATGAGTGGCCCACGGGTATGCTTCCATTAGGATGGTTCCATGGCCATTCTTATACCGAGGTAAGATGCCGGGGCATGCGGCCGTTGTGCGGGTTAAATTCCCGGGTTATATTTGAGTGATAACTTTACGGGCGTGAGTCCCTGACTTGACATGACTGCTAATATATATCAGGAATCGTAGTTTGGTTATCATACATGTCTCGCTTTATATAGACTATTATGGTTTCATTTACGATTTTTTTCGCCACATACTTGGTACTGTGTCGACCTCCTTCGGGGGGCTGCGTTCATGCCGCAGGTAGAGGTACATCGGTTGTTGATCCTCGCTCTTAGGATCACAAGTTCAACGTATTGGGAAGCTCCGTTTCTCCGGAGGCTTATCTTTTGGTATGTTTCCCTGAGTTTGTAGGTTCTTGTACATTCAGGGGTATGGCGGGGCCCTGTCCCGTCATAGTTGTTATAAAAACTCTTAGAGGTATGTAGTACTGTTGTGGGCAGGGTTTGTAAAAAAAATGTAACTGTTCAGGTTTAATCATTTATATATATATATGCAGAAAGGTGACCGTTTTTGTTAGCCTATTTTCTTATTGTATATCTTGTTTCATGTGTAAGTTTTTATTTCCGCTGATTTTCTCTGATGTTGTATCACTAGGGTGCCCGGGGTAAGGCACCGATCCACGGGCCCGGTCGTCGTGATGCAACCCTACTCGATATATTTCATTTTCTTTGTTCTTGTCATATTTATAATTTAATTTTTAAAAATGGCATTGAGTTATTTGCAACTGAAATACAAATTGCCAAAAGAGTTGTTGGAGTTATTCAAGGTAATAATAGAAAAAATAGACTTATAGAATTTAAAGAAAAATGTAAACAATTTGATTTGAGACCTAAATTCATGCCACGAGAGATTATCACACGGTGGAATTATACTTATTTATTTTTAAAAGAATGTTATAAGTATAAAGACTTCATAACACATGTTTCAAATGCTCATTGTAAGAACGCGATTTATATGTTAACCGAAGATGTTTGAAAATCAATTGCTGAACTTTTAAAAAATTTACGTAAATTTTACACACTCTTTATTGAATTTATGGATCTTATTACCCAACCGCTTGTAATGCTTTAGCTTATATAAATGAAATTTCATATTTACTTTATGGTTTAAAATCAAATATAAAATATAAAGTCAGCGATTCTGATTATGTTTGAAAAGTTTAAAAAAAAATCTTATTCCTGATATTTATTTTATTGGTGCAGTCTTAAATCCTTCTGTTAAAAAAGTAGATTGTCATAATTTAATATTTAGTTTATATACTTATATGGAAGTAGGTGAAACAGAAACTCCATCTTCATTTGATTGCATATGTCTAATTTAGCTAATTATATGATTATTATGCTACATTACATGACAACAACTTTGCTACTAATATTCCTTCTAGTTATGCTTCTGCTTCTGTGTCTAGATCTGCAGGATTCGATGTAGACGATAAAAATGAATCTTTATCTATATGGAACACTTTTGCAACAACACAAGCAAGCACAACTCGAAATTGTGATGAGATGCAGTTTTATTTGCAAAAACCAACGGAGACGAAGAAGAACTTTCAACCTTTACAATGGTGGCAGGATAACAAAAGATAATTTGCGATACTAGCAGCTATGACACGGGATGTTCTTAATGTGTCTATCTCAACAATGGCTTCTGAAAGTGCATTCAGCCAAACACGAGATCAAATAAGAGACATGTGTCACTCATTGGGCGAAAGCACATTAGAAGTGTTAGTATGCTTAAGGGATTGGATCAGATCAGAGAGAAGAAATCAAGGATATGAAGACGTTGACTCTCCGGAAGATGAAGAAATCGGCAATATTTTGGAAACCGGAAGCGCAACTGGGACTGGAATTAATACTCCAGATTTAGAGGATATGGAGTATAACCAATTCAATCAAGCTATAAATTACGAAGAACTTGCGAGAAGGATGCATAATATGTAAATAACAATTATTATTACTTCATTATGTACTCTTATTAATAATTAACATTATGAATAATGAAAGTTCGAAAGTTTACATCTTATCATTAGTTTTTATTTTATTATTTCTTTAGTTTTTATTTGTTAAATTATCTTATGTCTACTAATTTAATAAATTAATAAATTTTCGGAATAAAAAAATAAAAAAAAATTAATATAGTTTATATAACTACAATATAACTATAAAGACTAAAGTATAAAGTTATAAACTATATTATATTATTATATTACATATTTAATTTGAATTTAGTTAGATTTTCGAAATTTACAAAAAAAAAAACCGGACGGTAGGCTTCAACCTCGATCCGCGGGCCGACTGGAAATCTGGTAATGAACCGGACCGGTAACCGGTTCAACCCGGTAACGGGCTACCGGTCCGGTCCAGGTCGATACGTTAGACATGTATAATTGTGTATAAGGAGAGGTCTGGGCTGGTTCTTGGGCCTCTTGGCCTGGGCTCGATCAAATGAAATTAAAAATGGAAGAGGCCCCATCGAGTTTGCAAACTTTAAATAATTATGGTGACATTCTGTAAATGTAGTCATTTTTAAAATTAAAGAATGACTAAGCAATATTTTTTTTTAAAAAAACTAATTATATTAAAAGCCTCATTTTAAGCCCAAATTTTGATACAAATTGGAATTTAAGACATTTAAATCATGCACAATTCTCTTATGCTTTGAAATTGAGATGTAATTTTTTAGCGAAGGAAAATCATTGTTATTTGTTTGTGGTTAGTTCCCTACTACACTGGACTTGCACAGAATGACATCTCCAAGGAACAGAACCAAGCTTTAGGGTACAATATTTAATGGTGCAGAATATCATAATGAAGTGTCTTCAAATTCCTTAATAAAGTGATGGGACCTTTTCTTTTTCCACATTAATTGAAAGGAAGGAAATTAATATAACTTTACTTTTTGTACAAATATCTTATATAGGAGAAGTGTTTGATTGAAGACTAAAATCATCATTCAACTTTCCCGCGAATTCAGTTGAACACATTTTTTTATTTGTACGAAAATAGTAGCTCAGTTGGATAATTACTTGAATTGTGAGGGTTCGAATCCCCATGTTGTAATTCTCTCCTCATTCTTCCCCTACCCCAATGTAACTAAAAAAACAGAAATTCTGGACCAATAATTTCAAAATTTTAATATTTCTGATGGTAGAATTTTAAAGATAAATCTATCCAATTTAATTTTTTTATATTTTAATACAGGCAACTATTTTTATAAGAAAAGATACATAATTTTCTTATCTACTGCGCCAGCTAAAAGAAACTTAATAAAAATTGTCAATGCGTATAAGCAGGGCCGACTCAACATCCTCGGTGGCCTAAAGCCGAATCTTGATTAGAGGCCCTAACTTTTCTTTTAAAATAATTCTTATATATTTTTATAATGAAGTCGATTTTTCTAACCGGTGCAATCAACACTAGTAACAAGTAGAATAGTTTTTCTTCCCTTTTTTAGTTAAAATTATTATATTTTACTTTTAGATATTACTTATTCTGTCTCAATTTATGTGATATTTTTTACTTTCGAGAGAAAGCAGAGATGATGTGTAGAAGTGGACGAATAAGGAATTGTATAAGATGGCGAGGAAGGAGGCAAAGCTAGCGGTTACGGCGACGAAAACGGCGGCTTTCGAACGCATGTATGTGAAATTAGAGGAGAAAGCCTGGGATAAGAAGTTGTACAACTAGCCAAGACAAGGGAGAGGAGGTCCCGTGACTTGGGTCAAGTAAGGTGCATCAAGGACGAGGACGACAAAGTACTGGTGGAGGAAACACATATTAGGCAGAGGTGACAGTCTTACTTCCACAAACTCTTGAACGAAAAGAAGATAGAGACATTGTGTTGTAAGATTTGGAGCATTCTGGTAGGCACGGGGATTTTGGGTATTGTAGAATCATTGAGGAGGTTACGGGTGTTATTCGCAGGATGCGAAGGGGACGAGCGAACGGGCCTGATAAAATCCCAGTGGAATTTTGGAAGAGCGCATGCATGACATGTTTGGAGTGGTTGACTGAGTTGTTTAACATCATTTTTAAGATGACGAGAATGCCCGAAGAATGGAGGTGGAGTACAATGATCCATTTGTACAAGAACTAAGGTGATATCCAGAGTTGCAACAACTATAGGGGTATCAAGTTGTTAAGCCACACAATGAAAGTGTGGAAAAGGATCGTGAAGATGAGGGTGAGAAGAGACGCGTCTATTTTCGAGAACCAATTTGGTTTCATGCTGGGGCATTCGATCACATAAGTCATCCATCTTATTAGGAGGTTGGTGGAGCAGTATAGAGGGAGAAAGAAAGACTTACATATGGTTTTCAGCGACCTCGAGAAGACATACGACAAAGTCCCTAGGGAGGTTCACAATTTTAAAGAAGCGCGCCTTGTCGCCATGGCGACAAGACGAGGCGAGGCAGTAACGCCATTACATGTGTCAAGGCGACAATTTCCCGATGGCGTCGCCATTCTCGCCTTTTGGGCTGTGGCGAGGCATCGCAATGACGCGCCTTTAAGAGCTTTCTGGGAGCTGATTTACTTATGAGTATTTTTGCCATTTCAAGTGTTTTTTTAACCCTAATGTTACAAAAACATCCAATTTTCAAGTGTTTCTTCTTCATTACTTCGATTTCATCAACAAATCGTGAAGATTTCATCAAGAAATTTTAAAATTGAATCTTCTCAAGGTGAGTTCTTTCTTCTTTTATCTTTGTATTTATTTTTCTTGTAGTTCTCCGTTTTTATTCTCCTCATGTTAAAAACATCTTCTATATTTTTTTCTTGAACATCTTCTTGTGCTATGTTTTTTGCTACCACTCGACTTCTTGAACATCTTTTTTTTTGTTTTGTTTCTTTTTTTTCATTTACTATTGATATTGAATTGTGCTATTGAATTTAGAAAATGGCTTCGGGTTCTTCTTCAACACCTACATCTGCCCAAATTGGTTCATCATCATCTGGAAAATCCAAAGATATAGGTTAGTATTATGACATAAATGATGTTAGAAGTAAAGACTCTGTGCGATGTATTTTTTATGATAAAGTTAGTAATGGGGGTATAACTCGTCATAAGCAACACCTAATTGGTGGTTATAGAAATGATAGTTCTTGTACTAAATGCCCTACACATGTGAAATATCTACTTAAAGAGCATACGCAAAACAAGTTAGATGCAAAAGAGGCAATTAATCAAGTGCGTGACTTCGATGTCATAATTAAGGATGATGTTGAATGTGATGAAATGGAAAGTGGTCCACGAAGTGTTCCCGGTCCAAAAGGTCCACTTGATATGTATTATAAGCGGGAACCTTTAAGTAAAAAGAGAAAAGGTACAAAAGACCAAGTAGATTTTGATAAGTATAGAACGGAATTGAGGAATCATGTTGTTCAAATGTTCTCGAGATGGAAGTATGATGCTGGGATTGCATTTAATGTTGTCAATTATGAGTCTTTAGAAACAGAAATTGAGGCCATTGGACAATATGGTCCATCGATGAAGGCCCCAACTATGCATGAAGTTAGGGCTGTTTAAAAAGGGAGAAAGAGCATACTGAAAAAACTTATCAAGGAAAATATTGAGGAGGCCAAGAAAAATAGTTGTACATTGATGACTGATGGTTGGACTGAAAGAAATGGTAGAGTTCTTGTTAACTTCTTGGTGAACACTCCTAAAAGGAGTGTTTTCTTGGATACTGTTGATGCTTCAGATTACTCAAAAACTGGGGCAAAGATGTGTGATTTGCTTAGCAAGTACATTGATCAAATTGGCCCGGAAAATATTGTTCAAGTTGTGACTGATAATGCATCTGAAAATGTGTTGGCTGGTAACTTTTATTTTTTTTAGTTACATTATTACATGCTTTCAAGTTTAGTTTAACTTTAATGAATTGAACTAATAAGTTATTTCATGTGATAGGAAAAATGCTTGAGGTTAGTTATCCACATCTTTTTTGGACTCATTGTGCGGCACACTGCCTTGACTTGATGTTTGAGGACATCTTCAAAATTACTAGATTCAAGAATACCATTGGAAAGACAATTAGGGTGAATGGCTACATCTATAGCCGAACACGGGTCTTAAGCATGATGAGAAAATTCACTAATAATAAAGAGATTGTGAGGCCTGCTAAGACCCGTTTTGCTCTGAGTTTCTTGACTTTAAAGAGATTTCAAGAAGAAAGAAGACACTTAACAAGGCTTTTAAGCCTGGATGAATGGCACGAGAGTAAATTTTCAAAAGAAGATGTGGGGAAAAAGATTCAAAAATGTCTAAGTAAAACATTTTGGAGAAATACTTTTGATATTCTTAAAATTGGTGGTTCACTTTTGATTGTGTTACGTATGGTAGATGGAGAGCGAAAGCCTGCAATGGGATATATTTATGAAGCCATGGATAAGGCAAAGGAGGCTATTGCTAAATCATTTTCTAATAATGAAGTCAAGTACATTTTCAAGATTATTGACAAGAGATGGGACAATCAGTTCCATAAACCTTTGCATGTTGCAGGGTACTATATGAATCCTAGTTTGTTTTATAACAACAAAATGTACAAGCAGATGTTGAAATCATAAGTGTTTTTCAAAAATGCCTTACAAAGACGATCTTGGACATGGATATCCAAGATAAGATTACAGATTAGTTAAATGCATATAGAAATGCATAATTGATAAACCACGGGTGTTATTCGCAGGATGCGAAGGGGACGAGCGAATGGGCCTGATAAGATCCCAATGGAATTTTGGAAGAGCGCAGGCATGACATGTTTGGAGTGGTTGACTGAGTTGTTTAACATCATTTTTAAGATGACGAGAATGCCCGAAGAATGGAGGTGGAGTACAATGATCCATTTGTACAAGAACTAAGGTGATATCCATAGTTGCAACAACTATAGAGGTATCAAGTTGTTAAGCCACACAATGAAAGTGTGGAAAAGGGTCGTGAAGATGAGGGTGAGAAGAGACGCGTCTATTTCCGATAACCAGTTTGGTTTCATGCTGGGGCATTCGATAACAGAAGTCATCCATATTATTAGGAGGTTGGTGGAGCAGTATAGAGAGAGGAAGAAAGACTTACATATGGTTTTCATCGACCTCGAGAAGGCATACGACAAAGTCCCTAGGGAGGTTCACAGTTTTTAAAGAAGTGCGCCTTGTCGCCATGGCGACAAGGCGAGGCGAGGCAGTAACGCCATTACATGTGTCAAGGCGACAGTTTCCCGATGGCGTCGCCATTCTCGCCTTTTGGGTTGTGGCGAGGCATCGCAATGACGCGCCTTTAAGAGCTTTCTGGGAGCTGATTTACTTATGAGTATTTTTGTCATTTCAAGTGTTTTTTTAACCCTAATGTTACAAAAACATCCAATTTTCAAGTGTTTCTTCTTCATTACTTCGATTTCATCAACAAATCGTGAAGATTTCATCAAGAAATTTTAAAATTGAATCTCCTCAAGGTGAGATCTTTCTTCTTTTATCTTTGTATTTATTTTTCTTGTAGTTCTCCGTTTTTATTCTCCTCATGTTAAAAACATCTTCTATATTTTTTTCTTGAACATCTTCTTGTGTTATGTTTTTTGCTACCACTCGACTTCTTGAACATCTTTTTTTGTTTTGTTTCTTTTTTTTCATTTACTATTGATATTGAATTGTGCTATTGAATTTAGAAAATGGCTTCGGGTTCTTCTTCAACACCTACATCTGCCCAAATTGGTTCATCATCATCTGGAAAATCCAAAGATATAGGTTAGTATTATGACATAAATTATGTTAGATGTAAAGACTCTGTGCGATGTATTTTTTATGATAAAGTTAGTAATGGGGGTATAACTCGTCATAAGCAACACCTAATTGGTGGTTATAGAAATGGTAGTTCTTGTACTAAATGCCCTACACATGTGAAAGATCTACTTAAAGAGCATACGCAAAACAAGTTAGATGCAAAAGAGGCAATTAATCGTCGTGACTTCGATGTCATAATTAAGGATGATGTTGAATGTGATGAAATGGAAAGTGGTCCACGAAGTGTTCCCGGTCCAAAAGGTCCACTTGATATGTATTATAAGCGGGAACCTGTAAGTAAAAAGAGAAAAGGTACAAAAGACCAAGTAGATTTTGATAAGTATAGAACGGAATTGAGGAATCATGTTGTTCAAATGTTCTCGAGATGGAAGTATGATGTTGATTGCATTTAATGATGTCAATTATGAGTCTTTACAAACAGAAATTGAGGCTATTGGACAATATGGTCCATCGATGAAGGCCCCAACTATGCATGAAGTTAGGGTTGTTTAAAAATGGAGAAAGAGCATACTGAAAAAACTTATCAAGGAAAATATTGAGGAGGCCAAGAAAAATAGTTGTACATTGATGGCTGATGGTTGGACTGAAAGAAATGGTAGAGTTCTTGTTAACTTTTTGGTGAATACTCCTAAAAGGAGTGTTTTTGTTATACCCCGTAGTTCCAGAGTATGTATGTGAGGACGTACGTAGGAATGTATAAGCCCTAATTAGGTTAAGGTTGAAAGATTTGTTTTCCGACGGAAAATATTCCGAACCTTGTGAAAGAAATTTTACGTTTTTAATATTTTAACCAATTATGGATTTTTCCGAGAAATGAAATATTTTGGACCAATAGGAGGGCGACATGTGTCACCCCTAGGTGGCACATGTTGGACGATTTTTAGTGGGCAAGTGGCCAATGTCTTGTAAGTTATTTGTTGGGCAAGAGGGACCCACACAAACACATGTCCCCAATCTACACCATACACATGCTTCAATCCTAGCCCTTGGTTGTCCTATATAAACCCCTCTAGTTGATGAAATCTTCCACACTTAGTATTATTTCAAGACTTGAAAAATATCCTCTCTCCCTCCTTCACTTGATGCTCTCGTCCAACCCCAAATTTCTTGACCAAATATTGTCCAATAATTCTTAAACTTCTAAGTGTTCTTCCTTAATGTATTAGGAAGATTAGTAACCAAGAGTTAGACAAGATTTCACACCCTAGCCTCTAAAAACCCCCTTTGGCCGAGAGTTAGGTGTAGAAAAACCTAAGTGTTCTTCACTTTTTTGAGTTGGTTCTTGGATAGAAGTTGGTTAGGAGTTTCTAAGGGTGACTTGTGGTAGATTGGAACATAAAGGTTTGGAGCTAAAACTTGCTTAGGAGCGACTTTAAGTTCTTGGATATTTTGGGCTATTTGAGGTAATGAACCTTGTCCTCTTTGTGAAGTTGAATATTATGTATATTGGAAGTATATTATGGAGTATAAGATATGTGGAGTAAAGTTTGGAAAGATGTGGATCTTGTTAACTTGTTAAAAGAAGAATTGGCATATTAGCCATTAAAATGGTAAAAACGTATCCATTACTTGCTAAGAAGTTAATAACAAAGTAACTATAACTTATATTAAGATTGGAATATAAGTTGGAAGACTAATGAAGTAATTGGATAAGTGAAATTGTAAAAGTTGGCCAAGGACCCCAACTAAAGGACTGTATTTACTTTGGACTGTATTTACTTTCATCGTATTTACATTGGATCAGATTTACTTTGTTAAGGGAAGATTGTTAATCGCGTCCGTTTGGGCGTGTGATCCCCTTCTTTTATTGATGTTGTTGTTAAGGGGAAGATTGTTAATCGCGTCCGTTTGGGCGTGTGATCCACTTCTTTAAATTTCGAATTGTTGCGCTTATATATAGCATGTTAATTACTTATTCGCCTTGAAAAAGATGGAAAAGTGAGTAGAAACGGGGGAAGTGCTGCCCAATTTTCCGTAGAATAAGAGATCTTACTTAGAAGAATCCTACGTAAAACTAGAAGTTGATAAGCGTATTTTGACTATTATAGGTTGACACTGCGCGACATATTCGACTCGGCAAGTGGATTTAGCGAGAGGTATGTGATTCTTCCTATCCCTTCGAGCATGATATTTGTGAAATATATATAGACGTGACGACGTGTGTTAAACTAAATTTGGTTTCACTTTGATGTCTTTGGACTTGAGTTCTAAATAATAAGAATCTTGAATATTTCAAAAAGAGTTATGAATCATTTTTGGAAGAAAAGAAATCCTTGGTTTTAAAAAGCTTAAGTGTTATACTAGCTTTATGGGAAGTTAGGTATAACGACTTAAGAAAGATAAAAGGAACGGTTTACTTATTTGTTTATAAAAGTCTTGCAATGATTTCTATAGCGTGGTAAGTTGGTTTGATAAGTAAACATGTTATGACGCTACGTGTGTTAGTGTCTTGTGACGCTTTGTGTAAGCGGGTTTTCTTGTTGTGCTTATGTTGTTTAACGATAAGCGCCAGGCCGTATTATATCACTTACCCCCGACTTGTTATGCCGAGGGTTAGCCACCCCGATGCGAGGAATACCTGCGGGTCCACGTGACCTATGCGAGTCGCGGAGTTCCAGGATGATCACTCCGTGTTACGCCGACGCGAGGAATACCTCACGCGTCCACGCGCATCGCGGAGTCGGGACGATGTCGCGTTAGCTACCCCGATGCGAGGAATACCTCACGCGCCTAGGTGGCCTATGCGGATTGCGGGAGTTCCGTGATTAGGCTCGCATAATGATATGAGCGATTGGCCTTGCTTCGATCATTAGCGCCTAGAAAAGACCGCCACGTTACATCTACTTTGCTCTTGTTTATGTCAGGCACTATGTGCGGTTAAATTGGGTTGTTTCATACGTATTTGTGAACTGGTTTTAAAATGTTATGATTTTATTTCAGTACTTTACAGTTTCACATAATTGGTACCGTGCATCGACTCCTTCGGATGCGTCACGCCGCAGTAGAGGTACTCCATTGTTGATCCCCGCCTCCTAGATCACCGCTCGCTGGGAAAGCCCCGCTTTCTCGAGGCTTATCTTTTGGGTATGATTTCCGTCATTGTAGGTTATGTACATTCTGGGTATAGTGGCCCCCGTCGTCATAGTTGATTACATTCTTGAGGTCCTGAGTCTGTTGTAAATTTTGGATGTAATCGTCAGCTTGGGTTTATATATACACGCCAAAGGCAATCTTTTCTTCGTTAAACTGCTTTCTCATTTACACCGCTCGTTGGTAAGTTTATATTCACGGTTACTCGATGTATATCTACTGGGTGCGTAGTAAGGCACTACCACGCCCGGATCGGTCGTGACATTTTTCGATATCGCTGATGCTTGACATACAAAACTGGGGCAAAGATGTGTGATTTTCTTAGCAAGTAAATTGATCAAATTGGCCCGAAAAATATTGTTCAAGTTGTGACTGATAATGCATCTGAAAATGTGTTGGCTAGTAACTTTTATTTTTTTTAGTTACATTATTACATGCTTTCAAGTTTAGTTTAACTTTAATGAATTGAACTAATAAGTTGTTTAATGTGATAGGAAAAATGCTTGAGGTTAGTTATCCACATCTTTTTTGGACTCCTTGTGCGGCACACTGCCTTAACTTGATGTTTGAGGACATCTTCAAAATTCCTAGATTCAAGAATACCATTGGAAAGACAATTAGGGTGAATGGCTACATCTATAGCCGAACACGGGTCTTAAGCATGATGAGAAAATTCACTAATAATAAAGAGATGGTGAGGCCTGCTAAGACCCGTTTTGCTACAGATTTCTTGACTTTAAAGAGATTTCAAGAAGAAATAAGACACTTAACAAGGCTTTTCGCTTCAGATGAATGGCATGAGAGTAAATTTTCAAAAGAAGATGTGGGGAAAAAGATTCAGAAATGTCTAAGTAAAATACTTTGGAGAAATACTTTTGATATTCTTAAAATTGGTGGTCCACTTTTGACTGTGTTACGTATGGTAGATGGAGAGCGAAAGCCTGCAATGGGATATATTTATGAAGCCATGGATAAGGCAAAGGAGGCTATTGCTAAATCATTTTCTAATAATAAAATCAAGTACATTTTCAAGATTATTGACAAGAGATGGGACAATCAGTTCCATAAACCTTTGCATGCTGCAGGGTACTATATGAATCCTAGTTTGTTTTATAACAACAAAATGTACAAGCAGATGTTGAAATCATAAGCGTTTTTCAAAAATGTCTTACAAAGACGATCTTGGACATGGATATCCAAGATAAGATTACAGATTAGTTAAATGCATATAGAAATGCATAATTGATAAACCACGGGTGTTATTCGCAGGATGCGAAGGGGACGAGCGAATGGGCCTGATAAGATCCCAGTGAAATTTTGGAAGAGCGCAGGCATGACATGTTTGGAGTGGTTGACTGAGTTGTTTAACATCATTTTTAAGATGACGAGAATGCCCGAAGAATGGAGGTGGAGTACAATGATCCATTTGTACAAGAACTAAGGTGATATCCAGAGTTGCAACAACTATAGGGGTATCAAGTTGTTAAGCCACACAATGAACGTGTGGAAAAGGGTCGTGAAGATGAGGGTGAGAAGAGACGCGTCTATTTTCGAGAACCAGTTTGGTTTCATGTCAGCATTCGATCACGTGTCATCCATCTTATTAAGAGGTTCAGCGAGCAAAGATAGAGAGGAAGAAAGACTTACATATGGTTTTCATCGACCTCGAGAAGGCATACGACAAAGTCCCTAGGGAGGTTCACAGTTTTAAAAGAAGCGCGCATGGCGACAAGGCGAGGCGAGGCAGTAACGCTATTACATATGTCAAGGCGACAGTTTTCCGATGGCGTCGCCATTCTCGCCTTTTGGGCTGTGGCGAGGCATCGCAATGACGCGCCTTTAAGAGCTTTCTGGGAGCTGATTTACTTATGAGTATTTTTGTCATTTCAAGTGTTTTTTTAACCCTAATGTTACAAAAACATCCAATTTTCAAGTGTTTCTTCTTCATTACTTCGATTTCATCAACAAATCGTGAAGATTTCATCAAAAAAATTTAAAATTGAATCTCCTCAATGTGAGATCTTTCTTCTTTTATCTTTGTATTTATTTTTCTTGTAGTTCTCCGTTTTTATTCTCCTCATGTTAAAAACATCTTCTATATTTTTTTCTTGAACATCTTCTTGTGCTATGTTTTTTGCTACCACTCGACTTCTTGAACATCTTTTTTGGTTTTGTTTCTTTTTTTTTCATTTACTATTGATATTGAATTGTGCTATTGAATTTAGAAAATGGCTACGGGTTCTTCTTCAACACCTACATCTGCCCAAATTGGTTCATCATCATCTGGAAAATTCAAAGATATAGGTTAGTATTATGACATAAATGATGTTAGAAGTAAAGACTCTGTGCGATGTATTTTTTATGATAAAGTTAGTAATGGGGGTATAACTCGTCATAATCAACACCTAATTGGTGGTTATAGAAATGGTAGTTCTTGTACTAAATGCCCTACACATGTGAAAGATCTACTTAAAGAGCATACGCAAAACAAGATAGATGCAAAAGAGGCAATTAACCAAGTGCGTGACTTCGATGTCATAATTAAGGATGATGTTGAATGTGATGAAATGGAAAGTGGTCCACGAAGTGTTCCCGGTCCAAAAGGTCCACTTGATATGTATTATAAGCGGGAACCTTTAAGTAAAAAGAGAAAAGGTACAAAAGACCAAGTAGATTTTGATAAGTATAGAACGGAATTGAGGAATCATGTTGTTCAAATGTTCTCGAGATGGAAGTATGATGCTGGGATTGCATTTAATGCTGTCAATTATGAGTCTTTACAAACAGAAATTGAGGCCATTGGACAATATGGTCCATCGATGAAGGCCCCAACTATGCATGAAGTTAGGGCTGTTTAAAAATGGAGAAAGAGCATACTGAAAAAACTTATCAAGGAAAATATTGAGGAGGCCAAGAAAAATAGTTGTACATTGATGGCTGATGGTTGGACTGAAAGAAATGGTAGAGTTCTTGTTAACTTCTTGGTGAACACTCCTAAAGGGAGTGTTTTCTTGGATACTGTTGATGCTTCAGATTACTCAAAAACTGGGGGCAAAGATGTGTGATTTGCTTAGCAAGTACATTGATCAAATTGGCTCGGAAAATATTGTTCAAGTTGTGACTGATAATGCATCTGAAAATGTGTTGGCTGGTAACTTTTATTTTTTTTAGTTACATTATTACATGCTTCCAAGTTTAGTTTAACTTTAATGAATTGAACTAATAAGTTGTTTCATGTGATAGGAAAAATGCTTGAGGTTAGTTCCACATTTTTTTGGACTCCTTGTGCGGCACACTGCCTTGACTTGATGTTTGAGGACATCTTCAAAATTCTTAGATTCAAGAATACCATTGGAAAGACAATTAGGGTGAATGGCTACATCTATAGCCGAACACGGGTCTTAAGCATGATGAGAAAATTCACTAATAATAAAGATATGGTGAGGCCTGATAAGACCCGTTTTGCTACAGGTTTCTTGACTTTAAAGAGATTTCAAGAAGAAAGAAGACACTTAACAAGGCTTTTCGCCTGCATTAATGGCACGAGAGTAAATTTTCAAAAGAAGATGCTGGAAAAGATTCGAAATGTCTAAGTAAAACATTTTGGAGAAATACTTTTGATATTCTTAAAATTGGTGGTCCACTTTGATCGTGTTACGATGGTAGATGGAGAGCGAAAGCAGAATGAGATATATTTATGAAGCCATGGATAAGGCAAAGGAGGCTATTGCTAAATCATTTTCTAATAATAAAGTCAAGTACATTTTCAAGATTATTGACAAGAGATGGGACAATCAGTTCCATAAACCTTTGCATGCTGCAGGGTACTATATGAATCCTAGTTTGTTTTATAACAACAAAATGTACAAGCAGATGTTGAAATCATAAGCGTTTTTCAAAAATGCCTTACAAAGACGATCTTGGACATGGATATCCAAGATAAGATTACAGATTAGTTAAATGCATATAGAAATGCATAATTGATAAACCACTGGTGTTATTCGCAGGATGCAAAAGGGACGAGCGAATGGGCCTGATAAGATCCCAGTGGAATTTTGGAAGAGCGCATGCATGAAATCTTTGGAGTGGTTAACTGAGTTGTTTAACATCATTTTTAAGATGACGAGAATGCCCGAAGAATGGAGGTGGAGTACAATGATCCATTTGTACAAGAACTAAGGTGATATTCAGAGTTGCAACAACTATAGGGGTATCAAGTTGTTAAGCCACACAATGAAAGTGTGGAAAAGGGTCGTGAAGATGAGGGTGAGAAGAGACGCGTCTATTTCCGAGAACCAGTTTGGTTTCATGCTGGGGCATTCGATCACATAAGTCATCCATCTTATTAGGAGGTTGGTGGAGCAGTATAGAGAGAGGAAGAAAGACTTACATATGGTTTTCATCGACCTCGAGAAGACATACGACAAAGTCCCTAGGGAGGTTCACAGTTTTTAAAGAAGCGCGCCTTGTCGCCATGGCGACAAGGCGAGGCGAGGTAGTAAAGCCATTACATGTGTGAAGGCGACAGTTTCCCGATGGAGTCGTCATTCTCGCCTTTTGGGCTGTGGCGAGGCATCGCAATGACGCGCCTTTAAGAGCTTTCTGGGAGTTGATTTACTTATGAGTATTTTTGTCATTTCAAGTGTTTTTTAACCCTAATGTTACAGAAACATCCAATTTTCAAGTGTTTCTTCTTCATTACTTCGATTTCATTAACAAATCGTGAAGATTTCATCAAGAAATTTTAAAATTGAATCTCCTCAAGGTGATTTCTTTCTTCTTTTATCTTTGTATTTATTTTTCTTGTATTTCTCCGTTTTTATTCTCCTCATGTTAAAAACATCTTCTATATTTTTTTCTTGAACATCTTCTTGTGCTATGTTTTTTGCTACCACTCGACTTCTTGAACATCTTTTTTGGTTTTGTTTCTTTTTTTTTCATTTACTATTGATATTGAATTGTGCTATTGAATTTAGAAAATGGCTACGGGTTCTTCTTCAACACCTACATCTGCCCAAATTGGTTCATCATCATCTGGAAAATTCAAAGATATAGGTTAGTATTATGACATAAATGATGTTAGAAGTAAAGACTCTGTGCGATGTATTTTTTATGATAAAGTTAGTAATGGGGTATAACTCGTCATAATCAACACCTAATTGGTGGTTATAGAAATGGTAGTTCTTGTACTAAATGCCCTACACATGTGAAAGATCTACTTAAAGAGCATACGCAAAACAAGTTAGATGCAAAAGAGGCAATTAATCAAGTGCGTGACTTCGATGTCATAATTAAGGATGATGTTGAAGGTGATGAAATGGAAAGTGGTCCACGAAGTGTTCCCGGTCCAAAAGGTCCACTTGATATGTATTATAAGCGGGAACCTTTAAGTAAGAAGAGAAAAGGTACAGAAGACCAAGTAGATTTTGATAAGTATAGAAATGAATTTAGGGATCATGTTATTCAAATGTTCTCGAGATGGAAGTATGATGCTGGGATTGCATTTAATGCTGTCAATTATGAGTCTTTACAAACAGAAATTGAGGTCATTGGACAATATGGTCCATCGATGAAGGCCCCAACTATGCATGAAGTTAGGGCTGTTTAAAAATGGAGAAAGAGCATACTGAAAAAACTTATCAAGGAAAATATTGAGGAGGCCAAGCAAAATAGTTGTACATTGATGGATGATGGTTGGACTGAAAGAAATGGTAGAGTTCTTGTTAACTTCTTGGTGAACACTCCTAAAGGGAGTATTTTCTTGGATATTGTTGATGCTTCAGATTACTCAAAAACTGGCGCAAAGATGTGTGATTTGTTTAGCAAGTACATTGATCAAATTGGCCCGGAAAATATTGTTCAAGTTGTGACTGATAATGCATCTGAAAATGTGTTGGCTGGTAACTTTTATTTGTTTTAGTTACATTATTACATGCTTTCAAGTTTAGTTTAACTTTAATGAATTGAACTAATAAGTTGTTTCATGTGATAGGAAAAATGCTTGAGGTTAGTTATCCACATCTTTTTTGGATTCCATGTGCGGCACACTGTCTTGACTTGATGTTTGAGGACATCTTCAAAATTCCTAGATTCAAGAATACCATTGGTAAGACAATTAGGGTGAATGGCTACATCCATATCCGAACACGGGTCTTAAGCATGATGAGAAAATTCACTAATAATAAAGAGATGGTGAGGCCTGCTTTTACACCCCGTAATTCCAAGAGGATGAGATGAGGATGTACGAAAGGAAATAAGATTCGAAGTTGGAAAAAAGAAAGATAAAAAGAAAGTTGGCATAATATTTTGGACAGTTTTTCAGTCAACTTGGGAGCAGTATATATCCTAGTATAACTGATGTTTTTAGGTGTTTCAAAAGCCTATTATGAATTTCTTTGAGTCTAGTTTCCAACGCAACAAACCGCTCGTCGATAGGACATCGGAGTAGAAAGTTATGGATGTTACAAGATCGGCTGACAGAACAGACAGGGTCAGGCGCCGCGGCGCCGGCAGTAGCGCCGGTGCGGCGAAAATCCTGAAATTGCAGCGCCGCGGCGCAGGCTGCAGGGCCGCGGTGCCGAGGCGGGATTTTTTGCGGAAATAGGGGGAAAATAGAAGATATTTGTTGTAAAGGACCCCTGGGTGAGTGACAAGTGTCCCCCCAACTTGTGGAACAAGATAAAGGCTATATTTGACCAAGTCTTGCTAGATTAAAATCATTTTACAAGACTTCACCCAAATCTTCTCTTCTCTTCTCTCTCATATGGTTGAAACCCTAAGCCTAAAGTGGGCAAGATTGTTGGACTATTTTGGGCTTATCAAGGTAACCACTTTGTCCTCTTAAGTGATTGAAGATTTCTTATTGTTGTAGTTATACATTTTAACTAGCATGAAGTATATGTATTGAAGATTGATAAGTGATATGGATTGAAGTAGCCTAAATCCGAAAATGACATGTTGAGTAGTTTGAAATTTAATTACCATTTGGTCGTTAACTAGTATCGTTGCATGTTATCTACTTGAAGATTTTAGTTGCTATAATCGATTGCGGATTTATAACATGTTGTACTAAACAACTTGGATTGAAAAGGAATTGGAAAAGACTTTGTGGTGATGTACCTCAAATTTGCCGAATGTGACATAGTATGTTGGACTAGTTTGATATCAATTGTGGGGCGGAATTTTACACGTCTTGTAGGCGTGTAATCCCCTATTGTTAACTACATTGTTGAGCCTTAAAAGTGGCGTGTTTGGTTATTGAAATTCGGCCTTGAAAAAGGTGGCGAAGTATGTAGAAACAAAGGAAGTGCTGTCCGATTTTCCGTAGAATTTAGTGACTTTGCACTTAGAATATTCTACGTTTGAGGTAAGAAGTTAATAGACGTATTATGGTCATTATAGGTTGACATACTACGTACGACATATTGGACTTGGCAAGTGGATTGAACCGAAGAGGTATGTGGAACTTTCTTATCTCTTGAGCATGATTAAGTTGTAAATGTATAGTACGGTAGACGTACAAGATTTTGACAATCTAGTCCATTTGATATCCTTGGCTTATTTTAAGAATGTCCAAGTTGGTTGAGTTAGGGAATTAACTCACTTGTTTAAAAATATTAAGGATATCTTGGTTTCTAAAACTTAAGAGACTTTGAGTATTTTGAAAGTATTTTCGATACTTGTTTTGTTGGAAAATTTAAGTCTCTTAGTTATAAAGAAGAATGTAAGTATCTAAGGCATAAAGCTAGTATAACGACTTTATGGGAAGTTGGTTATAATAGCTTTATGGAAAGTTAAAAAGAGTGGTTTACTCTAAGTAATGTAAGTATGATAAATGACTTGAAATAATGAAAGACAAATTGATTTGAAGGCATCAATTGCTTAAGGTTTTTTTTAAAGAAAGAAGTCACTTGATTTAGAAGCTTAAATGTATTTCTAAAAGGTATTGTGACTTGTCTTGAAAGGTAGTTATGACTTGATACTACGGTTATTAGTATCTTGGAAGTTTTATATGAAAAAGAGTCATTTTAAAGAAAAGAAGTATGTAATACTTTGGGTTAAATTTCCGGATTTTATAATGACATGGTAGTGCCTTAAGTAAACTAAAATGAGAGTGTATATGAACAATACTAATAAGAAGTTAGGGGATTTCTTAACTTATGTTATGTATGATGGCCGGTTGAGCTAGGGTAAGAGTATAAATGCGGGGTAAACCCCCAAGACGCTATACCACCTTCTCCAGGGTAAGAGTATAAATAAGGGGTAAACCCCCAAGACGTTATACCACCTTCTCCAGGGTAAGAGTATAAATGAGGGGTAAACCCCCAAGACGTTATACCACCTTCTCCAGGGTAAGAGTATAAATGAGGGGTAAACCCCAAGACGTTATACCACCTTCTCCAGGGTAAGAGTATAAATGAGGGGTAAATCCCCAAGACGTTATACCACCTTCTGAGTATGATTGCGGGGTAAACCCCCAAGACATTATACCACTCCATGGATTTGCTACCCATGATGCGAGGAATACCTTATGCGGGTGAAATAGTCTCAGGAGTAGGATTGCTTAATGATACTGCGGGCGGATGGTCCTGCTTTGATCGTGAGCCTTCTATTTTTATGTTGTAAGTATACTCTTAGTTACTCTCATTTTTAGTAAAGCACAGTGAACTGTAATTTGATTATCATACATGTCTCTAGTTTTATTTTAGACTTATGATTTCACTACAAGATTTCGGGCCACATATTTGGTACACGTTGTATCGACTCCTTCGGGGCCGTTCACGCCGCAGTAGAGTATGTGTTTCGATCCTCACTCTTAGGATCACTGTTCACCGTTGAGAAGTCCTTTATTTCGGAGGCTTATCCCGGGTATGGTCGGTTGTTGTATATTCAGGGGTATGACGGGGCCCTGTCCCGCCAAAGTTGTTATTCTTAGAGGTCTGTAGTCACATTTGTGGATTGGGTTTGTAAGAACAGAGAAGTACTATTTTAATTTTGTATTATGTATATGTTACGAAAGGCAGCCTTATCGGCTAGCCGGTTGATGTCTACTATCTACGTATGATTTTTATTTTAGGAGTTGTGTATGTTCACCGCTATTCTCCGATGTATACGAAAGCGGTGCCTGTGTAGGGCACCGCCGCGCCCGGTCGGTCGTGACAAAAGTGGTATCAGAGCGCTTAGTCCTCTGAAAAGTGTCTACAGCACTGTCTAGTAGAGTCTTGATTATCGGTGTGGTCACGACTGCCCGGTTCGTGGATCGTGCCTTACCCGCACCCCAAAGAGTCATACATCGAGTAATCACAATATAAAATAACCAAGATATGAAACAAGATAAATTGAGACACCGATATCCAAGAAAGTTACCTTTCTAAGCATAAATAATAATAACAACTCTTTCAAATGAACAGTTTAATCATTTCTTTACTAACCCTGCCCACAACAAGATTACATGCACTTCTACGAATGATATGACAACAACGACGGACAGGCCGCCATACCCCGAATGTAAGCACCTACAACAACAGGGACTATACCAAGATAAGCTCCGAGGAACGAGCTTCCCAAACGCCGAATCGTGACTCCTAAGAGCGAGGATCAACGATCGTGTACCTTTACTCGCGGATGAACGCAGCCTCAAGCGAGGTCGCATAACAGTACCAAGTATGTGAAACATGAAGATATCAGAATGAAATCATAGTAGTCTATAGAAAGCAGAGACATGTATGATAACCAAACTACGCTCATAATAAATAAGCAATATGTCTAGTCGTGACTCACGCCAAGTCATCACTCCAATATAACAACGGGTCTCACGCCCACAACATCAATCATGCCCGTGGAATACCTTTCTCACCGCCAATCAATGATAGAAAAGCACCAAGGAATACACATGAACAACAGTCCCACCGTGTCCAAATAAAACAAGATGCAGGTGGCACGAAGGCATAGCCGACTACTAACACCTACAGATTAACAAGGTCATAAATCAGATCATGATATCTGCCTAGACCGCCACATGATCAAAGCCGTCGCCGCTCGCAATATCAAATGTGCGCGCTAGCCTCGAACTCCCGCAGCCTTCGCATAGGCCAATCTCATAGGCCCGCATGGTATAACCCCGCATCGAGGGTAGCTACTCCCAAGATCGCCCCGACTCGCACCGCATGGCCACATAGACCGCATGACCATAAAGGCCGCACACTAACTCGAACTCTCGTAGCTCGCATAGGCCCCCGGACCCGCATGAGGTATTCTCGAATCATGGTCCTGCATCGCTCGAAGTCTACCCCGCATCGGAGGGCGCTTAACCCCTAAACACGCGAGTGGTATAATACCAACATAATGCTTATCGCTTAAACAACATAAGCACAATCAAGGAAAACCCCTTTACACAAACATCACGTATCACTATCACACGTAGCATCCTAATATGATTACTTATCAAATCAACACGAAGGTATTACAAGGCTATCACAAACCAATACAATCAAGTTATTCACACATAAGGTACTTTATACTATATGATTAATCTAGATCGGTTTTTATCCCCAAAGTACTTTATACAATAACTCTTTAAAGATATGTTACTTTCACAAAGTCACACAATACCCGTAGTATATAACAATAGAGTGATTATCTTTCAAGTAAATCAAAACACTTCTCTTAGTAAAACCAAGTAACAACATTCTTTTCAAACGCCCAAGTTTGCCTAATTTCAAATGTTCACGCTTCTTATTTTAGAAAGGTTTCGTAGTTCCTAGCCTTATTTATTTAAGAATATAATTCTCTTTAAACCATCCGAGAAACATAAGCCTTATATGAGTAGGATATTCTTGTTTATAACAATCTTATTACAAATGACCATGACCTAGAAATATCATTTTGTCTCATCTTAGCTTCTATGCAGATGGAAGTTTCTACCGTTTTAATAATACTTAATGCCAAAACATTTCCTTTTATTAACGCCGCAGTTGGTTTGTCGATACACATTCGATTTCCAAATCAAGAAACATTCTTAAGTCGTTATACCTAACTTCCCATAAAGCTAGTATAACTCTTAAGTTTTCAAAACCAAGTATTACTTCAAGTTCTTTATTAACACATAACAAGCCGCTTATAGTTCAAATCGCTTACCTTTTAAAACCACAAGTATTTTCTTACCAACCTAAAGTCGTTATAACCAACTTCCCATAAAGCCGTTATAACACTTTATGTTTTAAACCAATCAAATACATTTAGCACACGTACGCTCACCGCACTACATAGTTCACACATATCATGCTAGAAGAGATAGGAAGAGGTTCACATACCTCGCGACGAGTATCGACTAATAGCAAAACGCCCAAGTACCTCCAACCGCCGGCTACTCCTGCCAAGTAGATCGCGCCATACGTAGTACTTCAACCTATAAGGCCACGCGCGCTTATTAACATTTAGATCCCTTCGTAGAACATTCTACGTAAAATTCGCAAAGACTCTCCCCGCAACAACAGAAATCTCCTCTTTCTATCGGGCCGCTATCAAGCCAACTGGGGGTTCATACATCTAACCGACGCGTACAATTCTACCTCACGTAAAAGCTACACAAGTTCATCAGAATACACCCCTATGTAAATACCAAGATTTTCTTTCAAAAGGTTTCTTATTATTCAGCTTAAGTCAAAAGACATTGCCGATAACAACGCTCAGTTCTATATATAGTATACTTCAACTATATAGTCTAACAATCATGTAATCTCCAATTACAATAGGACAAGATATTTACCTCGATAAGCCCATAATTATCCGAGTTTAAATGTCGATCCCGAGCAAGGTTTAGCTCCTACTCACAAGGCCCGACTCCCCAAACAACCCTTAGAAGTTCTAACCAACTTCTACTTATAACTTCAACTACTGTGAAGATTTACTTAGGGTTCGGTTTTGTGACTCGACGGGAAGTATAATAGTATAACTGGCTTTTGTAAAGGTATAACCTTAGAATACTACAAGGTATATGGCTAAGGTAATTTGGGCATTATAACAATACTTTTGAGAGTATTTCTACCAAGAGGGGGTGTTTTATACGAGACAACTAGGCTAGGTGGTACCCTACTACCACACTACTGAGGAGTGAGGGCTCTCGCCAAGTGGGGAGGATGGTGTTGGACGAGAACACTACTAAGAGAGGGGGAGGATTTTAACACTTAGAGATTTGTAGAATGGATGAAGAAGTCATCAAAGAGGGGGTATTTATAGTTCAGCAAAGGCCAACCAATGGCCAAGATCTTGCCAAGTGCAAGGCAAGTGTAGGCCAAGATCTTGCCAAGTGCACCTTATCCATCTACCACAAAATATCCTACCAACCCCTTGACCAAACAATGGCCATTTCGGCCCACTGAACCGCCCACAACGTGCTCCAATGAGAGGGTGCCAAGCGCGCCTCTTGCTGGTCCAAAATGTTTCGCCTCTAAAAATCCGCAAAATTAAAAATGACATAGCCGAATTTTCCTACGAAAGTGGAAAACGCTTTCGCCGAAAAATGACTCTAACCGTGTTGTGCACAAAAATAAATCGCCAAGCTTATTCTCAAGTTCAAATTTTTCTACGCACGCCCCACGCATACTCAAAAATACGGTATAACATTCTCCCTCCTTAGAAACATTCGCCCCGAATGTTCCTTCTAAGTCTCAAACAAACGGCGCCAAGATAGTCCTCACTACTATACTTACGAACAAATCCCGCCACACCGCCACGTAAACACCGCGCAGATACTTACATCCAAGTCTACGAGGAAACACCTCTAACATCACCACAAACACCTCTCTCCGGGTCTAAAATATACTTCCTTCGTGACCTTCTCTTTACAAAAGAAATGATACCACTTTTGTCATTTTGCCGCGAGGTTCACTCCGCGACCTAACAAATGGTACCGGCCGCATGCGATCCTCGAGGTCGCCGTGACACTTCTTGTACACTGAACTCTTTCATAACCTACCACATTTCGAGCATCGTCGCTTCCAAAACTCGGGTTACTATCTCTAACGTGGTCATTAATAACTGGGAACACTCTGGATGGATCTCCGATACTTTCCCGAACATAACAATACGAAAGACCGGACACACTGCCTCCTAAGTCGGACGACAATGCTAACATATAGGCAACCCGCTTATTCTTCACATGAACTCGTGCGGCCCAAAGTAACTCGCTAAGTTCCTCTGCTTTCCAAAACTCGTCATACCCAACCCGTGGTACTTTCAAGAAGACCGACCCAACTCGAACTCTAAGCTGCCGCCGATTATCCGCACGATTTCTCCGAGCCGCCGTAACCTCTTCTAGACAAGCTTTACCCTATCCACATCACCGGAACAAGCCTGAACCGACTATCTGAATCTTGCCAACATCGAACCAATCGACCGGCGACTTACACTTCCGCCCCTACAAGGCTTCATAAGACGACATCCGAACATTGAAATGGTAGCTTAAACACTACCTCCACAGGAGACAACAATCCCCACAACTATCCCTGAAATCCAAACACTGGCCCGAGGGCGAATGCGATTCTGAGACTCACCTGAGTTCTTAACACATGCTTGGTAAAACTTTTAGAAAACGAAAATAGCCACCACCTGGGCTTCACTGTCTGCCATAAGGTGAAGGTAGGCACCCCGTGCAGCCTTACAACCTTTCTGATATAAACAACACTGCTGAGCACTAGGTCTTTGCTAGAAGACAAGACGGCCGACTCTCTCGCCCGACCATCGGCCTGGACGATCCACGAATCCAGACTGGTTAACTAAACCCGCCTAACACCCTCGTGACCCTACCACAAGGCGGGACCACCACAAACTGACCCCACCACCCTACATGCCGCGGGTTGACCCGCAACATGGCCTCAACCCTACCCGGCATCGCGCAAAACACTAGCTCCCCGATCCGGAATAATTTCACAAATCATGTTACGAAAACCTAGCGGTCTTCCTAGCTCGACTACCTTCTTTCAAATCACGCTACTCAGGGACTTATCCCACAAACATAGCCCACGTGCACTATGCACTCCGATAAGGATCAAACATAACACTACACCTATACTCGAGATGGCCTTACCTCTAAGGTCTCTACGTATAAAACTCTAAGGCTCACACTTTCTATCCCCAAATCTTACTCTGCTAACTAACCAAGATCTCTAATCACAACCGACACACCGCTATCGTAACATAGCACTTAAGGTATACTCACCTTATCACATAAACAAAACTTTAGGGTTAAAGATATATCTATATCTATCGCTTCACTCCCTTAGTCGTTCTAATCAAACCCGCCTGTAGGCGCATAGCTGGGCGAAGGTGACGAACTACCCACCGAACCTCAAGGCCAAGTCCTCCTACAAGGACACTCTTCGACACTGCACTCGACGGTCATAGTACAATAAGTACCAACCAAAAGACGACATTCCTCGATGACGTCATACATCGTGAACCGAAGCCCCGAGTTCGACCAACTCCTCGTGATACCCCGAACGCCCTAAACCTCGCGGAGGACCTCTCGCACCGCGGACGGCATAATCTAATCGGCCGCGAGGTGACTCGCCTCGAAAGTTACCAGGACCTTGCCGCCCGCCCTCTTCGCCCTTGGTTAACCCGCCGATCTCTACGCTTTCGGCTGCACGCATAAGCCCGCATACGTGCCATGCTCAAGCCTAATCAAGAATTACTTTCGCACAACCTCTCTTAGATAGTCATCAAGACTCGCAGACATCGGTACACTCTCCGTAGCCAAATCCATATCTAGTAACAGGTCGCTTTTTGCAATCTATATTCTCTCGCCCTGGCCGTGGAATCAAGGTTCAAATGTCATGGTCACAGAGGAACCGCCGCCGCTAAACTCAAGCTAGCGACGCCGCAAAACTCCCCGAATGAAGCACCACCCTGGTGATGATTGGGCTGTGCCCACGTAACCCTCAGATTTACTCGCAGCCTCCTACGCTTTGTCCTCCGGGGCCCGGGTTTGCCCTACGCGGAGGCATAACGGTAAGGGAAAGAAATACGTTAGAGGGTCCAACTTACAACACAACTCTAAGGCACGATCTCAGAGTGAGAAGAGTAGAAACCAATCCTAAATATCCTATAGCCTCCTGATTATTGATGTGGTGCACAACACACCGATAATCAAGACTTCATCGATACGGCCTCAGACACTTTCCGAGGATTAATCGCTCGATACCACTTTATGTCACGACTGCCTCGGCCCGTGGATCGTGCCTTACCCGCACCCCAAAGAGTCATACATCGAGTAATCATCAATATAAAATAACCAAGATATGAAACAAGATAAATTGAGACACCGATATCTCAAGAAAGTTACCTTTCTGCATAAATAATAATAACAACTCTTTCAAAATGAATAGCTTTAATCCTTTCTTTACAAACCCCGCCCACAACAAGATTACTGCACTTACGAATGATATGACAACAACGACGGACAGGCTCGCCATACCCCGAATGTAAGCACCTACAACAACAGGACTATACCAAGATAAGCCTCCGAGGAACGAGCTTCCCAAACGCTGAACCGTGACTCCTAAGAGCGAGGATCAACGATCGTGTACCTTTACTCGCGCAGATGAACGCAGCCTCGGCGAGGTCAAGATAACAGTACCAAGTATGTGAAACATGAAGATATCAGAAATGAAATCATAGTAGTCTATAGAAAGCGTGAGACATGTATGATAACCAAACTACAGTTCACAATAAATAAGCAGTCATGTCTAGTCAGGGACTCACGCCCTCCAAGTCATCACTCCAATATAACAATGGGTCTCACGCCCACAACATCAATCATGCCCGTGGAATACCTTCCTCACTGCCGGCAGTCAATGATAGAAAAGCACCAAGGAATACACATGAACAACAGGTCCCACCTGTGTCCAAATAAAATAAAGACAGTAAGGCACGAAGGCATAGCCGACTACTAACACCTACAAGACTAACAAGGTCATAAACTGTATCATGATATCTGTCTAGACCGTCACATGATCAAAGCTGGTCGCTCGCCCGCAATATCAAATGTGCGCGTCTAGCCCTGGAACTCCCCGCAGCTCCGCATAGGCCAGTCTCATAGGCCCGCATGAGGTATAACCCCGCATCGAGGGTAGCTACTCCCGCATCGCCCCGACTCGCACCGCATGGCCACATAGACCGCATGACCATAAAGGCCGCACACTAACTCGAACTCTCAGAGCTCGCATAGGCCCCGACCCGCATGAGGTATTCTAGAATCATGGTCCTGCATCACTCGAGTCTACCCCAGACGGAGGCGCCTTAACCCCTAAACACGGTGAGTGGTATAATACCAACATAACAGCTTTATCGCTTAAACAACATAAGCACAATCAAGGGAAAACCCTTTACACAAACATCACGTATCACTATCACACGTAGCATCCTAATATGATTACTTATCAAATCAACACGAAGGTATTACAAGGCTATCACAAACCAATACAATCAAGTTATTCACACATAAGGTACTTTCTACTATATGATTAACGAGATCGGTTTTTATCCCCAAAGTACTTTATACAATAACTCTTTAAAGATATGTTACTTTCACAAAGTCACACAATACCCGTAGTATATAACAATAGAGTGATTATCTTTGAAGTAAATCAAAACACTTCTCTTAGTAAAACCAAGTAACAACATTCTTTTCAAACGCCCAAGTTTGCCTAATTTCAAATGTTCACGTTTCTTATTTTAGAAAGGTTTCGTAGTTCCTAGCCTTATTTATTTAAGAATATAATTCTCTTTAAACCATCCGAGAAACATAAGCCTTATATGTGAGTAGGATATTCTTGTTTATAACAATCTTATTACAAAGAACATGACCTAGAAATATCATTTTGTCTCATCTTAGCTTCTATGCAGATGGAAGTTTCTCCGGTTTTAATAATACTTAATCACAAAACATTTCCTTTTATTAACGCTGCAGTGGTTTGTCGATACACATTCGATTTCAAATCAAGAAACATTCTTAAGCCGTTATACCTAACTTCCCATAAAGCTAGTATAACTCTTAAGTTTTCAAAACCAAGTATTACTTCAAGTTCTTTATTAACACATAACAAGCCGCTTATAGTTCAAATCGCTACCTTTTAAAACCACAAGTATTTTCTTACCAACCTAAAGTCGTTATAACCAACTTCCCATAAAGCCGTTATAACACTTTATGTTTTAAACCAATCAAATACATTTAGCACATGTACGCTCACCGTACTACATAGTTCACACATATCATGCTAGAAGAGATAGGAAGAGGTTCACATACCTCGCGACGAGTATCGACTAATAGCAAAACGCCCAAGTACTCCAACCGTCGGCTACTCCTTAAGCCAAGTAGATCGCGTCATACGTAGTACTTCAACCTATAAGGCCACAAGGCGCTTATTAACATTTAGATCCCTTCAGAACATTCTACGTAAAATTCGCAACACCTTCCCCGCAACAACAGAATCTCCTCTTCTATCTGGGCCGCTATCAAGCCAACCGTGGGGTTCATACATATAACCTGACGCGCACAATTCTACCTCACATAAAAGCTACACAAGTCTATCAGAATACACTATGTAAATACAACAAGACTCTTCTTTCAAAAGGTTTCTTATTATTCAGCTTAAGTCAAAAGACATTGCACGATAACAACGTTCACTTCTATATATAGTATACTTCAACTATATAGTCTAACAATCATGTAATCTCCAATTACAATAGAGGACAAGATATTTACCTCGATAAGCCCATAATTATCCGAGTTTAAATGTCGATCCCGAGCAAGGTTTAGCTCCTACTCAAGGCTCCGACTCCGCCTCCAAACAACCCTTAGAAGTTCTAACCAACTTCTACTTATAACTTCAACTACGGGTGAAGATTTACTTAGGGTTCGGTTTTGTGACCGACGTGAAGTATAATAGTATAACTGGCTTTTTGTAAAGGTATAACCTTAGAATACTACAAGGTATATGGCTAAGGTAATTGGGCATTATAACAATACTTTGAGAGTATTTCTACCAAGAGGGGGTGTTTTATACGAGACAACTAGGCTAGTGTGGTACCCACCGCCACACTACTAGAGGGGAGGGCTCTCGCCAAGGGAGAGGGGATGGTGTTGGACGAGAACACTACTAAGAGAGGAGGATTTTTAACACTTAGAGATTTGTAGAATGGATGAAGAAGTCATCAAAGAGGGGTATTTATAGGTCTAGCAAAGGCCAACCAATGGCCAAGATCTTGCCAAGTGCAAGGCAAGTGTAGGCCAAGATCTTGCCAAGTGCACCTTATCCATCTACCACAAAAATATCCTACCAACCCCTTGACCAAACAATGGCCATTTCGTCCACTGAACCGCCCACAACGCAGCTCCAATGAGGTGCGGTGGCGCCTCTTGTTGGTCCAAAATGTTTCGCCTCTGAAAAATCCGCAAAAATTAAAAATGACATAGCCGAATTTTCCCTACGAAAGTGGAAAACGTTTCGTCGAAAAACGACTCTAACCGGGTGTTGTGCACAAAAATAAATCGGCCAAGCTTATTCTCAAGTTCAAATTTTTCTACGTACGTCCTTACGTACATACTCTGAAAATACGGGGTATAACATGTTGTGCACCACATCTATAATCAGGAGGCTGCAGGACATTTAGGATTGGTTTCCATTCTTCTCACTCTGAGATCGTGCGATAGAGCTGTGTTGTTAGGGTCGTCTCTCCCTAACGAGTTATGTTGTTTGCAGCTACGAGAAAGGCAGCAGTGACCCAGGAAAGATTATGTGGATTTCGTATCCAGGTTGGTAATGATTGTTGTATAGTTGGTATAATGACGTACAACTATACGGATTTATATATAAGGGTTATATATGGGTTGCCTAGAATGATTTTAGATTACCAGGAATTGGTAAGGACTAATTAGATACCGGGAAGGTATGAAACGGTTTAATGAACTCTCATCAAGGTTTTACGTACTAATTTGAGATAATTAGGAGATGATGAGTTGTCTGAGAAGGTAATGGACCCTTAAGAAGTTTAATTAAGGGACCTAATGGGAGACTATGTTTGTAAATTAAGCTACGTGGTATGCTTAAGAGGATAGTACGGATGAGATCCGTGTGGAGTAAGTAATGGTTGTTGTGATCAAGACGACACGATTATGGTATTATGAGAAATTAGCGTACCCGTTTATGGGGTGGGATCAGTTGATAGTAGTCCTGTTAAGTGACAGGGTCATGAGGGTACAAGCCCGAGTCTAGTTAATCGTTTTACGGGTTCGTGGACGCATTCCACCGGAACCAGGTTGTGAGAGCCGAAAATGGCCTTATATTGTTTAACTTAGTAACTCCAAGATTGGAGGCCAGATGTAGTATGGAAGTTATGTACGTATGTTAGTATAAATTTGGAAATGGAAATCGCATAACCAAAAAAGAGAGCAAGTGTAAAGAAATGGAGCCTGAATCCATGAGAACCTTTCGAGGTGACTACACCCGTGAGTGTTGGGTGGTAGCTGAGCGGGTAGATAATAATTACCGGTAACGATACAGTCGTTGGACCCTAGCGCACCTAGCGAGTATTATGATGACATTGAGGTCATTATGAGTACGGACTAGTTGGCCTCTTGTTATGCCAACGTGGACTACAGAGAGAGATTGATTCGGTACCAGTTTCCCGATAAGCCGGTTATCGAGTGGAAAGGAAGAGAAGTGGTGGTAACCAGTGAATTATTCTTCCTTCTTTGACATAATTGTTTTTAATAAGTCTGTGTGACTTGTTCATTTGAGGTGAATTGAGGCAGAAAGTAAGTAATAATTGAATTTGAAGGAATTTATGTTAAGTGCCCTTGGAGGTACTTGGAGTTGGTTTGGTGTGGCGGTCAGGGCCACGACCTTCCGGATAATTTTAGGAAAATGTGCAAGGCAAGAATAAAATAAGTACGAGTGTTGCCGGCGGAAAGCTGAGGGCATCTTTGGTAGGTTTTGAAAATCTACATGATTTTAAGGCGGGGCGTGATGATTAGATATTTACAGGACCGCGAGAGGACCCTTTGATTAGGGTTGTGACTCCAAGGAAAGTTTATTTAAGGGAGATAAGTTCTCTCCCCCACGTAAAGGATATTTTTACATATTATGGGGTTGCGTGTACCCATGTTGTTATACGAAGGATATGATCGTAAGGTCTTGATCGTCATGCCATAGGTTACAGTTTTAGATAACCGTGGGAAAAGTATCGTGTTGGGGTAATTAATAACGACGTTACGAAGTGGTCGAAGAAGTGTCGTAAGGATAAAAAAATGCAAGTAGTACGCATGTATGAAACTGTACGATTACGGATCAAGATAGAAATACTTTTGTTAATAATAAGCATAAGGTAAGGTTATTGTTATACCCCGTATTTCCGGAGTATGTACGTAAGGGCGTACGTACGAAAGTTTAGCCTTAAAGTTAGGCCAAGTTCGAAAATTGTGCACAACTCGCTAAAAGAATCGTTTTCCGACGAAACGTTTCCACAGCTTTCGTAGGGTAAATTCCGGCTATGCCATTTCTAATTTTTGCGGATTTTTCCGAGAGACGAAACATTTTGGACCAACGGGAGGGCGACACTTGGCACCCTCCAATTGGTGGACTTGAAATCGTCCATTGGACGAAATGGACATGGAGTTGCACGTTTTTTGTGCCTTTGCACAAGTCAAGGATTAGGTAGGATATTTTGTGTAGTAGATGGATAAGGACACTTGCCCTAATCTTGGCCTTACACTTGCCTAGCACTTGGCTTAATCTTGGCCATTGGTTGGCCACTTCTTGACCTATAAATACCCCCCTTTAGATGAAGAGTTCTTCATCCACAAATCAATTTCCAAGTCTTGAAAAATCCCTCCCCCTCTCTCTAAAGCTTTTCGTCCAAAGCCTCCTACCCCCCCTCCCCTTTTTGAAGTTGGCCGAGGCCTCCCCCCCCTAGCCTAGCCGAAATCTACCCCCCTCCCTTGGTAGAAAAGTTGCCTTCTTGTATTGTTATAATGCCCAAAATACCCTAGCCCAAATCCCTTAGTCCTTAGTAGAAGTTGAAGAACTTCTAAGGTTTCTCGAGCTCTGAGCGCATAACTTAGGAGCTAAACCTTGCTCAGCGCGACTTTATCTAGGATATTATTGGGCTTACCGAGGTAAATAATCCTAACCTCTGTTTAGAATGACCTTGAGTAGTCTAGACTTTGATAGATGTCTGTGACTATTATAGTCGATTCTCTGCGCGACATATCCAACTCAAGGTGGTTTTCAGAAGGTATGTGATTCTTCCTAAAGTATGATATTTTACAATATATATGTAGTACGGTGACGCGTACGTGTTAATCGAATAATAACTACGGCAATGCCTCACGCTTAAGCTCGAATAATACTTACGGCAATGCCTCACGCTTAAGCTGAATAATAAAGAATCAAAGCATTTCAAAAGAATACTTGATAATTTTTAACAGAAGTGAACTAATTGGTTTTTAAAACAGAAGCTTAAGAGTTATACTAGCTTTATGGGAAGTTAAGTATAACCACTTAAGATTGATAAAAGAAACAGTTTTCCTATGTGTTTATAATGGACTTATATTGAATTGTGAAAAGAATAATAAGATGGTTTGATAAGTAGACATGATATGATGCTATGTGTTAGTGTCTTATAACGCTTGTATAAGAGAGTATTCTTGTTAGGCTTATGTTGTTTAAAGATAAGTCTGTTATGTTAGTGTACTATCACTCACCTCTTGACATATTACAGGGGTTAAGTCGCCTCCGATGCGGGTAGACTCAGCGATGCAGGACCATGATTCGAGAATACCTCATGCGGGTCCAAGGGACCTATCGGAGCTACGGAGTTCCGTGTTTGTGATGCGGGTTATACCTCATGCGGTTTATGTGGCCATGCGGACTACGAGTCCAGATGATGCCGAGAGTAGCTACCCTCGATGCGGGGTTACATACCCTATGCGGGCCTATATGGGTGGCCTATGCGGACTACGGGAGTCCAAGATTAGGCTTGCATGGTGATACTACGGGCAATTGGCCCTGCTTCGATCATTCGCAGCCTAGAAAAGACCTCGCATTTACCTATTGTTTCTCTTGTTTATGATGTGGCACTATGCGGTCCTCGTCGTTTCATACATACTTGCAAACCGATGTTAAAATGATATGTTTTCATTTAAGTATTTTACGATTTCATATACTTAGTACCGTTATCGACCTCCTTCGGGGCTGCGTTCATGCCGCAGTAAGCGGCAGTTGCTAGATCCACATTCTTAGGATCTCTACGTTGGTGTCGGGAGCTCCATCTTTTCCGGAGGCTCTACTTTTGGGTATGATCTCCCTGTTGTAGATAGTTTTGTACAGTCAGGGTATGGCGGGGCCCTGTCCCGCCATAGTTGTATATTTCCTTAGAGGTCTGTAGTCATGTTGTACAGTATCGGATGTAACTGCTAAACCATGTTTATATATATATGCCGAAAGGCGACGTTTTCTCACATAAACTGTGTCTTATTTTATAAACTGTTTCATGTCTTGTTTTATATTTCCGCTGATTACTCTGATGTATGACTACTTGGGTGCCCCGGTAAGGCACCAGTCACGGGCCCCGGAATGGGTCGTGACAAAAGTGGTATCAGAGCGTTTAATCCTCGGAAAGTGTCTACAGACCGTATCTAGTAGAGTCTTGATTATCGGTGTGTTGTGCACCACACCAATAATCAGGAGGCTATAGGATATTTAGGATTGGTTTCCACTCTTCTTACTCTGAGATCGTGCTTTAGAGCTGTGTTAAAGTTGGACCCCTCTAACGTATTCCTTTTCTCAGAATAGCTTATGCCTCCACGCAAGGCAACCCGCCCGTATGGCAAGGCACCGAGGAGTCGCTAGTATGGCACCGAGAGTCACGAGGGCTCGGGCCCGGCCTATACCGAGACGGCGAAGTTCTACGACGCCGCCATCCCAAAGAGACTACAGCACCGCACCTCCCGTCCCACACCGGGCGGAGGAGATAGGCAAGGAGATGGCCCACTATTGGTTAGGATTGTGGCGGACACGAGGACAAATGCCGATGCAGTTCAGCCCCACCCCAGCATCTCGTGGTTCACCCGAGGCGAGAGTTTGAGGCTACGAGACTTCCCGAGTTGTAGCCCGCCGAGTTTTACGGTCGAGGCGGAGGATGATCCGCAGGAGTTCATCCGTCGCCTACAGAGGATTCTCGAGAGTGATCGTATGCCGGAGACCGAGTCCGTGATCTTTGGTTCACATAGTCGCGTGATACCGCAATCGATTGGTTTGATTCATGGAGTTATCCCGGGAGAGCACGCGCCCCCAGCCTACTGGGATGAGTTCTCGAGGCTTTCCTCACTCACTTCTTGCCTCCACAGATGAGGGCGCGGGCCGATAGATTTTTACCGCCGAGGCAGAGGACGACCGCCGGGAGTACAATGTCGAGTTTGATTCATTGGCTCGATATGTCCCAGCGTTAGCAGATATGGAGGATAGGAGTGCACCGCTACGCCACCGCTAGATGACTATATGGCCGAGTCATATGCGGGTGTTTCTCTTCACCGAGTATGGACATTACCCGCATGCGAGCTCATGCTCTTGGATGTGAGCGAGAGGCAGACCGACGTTGACAGCGCAGCAGGAAGACTAGGACGGCGGTGGTCTTTTGGTGGCTACCGTGGTGGCGACCTCGGCGAATGAGATTTGCACCACCACCAGAGCACTCCGCACCATCCTCAAGACACCAGACATTCGAGAGCGCACTGTGGCCCCAGGACTTGACATCCAGGCGCAGAGGTATCGCCGATCGACCACCCCTCGGTGTGGCCGATGCAGATCCCACTTCGAGTTGTGGTGCTACGGAGCTTGTTTCGATTGTAGGCCAGCAGGTCATTTTATGAGACCGCCCGACTAGAGTGGGCGCGGTGGTAGGAGTCACCTACAGGTTCTTTCGGGTCTTCTTCATCCTCGACAGCATTTCGCCCGAGGGCAAGGTACTCATGGACCCAGGTCGCGCAGAGGTCGTGGCGCGGTCCTAGCGGTCCTCGTAACCGCATTTATGCTTTGTCCACCGACAGATCGTGAGGCCTCACCGATGTCGCCACAGTACCTTATCGCTTCGGTTTGATGTTTATGCCTTGATAGATCCGGTTCTACTCGCCCCATATATCTCCCTTGTTGCTAGTAGGATAGGGATAGAGCCCGAGTCCATAGACCCTTTCGAGGTAGCTACGCTGGTGATTCGGTGGTAGCTCGGCGGGTATATAGAGCTTGTCCTGTGATCATTTACAGTCGTCAGACCCTGGCCGACTTGATAGAGTTGGAGATGATTGACTTCGATGTGATCATGGGGATGGATTGGCTAGCTTCATGCTACGCCAATGTAGACTGCAGAGAGAGAATAGTACGGTTCCGCTTTCTGAGGGTTGTTGTGTGGGAGGAGCACCAGACGCCGAGGGGTAGGTTTATGTCCCACCTCAAGGCTAGGAAGATGGTGCGAAGGCGGTATATCTACCATCTCGTTCGGGTGTTTGATATCAAGGCTGCGGTACCAGATTTTCCGCCGCCCATGGGTCGAGAGTTCCCAGACGTGTTTCCAGACGACCTCCCGGGTATCCCTCCTGAGAGGGAGATTGAGTTTTGTATAGACATATTGCCAGACACTCGGCCTATTTCCATTCCGCCATACAGAATGGCACCTGCCGAGTTGAGAGAGTTGAAGGATCGCAGAGACTTGCCGGAGAAGCGGCTTCATCAGCCTAGTGTTTCTCCCCGGGAGCGCGTATTGTTCGTAAGAAGAAGGGCGACGCCGCTGCGCATGTGTTGACATGCGGTGAACAAGGTGACCATTAAGAATGCATACCCTTCCGTGATTGATGATTTGTTCGACCAGTTGGGCGCGAGATGTTTCTCCAAGATTGATCTGCGTCGCTATCATCGTGCACGAGTCGAGAGTGGATGTCCCTAGGATCGCATTCCGGACCGTGACGCATTATGAGTTCGTGGTCATGTCTTTTGGTTGACCAATGCTCGCGGTATTCATGGATTTGATGAACCGAGTGTTCAAACCATTTTTGGACACGTTTGTGATAGTGTTCATTGATGATATCTTGGTTTATTCTCGCCAGAGCGGAGTACGCGAGCATTTGGCGATCTTGGCCGAGCTTCTCCAGACCAGCGATTGTACGCCAAGTTTTCCAAATGTGAGTTTCGCTGACTTGGTGGCGTTTCTTGGGCATATTGTCGGGCTGATGGCATTCGAGTGATACGCCAAGATCGAGGCAGCCAGACTTGGCCTAGACCTACTACTCCGGCTGAGGTTCGCAGCTCGGGCCTCATGATATTATCGGTTCGTGGAGAAGTTTGCTTATCTCTCGCACCATTGACTAGGCCGACTCGGAAGCGCAGCCAAGTTTCATGGACTGATGCTTGTGAGCGGGGTTTCCGATTCTTTGAAAGAGAGACCGACGACCGCCCGTTCTTACTCTTCCGCAGGTCCAGATGGTTATGTCGCGGTATTGTGATCGCGTGCATCGGGTTGGGATGTGTTGATGCAGCATGGCGGGTTATAGCATATGCATCCCGACACCGGAAGAAACACGAAGAACTACCCCACCCATGATTTGGAGTTGGCACCGTGATTCACGCTTTGAAGATCCGAGGCACTATTTGTATGGGGTTCACGTGGATATTTTTACGCACTACAAGAGCCTCCAAAGATATCTTCATCCAGAGGAGCCGAACTTACGACAGACGGTGGTTAGAGTTGCTTAAGGATTACGATGTTGATATCCCGTACCACCCGGGAAGGCCAATGTTAGGCGTATGCTCTTAGTCGTAGGTCGATGGGAGCCTATCGGATGCGCTAGAGAGGAGGACATGGTTCGTGATTTGCATCGATTAGCGAGCCTTGGTGTCCGTTTGATTGATTCTCGATAGCGGGGTGCGAGTTCGTGAGGTTGCCGAGTCTTCCATCGCCGAGAGGTGAAGAGGCAACTTTGAGGACCCGGCTCGACACGCTATCGTGATACGCCTCTTCGTGAGGCAAGGGTCCTTTGAGGTAGCACCATGGGTGCTAAGGTTTGAGGGCGATTGTGTGTTCCAGATGTTTCGTGACTTGGCGAGGTTCTGGGAAGCACACGCGCTACGTTATCCATCCGTGGTCGACCAAGATGTACCACGACCTTAGATCGTGTATTGGTGGGATGGCTTGAAGAGGACGTTGCGAGTTCGTGAGCTCGCCCGTGTTGTCGCAGTGAAGGTAGAGCACCGTGAGGCCCGTGGTTTGTTACGCACGATTGAGATCCCGACCGAAGTGGGAGGTAGTCAACATGGACTTCATCACGGATTACCTCGCACTCGGAGGAGACATGATTCTATATGGGTTATCGCCGACAGTCGACTAAATCAGCCCACTTTCTTCCCGTCAGACGACTTTTTCTACCGAGGATTATGCCGACTTTAGATCCGAGAGATCGCCGGATCGCATGGAGTCCCTATTTCGATCATATCGCATGCGGAGCCCGCACGCTAACTTCGAGGTCTTTCCAGAGAGGTTTAGGACGCAGTGAGCCTCGGCATCGCTTTCCATCCACGCAGACGACAAAGCCGAAGCGCACTATCCGCACTCTCGAGATATCCGCGAGCCCGTGTTATCGACTTCGTGGTAGCCGGGAGGATCATTTGCCTCTAGTTGAGTTCGCGCACAATAATAGCTATCACTCCAAGATTCGGATGGCGCCTTATGAGGCCTTGTATGGGAGGAAGTGCAGATCGCCTATAGGTTGGTTCGATGTGGGCGAGCTAGTGGGACGATTTGGTGCGCAGCAGTGGATAAGGTGAAGCTTATCCGAGAGCGCTATCGACAGTCGTAGTCGCATTCGACGCAGATCATCGCCGCCGCAACTGGAGTTCGCAATTGATGATTGGGTTTTCTGAAGGTGTCACCCACGGCGAAGGTGTGATGAGATTCGGAAGAAGGGAAACTCACCAAGGTACATCGGGCGCTTCAGATTGTCCGCAGGTAGGCAAGGTTGCCTACGAGTTGGATCTGCCGTCCGATCCGGAGGCGGTCATCCGGTGTTTCACGTATCTATGCTGAGGAGATGTATCGGGGATCCATCTAGGGTACACCCGATTGACGATGTCCAGGTGACCGAGGGGTTATCGTATGAGGAGATTCCCATAGCGATAGTCGATCGTCAGGTTAGGCGTCTGCGGACCAAGGATGTGGCTTCCGTCAAAGTCTTGTGGCGGAACGAGCTTAGGGAGGAGATGACGTGGGAAGCTGAGGAGGACATGAGGCGGAGGTATCCTCACCTATTCCCCACACCTCCAGGTAATTCACTTTTCCTACTTGTAAATCTTCATTATCGTTTATGCCTAAGTGTTGTTCTGGGGCCGTGTGTGGCATTTGCAACTGTTTAAGTTATGAAGAATCTTATCGTTAACTGTCTTGGGAAGGAACATTCGGGACGAATGTTTCTAAGGGGGGGAGAATGTTATACCCCGTATTTCCGGAGTATGTACGTAAGGGCGTACGTACGAAAGTTTAGCCTTAAAGTTAGGCCAAGTTCGAAAATTGTGCACAACTCGCTAAAAGAATCGTTTTCCGACGAAACGTTTCCACAGCTTTCGTAGGGTAAATTCCGGCTATGCCATTTCTAATTTTTGCGGATTTTTCCGAGAGACGAAACATTTTGGACCAACGGGAGGGCGACACTTGGCACCCTCCAATTGGTGGACTTGAAATCGTCCATTGGACGAAATGGACATGGAGTTGCACGTTTTTTGTGCCTTTGCACAAGTCAAGGATTAGGTAGGATATTTTGTGTAGTAGATGGATAAGGACACTTGCCCTAATCTTGGCCTTACACTTGCCTAGCACTTGGCTTAATCTTGGCCATTGATTGGCCACTTGACCTATAAATACCCCTTTAGATGAAGAGTTCTTCATCCACAAATCATTTCCAAGTCTTGAAAATCCTCCCCTCTCTCTAAAGCTTTTCGTCCAAAGCCTCCTACCCCCCCCCCCCCCCCCTCCCCTTTTGAAGTTGGCCGAGGCCTCCCCCCCCCTAGCCTAGCCGAAATCTACCCCCCTCCCTTGGTAGAAAAGTTGCCTTCTTGTATTGTTATAATGCCCAAAATACCCTAGCCCAAATCCCTTAGTCCTTAGTAGAAGTTGTGAAGAACTTCTAAGGTTTCTTGGAGCTACCGGAGCGTACAACTTAGGAGCTAAACCTTGCTCAGGCGCGACTTTATCTAGGATATTATTGGGCTTACCGAGGTAACTAATCCTAACCCTCTGTTTAGAATGACCTTCAGAGTAGTCTAGACTTTGATAGATGTCTGTGACTATTATAGGCTGATTCTCTGCGCGCGACATATCCAACTTGGCAGGTGGTTTTCGCTGAGAAGGTATGTGATTCTTCCTAAAGCATGATATTTTACAATATATATGTAGTACGGTAGACGTACATGTGTTAACTGAATAATAACTACGGCAATGCCTCACTTAAGCTGAATAATACTTACGAATGCCTCACGGCTTAAGCCTGAATAATAAAGAATCAAAGCATTTCAAAAGAATATGAATCATTTTTAATAAGAGAACTAATTGGTTTTAAATGTGCTTAAGAGTTATACTAGCTTTATGGGAAGTTAAGTATAACCACTTAAGATTGATAAAAGAAACAGTTTGCCTATGTGTTTATAACAGACTTATATTGAATTGTGAAAATAATAATAAGATGGTTTGATAAGTAGACATGATATGATGCTATGTGTGTTAGTGTCTTATAACGTTTGTATAAGAGAGTATTCTTGTTAGGCTTCATTTGTTTAAAGATAAGCTGTTATGTTAGTGTACTATCACTCACCTCTTGACATATTACCGGGGGTTAAGCTGCCCTCCGATGCGGGGTAGACTCAGGCGGTCTGGGACCATGATTCGAGAATACCTCATGCAGGTCCAAGGGACCTATGCGGAGCTACGGAGTTCGTGTTTGTGATGCGGGTTATACCTCATGCGGTCTATGTGGCCATGCGGACTACGAGTCCAGGCGATGCCGAGGAGCTACCCTCGACGCGGGTTACATACCCTACGCGGGCCTATATGGGTGGCCTATGCGGACTACGGAGTCCAGATTAGGCTTGCATGGTGATACTACGGCAATGGCCCCGCCGATCATTCGCAGCCTAGAAAAGACCTGCATGTTTACCTATTGTTGCTCTTGTTTATGATGTGGCACTATGCAGTCCCCTGGTCGTTTCATACATACTTGCAAAACTGATGTTAAAATGATATGTTTTCATTTAAGTATTTTACAGTTTCATATACTTAGTACTGTTGTCTTCTCCTTCTGGGCCGTTCATGCCACGGTAAGGGCAGCAGTGCTAGATCCACATTCTTAGGATCTCTACGTTGGTGTCGAGCTCCATCTTTCCGGAGGCTCTACTTTTGGGTATGATCTCCCTGTTGTAGATAGTTTTGTACAGTTAGGGTATGGCGGGGCCCTGTTCCGCCATAGTTGTATATTCCTTAGAGGTCTGTAGTCATGTTGTACAGTATCGGATGTAACTGCTAAACCATGTTTATATATATATGCCGAAAGGCGACGTTTTCTCACATAAACTGTGTCTTATTTTATAAACTGTTTCATGTCTTGTTTTATATTTCCGCTGATTACTCTGATGTATGACTACTTGGGTGCCCCGGTAAGGCACCAGTCACGGGCCCCGGAATGGGTCGTGACAGTTATGACCAGAATGATAAAAGAGAATACGACTATGGTTATGTGAGTTGCACGAGATATGATTACCCCGGACTAGTGTAAGACCATTAGTAAATAATGGGCAGTAAGAACACCTCGAGGGAAGGTGGTAGCATCGGTACTGACAAGAAAGATAGTAAGAAAATACGGAGGGGTAAGGGACCCCAGGACAACTTGAAATAACTTATAAAGGAAAGACGAGTAGACACTCGAACGATAAGAAATCTTGACAAGTCATTGGATTATGTAATACCGTGAATTGAGGTTGAACACCTGACTATAAGCTCTACGAGCTGGGAGAGAATAATCGGGTTACGACTTGACGAGACCAAGGAAATCCCCCCCCCCCTAAATTGTGATGGACAGGAAGTCTTAGCCATGAGGCAAGCAAAGGAATCAAATCTAAGTTAGTGACCAAGTTGAGTTGCAACAGAGAAAGGGGAAACAGGAACCATAATTGAGATTAAGAATACCCGAATATTTCGCAGGTATGAGAAAGGCTTCCAGTACTAGAAGATAAGTTGACCACGACTACAGTTCTAACCCCTCCTGAGAGACTCAATGGTTAGGTTGTTATTGTAACACTTTGGGTGTTGGGCTAGGTTGTATACTGACGCAACACGATAAGGTTAGAGCCTATGTTTTCCCGGCGGTTAGGGAAGAAAGAAAGGAAATTACCCTACTCACGATTTAGAGTTGGCGGCAGTTAATCGTGCCTTGAAGATTTGGAGGCATGACGTATCTATAATACTTCATGTGGATATGTGTATAGACCACAAGAGCCTCCGGTATATCTTCGAGCAGACAACCGAATTGGCGGCGATGGCGGTGGTTAGAGTTACTCAAAGGATTGTGATATTGATATCCTATACCATCCGGGAAAAGCCAAGACGATTCTGAGATGCTCTTAGACGGATCTACGGGTAGTCCGCGGTGGGCAGCCAGATAGACAGGACATGGTCCGTGAGATTCACCAGCTACCTAGCCGAGGGATTCGATTGTTTGTTTCCAAGGTTAATGAAGTTTAGATCCGAGAGGTTGTCGGGTCTTCCATCATTGAGGAGGTAAAGAGGCGACAGTATGAGGATCCAGTTATGATACGGTATCGAGATACGGCTCTCCGAGAAGAGAAGAGCATGTTTGAGTAGCACCGGATGGGGTGCTGTGATATGAGGATGATCAGGTGTACGTGCCGCAGACTAGTCAGCAGGTTTTAGGGGAGGCACACAATTCTTATTGCTCTAATTGTTCGGGGTCGACTAAGTTGTGTCGTGACCTCAGATATTTGTATTAGTGAGATGGCCTGAAGAGGGACGTAGCAGAGTTGTTGCTTAATGTCCGAATTAGTAACAGGTCAAGGTTGAACACCAGAAGCCCAGTGGGCTATTGCAGGTGATTTAGATCCCAACTTAGATATGAGAGGTAATTAATATGGACCTTGTTACAGGGTAGCATCGTACTCAGAGGAAGTGCGACTCCCTGGGGGTCATGATAAATAGGCTGGCGAAACTAGTCGTGTTCTTCCGTATTGGGACCACTTACTCGGCTGAGGATTATGATAGCTTATATAACAGGGAGATTGTGAGACTGCACGGGGTTCCTACATTTATGATGTCAGTCAGATAAGCTCAGTTTACGGCTAACTTCTGAAGGTGTTCCAGAAGGTATTAGGGACACAGGTGAGTCTTAGTGTGGAATTTCACCCTCAGACCGACGGACAGGAAAAGCGTACTATCCAGGCACTTGAGGATAGGTTTCGGGCCGATGTTATTAATTTCAGGGGTAGCTGGGAGGATTATTTACCTCTTGTTGAGTTTACGTATAACAAAAGCTACCATTCCAGTATCCAGATGGCCCTGTATGAGGCTTTGTATGAAGAAAGTGTAGACTCGCCAATGGGTTGGTTCAACGTATGCGAGGTTCAGATAATTAGCCCGGTCTTGATTCAGCGGGTTGTGGATAAGGCGAAGCTTATCCAGGAAAGATTATTAGCAAGCTCAGAGTCGATAAAAGCTTTATGCAAATAACCGACGTCGACACTTGGAGTTCAGGTTGACGTTGTAGCATAAGTATTGTAATGTGGCCAGGTATGGCAAGTGTGATTATGTTGGGTGTAGTCAAGGGACTATGCCAATATCCGTTTAGATTGGACTCCGAAAGAACATTGGGGACGAATGTTTCTAAGGGGGGAAGAATGTTACACCCCATAATTCCAAGAGGATGAGATGAGGACGTACGAAAGGAAATAAGATTCGAAGTTGGAAAAAAGAAAAAAAAAGTTGGCAGAATATTTTGGACAATTTTTCAGTAACTTGGGAGCAGTATATCTCCTAGTATAATTGAAGTTTTTAGTTGTTTCAAAAGCCTATTATGAAGTTCATTGAGTCTAGTTTCCAACGCAACAAACCGCTCGTCGATAGGACATCGGAGTAGACAGTTATGGACGTTACAAGATCGGCTGACATAACAGACAGTCGGGCCAGCCGCGGCGCAAAGAATACGCGAAAAAGCCCAATTGAGAATTTGCAGCGGCGGCGAGGCGGATTTTTGCAGAAATAGGGGGAAAATAGAAGATATTTGTTGTAAAGGACCCCTGGGTGAGTGACAAGTGTCCCCCCAACTTGTGGAACAAGATAAAGGCTATATTTGACCAAGTCTTGCTAGATTAAAATCATTTTACAAGACTTCACCCAAATCTTCTCTTCTCTTCTCTCTCAAATGGTTGAAACCCTATGCCTAAAAGAGATTTTTTGAGAAAGGCAACAAGAAGGAAATACGTTGGCAAGCTTGTAGGGGGTTCGTAGAGATGATATTTGCGAGAAGAAGAATTTCGGAAAGAGGGCTAAAGTGGGCAAGATTGTTGGACTATTTTGGGCTTATCAAGGTAACCACTTTGTCCTCTTAAGTGATTGAAGATTTCTTATTGTTGTAGTTATACATTTTAACTAGCATGAAGTATATGTATTGAAGATTGATAAGTGATATGGATTGAAGTAGCCTAAATCCGAAAATGACATGTTGAGTAGTTTGAAATTGAATTACCATTTGGTCGTTAACTAGTATCGTTGCATGTTATCTACTTGAAGATTTTAGTTGCTATAATCGATTGCGGCTTTATAACATGTTGTACTAAACAACTTGGATTGAAAAGGAATTGGAAAAGACTTTGTGGTGATGTACCTCAAATTTGCCGAATGTGACATAGTATGTTGGACTAGTTTGATATCAATTGTGGGGTGGAATTTTACACGTCTTGTAGGCGTGTAATCCCCTATTGTTAACTACATTGTTGAGCCTTAAAAGTGGCGTGTTTGGTTATTGAAATTCGGCCTTGAAAAAGGTGGCGAAGTATGTAGAAACAAAGGAAGTGTTGTCCGATTTTCCGTAGAATTTAGTGACTTTGCACTTAGAATATTCTACGTTTGAGGTAAGAAGTTAATAGACGTATTATGGTCATTATAGGTTGACATACTACGTACGACATATTGGACTTGGCAAGTGGATTGAACCGAAGAGGTATGTGGAACTTTCTTATCTCTTGAGCATGATTAAGTTGTAAATGTATAGTACTGAGACGACAAGATTTTGACAATCTAGTCCATTTGATATCCTTGGCTTATTTTAAGAATGTCCAAGTTGGTTGAGTTAGGGAATTAACTCACTTGTTTAAAAATATTAAGGATATCTTGGTTTCTAAAACTTAAGAGACTTTGAGTATTTTGAAAGTATTTTCGATACTTGTTTTGTTGGAAAATTTAAGTCTCTTAGTTATAAAGAAGAATGTAAGTATCTAAGGCATAAAGCTAGTATAACGGCTTTATGGGAAGTTGGTTACAATAGCTTTATGAAAAGTTAAAAAGAGTGGTTTACTCTAAGTAATGTAAGTATGATAAATGACTTGAAATAATGAAAGACAAATTGATTTGAAGGAATCAATTGCTTAAGGTTTTTTTTAAAGAAAGAAGTCACTTGACTTAGAAGCCTAAATGTATTTCTAAAAGGTATTGTGACTTGTCTTGAAAGGTAGTTATGACTTGATACTAAGGTTATTAGTATCTTTGAAGTTTTATATGAAAAAAAGTCATTTTAAAAGAATAGAAGTACGTAATACTTTGGGTTAAATTCCCAAATTTTATAATGACATGGTAGTGCCTTAAGTAAACTAAAATGAGAGTGTATATGAACAAGACTAATAAGAAGTTAGTGGATTTCTTAACTTACTTATGTTATGTATGATGGCCGGTTGAGCTAGGGTAAGAGTATAAATGCGGGGTAAACCGCCAAGACGTTATACCACCTTCTCTAGGGTAAGAGTATAAATGAGGGGTAAACCCCCAAGACTTTATACCACCTTCTCCAGGGTAAGAGTATAAATGAGGGGTAAACCCCCAAGACGTTATACCACCTTATCCAGTGTAAGAGTATAAATGAGGGATAAACCCCCAAGACGTTATACCACCTTCTCCAGGGTAAGAGTATAAATGAGGGGTAAATCTCCAAGACGTTGTACCACCTTCTGAGTATGATTGCGGGGTAAACCTCCAAGATATTATACCACTCCATGGATTTGCTACCCATGATGCGAGGAATACCTTATGCGGGTTCACACGACCCATGCGGGTGAAATAGTCCCAGGAGTAGGATTGCTTAATGATACTGCGGGCGGATGGTCCTGCTTTGATCATGAGCCTTCTATTTTTATGTTGTAAGTATACTCTTAGTTACTCTCATTGTTAGTAAGGCACAGTGAACTGTAATTTGATTATCATACATGTCTCCAGTTTTATTTTAGACTTATGATTTCACTACAAGATTTCGGGCCACATATTTGGTACATGTTGTACTGACCTCCTTCGGGGGGCTGCGTTCATGCCGCAGGTAGAGTACAGGTTGCTGATCCTCACTCTTAGGATCACTGTTCAGTTGTTGAGAAGCTCCTTTATTTCGGAGGCTTATCCCTTGTATTGTCGGTTGTTGTATATTCAGGGGTATGGCGAGGCCCTGTCCCGCCAAAGTTGTTATTCTTTGAGGTCTGTAGTCACATTTGTGGATTGGGTTTGTAAGAACAAAGATGTACTATTTTAATTTTGTATTATGTATATGTTACGAAAGGCGGCCTTATCGGCTAGCCGGTTGATGTCTACTGTCTAAGTATGATTTTTATTTTAGGAGTTGTGTATGTTCCGCTGCTATTCTCTGATGTATACCTGAAAGGGGTGCCCAGGTAGGGCACCAGTCGCGGGCCCGGGATCGGGTCGTGACACATGCTAAGACCCGTTTTGCTACAGGTTTCTTGACTTTAAAGAGATTTCAAGAAGAAAGAAGACACTTAACAAGGCTTTTCGCTTCAGATGAATGACATGAGAGTAAATTTTCAAAAGAAGATGTGGGGAAAAAGATTCAGAAATGTCTAAGTAAAACATTTTGGAGAAATACTTTTGATATTCTTAAAATTGGTGGTCCACTTTTGACTGTGTTATGTATGGTAGATGGAGAGCGAAAGCCTGCAATGGGATATATTTATGAAGCCGTGGATAAGGCAAAGGAGGCTATTGCTAAATCATTTTCTAATAATGAAGCCAAGTACATTTTTAAGATTATTGACAAGAGATGGGACAAACAGTTGCATAAACCTTTGCATGCTGCAGTGTACTATATGAATCCTAGTTTGTTTTATAACAACAAAATGTACAAACAGATGTTGAAATCATAAGCGGTTTTCAAAAATGCCTTACAAAGACGATCTTGGACATGGATATCCAAGATAAGATTACAGATTAGTTAAATGCATATAGAAATGCATAAGGTACTTTTGGAATCCCCGTAGCTGTTAGACATCGAGCAACAATGGCACCAGGTAATATATACTATTGCATTTAATTTATTATTGCATTTTATCATATTACTTAATTTTTTGTTATTGATAATAAATTAAATGTCTTAGCTGAATGGTGGGTGAACTATGGTGCAACGTCACCTAACTTGCAAAAGTTTGTCGTACGAGTACTCAGTCTTGTTTGTAGTTCCTCTGGATGTGAAAGAAACTGGAGCTTCTTTGAACATGTAAGTAAGAATAATTGATAAATATGTTGGTTTTTATTTTATAAAGTATACTTGTTAATTTCTTTATTAATTGTGATAGGTTCATAACAAAAAGAGGAATAGACTTGCTCAACGTCGCTTGAATGATTTGGTGTATATCAAGTACAATAGGGCTTTAAAGCGACAATATCATTTGCGTGGCCAAATTGATCCGATTTCTTTGAGTGATATTGATGATGTCAATGATTGGTTGACTGGTGAATCGGAAAAGACATCATCTGATACTAGTGTTGTAATTGATGATGATGATGATGTTGATTTGGCAGGTATTGATGTTGGAGCAGATGAGACAGATGAACTGGACTACAATCTTAGATCTCAAAATCCTTCTTCTTCAGTTGCCCGTTCTTCAGTTGCCTGTTCAAAAAAAAGAATGCTTGTTGATGAGGATTCAGAATAAGAAATTACTCATTTATGGGACATAAATGAACAAAATGTGGGAGGAGATAACTCTCCGTATGATAAAGACTATTGATGTATTTGTTAGGTTGAAACTTGAATTGTAATTGGATGGTTAAAAAACTTAAGTTATTTGTGTCTTATATTGTTTGTAAGACTAAATTTTATGACAATTGAAGTGCTTAACTATTTATAACAAATTAGTCTTTATAATATTTTTATTTTATTACATATTTCATTATAATACTATTATTCAGGTAAATAGCGCCGCGGTCCAAAAGGCGAGCATCGCACTGCTCGTCGCGCCGCTATGGCAAGGCGACAGTTCCTCACCGCGGTAGGCCGCACGTCATTTAAAACTATAGGGAGGTTATATGGACATGCTTGGAGGTTAGAGGTGTACATGTGGCGTACACTAGGGTGATCAAGGATATGTATGATGGAGCCAAGACTATGGTACGGACAGTAGGAGGAGACTCAGAGCACTTTCCAGTAATGATGGGGCTGCACCAGGGATCAGCTCTTAGCCCATTCTTATTTGTCTTGGTGATGAATGGACTAACGCAACAAATCCAAAGAGAGGTGTCATGGTTGTATGTTATTCGCAGACGACATAATCCTGATTGATGAGACTCACAGTGGAGTGAACGCTAAGCTGGAGGTTTGGTGACATACTCTGTAATGTAAAGGGTTCAGGTTGAGTAGGACCAAGACAAAATATTTGGAGTTCAAATTCAGCAACGGGAGCGACCCTGAGACAGGAATAGAGGTAAGACTTGGTACGTAGGTCATTCCAAAGAAAATAAGCTTCAAGTACCTAGAGTCTATTATCCAAGGGAATTGAGAGATTGATTATGATGTCATACATCGTATTGGGGCAGGGTGGATGAAATGAAGGCTCGCATCTGGAGTCTTGTGCGACAAAAAGGTGTCACCAAAACTTAAAAGCAAGTTATACAGGGTTGGTGGTTAGATAGACTATATTGTATGGGGCGGAGTGTTGGACAGTCAAGACTTCGCACATATAAAATATGAAAGTTGCAGAGATGAGGATGTTGAGATAGATGTGTGGGCATACAAGGAGATATAGGATTATAAATGATGATATCCGGGAGAAAGTGAGAGTGGCCTCGATGGATGATAAATGCGGGAAACAAGGTTGAGATGGTTCGGGCATGTGCAGAGGAAGAAGAGAGACACAGATGCCCCAGTGCAGAGGTGTGAGAGGTTGGCTATGGATGGGTTCATGAGGGGTAGAGGTATGGCGAAGAAGTATTGGGGAGAGACAATTAGACGGAATATGGCGCAGGTGCAACTTACTGAGGACATGACCTTAGATAAGGGGTTGTGGAGGACACGAATTAGGGTAGAAGAGTAGTAGGTAATCAAGTGTAGTCATACTTATGCTTACAAATTGATAGTTATAGTGTTATTATAGTAAGCCCGATTAGTCTATCACACTTATAGACACATTATTGCTTTATAATTCACTGTAGTCTGATTTCAGCTGCTATGTGTTCTTTAATGTATTTTGTGTATTTTGTTTAGCTTATTTAGTTGTGTTAGCTACTGCTCCCTTTTATTCGAATGCACTTTATACTGCTTTAATTCCTTATCCGAGTCTGTCTGTTTCTCACGATTTACTCTTTACTCTTTACTCTTGCTTTGTTTTGATTGCCCTGCTTGTGATTATGCTTTGTCTTGAGTCGAGGGTCTCCCGGCAACAACCGCTCTACCTACCAAGGTGGAGGTAATATCTGTGTATATTCTACCCTCCTCAGACTCCACGGTGTGAGATTACACTGGGTATGTTATTGTTGTTGTTGAGAGTCAAATTGATTAAATTTTGAAGCTAAATTGAGTTAGATTTACTCAATAATTTAAGATTAAAAATTATATATTTAAAAACTATATGAAAAGTACTTTAAATTACAACTTTATTCATATCAATTTGGTGAACAAATACATCTTAAAATATTGGTCAAAGTTCATACAGTTTTAATCTCGGATAGCGAAACATTACATACATTAAAATTAATTCATAAACCTATTATTATTTATTAGTGAAAAATAGGGCCCCCAAATTAAGCCATTGATTTGGATGTCTTGCCCTTCAGCCGGCTCTGATTCTTAATCACAACACGACACAAATTTTCAAGCTATGCGTAGTGTTTTACTTTTCGTCATGCTACTTTTCCCTCTTGTGATTTATAAGGAAAAGGTTGACGTATAATTTATGGCGTAGAAGCTATGATCCACTTGTCCATCTTGAAAAGTTTCTGTCATTCTAAAAATGAAACACAGACCCCAAAATGAATTTCGAAAGCTTCAGCAAAGTTCCAAAGGTGAAGCCTTTGACTTGGATTTAATTATTCAAGGGCTTTGTTATGTGCTTTTAAATTCGTCTCCACTGAGGATATGTGTTTCTGCGTGATGAATTCCATGTTTTCGATTGGCTGAGGAAGCATTTGTGAGTGGGATTTACTGTTCTTGGCTTTTTCCCATTAATTGCATGTGTTCGTGTCATCTTCTCGAAACACTTAGCATTTACTCCACTCGTTCTTTTTCCAACATCTTTATTAACGTGTCAACATTGCATTTGCTTTGAAAAATACGGTTGGTGTTATCTCTATCTTCTACTTTACGAACCCCTTTATTCTTTTTGTTGATCCATCATACTCTTCTCCGTAAGAGTCGACTGGTCCCCCCTTCCTGGGCCCTCACAGTCCGTGAACTCGGAAAGCCTTTTTATTAACGTTTTCGGTCTATCTAAGCCTTCCACTACATTCCAAGTTCCATTTCTGGGGGTTTCGAATTTCTTGTGGTGGTCGACTTCGGACTTTGAAGCCCCAGTTCATTGTCCCGTTTCTTGAACCAAAGGCACGCAACTTGGAGGTTTGTCTGAAGCTCCGGTTTGAGCAAGCTTCTGAGCTTTTGAGGTCTATATCGCTTGTTTCTTGGGACGGAGTTCTGAAACTCTCTGGTGGTTGTAGCCTCATACTCTGTATTTTCGATCTCCAGGCACCCCTCCACCTTATCAGGTTCTCTCGATTACTTGTTGGTTTAGATTATTTTCTTTTGTCTCTCTTCCTTTGCCGTGGTGATCTTCACTCTGTTTGGTTAGTTTTTGCTTGTTACTCCACTGTTCTCTGATATTTTGTTCGTCTGTTTGTTCTTTACTTGTACTTTGACTATTACTTGTTCCTCTTCCCTATTACCGTAAACCGTTGTCTTATTATCGTATTCCTGTTATGTGTTGTTGTTGTTTTGTATGCATGCATATTTACCTTAACGTTTTTCTTCTTTAGTTGTTAAGTTGTTAGTGTTCTTATTGTTGTTACTTGTGTTCTGCTTCTTTAGTCCTTAATCTGCTCTATGTTATTATCAATGACCGTCATTAACCTATTAGTGTCCGTCATTAGGACCTGATTGTTGCATGTCCTAATGCTTATTTTTTTTTAATTATACTATGTTTTTCTAGCTCTTCTTTTTATCCCTGTTATGCATGCTCTTCGTGTTCTTCATTAGGTTCTTCACTGTCCCTTAGATCTGTTTAATATCCTTTCTCTCATATATCTTGTGTTTGTTAGTCTTGTTTTTGTATTTCCTTTAGTATTGTTTACGTTGTGCTCTGTCCGAGGTCTGCTGTGTGCAGCCTGAGCAATCACTCTTGAACTGCGACCTTCCCTACTTGTCTTTTATGTCCCCCCCTCGTTTACTTTGCACCGTCTCTTTTATTAACTAGTTTTTCTCTGTTTGTCGTATCTTATATCTATTATATATTATATTATATATTAAATATATATATTACTCTGATAATTGTATATATCATATATAATAGATTATATTTTATTATATACTTTAATATCTCAACTACTTTCCATTCGTCTCTTGGGTACTGCTGTTTTTTCTCTACCTTTTGCAGGTATGGTGGACCCTACATAGTAGAACCTGTGCTTTGAGATGGGTCTTGGTTGCGATTCAGCTATGTTTTTTTTATCTCTTGTACTTGATTAATTCTATCTAGTTAAACGTTGTAATTTAATACCAGGCCTGTCTGGAGTAGTTAATTTGTGTTATATTCCAAAGCCAGGTTTTTCTGGCTTCCCCCACCCCCCACTGTAAGATCAACGAAGGCACGGGACAACATCGTGGTTGATCCATTGAACTTAGGCTGCAATAACGCAGGCCTATAGAAGTGTTCACGGGGTTACCTGTTCGAATCAACGGGGTCACGCGACGAGAGGTAACTCATATTCTTGCTTGTTACATTCAGTACTGCACTTTAATTCCAGTATTTTACTATCTATATTTTTTCTAGGCAAATCTAGGTTTATCGATAGGCAAATATTAGGACCTTGCAAACTTTGTATGAATTTGCTATTTTTATACATTAAGACTAGTGTTGTATAATTAAGGAAGCCTTGTAATTTTCAACCGGACCTATCCAGGGTTATTTCTACAGCCTACATGAACTAGAGATGTATAAGTAGGTAAAGGTTTGTAATTTATAACCGGGCATGTCCGGGGATTTATTTACACCTTTCCTTGTTGTAATAGTTTATCTCCCTGTAATTTCTTGATTGCTTGTATACGTTTTTTCTCTTTGTAACCCTTTGATGCCCAAAAAAAAAGACTTTCTTTTCACCATTGCCCTTCCGTGTGGGGCAGGCTTCCATCGACATTTCTTCCGTGATGGAGTTTCCTCCTGTTTGCAGAAACTCCACTTCAGAGGGGACCTCCTCCCCCCACCTTCCTTTGATTCAGGATGCTCCTGCTCTCTCTATGCATCCTGAGTCGCTATCGGTGACTATTGATGAGCCGGATGCTTTTGTGCAGCCAGTGGATCCCATGAACCTCTCTCTTAGACCTTATATTATTCGGGGAGTTCCAGACCTTTCTCCAGCCTCTGCAACGGTCTCTCGCACCCTTGGTTCGGAGGACTCATTCTCCTCCGTCGATGGGATGTTTCCACTACTGTGGTGCCTCCAGATCAGCTACATATTGCAGATATTGAGACCACTCAGGATAAGGTCAAATATGTAAAGATCCTTCCATACCTAATCCTAAAGAAGCATCGAAAAAAATGGTTAAGGGTAATAGGGACGCCAATAATGGTTCTAAACTACATTTTGTAGACGTGCCGCATTGTGATGATCCCATTGTTTTTGATGATGATGATTTCGACGAGTTACACTCCACCTGGGGACACCTTTTGGTAGGCTATTTTGCTGGAAAGTACCCGGGAGGGCCTGCATTGCAAAAATTATGCCGGTCTTGGGGTGTCAAGTATCAATTTAGTGTTCATAGTAGTGGTTGGATCATATTCAGATTTGACTCAGCCGAAGATAAAATTAAGGTTATCAGTAAGGGTCCACATTTCGTCTATGGCACTGCACTCTTATTAAAGGATATCCCTAAGCGCTTCACCTTTGACACTCAGGAAATTTGTGTTGTTCCTCTTTGGGTAAGACTTTTATCTCTTCCACTTGAACTATGAAACCCATCGGCGCTAAGTAAAATTCTCTCACGGGTTGGGAAATCAGTTACCACAGATCTACTAACTCGTAAGAGAAACCAAATCTCTTATGCATGTGCCTTAGTTGAAGTTGACATCTCCAAAGACCCTGCCCATGAAATCAGGCTTGACGTTGGAAAGAATGAGCCCGTTGTACAAAAAAACTTTTATGAAAAATACCCTAGCTTCTGCTCGACATGTAGGAGAGTTGGGCACTCAGATACTGATTATGGGGCGCATTCGACGTCCACAAAAAGAAGGGTTGAGGAAAAGGGTCCCGCTAAGGATAATGGAGATACGAGGAACACTATGGGTGGTAGGGCGCTGCACTCTTCTGTCTTCACCCCTCTCTTCCTCACCTCTTCCATCCATACAGTAGGTTATTGACAAGGAGACAGAGGTGACTCATACAGGAGGTCGGCTATCGGGGTCGCAAACCGGGGTCGATAAAGGTGGGAACTCTTGTGGTAATGGAGAGGTGCCATATATTCTTGGGGCCACCTACGGGTCCAACAGAAGTGATACAGTGGAGAGGTATCGGATATTCAGGGGGGCCATTTCCAAAGATGGGAAAATGGAAAATCAGCTTCCAAACTTAAGAATACCACTTTTCTCCTTGGCAAGGCTATGGTTACCAGAGCCCGAAAGCCCAAGCAAAAGAAAAAGGGCAACTCCACGGACAATGCTGATATCCCGAGGGTTCGCCCCGAGGCCTATCGAAATGATTGTCGCCTCTTGAAATATAATGGGCCTGCATGACCCCTCTAAAAAGGATGAGATTTATGATCTCGTCTAGAAGGATAACATCGATCTTTTTGGTATCATCGAGTCAAAGCTCAGTGCTTTAAAACTCGAGCGTTTCATGAATTACGCTAGACTCCGAGGCTGGGATTTCAATCATAACTTTGATTGTCATCCGGAAGGAAGAATTTTCATCATTTGGAACCCAGCCAAGGTTTATCTAAACACGACTGAATCTGGTCCCCAAACTATTCACTGTAGCGTGACATGTAGGATCTCCCATAAATCATTTCATGTCTTGTTTATCTATGGTCTTCACTCTATTATTGCTAGACGACCGTTGTGGCTCTCATTGCGGGATTAGGGACATAACTTGAACTAGCCTAGTCTTGTCTTAGGTGACTTCAACATCGTCATGAAGGGTGATGAAAGATGCAATATGGCCCAGATCACTAATTATGACATCAAGGACATTGTTGATTGTTGTAGTGACATCGGACTTACGGACCACCCGTCGTCTGGTTTCCATTACACCTATTTCGTCAGTAGTAAAATGAGCAAACTCGACAGGGCCATGGTAAATTCCATCTGGCTGAATGATGGCTGGTTGGGTCATGCGAAGTTCATGTTGCCAGGAAAGTGCTCGGATTACTCTCTCTGTGTTGTTTCTTTATTTGAACAGCAGGGAACCCGCAACCGACCTTTCAGGTTCTTCAACATGTAGACAATGCACACATATTTTTTATTTCTGATAGGCCAACTCAAAGAGGGCCCCCGACCCTTCCCACCAAAAGCAACTAGAAAGAGGAGCGGAGCAACTCGACTGTAAGGAGAGGAGTGGAAGCTGCTCGAACGAATGTGAGAGTAGATGAGGCAATATAATTTCGGACAACTGGTCCAAGAATGGCGTTGGGGTTCCAAGTACATTCTGCCGGAAACAATCAGTGCGAAATGGCATCTTAAAAGGCTCAATGACAAAAACATTTCCCACATATCTTCTCGTGTTAAGAGGGCAAAGGATGAGATGGTTGTCGCTAAAACAGATGGTATGGTTCACCCACATGACACCGACAACCAGGATCAGATTGTTTCTCTTAGGCATCTTGCTATTCAACTAGGGGATGCGGAGATGAGCTTCCTTAGGCAGCTGTCCAAATGCGAACATCTCAAGAATAGCGACTGCTGCACCAAAAAATTTCATTCTATGATTAAACGGAACAGAGCCAAGAATTTTATTGCGGTTATTACTAAGAACGACGGCTCCCTCACAACTTCCGTCGATCAGGTTGCTAATGAATTTGTCAGTTATTCCAAGGGGTTGTTTGGTACTAGGGGTAACTGTATCCCTATTGACAGTGGGGTTGTTGCGGCAGGCTACTGCCTCTCTCGCGAACAAGGGGATGATCTAATTCATCCTATTACTGATGTTGAAATTAAAGGTGCTCTTTTCGGTGTGGGAGATGACAAGGCCCCGCAGCCTGACGACTTCACTTCGGCCTTCTATAAAAAGTCTTGGGACATTGTAAGAAAGAATTTATGTGACGCGGTAAAGGAGTTCTTCTGTTCGGGTCAGCTTCTCAAGCAGATTACTCATACTATTATCACCATTATCCCCAAATCCCACCATTGCTCAACGGTGGGTGATTACAGGCCGATTTCATGCTGCAATATCGTTTACAAGGTCATTACCAAGATCATTTCCTCTAGGCTTGAGACGGTTCTGCCTTACATTATTGATCACGCTCAATCAACTTTCATCCATGGTAGGATCATGATTGAGAATATTCATCTTGCTCAAGAGCTCTTACGGAGCTTATAATCGTAAGAGGATTTCTCTGCGGTGCATGATGAAGGTTGACCTTAGGAAAGATTTTGACTCGGCTGACTAGGACTTCTTGAAGGATGTCTTACTTGGGCTCAATTTCCCGGAACGCTTCGTCAAGCTCATCATGGAATGTATCACTACTACGTCATACTCTGTTTTGGTCAATGGCAGTATATATGGCCACTTCAAAGGCCAAAAAGGTTTAAGACATGGAGACCCTCTTTCACCTTCTCTCTTTGTCATTTGCCTTGAGTATTTTTCTAGACTGATTAAGATGTCCACTTTTGACAGAGAACTCAACTATCATCCGAAATGCGGAAACTTAAAGATCACTCACTTAGCGTTTGTCGATGACCTGTTACTTATCTCTAGAGGTGATTCCCATTCAGTTCGCATCATTAAAGATTGTTTGGACACTTTCGGGTATTGCTCGGGTCTAAAATCCAATGCTCTTAAGTCCAATATGTACACTACTGGTATTCTGGATGATGAATTGACCGAGATCAAGGGGATTACTAATTTTCATATCGACATTTTTCCGTTTCGCTACTTAGGAATTCCCTTGGATGCTAGCACCCTTAAAGTCATACATTATGAGCTCCTCATCAATAAAGTAACTTCTTATATTAACGCCTGGACGAGCACCACTCTCTCCTATGCGGGGAAAATGGAGCTCATCAAATCGGTTATGCAGGGCGTCGAATGCTTCTGGCTTTTCATCATGCGCATTCCGTCGATAGTTTGTGACAAGATTATAGACTATGTAGGGTATTCCTTTGGCGTTCGAATCATCCACCAGTTTCCTGGAAATCTTGCTGCCTCCCTAAAACCGAGGGCGGTTTAGGCTTCAGGGACATCCGTACTTGGAATCATTCATTATTGGCCAAGTGTATTTGGAACATTCATGAGAAAAAAGACACGTTTTGGGTTCGTTGGATTCACCAAAAGTACTTAACCAAGTGTGATATTTGATCGTGGGAAGCTAAGAAGGGCGACTCTGCCCTTATCAAGCATCATATTCGCATCCGTGACCAGATTATTGAACGGGCTGGGTCTCGTGCTCTCGCGGTCGACACCTTCAATGCTTGGAAACGTGACAACAATGGTATCAGCGGTACGCAGACGACTTATGAATTCTTCAGAATTTGGGGGGTTAAGGCTTATTGGTCGAAGGACGTTTGGAATCCATGCATATTGCCTAAACATTCCTTTATCCTTTGGCTATGCATCACCAAAAAGTTGCGTACCAAAGACAGAATTACTTACATCGACACCACTCGGGTGTGTGGGTTGTGCGGTAGGGATGACGAGTCCATACCTCATTTGTTCTTCACATGCGCTTTTTCCACATTCATCTGGCAGCGTGGATTGTGAAGGCCGTTGTGCATCACCGTAACCACGAGCACCATCGATGATACGTCAAGTATATTAAAATGAGGCGCGATGCACGTTGGCAGGCTAAGGCTAAAAGAACAACGCTTGCAACCACCGTCTACCATATTTGGATGGAACGCAACAAAGTGATTTTCGACGGGTCCAGACTAGATAAGGAGGCCCTCGTCTTCAAAATCAAAACTGTTGTCTATTCTATTTCCGCAATTTACTTCTTGTTTTGAACATTTGGCCCTCGGCAATAATTCACACTAGCAGCATAACGCTAGGCGCTCTTTCCTTATCATGGGTTTGTCCCATTGGGTTTACCATGATAAGGGTTACGGAGGTTGTGGCTGTAACCTTATGTCGGTTCTTTGACATAAGGGATTGACGAGGGTCGACTTGTATAGGCCCTCTTGACTTCCCGACTTGTGGGACATGCTTGAGTTTTGGTTATGACGCAAAAAAATCATATGACTACCCGACTTGTGGGATGTGCATTTTGATTCTTAGCATCATTTCGCCTACAAGGGTCCTCTTGACTACCCGGCCTGTGGGTTCAGCTTAAATAAAATGCCTGAAGTTAATGAATATTGTGACTACCCGATTTGTGGGTTATGCACGATATTCCTAACGTCATCCATATCTTTTATCCGTTGGTCCGCCCTCGATTGGTGCTGGTTACTTTATACACTTTTTACTGTTACACCAAAAAAAAATGAAACACTTCTGCATCAGAAAACTTGCATGAGAATCTTTTGCTTTTGAGATACTACCTACCCACAAGGAAAGAGAGGAGCAGGTGCAGTAGTGGAAAATTCAGGATTTAGAGTCGACAAGTTTAGGATGACGATGATCTTATTTTATATATATATATAAACACATCTTAACATTTTTTCCATGTGTGTATACATAGTTCGATCCAACAAGAAGTTCAGTTGAACCAGCAAAACTCACCCTAGATCTGCCTATGAGGAGCAAGGCTATCAAATTTCCAAGGTAATTAATCTGTTTTAATATACAACAAAAGTCTTTATTTCAAAGAATCCTTGTTATCTGAAATCCCTTAAAATTATAGCAATTTCAAGCCTTTTATGGAACAGTAGAGTCTAAAAGACAGGATGTGGAGCCAAAAGCAAGATTAAAACTAAGGTAAGCATAATTAATGTTTAAATCGTCTTTGCTACGGGGAACACTTTGCTAGAGCAGATTTAAGACATCAACACTTCAACCCTAGACAATGTAATAGTATTCCATTTTAATCATCCGAAAGTAAGTAGATTTGATGATCGATGAGACGAAACAGTTTATCTTAGCCTAAAGGATCTCATAATGCAATATCAGTGGTTGGACTCTGGGAGTCAGAAATTAAAAGAGAAATTCCTCTGGATCCTTTATGGAATTTTTTTGTTTATCTGAATCAAAATTCTTGCTTTCTTTATGACATAATCCGGATTTGTGATATTGCTACTTGAATGGTGCAATATGCACTAGTTGTGTTCACAAAACCTCCAGTGGATGATACCAGGAGATATGAAGCAAGAGACTACTCCATTGGCTAGGAAGAGAGGGCTAGGAAAGAGACAACACAACTAGGAAGTCCTTACTGTGAGATCTCTCTCTCTTCTCTCCATTGGTTGGATGTGAAACCAGAAAATTCTGAAATTTCAAATTACAATGCATATTTAGTGCTTCACATGGTGAATCCAAAGTGCACACGGAGCTTCAGTTAATAGGAGAAGTTCACTGCAACAAGAGAAAATCAATAACATACCATAAGCAAACAAGATTGGAATGTCTAAGGAAGGAGATCAGGGTCCAAATCAGTATGTAGATGATTTCTTCCTATTTGCGCCTTGGTGGGCAGAGTTCATAATACCTGTGCTGGTAGGAGGTAACAAGTACGCAGCGGAAGGACACCATTGTTGTCATAAAAAAAGGCGACATATCTATGTAACAAACATTTGCATATCCTTTCTCCATGAGTCTTGGAATTTCAAATGCTGATAATACCAAGGGGTCTACTCTTCAAACGAGCCTTGGAAGATCAACCATTGTGGAAACCGAAGGGTCGTTATTTCCCAAGACACCTAGGAATTTTGTTTTTGTCTCGACCGATGGAGCATTTAATGCCAAGGGACATAAGCCATTTATGGCAACCATTCCCAATAGTGCACAAGTCTTGACTTCCCCTACGAATGCAACTAATGCACCTACTGAGCGTGCAAATGATACTCGGGTACCACAACAAAATAATGAGTCTAATCCAACAAAGAATACTTATGCGGGAATCTTTACAAGTTCTCGTCTAGAATCAAAAGGACTTAAACTACAATTTGTCGAACAAGAAGGGGATGATGTAGAATTGGATGCAAATGACGAGGTTCCCTTTGTTGAAACTTGGGGTTATTGTCTTATTGGGTGCTTCACGGGCCCTTTCCCGGGACGTGAGGCATTAAATTCTATTGTTAAAAAATGGGGATTTAAGTGTAGAATCATTCCATACGGACGTCGATGGACTATTTTCCGATTTATGACTGAACAAGATCGCATCACGGTATTTCATGGTGGCCCTTATACGACTTTTGGGAAAAATTTGATGTTAAAATCAGTTGATAAGGACACTTTGCTCACGGATGATCTTTTCATGAACATACCGGTTTGGGTGGTGCTTCGTGATGTTCCTTTGTCGGTATGGAGCACATCCGGGTTAAGTAAGATCGCCTCACGTGTGGGGAAGCCCTTGTATCTGGACAATTCACGGGCGAGAGGTCCAAAATGAATTACGACCGTATTAATCAAGTCAATGTTAGCAAGGAGCCGGTCACGGAATTTAATGTTAAATTACCAAGCAATATCAAGTATGTTCAAAAGGTGGAATATGAGAATTATCCCGATTTTTGTTTTTATTGCAAAGTATTCGAGCATAATCATTTCAAGTGTAAGAAATTGGAGGAACATGTAACGCCTATGGAGACAACGAGCACTCACGAGCCAATGGTTGTTTTCAACAAAGCGAGTAGATCAAAATGGTTGGTGTTAATGAACTACACGCCACTTCAAACCAACCCCTTCTTTGTTCCACTACCGCGGTGGATCATCGAACATTGAAGTGGACATGGATGTGATGACTAAGGGGGTACCTAATACGCCTTTGATTCCGGATGCTTTTAGAGGTGCTCCGGTGTCAAGGCAGGGAGATGAGGATGGATGGCATGAAGTTACTCCAAGAAAGAATTTCCAAAAAAACAGTGGTAAAGTTGCAAGTATGAAGATTGGAGGAGCATTTCATTACCCCCGATTTCCAAAGAAACGAGTTCATCTCCCGGGTGATGTTATTATGAACAAAGCCAAGCAGCAAGTTTGAGAAGTGGAATAGTATTTCAACCCTCCAAGATTAAGCTTATTTGTATTGCGTTTATTTTATTTTCTTGTATTGTATTTTCGTGCTTTACATTGAGGCTTGAGAAACCTCAATGATCGATTGTACTTTCCGATTTCTAGTAATATATTATTTATTTACCCAAAAAAAAAAAAATTGCATATCCTAAAATATATTAGTCGCTACTAGGAATTCCTGATTTGCCATCTGTCGAAGCCTACTTTGACGGGCTTGCAATTATGCTTACCTTGTGTTACTTATCCTTATAAAACAAAAGGAAAGCATAACTCATAGCAGGGAAGATACAAGATTCTGAATTTTGTATCCACCTAAGGTATCTGCTCAGTTGGCAGCCAGAGGATTCATTTGGAAAGAGAAAGGAGAGAAATATAAGGAAAAGATAACCACATTGCAAATTCAAGAGCAAGTGAAGTAATGTCTTATCATGCGCAAAACTGAGTTTGCTAATACTGGATAATATAGGCACTGCCCACAAGCAACAACTTCAAACATATACAACAAAACGCCACTTTATAATAGATAAGAAAGTGTGTGTATACACACACCCTGCATCAAAAAGTACAGATATACACACCCCAAAACGCTGAATCTGAATCGCAGCAAGTAGCCAAGTTAGAAGAAGCAGAGCGCTGGACCGCAGCGCCACGAGTTCGATCCCCGCATAAACCTTCTTGGAGCCTGGCCACACATGGCTTGCTAAGTTAATGGGTTACGTGGTTTGCGTGCGCTTATCACACCGGGTTTACCACACAGACTGAAAAGAGTAGCGGCTCCTTCACAAAAAAACGCTGAATCTGTTTCATTTGGGATAAAAGGAAAGCAGCACCAGATGAATATTGTTTTCCGTATTTTCCTTTTAAAAAGAACACAAAATAACATCTCCTGACACAGAGACATTTTGCATCCTAGGCATACAACAAGTCAGCAGTAAATTGCAAATCATAAGCAGGACAAATAAACTACAGCGATTAGCTTACCAAGTATCCTATCCATATGATGAAATTATGGTCTGAAGAGCTCAACGGATAGACCATTGTATCAGAAGATCCCGCATATAATACATATACATCTCACAGAGTTATTACAGTAGGTGAACAAGAGCATAGCTAGTCTCATTGAAATTGCTTTTAAGACATTGAGATCAACATAGAAACAGAACATCCCCAGCCTATACTCTAGACACGCTAGTCCTTAGAAAGAAGGCACCTGTCTCCAAAGAAGTTAGAGAATATAGAGTCACTGATGTATTAATGATGATAGAGAGATAAAAGGCCACGCGTGAATTTTTGTCAGACGAACAACACAATGCATGACAGCATCAAAAAAGTACATCTTGAACTTCCAAGAAAGCTGGAGATTGACCAACACCGCACACGTTGTGAATACTGTACAATAACATAACTGATGATGATGACAAATTTGTAGATGCAGTTGGCTCCTTGGTGGTTCTATCAACTCGTAGCAGGAATTATAACAGAAAGTGGTAAATGGCTTTACCAAGTCATGTAGATATGCAAGTGTTGACTACTCAAGTAAGACTAGAGTTGAAAGACCATCACTCTAGAATATACGAAGACCAAGTTAACACCCACTAATCCCGCAGTAACTAAGATACAGAAAAACTATAAGTAGTGCATAGTTGAAAAGCTTAATATGCAGAGAAATAGCCAATTTGCCTAGGCAAACCCCTAAAGACACACCTTTACATCAAATCTATGTACTAGACAGTTTCCATATCATAGGTTGGGTAAAACTGTTCATGAGGTTTGGTCTTAAACACAATCTGTACTCCTACATTTGTGCACTACGGTGTCTAAATCAAAAGTTGTGGTCAAAGTTGTTAATGAGGTGAATAGACCATCTATGGAAGGTAATTTAGCAAGATCATCTAAAAATACACGAGCGGGGATATCATGACCGAGCAGGTTAAGCTTCCTACCGGGCAAATTCTCTTCTGAAAGCCATTGTTTGCAGTTTTCTGCTTACTTTCCTACCTTTTGAACAGTAACTAGCACATCTGATACTGATATTCTTTAAGCAATGCAGCTCATGCCAGGTAAGCAGTACATTTGTAGTATAAGAGAGAACAAGATCAATGAAAACAGAAAAAATATAGGTTTTTCTTTTCTCGCCAGAAGAGAAATAGAATTGACTCGTGAAGGAAAATGATGGACTATGCTACAATTGCAGAGAATGGCATGTGATATGCCCTAGTTATCAATGGAAAGGTAGTAGGCATGATTTCCGGTGTAGATATTGTTAAAGCAGTGGTGGAGCATCAAACTCAAGAAGTGAATCCACTAAACAATAGATTAGCGGATACCACTAATGAAGAAACAAGCCTAGCAAGCTACAATTGTCAAGCTCTGCTTGTTGACAAATGTAGCAACCCAATGAAACTAATGTAATCTTCTCAGTGGATCTCTTGAAATAGCTGCTAAAACAATTTCATCCGCCCACAAACAATTAACTGGCAGACCAATGTTGTACCCAACTTGACCAATCTGTTTGTCAATTGTGTCATAAGATTTAGAAAGATTTGGGAAGTAAAGCATCCAATCCATCAGCAGGAGTCTTCCACTGACGCCAAAGCAAAGAGAAAAAATTCACACTATCCACTGCTACAATTATGCACACCACAGATTTTTGAGCAAAAGAATACCAGAGGAGGAAGACATCTAACAAATTAAAGTACTTTATTTTGCAATTACACTCCTATAAATGATTGAGAATGTGCAAATTTTAGCTGATTGAAATCCACAAATACATGACCAGATGATAAACACTGCTAGCCTGCTACTATTGCCTGGATATTGCTAAAACACTTAGCACTGTAGCCTCAAAGAAATAAATTGTTACACCAAACACAGTTTTAGTGGACGAGCAAATGATCAGTTTATCACAGTCCTCCTAATTTTTATTGCCAAGTTAATCTAAATCATATAGAAATTCAACTCTCGTAAATAACAAGGCTATGCAGAACAGGGTTAAAAATGAAAGCGCTGCAACATCATAACAACCACAATTGATGCAATCTGACAATGGAGAGGGGACACTTATAAGTCAAAACTTATTAGCTATTCTGTGTCGACAAACAACTACAAAGTCAGAAAAGCATGGGCCGAATGGCTGCAAAATGCTCTGGAACATTATCTTACAGATGGTCTCCTGCGAAGAAAAGTTTGAGACGCCGTGAGTGTTACTCTAAGATGCTCAGATACTGTAAATCCCCGAGCTTCCATCAATCCTTGGAACTTTTGAGCATCTTGTACAAATCCACCATCTATAAGTGACCGTATAATCCTCTCGAATTCTTCTGGTCTCAACTGCTCCTTGTTGGCCTCCAAAACTCCTAGAGCTTGAAGAGCCTTTTTCTCAACATTAGCTCTTGCATACATGTCACATAGGCTAATATGAATCTTAAACGGAGGAGCCTCACCCTGCTCAGAAATTTTATCCAAGAGCTGCTCAGCCTCATCAATTAGCTGCATTTTACCCATCCAGTCCACCAAAACCGAGTAAGTAGCCACCCCAGGCTCAAAGCCACCTTTCTCAAGCTCCAATAGAAGATTTAAGGCTTTATCCAGCAGGTTCTTCTTCTCATAAGCTTCTATCATGCTAGCAGTGCATCTATCATCTGGCTTGTGTCCAAGTTTAATCATGTAATCAAAATTTTGCCTTGCCTGATCAGGATCACCAGCTTTTCCAAATGCCTCAACAATTAACGACATGACTCTAAAGTGGGCTGAAATCCTGAAAACTGCATTGTAGTTGCTATTCTTTGGGCTCCATTAACATCACCATGCTGAGAAAATGACCTTAGGAGGGCCATAAAGATCTCCTTAGAGGGCTTGATGTCTCTTGCCTCCATTTCCCTCATCAATGATTCACCCAATTTTGGGTCACCAGCATTTACATAGGCTAGGATCATGGAATCGTAAACCCCACGCCTGGTAGGAATCCTTGAGTTCTCGGACTCTCAAATGCAGCTTTTGCTCGATCCAGATCACCTGCTTTGCTGTACATGTGAATCATGGTTGTTGATGTGAGAATATCAGGCACAATTCCATTTTCACTCATCTTTTTGATAATTCTCTCGGCATCTTCTAGCCGGTTATCTCTAGCATGGGCATCAATAAGTTTTGAGTAGTCACGTATGTTTGTTTGGAAGGACTCTTCACCAAGCACATGTTCTGCAATCTAACATGTTTACTAAAAGTCAGAGAGCCTACACTTAACAGCAATTTAAATTCAGATTTTTTTATAGGTAGAAATTTAAATTCAGGTTTTTCACAACATTTGGTTACTGAATGGAACAGTTGGTGAAAGATTTCTATATTGGAAAAAGTTAGAATATTTTTCATATGGAAGAAAAATAAAATTTCACTAACTTGTTTTGCAAGCATTTCACTAACTAATCTAACTCTATGTTTAAGTTCCTCGCAGGATGAAAGGGAAAAGAAAAACATTTAGATTGCAGCACTACACCAGTTCAAAAGATGGCAAGTCGACAGATACTTTTATCTCAAGATAATTTGACCAACGTGTGAATAAAAACTTACCATTTAAAAAAAAGGATAATCTGTCTAACATGTGAGGACAATCCTACTTTCTTATCTGGAAGAACCAAAAAATGTTAGAAGAAACTTAATCTTGCTTATAGATTCCTATACTTGCATACATTATCACTAAGAAGCACGAGCATTCAGGAGCAAGTGATATTAACTTAAAAGTCTCCCACATTTTGTAGGGCCATTCAGATTCGTACAGTGGATCCCAGTTGACACTAAAGCAATTGAATGGATGAAAGTTGAAATGCAACAATAATTCAAAGTCATGCTAATAAGAAAACCCTTAAACAGGAGAATGAATACCTTCAAATATAGACGTCCATTTTGTTCCTTCAATCTATCAAGTAAATTTATCCAGTCTACCCTGCTAGGTTGGAGAAGTTCTACCCATTCTGCTAGAAGTGGAGAAGGATCATCTTCCTCTTGCGAAGAAAGGATTTTGTCCGTAATAATTTTGCACTTTCCAGCTATTGGTTTTGGTTCTTGAGGCCATATGATTTTCTCAGCCTCATGAACCTTATCAGCCACTTCAGACCATTTCGAATCCGACAAATCCAGTCCATAAATCTTGTAATTAATTTTCCGCGCTTTTTGGAAGCGACACAGTTTTAGGCTCCTCAGCACCGCCGACGCTGTCCTCCTCCACAGCCCCAACACCATATGAGCTCCCTTCTTCTTCTTTTTCTTCCTCTTCCTTAAGACGTTCGAGACTCTGATAAAACTCACTCTCCTCCATCTTCTCACGTGCCCATTTGAACCTATACTCCCTAAGCATCTCTCCACGTATACCCACTTCACCAGCAAACCTGCACATCTCCTTAACTTCCTCAGCTTGAAGAAAGTTTTTCATTTTCTCCTTCCTTTTTGCTTTCTCCATATCTTCCAACACCACATTGCTCACTAACCACACTGTCTTCCACAAATCCTCACTAAAATCCCCTCCAGAAGCGTTAGCTTTAGCATTACCTCTAACTATCTGATCGAAACCACCCTTTTCGAGCTCCTCAACAACCTTGCCAACAATAACCAAAAGCATCCCATCAATTGTTTTCTTCTCAAAATCAGGATATACTCCCATGAGCTTTCCACGCATTATCCAAACGAATCTTGATAAGAACTCATTCATTGTCGCATCATCCTCTGACTCCGTTTCTGACTCACTTACCACTTCTTCACCTGTGTGAATCAATCTTTTACTACCCCAAGGTTCATCTTTTCGAATTTTTGTGTTCTGTAGGTGGAAAAAGTCACTGAAACATTTCGTCGAACAGGTGGATGGCAATGTAGAGACCGTGGATTTCTGATGAAAATGGGAGTATTGAGATAGAATTCTGGTAGACTTTATTTTTGACAATTTGTTGATTGTTTGCTTCGAAATTAACTGCTTCACAATCATTTTGATTCTAACAAGACAAACGCTGATTGATAGTGAGAAAAAATGAGAATTAGGGTTTATGTAAGGTAGGGACAGCTCAAGGGAGGCTAATAAACGTGTAATACGGGTTAACCCGTTTTATTGCAGGTTGGAATGGTTGAGAGAGTTAAAGCCCGTGGTATGTTAAAGGATTCAACCTTTTTTAAAATAATTTTTGTTTGTTAGAAATAATTTTGCAGAAATTATTTCAACAGAATTTGTTAGGGTGTTTGATGTCACGACCAACCTGCCCGACGCGTGCCTTACCTGCACCCTGGTGATACAACATCGCAGAAAATCGTGAAATAAAACATGAACATGAAATAAGAGATATTATAAGTAACAGTCAACTAAAATAGCTTGCCTGCATAAATATATACAAACCCCAACGCTTTAATCCTTTTACAACCCCGCCACAACAAGATTCAGACTCTAAGATTTACAACAACTATGACGGGACAGTGGCCCCGCCATACCCTCGAATGCATGAACCTACAACTCAGGAACACATACCAAAAGATAAGCCTCCGGAACGAGCTTCCCAATACGCCGAAGCGTGATCCTAAAATGGATCGACACCAACGATTTCTACCGCAGCGTAACGCACCCGGCGAGGTCGACAACAGTACCAAGTATGTGGAATCGAAAATCGTAGTTAAATCATAACGATATATAAAGCGAGAGACGTATGATTTACCAAAATACAAGATGCAACATAAAAGCAGCCAAGTCGTGGACTCACGCCTCAAAGTCATCACTAAAATATAACTACGGTCTCACGCCCACAACACCAATCATGTTCGCATCACGGCCGCATGCCGGACTGTGACGGTAAACATGTCCACGATGCAACAATAACGACAACGCCGCATGCCACATGCCCCTCTGCAGACGGCAGACACGCCCATGTAATATCAACAACAATATATCGTGATCAACCTCACGTACGCCATATGTCCCCGCGACGGTGTACGCCCATGTAACATCAATCAATCAAGACAACAATCAAAATGGAAACATACCCGTGGAATTCTTTCACATCGCCAAAGACGCCCAAGTAAGTTCTCAATAAGTCAACCTACTCCATCGAGACGCAGAATACGTAAATACAACACTTGCACAACAAAGGCTATCATCACAAAGATAGGCAGTTTCACCATAACAAGCATAAAAAGTCATACACAACTCAAAGTACTTTCATTTTATGTCAAAGTCCTGTTTTAACCCTAAAGTACTACGTACGTTAAATTCCTTTTAAAGAGATTCATTCCTTTTATAAAAGTCACCCGATACCCGTATATATAAAAGAAATAGAGTGACTCACATTTTTAGGTAAACCAAAACACTTTCCTTCTTAACAACATTCTTTTCCCTTAAGTTCCAGTTTGCCTAATTTCACTTACTCAAGTCTCTTTATTTTAGAAAAGTTTCATAGTTCATAGTCTTAATCATTTAAGAATATAATTCTCTTTTAAACAATCTGAGAAAACATATGTCTTATATGAGTGTATGTTATTCCTGTTCATAATCAATCTTATTAAGCAGCCATGATCTAGAAAATGTAATATCATTTTGTCTCATCTTAGCTTCTATGCAGATGGAGGTTTCTACTGGTTTTAATATAATACTTCATTTATTTAATACATTTTCCTTTATTAACGCTGCAGTGGTTTGTCGATACACATTCTGATTTCCGAATCAGTAAAACATTATTCCTTTTAAAAACCAAGTACTCATTACTCACGAATGAGGTTTCACACAAAACTCATATTAACTCATTCAAGTCAAGTCTCTTATCTTTTAAGATCAATAACCCATTCATTTTTCCTCCTTTAAGACGTTATACCTAACTTCCCATAAAGCTAGTATAACTCTTATGTTTTCAAAACCAAGTATTACTCTTCTTTCAAAAAAGGGATTCTTAATCTTTTGAAATACTTCAAGTTCTTTATGGTCACACATTAAGTCAGTTATAAGTCAAATCAGTTACCCTTTAAAAACCACAAGGCATTTCTTAACCTACATAAAGCTGTTATAACCAACTTCCCATAAAGCCGTTATAACCCTTTATGTTTTAAACCAATCAAATACATTTAACACGACGCTTCACCGTACTACACATATCATCTTTGGAAAAGATAGAAGAGGTTCACATACCTCGCGACGATTATCGACTAATAGCAAAACGCTCCAAGTACCTCAAACAATGGCTACTCCTTAAGCCACGTAGATTGCACCACACGTAGTACTTCAACCTATAAGGCCACAAGGCGCTTATTAACATCTAGATCTCATCGCTCCATATTCTACGTAAAATTCGAAGACTCCCCCGCAAACGTAAATCACCTCCTTATCGAGGCCGGCCACCAAGCCAACCGGGGTTAACACGCCTAACCTGACGTGTACAATTCTACAACACAAGAATGCTACACAAGTCAGAGTACAGCCTATGTAATTACGCCGATTCGCTTCTTCTTTATTATCCTTCTATGTGACATCGCTCAATTCTTATTCAGCTTAAGTCAAAAGACATTGCACGATTTAACTACGCTCATTCTATTCAATATTCATTCTATATATAGTATACTTCAACTATATATTCTAACAATCATGTAATTTCCAATTACAATAGGGACAAGATATTTACCTCGATAAGCCCAAAATTATCCGAGTTAAACGTCGCTCCGAACAAGGTTTAGCTCTACTCCGCGCTCCAAAACGCTCCAAGAAACCCTTAGTGTTGTCTACACAACTTCTACTTAATACTTCAACTACGGGTGAATATTTTCCTTAGGGTTTCGTTTAATACAAAGGAGGTATAATCGCACTTTCCGGTTTTTCGTATAAAGGTACTTTGGAAAGTACTATAAGGTATATGGGCTAGAGTATTTTGGGCATTATAACAATACTAGGAGAGTATTTCTATACCACAAAGTGGGTATTTATACGAGACAACTAGGCTGGGGTATCCCACGGCCAAGCCTCACTCATGGGGTTTCGCCTACTAGGCTCTCATGGAGGGCTTTGGACGATTTTAAGACAAGAGGAGGAGTATTTGAGACTTAGAAAGATTGCTCACTTTAGGATGAAATAACTCTTCAACAAGGGGTATTTATAGGTCAAGAAAGGACAACCAATGGCCAAGATTCTTCCAAGTGTAAGGCAAGTGTAGGGCTAGATTTAAGCCAAGTGCACCTTATCCATCTACCACAACCACTGCACAAAATATCCTACCAACTAAAGTGCCCCATTTCGTCCAAATGTCGCCCAACCTTCATCAATGTGAGGTGACACATGTCACCCTCCGTTGGTCCAAAATATTTCGCCTCTCTAAAAATCCACAAAATTTTTAAATGACATAGCCGAATTTTCCCTACGAAAGTCGTGGAAACGCTTCGCCGAAACGACTTAATCGGGTGTTGTGTACAAATTTGAAACTTGCCTAACTTAAGGCTCAATTATTATACGCACGCCATCACGCATATACTCTGGAAATACGGTATAACATTCTTCCTTAGAAACATTCGTCGAACGCTCCTTCTCGGCCTCAAAACAAACACGTCTTGGTATAGCCTTCACTACTATACTTACGAAACCAAACATGCCACATCCGCCACAAAATAACATGCGCGAAACCCAAATCCAAGCCAACAAGGAATTACCTCTGCTTATCACAAGAGTTCCACCAAGGTCTAAAACATAATCCCTTCGCACATTCATTTCTCAAAGAAACGATCACACACGCTCACTTCTCCCTATCTCGTTGTATCCTTCTCGAACACTCGAACTCTCTCTAGTATACATACCATACTTCGCTTTCCAAAACTTTGGAGTCACTACCTCAAACTTGATCATCTTACTAGCCTCGATCTCCTCTAAGGCCATTCTCGGCCTTCACGAACCGATTCGTCGAACGTATCCACGAACTCATACGATGGTCATCTAATCTTGGGCCTAGCACCTCGTGACTCGCCACCGGGCAGACCACCGCAGCTGACCCCACCGAAACAGCCGCGGGTTGGCGCAACACGGCCCCAACACGACCCACTTACGCATCACGCCTTGTTCCCGATCCCAACAATCTTACCTCTACAGTCACGAAAGCTACCACTTCCATTTTACACTACTCAAGGAAATTATCACACAACACATTCTAGGCATAAAATGTATTCCACATGATCACTGCAAAATCTTGTACTCAAGACGGCTTTACATCTAAGGTCTCATCGTAATATCCTAAGGTTCATTATTTTCTCACCCCAGCTTACCCTTTTTCACCAACTGTGTCCCTAAATCACATTTTAGCACAAAGTTATCCGAACATAACACTTAACACATCATCATAACATTAATACATACAAGTCTCTGAGGGTTAAGGATATACACGAATCTACCGCCCACTCTAATCATAGGCACGCCTGTGGCGCATAATCGAAGGCGATGAACCACCATCGATCCGAAGGCGAGTCGTAACATCCGTGCTACCTGGTCTGACAGTTCTTCGCAAATGGCCTACCGCCGCAAAAATAACAAGCTCCTCGCACCACGACACTCCCGAAATGCGGTCTACCACATCGACCACACCGAGTAGGGTGATCGTGATCCGCCAACACCTACTCCCCGAAACTCAACCCTGAGCTCGACTGCTCCTCAATACTCGATGCCACGGTTGTGGAGACCACTGCGACCGGGCGAGGTACAAAACTAGATCTTTGAGGCGGTCCGCCTCGAAAGTCACCAAAGGATCTCGCTTACGGCCTCTTCGCCGATCTCGGCCATTCCGCCGATTTCTCCGCTCACATCCAAGTGCATAAGCTCGCATGCGGCAATGTCCATGCCGGTGAAGGGCTACACCAACAACTCTCGCTAGGTAATCATCAAGCCTGTAATATATCGGTGCACTCGATCCTTCATACTAGCTACTAATGCGGAACATACCGCCAATGAGTCAAACTCCAAATTGTACTCCCGAATCAGACGCCTGCTCGCCTCAACATCAAAAATCTGCCGGCCGAGCCCTCCTCATCATGGAGGCAAGAAATGTGCTGAAGGCCCGAAAACTCGTCCCAAACGGCTGGAAGTGCATTCTCTCCCGACAGCTCCACGAATCAAAACTACCGATCATGCAGTATCACGCGGCCGACGCGAACCTAGGACCACCGACTCGGTCTCCAAGCCTCGATCACTCTCATGATCCGCAGAATCGTTTGATGAACTCCTGCGATCATCCTCGTGCCTCGACCGTAGAACTCGGGCGGGCTACATCTCGGGAAGCCTCAGTAGCCTCAAACTATCCGATCTAGGGTGAACCATCGGTCTTCGGGCTCGTCCGGCCACTTATCTCATATTCGGCCACGACCACGGCGATGGCGGGCCATCTCCTTGTAACCCATCTCTTTTCCCGGACCTGGGGTGGAGGCTCAGTCTTGTAGTCTCGTGACCACCGCCGCGCTCTAAACTCTGTGGTCGGCGCGTCGCGAAACTCGCCGTCGAATCTTGTCTCAGTCTTGGACGGGCTGCGCCTCGTACTCCTCAGATCTCACTAGCGCCTCCCTCGGTGCCTTGCCCACTGGCCCGGTCGCTTTACGCGAGGCATAACCGGTAAAACGAAATCGTCGGAGGGTCCAACTTATCACACTCTAAGGCACGATCTCGTAATGAGAAGAAATGGAAACTAATCCTAAATGTCCTGCAGCCTCACGACATAGATGTGGTGCACAACACATCGATAATCAAGACTCTACTGACACGGTTCTGTAGACACTTTCAGGATTAATCGCTCGATACCACTTTTGTCACGACCCGAACCGGGCGTGATCGTGCCTACCCCGCACTAGTGATACAACATCGAGAAAATCAGAAATAAAACATGAACATGAAATAAGAGATATTATAAGTAAACAGTCAACCAAAACAGTTGCCTGCGTAAATATATACAAACCCGAACAGTTTAATCCTTTTTACAACCTCGCCACACAAGATTACTGCACTCTAAGATTTACAACAACTATGACGGACGGGGCCCGCCATACCCCAATGTACAAGAACCTACAACTCGGGAACACATACCAAAAGATAAGCCTCCAGGAACGGAGCTTCCCAATACTGTTGAAAGGTGATCCTAAAAGCGGGGATCGACCAATGTACTTCTACTGCGGCATGAGCGGCCCCAAAGCGAGGTCGATAACAGTACCAAGTATGTGGAACCGAAATATCGTAGTTAAATCATAACTATATAAAGCAGGAGACATGTATGATGACCAAAATACAGTATGCAACATAAAAGCAGTCAAGTCAGGGACTCACGCCCTCAAAGTCACCACTAAAATATAACTATGGGTCTCACGCCCACAACACCAATCATGTTCGCATCATGGCCGCATGCCCGGACTGCGACGGTGTAAACATGTCCATGATGCAACAATAATGACAATGCGCACGCCACATGCCCTGCGCCGGTGTAGACACGCCCATGTAACATCAACAACAATATCTCGGGTGATCAAGCGTGCTTCATGGCCACATGTCCCCGGAATTCTGCATCGGTGTAGACATGTCCATGTAACATCAATCAATCAAGACAACAATCAAAATGGAAACATACCCGTGGAATTCTTCGTCACTGCCAGCACGTCCAAGTAAGTTCTCAACAAGTCAACCGACCCTCCATCGAGAGACGCGGTAACACAGAAATACAACACTTGCACAACAAAGGCTATCATCACAAGCATAGCGTGTTTCACCATAACAAGCATGGTAAGTCATACACAACTCAAAGTACTTTCATTTTATGCCAAAGTCCGGTTTTAACCTAAAGTACTCGTCGTTAAATTCCTTTTAAAGAGATTCATTCCTTTTATAAAAGTCACCCGATACGTATATATAAAAGAAATAGAGTGACTCATTTTAGGTAAACCAAAACACTTTCCTTCTTAACAACATTCTTTTCCTTAAGTTCCAGGTTTGCCTAATTTCACTTACTCAAGTCTCTTTATTTTAGAAAAGTTTCATAGTTCATAGTCTTAATCATTTAAGAATATAATTCTCTTTTAAACAATGAGAAAACATATGCCTTATATGAGTGTATGTTATTCACTGCTCATAATCAATCTTATTAAGCGACCGTGATCTAGAAAATGTAATATCATTTTGTCTCATCTTAGCTTCTATGCGGATGGAGGTTTCTACCGGTTTTAATATAATACTTCATTTATTTAATACATTTTCCTTTATTAACGCTGCAGTTGGTTTGTCGATACATTCTCGATTTCCAATCAAGAAACATTATTCCTTTTAAAAACCAAGTACTCATTACTCACGAACGAGGTTTCACACAAAACTCATATTAACTCATTCAAGTCAAGTCTCTTATCTTTTAAGATCAATAACCCATTCATTTTTCCTCCCTTAAGACGTTATACCTAACTCCCATAAAGCTAGTATAACTCTTATGTTTTCAAAACCAAGTATTACTCTTCTTTCAAAAAAAAGGGATTCTTAATCTTTTGAAATACTTCAAGTTCTTTATGGTCACACATTAAGTCGGTTATAAGTCAAATCGATTACCCTTTAAAACCACAAGGCATTTCTTAACCTACATAAAGTCAAGTTATAACCAACTTCCCATAAAGCCGTTATAACCCTTTATGTTTTAAACCAATCAAATACATTTAACACGTATGACGTCTACCGTACTACATATCATCTTTGGAAAAGATAGGAAGAGGTTCACATACCTCGCGACGATTATCGACTAATAGCAAAATGCTCCAAGTACCTCAAACAGTCGGCTACTCCTTAAGCCACGTAGATTGCACCACACGTAGTACTTCAACCTATAAGGCCACAAGGCGCTTATTAACATCTAGATCTCATCGTTCCATATTCTACAGAAAATTCGGCAGCACCTCCCCCCCCGCAACAACGTAAATCTCCTCCCTTATCGAGGTCGGCTACCAAGCCAACCAGGGGGGGTTAACACGTCTAACCAGACGTGTACAATTCTACTACACAGTAATGCTACACAAGTCTCATCAGAGTACACCCTATGTAATTACAGTCGATTGATTCTTCTCTTTATTATCCTTCTATGTGATTACTGTTCAATTCTTATTCAGGCTTAAGTCAAAAGACATTGCCGACGAACTACGTTCAGTTCTATTCAATATTCATTCTATATATAGTATACTTCAACTATATATTCTAACAATCATGTAATTTCCAATTACAATAGGGGGACAAGATATTTACCTCGATAAGCCCAAAATTATCCGAGTTAAATGTCGCTCCTGAACAAGGTTTAGCTCTACTCCGGCGCTCCAAAACGCTCCAAGAAACCCTTAGAAGTGTCTACACAACTTCTACTTAATACTTCAACTACGGTGAATATTTTTCCTTAGGGCTTCGTTTAGTGGCTAAAGGAGGTATAATCGTACTTTCGGGTTTTTCAGATAACGGGTACTTTGCAAAGTAATATAAGGTATATGGTCTAGAGTATTTTGGGCATTATAACAAAACTAGTAGAGTATTTCTATACCACAAAGGGGGTTATTTATACGAGACAACTAGGCTAGGGGTATCCCACTCAAGCCTCACTCGAGGGGTTTCGCCTGGCTAGGCTCTCAAAGGGAGGGCTTTGGGCGATTTTAAGACAAGAGGAGGAGTATTTGAGACTTAGAAAGATTGCTCACTTTAGGATGAAATAACTCTTCAACAAGGGGGTATTTATAGTCGAAAGGACCAACCAATGGCCAAGATTCTTCCAAGTGTAAGGCAAGTGTAGGGCTAGATTTAAGCCAAGTGCACCTTATCCATCTACCACAACCACTGCACAAAATATCCTACCAACTAAAGTGCCCCATTTCGTCCAAATGCCGCCCAACCTTCATCGATGTGAGGTGACACATGTCACCCTCCCGTTGGTCCAAAATATTTCGCCTCGGAAAAATCCGCAAAAATTTTAAATGACATAGCCTAATTTTCCCTACGAAAGTCGTGGAAACGTTTCGTCGAAACGACTCTAATCGGGTGTTGTGTACAAATTTGAAACTTGCCTAACTTAAGGCTCAAATTATTATACGTACGCCATCACGTACATACTCTGGAAATACGGGGTATAACATTTGACTTATAATTATAAAAGTATTATGAGAAACAGAAACAATTTTCTGTTTGACCCACATTTATGTAAAAAAACTAGAATATTCATTTTAATATATTTAAAACTATTTAAAATATTATTTTATATCCTATGTTTCTAAAAATTAGTATATCTTAAAAAAAATATTTAATTGTAATATTTAATCAAAAATAATATTATATTGTACATAAGAAATGTAACGACAATATGATAGTCAATGACTCAATATGTTCAAAAGTTGAATATATTACATCATTACACAATTAATAAATTAGAATATATAAATATTGTTACGACCCGCGACTCATTAAGGAAGTGGCAACGTTGTGGCGAACAGATTTCATACTAACATCATACATCATTCCATCATGATCATCTTTCAAAGTCCTTGATGTTCCTTCAATATATTTATCTTCTTCAACTTCAGGAACATAAATAGGGTCTGCATCACATTTATCAAATTCCAAATCTTCAAGTGCATGCCTTGTAATGTAGTTATGCATAGTCATAGTTGTCGCAACAATTTTTTTTTGTCTAATGGGAAACTTGACATTATTGATAATAACCTCCATCTTTTTTTCCACACTCCAAATGTTTGCTCAATTACATTTTTCAATGAGAAATGGACATAACAAACTAATACTTAAAATATGAGGAAAATAAACTCATATAAACTACATTCATGATTTGTATATATGGCAAAGAGAAACTCTGTTTTTTAATACTGCTACAATCTGTTTTTTAACAATTACGCCTCAGTACCAAACAATTATTTTTTTTTTGGAAAAAAAAACATAAAACATATTGAGTAGTTATCAAAATCCCCGTAAAGATTTAAACCCAATTGAATTAAGCATTTTAAAACAGATAACATATCAACTACTTATTAAAAACCCAGTGAATAATTAATTTCAGCTGAATTAAGTCTATAAGCAAAATTTTGAAACAACACATATAACATATCAACTAATTATCAAAAACCCAGTAAAATAATTAAACTCAATTGAATAAAAAAAGAGTGAATAATTAAACTCAATTGAAATAAGTCCGATAAAAAATTAACATATCAACTAGTTATCAAAAACACAGTAAATAATTAAACCCAATTGATTTTTTTTTAAAAGTGAATAATTAAATCAAAATGAAAAAAATCGATCAACAATTTTATTCAAACAAAAATTAAAAAAAATATTTAGAGAAACACTTTTTGGAGAAGCACTTTGGAAAAGCACCAAATTAGTGTTTCTCATTCTATTCCATTTTAGAAATACTTTTTAACTTTTTAAAAAAATATTTTTACTTCTTGATAAGTATGTATTTGATCAAAAAGGTGTTTTTTAAATTGAGAAACATTTGTAAAAATTTGGTCAAATACATACTAAGTATGCGAGACAAGTAATTCTTTGACAATAGTCATAACCCATTATTATTTCACCAGTCAACAAGTTTGATTAACTCATCTCTTATTTTTCTTTTTCTCATTTTTTACTGTATTTGCACTACATGTAGGGAATTATTTTCCTTTATATCTTTTCTAAACTGGTGGGTGTTAATTTGTTGTCAGAAAGCAATGTTGCATTATTCACTTTTTTCCAATTATCCCCTCAGAATCAGTTGAGCTGTCCATACGGACTAATATTGCATTATTCACTGACACTACTACTATGTGATTAAAAAAAAAGAACGACGAACATTTTTTCACAAAATATAAAGTACTTTATTTGATTAATATAAGGGAAAAGGGTCAATTTGCTTATGCTTTATAGTTTAAAATTATCATTCGGCAAACTAGACTCCACAACACAAAAAAATATTTGCCACATCAGATCCGCATAGCCATGTAGGCTCTCACCCAATTATTTTAACTCATACCCATTATCCCACATTTAAATTGTTTCAACATGGTCCATTTTCATCATATCTTTCTTCTTTCCCCTTTCCACAAACCCTAATTCCAACACTCCAGAAAAAAATCTCACATCAAATTCCAAAAAAAATCATTATATTTTCGAGCCTGCAATTGAATTCATATAAACCCTAAGTTATTCATCCACAATTTTTCAATTTTAGCGAAAAAAAGTAACAGTGTAGAGAGAGCAATTGATTAATGGATTCTCAGTCGAACAACCTCTACGAAATGGTGTCACAGCCGGATACCGGCATCGACGCATACACATTCTTCGAATTCAACACACAAGGTGAAGAAGAAGAATTTAATTATCCTGAATTTCAAGAGCTTTCACAACCAATTTGTTCTTCGTCTTCTTCCGCTACGTGGCCTACACCTTCCGAAGCACTACCTCAATCATCGGCTGATGCTTCGCCGTCGATGAAATCACACTGCGGAGAAATGACGGCGCCGACGGGAACAGTCAGGTGGCGGCGGTGGTGGATGTGTTGGCGGCGGGGATGAGTGGGTTGAATTTTGAAAAGACGGGAGATGATGAGGGTTTTGAGTATGGGAAAAGGTGATTTTGGTGTTGAGCATGCTTGTAAGTATTGTGGAGTGGCGAATGTTGCTTGTATTGTTAGGTGTAATGTGCCAGTTGAAATAATTTAAATGATGGGGTAACGGGTACGGATTAAAAGAATTGGGTGGGAGCCTACATGGCGTCTATGTGAATCTGACATGTCAATATTTTTTGTGTTGTGGAGTCCAAGTCAAACTTCCATCCATGTAAGGCCAAGTGTAATAAGTATGCTAACGGAAAGGGCAATTTCGATCTCAAAGTTTGGCGAATGGCAATTTTAAACTATAAAGCATAATTGAGTTGGAGGACAAATTTAACCATTTTCCCTTAATATAATAATATTTTTGAAATTTATCAAAAGCCATATATAATCAACTTTATTATAGCTTATTATAGCAAACGGGAAAAAGAGAAAATAGGATATAGACTTGCGAGAAAAGATAGACTAGTCCATCGTTTGTGCAACAAAAAATGCATCGATTAGCGGGATCGTTGTATTAGAGACAATAAAGATCCCAAATTCAAATTCACTTCTCATATCTCACTTTTCACAACTCTAATTCGATCTGGGGAGGAAATCAAGGCGTTTCATTCAGTCTAATTTTGGGGTATGAATTCTATCCTATTTTCATTATCTATTTATGATTCCATCATTAAATCTAGGTTGTCTATCATGTTTTGGGAAATGAAAATCTAGGGTTCTTATATAATGACAAAAGGGCTAAATAAATGGAAATTGGAGGCCAAGTTCTAGTCTTTTGAGGCTATTGCATTTTTTTAATTTGCTATTTTAATTCCATGATTTTTTATGGAAATTTTAAGATTTGTTTGGAATTGGGGGTTTGATTTTAAAGATAACTGAAGACCTAATTGGGGTTAGTTGACCTTCGGATATGACTGATTAGACAGTAGTTATGATTTTGTAACATTAAAGTTCTGATTTTACCCTTCAACCTTGGGGGTATGGTCGGCACCCGACGCCTGGACGGCCCGAGTGTACCACATGAATATCATCATTGAATGTATAACCGCCGGGGCCTACAAGGCCTCATAATGATAGTTATAAAACAATTCAACATAATATCATGTAAACAGAAGAACCCAATCTAGACATATATATACATACTGAGGCCCACAAGGCCAATATAATCTCTAACCAACATCATAGCCTACAGGGTCGTACTGAACGATTGTACACCACATGACATGTCTACAAAGCCTCTAAAAGTGGGCGTCGACATTATACATAAGTGGAGATAGGGTCCCTGATATAGTTGAAGTACCAAAAGGATATAAGAATGACCTTGACTCGGTAATGCTCCAAGAGGAGATGAAGCTCACCAACAAAAGCTAATATCCAGGGGCGACTACGATGGAGGGTCATCTCCTCACTTACCTGAACCTGTGTGGCATGAAACACAACACCCCCGGATAAATGGACGTCATTAGGAATAATGTACTGTATATATGAGGAAAAAATAGAACACAATAGTAAGTAATCATAAAAGAGAAGATACGAATCAACCTGAACTTCGAGAAAACACTGTGGGTGTATGCAGATGCGTAATATCACTGAAAATCAATTTAATATATATAGCCACACTTTAAGAAAATGCAAATATCATATCGTATCCGGACCTAAATGTGACTCAGTGTTATCGTACCCAGCCTTAATAAAACTCGGTGTTATCGTACCCGGCCTTAATAAGACTCGGTGTTATCATACCCAACTGCAGTGTTGTGCACATATAAGTGTCGTACCCGTATGACTATAGCGCTGCTCGGTGTCATAAAATAAATACATATATATAATGCATGGAGGACCTTAGAAGAACATCATGAACATGGTTCATGACCGGAGTGACATAAAGATCGTTATCCTCCGCATATCGTTATGTAACCCTGTATATCAACTGTCGTGAAACCAATAAGGGACATAAAATATCACATATTGAGAGATAATATAAAATGCAAAAAAAGTACTCCGAACAAGGGACAGACAAGTTTCAATAACATTCACTAGAATAAATAACATGGATATTTCTAACTTAACATGAATAGAGTCGTTTTGGAGGGACGTTTATTTACGTTTTGTCATAACTGAATTCATATTAAAAAAAGGGAAAATAGCCCTGACATCTTTCTTCATCTAACTGACACAATCCGCCTTGTATTCGAGGTGTATAACATTTCAGTGTACAATAAAACTATAATAGAACAATCGTCAATTACATAAAAACTAGAATACAATATACCAAGTGGAAAGCTTATCTCATAACAACAAACACTTATTTATCGCTTGCATTTTCTTTACAATACTTCTAACACGTTATCAATAACCTACTCAAGCTACACCTCATGATTTCCAGCCACAAGGTAGTTCAAGATCATCCTAAAATAGTCCAATATATATCAATATCACAACTACGATTTTCGATCTTTATTTCACGAGTTTTCAACCGTACAAGTTAGCTATGACTTTTATAAGCTCAAATAATTCTTACCTTGTAACACTTAGAACAACTCTCCACCCGAGAGGGAACCACTCCAAAATCAACAATCACAAGAAGAACAAAAAACTCACTAACATCATGGGAGTAACAAAATCAATATGAATACATAGCTACCACCGAATTGCAAGGTTAATGTTGTTTTCTTGAAATGAAGCAACATTGCAGCCTCAATGAAAAGTTGAATACAAAATTGCTTTCCTCCAAGAATATAATGTGCAACTCCTTAATCAATCGATTATGATATATTAAGTAATGAATTGGCAAAATTGCCATTATGGATGTGGGGTCCATCCGATAATTGGTCACCTTTAGATAAGATGTCATATATATACGTATATATAAGTGAATGAGTCACTTAATGATTCATTCTCCAATGCTTCCACATATGGGAGGGTGCTGTCACATCACAACATATCAATTTACACCATATTTAATCCACTTCACTCCTTTGTTTAACATGAAACCTGCAGCCGCTATCCGAAGGTGCGCACTGGGTAAACCACGGACTGACATAGTAGCCTGCAAACATAGTCAGCCAGTTAAACCACACTTGGCAAGCCAGGTGTGACAGGCTCCCCCCAAGAGGCGAAGGCAGGCCAAGGTGTTACCCTGAGGTCTCGAACTTGTGTGACCAAGCTCTCCTTACCCACCAAATGAGGATATCCATCGAGGGGATTCGAACCTGCGACCCTAGGGTCGAGGCAAGAACCTTTCAACAGCAAGCTGGAGCTCTTTAAATATCCACTTCACTCCTTATCCTATAGTATAATAATTATTTCTTTTCACTCCCACTTTATTTCTAACATTTGACCAATTACCCATGTGATTAATTATTCAATTCATCTAAATATTAAATTACTTTTTAAAATACTTCATATACTCATTATCATAGTTATGTGATATAACATTAGTCCGTAGACTCTTTATGCACACCAAAATATTATTCTCGACAACTATCATCATACATTTAAATTCTAAATAATTTTGGGACTTTATCTTTGTATACACTGCGCTCTTTATTTACATACTTGAATATGACCAAAATTCTCTAGGATTCAGGCCTACTAAGATGTGTCGAGTGGTTCAAACCATAGCCTGAATGTACGGGTATCACATTGATGAAACTTATAGTTTTTGATTGGTTTAATCTCTAAACATTCTGATACTTACCAATTATGATCATAAACCTTTATATTCTTAGGATGAATATGTTTAACCACTCATAACCTCAAAGGTAACCTTATTCGAAGTTTACGGTTAACTTACGACAATTATTAATGTATAAAAATATGGGATGTAACGATTTGGTCCTCGGCGATTATCTAACGATTATGACCATGAGAGGAAAACTTGGGATCAGTTTCCCAACATTGAGCCTCCCTATTTTTATGGTATGCATGAGGAGGATGCATATGAGTTCATCGTGAGTTTTTTTGAAAGACTCTATCGTATGGAGTGGATTATGTTGCTCTTTATCTGATTGGTGAGGCAAAATAGTGGTAAAGATTTTATATCGAGTGTCGGCTAGCTGGGTTGCCTCATTTGTCTTGGACCAGGTTCTATCATGTCTTCTTAGAGAAGTATATTCCCCTCAGTTTGAGAGTGAGCAAGAGGGATGAGTTCTCCAGGTTGGAGTAGGGGGGATGTCTATTGTTGATTATGAATACCAATTTCATATTTTGTCTTGCTATGCATCGCCATTACTTCCTACCAAGACCGATAGAGTTAGATGATTTGTGATGGGATTGGTATCGCCCTGTTCGATTAGTGACCTTACAGTTGATAGCTTCTAAGACATCATTCCAAACTGTGTCAGATCACGCCAGGATGGTAAAGTCAGTGAAAGATGGACTCCAGAGGGGTGGAGCTAATATAAAGGCTCACAAATTTCTCCACTATAGTGGATTTTCTTCCAGAGGTTGGGGTCAACATGGTAGACCCCAACAATTTTAGTCTAGTCGCCCAATATAGTTAGCGCTTCAGACTTCAAATGATGGCTCTGCTGAGTAGAGTGGGTACAACATAGGGCAGACCTCTAGGAGTTCTTACTATCGATTCTCAAACTGCAGAGGGTACTCAGGTTCTTCTATGATAGTTCAGCAGCCCATGTCGGGCAAGACTTAATACAATTGTGGTGATCTTAGACACTTTCGAAGAGATTGCCTAGACTTAGATTCGGTGGGGCTTAGTATAATTCTCATGCTCATACACATAAGACTTCAGTGAGGTCATCTAGAATGGGTGGATAGTCTGGTAGAGGGAGTTCTCAGTCGAGCAGAGGTGGTCATCAGACTAGTAGAAGTGGTTCTTAGTCCAGTAGAGATGGGACACATACACACCGAAATGGTCATGGGGATACTCCATCTGAGGGTGGACGTGCCCACTTCTATGCTTTCCCAAGTAGACTAGATGTCGAGGCTTCTAATCAGTCATCACATGTATCATCTCAATTTGTCATCGGTCTGCCTCTATATTATTTAATCTGGGTTCTATATTCTCATATGTGTCTACATATTTCTCTATGGTTCTGGATATGTTGTGTGATATATTTGCAGTACCTATTTGTGTTTCTACCCTTGTCGTTGATTATGTGATAGTAGATCGAGTCTATCGGTGCTTTGTTGTTACATTAATGAGATATGACACTTGGGTAGATTTGGTTATCTTGGATATGATAGATTTTGATATTATTTTTTGTATGAATGGGTTGTCATCGTATCGTGTGATCTTGGACTATTATACCAAGACATCATTTTAGGTATGTCGGGTATCCCGAGGTTAGAATGGAAGGGTACTCCAAACTCTGCACCAAAGAGGATTATATATTTTCTCCAGGCTAGGAAATTGGTTGATAAGAGTTGTTTGGCGTACTTGGTGCATATCCAGGACTAGTGTAGATATTCCTCCACTTGAGTATGTACTAATAGTTAGCAAGCTTTTTGAGGTTTTTCCGATGGATTTGTCTAGTATGCCACCAAATAAGGACATCAATTTTTGTATTAATTTAGGCGAGTGTACTCATCTCGTTTACGATCATGCAGGATGGCTCCATCATAATTGAGAGAATTCAAGAAGCAATTATAAGATTTGTTGAGGAAAGACTTTATTCAACCTAGTGTGTCTCCTTGGGGTGCTCCTATTTTATTTGTGAAGAAAAATGACGATACCATATGGTTGTGTATCAATTATCAGCAATTGAATAAGGTCACCATCAAAAATAAGTATTTGATACCTCGTATTTATGATTTGTTCGATCAGCTTCAGGGTGATCATTATCTTCCAATATTGATTTGAGGTCTGGGTACCATCAGTTGAAGATTAGGATGGAGGATATTTTGAGATATGACCTTCAAGACTCATTATCGCCACTACAAATTCTTAGTGATGTCTTTTGGGCTTACTAATACCGCCACAACTTTCATGTACTTGATAAATGGGATTTTCAAACCTTATTTAAATTCTTTCGTTATCATCTTTATTGATGACATTTTGGTGTATTTTAAGAGTAAAGATGATCACAAGAAGCATTTGAGAGTGGTTATTGGTTTCTTGAAGGATAAAAGTTGTATGTTAAGTTTTCAAAATAAGAGTTTTAGCTCAGTTTTGTGGAGTTTCTGGGGCATGTATTGTCAAAAATGGGTATCATGGTGGATTCGAAGAAAATTGAGACAGTTAGGGATTTGGGCTATGCCTACTTCAGTGAATGAGATTAGGAGTTTCTTGGGTCTTGTGAGTTACATCATCAGTTCGTGAAGGGTTTCTCGTCTATTGCTTCTTATTTAACCTGGTTAACTTAAAAGGATGTCCTTTTCAGTGGTCTGACAAATGTGAGGAGAGCTTTCAAAAGCTCAAGACACTTTTGACCTCAACGACAATTCTAGCCTTATATGTAGATGAGAAGGATTTCACTCTTTATTGTGATGCCTCGAGGATTGGTTTGGGTTGTGTATTGATGCAGGAGAGAAAAGTAATAGCATATGCATTGAGGCAGTTGAAGGTGCATGATAAGAACTACCCTACACATGATTTGGAGTTGGCAGCGGTAGTCTTTGCATTGAAGATTGGGAGGGACTATTTGTATTAAGTTCATTGTGAGATATTCAACGATCACCACAACCTTCAACATGTGTTCAATCAATAAGATTTGAACTCTAGGCAGCGCAGATGGATGGAGTTACTTAATGATTATAATATGACAATTCTTTACCATCGAGGCAAGGCGATGTAGTGGCGGATGCCTTGAGCCAAAAGGCAGTGAGTATGGAGAACCTGGCACGTTTGATTTTTTATGAGCGTATTTTTGCATTATAGGTTCAGTCATTAGCCAACAACTTTGTGAGACTTGATATTTCATAATCGGATAGGATTTTGACCTGTGTTGAAGCGAGGTTGTTTCTTTTTTAGCAAATCAATATCCAATAGTTTGATGATGTGAAATTATGTAAGATCATGGATAAGGTGTTGCGAGGGAAAGCTAATGAGGCTATGCTCTACAATGAGGGAGTTTTGTGGATTAAGAGGAGAGTTTGTGTACATTGTGTGGAGGATTGATGAAATTGATCATGAATGAGGCTCACAGTTCCAGTTATTCTATACATCTGAGTGCAACGAAGACGTATTATGATTTGAAACAACATTATTGGTGGGTGGGATGAAGAGATATATTATAGAGTTTGTGTCTCAGTGTTTAAATTGGTAGGTTAAGTATGAGCATCAAAACCCGAATGATATAACTCAGAGGAAGCACATACCCAAGTGGAAATGGGAGAGGATAGCTATAGACTTCGTAGTTAGGCTACCAAAGACTTTGGGCATGTTTGATGCCATTTAGATGATTGTGGATAGGTTGACCAAGTCTGCATATTTCATTTCGATCCAGATGACCTACAATTCTGAGAAGTTGGCCAAATTTTTATTAGAGATATTGTTTGACTTCATGGGGTGCCTATTTCTATTATTTCAGACGGGGGTACTCAATCTACTTCTAGTTTCTGGAGGATGTTGCAAAATGAGTTGGGTACTCATTTTGATCTTAGCATAATATTTCACCTTCAGATGAACGGTTAGTCCAAGCGGACCATTTAAGTTTTAGAGGATATGTTACAGGTTTGTGTGATTGATTTTGATGGTCATTGGGATCAATTCTTACCTTTGGCAGAGTTTGCTTACAACAACAATTATCACTTCAATATTGATATGGCTCCATTTGAGGTTTTATACGACATAAATGAACATAGTAACCAAAAGTTGGCTTTTGGGTATTGTGTTCATTTTTGGCAGAATTTACTTATAACAACAATTATCACTCCAGCATTGAGATAGCGCAATTTGAGGCTTTATACGGTAGAAACAAACATAGTACCTAAAAGTTGGCTTTTGGGTACTATGTTCATTTTTGGCAGAGTTTGTTTACAATAACAAGTATCACTCCAGTATTGATATGTCACCATTTAAGGCTTTATACGGTAGGAGATGTCCTTCTCCGATTGATTGTTTAATGCATTTGAGGTGAGTCCATGAGGTACATATTGGTTGAGAGACTCATTGGAGAAAGTAAAGATGATCCAGGACAAGCCCTAGCGTCTTAGAGTAGACAAAAGGAATATGCAGATAGAAAGGTTCGAGATGTGGAGTTTATGGTTGCTGATCAGGTTTTATTAAAGGTCTCGCCTATAAAAGTTGTGATAAGGTTTGGCCAGAAGGAAAAGTTGAGTCCGATGTATATCAGGCCATTTGATATTTTTTAGAGAGTTGGTGATGTGACGTATGAGTTGGCTTTGCCACTGGGTCTTTCAAATGTTCATTCGGTATTTCATGTCTCTATGTTGAAGAAGTACTATGTTGATGGGTCCTACATCATTCAATGGGATTCAGTGTTATTTGATCAGAATTTAGAGTTTGAAGAAGAGCATGTGGTAGTTTTGGGCAGGCATGTGAGAAAGTTGAGATCAAAGGAGATTAATTTTGTGAAAGTGCAATAGAAACACTGTCCTATTGAGGATGTTACTTGGGAGACGGAGGCTGATATTCAGAGTAGATACCCTCACCTTTTTACCGATTCTAGTATGTTTTCCCTTTCATTTCTTTCCGTTCGAAGATGAACGTTTGCTTAATTAGTATCTGATGCAATGACCCATCCGATTATTTTTTACTTAATACCTTTACTTGACCAAATTATCCTTCTTGTAGACTCTTTTGTGATTTGTGACATGTGGGGATAAGTAGCACGAATTCCAAGATTAGACGAAAAACCTAAGTTTGAAGTCTTTAAAATGAAAAAAGTTGACCCAAAGTTGACTTTTGAGTATACGGGTTCATTTCTAAGTTTTGTCACTTCTGGTAGTTTCGGAACATTATTTATGACTTAGTCGAGTCTTTGGTTTGCTTTCCGAGAGGTTCAGATGTGCTTTGAGTCTTTATTTACTAATTTGGGAACTTTGAGAGGGATTGTAGAAAGTGTATCTTAGCTTGGTCGGATGAGTATTTCGAGTGCGCGAACAGGTTTGTAGCGTCGTTTACTCTTGGGTAGCATATTTGACTTGTGGCCAGAAGGTCTCGGGTGAGTTGTGGGTATTGGATAGAAGATTTTGATTTTGCTATAGCTACGTGTTCTGGTGCAATCGCACCCACGAGTATTGGCCGCTTCTTCAGAAGTTGGTCCGCAGATGCGAGCCTTGAGAATGTTGGAAAGGACCCCATTTGGGCAACTTCGTGCGCAGAGGCGAACCGCTTCTGTGGTGTCGTCTCCGCTTTTGCTGATCTCCAGCACATTAAATGAGGTCGCTTTTGTGGTCATTATTCTGCATAAACAAGGCTGCTCCTATGAGGATAGTTCTGCAGGAGCGAAATATCTATATCAGAAATAATAAAGACTCCAAGTTTGAATTCACTTCTCATATCTCACTTTTCACAACTCTAAGCTCGATTTGGGGAGAAACTTAAGGTTTTCATTCATTCCAACTTTGGGGGTAAGGGTTATATCATATTTTCATTATCTATTTATGATTCCATCATTAAATCTAGGTTGTTTATCATGTTTTAGGAAATGAAAATATAGGGTTCTTATATAATTATAAGAAGGCTAAATAAATAGAAATTGGAGGCCAAGTTCTATTCTTTGAGGTTAATACTTTAGATTTGGGATCACTAATGATTAGAGAACCTATTGCTAAGTTTAATTTGCTATTTTAATTCCATGATTTTGGAGGAAAATTCTATGGTTTGTCTGAAATTAGGAGTTTTGATTTTAAGGATAATTGAAGACCAAATTGGGGTTAGTTGACTTTCAAACTCAAGGATATGGCTAATTAGGCCATGATTATGTGTTTATAATATTAAAGTTCTGATTTTATCCTCATAGGCCTGGGGTCGCTTTGAGGGTCGTGTATTCAGTTTCTTTGAATAGTCTTACCTTTTTATATGTATTTAGATTATTATGTTAATGTAGAATCTATGATAATAGACTACGAGCGATTGGAGGCATTTCCCAAGGGAAAGGCCTTGGCTTGAGATCAATTCATGGCTTCAATTCGACTTTAAGGTAGGCTACAATTTTATTAGACTCCGATAGGTACATGTAATATATAGAAATATTGAGGGGTATTGAGTGTGATGAAGGTCCCACCGTAGTGATTGTGATTAGCACTTCAGTGGGTACTTGTGTTGAACTGTTTGGGTGGTCATCTTTAGATTGATCCCTACTGCTGTTATGTGGGCTTGTCTCTACGTTTGAGCTTGATTGTGATTATTGATTGAAATTCTCATCACTTATTTTTATCTAAGCATGAGTATGTGAAAATATGTGTTATTGCTAATTATGAAGCATGTGTTATTCATCTCTTGAATATGATTTCATCTCGTACTTCATGATTACTTGCTTATTTACCATTGCATTCATACACTCATATTATTTTGATATTAAAATGGAGTTGGTATGGAATGTTATTGGTCCAATGAGACTTGAAAACGAAGGTAAATGTTATTGTTATGAGATAGTTGGGATACTAAGATAATTTGAATTGATATGGCTTGACAATGAGTTTGTGATTGATGCTCTAGCCAGATCGATGGATCATTCCGGTTGGTTTTTAGTTGTAGATGAATTTCGCGGGTCCTCCATGGGTCAAAGCTACGAGGCAATTCTGGTAGCATGTGTGGACCAAGTTGTTAAAAGGTACCATTGCATTCATGCATATCATTCATTAACATACATTATAATCATGCTGCTTGTACTTGATCGAAATTACTACGGTGGTAAGGTGATTATGTGTTGGGGTATACTTTTATGTCCTGAAATGGCTTAAGTGTTGAATTATATTTGCTATATGAAGGTGACTTACTAGCTTAGCCAGACTAAATAGGTTAGATATACTTGTGTGTCAACTTGATGTTTACATATGTTACACGTTATCCGTCGTTGTCAGTCTATGATGCTTACGGGGGTACGATGTGTACTCATACTACTCTTTTTTTGTAGATACAACCTCGTTGACCAGTGTCGGACCTCGTGGCTGAAGTCTGCCTATCCTCAGAAGCCCTGCACTCTCCCTTCTTATTTCTGTCTTATTTTCATTGTTGAAACATTGTTCAGACATTTTCTTTTCGCTATGTAGTAGCTCTTGTACTGATTAGACCATATCATTTGGAAAATGTAATAATTAGATATTCAGTATTTATGATTTTTTTATATATAGCAAGACAACTTAGTATTTATTCTTCTCATTCCGCTTTTAGTTTATATTATGTTTTTTGGGATGCGAAGTGTTTCGCCTACCTGTGGGGACAGTGTAGGTACCACTATGTCCGAAAGAAGTCGTGACAATATGTTTAAACTATTATTTATTTACTAAATTTTATTTTATTTAACGCTAAAAAATAATTGAAGTGTTTAGCCAAAATTCAATGACATCCGAACTATTCTGGAGCCGAATTTATTCCTAGCCCTCAACTACAAGAACTCCATCGGCTAGACATCTTAGCCGAAGTTGTTTGTTAGATATATGACTGGGACTCACTCAGATGCAGACACCTCAACGAAAATTGGCACCACCTCCCCTATAGTCGGTCACTGAACTTAGTGGTTTACTTGATGGATGACATGGGGGGCACGATTGTACATTTCCCCCTAATTTTTTTGTACAGTTTCCCTTTTTGTACTATAAATAGAAACATTTTTATATATACATACACATTCAATCAATCAAACAACTCGAATTTTATATATCTTTATCTTCATCCTTTACTTTTTCCTTATTGTACTCAGCTGCAATCATGTTTCTTACCTCTTAGTTCACTCGTAAGACCATCCTAATGCTTTCTGGAGTAGTTGAAGAACTCATTGCTGTTAATTAGAGTTTCGTTTCTAGTCAAAATCATTTAAGTTAAGGAATCAATTTGTCTCCCGATTCGGTCAACCGATACAACGACAAGGAACATAATTCGGTGGGAGAATAAATTTGGCACGTCAGTGGGACCATAGGTGAATTAATAGCTATTACACCCCGTATTTACAGGACATGGTGTAAGAACGTAGGTAAGAACTCACAAGTGTTAAGATTTGAGGCTTGTAAAAATTTGTCGGAATTATGAAATTTTCGGGAAAACGTATTATTGTGACGAATGGGAGGGCGACACGTGTCACCCCCCCTTATGATGCCTTGGTCGAATTTAGGCATGGCCAATATGGTCATTTACCATAAGTCTTGGATGACTAATGTCTTGCAAGTTGTGGCATGAGAATGTTGACTAAGTCAAAGGTCAATTAGTCTTGATATTTTTGTAAGACTTCATCTAAACCACCCATTTGGTTACATCTTGTCCCTCCATGACCCTTTATTACACTACTAGTAGCAAGAGAGAGCCAACACTTAGCCATATTTCTTGAAAATTTGAAGAACTCTTGGAAGAGGCTCTCGGGTTCACCATAGGAAAGGAAGAAAAAAATTCGTTTCTTGACCATTTGATTCCACACTTTAAACCAAGGTTCTTAGGTGTATTGTAAACACATCTCTATAGGAAAATCTTGGGAAAAGAGAGTTTTCGGGTTAGTCGCAAAGTGAAAACCTAATTGTCTTTCTAGGTTTTGTTTGGGGATTTGAAGGATAATTGTTGGTGTTGTTCTAAGGGTATCAACAAGCGGATTGAAGTGTCTTGGAGAGGTTCTAAACTACTAAGGAGCGACTTCGGATTGGAATTTGGATTAAGAATCGTCGAGGTATAATCTTGTTCTTTGAAAGTGTTACAAGATTATTTATTATGTTGTTAGCTTTACATGTTGCTAGTATGTAATATATGTGTAGAAGTTTATAATGATTATGGATCGATTTTAGCCTTGGAAATCCGAAATGTAATGTAAGCCATGTTAAGTTGGATTACAATTTAATCGTTGTTAGAATCGTCGCATGTTATTGACTTGAAGATTATGGTAGTTATAATCAAATGCGACTTGATATCATATTATGCTACCAATTTGGATTGAAATGGAAATTGAATAAGAATTGGTAAGGTTGAACTCAAGGTGGCCGAATTTGGACTTTTAGTTTGTTTTTCATTTGTATTGGACTACTTTCTAAATTGTGAGCCAATTGGGGCTGTTTAGTTTTTATTTGTATTGGAGTACCTTATAGAAATTGTGAGCCAATTGGGGCTGTTTGGTTATTGTATTCGACCTTGAAAAAGGTGGCAAAGTAAGTAAAAACAAAGGAAGTGCTGTCCGATTTTCCGTAGAATTTGGCGACTTAGCACTTAGAATATTCTACGTTTGAAGTAAGAGGTTAATGGACGTATTGTGACCATGATAGGTTGAAGTACTAGGTATAGCGTATCCTACTTGAAGAATGGAGTAGCTCAAGGTTGATGTACTTTGGAGCATTTTGCTACTTGTCGACAATCGTCATGGTATGTGAACCTCTTCCTTCTTTTGACATGATTCTATGTATGGAATATACATGTAGTACTATTTCATGATTCCTTCTACTCTTAGAAGTTAAGAGGTATGTATGTTGATGTACTCTACGTAAAGGTTATGTATAAGTTATCCTAAGTTCTTACCAAGTCTTATGGGGGATGTTGGTAAGAGTCGTTAGGAGGTATTTTGGAGCCAAGTTGACTTGGCTAATTTACGGCACGAATAAGAATAAGTATCGAACAAGCCATTGCAGCGTTAATAAAGGAAAATGTAATGACAATTAGTTATGTTAAAACAAGTAGAATTCTCCATCTGCATGTAAGCTAAGATAAGACAAAATTGTATTACATTTTCTAGATCATGGCTACTTGATTAAGATGGTTATAAATAAGTATAACTTATTCACAACGCACTAAGTATATGTTACTTAATTTATAAGGATTTACGTATGAAGTTTTAAGACGATGGACCTCAATTGTTAAAAGGTTAAGGGACTTTATTTTTCAAGTTATGAGAGTTGATTCTTAAAGGAAGAAATGAATTGATTTAAAAGTATAGAATACTTGATTTGGAAAGTATTGATTTCTTGCCTTTCTAAAGTTAAGGAACTTGTTTTCTTAAAAGATAAGAGACTTGAAGTATTTTGAAAGCTATGTGATTTGAATTGAAAGTATAAGTTTCTTGGTCATAAAAGGAATGAATTTGTCTAAGACATAAAGAGTTATAACGGCTTTATGGGAAGTTGGTTATAATAACTTTATGGAAGATTAAAAGAATGGTTTTCTTGAATGTAAGCAAAGAAATGATTTGAAATAAAGAAGGGCAAATTGTTTTAAAGGTACAAATTGCTTAAAGTTTTAAAGAAAGAAGTCACTTGATTTAGAAGCCTATAAATGTATTTCTAAAAAGTATTGTGACTTATCGTGAAAAGTAGATATGACTTGATACTACGGTTATTAGTATCTTGGAAGTTTTATTTGAAAGAGAATCATTTTAAAGGAGTAGAGGCACGAGTACGTTGGGTTAAATTCGGATTTTATAATGACATGTTAGTGCCTTAAGTAAACAAAAATGAGAGTGTATATGAACAAGCTAATAAAGTTAGAGATTTCTTAACTTGCTTATATTATGTATGATAAGTCGGTAGTGCTTATGTTATGTATGATAAGCGGTAGTGCTTATGTTATGTATGATAAGTCGGTAGTGCTTATGTTATGTATGATGGTAGGTTGAGTTAGGGTAAGAGTATAAATGAGAGCAAGCCCAAGACGTTATACCACCTTCTCCCGGTAAGAGTATAAGTGAGTGGTAAATCCTCGGAGACGCACCACCCGCTTTATGTGTTATTGTGACGACCGTCGAGATAGGTAAGAGTATAAATGAGGCAAGCCCCAAGGCGTTATACCCCGCTACCACCTACTCGGGGTAAGAGTATAAATGGCGGCAAGCCCGAACGTTATACCACCTGTTTTGATTGATTTTATGGGCGTGAGACCCGTGGTTATGTTTTACACTTTTAGTCCGCGACGTGATGGGGATTCCACGCATGCTTTGATATTGGTGTGATCGATCGCGTCCCAGTTTGGTAGGGTAGTATATGTGTCCCTCCGTAGTGGGCGGACTATGTTATGAAAGATAAGTAAGTTAGGCAGAAATGAACTTAATGACTTCTCCTAAGTAAGTACGTAAGATATGGCTATAACTCTTAATGGAATGGAAAAGATATTGATGTGAAATTAAGTTCATAAGTGGTAATGACACGGCGGGATCCGTATGTATTTTTATACTTGTCCTTGTCATTCTTTGTACGATTATGATCATTTCTTATGCGTTATTTCATTTCCATATTCGTATTTTTGTATCGACTTCTTCGGGCCGCGTTAAATGTCCGCAGTTTAGGTAATACGCTATGGATCCATGACTTAGGATCCCGGTCAAAGATTTGAGATGGCTCCAATGTTCGGAGTTGTCATGGCTATGTATATTCAGGTGCAGCGGGCCTTGTCCCGCCACAATGGTTATGTTAACACTCTTGAGGTCCGTAGTCACATATTGTGGGTCGGTTTGTAAAAGAGCGAGGCAATTGCTTGATTGTATTTATATATATGTTCGAAGGTAGCCCTATCGGCTAACTGTTGTATTAATTCGATGTTTTATTTATAAGTTTCATGTATGTTCCGTGATTTTCTCGATGTTTACTGTAGGGTGCCTGTAGGGCACGATCGCGATCGGGGTCGGGTCGTGACAAAAGTGGTATCGAGCGATTAGTCCTGAAAGTGTCTACACATCGCGGTCTAGTATAGTCTTGATTATCGTGTGTTGTGCACCACATCTATAATCGGAGGCTGCAGGACATTTAGGATTGGTTTCCATTCTTCTCACTCCGAGATCGTGCGATAGAGTCGTGTTGTTAAGTCGTCCTCCCTAACGAGTTATGTTGATTGCGCGGAAGGCAAAGCGTGATGACCGGGAATGACTATGTGGATTGCGTATCGGGTTGGTAATGATTATAGTATAGTTGGTATTGTGACATACATCTATACGGAGTTATGTATGAGGGTCAGACACGTGTTGCCTAGAATAATTTTAGATTACCAGGAATTGGTAAAGACTAACTAGATACCGGGAAGGTATGGTATAGTTAATGAATTTTCGCCAAGGTCTTGTGTTTTATTTTGAGATTTTGGGAAAGGATGAGTCATGCGATAGGGTAGTGAACCCTTAGAAGCCGTATTAAGGAACTTAGAATGTCATGTAAACAGATTAAGCGGCGTAGTAGGCTTAAGAATTGGTACAGATGAGGTCCGTATAGAGTAAGTAAAGGTTCTAGTGATCAACGACACGATTACGGTATTATGAGAAGTTTTTTTTTGTACCCGTTTACGGGGGGATTGGTAAGGTAGGCTTGGGGCATGGAAATTGCAAGCCTAAGAATATTGATTACTGCCGAGACCTTAGGTATATAAGGTTTTCTCTGGCAATAAGATTTTAAGTCGGACTCGGATAAGAGTTAAGTGCGACGAGGCGGGGTGAGGACTGTGCGGGTCGCCCCATATCTGGAATGGAGTGGGATCGATGGTAGTAGTTCCGCCACGTGGCGAGTCCGCGGCGCAAGGCCCAAGACTAGTTAATTGTTTTACGGGTTCGTGGACGCGTTCCACGGAACCAGTCGTGAAACCGGAAATGGTCGTATATTGTCTTATAGAGTGACTCAGACTTGAGGCCGAATCGGTATGGAAGTTATGTATGTATGCTAGTATGAGTTGGAAGTACGAAAGGATAATCTCTCTTGGGCTTATGATGGACAGATATGCGTGTGCGAGGTATTAGGGCCATGTGTGGCATTGTTGGTATGTCGGGGTTGTGAAAGGATACTGGTCGCAAATTATAAAGATTGACTCCGAAAGAACATTCGGGACGAATGTTTCTAAGGGGAAGAATGTTACACCGTATTTACGGGACACGGTGTAAGAACGTAGTAGAACTCACAAGTGTTAAGATTTGAGGCTTGTAAAAATTTATCGGAATTATGAAATTTTCGGGAAAACGTATTATTGTGACGAATGGGAGGGCGACACGTGTCACCCCCCCTTATGATGCCTTGGTCGAATTTAGGCATGGCCAATATGGTCATTTACCATAAGTCTTGAATGACTAATGTCTTGCAGTTGTGGCGTGAGAATGTTGACTAAGTCAAAGGTCAATTAGTCTTGATATTTTTGTAAGACTTCATCTAAACCACCCATTTGGTTACATCTTGTCCCTCCATGACCCTTTATTACACTACTAGTAGCAAGAGAGAGCCAACACTTAGCCATATTTCTTGAAAATTTGAAGAACTCTAGGAAGAGGCTCTCGGGTTCACCATAGGAAAGGAAGAAAAAAATTCGTTTCTTGACCATTTGATTCCACACTTTAAACCAAGGTTCTTAGGTGTATTGTAAACACATCTCTATAGAAAAATCTTGGGAAAAGAGAGTTTTCGGGTTAGTCGCAAAGTGAAAACCTAATTGTCTTTCTAGGTTTTGTTTGGGGATTTGAAGGATAATTGTTGGTGTTGTTCTAAGGGGTATCAATGGCGGATTGAAGTGTCTTGGAGAGGTTCTAAACTACTAAGGAAGCGACTTGGTTGGAATTTGGATTAAGAATCGTCGAGGTATAATCTTGTTCTTTGAAAGTGTTACAAGATTATTTATTATGTTGTTAGCTTTACATGTTGCTAGTATGTAATATATGTGTAAGTTTATAATGATTATGGATCGATTTTAGCCTTGGAAATCCGAAATGTAATGTAAGCCATGTTAAGTTGGATTACAATTTAATCGTTGTTAGAATCGTCGCATGTTATTGACTTGAAGATTATGGTAGTTATAATCAAATGCGACTTGATATCATATTATGCTACCAATTTGGATTGAAATGGAAATTGAATAAGAATTGGTAGGTTGAACTCAAGGTGGCGAATTTGGACTTTTAGTTTGTTTTTCATTTGTATTGGACTACTTTCTAAATTGTGAGCCAATTGGGGTCATTTAGTTTTATTTGTATTGAGTACCTTATAGAAATTGTGAGCCAATTGGGGCTGTTTGGTTATTGTATTCGGCCTTGAAAAGGTGGCAAAGTAAGTAAAACAAAGGAAGTCTTTGTCCGATTTTCCGTAGAATTTGGCGACTTAGCACTTAGAATATTCTACGTTTGAAGTAAGAGGTTAATGGACGTATTGTGACCATGATAGGTTGAAGTACTAGGTATAGCGTATCCTACTTGAAGAATGGAGTAGCTCGAGGTTGATGTACTTTGGAGCATTTTGCTCTTGTCGACAATCGTCGCGAGGTATGTGAACCTCTTCCTTCTTTTGACATGATTCTATGTATGGAATATACGTAGTACTATTTCATGATTCCTTCTACTCTTAGAAGTTAAGAGGTATGTATGTTGATTTACTCTACGTAAAGGTTATGTATAAGTTATCCTAAGTTCTTACCAAGTCTTATGGGGGATGTTGGTAAGAGTCGTTAGGAGGTATTTTGGAGCCAAGTTGACTTGGCTAATTTACGGCACGAATAAGAATAAGTATCGAACAAGCCATTGCAGCGTTAATAAAGGAAAATGTAATGACAATTAGTTATGTTAAAACAAGTAGAATTCTCCATCTGCATAGAAGCTAAGATAAGACAAAATTGTATTACATTTTCTAGATCATGGCTACTTGATTAAGATGGTTATAAATAAGTATAACTTATTCACAACGCACCAAGTATATGTTACTTAATTTATAAGGATTTACGTATGAAGTTTTAAGACTATGGACCTCAATTGTTAAAAGGTTTAAGGGACTTTATTTTTCAAGTTATGAGAGTTGATTCTTAAAGGAAGAAATGAATTGATTTAAAAGTATAGAATACTTGATTTGGAAAGTATTGATTTCTTGCCTTTCTAAAGTTAAGGAACTTGTTTTCTTAAAAGATAAGAGACTTGAAGTATTTTGAAAGCTATGTGATTTGAATTGAAAGTATAAGTTTCTTGGTCATAAAAGGAATGAATTTGTCTAAGACATAAAGAGTTATAACGGCTTTATGGGAAGTTGGTTATAACAACTTTATGGAAGATTAAAAGAATGGTTTTCTTCAGTAATGTAAGCAAAGAAATGATTTGAAATAAAGAAGGGCAAATTGTTTTAAAGGTACAAATTGCTTAAAGTTTTAAAGAAAGAAGTCACTTGATTTAGAAGCCTATAAATGTATTTCTAAAAAGTATTGTGACTTATCGTGAAAAGTAGATATGACTTGATACTACGGTTATTAGTATCTTGGAAGTTTTATTTGAAAGAGAATCATTTTAAAGGAGTAGAGGCACGTAGTACGTTGGGTTAAATTCCCGGATTTTATAATGACATGTTAGTGCCTTAAGTAAACAAAAATGAGTGTATATGAACAAGCTAATAAGAAGTTAGAGGATTTCTTAACTTGCTTATATTATGTATGATAAGTCGGTAGTGCTTATGTTATGTATGATAAGCCGGTAGTGCTTATGTTATGTATGATAAGTCGGTAGTGCTTATGTTATGTATGATGGCCGGTTGAGTTAGGGTAAGAGTATAAATGAGGCAAGCCCAAGGCGTTATACCACCTTCTCCGGGGTAAGAGTATAAGTGAGGGTAAATCCCGAGACAGCACCACCGCTTTATGTGTTATTTGACGACAGGTCGAGATAGGGTAAGAGTATAAATGGCGGGCAAGCCCCAAGGCGTTATACCCCCGCTTTACCACCTTCTCCGGGTAAGAGTATAAATGAGCAAGCCCCGGCGTTATACCACTGTTTTGATTGATTTTATGGCGTGAGACCCGTGGTTATGTTTTACACTTTTAGCCGACGTGATGGGGATTCCACGGGCATGCTTTGATATGGTGTGATCGATCGCGTCCATTTGGGGTAGGGTAGTATATGTGTCCTCCGTAGTGGTAGGACTATGTTATGAAAGATAAGTAAGTTAGGCAGAAATGAACTTAATGACTTCTCCTAAGTAAGTGCGTAAGATATGGCTATAACTCTTAATGGAATGGAAAAGATATTGATGTGAAATTAAGTTCATAAGTGGTAATGACACGGGCGATCTGGTATGTATTTTTATACTTGTCCTTGTCATTCTTTTATCTGATTATGATCACATCAGACGTTATTTCGTTTCCATATTTTTGTTATGCGACCCCTTGAAGTGCGTTAAATGTCCGCAGTTTAGGTACAGAGTTATGGATCCGCGAGCTTAGGATCCGGGTTCAGCATTTTGAGATGGCTCCAATGTTAGGAGTTGTCATGGCTATGTATATTCGAGTACGGCGGGCCTTATCCCGCCACAATGGTTATGTTAACACTCTTAAGTCCGTAGTCACATATTGTGGGTCGGTTGTAAAAGAAAGGAGGCAATCGGTTGTATTTATATATATATGTTCAGGAAGGTAGCCCTATCGGCTAACCTGTTGTATTAATTCCGATGTTTTATTTATAAGTTTCATGTATGTTCCGCTGATTTTCTCTGATGTTTACCTGTAAGGGTGCCCAGGTAGGGCACCAGTCGCGGTCCCGGGGTCGGGTCGTGACAATAGTGAAAGTTGATTCTCTAGGTCAGGATCATTCTTGGCGTATGCACCTAAGGTCCAGTAGGAAGCGGAACCCTGAGTCCAGTCTACATCCTAAACAAAATCCTCCCAGAAGGAACAACGAACCAGCATCCTCTTCGGATATGCCTACATCAGTTGATACCCCTCCACTTCCTCCATCAACCAAGCGGTGGAAGAATTTAGCCAATCTGAAGGTCCAACCATAATGACCACGTATTTTATTAGACAACATATCAACTTGGGCATCCACGACATTATGTACCAAGTCTCTAAATAGTTGGCTGACATTGTAAAGCCGATGGTACATAATGAGTTTCATCAAGCGAGGGAGATGTAAACCAATCAAATGCACCCAGGAAAATGCTCGACTAGTTCTGCCATCCCTATGACGAGTGGTGTTGTTCAGCATGAGACTGTGACTCCCGATGGTATTCCTTAACCACATGTGTATCAGCTAGTGCCTACTCAGGTGCAGCCGGTAGCACACCTAGGAACACAAGCCCAATCGCCTGGCAACCAACACACTACAGTCGCCGCCAAACCTTAGGGTGCAAAGTGTGCCACCTGACCAAGAGATTCTGCAGTATGGGCAGATCAACATGGCTCAGAAACCAGTTTAGGTGCCAAGACACTTTGGATTACCATCCTTTATGTCGTATGTTTCTACGAACGACCCTACGATATAGGTGAACAATGTTGGCTAGCGAATCATGGCGGATGGCCCCTGACTATGACTTAGCTCGGCTATCTAGTGATACTGTTTACAGTGGAATACCATTCTAGCAGTCATTTCCAGTACCAAATCCATACCTTCCAGAAAGCATAAATTTTCTAAGAACGACTGACGCCTGAGGAGAGCAACCATGGAATATTGTTCCACCTTGTCCTTAGGTTCCCTTAGCCGTTCTAGGAGCTCAGGTTGCAACCTTTTGTGGCCATACCCAACAACAGTAATGGGCCATTACCCCACCTATTGGTAATGTCTGGCAAACCACCTACAACTTCAAAACCCTATCCAACAAAGTGAAGAATGGAGGCCGCCAATGCAGAACGCCTACCAGCCGAATCCAGTCGAGAATTGGCAAGGGACGTCACAATTGATAAACTCGAAAGTTATTGCTAATACCATTCAAAGGTACTTCGACATCTAACTAAAACCTTTGGACATGCATGTTTATAAGAAGTTTTATCCTTATTGGGTAGACCGGATAACACATTTGCCAAGGGGCTTCCAAACACCAGAGTTTGCCATCTTCTATGGCGACGACGACAAATCCATTAACTGCCTAATGCGGCGAGGCTGGCCAGAATGAGTATCACAAGTTGCAGCTATTCTCTCTCTCTCTAACGAGGACAACCTTTGCATAGTACTCCTCTTTGGATCCTAATTACGTATAGATCTGGGCTGACATGGGGGGTTACTTCAATGATAGGTTCTATTAGCCCTAACCTCAGGTTATCATAAATGATCTAACGAATCTCAAGCAGTAGGTTGATGAATCGACTACCAATTTTATCGAGAAGTTTAAAAAGAAGGTTGAGAAATGCACTGTACACTTACCCGAGTCTGAGTGTGCCCACATGATAATCAACAATATACACCCTCAGTTAAATGAGAAGTTGGTGGGACAATTCTGCTCTGATCTGAGCCAGTTAGCCGAAAAGGCTAGCCAAATAGAGCAATATGTCTAGGAGAAAGAGCGGATAAGAGTCAACTTAAATCGAGGCTCCCACTTGGTATCCATCATTGAAGCATATGAGTCTGACTCAGAGTCACTGATTGCACTGCGAACTAATGGCGGTAGATATTATTGAGGTAAGGTTTACACTTACTCAGACTTGAAAGCCGTAAAAGGAAAGGAAATAAGTTCATCCGATGATAGGGTTTGATACTCGTTTAACATCACGAAGGCAGATCAGATCTTTGATCATCTGCTCAAAGATAAATAGATTTGGCTGCTTGATGTCATAGGATTTCACTTCCCGAGGAACTCAAAGATAAGTACTGTAAGTGGCATAATTCATACATTCACTCTACTTCTAATTGTATGGTCTTCAGAAAGGCGATCCAAAAGGGCATCAATGAGGGAAAGTTCAAGCTAGCCGACAAGAGTGTGGTTTAAATGTCTATTGATACCGACCCATTTCCTGTGGTACCAATATTTATGGTATATTTTGCTAAGCCTGATGAATCAAGGGACATCAAAAGGAAACATCCAATGAGAAGGGTGTGGATCCCAAAGAAACCTATCGAAGGGAATAAGGCCACAAAGACCTCTGTGTTCAATCGGTTAGGCACCCTACATAACGTTCATGATGACATGCAGCCAGCTAGGAGCAATTTTCTTGGCCGTCCTAAATACCCGAGGGAGATTTAATGAGAACTTCAGGAACAAACCATGAGGTTCAAAAGGGTCCCTATTGATGTCAGGTGTATGCCTATGGAGCAAGTACGGATGCCAACCAACTGGCAGTAGAGCATGCCTCAAATAGATGAAGAATTGCTCCCCAAAACAAAACAAAACAAAGGGTGGTCGAGTTTAATGTAAACGAGGGTGTTTCATCCTTACGTATCACAGTGAGAAATGAGGACCTGACAAGACCCAGAGAATGATTAAACTGATGCAACACGTAAGAAGGAAGTGGTTTGTCAATCGGGCTCCGAAAGAAAGAGAGCACCAGAGTCGCATCTAGAACTCAGAAAAGAAGGATGAAACGTGAAAAGGCCTTGCATAATTTCAACAGACATTGCATCTAATTTCCAACACCAAGGCAACAAAATATCAGGATATTCTAGAGTCTTCCGTAGCCGAAGCTATCGAGTAGGCATTCGACTCAGTTGTTTCAGGGGCAATGCCGCCTAAAGGAGAAATGTTTGGTCAACTTAAAATGGATGAACAACCTACTGACAACCCAAAAGAGGAACCCCGACAAGATAACATGGTCGAAGGCCTACAGCAGAGGCAATCCCATATTATGTAGAGGATTCGGTCAAAGGATCCCACCTATCCCATTTGTCTCGGAAATGGAAAATATGAGCTACGGACAATGAATTGGATGAAGGAGGAAATTGTATCCTCGATTTATTTGGCCATGATCTGGTTGATGAGATGTGGGCGTACATAGAAATGGTCAGCCTAATCCCATGTGAATTTTGGGCCAGTCGCTCCACGTTGGATAGCCTAGAAAGTGATGTTTGTGTAGAAGACGCAGAATGGGAAATAATAGTCGATACCCCGGCTAAGGACACTTTGAGCACCATATTTAGATAGTTAGGCTGTATTGGTGCCACACTATCGGATAAGCCGAGGGACGCAGATCACTTGTTTAGAACATTCGGTCAACCAAGAGTTGCAAATTATTTGTAATTGGTTTAGAGACCAACCAGGTTGTGTTGTTGAAGTTATCAGCCATAACAGACGCGGAGATAACATGAGCTTGGATCTTGGCCCATTATGCCCGTATTTGATATGAGTCTATATTCTTACATGGGGTCAAAGAGTATGTTAAAATAGTGGGGGCTAATTAAACCAAAGGTCATGTTAATTAGTTAATGAATGTGTTCAATAGAAATTATATTAGAGTTTTATTTCAAGTCTATCTATTTCTTCAATATACAATGTCGAATCTATCACTCAAAATGTTGGTTGAAACGAACAAGTTGAATGGAGAAAACTTCACGATCGTTAAGAAATTTGCATCTGGTATTGAGTATGGAAAGGATTGAGTATGTATTAGATAAAGTATTCTCAACAGTCTCTGCCGAAGATTCTGTTGAGTATGCCCTGTTTGACAAGACGGCCTATCAGAAATATCTTGACGACGCTACTTCGGCACAATGTGTAATGTTTTCCTCTATGACTGCAAATTTACAGAGGCAACATGAAAACATCGGCCCCAAAGAGATGCTCGAACACTTGAAGAGTCTCTATGACTCACAGTATCAGACAATAGAGTATGAATTATTGAGAGACCTCTCAAGTGTAAGTTGAATGAAGTGGGTCAAGTGTCACAACATGTTCTGAAGATGATTGGGTTAATAGAGTGGTTGGTTTCGATTGGAACAAAGATGCAAGTGAATGTTTCTGTTAACCTATTCATGAACTCGCTTTCTGGTTCGTTTGAGAACTTTATTGCAAACTTCAATATGAATGGGACCAAGGCGAGTCTTCCAGAGCTTCACAACATGTTGAATACCTTTGAAACCTCCACCTTCAAAGGTAAAGTTGTGCTCATAGTGGGCTAATCTAGCAAGTTCAAACCCAAGGGTAAGAACATGAAGAAGAAAAAGGGTAGGCAGTTGTTGCACCCACAGTTTTAAGACCTCGAGGAGCTGTTCAGAAGAAGGCGAAGGTAGCTGCAGATATGTGCCTCAACTGCAAAGGGAAGGGGCATTGAAATAATAACTGCTCAACCCCATGGGGAGGCAAAGCACTAGGTGCTCCTGGCCCTGCTAGACAATGTATGTTTGTCATTGAAATAAATATGTCTATAAGTAACTCTCACTGTTGAGTATTAGAAATCGCTTATGACTCACATATTTGTACTAATGTGCAGGGGATGATGTTGACACCCAATTTTGACCCTCTCGTCCAGTCAATAACTATAAAATTACACTATTTTTTTTAAAAAGTTTAACAATTTTATAATAATAAAATGCAACAATAAAACATTAATACATGCATAAACGAGCAATTTTTAATAATTTTAATAATAATAAATACGTAAATAAATAAATTAATAATCTAGCAATAACGTCGTATCACACATTCATTAAATAACATATTCACATTTATTAATACGCAAGACAATTTCATAATTATTATTTGTAAGTTAAACTCCTATTAACCTAATTTTAATCTAATACATGCGTTTTAATAATAGCGTCACATTTATAAAAGCATTAAGCAATCCTTAAATATCATATCCGCATTTAGCATTTAAATAATTTAATAATAATTTAAACCCCCATTTATTTCCCATTAATTAATTTTTAATACCTAAAACTAACTCCTAAAACTAATACCCAAAAAACGCAGCCCAATACCAATTAAATTCCCCAAGCCCAAAAGAAACTACTGCGGCCCAATTCCCCTCTAATAAACCCATCAACAAGCCTTTCAGATCCCTCTCCTTCACTAAAAAAAACCTAAAACGAAACCTAAAAGCTTACCTACCTAAATCACCGCCAACAACCCGCAAGGCCATCGCCGGATTTTTTGGACGAAATATTCGGCGAGTCAAAACATCTCCCTTCTGTCATACCATGCACCCCAAAATATAAAATCATATCAAAGCTTACCAAGAATAGAAAATCGAAACTAAATCATAGTTACCACAACCATTAACCGCGTCCAAAATCAGTACCAAATACCAGCAAATCCGTCCGAAATCTTACCATTCATCCAAAAATTAATAAGCAAATCAGTCCAAAATCATATCAAAGTTTACCAAATTGAGAATCGAATTAGTGACTATATATGGAACAACAACACATTAGGGCAGGAGTTAATGGCTCAGCATTCAGAAGTTTTTAGCGACCTAGGAAGCGTGTCGGTGGCATTCGAAATTAGCATTCTAGGGGGTAATAATCGGGGTCCTCAGATCCCTTTAGCATCAGTTAAGAACCAATCTACCCATGCAATGGCATCCAAAAAAAACCGATAGGCATTGAGCATTCTTTAGCATCAGTAAAAATGCCAATCGGTAGGCGTCAGCATCCGAGAATTAAGTGCAGAGGCGGGAACACAAATCAAACCGAAACCTCGCGCTTTCAATGGTATAGCAACCAAGCAAGTGAATCGACGACTTGATCTGTTGCCTCGGTTATTGCCGGAGAAGAAGGTAAACTCAAAATTCCTCTCGATTCTAGTTTATTTCCATGTTTTATGGCCTGCGGTATTCTGTGTTGGTTAATCGTTCTTAGTTGAGATTTTCATACTATTGTCCTGCTGTTGATGTTTAAAGTACTGCGTCGTGTTAATCGATTTAGTAAACCCAAAGTCCCCTCGGTTCATCTTATATCGATGTCTGTGTATTAAACGTATGTCAATCTAGCTCTGTTCATGTTAATCTTAGAATAATATGTGATACATTAATGTGTTGTGTATTGCATAATATTGTGCTATCATGAATTGTTTGAAGCTGTCGTGAATGTTGAATAGCGTGTTTTAAAGACTACGTTTAGTATCTGACAGCAGTGGTCTGTGCGAGTCAATTAGCCTAACCTAAATGCATATGAAGTTGATTCTCTGCTGCATATCACATTTAAAGAATAGTGATATCTCAATGTAGTAGGATCTGTCCAGGGAGCATTCTAAAGTTGAAATCGCCCAAATAAGAAGGAAAGAACATAGGAAATGACTTGAATAGGTCTCCCTCTGAGATAAAGATGTCTCACCCCCTTGTTATATAAATGCTTAAACTGTTTGCTTAAGATTCTTGTGTTCAGGATTTCATGCATCGTATTTTACATCATGTATGCTGCTGGAAATGACTCAGATTAGTTGTCTCTCCATATATGCAAACTGAATCTTCCTTTCTAATTTTAGAAATCATGTCGTATGTGTTTGGCTTGGCCCTTTTTTGGATCATCTCTGCATTGTTGTCTTGCTCATATCACGTGAGATATTTCTGGGCATTTTTACGTCCTGGGTGTTTGCTATACATAGTTTGTGCACTTCCTAAGGTCCATGTTATAATCTGAAAAGAATTGATGTTAGTTGGGCTTGTTTTCTAGTTGATTATTTCCTTAAGGAAATCTGAAAAATCAGAAATTAATAAGCTTGTCTTCTTGTTTTAAAAGAGTCCAAAAGTTGCATGTTTGGCTAATAAATTTCATGTTTAGAATTAACTTTGTTGGGATCCATACGCTCGAACTGAAATTACTCTAAAACATATTAAATTTTCTGTCAAATATTTATTTATTATTTGATAAGATTTGGGCTTATACTAATTCTTATCTTTTCTTTCTTTCCTTTACATGAAATGCACCGGAGCAACAAAGAGTCTCATGGTGAGACTCATCGTAAACGTGAAGACCAGCGTCTATGTGCATTTATCTTTGCTCGAAATTCCAAGCGCGGTAAATTACATCGCCATCCTTCGAGTCATCTTTATTGTTTTCCTATCCCGCCCCATTTATTTGTTGTAAATTAATTGCTTAGCATTGCATTACTAACATTACACTTAGAATATCTAAACCTTGAATCTATAGATTAGAAAGCGATTTGATACTAGAATTTATTTCCCTTACGTTAATTATCTTAGGCTTGCCATACTTAGCTATATTGAACCATTTAATAATCTTCATTGGCATAACGATTCCCGTAGCTAGAATATTATTGTTTCTATAAAACCCACTATTTGCATTCATTATTTTTAGAATCATACTTTTACTAGCATTTGCGAAAAATAGATAATAGCCGTATTTTATAAATGCATCACAACTGATTTTGTTTAATATCCTATATACTTCATTTAACGAAATATTTATATAAGAATGCATACTTTCATATGAAATTAACTTATCTTTTATAAATAAATCTTACGATTTTTATGCCTTTTCATTTAAATGCTTTGAAAACATGCATTTCTATAGCATAATAATTTACCCTAGGTTTGGCAGGACAACCGCAAGTTAGCGGATCTTAGAGGGTGCCTAATCCCTTCCCTCTAGATTAATAAAGAACCCTTATCCAGAATCTCATACTAGTTTTGCAGACCATTAAAATTGAGTTAATGTTGACTTTAACCTAATCGACATTTAGGTGTCCTAATTCACCCAAACTAATTAGGCGGCGACTCCGCGAACCCTTTATCATTTAGCACCCTTTTAGCATTTTAGCTCTTTTTAGCATATTATTTTTATTTCTAACATTTTAAAAGCATGAGTGATTTGTCGCGGTCGAAAAAGGGCGTGACAGAAATGGCGACTCCGCTGGAGATTTGAGGTTCTTGACCATAGCAAACCTAGGTGTATCATTGCTTGGCTTTATTTGCTTTTATTTGTTTTAAATGCCTTAAAAATTGCATGCTTTAATTTTGTCTAACTGTTTTAATTGCTATTTGCTTTTACTGTTTTCCTTAAACTGGCATTCCGCTCATACTTCTTTCACTCTGGAAAATTCACACAATCACACGCTCACGCGCTGGTGTGCTTCGCGCATCCGCAAATTTCTTTCAAAACTCCCAAATTTTAGGAGAGTTGACGCCTGCGCGGAGTTAGATTGGTTCGTCTGATCAGCCGCATAGCCTTCTCACTCGAGTTGTCCGCTCGGAATCCTTGCTTCTAGTAAAGCCAAATCTCAGAAACCTAGGATAGAGCTATACCACCCTTTATTTTAAGGCATGTATGCATTTACCTTAGATGAGTCAATCTTTGGCATTGGCACCACAATTAGGAAGACACCAAATTGGTCAACGGGTTTTCACAACCCTGCGGCCCAACATCATATTATGTGTTGCATAATCATGATAAATGAAACCAAGCCTAAATTCGAAATGTCTAAGTCGGAAAATGCATATTCATTTTTTTGTATTATTTATTTTTAGATGGAACCTGTCCCTCAGATCAGAATGGTGAGTGGGATTCCGAGTAAATTGAGGATGTGGTGGTCAAAATTCTACTTGGGTAGTCAGATGGCAATCATAAGGAGGTTGGGGTGCCTTATCTCATTATTGGACATCTCTCCCGATCAATATTTGATCAGAGCATTGATCCAGTTTTGGGACCCGGACTGAGTCGTCTTCAAATTCAGGGATTTCGAGATGACCCCCACCTTAGAAGAGGTCAGCTATTTCACTGCTTTAGCATATCATGACAGAAAACCAGTTATTCGCACGACCAGTCTGGGAAAAAGCTCCTCCGTTACTTGGGTTTGAAGAACACCAGAGAGTTGCGTTGTTTTGAAAACAATTGGGTTTCTCTAGACTACCTGTATGAAAGATATGGTTGCCGAGACGGATACAAATTATTTAAGAATGAGTTTTGTTGCACTTTGGACCATTGGAGAGTTAGGCGTCCTATCGCATTTGCTATGGCTTTCCTAGGGACTCTCTTATTTCCACTTGAGGATGGAAGGATTAGTACGTGCATATGTTCAGTAGTTAGAGCAGTGTTTGACGAAGTCAGCGACAAACGGCTTACTTTGACACCCATGATCTTGGCAGAACTATTTAGAGCCTTGAACAGATGCAAAAAGGGTGAGTCGAGCTTCTTTGAAGGTTGTAATCTTGTCTTACAGATGTGGGCAGTAGAGCATTTTTATCATCGTTCAAATATGACCGATGTATGCCACAGCGCAGACAATAAGATCTCCACCTTCTACGAAAGAACAAAGCGTTATGTATCACCAGTCGGCAGAGAAGATTGGTACAAGTACTTAGCATCTCGCAGTAGCAGTCAGATTCAATGGAAGTATATGTTTCTTCATATCGTCAAGAAGGTCTAATTGAGACATAAGAGACTTTATTACATCAGACTTATAGGTCTAAAGGGACTCCAACCATATGCTCCGTTACGTGTGCTCTGAAAGTTTGGTCATACACTAGTAATTCCTCTCATAGCTGACATGAGAGCCTCCAAAATCCAGTTTGGACCGGACTCATCGTTCCCGAAGCCAAGCAGATCCTTTATGAATGGTACCATATTGATCAAGTGGAAGTTGGGAAGGACCAAGCAGGGGTCTCCCCAGAGTATCAAGCATGGTTTCTAGGCAGTACATAATGTAGTTCAGAAGGGGAGCAAGGCATTGAAGACATTGGTGCAAGGAATAGGATATAGGATAATCAACTCAAAGATAGGGTCATCACTCCAGATATGTGGGTCCTGATACAAGATGCAGTGCAGTACTTGGAACAGGCACGGGCTATACATAGGAAGACCTAAGCTTCACCATCACATCGGCGACTTAGTTATAGGCATTTAATTTGAGACTTTTGTTGTTCTTATTGTTATCTCAATAAATTACAACTTATTCCAGACTAAAACATTTCAATCTAATGGCTTGGATTTTGTTATCATGATGTTGCATGTGTGACGTTTAGGCTTACCTCTGGCGTAAAAGAGCCCCCATGCATGATTAGGATTCACCTGCAATGTGACAATTTATGTGCGACATATACTTGTTAATTGTTATTTACACCTTTGCAAAATCATGTGCTTTACACTAACGCAGTTTGTTGCATTTTTTAGAAGGATTTATTATTTTCCCAAAAGGGTCGGTTCGTATTTGATTCGACAATGTCAGAGCATCAACACTTTACCAGGTCCAGGGCACGAAACGATGACATGACTGGCTCAGTGGCATCTAAGACAAATGGTTTGGGAATTATTCCTCCTGGCGAAACAGAACCTTCAGAGGAGAGAAATATCACTAGTCAGGAAGAATGCATCGCACAACTACTACAACAAATTGCCGATATGCAGGTTGAGATGGATAGGATGCGGAATCTGACTAACTTATCCATTAGTCTGAATACCCCCATACCATAGCAAAAGAGCCACTACCTCACAAACTATCTCGGATCGACCTCCACCACCACATATCTCTCAAAGCTCCTCACAAAAAATGCCAGTTACCGATTCATGTCAAACTATCCCTCGCCCAGCCAATCCTCAACCCCACCCTCAAAGTGATATGTTTACCACTTATATATCTCAGCCCCCCGCCTACTTACTTCACCCCAATCAGCCCGAATCGCCAAACTACCCAATACCCACGCACCATACCTATCACCAGCCCCAACAAATAACCCAGACCACCAGCATACACAGCGATAACCCAGACTTTTACCATCCTTGTGCTTCCCTAGGAAACAGATCATTATGAAAAAATTGAGAGGGAAGCTCGAGCCAAAGTGGACGAGGACGTGGCCAAAAAGATTCATAGCCTAAAGAAAGCTGTCCGGAGCATGCGGTCGGACAATGGTCATGAAGGTTTAGATTATGAGGATTTTTGCATGTACCCAGATGTGGAGCTACCTGTGGGGTACAAGGTGCCCAAGTTTGACTTATTCGATGGGAATGGGAACCCCCGTGCACATTTGAGGTCATATTGTGACAAGCTGATCGGAGTGGGAAAGAACCCAACAGTCATTATGAAGTTATTCATTTGAAGTTTGATCGGCGAGGCATTAGATTGGTATACTAGCCAAGACCCGCGAAAATGGCATCGCTGGAATGCGTTGGCCCAAGATTTTGTGGAGCGGTTCAGGTTCAATACAGAAACCGTCGTAGACAGGTTTTATTTGATGAAGCTAGAAAAAAAGTCTACCGAGACGTTCAGAGAGTACGCCATTAGATGGCGTTCAGAAGCGCACAACCACCCACGTGGCGGAGATTGAGATGACCACTTTATTCGTACAATCTTTGAAGGACGCAACCTACTATGAGCGGATGATAAGCGTCATCGGACGAAATTTTGCAGAAGTTGTCAGAATGGGCGACTTCATGGAGGAAGGTATTAAAACTGGTAGGATTACGAATTTGGCAGCGTTGCAGGTGACTAATAAGGCAATTCAGTCAGGGACGATCGGGGGTACTTCACAAAAAAAGAAAGAGACAGCTTCCCCTTCCATGTGCATACAAGAACGTAAACCCAAAGCATTTATAACATACTAAAACCCATCCTATCAAACCCCATACTATCACACAAATAAAAACTTCACACCTCACTACACACCTGCTCCACACCTCAACTACCACACACAACCTATATATAACGCTTCCCAAGCACCTATTTATCCTGCCCCGCATCGACCCACCCATCAAGACCACCAATAAAATAGAACACCCAATGCACCCAGATCAAACACAAATTTTGAAGAAAGACCACCCAAAATTCGCACCCCGTTGGCCGAACTCATACTTCAAGTATACGAAAGGTTGCGAGCTGCAAGCTTAATCCAACCGATTCCATGAAGGATTCCTAACTCTATCCCGAGGTGGTATGATGAGAGTAAGCGCTACGCATATCACTCCAATAGACCTGGACACGATACTGAAAGTTGACACTCCCTCAGGGACATAATCGAGGGGTTGATTAAAGAAGGGGTAATTCAGCTGAGGGATCCAGCCCCAAACGTGCATGATAACCCCTTGCCAAACCACGGCAACGTCAATGTGCACTTGATAACTTTAGATGAAGAGTACGACTTGGAGGGGACCATCCGATCAGTTCGAAGTGAAAGAAAAGTTGAACCTTCTGATTTTGTCTCCCCTGTTGCCAATATTCGAAAGAAAGCTGTATTTGAGCTGGAAAGGGCACAACCAAAACATAATAGTTCAATCATAGTTGTTCAGATGCCCGACTGAGAGCCACCAATCAGAGTAGATCACAAAGAAATTGGGAAGCAAGCCATAGAAGTTACCGCTGCAGGTATAACCAGGTCAGGGAGATATTACACACCTGTAGAGGCAGCCAGAGAGGTACCACAAAAGAAACCCGTGACAGAGGCTGAGGTTGAGGAGTTTTGGAGGAAGATACTCACTAAGGAATATTCTGTCATGGAGCAGTTGAGGAAAACATCAGCATATATCTCTCTATTTTCACTGTTAATGCATTCGGTCCCACACAAGGTTGCGTTATTGGAAGTGCTGAAAGATGCATATGTTCCAGAGGGTACAACAGATGAAAACTTGACAGCCTTAGTCTGACAAGTGCTAGCGACCCGCAGAATCTCCTTTCATGATGATGAGTTTCCTGCTGGGGGTGTCGGATACAATCTTGCATTGAATATCACCATCCAGATCGCGAACAAGATTGTTTCAACAATCTTTGATTGTGAGGCTCGGCCACAATATTTGTCCCATGTCAACTCTGCTGAAATTGGGACTGATCGCGGGAGAATTCGTAAAAGTCATATCAGGGTCAAAGGTTTCGACGGATTCCATAGGGGTGTCGAGGGAGAAATTGATCTCACACTGCTGATCGGACTTGAGGAATTTGTCGTGGAGTTTCACGTATTGGATATTGCCACATGTTACAATCTGTTGATAGGAAGGTCATGGATTCACGAGGCTGGTGCTGTCCCGTCCACCTTGCATCAGCGCCTGAAGTTTATATGGAATCACCGTGAGGTGGTAGTACTTGGGGATGACAAGAGAAACACCAACACAGTTATGCGATTCTGTCATAGAGGACATAAGACGATTGGATGGTCGATCTTCCGTACTTGAGATCAAGCGCCCGATGAGGCTGCATCGTTGCGGTATTACGTTCTCTCACAATGGTAGTCAAGGAAATGCTAAGAAATGGGTTCGAGCCCGGCAAGGGTCTTGGATCCGGTATGAAGGGGATCACAGAGTCGATCCAGCTGTCTGGGAAGAAGGACACTTTTGGTTTGGGGTACCAGCCCACCTCAAAGGATTTGGTGATGACGAGCTTCCAGAAAAAGGGAGACATCCCCTTTCCCAGGCCCATTCCGCCCCTGAGTCAGTCGTTCGTCAAAGCTTGCACCATCCAGATGCTGAAAGAAGATGATCCAGAGGATCTTGCAGGACGGTTCCAGAATATGTTCGTAGGTGAAGATGAAGCAGAATGTTGTGTGATTCCAGAGGATAACGATGAAGACCCCACCATTTGGGATGCAGAGCATGGATACAACCTGAATAATTGGACTTGCACCCCTATCCTGACCTTCCGAGGAGCTTGGTAGAGTTTATGATAGTTCTAGCGATATGATTCTAAACTAAAAAACAGACTTGTCTTTATGTTTCTTTAATATGTTTTAAATCTCGTATTTTGCTTTCATCATAAATTCCAGGATATTTTTGCAGCTTTAAACTTGCTTGTGTTAAATTAAATTTTTATGCATTTTTCTTTCAGCGATCATATTAGTAAACCTGTCGATAATGCGAATATGACATGTAATGAAACCAGCGAACAAAGCTCAAATGGAGAGCATAACCCTGAGGAACAGGAAGAATGTCCACAATCAGAGCTTGGTCAAGAGTTGGAAAACTTTGAGAATAGGCCTAAACCGAATTTAGAAGAAACTGAGTTGATAAACTTAGGCGATGAGAAAATTGTAAAAGAGACTAGGGTCAGCGTCCACCTAAGTGTCATACATAAGAAAGAGTTAATTGAGCTCCTGAAATACTACACCGACGTATTTGCTTGGTTGTATAACGATATTCCAGGGTTGAGTACGGATATCATCGCACACAGGCTTCATATCGAGCCGTCTCACCTTCCTATAAAACAAAGGCCAAGAAAGATAAAACCGGACATGAGTTTGAAAGTCAAAGAGGAAGTGTCTAAGCAGTTCGACGCAAAGGTAATTCGAGTCGCAAAGTACCCTACTTGGTTAGCAAATATTGTGTCGGTAAAGAAGAAAGATGGAAGGGTCCGAGTCTGTGTGGATTATAGAGACCTCAACAGAGCTAGCCCGAAAGATGACTTTCCTGTTCCAAACATTCATATACTCATCGATAATTGTGCAAAACATGAACTACAGTCGTTCGTCGGTTGCTTTGCTGGTTATCATCAAATCCTTATGGCAGGGGAGGACGCAGAAAAGACAGCATTCACTACCCCGTGGGGGTGTATTATTATCGAGTAATGTCGTTCGGTCTCAAGAATGCAGGCGCTACATACATGAGAGCCATGACTACCATCTTTCATGACATGATCCATAAGGAAATTGAAGTTTATGTGGATGATGTTATCATCAAGTCACGAATAGCGGAAGGCCATTTGGAAAACTTGAAGAAGTTATTTGAGCGGTTAAAACGGTATAATCTGAAACTAAATCCTGCAAAGTGTGCATTCGGTGTCCCTGCTAGGAAGCTGTTAGGTTTTATAGTGAGTAGAAGAGGGATTGAGTTGGACCCTTCGAAAATAAAGGTCATCCAAGATTTACCTCCTCCGAAAAGCAGAAAAGACGTGATCAGCTTCCTTGGTCATCTTAACTACATCAGCAGGTTCATAGCTCAGTCCACCGTGATATGCGAACCGATATTAAGATTGTTGAAGAAGGATGCCGCTACTAAATGGACAACGGATTGTCAGCAGGCTTTTGATAAAATCAAAGACTACTTGTCTAATCCGCCAGTTCTAGTACCACCAGAACCTGGGAGGCCTTTGTTACTCTATTTGTTCGTATTAGAGAATGTTTTTGGATGCGTGTTGGGGCAACACGATGAAATGGGGAAAAAGGAGCAGACCATATATTATCTAAGTAAGAAGTTCACATTGTATGAAGCTCGCTACACTCTACTGGAACGTACTTGTTGCGCATTAACTTGGGTTGTCCAGAAATTCAGACATTATCTATCAGCATACACCACTTATCTTATTTCAAGGATGGAGCCGCTTAAGTATATCCTTCAGAAGCCCATGCCCATTGGAAAGCTAGCAAAATGGAAAATTATGCTGAGCGAGTTTGATATCGTATACGTCACACAGAAAGTCATAAAAGGACATGCATTAGCTGACCATCTTGCTGAGAACCCGGTCGATGATGAATATTAGCCCCTCCGAACCTATTTCCCTGATGAAGATGTATTGTTTGTCGGAGAAGATATCTCGGAGGATTATCCAGGTTGGAGAATGTTCTTCGATGGAGCGGCAAACTTTAAGGGAGTTGGCATTGAAGCAGTTTTGGTTTCAGAATCAGGTCATCATTACCCGATCTCCTCGAAGCTCAGATTTTCATGCACCAACAATATGGCAGAATATAAATCTTGCATATTGGGACTCAGAATGGCAGTAGATATGAATATACAAGAGTTACTGGTCATAGGTGATTCAGACTTGCTGATCCATCAAGTACAGGGTGAATGGACAACCAAGAATATGAAGATACTCCCCTACCTGTATTGCGTGAAGGAATTGCAGAAGAAGTTCAGTAATATATAATTTAAGCATGTCCCAAGGATCCAGAATGAATTCACTGATGCGTTGGCAACCTTATCCTCCATGATTCAACATCCGGATAAGAATTACATCGATCCGATCACAATGAGCGTGCTGGAACAACCTACTTATTGCTCTCATGTAGATGAAGAAATATACGGGAATCCTTGGTACCATGACATCAAAAGATACCTCAAGGCAGGAGAGTATCCGGAAGGCATAGCTAACATTCAGAAGAAAACACTTCGATGGTTAGCAAATCATTTCTTTTTAAATGAGGAGGTTTTATATCGAAGGACTCCAGATCTGGGCTTATTGAGATGTGTCGACGATCAAAAGGCGAGCAAGCTAGCAGAAGAGATACACAGAGGGACATGCGGACCTCATATGAATGGCTTCACTTTGGCGAAGAAGATTCTGCGAGCATGTTATTTTTTATGACGATGGAAACAGATTGTATCTGCTTTGTGCAGAAATGTCACCAGTGCCAGATTCATGGGGATTTGATTCGAGTACCTCCGAACTGTTATACCCCGTAGTTCTGACCCTACGTATGAGAGCGTACGAAAGCATGTAAGACTTAAAATTTTCATAGGATAGGTTGACGGATTATTCCGGACGGGTTTTAGTCAACTTTGAGGCAGGTTATGACCCGGTACATTGAGAGTTCCTAAGTGTTTCAAAGGCCCAGGGCGTAGTTCGTTGAGTCTAGATTCCAACGCAACCAACCGTTCGTCGATAGGACGTCGGAGTAGAAAGTTATGGGAGTTACAAGTTCGGCGCAGACGACGTAAATGCGTTTCGAGCAAAACAGGGCCGCGGCGCCGGATGCAGGGCCGCGGCACCGGAAGTACTGAGGGGTCGCTGAAGTTGCAGCGCCGCAGCGCCAAGGCGGGATTCCTGGCGGAAAAACTTAAGAAAAATCAGATTTTTCTTTTAAAAGACCTTGGGAGGGTGACAAGTGTCCCCCCCCATCTGATTTTGCATGCATTATATTGACCAAGTATTGAAGACTTGGTCATATTTCATCTCTCTCTTAGACAAAAGCTCCTCCTTCTCTCTTAAAAGTTCAAGCTCCTCCTTCTCTCTAAAATCCCAAGAGATATTCTAGCCTTAGGAAAAATCGAAAGAGTAAAGGCGAAGGAAGCTTGTGGCTAGCTTGTGAAGGTTGTTGTGGTGGTGTTCTTGAAAAGGAAGCTAGCAAGTTGTTGGAAAAATTTGGCTAAAGCTCTAAGGTAATGATTCTTCCTTTAGAATTAGTTTTTAGTGTTGCATGTTAAGAAGAAAGAACTTGTGGTAGTAAATAATGCTCTTAGAGTCATTGCATGCAAGAAATGTGGTTTGGATATGAAAGAATTGGTTAAGAAGATATTATGAGCATGATGTAGCCTAAAAACTACCTTAGAATTGTTAAGTGAATTGTTGTACCTTTTGGGGCAGAATTTTACACACCCGAGTTTAGGTGTGTAATCCCCTTTGAAATGTTGGATTGTTGAGCCTTAAATGTGGCGTTTGGATGATAAATTCGGCCTTGAGAAAGGTGGCAAGTATGTAGAAACAAAGGAAATGCTGCCCAATTTTCCATAGAATTTAGTGACTTTGAACTTGGATTATTCTACATTGAAATTAGAGGTTAATAAACGTATCATGATTATTATAGGTTGAAATATTACTTGCGGTAGTTGAGCTTAGCAAGTGGATTGACCAAAGAGGTATGTGGAGTTTTCCTATCTCTTGAGCATGAATAGATGTAACTATGTAGTACGGTAGACGTACAAGATTTGGTATTCTTACTTGTTTTAAGTATATAAAGACTTGTTTCGTTTTAAGAATGTATAAGTCCCTTGGTTAGGGGAAAAGTGAAATTTTACTAAAGTGAAGGGTTAATATAACAACTTTATGGGAAGTTGGTTTATTAGCTTTATAAAAGATTAATGAGAAGAGGTTTACTCTAAGTAAGACAAGTAAGGACAAATGATTTGATTTATGAAAGGCAAATTGATTTTAAGGCATCAATTGCCCAAAGGTTTTATGTATGAAAAAGAGTCACTTTTAAAAGAGTTGAAGTATGTAGTACTTAGGTTAAATTCAGTTTTCTTTTATTAAAGATATGATTAAGTGCCTTAAGTAAACTAAAATGAGAGGGTATATGAACAAGACTAATAAGAAGTTATAAGTTTTCTTAACTTATTTATGATTATGATATGATGACAGTTTGAGCTAGGGTAAGAGTATATCTGAGGGGTAAGCCCCAAGATCGTTATACCACCTACTCCAGGGTAAGAGTATGTCTGAGGGCAAGCCCAAGATCGTCATACCACCTTCGGTGTAAGAGTATATCGAGGGCAAGCCCCAAGATCGTTATACCATCCGCTTGAAGTAAGAGTATATCGAGGTAAGCCCCAAGATCGTTATACCATCCGCCGGGGTAAGAGTATATCTGAGGGGTAAGTCCCCAAGATCGTTATACCATCTGTTTCGTGGATTTGCTACCCACGATGCGAGGAATACCTCATGTGAGTCCTTATGGGCTTATGCGGGTGAAATAGTCTCACGCGCGGCGGTACACCTATCACGAGAATACCTCATGCGGGTCCACGGGACTATGCGGGTGAAATAGTTCGAGGAGTAGGGTGCTTATTGATACTACGGGCGAGGTACCTGTTTTGATCATGAGGCCCCTATTTTATGCGAGATTATATACACTTGTCACTCTCATTGTTAGTAAGGCACAAGAAAAGGTATTTTGTTTGTCTTCCATGACTCGGGTTACTTTTAGACTTATGATATCATTATTACGGTATTTTCGACTTTACATACTTGGTACATATTGTGTCTCGACCCCCTTCCTCGGGGCTGCGTTAATCTTGCGGTAAGGGTAAGCGATTGTGGATCCTCGTTCTTAGGATCACTAATCCGGTGTCGAAGCTCATTCCTCGGAAGCTTGTTTATTAGTGCGGATATTCCACGATGCTATAGGTATTTTGTACATTCGGGGTATTGTCACGACCGTTAGGCGTGGTCGTGCCTTACCCGCACCAATGCATACATCGAGAAAATCAGTGAAATATAAAACAAGATATGAATCAATGAAAATTGAGACACAATTTATATGAGAAAAGTCGTCTTTCGGCATATATACATATAACCCAAGTTTTGCAGTTACATCCCAACTGTACAATAGAGCTACAGACCTCTAAGGAAGTAAACAACTATGGCGGGGGGCCCGCCATACCTGAATGTACAAAAACTATCTACAATACAGGAGATCATACCCAAAAGTAGAGCCTCCGAGAAGATGGAGCTCACGACACCAAAGCAAAGATCCTAAGGATGTGGATCTAGCGCTCGCTTACCACCTGCGGCATGAGCGGCCGAAGGAGTCGATCAACAGTACTAAGTATGTGAAATCAGAAAGTACTTAAATGAAATCATATCATTTTAAAACCAATTTTATAAATATGCACAAAACAACCAATGTAACCGCACATAGTGCCACATCATAAACAAGAGCACAATAGGTAAACTGTAACATGTCTTTTCTAGGCTGCGAATGATCGAAGCAGGGCCAATCGCCCGTAGTATCACTATGCAAGCCTAATCCTGGACTCCCGTAGTCCGCATAGGCCACTCACATAGGCCCGCAGGGTATAACCTCGCATCGGTGTTTACTCCTCGGCGCATCGCCCCGAACTCGTAGTCCGCATGGCCACATAGCGCGTGAGGTATAACCCGCACTAACTCGGAACTCTCGTAGCTCGCGTAGGTCCCTGGACCGCGTAGGTATTCTCGAATCATGGTCCCGCATCACTGAGTCTACCGCGTCGGAGGCGACAACCCCAGAACATGTCAAGAGGTGAGTGATATAATATTAACATAACACTTATCGTTAAACAACATAAGCACAACAAGAATACCTCTTATACAAGCGTTACAAGTCACTACCACACATAGCGTCATATCATGTCTACTTATCAAACCATTTTATTATTCTTTCATAAATCAATATAAAGTCATTATAAACACATAAGTAAACTGTTCCTTTTATCATTCTTAAGTTGTTATACCTAACTTCCCATAAAGCTAGTATAACTCTTAAGCTTTTGTTTAAAAACCAATTAGTTCTCTTACATTAAAAATGATTCAGTATTCTTTTGAAATGCATCAAGACTCTCATTATTCAGGCTTAAGTCAAAAGACATTGCCGTAATTATTATTCAGGCTTAAGTCAAAAGACATTGCCGTAGTTATTATTCGATTAACACGTATGCGTCTACCGTACTATATATATATTTTAAAATATCATGCTTTAGGAAGAATCACATACCTTCTCGAAAACCACCGCCAAGTTGAATATGTCGTATGAGAGAATCAACCTATAATAGTCGACACGTCTATCAACGTCTAGACTACTCGTAAACGATTCTAAGCGAGGGTCCTTTATTCTACGGAAAATCGGGCAGCACTTCCCTGCGGTGAGCTACTCAAGTCTCATGTGAAAACAGTCTAAGTAAGTATAGTTCAATTATTCTTCTTTTAAACCCTTCTCTGTGATAACAGTTCAATTCTATTACGTAATATCCTTCTAAGTATTTAATACTTATTTCTATACTTCTACAGATGTATTCTCTAATTACAAAGAAGGACAAGTTTATTTACCTCGATAAGCCCAATAATATCCTAGATATAAGTCGATCAGGACAGGCTTAGCTCCTAATTTATGCGCTCAATAGCTCCATGAACCCTTAGAAGTTCTTCACAACTTCTACTAAGTACTAAGGGATTTGGGCTAGGGTATTTTGGGCACTATAACAATACTAGAAGGCAACTTTTCTACCAAGGGAGGGTAGGTTTCTGCTAGGCTGGGGTTGCCTCGGCCAAGCTTCACTAAAGGGGTTGCCTCGCCAAGCTTCACTAAAGGGGTGTGTTGGACGAAAATGCTCGAGGAGAGAGGATTTTCAAGACTTGGAGAAAGATTTGTGGATGAAGAACTCTTCATCTTAAGGGGGGTATTTATAGGTCAAGAAGTGGCCAACCAATGGCCAAGATTAAGCCATGTGCTAGGCAAGTGTAAGGTCAAGATTAGGGCAAGTGTACCTTATCCAACTTGCACACAAAATATCCTACCAACTCCATGACAAAATTGCCAATCCATTCGGCCCTAATGCCGTCCCACATCCATCACTGAGAGGGTGACAAGTGTCGCCCTCTCGTTGGTCCAAAGTGTTACGTCTCTCGGAAAAATCCGCAAAAATTAGAAATGACATAGCCGGAATTTACCCTACGCGAGTCTTGTAAAACGTTTCGTCGGAAAACGATTCTTTGTGTGAGTTGTGCCCAAAAAAACGTCTCATGCCTAAACTTTAAGGCTAAACTTTCGTACGTACGCCCTTACGTACATACTCTGGAAATACGGGGTATAACATTCTCCCCTCCTTAGAAACATTCGTCCCGAATGTTCCTTCTCAAGACCGTTAACGTTAAGGTTCCTTATAACTTAAACAATTTGCAAATGCCACACACGGCCACAAAACCACACTTAGGCATAAACGATAATGAAAATTTACAAGTGAATTACCTGGAGGTGTGGGGAATAGGTGAGGATACTTCTGCCTCATGTCCTCGCCGACTTCCCACGCCATCTCCTCCCGAGCTCGTTCCGCCACAAGACTTTGTGGAAGCTACGTCCTGGTCAGACGCCTAACCTGACGATCAACTATCGCTATGGGAATCTCCTCATACGATAACCCATCGGTCACCTGGACATCGTCAATCGGGTGTACCCTAGATGGATCCCCGATACATCTCCTCAGCATAGAAACATGAAACACCGGATGCACTGCCTCCAGATCGGACGATAGATCCAACTCATAGGCAACCTTGCCTACCCTGCGGACAATCGATCGGCCCAATGTACCTTGGTGAGTTTCTTTCTTCCGAATCTCATCACACCTTCATGGGTGACACCTTTAGGAAAACCCAATCATCAACCTCGAACTCCGGATCCGACGACGATGATCTGCGTATGACTTGCCGACTGAAGCCGCGAGCAACCGCTCTGGAAAAGCTTCACCTTATCCACTGCCCGCTGCACCAAATCTGGTCCCACTAACTGCACCTCGCCCACATCGAACCAGCCTATAGGCGATCTGCACTTCCTCCCATACAAGGCCTCATGGCGCCATCCGAATCTTTGAGTGGTAGTTATTATTATCGCAAACTCAACTAGAGGCAAATGATCCTCCCGGCTACCACGGTCAATAACACGGGCTCGCAGATATCCTCGAAGTGCGGATAGTGCGCTCGGCCCGTCGTCTGCGGATGGAATGCGATACTCGGGCTCACTGCGTCCCCAAACCCTTACGGAAAGACCTCCAAGTTAGCCGGGCTCTGCATGCGATATGATCGAAATAGGGACTCCATGCGATCGACGATCTCTCGGATGTAAAGTCCGCATAATCTCACCAAAAGTCGTCTGACGGGAAGAAAGTGGGCTGATTTCACACCGTCGACGATAACCCATATAGAATCATGTCTCCTCGAGTGCGAGGTAATCGTGATAAAATCCATGTTGATCACCTCCCACTTCCGGTCGGGATCTCTATCGTCGCAACAAACCACCGTGCCTCGTGCTCTACCTTCACTGCGACAACACGGGCGAGCTACGAACTCGCAACGCCCTCTTCGCCATCCCACCAATACACAGATCTAAGGTCGTGGTACATCTTTGTCGACCCCGGATGGATAGAGTAACGAGCGCTGTGTGCCTCCCCTAGAACTCCACAAGTCCTGAAACATCCGAACACACACGCCCTCAAACCTTAGCACCCCATCGTGCTACCTCGAGGACCGCTTGCCTCCCGAAGAGTTGTATCACGATACGAATCAAAATCGATCCTCGAATGTTGTCTCTTCACCTCGCCGACGATGGAAGACTCGCAACCTCACGAACTCGAACTCCATCGCTATCGAATCAATCAAACGGACACCAAGGCTCGCTAATCGATGCAAATCACGAACCATGCCTCCTCTCTCGGCTGCACATCGATAGACTCCCATCGACCTACGACTAAGAGCATCCGCCATAACATTGGCCTTCCCGGGTGGTGCAGATATCAACATCGTAATCCTTAAGCAACTCTAACCACCGCCTCGCCGTAAGTTCAGATCCCTGGGTGAAGATATCTTTGGAGGCTCTTGTGGTCCGTATAAATATCCACATGACCCCATACAAATAGTGCCTCCAGATCTTCAAGGCGTGAATCACCGCGACTCCAAATCATGGGTGGGGTAGTTCCTCTCGTGTTTCTTCACCGTCGGGATGATACGCTATAACCTTGCCTGCTGCATCAACACATCCCAACCCGATGCCCGACGATCACAATATACGACATAACCGCGGACCCTCCGGAAGAGTAAGAACGGGCGGTCGTCGATCTCTCAACCGATCGAAACCCCGCCACAAGCATCACCGGCTGAAACTTAGCCGCTTCGAGTCGGCTAGTCAATGGTGCGAGATAGAAGCAAACTTCTCTACGAACCGATAATAACTCGCAAGGCCCGAAATCGCGAACCTCTGCCGGAGTAGTAGGTTCAGGCCAAGTCTCGACGCCTCGATCTTGGCGTATCCACCGAATACCATCAAATATGCCCAAGAAAAGCCAGGGTTAACCAAAACTCACATTTGGAAAACTTGGCGTACAAGCTGGCAGTCTCGAGAATCGGCCTGATCCTCAAATGCTCGCGTGCTCTGCTCTGGCGAGAATAAACAAAGATGTCATCAATGAACACTATCACAAACGTGTCCAAAAATGGCTTGAACACTCGGTTCATCAAATCCATGAATACCACGAGCATTCGTCAACCCAAAAGACATGACCGAACTCATAATGCCCGTCAATGTCCGAATGCGATCTAGGGACATCCGCCTCTCGACTCGTACTGATGATAGCCGTCGCGGTCAATCTTGAGAAACATCTCGCACTGACCCAGTCGAACAAATCATCAATCACAGGAAGGGTATTTGTTCTTAATGGTCACCTTGTTCGTTCACCGTAATCAACACATGCGCAAAGGCCCCGCCCTTCTTCTTCACGAACAATACGGCGCTCCCGGGGAGAAACACTAGGCTGATGAAGCCGCTTCTCCCAAATCTCTAAGCTGATCCTTCAACTCTCTCAACTCGGCAGGTGCCATTATGTATGGCGGAATGGAAATAGTAGAGTGTGCAAAGACATCGATACAAAACTCTATCTCCTCTCGGGAGGATACGGGAGGTCGTGCGGAAACACGTCTGGGAACTCGACTCTTTATCGGCGAAAATCGCATCGCAGCCTCAGTATCAAACACCCGAACGAGATGGTAGATGTACCCCTGCTGCACCATCTTCCTAGCCTTGAGGTAAGAAATAAACCTACCCCTGCCGGCGTCAAATGTTCCCTCACACTCAATAACCGGCTACCCAGGAATCTGGAACCGTACCACTCTCTCCCTGCAGTCTACATTGGCATAGCAAGAAGCTAGCCAATCCATGACAATGATCACGTCGAAATCTGTCATGTCGACTCATCAAGTCTTCTAGGTCCGACGAGTGCATAAGTCACCGGACAAGCTCTAAATACCGCCGAGCTACCACCGAATCACCCATGGCGTAGCTACCTCGAAAGGTCTATGGACTCGTGCTCTATCCCTATCCTACTAGCAACAGGGAGATATATGGGACAGTAGAACCGGATCTATCAAGGCATACACATCAAAATCGGAGGCGATAAGGTACTGTGGCGACATCGTGAGGCCTCCCGATCTGCCCACCGACAAGGCATAAATGCGGTTCGAGGACCGCTAAAGCTGGGACCGAGCCACGACCTGCCGCGACCAGTGGTCCATGAGTACCACGCCCTCGGCGAAGTAGCTGTCGGGGATGAAGAGGCCGACAAAAGAACACATAGGTGACCCTACTATCCGCGCGCCCGGTCGGACGGTTCCGCAGTGACCTGCGCCTGGCCACGAAACAAGCTCCGTAGCAGCACCACAACTCCGAAGTGGGATCTACCGCGACGGCCACACCGAGGTGGTCCCGTCGGCGATCCTCTCGCTCTGGGCGTCGAAGCCACAGGGCCCCGGTTCGCCTCGAATATCTGGCGTCTTGAGGGCGGTGCGAGTGCTCTGAGCCGGTGTGGTGCAAATCTAGGCCGCTGAGGCCGCCACCACGATAGCCACCAAAAGACCTGCCGTCTGGTCTTCTGCTGCTGTCAACCCGCGGTCTCTCTACGCTCGCCGCATCCAAGAGCATGAGCCTACGCGGGTAATGTCCATACCGGTGAAGAGAAACACCGCACAAGATTCGCCATATAATCATCTAGCCGGTGACGTAGCGGTGCACCTATCCTCCATATCTGCTACGCTGGGACATATCGAGCCAATGAATCAAACTCGACATTGTACTCCTGGGCGTCCTCTGCGCCTCGGAACAAAAATTTGTCGCCCGCGCCCTCATCATGCGAGGCAAGAAGTGAGTGAGAAAGCCTCGAGAACTCATCCCAGTAGGCTGGGACGCGTGCTCTCTCCGGGATAACTCGCGAATCAAACCAATCGATGCGGTATCACGTAGCCGATGCGAACCGGCGTCACGAACTCGGTCTCGACACTTGATCACCCGTGATCCTCTGCAGTCGACGGATGAACTCCTGCGGATCATCCTCCGCCTCGACGTAGAACTCGCGGGCTACAACTCAGAAATCCGTAGCCTCAAATGCGCCTCGGGTGAACCACGGGTGCTCTTGGGGCCGAATCGAATCGCCGCATCCGGCTGCCCTCGTATGCGGCCACGATCTCGGCGATGGCGGGCCATCTCTGTAACCCGTCTCATCTGCTCCGGTGTGGGACCGGAGGTGTAAATCTTGTGGTCTCATCACCACCGCTGCGCCCTAAACCTCTCAGGGTCGGCGGCGTTGTAGAACTCGCCGTCTCGGTATCGGCCCGGGCTCGAGCCCTCGTGACTCTAGGTGTCCCACTAGCGACTCCTCACCGCCTTGCCATACGGGCGGGTTGCCTTACGTGGAGGCATAATCAATTCTGAAAAGGAATACGTTAGAGGGTCCAACTTTATAACACAACTCTAAGGCACGATCTCGAGTGAGAAGAATGGAAACCAATCCTAAATATCCTATAGCCTCACGATTATTGGTGTGGTGCAAACACACCGATAATCAAGACTTACTAGATACGGTCGTAGACACTTTCCGAGGATTAATCGCTCGATACCACTTTTGTCACGACCCGTTCGGGCCGTGGATCGTGTCTTACCCGCACCAAGCGCCATACATCGTAGAAAATCACGAAATATAAAACAAGATATGAATCAATGAAAATTGAGACACGGTTTATATGAGAAAAGTCGTCTTTCGGCATATATACATATAACTCAAGTTTTTGCGATTACATCCCAACTGTATAATAGAGCTCTGCACCTCTGGGAAGTAAACAACTATGGCGGACAGGGCCCGCCATACCTGAATGTACAAAAACTATCTACAATACAGGAGATCATACCCAAAAGTAGAGCCTCCTAGAAGATGGAGTTCCCGGACACCAAAGCAAAGATCCTAAGGATGTGGATCTAGCACACCTTGCCACCTGGCATGACGCAGCCCCAAGGAGGTCAAGACAACAGTACTAAGTATGTGAAATCGTAAAGTACTTAAATGAAATCATATCATTTTAAAACCAATTTTATAAATATGCGAAACAACTAATGTAACGCACATAGTGCCACATCATAAACAAGAGCACAATAGGTAAACAGAATGTGTCTTTTCTAGGTGTGAATGATCGAGCGGGCCGATCGCGTAGTATCACTATGCAAGCCTAATCTCGACTCACATAGTCCGCATAGGCCACTCACATAGGCGCGTAGGGTATAACCCGCATCGGGTAGCTACTCCTCGGCATCGCCCGACTCGTAGTCCGCATAGCCACATGACCGCATGAGGTATAACCCGCACACTAACTCGAACTCTCGTAGCTCGCATAGGTCCCTGGACCCGCATGAGGTATTCTCGAATCATGGTCCTGCATCACCGAGTCTACCCGCGTGGAGGCGACAACCCCGGTAACATGTCAAGAGGTGGTGATATAATATTAACATAACAATTATCGTTAAACAACATAAGCACAACAAGAATACCTCTTATACAAACGCTACAAGTCACTACCACATAGCATCATATCATGTCTACTTATCAAACCATTTTATTATTCTTTCATAAATCAATATAAGTGCATTATAAACACATAAGTAAACTGTTCCTTTTATCATTCTTAAGTTGTTATACCTAACTTCCCATAAAGCTAGTATAACTCTTAAGCTTTTGTTTAAAAACCAATTAGTTCTCTTCATAAAAATGATTCAAAGATTCTTTTGAAATGCATCAAGACTCTCATTATTGGGCTTAAGTCAAAAGACATTACGTAATTATTATTCAGCTTAAGTCAAAAGACATTGCCGTAGTTATTATTCGCTTAACACGTATGCGTCTGGCACTATATATATTTTAAAATATCATGCTTTAGGAAGAATCACATACCTTCTCGCGAAAACCACCGCGAGTTGAATATGTCGCGAAGAATCAACCTATAATAGTCGACACGCCTATCAACGTCTAGACTACTCGTAATGATTCTAAGCGAGAGGGTCCTTTATTCTACGGAAAATCGGGCAGACTTCCTACGGTGAGCTACTCAAGTCTCAGTGAAAACGATTCTAAGTAAGTATAGTTCAATTATTCTTCTTTTAAACCGCCTACCGTGATAACAGTTCAATTCTATTCTGTAATATCCTTCTAAGTATTTAATACTTATTTCTATACTTCTATAGTATGTATTCTCTAATTACAAAAGAAGGACAAGTTTATTTACCTCGATAAGCCCAATAATATCCTAGATATAAGTCGATCCGGAGCAAGGTTTAGCTCCTAATTGTATGCGCTCAATAGCTCCAGGAACCCTGAAGTTCTTCACAACTTACTAAGTACTAAGGGATTTGGGCTAGGGTATTTTGGGCATTATAACAATACTAGAAGGCAACTTTTCTACCAAGGGAGGGGTAGGTTTTCACTAGGCTATGGGGTTGCCTCGGCCAAGCCTCACTAAAGGGGGAGGGGGTGTGTTGGACGAAAATGCTCAAGGGAGAGGAGAGGATTTTCAAGACTTGGAGAAAGATTTGTGGATGAAGAACTCTTCATCTTAAGGGGGGTATTTATAGGTCAAGAAGTGGCCAACCAATGGCCAAGATTAAGCCATGTGCTAGGCAAGTGTAAGGTCAAGATTAGGGCAAGTGTACCTTATCCAACTTGCACACAAAATATCCTACCAACTCCATGACAAAATTGCCAATCCATTCGGCCCTAATGTCGTCCCACATCCATCAATGAGAGGGTGACAAGTGTCGCCCTCTCGTTGGTCCAAAGTGTTACGTCTCTCGGAAAACTTCGCAAAAATTAGAAATGACATAGCCGGAATTTACCCTACGCGAGTCTTGTAAAACGTTTCGTCGGAAAACGATTCTTTGTGTGAGTTGTGCCCAAAAAAACGTCCCATGCCTAAACTTTAAGGCTAAACTTTCGTACGTACGCCCTTACGTACATACTCTGGAAATACGGGGTATAACAGGTATGGCGGGGCCCTGTCCCGCCACAGTGGTTATCTTTAGAGGTCTGTGGTCACATATATGTTTTGGGCTATAAGAACAAGTTGTACTTCTATACTTTTGGTTAAGTATGTTTTATGGAAGGCAGCCTTATCGGCTGGCCAGTGATGTTTACCTTTTTATAAGTTATGTGTTATGTATGTTCCGCTGCTATTCTCTGATGTATACCTGACAGGGTACCCCGGTAGGGTACTAGTCGCGGCCCCGGGGTCGGGTCGTGACACGAACGACTTAATGTGACAAGTTCTCCTTGGCCATTCGCAGCTTGGGGCATGGATGTCATCGGCCCTATCGAACCCGCTGCCTCAAATGGGCACAGATTCATCCTCGTAGCAATTGACTATTTCACTAAGTGGGTAGAAGCATCATCACACAGATCAGTGACGAAGAAAGTAGTAGTCGACTTTGTTCGCAACAACATCATCTGCAGATTTGGCATTCCTGAGTCTATCATCACAGACAACGGAGCCAACCTCAACAGTGGCCTAATGTAGGACATATGCGAGAAGTTCAAGATTATCCACCGCAATTCCACCCCATATCTCCCACAAATGAATGGCGCAGTCAAAGCAGCTAATAAGAATATCAAGAGGATCTTGCGCAAGATGATTAGCAACTACAAACATTGGCATGAATACCTACCTTTCGCACTTTTGGGTTACCGCACTACTATTAGGACCTCTACCGGTGCGACGTCGTATCTTTTGGTATATGGAACAGAGGAAGTACTACCAATAGAAGTGGAGATACCATCTTTGAGAATTATCCAAGAGGCTGATTTGAGCGAAGCTAAATGGGTGCAAAGTCGATACGAGCAGTTGATGCTGATTGATGAAAAACGGATGAATGCAGTCTGTCAGGGGCATCTCTACCAGAATAGGATGGCCAGGGCTTTCAACAAAAAGGTAAGACCGAGGACGTTCAAGCCAGGGCAATTGGTGCTAAAACGCATATTCCCTCATAGAATGAGGCTAAAGCGAAATTCGCACCTAACTGGCAAGGGCCCTACATGGTTCATCGAGTGTTGAGTGGAGGAGCTTTAATCTTAGCTGAGATGGATGGCGAAGTATGGCCTAAAGCTATCAACGCAGATGTTGTAAAGAGATACTACGTGTATGGGGATTTGTTTCCATGTAATTCCCTTTGCATTGTAAAAAAACGGCGTTCCCTCGGTGGGATATGCATAGAGCCTATATAGGGTCTCGCTGCTTCAAATTAGAGGGTCCCTTTTGCTTGTAATTGGAACTATGTTCGACCTGATTCCCTTGGCGGATACGTAGGCGGCCTTATCGGCTTCGGTCCCACCTTTAGAAATTTTAGCTTTACCCAATTTTGCTTGTAATGAACTACGTCATGACCTAATTCCCTCATGGGGATACGTAGGCGGCCTAAATCGACTTCGGTCACACCATTAAAAATCTTTCCATTGGCTCGCGTGCAACAGAATGCGTTTGATTATTCCGAAAAGAGATAGGAGCAATTCCAACCAGAGTTAAGTCTTGCCCACATGCCCTGCATAACGAAAACTGGGACAATTTTGGGAAACGCACCGTGAAGAGATCATAATAAGGATTCCAAATAAGGTGTTCGTTTGGTCAGATTACGTGTCATATTCGGCAAATTCGACAAGGCTTTTATACTTTATACGCATGTCATATAAATATTTTATTTTAATTTTTTTTTGTGCATACCTCATGAAAATATTTTGTTTTGAAAATACTTTTGGGACACACTACGTCAAAATATTTGCTACCAAATAGCTCAACGAGATCAGACAGGGGTTACAAGTCCAAACAAATCAGGCGTACGAGCAGAAAGATCAAGGCCGCAGAATCAATACGAACCGACCCCTCCCCACAAACTCACAAGTTTTCTTTGAGTACAGAATCTTTCCCATTAGTAGAAGCGGAAAATGCAATAATAAGGAAGAGACAGGAGAAACAACAACGATACAACTTGGCAGTGATAAAGAAAGAGAAACAACAACAAAGTCTGGGTGAAACGACAACCGCATTCGCAGCATCCATCAATTCCGTGCAGGAACTACATCAACAATCAGCAATCGTAGCATTCAGCAAGTATTCGCAGCATCCAGCAAGTTCGTGCAGAGACTACATCAACAATCGTAGCATTCAGCAAACATTCGCAGCATTCAGCAATTCCGTGCAGATTACATCAAGAAGAATCGCAGATTCGAAGCATTTACGGTATCCAACAAGTCCGCGGAGACTACATCGAGAACATTCAACAAGCGTTCGCAGATCCGTAAAGTCCGCAGAGACTACATCAAGAATTGTAGCATTCAAAGAAGCATTCGCGGATCCAAAGAAGTCCGCAGAGACTACGCCAAGATCACCGCATTCAACAAGCATTCACAGCATCCAGCAAGTCCGTGCAGAGACTACATCAACAATCACAGCATTCAGTAAGCATTCGCAGCATCCAACAAGTCCGTGCAGGGACTACATCAATAATCACATCATTCAGCAAGCATTCGCAGCATCCAGCAAGTCCGTGCAGAGACTACATCAGCAATCGCATCATTCAGCAAGCATTCACAGCATCCAGTAAGCCCGCGCAGAGCATTCAACAAGCATTCGCAACATCCAGCAAGTCCGCATAGAGACTGCATCAGCACTCGCAGCATTCAGCAAGTATTCACGATATTCAACATGTCCGTGCAATGACAAAATCTCAGTATTTGCAGCATCACCTCAACACAACCGCCATCAAGTTTTTTACAGGATAACATTTCTACTCATACAATTACATTACTTATAAATTCATGCGTTATCATTTTTGCCTTAACAGTTATGCACTAACCTTTTGCTTAAGTCTTAGTGCGCAGAGACAACGTGGATTTTCTCTTACAGCGAACCGAGACAATTTGTTGGGGGGCTAACCTTCCTAATAAATGGCAGAAGCGGCCTCGAGCGTCGGTCCACTCATTCCACATCACCAATAAGCCCAGCGTCTTCATAAGTCAATACCGGTACACCCCTAAGTTCAAACCAGTTTATTTTAACATCACGTCGACCCAGTGTCATCATAACTCGACACTGGGACAAATTTTGAGTCCGCGTCAGCCCGCCTTGGTGTGTGACCATGGTAGCCCAGTGTCGTCATAACTTGACACTGGGACAATTTTTGAATTCGCGTCAGCCTTATCGCAACTGCCCAGCGTTTTTAATTCTGAGGATCGAGACAAAATTGACTATAAGTCAACGTCTTTGTCTGAAGACTCTTCCATCATCTCCATACAAAGAGGGACAAATTATTGACACCCAATTTTGACCCTCTCGTCCAGTCATTAACTATAAAATTACACTATTTTTAAAAAAAAGTTTAACAATTTTATAATAATAAAATGCAATAATAAAACATTAATACATGCATAAACGATCAATTTTTAATAAGTTTAATAATAATAAATATGTAAATAAATAAATTAATAATCTAGCAATAACGTCGTATCACACATTCATTAAATAGCATATTCACATTTATTAATACGCAAGACAATTTCATAACTATTATTTGTAATTTAAACTCCTATTAAACTAATTTTAATCTAATACATGCGTTTTAATAATAGCGTCACATTTATAAAAGCATTAAGCAATCCTTAAATATCATATCCGCATTTAGCATTTAAATAATTTAATAATAATTTAAACCCCCATTTATTTCCCATTAATTAATTTTTAATACCTAAAACTAACTCTTAAAACTAATACCCAAAAAATGCAGCCCAATACCAATTAAATTCCCCAAGCCCAAAAGAAACTACTGCGGCCCAATTCCCCTCTAATAAACCCATCAACAAGCCTTTCAGACCCCCCTCATTCACTAAAAAAAACCTAAAACGAAACCTAAAAGCTTACCTACCCAAATCGCCGCCAACTCAGAGACCATCGAATTTTTCTGGACGGAAAATTCGCTACCAAAAATCTCCTTCACATACCCATGCACCCAAAATATAAAATCATATCAAAGCTTACGAGAATAGAAAATCAAACCAAATCATAGTTACCATAACCGTTAACCGGCCCAAAATCGATAAATACCAAAGAATCCATCCGAAATCTTACCACAATTAATACCAAGATTCGTCCAAAAATTAATAAGCAAATCAGTCCAAAATCGTATCAAAGTTTATCAAATTGAGAATCGAAATAGTGACTATAAATGGAACAATAAAAATAACACATTAGGGCAGAAGTTAATGGCTCAGCATTCGGAAGTTTTTTTAGCGACTGCGAGCGTGATCGTAGGCATTCGAAATTAGCATTCTAGGGGGTAATAACCGGGATCCTCAGATCCCTTTAGCATCAGTTAAGAACCAATCTACACATGCAATGGCATCCAAAAAAAACCCGATAGGCATTGAGCATTCTTTAGCATCAGTAATAATCCCAATCGGTAGGCGTCAGCATCCGAGAATTAGAGGTCTAGGGCAGGTACACAAATCTGAAACCGAAACCTCGCCCCTTTCAATGGTATAGCAACCAAGCACCGAGTGAATCGACGACTTGATACGCTGCCTCGGTTCGCTGCCCGGAGAAGGTAAACTCAAAATTCCTCTCGATTCTAGTTTATTTCCATGTTTTATGGCCTGCGGTATTCTGTGTTGGTTAATCGTTATTAGTTAAGATTTTCATGTTATTGTCCTGCTGTTGATGTTTAAAGTACTGCGTCGTGTTAATCGATTTAGTAAACCCAAAGTCCCCTCGGTTCATTTTATATCGTTGTCTGTGTATTAAACGTGTGTCAATCTAGCTCTGTTCGTGTTAATCTTAGAATAATATGTGATACAGTAATGTGTTGTGTATTGCATAATATTGTGCTATCATGAATTGTTTGAAGCTGTCGTGAATGTTGAATAACGTGTTTTAAAGACTACGTTTAGTATCTGACAGCAGTGGTCTGTGTGAGTCAATTAGCCTAACCTAAATGCATATGAAGTTGATTCTCTGTTGCATATCACATTTAAAGAATAGCGATATCTCAATGTAGTAGGATCTGTCCAGAGAGCATTCTAAAGTTGAAATCGCCCAAATAAGAAGGAAAGAACATAGGAAATGACTTGAATAGGTCTCCCTCTGAGATAAAGATGTCTCACCCACTTGTTATATAAATGCTTAAATTGTTTGATTAAGATTCTTGTGTTCAGGATTTCATGTATCGTATTTTACATCATGTATGCTGCTGGAAATGACTCAGATTAGTTGTCTCTCCATATATGCAAACTGAATCTTCCTTTCTAATTTTAGAAATCCTGTCGTATGTGTTTGGCTTGGCCCTTTTTTGGATCATCTCTGCATTGTTGTCTTGCTCATATCACGTGAGATATTTCTGGGCATTTTTACGTCCTGGGTGTTTGCTATACATAGTTTGTGCACTTCCTAAGGTCCATGTTATAATCTGAAAATAATTGATGTTAGTTGGGCTTGTTTTCTGGTTGATTATTTCCTTAAGGAAATCTGAAAAATCAGAAATTAATAAGCTTGTCTTCTTGTTTTAAAAGAGTCCAAAAGTTGCATGTTTGGCTAACAAATATCGTGTTTAGAATTAACTGTGTTGGGATCCATACGCTCGAACTGAAATGACTCTAAAACATATTAAATTTTGTGTCAAATATTTATTTATTATTTGATAAGATTCGGGCTTATACTAATTCTTATCTTTTCTTTCTTTCCTTTACATGAAATGCACCGGAGCAACAAAGAGTCTCATGGTGAGACTCGTGGCAATGAAAACCACATCTATGTGCATTTATCTTTGCTCCGAAATTCCAAGCGCGGCGAAATTACATCGCCATCCTTCGAGTCATCTTTATTGTTTTCTTATCCCGCCCCATTTATGTGTTGTAAATTAATTGCTTAGCATTGCACTACTAACATTACACTTAGAATATCTAAACCTTGAATCTATAGATTAGAAAGCGATTTGATACTAGAATTTATTTCTCTTACGTTAATTATCTTAGGCTTGTCATACTTAGCTATATTGAATCATTTAATAATCTTCATTGGCATAACAATTCCCGTAGCTAGAAAATTACTGTTTCTATAAAGCCCACTATTTGCATTCATTATTTTTAGAATCATACTTTTACTAGCATTTGCAAAAAATAGATAATAGCCGTATTTTATAAATGCATCACAACTGCTTTTGTTTAATATCCTATATACTTCATTTAACGAAATATTTCTATAAGAATGCATACTTTCATATGAAATTAACTTATCTTTTATAAACTAATCTTACTATTTTTATGCCTTTTCATTTAAATGCTTTGAAAACATGCATTTCTATAGCATAATAATTTACCCTAGGTTTGGAAGGACAACCTCAAGTTAGCGGATCTTAGAGGGTGTCTAATCCCTTCCCTCTAGATTAATAAAGAACGCTTATTCAGAATCTCATACTAGTTTTGCATACCATTAAAATTGAGTTAATGTTAACTTTAACCTAGTCGACATCTAGGTGTCCTAATTCACGCAAACTAATTAGGTGGCGACTCCGCGAACCCTTTAGCACCCTTTTAGTATTTTAGGACTTTTTAGCATATTATTTTTATTTTTAACATTTTAAAAGCAGGAGTGATTTGTCGTGGTCGATAAAGGGCGTGACAGATGACTAACAACAGAAAGGTTGTACCATGGGAGGTAGACTTGTGCGTTGGAAATGGAGCACGACTGGATGTTGAACGCGTGGGAACTTATAGACTAGATTTACCTTATGAGTTTTGTTTAGAACTTAATAATTGTTATTTTGTTCCATCGATGATGAGGAATATTATTTCTATCCCAATGTTAGAGATGAAGAGGTATTCCTTATTTATTTTCAATGACAGTTATGTATTGTCTTTTAATAGTTTTGTTTGTGGAAATGTTCTGCTTGTGGAGGGATTGTATGTTCTAAAATATAGTCATAAAATTTTAAATGTACAAAATAAACGAGCTAAAATAAATAATCTAAGAAACTCCACCTACTTATGGAACTGTAGACTTTGTCACATCAATGAATCAAGGATAGTAAGATTAACGAACTATCTAGAACCATTTGACTTAGAGTCCTATGACAATTGTGAATCTTGCTTGAGAGGAAAGATGACCAACAAGTCACTTTCTGGGAAAGGTGTGCAAGCCAAATAGGTACTTAGTTAGTCCATACAGATATATGTGGGCCCTTTTCAACTCAAGCTAAGGGAGGCTTCCCGTACTTCATCACTTTTACAGATGATTTCAAGGACTCAATTCCGAAGCCTTTGAGAAATTCAAGGAGTACAAGTAAGAAGTAGAGAAGCAACTTGAAACAAGTATCAAGACCCTTCGATCGAGGAGGTGAATACTTAAGTAGAGAATTTCTGGATTACTTGAAGCTTCATAGAGTTCAATTACAATGGACACCTCATGGAATGCCACAAATGAATGGTTTGCTGAAAGGAGAAATCAAACCCTATTAGATATGATTAGATCCATGATGATTTTTTCAGCTCTACCAACATACCTTTTGGGATATGCATTACAAAGCTCAATCTATATTTTGAACAGGGTTCCTTCAATATCAGCAGAGAAAATTCTATATGAGATATGGAATGGCAAGAAGTCAATACTTAAACTCATGCGACCCTAGGGGTGCCCTACATATGTAAAGAAGATGTTTACTGACAAGTTGAAATAGTGAGAAGTATTATTTTATGGGGTATCCAAAGGAAACTAAGGGATACTATTTCTATATTCCTAGAAAATATAAGGTCATTGTTTCAAGAAATGCAATTTTCCTTGAAGAAGACTATGTCTACAAGGAACAGAGCTGCAATAAGATAGAAGTTGAAGAAATTCAAGAACCACAAGATAACACAGAAGGTGAACCCTTGTCGAATGACTTAGACAAGGATTCAGTGAGTATTTAGTGAAGATTGGGTACTTAGATTACACCCTTCAGCCAGTGGGAGTGCTGTGAGATATAGTGCAAAAATGCAAAGCTCTCATACACAACCAATGGAAGATGATACAATAGTTGTACATCATCCCATTTAGTAAACACATGAAAATGACATTCCTGAAAGCTCTAAAGATGGTGGATTGTCCAACACACAGAGACCTTCTCACAATTAGAATACAACAAACACTGAAATGCAGAATATTCAACTCCATAGGACCACTAGAACTCATCGTCCTCCTGAAAGACTTAATCTCCTTATTGAAACAAATAATGAGATAGGTTTTCCTGATGACGGTGAACCTACGACCTCTGAAGCTATGTTAGACATTGATTTGCAGAGATGGAAAGAAGCCATGAAATCCAAGATGGACTCGATGTACATCAATCAAGTTTGGAACTTGGTTTATTTGTCAACAAGGGTTAAACCCATATGATGCAAATGGGTCTTCAAGATAAATATTGATGCATATGGCAAGGTACAGACTTATAAAGTAATATTGGTTGCTAAAGGTTATAATCAACGACCTGGGGTTGATTATGGTGAAACCTTTTCATCTGTTGCGAAAATTAAGTCCATTAGGATTTTGCTTACAATAGCTGCATACTATGATTATGACATTTGGCAAATGGATATTAAAACTGCATTCCTCAATGCTAACCTAATTGAGGAGGTGTATATGATACAACAAAGGGTTTTACGTCCAATATTAAGCCCAAAGAAGTATACAAGCTACAGAAGTCCATTTATGGACTTAAGCAAGCCTCAAAGAGTTAGTATATTTGCTTTGACAAAGCAGTCAAATTCTTTGACTTTGTTAGAAGCAAAGAAGATCCATGTGTTTATAGTAAGCGTAAGGAAGAGAGTATTGTCTTCATTGTTATATATGTAGATAACATATTAATAATGAGATACAATAAGACTATTATGTAATCAGTCAAGGAATGGTTATCCAACACCCTCATGATGAAGGGCTTGGGTGAAACCTGCTACATTCTTAGAATTGGGATCTATAGAGATAGACCTAATAGATTGTTGGGGTTGTTACAGTCCGTATACATAGACAAAGTGCTAAGACGATTCTCTATGGAAAATAAGAGAGGTCTTCTGATGGGTCAATACATCAAGTTATCAAAGAAGGATAGTCCTTCTACTGTTGGAGAACTTGAACGCATGAAGAGGATCTCATATGCTTCAGCTATAGGATCAATCATGTATGCCATGACCTGTACGAGGCCAGAAATGGCCTATGCACTTAGTATGACTTGCAAATTCTAGCATAATCTTGGGTAAGAACACTGAAAAACTGTCAAGAGTATTCTTAAGTATCTTAGATAAACTAAAGAATATTTCTTAGTCTATGGTGGACAATAAAAGCTAGTGGCTATTGGGTACACTGATGCTAGCTTCCAGACAGATCTTGATGACTTCAAGTCTCAATCTGGATATACCTTCATTTTCAATGGTGGAGCAGTGAGTTGGAAAATTTTCAAGCAAGCTATAACTACTGATTCGACAACTGAAGTCGAGTACATTGCTGGATCGGAAGCTGGTAAAGAAGTTGTCGCGATATCTGAGTTCCTAAAGGAAATATGGGTTGTTCCAAGTGCAATTTGTCCAATAATGATTTATTGTGACAACATTGGTGCGATTGCGCAAGCTAAGGAACCAAGATCAACAAACAAAAACAAACATGTACCGAGAATATACCACATACTCAAGGAGATGGTGGAAACTGAAGAAATAAGATTAGACTATGTTCCCACAAATGATAATTTAGCTGACCATTTACTAAACCATTAAGCTTAGTTAAGCATAATGGTCATTTTAAAAATATTGGCATTAGATACATTGGAGATTGGTTCTAGGCCAAGTGGAAGATTGAAAGTATGTATGTCCTAGAGATAATCATTTTAGGGACAAATGTACTTGAACAGATTCGTATTATTAATAAGATTAAAATTTTATGGCATTTGCGATTATTGAATTATTATTTGATTATTTGTAATTATTCATTAATGTGCATCTCTTGAGCTTAAATTGTCAATAATAGAGTGAGTTATTAATGATAGAGCATAACTTTCAAAGTAGCCTCGACTAATGATCATCGAGAATGGGATATCGATGATATGTTATAAGTCGACATGTGGTCTGCATCACATTCTTAAAGAATGTAGTATGTCTCACCTGCTACTAGTAATGGTTACTAGTGATGGACACATGGATACTTTTGGAAAGTATTGATATACCCTGCTTATAAACTATTTGTTATGCATGTCTAGAGTGTTATCAACGTGTGAGAGATAAAGGTCCTTTGAATTGTGGTCAATACACACCTTATTTACAGAGCAATGTACTTTGACCCTATCCTAAGCTTAAATTCTTTATAGGATAAGATACGGCTTGTGTTGCGTGCATTACGACGTAAACTAAGGTGGTAGTTGAGCCAAGAATATGATTCATTACTCGATTTAATATTCGAGAGAACACTCAGTTTTTAAGTGATATTAGGTCGACCAAGTCATTGGCCAATGCAAGAGACATATTTAAAATATGGTCTAGTTGTCGACTAATATAGATGAGATAAAGTGATCAAGTCATTTGGATAGACACATGACAAATCATAAGCTTGATCGAGTGTGTCGCGAATGAAAAGAATTTATCATCTCACATAAAGGTTATGTTTGCTGGATTCATGTAAACGTACTTCATTTATTGAGTTCGTCATACGGCAGTCTAGGAGTTCCGTATGGACCTTAATTGGATTAGTGTCGATATCTGAAGCTTATAGGATCACACTATGTCAATTGTCTTTTCGGTCTAAGTTGTATTGAGAGAATATTAAATACTCGATTTAGAATCGAGATAATTAAATTGATAATAAATTATGGGATAATTTCTATTTGATGGAAATTATTTAATTAAGTCAAAATTAGATTTTGAATTTAACTAAACGTGCTGAATATATATTAAAGAGATGGGACGTGAAGGGTCGCGGGGCCTACCAGGTTGTGCCGCATCGCTGGCAGCCCATGGGCCCATCAGGTCGCAGCTCTGCCAGTTCGTGGGCTTGAGCACAACCCTAATATGATTTTTGACCTAATCCCTCCTATATAAACAACACTACCACATAAGTTTAAGGTTAATCTTGAAGTCATTTGAGAACCTTATTATCACATCAATTCTATATTTTCTGAACTTATAGTTTGGAAAAGAAACTCTCTTGAACCTCTGCCAAGATTTTTGTCTTTCTTGACAGAGGAATACATCGTAGCAAAGACTTGCAGTCGAAAGGATAATCGTGTGTGCACCTTCTAGTAAAGACTCCAGATTAAACAAACTGTAAGTTTTATGTTTAAGTCTTTATAGGTTCAATTGTAATATAACTATACCAGACAGAGTTGTTGGGATAAGTAAGTTAAACAAAATTTTAAACTTCCGTTATGTCTTACTTATGTGTTTTGAACCCAACAAAACCTTACAATAGCCTCTTGTAGAATTGAAGGGTAAGACTGCGTACAATAGACCCTTGTGGTTCGGCCCTTCTTCAGACCCTGCGCATAGCGAAAACTTAGTGCACCGGACTGCCCTTTATAGAATTTATGAAATGTTATTGAAGTGTTCACTTTACCTATTTTTGGAACTCTGCTATATGGTACAGATTATCTTACTGTTATTTTCCTATTTCTGGTAGTGTATCTTACATAATTTCCATTTTTAGTGGCTTTAAGACTTTAAGTCAAGGCTAGTAACACTATTTCTTCCTAAAGTATACTATAAATCAGACACCTATACTCTAAAGAAAGACGGGAAACCTGTCAACTTGTGCATGTTACATGTACATTCTCATACTATTTGATTAGCCAATATTTTAGTTAAGTATGCGATTTTACCTCTAATAAACTATTAAGCTTCTAAGTGACCACATGAAATCTAATCCTACTTGTTTAAGATCACATGCATATGGCCCTATACTCTTTGTATAAAACAGGTATCGTTGTTTAACAAATATCAACACATAACGCCACAAATATTCTATTAGCAACTTACATTCTTTGATAACCCTCAACCAATCTCTACTCTCTTCGCAAGAAGACGACTTCAATGTAAAAATATTTAAACAATCAAATAAATTATAAGATAATCATAAATAAATCTCTATGATAAATCTTAATTGATGTTAACTTGATAATAAATAGACTTGAAATATTAATAATCTCTTAAACTTATCAGTAAATTTCAGTTAGACATTCAAACTACATGGCTTCTTATAATTGAGAACCTGAACACATAAGTGTTCCTATTAGACTTTTCAGTTTAATTTTTTTTTTTTAAATTACGCGTGCTCTAAAACATCTATTAGGTAGTTAAGTACTTAACTACATAAAATATGTCATTATCTCATTAATTATATACATCAACTCAAATTGAAACAGACTTGAAATTTTACGACTTATTAAGGGTATCACGTATAATTAAATGAGGTGAGAATAGGCACAAATATTTTTTCAATATTTGAAACTGAAAATATTTAATAAGAAGTTGGTGCTTTTTTTTCTCTCAATATATCAATCTGTCTCCTTGAAAGAAGATGATTTAGGGCTCGTTTGATATAACTTATTAAAAAGAGTTTTTATAAGTAGATATTTTAGGAATATAATTTTTCAAGTAGAACTTTTTATTAAAAAGTTGTTAGTGTTTGGTTGTCAATAAAAAAAAGTGATTTTGGCTTAAAAATGAACAAAATCAACTTCTACTTCCAAAAGTCCAAAATTTAAGCTTTTGAAAATAGAGGTCAAAAGTATTTTTGAAAGCCAAAAACACTTTTTCGATTTCAACCAAACACTCCAATTTTAACCAAAAATATTTTTGGCCTTCTAAAAGCCCAATCAAACGGTCACTAACACATCCACATGCAAACAAGTCCTTCCTGTCACATTTAGCTTACAAAAAAAGCATATTTTCTTAAGATTATGACATTCTTGAAGTGACTTGATATTTCATCCCACAAGGAGACTACACCCACCTCCCCTTCCCCCCACCCACCACCACCACACACACCCATTTCCCCCTACATGTAAGAAGATAAGCCAAAATATATATGATGAATAAGGGTTATTTAATTCTGATCCAGTCGGTAGAAATTACAAGTTTTAATAACTACTAATCTTTTGAACAAATAAAAAATGTTCATCTCCTCATCCTAATTCAGCTTTTTCATTCATTTTTTGTTGATCAGGCTTCTGAAGAATCTAAGGCTACAGTGAGAGAAGGAACTTGCAGCGATGCTCAATATTGAGTCAATAGCATGAGTTACGTTTTGTATAAAATGCAATAAATTAAAAGTATATTTATGTCCTAGAGAAAATTTGGACTATGATAAATATATTTTATACACATTCATATTTATATTGATGGAAATTAATATTATGACATTTGCAGTTATTGAATTATTTGTTGATTGTCTATAATATTCTATAAATGCATCCCTAGAGGTTACGTGGTTATTAATAATGTGAGAGATTAATATGAGAACATAACTCTTAAACTGTCTCGACTAATGATCATCGAGAATGGGATATCGATGATATGTGATACGTCGACATGTGGTCTGCATCATATCTTTTGGGGATGTAGTATGTCTCACCTGCTACGAGTTATGACAACTCGTGATAGACACATGTATATTTTTGGAAGTATTGGTATACCCTGCTTATGTACTGTTTGTTATAGATGTCTAAAGTATCATCAGCGTGTGGGCGATAGAAGTCCTTAGATTTGAGGTCGATACGCACATTGTTTACAGAGTAATGTACTTTGATCATGTCCTAAGCTCAAATGCCTTATAGGTTGAGACGCGACTTGTATTAGGTATATTGCGATGTAGATTAAATGTGGTAGTTGAGCCAAGATTATGATTCATTCCTCGAATGTATCTTCGAGAGAACACTCAGATTCTCATATGGTATTAGGTTGACTAAGTCGTTGGCCAACGCAGTAGACATATCTATGATATGGTCTTGTTGTCAGCTAATATAGATGAGACATAATGATCAAGTCATTTGGATAGACATTTGACAGATCCTAAGCTTAATCGAGTGTGTCGTGAATGAAATGATTTTATCTTTCCACATAGAGGTTCAGTTCACAGGTTTCGTGTAACTATACTTCACATATTGAGTTCGTCTTCCGACGCCGTCTAGGAGTTTCGTGTAGACCCTAATGTTATTACTGTCGAAATGTGAAGGTTTGTAGGGTTACACTAAGTCAATTGTTCCGTCGATTCAAGGATGTAATCAGAGAGAATATAAATGTTCGATTTATAATCGAGACATTAGAATAAATAATGATGATTTAATTAAATCGAGATGATATTTCAGATTTAATTAAAATAGAAACGAGGAAAAATTGGACTAGGACTGCGGCTCAAAGGACCAAGGGCCGCGGCGCCACCCATTGAGCGTCGCGGTGCCACGTGTCTAGTGGGTCCGAGTGATCCACTCTGCCTCGGTTTAGGCACGACCAGCAGAAAACCCTAACTGATTTTTGCAGGTATAAATAGAGAGTTCAATCATTATTTTAATACACTTGAATTATTTTCTGCTAAAACTCTGCCGGATTTTCTAGCTTTCCGAAAGAGTAATTACATCAGAGTCTTGACTTGCAAATAGAGGAACGGTTGCATGCTCACCCTCGGTATACACTTGAAAAAAGAAGATTCCATATTTGCAAACTGTAAGTGTTATATCGATGCATTACAATTTCTATGTGTTTTCATTATATAATCATCCATCAGTTTGACTGCCCGTCGAGTTTGAAACATAAATTTTCAAATTTCGTTGCGTGTACGAATTCGACAAAGCCCTACATAAATTACGCAGCAATAAAATTAGCAAATTATGTTGAGTTGTGGAGCCTAATTTATCACCGATACTACGAAGAGTGGGGGTATTTTGGAAAATAAGGCTTGTATTATGTTAGCCTTAGTTTTCTCTATATATAGACTAGGGCGCCGTTTTCTCTTGGTGAGAAGAGTGAGAAGAGAGAAAATAGAGAATTGTAAACACAAACTCCCTATTCTGATTATAGTGAAATCTGTAGCGGCAAAGTGGATGTAGGTCTCGCATTGAGGGTGAACCACTATAAATATGTGTGTTATTTGTTCTTCGCTTATTTACTATTTTCTGATTAGGTCAAATTTGAGTTTCAAATCCTAACAAATGGTATCAGAACATGTTGTGTTGCGATTCAGAAAACGATGTGAGGCGAAAATGGTTCGGCACGCAACATCGGGAAATTTGATGGTAAAAATTTTGCGTTTTGGAGAATGCAGATTAAAAATTATTTGTACGGCAGAAAGCTTCATCAACCGCTGAGTCCGAAGCTAGAGGAGATGAATGATGCAGATTGAAATCTCCTTGACAGACAAATTATGGGATTCATTTGATTGACGTTGTCGAAGAACGTTGCTAATAACGTGGCGAATGAGAATACCACCACTGGCATGATGAAGGTTTTGTCCAACATGTATGAGAAACCTTCGGCAAACAATAAGGTAATTCTCATGAAGAAACTCTTTCATCTAAAGATGGAGGAAGGTGCTCCTGTTGCAATGCACGTGAATGAATTCAACACGATTGTCAATCAATTGTCATCTGCAATCGAGTTTGACAATGTAGTGAAAGCCCTAATTTTACTGGTGTCTCTACCGAATAGATGGGAGCCGATGAGAGCAACGGTTAATAATTTTATTAGCAGTGCTAAACTGAAATTCAACGATGTTAGAGATGTATTCTTGTTGAGGAGGTTCGCATGATAGATTCTGGTAAGACATCGACGAGTTCTATTTTGAATGTTGAGAATAGAGACATAAATTATGACATAAACTACAACTGAAATAATGACAAGTCGAAGTTAAGGAATGACAAGAGTCAATCCAGATCCGAGTGAATACTTGAGTGTTGGAAGTGTGGAAAAATGGGTCACATCAAGAAGAATTGCAGGGCACCGAAGAAGAAGGAGAATAAGGGGGTGGAGTCAATGTCGCCACTGAAGACATTGCTGATGCGATATTGTTGTATGTTGACAGACCGATCGACTCTTGGGTGATTGACTCAAAAGTGTCTTTACACACTACTCCACATCGTGATATAATGATGAATTGCGTTGCTAGGTATCTCGAGAAAGTCTATTTGGCAGATGGTAAGCCTTTAGACATTGTTGGTATTGGAGACATTAATTTGAAGATGTCAAATGGACACATGTGGAAGATCACAAAGGTCGGACATGTGCCGAAACTGAAGCGTAATCTGATCTCAGTGAGTCAGCTTGATGATGAGAGACATGATCTTAACTTTGGTAATGAGTCCTGGAAGGTGATGAAGGGTGTTATGGTGGTTGGTCTAGGTAAGAAAAATGGTACTCTTTATATGATGACGAATTGTCGTGATACAGTTGATGTTGTTGACAACACCAAGAAGACAAAATTGTGGCATTGCAGGCTGGGGCATATGAGAGAGAAAGGGATGAAGCTTCTGGTGACTAACGACATAATTCTGGAGCTGAAGTCGGTGGATCATCATATGTGTGAGAGTTGCATTCTTTGGAAATAGAGGCAAGTAAGTTTTTTAAATGCATGTAGAGAATTGAAAGCCGAAAAGCTTGAATTGGTGCACACTGACGTGTGGGGACCTGCTACTTTCCCCTTACTCGGATGATCACATTACTACGTGACCTTAACTGATGATTCAACAAGGAAACTATGGGTCTATTTTATGAAAAATAAATCCGACATGTTCACTGTCTTCAAAAGGTGAAAAGTTATGGTTGAGAATGAGACAAACCACAAGTTGAGGAGCCTGAGGTCCGACAACGGTGGAGAATATATTGATGGTGACTTCAAACAATATTGTGCTGATAATGGGATCAAGACGGTGAAGACTATTCCTAGAATGCCCCAATAAAATGGAATAACGGAAAGGATGAATATAACATTGAATGAGCGTGCACGGAGCATGTGAATACACGCTGGACTGCCAAAGACATTATGGGAAGATGTAATCAATACCGCATCCTTCTTCAATAATAGAGGATCGTCTGTTCCTTTGGGTTTTAGTATTCCAGAAGAGTCTTGGAGTGGAAAAAGGTAAATCTTTCTTTTCTGAAAGTGTTTGGTTTCTTATCTTATGCTCATATTGATATTACTACTAGAAGTAAGCTTGATCTGAAATCTAAGAAGTGTTATTTTATTGGATATGGTGACACCGAGTTTGATATCAATTTTGGGATGACCAAAATCGGAAGATCATCCGAAGCAGGGACGTCGTATTCAATGAACATGTGTTGTATAAGGACAAGTTGCAAAAGAGTTCAGAAAGAAAAGTCTCTAAGAACAAGGAATCAGAAATAGTTGATTTGAGAGACTTCTCAACACTCGAGCTACAATAAGGTACTACTGCAGCAGAGGAACAAGCCATTGATGGCAAGGTTGATGAAAATGCTGATTTTGAAACAAATCAGTGGACACCGATCACATAATTACACATATCATCCAGGATTAGTAAGCCGGTTCACAAGTTCTCTCTGTCTTTCAACTATATTCTGCTAACTGACAAATAGGAGCCGGAATGTTACGAAGAAGCAGTGCACGTTGATGAATCGATCAAGTAGGAGCTGGCAATAAAAGATGAGATTGACTCACTGTTGTCAAATCATATATGTGAGTTAGCTAAGTTATCAAAGGAAAAGAAGGCATTGAAGAACAAATGGGTCTATAAGAGAAAGGAAGAACACGACGGATGTAAGCGCTATAAAGCAAGATTGGTTGTGAAGGGATTTCAACAGAAAGAAGGCATTGACTACACAGAGATCTTCTCTCCCGTAGTCAAGTTGGTGACAATCAAAACTGTTCTTTGGCTGGTAGCAAAGAAAGATCTACATCTTCAACAGATGGACGTGAAAATTGCTTTTCTTCACGGTGATTTAGAGGAGGAAATCTACATGAAATAACCTGAGGGACTTCAGGTCAAAGGGAAAGAGAAACTAAACACATCGCCTAATCGGTCCCGATCAACCCTACGGTTTAATCGGTTCGGACGATCCGTTCACTTGACTACCGGCCCAACCGGTCCGGTTCATTACGATTTCAGTCGGCATGTGGTCCGAAGTGCAACCGCCTACCTGATCGTTTTTTAAAAAAAATTAGTATTTATTTTCTACAATGTAAACTAAATTCAATTTAAATATGTAATATAATAATATAATATATAATATAGTTTTATATATTAAAATTGAAACTTTAAAGTTAATTTTCTATTTTATAGTTTATAACTTTATACTTTATACTTTATAGTACTTTTATAGTTATACTTTATAGTTTATAACTTTATATTGTAATTATACTTTTATTAATTTATTAGATTAGTAGATATAAGTTAACAAATAAGTAATAACAAATTAACAACTAAATAGATAGTAAAATTAAAACTAATGATAAGATGTAAACTTTTGAACTTTCATAATGTTAATAAGAGTACATAATTAAGTAATAATAATTTTATTTACATATTATGCATCCTTCTTGCAAGTTCTTCGTAATCTATAGGTTGATTGAATTGGTTATGCTCCATAACCTCTAAATCTGGAGTATTAATTCCAGTCCATTCCGCTCCTTTCAAAATATTGTCTATTTCTTCATCTTGGGAGAATTAACGCGTCTACATTCTTGATTTACGCTCTCGATCGATTGATCCCTAAGCAAACTAACACTTCTAATGTGCTTCCACCCAATGAGTGACGTGTGTCTCCTATTTGATCTCGTGCTTGACTAAATGCACTTTCAGAAGCCACTGTTGAGATCGACACATTAAGAACATATCGTGCTTGTCGCGCCCGTTTTCGACCTCGGGGGTCTGAACGGTGAACGCAACGTTGCTCTTTGGCGCGGTTCCCCTGGATGGAGCAATAATGCTGTTTTTGAGGAGTCGCCACCTAATTATTTAAGTGAATTAGGACACTTGATTTATTGCAGTAAAACACTGCAATTAATCTCCATTTAATGGTCTGCGAAATTAATGAGATTCTAGGTAAGGGTTCTTTATTATCCTAAAGGGAAGGGGTTAGGCATCCTTTAAGATCCGCTAACTTGCGGTTATTCGTTCAAGCCCAGGTTAATTATTTATTGCCCTTTTTATTCTACGTATTCTAAGCATTTTTCATAATTTATAGTTAAAATAAAGTGCAATACAGGATAATAAAACTAAAACTTAATGCGACATAAAATACAACTTCGGGACATCTTTTAGCCCTTTTTAGGCCTTCTGCACAAGATGATCTCCGGGTACCTGCATAAACACTTAGTAAAAGTATTAATAGTAGAATAAATAATTTTAAAAGCAATGACAAGAATTAATAAGTTAAGCCAAAAAATAAATAAATCCGTCTTTTGCACAGAGGAGGCCTTGGAAATCAGACGGGGATTCTTTCATCGGCCAATATTGTTAAAAGCAATAAAATAAATAAAACCTTCATATCCGCACCAAAACAATAATAATTTTAAACACGGAGGGCTCAGATATAAAAATGTAAAGTGGGACAGCCTAAACAAGTGCGGCTGCGAGAATTCGCCCTGCCAGCGCATGTTGGTTATCCGATGTAAGTGGAAGAAATCATCCTTGCCCAGAAAGCTTCATTTATTTTATTTTCCGTCTTTGCAACTGTGGAGGCCTAAAAAATCGACGGATAACTTTTTCATCGGCCAAAAGTGTAGTATCTTGTTCAGAATCAGTTTAATACTTTCACCAAGTGTAATAAATTGTTCAAATCAATTCCAGCAAAAGAAAAATAAAGAAATCGGTCCTTTAACTTGCCAAAAACAAACCAGTAAACCAGCGACCACAACCCAAATGAACGAGGCGATAAAATGGTACGAGCGATGTCGGGCTCGGATAGGTCGAAATTTCGAACATACCCAAAAATCGGAAAATCGATAGAAACAAATGGGTAAAATCGGCGAAATCCGAATGGTAAGTCCAAACAAAGGTCGGAGTTTTCAAAACTCGACGACGCTAAAGCCACAAAAATCAGTCCGAACAAATGGAATAACATCGGCACCACAGCGACGCAACAAAACAAAATAATCGTAAAACACCGAAACAAGAAGAACATAGTTCGCGGAGTTTTAAGCGATTTAATCGAAGTGGCGGCAAAGAATAAGAATATCGCCGGAGTTCTCAGACTCCGGCCAGTTACCTAAACAATAAAAATCAGTCCAACAACAACAAACAACAAGGTAAAGTCGACAATACAACAAAAGAGGAAAGAAGTTGGTGATACAGTGAGGTCGACGATGGGGTGGTCATACGACCGACGAGTCGCGGCGGTGCCCTACAGGCACCCTGTTGTATACATCGTAGAAAAGCGTGAACATACATGAAACTTATAAAATAAAATAACGACAGATTAAACCACAGGTTAGCCGATAAGGCTACCTTCTGACACGTATACATATACATAACAACGATTACATCCCTTTCTTTTTATTTTACAAACCAACCCACAATATGTAACTACTGCACTTAAGAATTACAACTGCGGCGGGACAGGGCCCCGCCATACCCCTGACTGTACATTAGTCTACCACATCAGGGAAACCGGACCAAAAGACAAGCCTCCGGAGTGAAAGGGGCTTCTTTCCAAAAGCTGGACAGAGTTCCTAAGAGCAGGATCACCAACCTGTACTATCACTGCGGGCATGAACGCAGCGGCCGAAGTCGATTACAAAGTGCAGTATGGAATAGAAATAAAATGCAATAACCAAATCATATCTGTATAAACGAATGTCCTTTTTACTCCTGAAATCAATCATATATTAACCGTTCCTTTCCTTCTTTCGATAAGGTTTAACAACATATTCTTACATACTTACTTAAGAGTTTAATCCAGTCTTTTTCACATAACTTACATATCTTACATAACATAATCCGCCCATTTGCGGGACACGGTGTCTTGATGAATCATGTGACATAATCCGCCCGCCGTGGGGCTCGGTGTCTTGTGGAATCATGTTGCATAATCCGCCCACCTGTGGGGCTCGGTGCTTGTGGAATCATGTAGCATAATCCGGCCCTTTGTGGGGCTCGGTGTCTTGTGGAATCATGTAGCATAACCGCCCGCATGTGGGGCTCGGTGTCTTGTAGAATCATGTAGCATAATCCGCCTTTGTGGGGCTCGGTGTAAGATGACGTAACCGGCCTATGTGAAGGCTCGGGGTAATATGGCGTAATCCGCCTATGTGTAGGCTCGGTGTATCTCATAACGTAATCCGCCTATTTGTAGGCTCGGTGTATTTCATAACGTGTCCGCCTATTTGTAGGCTCGGTGTGTGCATAACGTGTCCGCCTATTTGTAGGCTCGGTGTGATTTTCCTTACATAACATTTTCAAACCATCTTTTCACTTCTTCTTAAGTCGTCATAACAACTTCCCATAAAGCTATTATAACAACCATTCATTTTAGAGAACTTAAGGCCCTTTATTCTTGCAACATTAGGAAACTAAACCCAAAATACTACGTACATACATACTTAAAAGAATCATAGAACTCCTTTCTTTTTAAAGCTCAAGTCACATACTCCTTTGAAGCCATCTCCTTATCTTTTGAAATAAATTAAAAGTCATACTTTGTAAAATTAAGTCATTTCCACTTATAAAATCAAGGCTTATAGCCTTAACACTCGTAGCATACACTCTTTCAAATCATGTTGCTTATACTTTAGAAATCAAGTCCCATAACTTGAAAAATAAAGTTTCATAATCCTTTAAAGAAAATCAAAGTTCATAGTCTTAAAACTTCATAACATACATTCTTTAAAGTCCAATTACTTATACTTGTAAAATCATGTCATCTACACTTTTAAAACCAATCCCTTTTCACATATAAATTCAAGTCATTTTCAAACATAAAAATCAACTTACATACTTACTTTAAATAAATCAAGATACATAGCTTGAAATCAAATCTCATAATTTCTAACCATTCTTACCAATATCTCCCATAAGGCTTGGTAAGGACTTAGGACAATTTAACATACTTAATTTAGAGTCAACAATGTGGATACTTCTTAACTTCTAAGAGTAGAAGGAATCTTAAAATGTTATCACATGGATATTTCATACGTAGGATCATGCCAAAGAAAGAAGAGGTTCACATACCGCGACGATTGTCGACAAGTAGCAAAATGCTCCAAAGTACTTCAACCTTGAGCTATTCCATTCTTCAAGTAGGATCGCTATACTTAGTACTTCAACCTATAATGGTCACCATATCCATTAACCTCTTATTTCAAGCGTAGAATATCCTAGGTGCTAAGTCACTAAATTCTACGGAAAATCGGACACCTCCTTTGTTTCTACTCACTTTGCCACCTTTTCAAGGTCGAATACAATAACCAAACAGCCCCAATTGGCTCACAACAATAGAAGGTAGTCGATACAAATGAATAACTAAACAGCCCCAATTGGCTCACAATAATATAGAAGGTAGTCCGATACAAATGAATAACTAAACATCCCCAATTGGCTCACAATTTAGAAAGTAGTCAATACAAATGAATAACAAACTAAAAGTACAAATTCGCCACCTTAAGTTCAACAATACCAATTCTAACCAATTTCCAATTCAATCCAAATTGGTAGCATATCAAGATATCAAGTCGCGTTTGATCATATAAACCGTAATCTTCAAGTAATTAACATGCGACTATTCTAATAACGATCAAATTGTAATCCAACTTAACATGGCCTACATTACATTTCGAACTTCCAAGACCACAATCGATCTATAATCCTTATAAACTTCAACTTAACAACTTCATGCTAGCAACATGCAAAGCTAACAACAACAATATAAATATATAATCTTGTAACACTTTTAAAAGACAAGATTATACCTTAACGATTCTTAATCCAATTCCAATCCGAAGTCGCTCCTTAGTAGTTTAGAACCTCTCCAAGACACTTCAATCCGTTTGTTGAGACCCTTAGAACCATACCAACAACTTTCCTTCAAACTTCCAATCCAAAACCTAGAAAGCCACTAGGTTTTCATTTTGCGACTAATACGAAAACTCTCTTTTTCCGGGATTTTTCTATTGAGATATACTTACATAACACTCATGAACCTTGGTTTAAAGTGGGGGAATTATTGGACAACAATTGAAAATTTTCCTTTGGAACCCTAGGTTGGTAGAGAGCTCCTTCCATGCTCATCCAATTTTTCTTGAAAATTTGCTAAGTGTTAAGCCTTGTCTTGCACTAGGAGCTTATATAAATAAATGGAGAATTCAAGATTAGAACAAATGGGTGGTTTGGATGCTTTTCACAGATCAAGCCAAGTGGCATTGACACAGTCAACAATGTCATGCTAAATGTCTTTGCAAGACTTGATCTATTAATTTGTGGTCAAAAGACCATTTTCTCCATCACATTTTCGTCCAAGACCATTAAGGGGTGACACGTGTCGCCTCCCTCGTCATGATATTTCGTTTCCGACAAATTCCAAAATTAGATAAATTTTACTCGTCTCAAACCTTAACCTTTGAGTTCTTACGTGCGTTCTTAAAACATATCCTGTAAGTGCAGGTGTAACATTCTTCCCCTTAGAAACATTCGTCCCGAATGTTCTTTCGAGTCAAACTTATAATTAGCGACATAGTCTCCTTTCACAACCCCAACATACCAACAATGCCACACATGGCCCTAATACCTGCGCACGCATATCCGCCCATCATAAGCCCAAAAGAGATTATATTTTCGTACTTCCAACTCCTTCTAACATACATACATAACTTCCATACCTATTCGCCTCTTATCTTTGGAGTCACTCTATGAAACAATATAAGGTCATTTCCGGCCACGACTGGTTCCGGTGGAACGCGTCCACGAACCCAGTAAAACAATTAACTAGACTTGGGCCTTGCACCTCGTGACCACACGTGGCGAACTACTACCAACTGATCCCACTCCATTTCAGGCCATGGGAGACTCGTAACAGTCCTCGGCCCGACTCGTCCGCACTTAACTCTTATCCTTGTGCGACTTAAAATCTTATTGCGAGAAAGCCTTATATACCTAAGGTCTCGCGGTAATCAATATTCTTAGGCTCGCAATTTCTATGCTCAAGCCTACCTTACGATCCCCAATAAGCGGGTATAAAAACTTCTCATAAAACCAAAACCATGTTGTCTCGATCACGACAACCATTACTTACTCTATACGGACCTCATCCGTACAATTCTCTTAAGCCTACTACGCAGCTTAATCTATTAACACGACATTCCGTTGGGTTCCTTAACATGGCTTCTTAGGGTTCACTACCCTATCGGACACTCATCCTTTCCCAATTATCTCAAATAAAACATAAGATCTTGGCGAGAATTCATTAACTATTCCATACCTTCCCAGATCTAGTTAGTCTTTACCGATTCACGGAAATCTAACATCATTCTAGGCAACACGCGTCTGACCCTCATACATAACTCCGTATAGATGTATGTCACAATACCAACTATACTACAATCATTACCAACCTGGATACGCAATCCACATAGTCTTTCCTGGGTCATCACGCTTTCTCGTGAACAAACAACATAACTCGTTAGGGAGAGACGACCCTAACAACACGACTTTATCGCACGATCTCGAGTGAGATGAATGAAACCAATCCTAAATGTCTGTAGCCTCCTGATTATAGATGTGGTGCACAACACACCGATAATCAAGACTCTACTAGACACGGTGCGTAGACACTTTCCGAGACTAAGCGCTCGATACCACTTTTGTCACGACCGACCGGTCCGCGATCGTGCCCTACACAGGCACCTGTTGATATACATCGAGAGAATAGCGGCGGAACATACATGAAACTTATAAAATAAAATAACGACAGTTAAACCACGAGTTAGCCGATAAGGCTACCTTCCAGACAATATACATATACATAACAACAAAGATTACATCCCTTTCTTTTTATTTTACAAACCAACCCACAATATGTAACTACAGACCTCTAAGAATTACAACTGCGGCGGGACAGGGCCCCGCCATACCCCTGAATGTACATAAGTCTACCACATCAGGGAAACCGTACCAAAAGACAAGCCTCCGGAGTGAAAGGGGCTTCTTTCCAAAATCGAGCAGAGATTCTAAGAGCAAGGATCACCAACTGTGTACCTATCACTGCGGGCATGAACGCGGCCCAGAAGTCGACAACAAAATTTGAGTATGGAATAGAAATAAAATGCAATAACCAAATCATATCTGTATAAAAGAATGTCCTTTTTACTCCTGAAATCAATCATATATTAACCGTTCCTTTCCTTCTTTCGATAAGGTTTAACAACATATTCTTACATACTTACTTAAGAGTTTAATCCAGTCTTTTTCACATAACTTACATATCTTACATAACATAATCCGGCCGTTTGCGGGACACGGTGTCTTGATGAATCATGTGACATAATCCGGCCGCTGTGGGGCTCGATCTTGTGGAATCATGTTGCATAATCCGCCCGCTGTGGGGCTCGGTGTCTTGTGGAATCATGTAGCATAATCCGCCCGCCCGCGGGCTCGGTGTCTTGTGGAATCATGTAGCATAATCCGCCCGCATGTGGGGCTCGGTGTCTCGTAGAATCATGTAGCATAATCCGCCCGCTGTGGGGCTCGGTGTAAGATGGCGTAACCCGACATGTGAAGGCTCGGGTAATATGGCGTAATCCGCCTATGTGTAGGCTCGGTGTATCTCATAACGTAATCCGCCTATTTGTAGGCTCGGTGTATTTCATAACGTAATCCGCCTATTTGTAGGCTCCTGTATTGCATAACGTAATCCGGCTATTTGTAGGCTCGGTGTGATTTTCCTTACATAACATTTTCAAACCATCTTTTCACTTCTTCTTAAGTCGTCATAACAACTTCCCATAAAGCTATTATAACAACCATTCATTTTAGAGAACTTAAGGCCCTTTATTCTTGCAACATTAGGAAACTAAACCCAAAATACTACGTACATACATACTTAAAAGAATCATAGAACTCCTTTCTTTTAAAGCTCAAGTCACATACTCCTTTGGAAGCCATCTCCTTATCTTTTGAAATAAATTAAGCCATACTTTGTAAAATTAAGTCATTTCCACTTATAAAATCAAGGCTTATAGCCTTAACACTCGTAGCATACACTCTTTCAAATCATGTCGCTTATACTTTAGAAATCAAGTCCCATAACTTGAAAAATAAAGTTTCATAATCCTTTAAAGAAAATCAAAGTTCATAGTCTTAAAACTTCATAACATACATTCTTTAAAGTCGATTACTTATACTTGTAAAATCATGTCATCTACACTTTTAAAACCAATCCCTTTTCACATATAAATTCAAGTCATTTTCAAACATAAAAATCAACTTACATACTTACTTTAAATAAATCAAGATACATAGCTTGAAATCAAATCTCATAATTTCCTAACCATTCTTACCAATATCTCCCATAAGGCTTGGTAAGGACTTAGGACAATTTAACATACTTAATTTAGAGTCAACAATGTGGATACTTCTTAACTTCTAAGAGTAGAAGGAATCTTAAAATGTTATCACATGGATATTTCATACGTAGGATCATGCCAAAGAAAGAAGAGGTTCACATACCTCGCGACGATTGTCGACAAGTAGCAAAATGCTCCAAAGTACTTCAACCTTGAGCTATTCCATTCTTCAAGTAGGATACGCTATACTTAGTACTTCAACCTATAATGGTCACCATCGTCCATTAACCTCTTATTTCAAACGTAGAATATCCTAGGTGCTAAGTCACTAAATTCTACGGAAAATCGGACAAAGACCTCCTTTGTTTCTACTCACTTTGCCACCTTTTTCAAGGTCGAATACAATAACCAAACAGCCCCAATTGGCTCACAACAATATAGAAGGTAGTCGATACAAATGAATAACTATCCAGCCACAATTGGCTGACAATAATATAGAAGTTAGTACAATACAAATGAATAACTAAACAGCCCCAATTGGCTCACAATTTAGAAAGTAGTCCAATACAAATGAATAACAAACTAAAAGTACAAATTCGGCCACCTTAAGTTCAACAATACCAATTCTTAACCAATTTCCAATTCAATCCAAATTGGTAGCATATCAAGATATCAAGTCGCATTTGATCATATAAACCGTAATCTTCAAGTAATTAACATGCGACTATTCTAATAACGATCAAATTGTAATCCAACTTAACATGGCCTACATTACATTTCGAACTTCCAAGACCACAATCGATCTATAATCCTTATAAACTTCAACTTAACAACTTCATGCTAGCAACATGCAAAGCTAACAACAACAATATAAATATATAATCTTGTAACACTTTTAAAAGACAAGATTATACCTTAACGATTCTTAATCCAATTCCAATCCGAAGTCGCTCCTTAGTAGTTTAGAACCTCTCCAAGACACTTCAATCCGTTTGTTGAGACCCTTAGAACCATACCAACAACTTTCCTTCAAACTTCCAATCCAAAACCTAGAAAGCCACTAGGTTTTCATTTTGCGACTAATACGAAAACTCTCTTTTTCCGGGATTTTTCTATTGAGATATACTTACATAACACTCATGAACCTTGGTTTAAAGTGGGGGAATTATTGGACAACAATTGAAAATTTTCCTTTGGAACCCTAGGTTGGCCGAGAGCTCCCTTCCATGCTCATCCAATTTTTCTTGAAAATTTGCTAAGTGTTAAGCCTTGTCTTGCACTAGGGAGCTTATATAAATAAATGGAGGGTCAAGATTAGAACAAATGGGTGGTTTGGATGCTTTTCACATGGATCAAGCCAAGTGGCATTGACCTAGTCAACAATGTCATGCTAAATGTCTTTGCAAGACTTGATCTATTAATTTGTGGTCAAAAGACCATTTTCTCCATCACATTTTCGTCCAAGACCATTAAGGGGGGGTGACACGTGTCGCCCTCCCGCTCGTCGCAATATTTCGTTTTCCGACAAATTCCAAAATTCCGATAAATTTTACTCGTCTCAAACCTTAACCTTTGAGTTCTTACGTACGTTCTTAAAACATGTCCTGTAAGTACGGGGTGTAACATGGTCGATGGTGGAACCACTGGTTCGCGACGGTGGTTAAGTGGCGGCGACGACGGGACTGGCGGCGATGGACAGCGGTGTTCTGGAATGGAGAGAAAGGGATAGGGGTTCGACAGTGAGAGAGAGAGAGTGAGGGAGAGGGGCGTGTGCGGCTGTAGGTGTTGCTAGGGTAGGGGTTCGCCGGCGGCGGCGACGGGAAGGAGAGAGGGTGAGGGAGTTAAGTTTGTGTTGGTTTAAAGAGGGTAGGGGTGAAGGCTGAGGGTCTAAAGAGGGCAGGGGTGAGGGTAGTGTGCGGTGACGGAGGTGGCGGCGAAGAAGCGCAATGGGGTTTGAAAGGGAGAGGGTGTGAGAGAGTGGGGGGCTCTTGTAGGTTGAGGTAATAGAGACGGCTAGGGTAGTTTAGTTTAGGGTGGGTAAGGTTTTATTTATAGGGGGTATTTAGGTTTAGGGTTTGGTTTAGTTTTGGGGGGGAAAATGAAAAGTGTGTTTTGATTTTAGGGGGAAAAATAAAAGATGAAAGTTTGGGTGAAATTAAAAAGAAATGGTGTTGGATTGGACTGATTCAAATTGTGTCTTGACTTGGTTTGACAAAATGGAAGGTAGTTAATTATTTAATGAAAAATTATTTAAAAGATGCAAAATTTTAAAATTCCAAATGACGACGCAATAATACTAAAATGCAATATTTAAAACATGTTTAATGCCTGATTAAAAGTAAAAAATGGGATGTCAATTAATTATTTAAAAAGATGCAATTATTATTAAAATAAAACGACGGTGTAACAATAATAAAAACATAATATTAACAAAGACATAATGTTTAATTTAACATAAAAAGATAAAAAATGCAAAAAATGCTGATTAAAATGTGGTGTCCTAAAACACATAAAATTGCAATAAATATACGAAAAACGGGTCAAAATTGACTGTCAACAGCATGTCCCTCTTTGTACGAAGATGATGGAAGAGTCTTCGGACAAAGATGTTGACTTGTAGCCAATTTTGTCCTGTTTTATAAACTAAAAACTCAAAAATAGGGATGATGCAGACTCAAAAATGTCCCAGTGTCAAATCATGATGACACTGGGTCGTTGTGATGCAAAAATAAAAAGCAAAGTCGACGATTTAAAATGTCCTGATTAGTCAGTATGATTGACACTGGGTTGCAGGTGATGTGGTGCTGTAATAGACATGGTGTTTGTAGATGTTGATGGCGTATCGTTGCATAGACGAAACATGGATGAAGCCGTTGCATAGGCTTATATGAAATGACGTCGTTTTCGGACGCAATGCAAATGCTCGTCGTTGCATAGACGAAACATGAATGAAGCCGTTGCATAGGCTTAAATGAAATGACGTCGTTTTCGGACGCAATGCAGATGCTCGTCGTTACATAGACGAAACATGAATGAAGCCGTTGCATAGGCTAAAAATGAAATGGCATCGTTGCATAGACGCGATGAAGATGCTCGTCGTTGCATAGACGAAACATGAATTAAGCCGTTGCATGGGCTTAAATGAAATGACGTCATTTTCGGACGCAATGCAGATGTTCGTCGTTGCATAGACGAAACATAAATGAAGCCGTTGCATAGGCTTTTATGAAATGGCGTCGTTTTCGGACGCAATGCAGATGCTCGTCGTTGCATAGACGAAACATGAATGAAGCCGTTGCATAGGCTTAAAAGAAATGGCGTCGTTGCATAGACGCGATGCAGATGCTCGTCGTTGCATAGACGAAACATGAATGAAGCCGTTGCATAGGCTTAAAATGAAAAGGCGTCGTTGCATGGACGCGATGCAAATGCTCGTCGTTGCATAGACGAAACATGGATGAAGCCGTTGCATAGGCTTAAATGAAATGGCGTCGTTGCATAGACGCGATGCAGATGCTCGTCGTTGCATAGACGAAACATCGTTGAAGCCGTTGGTTAGGCTTACATTGAGAAGGCGTCGGTGCATGGACGCGATGTAGATGCTCGTCGTTGCATAGACGAAACACCGATGAACCCTTTTCATAGGCGTAAAAATGAAAAGGCGTCGTTGCATAGACGCGATGCAGATGCTCGTCGTTGCATAGACGAAACATGAATGAAGCCGTTGCATAGGCTTAAAATGAAAAGGCGTCGTTGCATGGACGCGATGCAGATGCTCGTCGTTGCAGGCGAAGCATGAATGAAGCGATTCATAGGCTTAAAATGAAAATGCGTCGTTGCATGGGCGCGATCACGATGCTTCGTCGTTGCATAGGCGAAACATGGATGAAGCGTTGCGTAGGCTTAAAATGAAAAGCGTCGTTGCATAGACTTGATGCAGATGCTCGTCGTTGCATAGACGAAACATGAATGAAGCCGTTGCATAGGCTTAAAATGAAAATGTGTCGTTGCATGGACGCGATGCAGATGCTCGTCGTTGCATAGACGAAACATGAATGAAGCCGTTGCATAGGCTTAAAATGAAATGCATTGGTTTAGGGCGTCACCTTTGTGACCCGTCAGGTTGAGATAAGCGTCATTGCATAGGCGTTGTGCATTTGTGACCGCGTGGGTTTATTGTTGTGTTCGTCTTTGCGATATGAAGATCCGCACTCAAAGAAAACTTGTGAGTTTTAGGAAATGAGTGGTTGATTGACGTCGATTCTGTAGCTTTGGCTCTTGACGCTTGCATTCTGGGTGAAGACCTAGTTGGCCTTCTTTTTCCTGTCTATTGCAATTTTCTTGCAGTGAATTCCTTAAAATGTCGGTTCGTAATGAAGATGTTGAACAGGTAAGGTTGCATCTTGGCGCTATCGAAAGCGTCGTAAGCATTTTTTTATATAATGAATGAAAAGCTAATGCGAGAATATAGACAAAATCGAGTCCAGTGCAAAATAAGGAAGAAATATTTCTAACGGTGTGCCAAGAAGCCGATGTGGTCGTCGTATCCGTAGAAGTCAGTCAAGACGTAGTTCATGCTGCAAAAATAAGAATTTTTTTATGATTTTAAAATGATGCGGGACCGAAGCCGATGTGGCCGCCTACGTATCCCGCCGAGGGAATCAGGTCAAGACGTAGTTCGTGATAATTTTTTTTTTATGATTTTAAAATGATGTGGGTCCGAAGCCGATGTGGCCGCCTACGTATCCCGCCAGGAATCGAGTCAAGGCGTAGTTCGTGATAATTTTTATGATTTTAAAATGATGTGGGACCGCCGATGTGGCGCCACGTATCCCGCCGAGGAATCGGTCGAGCGTAGTTCGTGCTGCAAAATGATTTTTATGTAATATGCATTTTGTTATTTTTTTCTGAAAAAATGGAAGACGACATTACGTTCTGACTCCAGTTGATACCAACAATTAGTATTGTGCATAAGGATGTTCTTTTATTGATTTGATCTAATCAAGATTGACTGCGTGTAATTCACACGGCCGAGATAGTACCTCAGACATACCTGAGTGTCGACACACCTGCTTGCATCCAAGGTTTCGAACTACACGTAATCTCACGTTTCAAATGCCCTCACTGAAAGAAAGTCCCATTTTACACATGTATTTCAGTATTTTGAATTTTGGGACGTTGAGAGAATTGCGCTCACACTCAAAAAGATGTTCAATGCATGCAATTGTGATACCATAGGCTTGGCCGTCATGTAAGTATCCACTAATGTGAGAACCCTCAGTATAAGATCATGTAGGGCTTGTCACGGGCTTGTAATGTAGGCTTGGGGAAAGGGAATGGATATCATTTGGATAAAAGTGACTAATCATTCCTCGAGAGTTGGACTACGTCCATGATTGACATTTGTGCGCTTTAATGCTGACTTACTTTCTTTTTGTCCCAGTTTTTCTGTATTGACTTCTTTTGAATCTTTCATTTGGAGCCCCCCCCCCCCTTTTTTTTTTTTCCGGGGTTATGTATTCCTTTTTTTTTTATAACATCGAGGCTTTTGATTTCTTTTTTTTTTGTGTGAAGTCGTCTCTGCTTTTGTTTTGTTTTCCTTTTGGAACTTTGACAACTTTTGTCTTTGCAAACTTCAGCGCAGGATTTTGTCAGCCACTTGCACATTTCTAAAGCGCTCGAGGAGGTCGGGCCAAAAGAGGGATAGTGCATACGCACTCAGAAAGGTTATAGGTGTAATATGCGGTTGTCAAAAAATAGGTTTTAGGCTCAAAGGGGTGTACTAGGGATAATGTTATTTGGTAGGCTGAAAAGGCTCAAACGGGTCAAAGAAAGCCTACGATCATTTCCTACACCGAGTGTTACTCGGGATTTCGCCTCAACAAACATTCAGGCCAAGTTCTAGATCACAATGTAATGCAATTGAACTTATTCAAACACTCACCACACAATGCATATGAAACGATGAGGTCGGTTTCATTCTTATCTTGGAAACATGCAAGACAATGTCATCTGCGGGTATGAATAAGAGGTACCAGAAGAATCTATGGTTTACCACAAAGTCAACCCATACTGATTATCACTTGTTTTATTTTTTTATTTTTTATGCACAACCCTAACTGTGTTGGTATCAACAAAGTCAAACAATAATACTAAAAAAAATTTGTATTTTGAATAACATTTTTTTTTGTATTTTTGAGTAACTGTTTTTTTTTTGTATTTTTGAATAAATGGTACCGAACCCGAATAGGAACGCCTCGTATCTGCCGAGGAATCAGGTGCGCGTAGTTCATTCAAATATGTTATAAAACGCATGCTTGAAAAGAATTTATCAATGAAAGGATGTCAATGTAAAGCTATGTAAAAGAAAATGATTGTCCACTGTGGACGAATGCAAAGTAAAAATGAATGCCCGAGAACATGATGAATGGGATGCATGAGTGAGAAAAATATGCTATTTTTTTTTGTGGTTTTTATTTTGTGGTGTCGAACCCAAAATGAGTTGCCTACGTATCACACCGTGTGGTGAGAATCAGACACGCGTAGTTCGGAATAATTATGCTGTAAAAATGCATGATACGAAAGAACAATGCAATCAACGCTAAACATGTTAATTGAATTTGCGAATATGAATAAAAATACTAAGTAAAGAAGGATTGAGAGCGATGTATCGTTGGATCTGTTATAGACTAACTTCTTTTAATCAACATAACTAACACTCATTTTTTTTCTTTTTTTTTTCGACCGCCCTCGGTTGTTTGCGAGGACGACCTTCCTGCAAAAAATATAAGAAATATGTGAGTAGGAAAATGACAAAAAAAATGCAAAGGTGTGACAATATAGTCAAAGACTCCCCTGATTGGTTCGACTGGACTGGTAGTTGATGCTTCACAAAGTCCAAGTCGCGCTATTCAAAAGTGATTTACGCAGTAGAAGTCCTGATTGCAATGTGACAACAAAAAGTGCAAAAATACAAATGCTCGAGCCCGAAATCACAAAAGGATAATTATTGCATTAAAAAATATGTACAGAGTTGCTTAGCGACAAACAATAGTAAACAAAAAGCATGCAAATCAAGTGCGTGCCCTAATATGCTTGGGACCCCTCTTATGCCAGAGGTGAGCCTAAACGCCAAATATGCGGAATTATGATAAATAGGTCCAAGCCGTTAAACTGTAATATTTTGTTGGAAATGACGACCAAATAACGGTGCACTTTTTCCAATTTTGGCGTGTCATGACCAGGCTTGGATCCGTCTATCATTATCACGCTACACATATATGCTAATGGGTCGTTGGGTTGTGAAACCCGTCGACAAGTTTGGTGGATTTCTAATTGTGGCGTTAATACCAAGGACTAACCCACCTAAGGTTTATGCATGCATGACTTAATATAAAAGGTGGTATAGCTCTATCTTAAGTTTTCTAAGATTTTGCTTACTAGACGCAGGTTCAGGCGGACAACTCGAGTGAGAAGGCTACGCGGCTGATCAGACGAACCGATCTAACTCCGCGCAAGCGCCAACTCTCCTAAATTTGGATATTTTTTTAAAGAAATTCGCGGGTGCGCGAAGCACACCAACGCGTGTAGTGTGTGACAATGTGAATTTTCCAGAGTGGAGAAATATGAGCGGAATGACAATTTAAGGAAAGCAGTAAAGAAATGTAGCAATTAAAGTAGTTAATTACAAAATAAAAGCAAACAATATAAAATATTTACAACAAATATAAAAGCAAAATAAAGTGCAATATTTAATTAACCTGGGTTTGCTATGATCAAGAACCTGATATCCCCAGCGGAGTCGCCATGCTGTCGCGCCCGTTTTCGACCTCGGGGGTCTGAACGGTTATCCGCAACGTTGCTCTTTGGCGCGGTTCCCCTGGATGGAGCAATAATGCTGTTTTTAAGGAGTCGCCACCTAATTATTTAAGTGAATTAGGACACTTGATTTATTGCAGTAAAACACTGCAATTAATCTCCATTTAATGGTCTGCGAAATTAATGAGATTCTAGGTAAGGGTTCTTTATTATCCTAAAGGGAAGGGGTTAGGCATCCTTTAAGATCCGCTAACTTGCGGTTATTCGTTCAAGCCCAGGTTAATTATTTATTGCCCTTTTTATTCTACGTATTCTAAGCATTTTTCATAATTTATAATTAAAATAAAGTGCAATACAGGATAATAAAACTAAAACTTAATGCGACATAAAATACAACTCCGGGACATCTTTTAGCCCTTTTTAGGCCTTCTGCACAAGATGATCTCCGGGTACCTGCATAAACACTTAGTAAAAGTATTAATAGTAGAATAAATAATTTTAAAAGCAATGACAAGAATTAATAAGTTAAGCCAAAAAATAAATAAATCCGTCTTTTGCACAGAGGAGGCCTTGGAAATCAAACGGGGATTCCTTCATCGGCCAATATTGTTAAAAGCAATAAAATAAATAAAACCTTCATATCCGCACCAAAACAATAATAATTTTAAACACGGAGGGCTCAGATATAAAAATGTAAAGTGGGACAGCCTAAACAAGTGCACATGAGAATTCGCCAAATGCATGTTGGTTATCCGATGTAAGTGGAAGAAATCATCCTTGCCCAGAAAGCTTCATTTATTTTATTTTCCGTCTTTGCAACTGTGGAGGCCTCAAAAATCGACGGATAACTTTTTCATCGGCCAAAAGTGTAGTATCTTGTTCAGAATCAGTTTAATACTTTCACCAAGTGTAATAAATTGTTCAAATCAATTCCAGCAAAAGAAAAAATAAAGAAATCGGTCCTTTAACTTGCCAAAAACAAACCGATGAAATGACCACAACCCAAATGAACGAGGCGATAAAAAATGGTACAGAACAGTAATCGGGCTCGGATAGGTCGCCGGAAATTTCAGAACATACCCAAAAATCAGAAAATCAGTAACAGCAAAACAGTGGGTAAAATCAGCCAAGAAATCCGAATGGTAAGCCCAAACAAAGGTCGCCGGAGTTTTCAAAACTCCGGCCAGACGCTAAAGCCACAAAAATCAGTCCGAACAAATGGAATAACATCGGCACCACAGCGACGCAACAAAACAAAATAATCAGCGAAAACACTGGAAACAACAGAAACATAGTTCGCCGGAGTTTTAAACGACGAATCAGCAAGTGGCAACAACAACAGCAACATCGCCGGAGTTCTCAGACTCCGGCCAGTTACCTAAACAATAAAAATCAGTCCAACAACAACAGTACGCCATTCAAACATGCGAAAATCGGTCCAACCAAGAAACAACAAGGTAAAGTCGACAATACAACAAAAGAGGAAAGAAATTGGTGATATAGTGAGGTCGACGATGGGGTGTGGTCGATGGTGGAACCACTGGTTCGCGACGGTGGTTAAGTGGCGGCGACGACGGGACTGGCGGCGATGGACATCGGTGTTCTGGAATGGAGAGAAAGGGATAGGGGTTCGACAGTGAGACAGAGAGAGTGAGGGAGAGGGGCGTGTGCGGCTGTAGGTGTTGCTAGGGTAGGGTTCGCCGTGGCGGCAGGAAGGAGAGGGTGAGGGAGTTAGGGTTGTGTTGGTTTAAAGAGGACAGGGGTGAAGGCTGAGGGTCTAAAGAGGCGAGGTGAGGGTGGTGTCTGCGGTGGCGGCGACGGGGCGACGGCGGCGATGGGGTTTGAAAGGGAGAGTGTGTGAGAGAGTGGGGGGCTCTTGTAGGTTGAGGTAATAGAGACGACTGGGGTAGTTTAGTTTAGGGTGGGTAAGGTTTTATTTATAGGAGGTATTTAGGTTTAGGGTTTGGTTTAGTTTTGGGGGGAAAAATGAAAAGTGTGTTTTGATTTTAGGGGGAAAAATAAAAGATGAAAGTTTGGGTGAAATTAAAAAGAAATGGTGTTGGATTGGACTGATTCAAATTGTGTCTTGGACTGGACTGGTTTGACAAAATGTAAGACGGGTTAATTATTTATGAAAAATTATTTAAAAGATGCAAAATTATAAAAATGCAAATGTCGTATAATAATACTAAAATGCAATATTTAAAACATGTTTAATGTTTGATTAAAAGTAAAAATGGGATGTCAATTAATTATTTAAAAGATGCAAATATTATTAAAATAAAGCAATGTAACAATAATAAAAACATAATATTAACAAAGACATAATGCTTAATTTAACATAAAAGATAAAAAATGCAAAAAATGCTGATTAAAATGTGGTGTCCTAAAACACATAAAATTGCAATAAATATCACAACGGGTCAAAATTGATCAGTGCTATCATTTGCAAATGCAAGAATTGCCTTTTGTTATCCTGCCACCATTGTAAAGGGTCAAAACTTTTCTTCGGCTCCGCTGGCTTTTGCAAATAAAATTGCATCTCATCGCAAGATCGACTTGTGGTTGCTTGTGTTGTAAAAGTGCTCCATATGTCTAAAGATTCATCATCGTCATCTTCATTGAATCCTGAAGGTGTAGACACAGAAGCAGAACTAGAAAGAATATTTAGTAGCAGAGTTGTTGTTATCATGTAATGTAGCATAATATTCATATAATGTAGTTAAATTAGTATCAAGTTTACTTATGCAATCAAATGAAGACGGAGTTTCTGTTGCACCTACTTCCATATAAGTATATAAACTACATATTAAATTATGACAATCTACTTTTTTAATAGAAGGATTTAAGACTGCACCAATACAATAAATATCCAGAATAGGGAAAAAATATTTTTAAAATTTTTCAAACATAAGTGTAACTGCATCTTTTATATTTCACATTTGATTTTAACCATAAAGTAAATTTGAAATTTCAGCTATATGAGCTAAAACATTACAAACAGTTGGGTAATAAGATCCTGAAAATTCAACAGTAGCAGTGTAAAATTTACGTAATTTTTTTAAAAGTTCACCAATTGATTTCCAATGTTCGTCGGTTAACATATACATCACGTTCTTACAATGCGCATTTGAAACATGTGTTATGTGGTCTTTATACTTATAACATTCTTTTAACAATAAATAAGTATAATTCCACCGTGTAATAATCTCCTCTGGCATGAATTTAGGTCTCAAATTAAATTATTTACATTTTTCTTTAAATCTATAATTCTATTTTTTCTATTATTACCCTGAATAACTCCAACAACGCTTTTGACAAGTTTTATTTCAGGTGCAAATAAATCAAGACCATTTTTAACAATTAAATTATAAATATGACAAGCACAACGAACATGAAATATATGAGGAAGTGGTGGTTGTACTTCCGCTTTTAAAAGATCTGCAGCAGTATTATTAGATGCATTATCGAATGATACACAAAGTATTTTATTATAAAGATTATATTTTTGGTCACAAGAACAAATAGTTTCGCTTATATATTTTCCAGTATGACTTTGATCCTCGTCATACGCAAAAGCAATAATACGTTTTTTTATTCTAAAATTTTCATCAATTCAATGACAAGTAATTGTTAAATAATCATAACCGTTTAAAGCATGTCCAATGTCTGAAGTAAAACTAACTAGGCATGGAAGGTTAGCAAACAAATATTGCAAAAAAATAACATAATCATTATGAAGTCTAAAAATATCGGTTCTAGTAGTACTATGAGGAACACCTTTAAAAAAGATTATATACTCTTTGAATATATGTAATTAAATATGAAGAAGAAGCAAAAGAAAAAGGTAAACAACCTCCGATAATCATTTTTGCTAATTCAATGCGATCATTTTTTGGATCGTACTTAGCCACCGCCCAGTTAATGAATTAAGTTGTTGTTGACCGAGTTCTAAATCAGAGACAACATTCCATTGTGTCGTATGATCATTTTTTATATATCTACCTATAGTGTCCGTCCCCCCGTCACCACCCCCTGTCTTATGTTTATAAGTTCTCCCACAAATATTACATCTAACTCTATCAGTGCCCACAACTTTATCATAAAAGAGCCACACGTTACTCCTTTTTTTTCTTACTTCTGATTCTGGTAAAGGAGGTCTACGACTACCACTAGCAGTACCAACATTGACAGAAGGAACACTAGTAGGTGTAGAAGGTTCATTTTCTTCAAGTTCAACAATATTATCTAATTGAACGTTATCATATTCATTATCTTCTATTCCAAAATCTTCTTGCATTTGATCATAATCTATATTTTGATTAGATGATGAAGAACCTATAGATTTTTTACCCCTTGAACTAGATTTACGGCGTAGTCCCGACAAATTTGCCCTTAGCGAAGACATTATAAAATATTTAAATAATCAACAAATAAATATGACAATTTAATAAAATAATTAGAGAATGAAACGAGTGTACCAAACTTCTGGATTCAGAATTCAATTGAAACTCGAAGCTCGAAGTCTTGCATCTTGCTATTTTGAATTTGAAAACTAATAATAATAATAACTTGAAAATTGATAATAAAGATAATTAAGAGAGTATGAGAAATTGAGAATAAGAGAATTGTTGTGTGATAAAAATGAAAAAAATGTAGAGAATTTATAGATTTTTTAAAGGGTAAAAATGTAATTAAAAAAATAATTAAAAACAAAAATGGTCGAAATGACCGTTGGCACCCCCCCACCCCCACCCCCTCACAACGGTAACATTACCGTTTGGGTAGAAAAATGTGCAATTTGTTTTTTAATTTTTATGTTAGCGGTCCGGTCCGGACCGGTTAACCGGTAATGTAACCGGTTTCCGTTACCGGATCTAACCAGTCCGAGCCTTATCGCATTTTTATATAACCCGTGCGGGTTTGGGTTGGGGGCCAACCCAACTCCCAACCCGGTAAGCCCTTAACGGTCCGGACCGGATTTTCTCAATCGGCCGGTCGGTTTAGTCAACTGGACCGTTAGAGCGAGTTTAAGAAAGCGGTGTGCAATCTTCAAAAGAGCATGTACTGACTGAAATAGGCTCCAAGACATGTATAAGAAGTTTGACAACTTTATGAAGAAAGATGAATTCATAAAGTGCGAGGTGAATCACTGTTATTACTTCAAGATATTTGAATACTTCTACATGATACTGCTCTTTTATGTTGACGACATGCTGATCGTAGGAGCATATATAAATGAGATTGATAGGCTGAAGAAGAAGCTGTCAGACGAATTTGCAATGAAGGATCTGAGAGCCGCAAAGAAAATTCTTGGGATGAGAATCATCAGAAGTAAGGAGGGCCTCAAGCTTTCACAAGAAGAATACGTGAAGAAGGTTCTTAAGAGGTTCAACATGGACAATGCAAACTAGTTAGTACTCCATTGGCTAGACATTTTCATTTGTCCAATGATCAGTTGTCCGTGACCGAGGATGAGATGGTGGGATTGCAGGGATATGTTTGTTACACCCCGTAAGTCCAGGACATGTATAAGAGAATGTACGTAAGGAATCAAGACTTGAAAATTGGTACGAAAGAAAGAATTGTTTTTCCGACGGAAAATCTTCCGAACGTCGGAAAGGAAAAAAATGTTCGTTGATGAGAATTGGATTCTCAAAATGCATTATTTGAAGAGTATGGAATGTATTATCATTATGGAAATTTATTTTTACGGATTTGGTCACGTGGGGCCCACCCGAGAAATTTTACGTTTTGTGGGCCCCACGAGGGTTACGAAATTTTATGGACGAATGAGAGGACGACACGTGTCACCCCCACATGGCTTGCTTGAATTAGGACAAGGGTAAAATGGTCATTGACCATTGAAAATGATCAAGTCTTGCTAGCTTGAGATTATTGACCAAGTCAACTTGTCCACTTGGCTAAACATTTAATGTCCTTCATCCTAGCCACACATATGTTGATATCTTGACCCTCCATTGTGTTACATATACACACTAGATGCAAGACAAGCTCTTCAACACTTAGAAAAAATTAGAGATGCATTGTTCTTCATGTTGAGCTCTCGAGTTTAGCCCATTCTCCACACAAATTTTTTTAGTTTGTGGTTCTTTATTCACAAGACTTTAACCCAAGGTCCCTAAGGGTATTGTAAGGATATCTCAATAGAAAGATTTCGGAAAAACGACGTTTTCACGTTAGTCGCAAGGCGAAAACCTAAGTCGTTTTCACAAGTTTGGATTGGAAATGAAAGAGAAGTTGGTTGTGAACTTCTAAAGTCTTCAAATAGCAGATTGGAGCGTAAAGGAAATGAGCTAAGAATTGCTAAGGAGCGACTTTGAATCTTGGAAATTATAAGGGCTTATAAAGGTAACAATTCTTGTCGTTTTAGTAATTAAGATTACTTATTGTTGTAGCTATGGATATTAGCAAGCATGAGGTATATAGTATGAAGTTTGATAAGTGTATTGGCTATTGGAACCCTAATCCGAAAACTAGCATGTTTAACCTTTAAGATTACAATTCAATTTGATTATTAATTTAAGTCGTAACATGTTATATAAAGAAAGAATTATAGTTGTTGAAGTTGTTTATGACTATATAACATGTTTGACCTAAGAACTTGGATTGAAAAAGAATTGGAAAGGACTTTGTGTTGTTGTATATGTTAGCCGAGAATGGCTTTGGATATTAAACTACTTCGTATGAATTGTGGGGCAGAATTTTACACGTATTGTAAGGCGTGTAATCCCCTTTGATTGGTTGTTGTATTGAGCCTTAAATGTGGCATGTTGGTTATTGATTATCGGGCCTTGAAAAAGGTGGAAAAGTATGTAGAAACAAAGGAGGTGCTGCCCGATTTTCCGTAGAATAAGAGATCGAATACTTAGTATTATTCTACGTTAGAAACTAGAAGTTGATAGTCGTGTTGTGGCCATTATAGGTTGACACTTCTACGTGCGGCGTATTCGACTTAGCTTGTGGATTAAGCCGAAAAGGTATGTGAACCATCTCCTCTTCTTCTAGCATGATTCCTTATGGTAAAGTAAGTAAGTCCTACTTCTTAAATGATTCATTCCTTGATTGTACTTGGATTACCTAATATAGAAGTTGTTCTATATACTTCCTTGATTGTACTTGGATTGCCTAATATAGAAGCTGTTCTATATACTTCCTTGATTGTACTTTGGATGTTTAAATTGGAAGTTGTTATAATCCATTCCCATAATGAAGTTTGGATTTTCAAAAGTGAAAGTATTTTACTTGAAGTACATAGAGTCTTGAAAAGGAAATGGTTTCCAAATCTTTTGGCTAGTGCCTTAGTTCCAAAACCTAAAGGTTGTTATAATGACTTTAGGGGAGTCAAAGAGTGATTTACTTAATTGATTTAAAAGAGGAGAAATGACATGATTTAAAGAGAAGTAACTTGTTCTAAAGGTGTAAGTTACTTGGGATTTGAAAGTATAAGCTACTTGATTTCTAAAGTTAAGAAACTTGATTTCTAAAGATTAAAAGACTTGAAGTATTTTGAAAGTTAAGAAACTTGATTTGACAGTATATGATACTTGGTTTTAAAAGTATAAGTCTTTTGGTTATAAAAAGAATGAATTTGTCTAAAACCATAAAGGGTTATAACGGCTTTATGAGAAGTTGGTTTTAACGGCTTTATGGAAGGTTAAGAGAGTTGTCTATTTTTGATTGGTGGGCATAAGTTGCCTAGATTGTGAAAATTAGAAGTTACTTGGGTTCAAAGCCTTGAAATGAATTTCTAAAGGTGTAGTAACTTATTTTGAAAAATAGACATGCCTTGATACTACGGGTGTTAGTATCTTGGGGCTTTGTATAAAAATGAGTCTTTTGAAAAGAATGGGCGTACGTAGTACTTTGGCTTGTTTAAATGAGAATTTTTCTATGTGTGCCTTGATAGTACTTCGGCATGTTTAAATGAGAATTTTTCTATGTGTGCCTTGATAATACTTTGGCTTGTTTAAATGAGAATTTTTCTATGTGTGCCTTGATAGTACTTCGGCTTGTTTAAATGAGAATTTTTCTATGTGTGCCTTGATAGTACTTTGGCTTGTTTAAATGAGAAATTTTCTATGTGTGCCTTGATAGTACTTCGGCTTGTTTAAATGAGAATTATTTTATGTATGCCTTGATAGTACTTCGGCTTGTTTAAATGAGAATTATTTTATGTGTGCCTTCATAGTACTTTGGTTTATGTAAAAAGAAGGCATGGTAATTGTCTTGGTTTATGTAAAAAGAAGGCATGGTAATTGTCTTGGTTTACGTAAAAAGGAAAGGCATGGTAATTGTCTTGATTTGTGTAAAGGCATGGTATTGTCTTGGTCTGCTTGCATATGAGTTGCTCATATAGACATTCGTGCAAGGTCATATTTCCACATCTCCGCGTCCCTCCATAAAGGGCCGACAACTTGTTTCAAGGATACCGTGGGGTAGCTTCCGTGGGGGTGAGTGGTACACCTCGCGTGGTCGGTATTTGACTCGAGCGGGTTAAATTCTCGGGATATATATAAGACATGGATTAGCTATCCGTGATGCGAGTATCGTGTACCGATGACTCATTGCGGGTCCACATGACCAAAGCGGGTGAAATAGTCCCTTACGAGTGAAATAGTCCCATGATAGGTTGCATTATAACACAGAGGGTGGTTGACCACAGCGCACGCGACCGTGTTTTGAAACGGTAGTGATTTCATTAATGAAAGGGTGCAGTGTGTTTATGACTTAAAGTGGAACAGTTTGGTACGGTAGGCTCCGGTGGATAGCTTTCGCACTTGCCCCGGTCATATCTCGTGACGACAGGCTGGATCTGGTAGTTAGATTTTGTACTTGCCCGATCGATTGATAGCCTTGAGTGAATCGTAGTTGGCTTTCGTACTTGCCCGGTCGCTTTTATGATCAGCCGATCTGGTGGTTCATTTTCCTACTTGCCCGTCTGATTTTAGGACACACGTGGACTTGGTGTTCATGTATGCTTATCGTGTTATATTATATCATGGGGCGGATGAGGAAGGATTCCACGGGCATGATTGATGTTATGGGCGTGAGACCCATGGTTATATTTGAGTAATGACTTTGAGGCATGCGTCCACGATTTGACATATTTGTTTATGTATTGTATCGTAGTTTGCCATCATACACGTCTCGCTTTATATGTGAACTGTGATCTCCGCCAGTCTTATGTTTTCCATACTTGGTACATTCTTACGTCTCGACCTCCTTGGGGATGCGTTCATCTGCCGCAGTTTAGTACGCATTTGGTGATCTGCAGTGTAGGACCGCTTTCAGTTTTGGATAGCTCCATCTGTTCAAGAGTTATCATTTTGGTATAGTTCCTTGATGCACTTTTATGCGATTATGGGTGCAATGGGTCTTGTCCGTCATATTTGATAAAACTCTTAGAGTGCAGATTCATATGTGGGATTGGACTCGTGTACGGTGTAGTGTCTTTTGATTATGTATATTATGACAACGCCTTTCGGCTTTGCCTTGCGTATGCGTTGTTTTTTTAAAAACGAGGTGTTATTTAAGTTCCGCGATTTACTTGTGTCAGTCAGGTAGAAGGGTGCCCAGGTAGGGCACTAGTCACGGGCCCGGGGTTCGGGGCGTGACAATGTTGATGCTGACAACGGTGGTGATGTTGATACCAGAAAGAGCACATTCGGGGTATGTTTACACCTTCGGAGGTACTGCGATTTTCTAGATTTCAAAGTTGCAGAAGGTAGTATCTCTCTCTAGCTGTGAGGCTGAGTACGTTGCTGTGACGGAGGCCACGAAGGAGATGATGTGGCTATAATATTTTCTGCGGAAATTAGATCAGGAACACGAGGGGAGCGTGATATATTGTGATAGCTAGAGTGCCATTCATTTGGATAAGAACCCGTTATATTATGGTCCAACGAAGCACATACAACTACGGTACCATTTCATCAGATCAACTTTGGAAGATGGAGTATTAGTGCTTGAAAAGATCCTAGAGAGTCAGAATCCAGCAGACATGCTCGAAAGTCGTGTCGAATGATAAACTGAAATTGTGTGCGACTTTAGTTAGACTTCTTGGATGAGGATTGGAGTCGCCGCTGCAGATGAAAACATATGATTGAAATTAGTCTCCAAGTGGGAGATTGTTGAGTTGTGATGTCTGATATATCGTCGACACTATGAAGACCCTACACAGAGTGAGTGGAGGGTATTTTGGGCTTGTATTATATTCGCACTAGTTTTCGCTATATATAGACTAGGACGCCGTTTTCTTTTGGTGAGAAGAGAGAAAAGAGAGAATTGTAAACACAAACTCTCTATTCTGATTATAGTGAAATCTGCAGCGGCAAAGTAAATGTAGCTCTCGCATTGAGGATGAATCACTATAAATCTGTCTGTGTTATTTGTTCTTCGTTTATTTATATTTTTCTAATTAGATCGAATTTGTGACTCAAATCCTAACAAATTCATCTCTAAGTGATTTGCAACTTATCTTTAATTAGTCCTCCTAGCCTCATGTTTCTTTTACCATCTTTGTATTCCCAGAATATAAAGAAAACAAAATGCACAACTTAACTTACTACCATGTGGCACAATAATCCATGATCCCCAAACAGTACAAGTTTGAGGTGGCACAATAATCCATGATCCACCACACCAGCAAAAAGAAATGACCCAAAAACATTCAATTTCAAGCAAATAATCCGAAATTTAATTCTATTACCATGTGAAAGAGGGAGAAATTTATAAAAGGGTAAAAAAATAAAAATAGATCATTAATATTATCTTTGGAGTAAATCAATATATGGCTATCATGATTTCTCCTTATATGGATGAACGGAGCCAACTGTCATCTTGTACGTAACAAAGTAAGGTCTTCTTTGATTTGAATCAATTTAGCTAATTTATTTATGAAAAAATCAATCTAGAGAGAGACGAGACAAAAAGGAAGGAAAGAAAGAAAAAACACAAGTAATTAAAAATCACATAAATTAGAAGAGAATTCGGTATAAGAGAGATGTACAAAGGAAGCATCTCCACGTATATTCAACTAGCTTGCTCCTAATGGAAGCATCTCCACGTATATTCAACTAGCTTGCTCCTAATTACTGATACTTCTATTATCTTTTTAATGACTGATCTGTGAGTGATAATGTGTAGAACGAAAAAATAATAATAATAATTATTTGTTAGAAATCTAAAAATGATTAAATATGAGAGTTTGCTGAGTCGATCAAATTCTTAATATATTCTTAAGATAATATTGCCCTGTATATCTTTTCAACGGTTGTAATGACAACTTATCTCCCAAGATAAAATAAGCAATCAAACAAATGAGCAAAGAACTCAAGTGTTTGCTTTGGAAGAAAGATCTTTGAGTGTTTGTGATTGCAAGAGAGAAAGATAACTTTAGAGAATAGTTTAGTGAATATCAAGTGTGTTTTGCAAATGAGCCAAATGCCTCATTTTATAGTGTTGAGAAGAATATCCTCCAACTAGCCAATTTATGGCTTTGAATGACCAAGTAATGGTCATTAGTATGGAGTTACAATTCAGCCAAGTAATTGCTGAATTCAAGAGCAGAATAATGAAGAGTTAATCCTCCAAAGTCAGCTCAAACGCCAGTTTTTATTCTTCTCCAACGGACTGAAAATGATCACAGCGCCGCGGCGCCAGAACTTCAGAGGCGCAGTCCTGCAGAGTGGCGCCGTGGCGCCGATGAAGGCGCCGCGACGCTCCAGCACCACAGTCCTTGCCGCCGCGGCCCGATTCATGACTCGTTCATCTTTTAACACATTGCACATGTCTTCCCTTTGTTTACCAATGTGAAACCATTGTTATTTGGCCAATAACCGTCCATTCTCTTATGTCTCAAACAACAATATCTCTTCCATTTAAGGAAATTACGATTTTTGACACTTTATGTGCACGTGGTGAAAACCATGTTTCCGACGTGCGGGGCCTCAATTCTTCGAGTCATAATTAATAAGATTAATTTATTTCACATTTAGTAAATTTCCAACATGATCTACGAGTCATAAGTGATTATATTAATCATTCAAAATATAATTTATGTTGCTTGAATTTCAAAATTGAAAAGGTGTTACATAAATTAAAACGGAGGAAATATTTTTTTTCCTTCTTTTGATGTGTGTGGGTTTGGTGGTGGTGGGGGGGGGGGTCCGAGGGGGATAAATTCCTCAAGCATATAATTAACTTATTTGTATTAGCCACAAAACATGTAGCTCTTGCGTCAAGCAATGTCCTAATGAACCTGCAGATTGACACATATGATAATCTGGAAGATAGTTAGTAGGGCAACGCCAAACCTTGTAATTAAATGAAGGGACTAATAAAATGTATTAGAGACTAACAAATTAATACTCTTTAGTTGAATGTAATATTCATGGAAATAGGCACAACCCGAAAGCCAACAAAAAGTAGAGAAAATAATTAATTGAGTGTTATGTGACAGAACTTCTTTATCTCCTGAGACGTCCATCATGCAAAACATTTAGGCTTAATTAGCAACTAAACAACACCAAAGAAGTCAGAGATTAAATCTACAAGATTTGCCATTCCTGGCATGCAATTCAGAACCTCAAAAAAACATACTCAGAAATGAAACCCGGATGTTTATTTATTACCAAGTGGGATTTACAAATAAAAAAACTACAGCAATGAAAGAAAAGACCTCTTCTAACCCTCTGTTTGGAGGGTTGTTTCCCGTGATTCATTAATGTACAGTATGATATGGTATACCATGGTGTCGTCTTGTATTATACTGCATTAATGAACATAATGTTTGGATAGACTGTATCGTTTGTTTTGATTTAATGATATTTTTATTATTGTATTTGACTATATGTTACTGTATAATAACGTGTAAGTTTACTAAAATATCTTTAACGTTTAATTATAAATAAGTTTTTAAATATTAATAAAATTAAGATAAAATATAAAATGAGAACTTTAAAAAATAAGTAGGTGGCGGTGAGGGGTCTTGAGTGGTGGTGGAGTGAGGGCAGTGGTGGTGGGGGCGGTGGTTGGTTGGTGGGGGTAGAGGTGGGTGGTGGGGGTGGGTGGTAGAGGATAGGGGTTGGTGATTTTGGTGTGATGGAGGAGGGTGGATAGTTGTGTGGGTGTGGGGATAGGTTGGTAGGGGTGGGTGGTAGGGGTGGTGGCGATATGGGTGGTGGAGGGTGGGGTATAATGGAAAAATAAAATATATAATCACATAAAAATTACCAAATTCGTGGTTATAAAAATTAAATTTTTCCATAGTTATTTAACCACAAAATTACAACGAAATTACAACATCATACAACATAATTTTAAGAACAATAAAAATAAATATGATTCCATAAAAAATAATACAATGATAAACCACGGTGTTTCCATACAAACAGGGGGTAAGGAGTGTGCACTACGCTGGCCGACTTGGCCCGGCCCTCTCGACCCTTTTGAAAGTATATATGTCCTAGAAACAATCATTTTAGGAGCACATGTACTTGAACACATTCATATTATTAATAAGATTAATATATACTTGACATTTGCAATTATTGAATTATTATTTGATTGTTTATATTATTCATTAATATGCATCCCTTGAACTTACATTGTCATTAATAGTGTGAGATAATAATGATAGAGTGTAGTTCTTAAAATAGCCTAGACTAATGATCATTGAAAATGGGATATCAATGATATGTTATAAATTCGACGTGTGATGCGTCACATTCTGAGAATGTAGTATATATCACTTCTTCGCTAGCAATAGTTGCTAGTGATGGACATGGATACTCTTGGGAGTATTGGCATACCTGGCGATAAACTATTTGTTATACATGTCTAGAGTATTATCGTGTGGAAAATAGAGGTCCTTAGACTTGAGGTCAATATCACCTTGTTTATGAAGCAATGCACTTTGATCCCGCCCTAGCTCAAATGCCTTATAGGTTGAGGCGGCTTGTATTGGGTGCATTACGAAGTAGATTGAAGGTGGTAGTTGAACAAGAATAGGATTCATTCCTCGATTGGAGTTTTGAGAGAACACTCGCCTTCTCGGAGATGTTAGGTCGACGAGTCATTGGCGACGCGAGACATATCTAGGATATGGTCTAGTTGTCGACTAATATAGATGAGATAAAGTGATCAAGCCACTTGGATAGACATTTAGCAAATCTTAAGCTTGATCGAGTGTGTCACGAATGAAAGGAATTTGTCATCTCACATAGAGGTCTGTTTACTTGAGTCTTGTAAACGTACTTCACATATTGGGTCCGTCACCGGCGCCGTCTAGGAGTTCAGTTTGAACATTGATATGATCAAGACCCGATGTGTGAAGGCCTAAAGGGTCACACTAAGTCGATTGTCTTTTCGGTCTAAGGGTATATTGAGAGAATATAAAATATCGGATTTTGAATCAAGATATTTTATTTTATAATAAATTATGGGATAATTTTCATTTGATGAAAATTAACTAATTAAGTTAAAATTAAGTCTTGAATTTAATTAGAACTAAAACGTGCAGAAAATAAATAAAGGAGCCGCATAACGATGGGCCCAGTTCGACTGGCCCACTGCAATTTGGATTTGAGTCAGGTCTTGAAGCCTGATCCAAATCTAACTTGGTTTAGGGTTTCCTCACTATATATTTTGCACTTAACCCATAATTTCAAAAGAACTGATTTTCCACTTTCTGAACTTAGAGTTCAGGAAATAAATTCTCTCAAACCTCTGCCAAGATTTCCTAGCTTTCTTGGGCAAAAGAATATACCGAAGCAAGGCTTGCACCCGGATTGACAATCGCGTGCGCACCTTTTAGTAAAAGCGTATTAAGCATAAACTGTAAGTTTTTCTTTTATGTCTTTGCAGATTTGAATTATCGCATAATCATACCAGAAACGTTTGTTGGAGCAAGTAAGTTTACTCAAAATTTAAACTTCCGCTGTGCCTTACTTGTATGTTTTACACCTAACAAATTCCTACAGTGGTATCAGAGCCCAGGCTGGTTTAATAATTATACGATAATCTTTAATAACGATATGTGGGAAATTAATTGTTTTGATTTAAAACTGATTTTCGGAATTTTAAAAAAAAATCTTTTTGGAGCGATGAGCGATGGAACCTTTGTTGCGTGAATGATCGGTTTCGAGCGAAAATTTCGATTCGGCGATACTAACACCGTCTCCACTATTATCGAAATCCACTTCTTAAGATGGTCGATAAAGGTGTTGAGAGGTGGCGGAGCAGCGTTGAAGTCGCCGGAAAAATCGCCGGAAACCGCCGACGGCAGATCGCTTTCCGGCCACCACAGTGACAATCGAAGTAATAATACCATTGTGTTCGTCTCGGCGAGAGAATCTAATGGTGGTAGTGTTACAACAGCGATGGCCAGAAAGGAGTACCACCGACGGTTTTAGAACCGTGTGGCGTCGGTCCGACCGCGTGGGCCACCAAATCGGTGGTGAAAACCACCGTGAGTTAAATCTGACGTGTGTCATCGCTTAGTGTGTTTTAATTAAAGTCAATTTAGCCAAAGAATCCCAAATTTGATTTGGAGTTGGAATTGGTTTTGAAAATTTGAAATAGTGTAAGGACCTTTGCAAATTAAAATTAGGGTTTTAAATTGTAGATTGGTCCTTTAACAAATCTGAAAATATTTTAAGTTCTGAAAATTACAAATTAGTCCACTGAGATATTTTACGAAATTTTAAAAGTTTTAAAATCGCAGATTCGATCCACTGGATCAATCTGTAAATTTCAAAAGCGATTTGGTCACTAGGTAAATCAGTAAATATTTTAAGGTTCTGAAAATTGCGAAATACCCTGAAAATTAAATTTTAATTTACGAATTGTTAAGGAATTTGTTTGGATGAAGCAGAAAATTCGAAAATTGAAAATTGAGTTTAAATTTTGAATTTAAATATTTTCTAAATTGAAACAAAATTAATTAACCCATGATTATTGTTATTTAGCATATTATTTGATAATGTGTGCACAAATTAATTGTTTCTCCTAATTGTTTAATTGATTGTCATTTAAATAATTAGAATTGAGTCATGATTATTATGCAGGTAGGCGGCGCCAAGTAATTGTTTACTTTCAATGAGCGCTATAATTATGCAGGTAGGCGGCGCGGTATGTGATTAAAACCATCTTATATCATGCCATTGGGTTTGATGGTTTCCCGTCTAAATGTGTTTAGAAATTGCATGATAGGATGTCATATGATGTATGATATAATAGTTGATCTTGGTCATAACCACGAATTAAAATGTTCCCCAAATTTAATACAAGTCTCATTTAAAATGAGCAGCGTCGTCAGTTATAATTGATTGTGGTGCAAAATCCTTTTGGCGAGATGAGTATTTATGCCCACATTTGCTCTAAGTCTACGAGGACTCGGACCACTTTCATAGATGCGTATAAATGTTGTAGTAGGTGATGAACCTTCGTGAGTATTTACACCATGTTTGCTTGATGAAGGCTAAGCCCACAGATACATAATTGCGATCGCATGCGGGTTGACTTGCTAAGTTGTCTTGGCGCCCATGTCGGACGGTAGGGGCCTTAATCGAATTGTTTAGAACATTCGGTCAACCAAGAGTTGCAAATTATTTGCAATTGGTTTAGAGACCTACCAGATCGTGTTGTTGAAGTTATCAGCCTCAGCAAACGCGGAGACAACATGAGTTTGGATCTTGGCCCATTATGGCCGTATTTGATATGAGTGCAGTATTCTTTATGGGGTAAAAGAGTATGTTAAAATAGTGGGAGCTAATTAAACTAAAGACCGTGTTAATTAGTTAGTTAATGAATGTGTTGATAGAAATTATATTAAAATATTAATTTCAAGTCTATCTTTTCTTTGAATTCTGATGTCGAATCATCACTTAAAATGTTGGTTGAAACAAACAAGTTGAATGGAGCCAATTTTCCCGACTGGTTAAGAAATCTGTGTTTGGTACTGCGATTAGAAAAGATTGAGTATGTATTGGATACATCACTCCCTATAGTCTCTGCTGAAGATTCTGAAGAGTATGCTCTGTTTGACAAAACAGCCTATCAGAAATATCTTGATGATCTGTTGCGGCCTGATGTGTTATGCTATCTTACATGACTCGAGTTACAAAGACGTGAAAATATGGGCCCCAACGAGATGCTAGAACACTTGAAGAATTTCTATGACTCACAGTCTCAGACAATGGAGTATGAACTGTTGAGAGATCTTTTTAAGTGTAAGCTAAGCGAAGGGTCAGTGTCTGACATGTTTTGAAGATGATTGGATTAATTGAGAGGTTGGCTTGATTGGAGCGAAGTTTGCTGTGAATATTTGTTAATCTAACCTTGAACTCGCTTCCTGGTTTCTTTGAGAACTTTATTGTGAATTACAACATGAATGGAGCGAAAGCAAGTCTCCTTGAACTTCATAATATGTTGAAGACCTTCGAGTCGTCCACCTCCAAAGGTAAAGTTGTGCTCATGGTGGGCTCATCTAGCAAGTTCAAACCTAAGGGTAGAATATGCGAGAAGAGAAGAAGGGTAAAGCGGTTGCCGCCAAACCACAACTATGAAACCTAAAGGAGTTGTTGAAAGAAGGCCAAGATAGGCTGCGATGTTTGCCTCAATTGTAAGAGAAATGGACATTGGAAGAAGGACTGTACAACCCCAGGGGGAGACAAGGCACAAGGTGCAGGCCCTGCTGGACAAGGTATGTTTGTTATTGAAATAAATATGTCTATAACTAATTCTCACTGTTGGGTATTGGACACCGCTTGTCGCTCACATATTTGTAATAATGTGCAGGGGCTAATTGTGTGAAAGGTTGGACCTTGGGAAGTAGATCTGGCGTTGGCAATGGAGCTAGAGTTGATGCGAGCAGCGTGGGGATTTATAGACTAGATTTACCTTGGGCTTTTGTTTAGAACTTAATAATTGTTATTTTGTCCGTCTTTGGCGAAATATTATTTCTATCCCTATGTTAGACATTGAGGGTTTTCACATATTACGATGGAAACTATGTTTTATCTTATAAAGGTTTTATTTGTGGAAATGCTCCGCTTGTGGATGGATTGTATGTTCTAAACTGTAGCCATGAAATTTTCAATATACAAAATAAAAGAGCTAAAATAAGTAATCAAAGAAATTCCACCTACTTATGGCATTGCAGACTTGGTCACATCAATGAATCAAGGATAACAAGATTGAGGAAATTAGATTACTTGGAACCATTTGACTTAGAGTCATATGGTAATTGCGAATCTTGCTTAAGAGGAAAGATGACAACCAAATCATTTTCTGGGAAAGGAGTACGTGCCAAAGAGGTGCTTGAGTTAGTCCATACCGATGTATGTGGGCCTTTTCCAACTCGAGCTAAGGAGGCTTTCTTTATTTCATCACTTTTCTGAGACGATTTCTCGAGGTTTGGGCATGTGTATCTTATGAAACATAAGTCAAGCTTTTGAAATTCATGGATACAAGTCAGTAGTAGAAGCAACTTGAAACAAGTATTAAAACTCTTCGATCGGATCGAGGAGGTGAGTACTTAAGTAAAAATTTCTAGATTACTTGAAGCTTCGTGGAGTCCATTCGGAATGGACACCTCGGAACGCCACAAATGAATGGTGTTCTTTGAGGAGAAATCGTACCTTATTAGATATGGTTAGATCCATGATGAGCTTCTCGGCTCTGCAACATACCTATGGGGATATGCGTTGCAAAGCTCAATCTACATTTTGAATAGAGTTCCGTCAAAGTCGGTTGAAAACTCCATATGAGATATGGAATGGCAAGCGACAACTTAAACACATGCGACCACAGGGTGCCTGCATATGTAAAGAAGTTGCTCAGACAAATTGGAATCTAAAAGTGAGAAGTATTATTTTGTAGGGTATCCTGAGGAAACAAGAGGTACTACTTCTATCTTCCGAGGAACATAAAGTAATTGTTTCAGAAATGCAACTTTCCTTGAAGAAGACTATGTCTACAAGGAACGAGTTGCAACAAGATAGAACTTGAAAAAATTCAAGAAGTACAAAATAATGTAGAGAATGACCCACTTGTCAAATAACCTAGACAAGGATTCGGTGGGAGTATTTGATGATGATTGGGTACTTAGAGTACGCCGCCCGGCCCGATGGGAGTGTTGTGAGGGATCTGCGAAATGCAAGACCTCATGCACAATCGATGATAGATGACACAATAGTTGTGCATCATCCTATTCAAAATGATATTCTGAAAGTTCTCAAGGTGGTGGATTGTCCAACACACAAACATCTTCTCAAAATCAAAATCGACAAACAACGAAATGCAGAATGTTCAACTCCGTAGGACCACTAGGACTCATCGTGCACCTGAAAGACTTAATCTCCTTGTTGAAACACATAATGAGATAGATATTTCTGATGATGATGAGCCTACTACCTACAACGAAGAAATGTTAGACATTGATTCACAGAGATGGCAAGAAGCCATGAAATCCGAAATGGAGTCTATGTACATAAACCAAGCATGAAACTTGGTTGACTTGCCAACAGGGGTTAGACCCATAAGATGCAAATGAGTCTTCAAGAAGAAGATTGATGCATATGGCAAAATACAGACTTATAAAGCAAGATTGGTGGCTAAAGGTTATAATCAACGGCCTGGGGTCGATTATGATGAAACCTTTTCGCCTGTTGCAAAGATTAAGTCCATTCGGATTTTGCTTGCTATAGATGGATACTATGATTATCATATTTGGCAAATGGATGTTAAAACTGCCTTCCTCAATGGTAATCTAATTGAGGAGGTGTATATGATACAACCAGAGGGTTTTACATCTAAGACTCAACCCAAAACAGTATGCAAACTACAAAAGTCCATTTATGGACTGAAGCAAGCCTCAAGGAGTTGGAACATTTGTTTTGACAAAGCAATCAAATCGTTTGACTTTGTTAGAAGCAAGGAAGATCCGTGCGTTTATAGTAAACGCACAAATGAGAGCATTGTCTTCATTGTTATATATGTAGATGACATATTGATAATGGGAGACAATAAAGCTCTCATGCAATCAGTCAAAGAATGGTTATCGTAACCTTCGTGATGAAGGACTTGGGTGAAACTCGCTACATTCTTGGAATTAGAATCTCTGAGAGATAGACCTAATAGATTGTTGGGGTTGTCACGGTCGTATACATAGACAAAGTGCTAAAACGTTTCTCTATGGAAAATTCCAAGAAAGGAATCTTCCTATGGGTCAAGGCATCGAGTTGTCAAGGAAGGATTGTCCTTCCACGATTCTGCAGAACTTGAACGCGTAGAAGATAATACCATATTCTTCAGTATAGGATCAATCATGTATGCCATGACTTGTCTGAGGCCGGATGTGGCCTATGCATAGCATGACTTGCAAATTCAGCAGAATCACGGGAGGAACAGAAAGCGATCAAGAGTATTCTTAAGTATCTTAGGCGAACTAAAGAATACTTCTTAGTCTATGGCGGACAAGAAGAGCTAGTAACTACGGGTACACGATGCTAGCTTCGGACAGATCTTGATGACTTCAAATCTCGATGCGGTTATGCCTTCATTTTAAATGGTGGAGTAGTTAGTTGGAAGAGTTCCAAGCAAGCTACAAGCTGCCGATTCGACAACGAAGCGAGTACATTCTTTGGATCGGAAGGTGGTAAAGAAAGTGTCGCGATATCAGAGTTCTTAAAGGAATTGGGGTTGTTCCAGTACCGGTTGTCGATAACGATTTATTGTGACAACATGCGATTGCTCAAGCTAAGGAACCAAGATCAACGAATAGAAACAAGCGTGTACGAGAAATACCACATACTCGGGAGATGGTGGAGCGGAAGAAATAAAGATAGACTATATTCCCACCAAAATAATCTAGCGGACCGTTTACTAAACCATTAAGCAGTCAGCATAATGGTCGTTTAAAACATGGGCATTAGATACATGGTGATTGGCTCTAGGCAGTGGGAGATTGAAAGTATATATGTCCTAGAAACAATCATTTTAGAACACATGTATTTGAACACATTCATATTATTAATAAGATAAATATAGATTTGAAATTTGCAATTATTTAATTATTATTTGATTGTTTATATTATTCATTAATACGCATCCTTGAACTTACATTGTCATTAATAGTGTGAGATATTAATGATAGAGTGTAGTTCTTAAAATAGTCTAGACTAATGATCATTGAAAATGAGATATCAATGATATGTTATAAGTCTACATGTGGTCTGCATCACATTCTTAGAGAATGTAGTATATCTCACTTACTGCTAGCAATAGTTGCTAGTGATGGACACCTGGATACTCTTGGGAGTATTGACATACCTGCGATAAACTATTTGTTATACATGTGCAGAGTATTATCAACGTGTGGGAGATAGAGTCGTAGACTTGAGGTCAATATCACCTTGTTTATGGAGCAATGCACTTTGATCTGTCTAGCTCAAATGGCTTATAGGTTGAGGCGCGGCTTGTATTGGGTGCATTACGAAGTAGATTGAAGGTGGTAGTTGAACGAGAATAGGATTCATTCCTCGATTGGAGTTTGAGAGAACACTCGACCGCAGATGTTAGGTCGACCAGTCATTGGCGACGCAAGAGACATATCTGGGATATGGTCTAGTTGTCGACTAATATAGATGAGATAAAGTGATCGCCATTTGGATAGACATTTAGCAAATCTTAAGCTTGATCGAGTGTGTCGCGAATGAAAGGAATTTGTCATCTCACATGTAGATCTGCTTACTTGAGTCTTGTAAACGTCTTCACATATCGGGTCGTCGCGGCGTCTAGGAGTTCCGCGTGAACCTCGATTTGATCAGTCTTGGATGTGAAGGCCTAAAGTCACACTAAGTCGATTGTCTTTTCGGTCTAAGGGTATATTGAGAGAATATAAAATATCGGATTTTGAATCAAGATATTTTATTTTATAATAAATTATGGGATAATTTGCATTTGATGAAAATTAATTAATTAAGTTAAAATTAAATGTTGGATTTAATTAGAACTAAAGCGTCTGAAAATAAATAAAGGAGCAGATAATGGGCCCAGTTCGATCGCCCATCGCAATTTGGATTTGGGTCGGTCTTGGCTGATCCAAATCGACTTTGCTAGGAGTTTTCACTATATATTCGACACTTAACCCATAATTTCAAAGAACCGATTTTCCACTTTACGAACTTAGAGTTGAAATAAATCTCTCAAACCTCTGCAAGATTTCCTAGCTTTCTTGGGCAAAGGAATATCGAAGCAGGCTTGCACAGATTGATAATCGCGTGCGCACCTTTTAGTAAAGGCGTATTAAAAGCATAAACTGTAAGTTTTTCTTTTATGTCTTTGCAGATTTGAATTATCGCATAATCATACCAGAAACGTTTGTTGGAGCAAGTAAGTTTACTCAAAATTTAAACTTCCGCTGTGCCTTACTTATATATTTTATACCCAACAAATCCCTACACCTTTCTCCTCTAGCACTAACAACCCTTAACCATAGCACCAACTACATCGGGTACACATTCAAATTGGACAAATAACTACAATATCTCGGAACCAAACTGGCTCTATAGAAAACTTCCTGGTTAATCATACAAGCAAGGACTTCTTCAGGTCTGCTTTTGTTCCGGAAAACTCTTAAGGCAATTTTATATACCCCAGCCCCTCTACTTCGACCCTTACAATACTTAACTGCACATTTCAACTCATCATGCCATTTCAGCACACTCCTTTTTATACCTTGCCAGAAAAGGACTTTCTTCCATATACGACCTGCAATAGGGCACTCAAAGAAAATATGATTAATTGACTCCTCATATTTCCTGCACAGTGGACATTCAATGTTAATGTCTTCATTCCACTTAGCAATCCAGTCCCTAGTGAGTACTCTACCATGAACCACAAGCCACAGAATTGTATCCTCTCGTAATTTTGGGCAATAATTTGAGCACGTAAACGAAAGAAATAAATCAGGGTGTTGGAAAATTTTTGTTAAATTTACATATGTTAATAAGGAGATCAGTATATAAAAGGATGTGATCCCGAAATAATTTTGGACATAACAAGTGTGACGACGGGGATCGAAAATAATTTTAGAGTATCCATAAAAAGGTTATGGACTAGTGTCATATCATAAGATTATGACATTGAGTATATGTGAATTTTATAAGTTATTAGAATTTAAGTGAATTGGGATCACAAAATTATTTATATATGTAATTGATAAATTATACGGAGATAGATCACTTAAATTAATTTATTTAAGTGAGGACATGTGGGTGGCTATCCTAAGGAGTTAAGTAGTGTGTCTGCTACTGCCACGGTGCCACCAAACTAGGATGACTATTCAAGTCATTAATGTTTTCCCCTCTTTCATATATATCCTCTGTCTGTGGAATTAACTTGCCAAGATATAGATTAGGTAATGTTCGTTAGGTACTGTTCGTGCAAAGCATAAGCTTGCAAAATCAATATTCCTTCCGTTCCATATATATATGATTGTCTAAGAATAAACTGATTTATTAAGGGATTGTAATAGTTTATTATATACCTTAGCATCATTAAAAGTAAATCAATCATTATATATTTATCTCATAAAAAATAATTTCAAAGTACTATGGATTAGAGGTAAAATGGAGAAACTAAAATTAAAATTACATTAAAATTGCAAACAATCAACTATTGTGAAAAAGTAAAAATTTCCTAAACAATCATGTATTTTGAAACGGAGGGAGTATAAGTTACCCCCAGCATATATCAAGCATCACGTGGGAAGACTTCTACATGGGTTGGAGGAATTATTATTTGTGAAATATTAGTAGGGCTGACCAGTGGGTCGGGTCGGGTCCAGTAAAATCGAGATGGGCCAGTGGGATCGGGATGGGCGAGATAGGGACGGAGAGGGGCTGGTCGAGTGGGCGGGCAGCGGGACCGGTACGAGCGGGACGATACCGTGTCCGTCCCGATACCTGCACTTGCAGATCGATGGCGGGCAGCGGTCGACTGCCCGGGACATGTTTTTTAATTTTTCCACTAAATTAAAAATACTAACATATAGTCATATATAGATTTATAAACTAAATAATTGAACAAAGACAAGAAGAGTGTAAAAAAAACATCCCAAGACTGTTTTTGTGTCTCTTATATTATTAATTATTTGATATTTCATTGAAATATACAAGATTCAGAATTACAACATTGTAGTGTACTGTTGTTGAAAAAAATTGCAAAAGACATAGAAAATAAATACTAAAATTGCAATGAAATAAATTACTAATTTGAAAATATTTTTTCTAGTTTCTTTATAATTTCTTGTGGTTCTTCGGTTGGAATTGTTATATCTTGGTCAAATTATTCCACGTCGCTACTCATGCCTTCAGATAAGATGTCATTGTAGTTTTCGTCATCTTCGTTAATCTCAGTCGACCGCTTTCTTCGCCTCGCTCGCTCGTATCCAATCTCTCGAATAGCACTGCCATCTTCAAGTCGTCTCCCGCTAATGAGTGTCTGGCTCTCTATTTAAAATCTGCCGTGAAAAAACACTTTGAAGCGCGATGGCGACGCCAATGTTCAAAACGTCATCATTGAAAGTGTCGAAAATGTCTTCTCATTCTGCATCCAATATTTCAGCAAGTCTTCCTTTCCGTCTGGATTGACAACTGCTTGGTAAGGTAAAGTACCCTGCAAAACATAAACATCTAACTTGCTAATTTGGTCAGCAGTGCTACCACCGCACATTCTATTTCTGAGGCTTTCAATACTAGCCGCAGAAACAACATATTTTTAGAGGCTGTGTTGAAGTAGAAGAAGATGGTACGGAAGCCGATTGGTTGCTAGCACTTTCTTGCTGGTAATACCGATATTTTTTTTTGCATTCATCTTCTACGCTAGCCAACACTTCTTCTAGCGTTTGTTCAATAGGTGGTGGGACATTTAAATTTTTGGGAGTTGGAGGTGGTAGTACGTCCATACAGTTATAAATATTTTCAATAAGACTTTTACAACCGTCCACTTTAATAGTCGGGTTTAATACAACACCAATAATATAAATCGGGGGAATAGGAATAAAATATTTCTTTATTTTCATAAACATTTTTTAATAGCTGCCTTATAAGCAGATTTTTCCATATATTCTTTTAGCAGTAAAAATATTATAGCTATATAAAACAACATAGTTGAAATAGTAGGATAATATATAGTAGAAAATTCTTTTGTTGCTCGATGAAAATTCTCTAGAAATACAATAAGTTCTTTAATTTTGTCTCAATCGTTATCCACAATCATATCAGTTGTATTTTGATTATGGGTGTTAAAAAATAAAGCGATAAGTTTTCTATAATCATAAGCAACAAGTAGTTGGTCATATAAAGAATTTCACCTAGTGGGTACTTCTTCGGGAATTTGTCTATAAGATAGTCCACAATCGTGACAAGTTCTTTTATAATCTTTTTTCCGTTGGATTCTATTACTTTTAAACATAAAGTTTATAGCAAATTGTATTTTTCCAAGAATATCTTGAAAAAATGAAATATCATCCTTTACAACTAAGTTATAAATATGGCACGCACATTTGATATGATTTTTTTTTGGAATAGACAGAGTTAAAACTTCTTTTAAAACATAAATAACGGAATTGTTAGAAGATGCATTATATAATGTAATACTCATAACTTTATCATTTATTTTGTAATAATCGCAGACTAAATAAATATTTTCTGAAATAAATTCACCAGTGTGCCTACTATCTATATATCTATATGCTAAAATATTTTTTTGCATAGACCATTTATAATCTATCCAATGACAGGTTACCGTTAAATAATCATATCCGTTAGTACTACGACTTATATCAGAAGTTAGAGCGACTTTGCCATTAAAATGATATAATGCATAACGTAAATACTGTTGATATTCACGTGCAAATTTAAATACATATCTCTTAACAGTTGATCTAGGAAAACCTTTATAAGCAGGATTATACATATCTCTAATATAATGAATAAAATCAGGAGATTCAGGAAATGAAAAAGACAAACCCTCCACAACAACTAATTTTGCTAGTGCTTCCCTATCTTTATGTTTATCGTATTTATGACCTACAACTCCCCCCGTCATAGGGTTAATTTGACCCTGTACTTTGTCCGGGAGAGTATGTGAACCTTGTTGATGCGCGATTTATGCACACACTTAAACGCAAGTGCACGTGTCGTGTCAAGTAATATAGTCTTAGAAGACCGAGTTATCGTCCTCAGGGATTAGTGCTCAAGTACCAAATTTTATTCCTTGTTATCTATTTGGTGACCGATAATTGATTTGTTGCTTATGAATCTAATTATGAAAACTAATTAAACTACGTTGTTTTACTTCAGTAATGTGGAAATAGGGCTTCCAAATCTCCTCAACTATCCTCTTAACTTACTTACTAATGCAATTAATGATGGTTCTTCTTCTATTTTGAGATAGCAGGTTAACTAAGCCGTTTTATACTCCTGTTAAGGTTATATAAACACTCAATCCCAGTACAACACCTTTCTACCTTTCGGTGATAAGATTGACTCTAGAGGAGGATTAAGACCAAAAACCTATTAATACTACACAAGTATCGGGGTACTTTCGTCCGCGATTTAACCTATGTTTATCCAACTACAGCATATTCACAACCTCCCCTTTCGGATTTCGGTTAGAAATCATAAGAATTATAATAATTAATGATCAAGTAATTACCAAGCAATCAAAACATATATTGAATAAATCTCAACAATAAGAAGAAGAACAAAAAACATGCATTAATTCATAAAGAAAAGATTCAAGTGAATTGACATGGAAATCCCTATATTAGAATTAGTTCCTAGCCATAGACATGACAAGAACTAATTCAATATCCAACATAAACTGAAAATAAAGTAAAACAAGAACAAGAAATTACTAAGAAAAGAGTCTCTAATCTTGATTCCAAAAGTGTGTGAATTGCCAAGAAGAGGAACCCTTAAATCTGGCCTAGGGTTCTCTTTTTATAGCCTCCAAAACGTGATGCAGGTTTTCCTTCAGGCCTGGCCCATTGTTTATTCGAAAATCTGATTTTTCCCGCTTCGGCGCCGTGGCCCTGCAACTGGCGCCGTGGCGCCGGAACTCCTGCAATCCTCTGAAGATTAGACGCCGTGGCGCCTGGCCCTGCTGGCTGGAGGCGCCGGGCCCGCTGCTCGTGCAGTTCGCCACATTCTCGCTTTTTGAGCTCTGGAACCTCCGTTTCTGCCCTCTTTTTGCTCCTTTTCCGCCAATGAGCCACTTTAAACCAATATGACTCAAAAAAAAGAAAATATATCCTAAGCCGACACGCATTTGTACAAAAATAGACAAAAGACTCACTAAAATTGACTCAAAAGGTGTATATAAAATACACCGATCAAATACCCCCAAACTTAACCTTTGCTCGCCCTCGAGCAAAGATCAAAAGAAAAAAATAAAGATACAAGGGAAAAGAAAATAGAAAGACTCAACGACATTGATCACTTTGCTGCATTGGTGTTACTTAGAAAAACATGAAGGTTAGCAGAATAATATGCAGGAACATATAGCGTGAATCTTTAGCATTCTAAACACATTAAGTTAGATATTTCGCAAACTCGTTTTAATCATGCTTAATGGAAGTAAGAATACTGAATTATGCATGTCAATTTCAAAATTCTATGACATGTTTACTTGCTATTCTCCACTAATCATGAATATGCATATAAGAGATCTTCAGGACTTTTCAGGGTTGTAATGTAGGCTTAGGCATGGGTAGGTAAAAATAGGCGTTTAGGCTCATTTTATGTACCATAAGCTCTTTTGCTTTTCAATTCTTCCCTTTTCTTTTGATTTCCTTTCTTCACTTCATATCTATCTTTCCCCTCTTTTGTTTTGAGAGAGTGAAGTGTAGTATGAATAACAAGCACCCCCAAACTTAGGCTTTTGCCTATTTCTTATTACTTTTTTAATTGGGGTGCATCAAACTTGTTCACTCTTTTTGTCTCTTTTTTTAACACTTTCTATTCCAACCATTTCACATTTTTACTTATGGCACAAGTGTGGAAATATAGGGTGTCAAAGAAAAAGTTTAATGTTTTAGGCTCAACGGGGCTGACTAGGGATATTTTTAATGTCAGGGATAGAAAGAAGTGGTAAGAATTGGCTAACAAAGAAATGTCTGCGTCATCTCCCTAACATGTATATCCTAACTATTTCGCCTCAAATAACAAGCAATCATACACATAGGTTTTAATCATTTAACAATGCACAATTCAAGCAGAAACCCCAAATAGACAGATTTCATGAGTTTTTGGCATATCTAACCTAAGTGTTTAGATAGTTGCTTCTAATTCCATTACATTATTCAACTTTACTTCACTAGGTGTTTCTAGTAACTACAGCATGCATGATCTTTGACAGAAAATTATGACTCAAAATTTTTATTTTCTATGACTCAAAAATACAAAATTTCTATGACTCAAAAATACACCAAACAATTCAAAAAGACTCAACAATGTCAAAAAACACTAAGACACCTCCCCAAACTTAAATCACACATTGTCCCCAATGTGTGCAAGACTCAAAGAAAATAAAAGAAACAGGACAACTTACAGACTTGGTTTAAAGTGGTGGCGGTGGCGGTGGATAATGCATTGAATCCCGTGAGAGGGGCAGGGCTCTGGATTTTTGATTTGGAGAAAGGATCGTCGGATTAGGGCGTCTTCAAATTTTCCGTCGTGGCGCGCCATGCAAAAATGGCGCGCGCCCAAATTATCGCTCTTACGAACTTTCTGCGCGCCGCAATCGGCGTGCGCTAAGCCGATTTTCTGGAAATCTTCTTTTGGCTTCTTTTCAGTTTTTCGCCCTCCAAATTCTTGGCTCTGTACCTGTCATCACAACACACAACAATAACTCCGTGAGACTGCTCTAAGTAAAGACTAACTGCATTAAAGTAGATAAATTAAAATACATTGGGTTGCCTCCCAAGTAGCGCTGTCTTTAACGTCTTTTAGCCGGACGCAAGTTCCTTATCATTTTAGGGTGAGAGAGGTTACTAGGTTCATATATTCCATGTCATTGATCAAATAGGGTTTTAACCTCTGTCCGTTTACCTTGAAGGAGGCTCCCTCTCTCCCTTTTACTTCAACTGCACCACAGGGGAATACTCTTACCACAGTGTATGGTCCTGAACAACGTGATTTTAACTTGCCTGGAAACAACCTTAACCTTAAATTGAATAAAAGTACTTGTTGTCCTTCTTGGAAGTCTTTTGGTATCAACATCTTGTCGTGCCATACTTTCGTTCGTTCCTTGTAGATCTTTGCATTCTCATAGGCGTTATGCCTGAATTCATCCAACTCGCTCAGCTGTAGCAGCCTCTTCTGCCCTGCTGCTTTGGCATCCATGTTTAGCTTCCTCATTGCCCAATAAGCTATATGTTCCAACTCTACTGGCAAATGACATGCTTTACCAAAAACTAACTTATATGGTGACATTCCAATTGGTGTTTTGAATGTTGTTAGACGCCAATCATCATCCAGTTTGATGGACCAATCCTTCCTTGAGCCATCCACCGTCTTTTCCAATATGTTCTTCACTTCCCTATTTGACACTTCTGCTTGCCCTTTCACTTGAGGGTGGTAGGCGAGTGTGGTGCGGTGGTAGACTCTATATCGGGAAAGCAATGAATTCAGCTGCCTGTTGCAAAAGTGACTTCCTTCGTCACTGATGATGGCCCTCGGAGTACCAAACCTTGTGAAAATATTCTTTTGAAGGAATCTTTGAACAGTCTTACTGTCGTTTTCTTTTGTGGCTACTGCTTCTACCCATTTGGACACATAATCCACTGCCAGAAGGATATACTGATTCCCAAAGGACGGCGGGAATGGACCCATGAAATCGATTCCCCACACATCAAATAGTTCCACTTCCAATATCCCTTGCGAAGGCATTTCATTTCGTCTTGAAATGTTCCTTGTTCTTTGACAACTATCACATCTCTTCACAAAGGTATGGACATCCTTAAAAAGTGTAGGTCAATAGAACCCGCTTTGCAGTACCTTTGCCGCTGTTCTTGATGCCCCAAAGTGTCCACCACATGGTAGGGTATAGCAATGAGTGAGAATCTGGTGCATCTCCTCATCTGGTATACATCGCCTGATGACTTGATCGGCACAGTGTTTGTATAACATCGGCTCCTCCCAATAGTAGTGTTTTACTTCGGAGTAAAACCTCCTCACTTGCTGTCTTGTCAATCCTGGGGGTATTACCTTAGCTGCAAGAAAATTAACAAAATCAGCGTACCAAGGTAAATTACAAACCGCACTTACTTGAAACAATTGCTCATCTGGGAACCGATCATTTATCTGCACATCCTTGGTGTTCTGGCTCTCTGTGTTCTCAAGCCTTGACAAGTGGTCTGCAACTGAGTTCTCTGTCCCCTTCTTGTCACGAATTTCCACGTCGAATTCTTGTAGTAGCAAGACCCATCGAATGAGGCGAGGTTTTGCATCCTTCTTTGTCATCAAGTACTTTATGGCAGAATGGTCAGTGTATACTATCACCTTATTTCCAATCAAGTATGGCCTGAATTTCTCAAATGCATACACTATTGCTAGCAATTCTTTTTCCGTAGTCGCGTAATTTAACTGTGTGTCATTCAGAGTTTTACTAGCATAGTAAATGGATCTAAATACCTTATCGATTCTCTGTCCAAGCATCGCTCCCATCAGATAATCACTTGCGCACATTAGTTCAAATGGGAGCTCCCGGTTTGGTCAATGACTATGGGTCTTGAGATAAGCTTCTCGAGTGTCGAAGCGGTCATGCATTCCTTATTGAATTCAAAAGCAACCCCCGTCATTAGCAAGGTGGAAAGGGGATTTGAAACCTTTGAGAAATCCTTGATGAATCTTCTATAAAAACCGGCATGCCCAAGGAAACTTCTAACTCCTTTCGTTGATACTGGAGGTGGTAGATTTTCGATTACTGAAATCTTTGCTTTGTCTACCTCAATACCTTGGTTTGATATTTTGTGTCCCAGGACAATCCCTTCTTTTACCATAAAATGACACTTCTCCCAGTTTAGCACAAGGTTAGATTCTTCACATCGGTTTAACACTGCCTCCAAGTGCCTCAAACATTCGTCGAACGACGCCCCAAAGACCGAGCAATCATCCATAAAAATCTCTATAGTCCTCTCTACCATGTCTGAGAAGATTGCCATCATGCACATCTGAAAGGTCGCAGGTGCATTGCAAATCCCAAATGGCATCCTTCTGAATGCAAATGTACCAAAAGGGCAGGTGAATGTCGCCTTTTCCTGATCTTCTGGCGCTATCGCAATCTGATGATACCCTGAGTAACCATCCAAAAAACAGTAGTAGTTGTGCCCCGCAAGTCTATCCAACATCTGATCTAGAAATGGCAACGGGAAGTGGTCTTTTCTGGTTGCCTTGTTCAACTTGCGATAGTTGATGCGCGGTAAGATGCACACACTTTAAACGCAAGTGCACGTTATCGTGACAAGTAGTATAGTCTTGATAAGACCGAACATCGTCCTCAAGGATTAGAGTTCAATTACCAACTATCTATTTTTTGGTATCTATTTGGTAAATTGATAATTGAATGTGTTGTTTATAACTAAGAATTATAAAAGCTATTTTAACTATAAAGATTTACTTCAGTGATGATGAGAATAGGGCTTCCATGTATCCTTACTATCCGCTTATGCTACTTACTAATGCATTAACTTATGGTGTTCTTCTTTTGGAGAAAGCAGGTTTACGAAATCGTTTTATACTCCCGTTAGGGTTATATAAACACTCAACCCCAGTATCGCACCTTACCTACCTTTCGGTGATAAGGATAACTCTATAGGAGGATTGAGAACAAAAACCTAGTTGACCATCACGCACAATGCGCAAAATTAGGGTTGTTAAGCCTCTCATCAACGCTACATAAATAATTGAGGTATTTTCATCCCCAATCCAAGAATGTCTACCCAACTTACAGCATATTCACAATCCCCTTTCTAATCGATTAGAAATCATATAGTGATAATTAGTTGTCAATTAATTACCAAGAATTCAACTCAATTATTGGATAGATCTCACAATAAGAAAAATAACCATAAGCATGCATTAATTTAAAACATAAGTTTCTAGCAATTCAACATGGAAAGCCCTATAAGAGAATTAGTTCCTAGTCATTGACATGACAAGAACTAATTCAAAGTTCATCATACAAAACCTGAAATAAAGAACAAGAAAGGAAAAGAAATTACTAAACTAATGGTATCCAATCTCAAGCAAAAGTCTTGTGTTGTGCAAGAGGAACCCCAAACCGCCTGGTTCTCCTTTTATAGGTGGAAATCGCCTCCTCTTTCGCGTGCTGACCGAATTTCGTCAAAGACCTAATTTACGCAGCGTCGTGCGCGGCCCTGCGAGACAGTGCCGCGCCGAAGTCTGCAATCCGTCCGGGTGTTTGGCGCGCGGCCGATATCTGGCATGCAGGCGGCCGCGGCGCTGGATCTTCGCACCTCTGCGAATAGTGGCGTCGCGCCTAACGCATTGCGAGGCGCGCGCTACCGGGTGGATTTTACCCTCGTTCGTCACTTTCTCTGTTTCGGCTCCGCATCTCCTCTTTTGCCCTCTTTTTGCTCCTTTTCCGTCATTTGGCCATTTTAACCATTTTGACTCAAAAGAACGAAAAACTATCCTAATACGACACTTATATGTGCAAAATGAGACAAAAGATTAACTAAAACTGACTCAAAAGGTGTATATAAAATACACCGATCAAATACCCCCAAACTTAACCTTTGCTCGCCCTCGAGCAAAGATAGAAAGAAATAAAATAAAAGACTCAAAGAAACGAAAAATAAAAGACTCACTGCCATTGATCACTTTTGCTGCATTAGTGTTAACTAGAAAAACATGAAGGTTAGCAAAATAATATGCAGGAACATATATCATGAAATTTCGGCACACTAAACACATGAAGCTAAATATTTCGCAAACTCACATTCATCATGCTTAATGGAAATCAATATACTAAATCATGCATATAAATTCAAGAATTCCTATGGCATGCTTACTTGCTATTCTCCACTAATTCTGGATATGCATAAAAGAGATCTTCAGGACTTTAAGGGTTGTAATGTAGGCTTAGGTAGGGGTTGGTAAAAATAGGCATTTTAGGCTCATTTCGTGTACCATAAGCTCCTTAGCTTTTCAATATTTCCCTTTTTCTTTTTGTTCTTTTCTTCATTTCGATTCTATCTTTCCCCTCTTTTTTTTGGGAGAGTGAAGTATCTAATAATGACAAGCACCCCCAAACTTAGACTTTTGCCTATTTCTTATTACTTTTGTATTAGGGTGCAACACACTTATTCACTCTTTTTGTCTTTTTTTTTTAACACAATGTATTCCACTATTTCATATTTTCACTTATGGTACAATTTGTGGGAATATAGGGTGTCAAAGAAGAAGTTTCAAATTTAGGCTCAATGAGGCTGACTAGGGATATTTTTAAAGTACGGGATAGAAAAGAATGGTAAGAATTGACTATCAAAGAAATGCCTGAGTCATCTCCCTAGCATGCATATCCTAACTATTTCGCCTCAAATAGCAAGCAATCATAACACATAAGTATTTATCATTTAGCATGCATAACTCAAGCAAGAAACTCCAAATAGACAGATTCTGTGAGTTTTTGGCATATCTAACTTAGGTGTTTAGATAGTTGCTTCAATTCCGTTACATTATTCCACCTTACTTCACTAGGTGTTTCTAGCAACTACAACATACATGATCTTTGGATGAGACAATTATGACTCAAAATTCAAAAAAAAATTGGTGACTCAAAATAAACATAAAAACAATCAAAAAGACTTAAGTAACACATAACATGACACAAAGAAAATAAAACACAAATAAAACACCCCCAAACTTAAATCACACATTGTCCCCAATGTGTAGACTCAAAGACGAAAAGAAATAAGACACTTACAAACTTTGGCTAAAATGGTGGTGGTGGCGGTGGATAATGATCGACCGTTGGTTGAACAAGGAACTCAACTCGTTGATTTGTTGCCTTGTTTCTTGCCGTCCTTGTACCATCGTGTCCAAGGTCCGAATCATCCTCATCCGATTTTGATACAATTGCTCCATCGTGGGCGTTGAAGGTTCTCGCTCGTGGGTAGGTGGCTAGGTCTCGCCTCATATTGAGCCCCTATTTCGTGCTCATCTTCGCCCATGGCGGCCTTCGCTGCCGCTGGTTGTACTCTCCGTCGCCGCTGGGGCTTGGGTCCGGGAAAGAGTGCACTATCCCATAGGACACGGGCAGTTGGTTTCTCTCATGAGTGTCAGTGGGTAGTTTTGGGACCACACTCATGTGACATAGCTTGGTGATAACTGAGCCATGTCCCAATCCTTTGTTGTTACCAACTCGCTGATTTCCTCAATGCTCGCACTATTTCTTTCCCTACATCAATCGCCAACCCTCATAATTCCATATATCGGTTTAATTACATCCTCCGCACTCGTGAAGTGCATGGATGGAATCACGCGGCGCCGATTTAAATATAGCCAACCTTTGGCTACTTTGTTGAATCGCACTGTTCGCTCTTGACCCATTTCTTCCAATATCAAAAACAGCCCATGGTAGCTCACGGTTCTGCAACGACATTCCAAATGCGGTCAATGCTTCTAGACCATGTTCTAAAGTGATTCCAATCACTTCTTTCTTCAACATCAACTGTTTTCAATTGTATATTTATATCCTCTGCTGTCACAGGCACATAACGTCCCCTTACAAAACATCCCCTTTCCTCCTTCTCCTAAAAATTGGCATAAAATTCACGCACCATTGTTGTGTTTATCGGTGCTATCTTCTCCTGATTCACAAATTTCCTCCACTTAACTCAATCATCGCCCGAATGGGCTCATAAACATCTTCTTCCCCATATGACTCCTCCGGTAGTCCATTCCCTTTCTCGGTATTAAAGTGCAGTATCAAGCTTTTGTATCTTTGGTAGGCTTGGTAGCTCACAAACCTATTTTCATCGTATTGTGGGGTTGGGGTGGATGTGGAGCCTCTTCTTTTCCTGGTGGCCATGGTTAAACCAGTTTCTGGAGCTTACAATTTAGTGGCACAAATGTTTCCTACACAATTGACAACTAGCAGCGAACACAACACCCCCAAACTTCAACTTTTCTACCCAATACCCACACTCATTTTCTACTCTTTTCTCTAAACTTCACAATCAACTTTTCAGTACCCAATTACTTCAACTACAATACTCCTTCAAACTACTACCTCCTCTGACTTCAGTAAAGGATTCAAGAACAGAAAAAGATTACCTTTTTATGAGAAGCTTCAAGCTTGTTCTTATTTCAATTGGTGGTTTGAGGCTATGGAATGGAGCTTTGTTGGTTGAGATGGCTAAGGGTTTTGGGAATTTAAGAGTTTAGGTTGTGGTTGGGTTGGATTTTGTGGAGGATTTGTGGGCAAATTTCTGGAATTTCGTGGGTTTTTGGAGAGGGAAGGTTAGGTTTTTGAATTTGGAAATGGGGAAAATCTGATTGGGCGCTTTTAAGTTCGATTCCCGCCGCCAGCCACGCTTTTACGCCATGGCTCCCAAACTCTGCGCTCTTCGGGATTTTCGCGACCTTACATGGCGCGCGCTAAATTTGGCAAATTTTCTGGAATTTTTGGCGTCGCGGCGCTTAAACTTTTGCGCTGCTCGCTTTTCGCGCGCTGCCGCCTGAAGCCATGGCGCTTTCCGCTGAATTTCTGGCTTTTCTTCAGTTTTTCGCCTTCAGTTTATTTCCCTGTACCTATCAATTACAGCACAAACACAAGAACCCAAGACCGTGAGATTGTTCTAGACAAAATAAAATAAACTAAAGACAGAAATTAAAATAACATAATTGAAAACGTTGGGTTGCCTCCCAACAAGCGCTGTCTTTAACGTCTTTTAGCCGGACGCAATTAACCGGTACGAGTGCTCATTGGACCCTTCTGCGAACTACTTGCAATTCGCAGATTTATTGCTATAGGTCTCAATTTCCCTATAACTATTTGCTCAACCAAGAACCTTAAACATACAATTATCCCCCAAGTACACAAGACATGCTTGTCTTTTATGCTTTTTATAACGTAGGAATCCGTGAAATTCTCTACATCTCTCAACTCTAGGGGGTACCCTTGCTGGTATGGGCTTCCTAATTGGGGATCAGCCGTGATAGCTAGTGGTGGTTCTTCTGTAATAGGTGCAAGAAAAAGGATTTCTACAGAGTCCAAGAAGGTAAATAATTGGATCTCTGCAATCTTTTCCTTTTCTACACCAACTATCTCACCAGATTCCTCAATAGTTGGGTTTGGTTCAGGCTCCTCAAATTGTTGTTCGCTGTTAAAAATGATCATGAAGTTCTCCTATTTGTAGTTCCAGCTTCTTTATGGCCAATCTCATTTCGTCCATGAACTGCGCTTGATACTTAGTGAGACTGAGTATGACTTCTCGCAATTCCTCTCTCTCTTCCTCTATGGTTGGAGCTCGATCATATTGACAGTAGAAATCCATGTCTTGAGGATCCCTGAGATGCATCAAAACCAACAACGGATCACGACACCCTTGTTTTAACACAATAAATACATAAAACGAAAAAGAATAAAATAAAATAAACTAAATAGAAAAATACAAAAATTAACAAAGAATAAAAACCAAATTAGAAATTAAAAATAGATAAATTTGATATTGAACTATGCCTAATCCCCGGCAACGGCGCCAAAAACTTGATGCGCGGTAAGATGCACACACTTTAAACGCAAGTGCACGTTATCGTGCCAAGTAGTATAGTCTTGATAAGACCGAATATCGTCCTCAAGGATTATGGTTCAATTACCAACTATCTATTTTTTGGTATCTATTTGGTAAATTGATAATTGAATGTGTTGTTTATAACTAAGAATTATAAAAGCTATTTTAACTATAAAGATTTACTTCAGTGATGATGAGAATAGGGCTTCCATGTATCCTTACTATCCGCTTATGCTACTTACTAATGCATTAACTTATGGTGTTCTTCTTTTGGAGAAAGCAGGTTTACGAAATCGTTTTATACTCCCGTTAGGGTTATATAAACACTCAACCTCAAAGATCGCACCTTACCTACCTTTCTGATAAGGATAACTCTATAGGAGGATTAAGAACAAAACCTAGTTGACCGTCACGCACAATGCAAAATTAGAGTTGTTAAGCCTCTCATCAACGCTTACATAAATAATTGAGGTATTTTCATCCCCAATCCAAGAATGTCTACCCAACTTACGAGATATTCACAATCCCCCTTTCTAACTGATTAGAAATCATATAGTGATAATTAATTGTCAATTAATTACCAAGAATTCAACTCAATTATTGGATAGATCTCACAATAAGAAAAATAACCATAAGCGTCGTTAATTTATAACATAAGTTTCTAGCAATTCAACATGGAAAGTTCTATAAGAGAATTAGTTCCTAGTCATTGACATGACAAGAACTAATTCAAAGTTCATCATACAAAATGAAATAAAGAACAAGAAAGGAAAAGAAATTACTAAACTAATGGTATCCAATCTCAGCAAAAAGTCTTGTGTTGTGTTAAGAAGGAAGACCTAAAAAAAGCGCAGTTTTATAGTGCAAAACCGCCTCCCTTTTTCCTTTCGTGACTGCACTTCGTCAAAAGACCTAATTTTTTCAGCTACGGCCGCAGCCTCGCAACAGCGCGCGCCGGAAGTTCCGCAACTCGGGTGTTTTGGCGCCGCGCCGATTCTGGCTGTTCGGCGCCTACTGGATCTTCGCAGCCTCTCGAATAGTGGCGCCGCGCCGCTGATCGCAGGAGCTGGCCACTGGTCTGATTTACCCTCGTCGCCACTTTCTCTGCTTTCCACTCGCATCTCTCTTTGCCTCTTTTGCTCCTTTTCCGCCATTTGGCCATTTTAACAACTTTGACTCAAAAGAACGAAAAACTATCCTAATACGACACTTATATGTGCAAAATGGGACAAAAGATTAACTAAAACTGACTCAAAAGGTGTAATAAAATACACCGATCAAATACCCCCAAACTTAACCTTTGCTCGCCCTCGAGCAAAGATAGAAAGAAATAAAATAAAAGACTCAAAGAAACGAAAAATAAAAGACTCACTGCCATTGATCACTTTTGCTGCATTAGTGTTAACTAGAAAAACATGAAGGTTAGCAAAATAATATGCAGGAACATATAGCATGAAATTTCGGCACACTAAACACATGAAGCTAAATATTTCGCAAACTCACATTCATCATGCTTAATGGAAATCAATATACTAAATCATGCATATAAATTCAAGAATTCCTATGGCATGCTTACTTGCCATTCTCCACTAATTCTGGATATGCATAAAAGAGATCTTCAGGACTTTTAGGGTTGTAATGTAGGCTTAGGTAGGGGTTGGTAAAAATAGGCATTTTAGGCTCATTTCGTGTACCATAAGCTCCTTAGCTTTTCAATATTCCCTTTTTCTTTTGTTCTTTTCTTCATTTCGATTCTATCTTTCCTCTTTTGTTTTGGGAGAGTGAAGTATCTAATAATGACAAGCACCCCAAACTTAGGCTTTTGCCTATTTCTTATTACTTTTGTATTGGGTGCAGTGACTTATTAACTCTTTTTGTCTCTTTTTTTTAACACAATGTATTCCACTATTTCATATTTTCACTTATGGTACAATTTGTGGGAATATAGGGTGTCAAAGAAGAAGTTTCAAATTTAGGCTCAATGGGGCTGACTAGGGATATTTTTAAAGTACGGAATAGAAAAGAATGGTAAGAATTGGCTATCAAAGAAATGCCTGAGTCATCTCCCTAGCATGCATATCCTAACTATTTCGCCTCAAATAGCAAGCAATCATAACATATAAGTATTTATCATTTAGCATGCATAACTCAAGCAAGAAACTCCAAATAGACAGATTCTGTGAGTTTTTGGCATATCTAGCTTATGTGTTTAGATAGTTGCTTCAATTCCGTTACATTATTCCACCTTACTTCACTAGTTGTTTCTAGCAACTACAGCATACATGATCTTTGACAGACAATTATGACTCAAAATTCAAAAAAAAATTTGGTGACTCAAAATAAACATAAAAACAATCAAAAAGACTTAAGTAAAACATAACATGACACAAAGAAAATAAAACACAAATAAAACACCCCCAAACTTAAATCACACATTGTCCCCAATGTGTGTAGACTCAAAGACAGTAAAAGAAATAAGACACTTACAAACTTTGGCTAAAATGGTGGTGGTGGCGGTGGATAATGCATCGACCATTGGTTGAACAAGGAACTCAACTCGTTGATTTGTTGCCTTGTTTCTTGCTGTCCTTGTACTCATGTCCAAGGTCTGCATCATCCTCATCCGATTTTGATACAATTGCTCCATCGTGGGCGTTGGAGGTTCCGCTCGTGGTTGGCGGTGGCTAGGTCCTCGCCTCATATTGAGCCCTATTTCGTGCTCATCTTCGCCCAGCGGCCTCTCTGCTGCTTCTTGCTTTGGTTGTACTCTCCGTCGCCACGGGGGCTTGGGTCCGGGAAAGAGTGCACTATCCCATAGGACACGGGCAGTTGGTTTCTCTCATGAGTGTCAGTGGGTAGTTTTGGGACCGCACTCATGTGACATAGCTTGGTGATAACTGAGCCATGTCCCAATCCGCCTGTTGTTACCAACCTGCTGATTTCCTCAATGCTCTGCACTATTTCTTTCCCCACATCAATCGTCAACCCCCTCATAATTCCATATATCAGTTTAATCCTATCCTCTGGCACTCTGGTGAAGTGCGTGGATGGAATCATGCGGGCGCTGACGAAATATAGCCAACCTTTGGCTACTTTGTTGAATTGGCACCTGTTCAGTGCTCTTGACCCATTTCTTCCAATATCAAAACAGCATGGCGGCTCACGGTGTCTGCAACGACATTCCAATAGATGTGGTCAATGCTTCTAGACCATGTTCTAAAGTGATTCCAATCACTTCTTTCTTCAACATCAACTGTTTTCAATTGTATATTTATATCCTCTGCTGTCACAGGCACATAACGTCCCCTTACAAAGCATCCCCTTTCCACCTTCTCCGAAAAATTGACATAAAATTCACGCACCATTGTTGTGTTTATCGTGCTATCTTCTCCTGATTCACAAATTTCCTCCACTCCCTTAACTCAATCATCGCCCGAATGGGCTCATAAACATCTTCTTCCCATATGACTCTCTGGTAGTCCATTCCCTTCTCGTATTAAGGGTGCATCGCTTTTGTATCTTTGGTAGGCTTGGTAGCTCACAAACCTATTTTCATCGTGGGGTTGGGGTGGATGTGGAGCCTCTTCTTTTCCTGGTGGCCATGGTTAAAACAGTTTCTGGAGCTTACAATTTAGTGGCACAAATGTTTCCTACACAATTGACAACTAGCAGCGAACACAACACCCCCAAACTTCAACTTTTCTCCCCAATAGCCACACTCCTTTTCTACTTTTTCTAAACTTCACAATCAACTTTTCAAGACCCAATTACTTGACTACAATACTCCTTCAAACTACTACCTCCTCCGACTTGATGAAAGGATTCAAGACAGAAAAGATTACCTTTTTATGAGAAGCTTCAAGCTTGTTCTTATTTCAATTGGTGGTTTGAGGCTATGGAATGGAGCTTTGTTGGTTGAGATGGCTAAGGGTTTTTGGGAATTTAAGAGTTTAGGTTTTGGTTGGGTTGGATTTTGTGGAGGATTTGTGGGCAAATTTCGAATTTCGTGGGTTTTGGAGAGGAAGGTTAGGTTTTGAATTTGGAATTGGGAAAATCTGATTTTGGGCGTTTTAAGTTCGATTCCCGCCGCTGACCTGCTTTTAGCGCCGCGGCTCCAACTCTTGCCTTCTGACTTTCGCCCAACATTATTGAAATACACTAAACTTGGCAAATTTTCTGGAATTTTTGGCGCCGCGTACTCTGGCCATGGCTTAAACTGCTACTGTTCGATTCTTTTGCGCCGCCCGCTCTGGCGTCGCGGCGCTCCCGCTTCTGAAAATTACGCTTTTCTTCGCCTTGCTTTATTTCCTCACCTATCAATTACAACACAAACACAAGAACCCAAGACCGTGAGATTGTTCTAGACAAAATAAAATAAAATAAAGATGAAATTAAAATAACATAATTGAAAACGTTGAGTTGCCTCCCAACAAGCCATTGTCTTTAACGCCTTTTAGCCGGACGCAGCTTAACCAGACGAGTGCTCATTGGACCCTTCTGCGAACTACTTGCAATTCGCAGATTTATTGCTATAGGTCTCAATTTCCCTATAACTATTTGCTCAATCAAGAACCTTAAACATACAATTATCCCCCAAGTACACAAGACAGGCTTGTCTTTTATGCTTTTTATAATGTAGGAATCCGTGAAATTCTCTACATCTCTCAACTCTAGGGGGTACCCTTGCTGGTATGGGCTTCCTAATTGGGGATCAACCGTGATATCTAGTGGTGGTTCTTCTGTAATAGGTGCAAGAAAAAGGATTTCTACAGAGTCCAAGAAAGTAAATAATTGGATCTCTGCAATCTTTTCCTTTTCTACACCAACTATCTCACCAGATTCCTCAATAGTTGGGTTTGGTTCAGGCTCTCAAATTCGTCATTTGTTAAAAATGATCATGAGTTCTCCTATTTGCGAGTTCGGCTTCTTTATGGCCAATCTCATTTCGCCCATGAATCGCGCTTGATACTTAGTGAGACCGAGTATGACTTCTCGCAATTCTCTCTCTTCCTCTATGGTTGAGCTCGATCATATTGATGAGAAATCCATGTCTTGAGGATCCCTGAGATGCATCAAAACCAACAATGGATCACGACACCCTTGTTTTCACACAATAAATACATAAAACGAAAAAGAATAAAATAAAATAAACTAAATAGAAAAATACAAAAATTAACAAAGAATAAAAACCAAATTAGAAATTAAAAATAGATAAATTTGATATTGAACTATGCCTAATCCCCGGCAACGGCGCCAAAAACTTGATGCGCGGTAAGATGCACCCACTTTAAACGCAAGTGCACGTTATCGTGACAAGTAGTATAGTCTTGATAAGACCGAATATCGTCCTCAAGGATTATGGTTCAATTACCAACTATCTATTTTTTGGTATCTATTTGGTAAATTGATAATTGAATGTGTTGTTTATAACTAAGAATTATAAAAGCTATTTTAACTATAAAGATTTACTTCAGTGATGATGAGAATAGGGCTTCCATATATCCTTACTATCCGCTTATGCTACTTACTAATGCATTAACTTATGGTGTTCTTCTTTTGGAGAAAGCAGGTTTACGAAATCGTTTTATACTCCCGTTAGGGTTATATAAACACTCAACCCCAGTATCACACCTTACCTACCTTTCGGTGATAAGGATAACTCTATAGGAGGATTAAGAACAAAAACCTAGTTGACCGTCACACACAATGCGCAAAATTAGGGTTGTTAAGCCTCTCATCAACGCTACATAAATAATTGAGGTATTTTCATCCCCAATCCAAGAATGTCTACCCAACTTACGATATTCACAATCCCCTTTCGAATCGATTAGAAATCATATAGTGATAATTAGTTGTCAATTAATTACCAAGAATTCAACTCAATTATTGGATAGATCTCACAATAAGAAAAATAACCATAAGCATGCATTAATTTATAACATAAGTTTCTAGCAATTAAACATGGAAAGCCCTATAAGAGAATTAGTTCTTAGTCATTGACATGACAAGAACTAATTCAAAGTTCATCATACAATACTGAAATAAAGAACAAGAAAGGGAAAAGAAATTACTAAACTAATGGTATCCAATCTCCAAGCAAAAGTCTTGTGTTGTGCAGAAGGGGAACCCCAAAAGCGCCTAGGGTTCTCCTTTATAGTGAAAACCGCCTCCTCTTTTACTGTGGCGACCCAGAATTTCGTCAAAAGACCTAATTTTTCCGCGTCGGCGCCGCGGCCCTGCAGACAGGCGCCGCGGCGCCGGAAGTTCTGCAATCCGTCGGGTGTTTTGGCGCCGCAACCCTGATATCTGCAGCCTCTCTGAATAGTGGGCGCCGCGGCCCTGCTTTTGACTGCAGGAGGCGCCGCGACGCTGGTCTGGATTTTACCCTCGTTCGCCACTTTCTCTGTTTCCAGCTCTGGCATCTCCTCTTTTGCCCTCTTTTTGCTCCTTTTCCGCCATTTGACCATTTTAACCACTTTGACTCAAAAGAACGAAAAACTATCCTAATACGACACTTATATGTGCAAAATGGGACAAAAGATTAACTAAAACTGACTCAAAAGGTGTATATAAAATACACCGATCAATAGTCAATGCAGATTCTCCATCTAGTAACTGTTCTAGAAGGAATGAGTTTGTTCCTTTCGTTGGTCACTACTGTCATACCACCCTTTTTGGGTACCACTTGTACTGGACTCACCCATGCGCTGTCAGATATAGGATAAATTACTCCAGCATCGAGCCATTTCATGATTTCTTTTCTGACTACCTCTTTCATGTTTGGGTTTAGTCTCCTTTGTGCCTCAATGGAGGGTCTGCTCTCCTCATCTAGACGGATCTTATGCAAGACTGTTGACGGACTTATCCCCTTTATGTCTACTAATGTCCACCCAATGACACGCTTGTGAGCCCTCAGTACTCTCAGCAGCTTATCAATTTCTACTGTGGATAGATGGCATGAGATGATCACTGGTAGGGATTGATCTTCACCTAGATATTGGTACTGTAAATGATTGGGTAGAATTTTTATCTCTAACTCTGGAGCCTTCTCTGTGGATGGGACTGATCTTTCTGGCATCTGCCCAAGCTCTTCATATCTCGTCCTATCCCATTTCTCATAAGAATTCATCCAATTTGCATACTCCACCAGCCTTGGGTTATTTCCACTACTATCATCCCATCTGGTCAGTAATTCTTCAAGCGTATCGTCATTTCTGAACCTCTTGTCTGACACTGCATCTTCGATTATGTCAATGGCCGAACAGTTGTCGCTTGCATCTGGGAAGGTCACGCCTAAAAACATTGAAAATCACCTCTTCTTCTTCCACCAAGCTTCAACTCCCTTTGTGCACATCGATGAGCACGCCCTGTGGCTAGGAAGGGTGCGCCAAGTATGATGGGGATTATGTCGTTATCTTTTATGTCTAAGATGGCCACGAGGAAAGATGAACTTATCCACCTTCACCAACACATCCTCGATGACTCCTCTAGGATGGACTATGGAGCGGTCAGGTAACTGCAAAGTGATGTTTGTAGGTTTGACTTCTCCCATTCCAAGTTTGCAGAAAACTAGATAAGGCATCAAATTTATGCGCCCGGATCGCTGGCAACGCTTTCGACATTCGAACTTTCCAATAGTGCATGGAATGGTGAAGCTCCCTGGATCTTGTAATTTCTGAGGTAGTTTTCTCTGTAGGATGGCACTGCATTCTTCAGTCAACACCACTGTTTCGTAGTCCTCTATCCTCCTCTTTTTGCTAAGAATGTCCTTCATGAACTTTACATAGCTCGGCATCTGCTCTAGTGCTTCAGCAAACGGGATATTGAGTTGCAATTGTTTGAGAATTTCCACAAATTTAGAGAATTGCTTGTCAAGAGCACATGTTTTTAGCCTCTGGGGGTATGGTATCTTCACCTGGGGTGCGTTCACAACATCTTCCACCCTTTTCTCAGCTTCTGGGCTCTGGGCGCCGCGGCCCTGAGATTCGGCGCTGTGGCGCCTAAAGTTATCTTGTCCAGAATCTTGGCGCGGCTGCACTGGCCGCGAATTTTCTGCTTCCACTGATTCGGCATTTTTCAGGTCAATCGCCTGACATTGTTTTTTTTTATTTCCTCTCATATGTGCAGAGTGCTTTTCTTGCATTCCGCTGCTCAGCATGCCCGCGAGTTGTCCTATTTGCGTTTCCAAATTCTTCAAGAACACTCTCGTTTCGTCCATGAACTGAGTTTGGTGGCTGGTCAATCTGAGTATAGCTGCTCGTAACCCATCCTGCTCTTCATGTGGGGCTGGAGGATTACCTTGTTGATAGTAGTAATCCATGTATTCAGGATCCCTGAGATGAATCAAAACCAACAACGGATCACGGCACACTGGTTTTCACAAAATAAAATAAAATAAATAAAAAAGTAATAAATAAAAACAAAAATAAAAACCAAATTAGAAATTAAGAATAGATAAAAAGATATTGAACTACGCCAATCCCCGGCAACGGCGCCAAAAACTTGATGCGCGATTTATGCACACACTTAAACGCAAGTGCACGTGTCGTGTCAAGTAATATAGTCTTAGAAGATCGAGTTATCGTCCTCAGGGATTAGTGCTCAAGTACCAAATTCTATTCCTTGTTATCTATTTGGTGACCAATAATTGATTTGTTGCTTATGAATATAATTATGAAAACTAATTAAACTACGTTGTTTTACTTTAGTAATGTGGAAATAGGGCTTCCAAATCTCCTCAACTATCCGCTTAACTTACTTACTAATGCAATTAATGATGGTTCTTCTTCTATTTTGAGATAGCAGGTTAACTAAGTCGTTTTATACTCCTGTTAAGGTTATATAAACACTCAACCCCAGTACAACACCTTTCTACCTTTCGGTGATAAAATTGACTCTAGAGGAGGATTAAGACCAAAAACCTATTAATACTACACAAGTATCGGGGTACTTTCGTCCGCGATTTAACCTATGTTTATCCAACTACAGCATATTCATAACCCCTCCTTTCGGATTTCGGTTAGAAATCATAAGAATTATGATAATTAATGATCAAGTAATTACCAAGCAATCAAAACATATATTGAATAAATCTCAACAATAAGAAGAAGAACCAAAAACATGCATTAATTCATAAAGAAAAGGTTCAAGTGAATTGACATGGAAAGCCCTATATTAGAATTAGTTCCTAGCCATAGACATGACAAGAACTAATTCAATATCCAACATAAACTGAAAATAAAGTAAAACAAGAACAAGAAATTACTAAGAAAAGAGTCTCCAATCTTGATTCCAAAAGTGTGTGAATTGCCAAGAAGAGGAACCCTTAAATCTGGCCTAGGGTTCTCTTTTTATAGCCTCCAAAACGTGATGCAGGTTTTCCTTCAGGCCTGACCCATTGTTTATTCGAAAATCTGATTTTTCCCGCTTCGGCGTCGCGGCCCTGCAACTGGCGCCGCGGCGCCGGAACTTCTGTGATCCTCTGAAGATTAGGCGTCGTGGCGCCTGGCTCTGGTTGGGCGCGCTACTGGCCGCTCACGTGCTGGTTCGCCACTTTCTCGCTTTTCGAGCTCTGGAACCTCCGTTTCTGCCCTCTTTTTGCTCCTTTTAAGCCAATGAGCCACTTTAAACCAATATGACTCAAAAGAAAGAAAATCTATCCTAAGACGACACGTATTTGTAGAAAAATGGACAAAAGACTCACTAAAATTGACTCAAAAAGTGTATATAAAATACACCGATCACTTGTCCCGATTGAGAGGGCGTTTGCACACCATCTTTTTCAATAATGTATTGGGCATGCAAGACTTTGTGTTTTTGCAATAAGTGTCTTTTTAAATCCCCCGTTCCACCATGACCTTGTACAGTTTTAAAAGTATAAACAACTTTACAAGTTTTACATATAGTTACTTGATTCGGTACGTCCATGTGAAAATATTTCCATACAGCTGATTTTAATTGTCGTTTTTCCGGACCTCGTCTCATAATAAGGGGAATAGGAGGCATTTCACTAGTGGGTGTATCATCATCCAGAGTGGCATCTAAGTCAAAGTCTTCTTCATTTTGAGAAAATGCATGATCGTCAAGATCATATGGAATTTCAGGAAACTGTTCAGGATCAATAAAATCATCTTGTCTAGGAGTAGGACTAGGGATACTAGAAGAAGTCCCCCTGCCCTTGTTACCCCTACTAGAAGAAGCTTGACCCTTACCCAACATACCTCTTAGTCCTTTCATTTTAATTATGCTAATAAATAGTTAAAGATAATGAAATTAAATGTGCTAAATGAAATAAAGACAAAATAATAATTTAATGAGAGAACGAATGTACCAAACGCCGACGTAGAGTCGACGTGTAATCGAGAGGTTGAAAATTGAAACTTTGCTCGATAGATAATCCTCAAGCTAGTTGCCAACTTCACTCCCAATTCCCAAATTAATAAATAGATTGAATACGTAGTAGACAATGTTATATAGAGATTTATTGATTGAGAGATTAGAAAAATAAGAGATTGTAGGAAGATTTGTGAGAAATAAGAAGAGAAAATGAGGTATTTATAGTTGGAAAATTGGGTTAAAATGTAAATATAATAACTTGGGAGTTAAAAATAAATATAAAGGGGGTAGGGGGGTTGGGGGAGGCAATGGCCAAAATACAAAATGACCGTTATTGCAACGACTATTTTTGCAATTGGCTGGGTTTCGGGCGGGACTGAGGCCGGACCGGACGGGACGCGGGACGGGTCGGGTCATCGCGGGACCGGGCCAGGCGGGGACTATACCATGTCCCGTCCCGGTTCGAGGCCCATTATCGTTAATTTTAAAAAAAAATATTCGGTACCGGGTGAATTGAAGCGAGCAAGAAAACTCTGGAGATTGAACTCATAAAAACATATACGAAACGTGTCTTGGTTTGTTGCCAAAATGTAAATGTTCTTGAGAGATTATGATACCTGTGTTGGTCAAAATGTTGCTAACATTACTGATGACATTTTCAGATACTGATATTTGTTAGGATGCGATTATTAATCGATTTTTGAAAATTCAGTTATACTTTTCCCTACTGTGTGTCGTTGGTTTTGAACATATTTTAATGCTTTTGTTGATAATGATCTAATTGATGTCTATCTGTTAAAACTCCAAATTTTAGGAACAAGTATTGGAATACAACACAAACTCTTAAAATCTGGAAACAAAAATATTTTGCCAAGTATATAATTTCATCTTCATTTTGTATTCTGTCTTGTGTAATTTTTTTCTTTCAAAAAATCCAAAAAAAGGCAGAAAATCATCACGTCATCTCGGTTTAAACACCAAAATCGATGGATTCTTTCTCAAACACTCCATCTTCCAAAACCCTCAAAACCCTAAAACCCATTCATCTTCTTCACTATTTTCGCCCATGGATATTTCCCCAATGTCAAAGAAAATGTCTCCTAACATTTCTGAAAGCACCCCAATGAGAACAAGTCCTCCTCAGTGCACTGACATTGTACTAAGTGTTCATCAAGAACCTCTTGGAATCAGTTACCCTGGAGATAATGATAACCCAATCGACCTGGACGCAACTCCAGATATGTCGTGTTTGGGCAAGCGTGAAGGGACCTCCAAGTTTCCAACAAGGAGGTCAATAAGAATCTATGATATTGAAACACAACCAGTGACAAAGAAATCGAAGATTGAGAAGGAGGTTCCGGTTCCTTCATGCCCTAGGTATGATTGGGATTATCCAGATTTTGATTGGTCTTTTGGAAGTAATGCCGAGAAGACGTCTTCAGCTGAACAACAAACAGAAACCCCAACATCACCATCTCATTCTGAGCCCCTTGTTTCTAATGTGGTTCATCTGAAGATAGTGAGATTCCGGACGAAACACCATTGAAGAAATTTTGTCCGAAAAGAGTTCAACAATCTCCAAAGTCAAGTGTTGAACCAGATGTTGCCCGAAATTTCACAACATCACAAGCAACATTTCAGTCAACTCCTGAACAAACTCACTCACTAGTCTCCTCTAGTAGAACAAAATCGATTCGAAATCTGATAAAGAGGTAATCTTTTTATCTGAGAAATTCCATTCAAGTGTTGCTTCCAAAAATTGGGCTAGGTTATTAACTAAATTATAATATTCTATCTGATCTAAGTTATTGTCTGTTTCATACTCATATTGTTCATATATGTTATATATACTTGTCATATTCATGGCTTTGATACCAGTATGAAACATACAATAACTTAGATCAGTTAGAAGACTATAATTTTGTTAATAACCTAGAACAATTTGACACAGACTGTTGGTTTACAGAATGAGATCACAACATTCATTTGACGTAATAAGAAGCCTAAATAAATCAATATGGGAAAATATCACTTTAAAAAATCAACTAGAATCTAGTAGAAATAGAATAAGCAGATTAATAGATAGAATTTATGAAATAACACCAAAAGAAGAATGGAAAAAATTAGACCAAGATGAAGATATGATAAGATACAGACAACACTTAGTAGAACTAGATGCAAACATGTATTATGCTAAATAATTCATAATAAGTATAAAAGATGAAATAGAAGAATTTACGAAACAATTAGGATAAAATGGGATCAATTCACTCTTTTAAAAGGATAATCACGTTTAATAAAATGATATGGAAAAGTAGACAGATGAAACACCTTTTGATAACATATAAAGAAACACTCGAAACATTATTAGAACATCAGAATGAATGGTTAAATAGTGCAAGAGAATCTGATAGAATGTATAACAATGAAGAACTATTTAAAATAAGATAAATACAGGAAGATGCTATAGCAACATATGGAAAGATAGTACAAGTAAATACAGAAATAAATATACAAGAATTTATTATAAGAGACTTAGAAGCAGAACTACGTTTTGAAACAAAACATTATTAATGAAAAGACATCCGTCATTTGAACAAATTAATAGGTTAAATAAAACAAAATGATTATGTCAGCATATGAGATACTTATTAATAGAAAGAAGTAAATAGACTAAATTAATAATGAAATATAAAGTTAGGATATTAGCTCTAGAAAAGACTCTTGGAAATGTACAAAGAACTGTAGACTCTGAAGAACTAACTAGGATATACGTAGATTTAGTAAACATTCAAACATAATTACGCCTACAAAATCAATTTATAACAGGCATAAATACAGATTTATCTATAACTTCAAGCTCTTATGGATGAAGAAATACCAATAGCACAACAAAATAGACTAAGACAACTAGAACATATAGCAGAAAAAACTCTTATATACAACAGAGATATAAACCAACATATAATAAGTTGTAGAATGAGTGTAGACCTAATATCAGAAAGAGATAAAGATATAGAAGAAAAATTTAAACAAATAAGTGAACAAGAAGATACTATAAGAACTCTGAGAAATAGGTTAGCAATAAAAGAAGAACAATTGAGACAAAAGGATGAAGAAATGATGAAAACAACCGAGAAACATTTAGGACAAATAATTAGAAAAGACAATGATATAAAAGATCTAAATGATGTAATAAAAGAACAATATAAATTGATCGACGAATTATCTCATGGATAAAGGAAAAGAAATAACATCAGACTTATATGAAACATATTACGAAATGAACGAATATGAAGGAGGAGTAACACAAACTTTAAGTTTTAAACCAGAAACGTATCAAAAAATACAAAATGAGAAAGAATAATTATCAATTAAAAAGATAGTTAAAACTAAATGGTTTGAAATAAATAAAGAAGTAAGGTATATAGTACAAAAACACAAAATATAATAGATACAACTAGTGTAAATGGTAGAGCAAGAATAAACTTAATCACAGATGAAATAATAAAAAGAGAGTTAACAAAATTATCTACTAAGGAAGCAAGAAGATACAAAAACATATTGCCACGACCCAATTCACAAGTCGTGATGGCACCTACACTATTCCCCCCGAGTAGGCGAACCACGTTCTCAGTAACAAGTTACAATAAGCGAAAAATAAAGAAAAGAAGCTATCAAGTCTTAAATACTTAAATGGTTACGACATCCCCTAAAATCTGATCAAAAGGGTATAAGAGCGCTAAACAAAATCTGAAATAGAAGTCTGAAAAAGCCCAAAGGCTACATACTGTCTGTCAACTAACAAAAGTAAATGGAGTTAACTAGGAAGCCCTTCAGGGCCCACGGATGATCAAGTAGTTCACCCTGAATGACTGAAAGGTATCACCCTCGTGAATCAGCCACGGGGTGTAGAGCTGAAACCTGGATCGTACTCTGCACTCAACAAAAGTGCAGCAAGTGTAGTATCAGTACAACACTAGTACCGGTAAGCATCATAGGCCGACAATGATTAGATAACACATGAAGAAGTTGAAACCAACAAGTAGAACATAGAGCACACAAGCATGGTCACATATCATATACAAGTAAAGTGTAAAGAAGTCAAGAATCAATCAAGACAGATATAATTCACCAAATGATCAGTCACATAGAAGAGTGGATGAATGTAATACAATGCAATAGTCACCTCTCTCACTCCACTCTTGTACACACATGCTAAGGGCAGCCCCTCAAAGCCATGACCCATGGGGGACCCGCGAAGTCCATGTACCACTCGTGCTCTCCGGCATAAAACTCGGAGGCTATCAATCACTCTCAATCTCCGGCAAAGACCTCGTAGTCACTCAATCACTCTCAATCTCCAGCAAAGACCTCGGAGTCACTCGATCACTCTCAATCTCCGGCAAAGACCTCGGAGTCACTCAATCACTCTCAATCTTCGATAAAGACCTCAGAGTCACTCAATCACTCTCAACCTACGGCAAATACATCAGAGTCACTCAATCACTCTCAATCTCCGGCAAAGACCTCAGAGTCACTCGATCACTCTCAATCTCCGGCAAAAACCTCGAAGTCACTCAATCACTCTCAATCTCCGGCAAAGACCTCGGAGTCACTCGATCACTCTCAATCTCCGGCAAAGACCTCGGAGTCACTCAATCACTCTCAACCTCCGACAAAGACCTCGGAGTCACTCAATCACTCTCAACCTCCGACAAAGACCTCGGAGTCACTCAATCACTCTCTTCACCATCATCATAACAATAGCATAGAAAGTAGGTCAGACATGATATCAGTCAACACATATCAACATTATACAATCGACAAGTACCAGTCATATCAATGTCCTATGTTCGATTATCAACATTACCATTATTTTATTTCACGTGATAAGTGAGCTAATATGCGACGGAGATACAATCAGGTGATAATCACAGGAAATAACACATATGTAGACAAGCCCACATAACAGCTGACGAAACCAACGAAATTGTAACTTATCTCCACTTCATGCCCGAAGGCCTATCACGCTATCCCCGTAACTTCCTACAACTACATATGATTCTCTAATCAGAGTCTAACTAAAGTAAACCATAACCTACCTCAATGCCGAGCGGGTGCCACGAGCAATCAAACCAATGTCTTCCCCTTGCGTAGAGCCTCTGAGCGCTTAAAATCTAGAAAATATGCGAACTACGTTATAATACGAATCTAAGGACACCCATATTGCTATATTTATTTTAACAATATTTTTACCATTTCAATTGTATGACTAAACCCCTACACATATAAAAATATTAGCATAACTTCAGAAAATTTAAATAACATTCCTTTCTTTCAACTTTTTCGTATCTCCCGCTTGTAAAAGATATACCATTAAATTCGTAACTCCAAATCAGGTGTTTATTGTACCACATCGAAGGCAACACTAGAATCTATTATTATACCGAATCCCATATGACAGTACTTAGTGTAGTTGGTAAAAATTTATGAAGGAAACAACCCTATGAAATCTGTGTCGCCAGAATTTTTGTAGAATAAGGCAGAAACTTTAAACAGTCACAACTTCCAAAGCATAAGTCGGATTTATCTCTGTAAGGTCTCAAACTGACGAGAACAGGGAAATCTACAACTTTTATTCAGCACACACTTTTATATTCCTTACGGATTTGTACAGTTTTCACGTTTTTCATGCTGCTCGTCTGGATTTCGGTAAAATAAGGTAGAAACTTTAAACGGTCATAACTTTCAAACCATAAGTCGTATTTATCCCCGTAAGATATCAAACTGACGGGAACAAAGTAATCTACAACTTTAATTTAGCTCATAATTCCTTACGGATTTGTACAGTTTCCACATTTTACTGGAAGCTATAATCATTATGGCATGATAAATCCCTCAATTTTCTCTATTCAAGTGGATTGTGGAATTTCCGTATAATGACCTCTTTGAAATTTGATTGCATTCAATAACACATTAGTATAAGGATCATGAATAGATTAATTCAACCATATAACATAGAACCTAACATGAACTTAATTGAGCGCTTCCTCCTCGTCCCGTTACTAGCGTTTTTTTTTCTTTCTTTCATTCTCCTCTCTTCTTTTCTTTTTCCCGTTTTCCTTCTAGCTGCTAGGGTTTTTCTCCTCCCCTTTTCCTTTTTTCCTTTCTCCCGTATTCTTTCCTTCTTTTGCTGCAACGTTTTCTCCTCCCCTTTTCCTTTTTTCCTTTCTCCCGTATTCTTTCCTTCTTTTGCTGCAACGTTTTCTCCTCCCCTTTTCTTTTTTGTAAATGTCGTGCCCTACCAAAGGGTAGTGGGCTTGGCCCACTTACTTATTTAATTAAATTCATGCACAACTTGTATATTAACAACGTAATATTTATTTACCCTATAGTCTCATATCATTTTCGTAGTTTTAAAGTGCTAAACGACCAAACGGGTCGTTACACATATATTTTGGAGGAATAGAATTTACTATAAAAGGATATTTTCAGAAAAATATAGATACACCCATACAGATATACATACTAGATGACAGAATACTAGGAAAATTAGAGGATGTCTTAATATCAGTAGTTAAAGGAAACTTGAAAATATCAGAAATTAAAATTCACGGTACAATCAGATTTTAGCATATCACTAAAAGATGAACATAAGGAATTAGCACTAACATTATACTATAAATTAGATGGAATAACAATGTCACTAGGTAGTAAAGTGATAAGCATAGAGACAAAAATGATATACGCTTTAACAGGAAATCATCATATTAAAAAGCAACATGAAATGAATATTCTAGTACCAAAATTATATCAAGATATATTGGAACAAATAGAACAAAAAGAACACGCTAGGATAACCATACCAGAAGAAATACAAATTGATTTTAACCGTAGAATTATAAAAATCATCATATAAAACAAAACCACAAATAGAGGGATCCCAACTAATAATTAAAAATGAACCAAGAATGCTTAGACAAAATTGAAGAGAAGAAGTCAAAGTCTGTTGGGGTCTTTCCTGAAATTTAGCTTTCTGTTGAAATAAGTCCTATTCTATAGGATATGCTTGTTACTGCTTTCAAATTAAGTTGTTAGTTGATGTTATCACGTTGTTGTTATGGCAATCGTGAGCTAGTATTTCTCCCTTCTGTTATATTGGCTATTTATAAAGCCTTAGTTTGTTCAATAAGATTAAGAGATTATTCCCAGAATTGTTGAGTTTCTCCTTGTCTTAACCTTTGATTCTTAACATTGTGGTATCAAATCCAGGTTGAGTGATTTCCAAACACAGTGAGAAAGAGAGATGACTAGCGAAGGGAATTTCGTTCAGCCAACCATCTCTCGTTTTGATGGTCACTTTGACCATTGGAGCATGTTGATGGAGAATTTCCTGCGTTCGAAAGAATTTTGGGGGCTGGTGGAGACTGGTTATGTTGAGCCAGCAAGTGGATCAGTGTTTACGGATGCACAACAAAAGAAAATTGATGAGTTGAAGCTGAAGGACCTGAAAGTGAAGAACTACCTCTTCCAGGCTATTGATCACACAGTTCTTGAGACCACTCTCAAGAAGGATACTACCAAAGAAATTTGGGATGCCATGAAGAAAAAGTTCGAAGGGAATGCAAAGGTCAAGAAGTCTCATCTTCAAGCCCTTCGACAAGAATTTGAGACGCTAGAGTTGAAGTCCGGTGAAAGAGTAACTGAGTACTTCTCTAGAGTCATGACTGTAGCAAACAAAATGTGAGTGTATGGAGAGGATATGCAGGACGTGAAGATCGTGGAGAAAATTCTGCGTACTCTCACAGAAAAATTCAACTACATTGTTTGCTCCATAGAGAAGTCGAAAGATGTTGACAGTCTCTCTGTGGATGAACTTAAAAGCTCTTTAATTGTACATGAGCAGAAGTTTCAAAGACTTAGCAGTGAAGAACATGCCTTAAAGGTTGCATTTGATGAAGGAAGAGGCAGAGGTGAAATAGGACGAGGTCGAGGTGCTTACAGGGGCGGCAGAGGAAGAAGAAGAGGCCGACAAATATACAACAAGGATAATGTGGAGTGCTTTAAGTGTCACAAGCTTGGACACTTCCAATTTGAGTGTCCAAGCTGGGATAAAGAAGCAAATTATGCTGAATTAGACGAGGAGGAAGAGATGTTACTCATGGCTTATGTAGAAGAGAGTGGAGCTCGAAGAGAAGATGTTTGATTTTTAGACTCGGGGTGCAGCAATCATATGAGTGGTGACAAGAGCGTGTTCTGTGATCTCGATGAGAGTTTCAAGCATAGAGTGAAGCTGGGAAATAATGCAGGAATGGAGGTGATAGGCAAAGACAATGTGAAACTAAAAGTAAGAGGTATTACTCATGTTGTTAATGAAGTTTACTGTGTACCAGAACTGAGAAATAATCTGCTGAGCATAGGACAACTAAAAGAAAGGGGGCTGGCAATTGTTATTCAACATGGAAAACTCAAGATATATCACCCAGAGAGAGGGCTGATTGTAACAACTGATATGACAACAAATTGGATGTTTGTGATGATTGCAAGCTCTCTGCCTCAAAGGGCAATTACTCAAAAGCCAATATGTCTCTATACTTCTACATATGATGTGGCATTTCTGTGGCATCGTCGCTACGGGCACTTGAGTTACAAAGGACTAAGGACGTTGCAGTATAAAATGATGGTAGAAGGTATGCCCCACTTCAAGGCTCCATCAAGAGTGTGTGAAGGTTATTTGACTGGGAAGCAGCACAGGAATCCAATTCCAAGAAAGAGCAATTAAAGAGTCAATGAGAAGCTACAATTTATTCATGCCGATCTCTGCGGTCCAATCTCTCCTATCTCCAATAGCAAGAAAAGGTACCTCATATGTTTTATTGACGATTTTACTACAAAAACATGGACTTATTTTTTAGTAGAAAAGTCAGAAGCATTGATCATGTTCACACGTTTTAAGAACCATGTTGAGAAAGAAGTAGTAGGATATATTAAATGTTTAAGAACCAATCGAGGAGGAGAGTTCACATCTTCTGAATTCAATGAGTTCTGCACCCGGCATGTTATCAAAAGGCAATTGACTACAACCTATAATCCTCAACAAAATGGAGTAGCTGAGCGAAAAAATCGAACAGTGATGAATATGGTTCGGTGTATGTTATCTGAGAAGGAACTTCCCAAGAAATTTTGGCCAGAAGCAGTAAATTAGGCCTTTTACATTCTAAATCAATGTCCAACATTAGCTGTGAAGAATCAAACTCCCGAAGAAGTTTGGAGTGGAAGAAAACCCTCAGTAGAGCACTTTAGGGTTTTCGGGTGTGTGGCTAATGTGCGCGTCCCTGAGGCGAGACACAAAAAGTTGGATTCTAGGAGTGTCACTTGTGTACTTTTAGGAGTGAGTGAAGAGTCTAAAGCGTATAGACTCTATGATCCCGTTGCCAAGAAGATTGTAATAAGTAGAGACGTGGTATTTGAAGAAAGCAAGTCTTGGGATTGAGATAGAAGCTATGACGAGCAAGTGGAGGTTGACATGGATTGGGGAGATGATGAGGATGGTGATAAAGTGGTTGAAGAAAATAATGAAGTTGTGAATAAGGGAGAAGTTGAAAACGCAGCTGAAACAGTAGAAAATAATTCTCCTACAGTGGAAAATAATTATCATGTTGGAGATGGAGGAGTTTTATCTGATTCCGATGTACCTATGAGAGTTAGCAAAGTTCCTGGGTGGATGGCGGATTATGAAATTGGAGAAGGAATTTCAAAAGAAGATGAGAATTATGTCAACTTAGTGTTGTTTGCTTCTGCTGATCCGATTCATTTTGAGGAGGCAGTGGAGCATGCAAATTGGAGGATGGCTATGGATATGAAGATCAAAGCAATAGAGAAAAACAATACTTGGCAGCTCACCGATTTGCCTACTGGTGCAAAAAATATAGGTTTGAAATGGATATATAAGACTAAGCTCAAGGAGAATGGAGAGTTGGACAAATTCAAAGCTAGGTTGGTAGCTAAAGGGTACGTGCAATAACAAGGGATTGACTACACAGAAGTCTTTGCACCTGTTGCGAGGATGGATACCGTAAGGATGATTGTGGCTCTAGCAACTCAGAGAAGATGGGTTCTTGATGCGCGAAAAGATGCACACACTTTAACGCAAGTGCACGTTATCGTGACAAGTAATATAGTCTTGGTAAGACCGAATATCGTCCACAAGGATTAGTGTTCAAGTACCAATTATCTATCTTTTGGTATCTATTTGGTAACCGATATTGATTTTGTTGTTTATAACTAACAATTATAAATGCTAATTAACTATAAGTTTACTTCAGTAGTGATGGGAATAGGGCTTCCACGTCTCCTCAACTATCCGCTTATGTTACTTAGTAATGCAATGAAGTATGGTTCTTCTTCTCTCGGGCTAGCGAGTTTCTGAAATCGTTTTATACTCCCGTTAAGGCTATATAAACACTCAACCCCAGTATTGCTCCTTTCTACCTTTCGGTGATAAGGATGACTCTATAGGAGGATTAAGACAAAAAACCTAGTTAACCGTCACGCGCCATGCGTAAAATTATGTGTGTTAAGCCTCTCATTAACGCTACATAAGTAATTGAGGTATTTTCATCCCCAATCCAAAATATGTCTACCCAACTTACAGCATATTCACAACCTCCTCCTTTCGAAGTTTGATTAGAAATCATATAAATAATGATAATTAGTGATCAATTAATTACCAAGCATTCAAAGCAATTATTGGATAAATCTCAACAAGAAGAAGAATAACCATAAACATGCATCAATTCATAACATAAGTTTCTAGTGATTTAACATGGAAAGCCCTATAAAAGAATTAGTTCCTAGCCATTGACATGACAAGAACTAATTCAAAGTTCATCATACAAAACTGAAATAAAGGAAAGAAAAGAAAAGAAAATTACTAAGTTAAGGTCTCCAATCTTCAATCCAAGAATCCTTGTGTTGTGCAAGAAAGGGAACCCTTTAGAATTGCCTAGGGTTCTCCTTTTATAGGCTCAAAACCGCCTCTAACTTTTCCCTTCAGGCCTGGCCCAGAAAATCGTCATTAAACCTGATTTTACCGCGTCGTGCGCGACCACCTGCTATCGGCGCGCGGCCGGAAATCTGCGATCGCCGGATGATTTGCGCTGCGACCACACTCTCTGCTATCTTGGGCGCGCGGTACTGCAACTCTGCGACTTTACGGATATTGGGCGCGCCCAGTTTCATTGCGGGGAGGCGCCGAGTGCAGTCGAGTTTACGCCTCGTTCACCACTTTCTCGTCTTTTAAGCTCTGGAACCTCCACTTTTGCCCTCTTTTAGCTCCTTTTCCGCCATTTGGTCATTTTAACCACTTTGACTCAAAAGAAAGAAAATCTATCCTAATACGACACTTATTTGTACAAAAAGGGACAAAAGACTAACTAAAAACGACTCAAAAGTGTATATAAAATACACCGATCAAATACCCCCAAACTTAACTTTTGCTCGCCCTCGAGCAAAGATAAAAAGAAATAATTAAAGACTCAAGGAAACGAAAATAAACGACTCACTGACATTGATCAATTTTGATGTATTGGTGTTATCTAGAAAAACATGAAGGTTAGCAGAATAATATGCAGGAACATATAGCATGAAATCTTAGCACACTAAACACATTAAGCTAGATATTTCGCAAACTCATTTTTATCATGCTTAATGGAAGTCAACATACTGAATCATGCTTGTAAAATAGAAAAAATCATATGGCATGTTTACTTTCTATTCTCCACTAATCCTGAATATGCATAAAAGAGATCTTCAGGACTTTTAAGGGTTGTAATGTAGGCTTAGGTATAGGTAGGTAAAAATAGGCATTTAGGCTCATTTTTGTGTACCATAAGCTCTTTAGCTTTTCATTGTTTCCCTTTTCTTTTGATTCTTTTCTTCACTTCAAATCAATTTTTCCCCTCTTTTGTTTTGGGAGAGTGAAGTGTATAATAATGACAAGCACCCCCAAACTTAGGCTTTTGCCTATTTCTTATTACTTTTTTATTGGGGTGCATCAAAGTTGTTCACTCTTTTTGTTTTTTTTTTAACACAATTTATTCCACTATTTCACATTTTTACTTATGGCACAATTTGTGGGAATATAGGGTGTCAAAGAAGAAGTTTCAATTTTTAGGCTCAATGGGGCTGACTAGAGATACTTTTAAAGTCAGGGATAGAAAAGAGTGGTAAGAATTGACTATCAAAGAAACGCCTGAGTCATCTCTCCTAACATGCATATCCTAACTATTTCGCCTCAAATAGCAAGCAATCATAACACATAGGTTTTCATCATTTAGCATGCACAATTCAAGCAAGAAACTCCAAATAGACAGATTTTGTGAGTTTTTGGCATATCTAACCTAAGTGTTTAGATAGTTGCTTCTAATTCCATTAAATTATTCCACCTTACTTCACTAGGTGTTTCTAGTAACTACAGCATACATGATCTTTGACATACAATTATGACTCAAAAAGAAAAAAAATTTGTGACTCAAAAATACATAAAAACACCAAAAAGACTTAAATAAAACAGCAATAAGACACAAATAAAACACCCCCCCAAACTTAAATCACACATTGTCCCCAATGTGTGTAGACTCAAAGACAATAAAAGAAATAAGACACTTACATACTTGGTTAAAATGGTGGTGGTGGCGGTGGCATGGGATAGTGCATGGACCACTGGTTGAACAAGGAACTCATCTCGTTAATTTGTTGCCTCGTTTCTTGCTGTCCTTGTATCACCGTGTCTAAACTCTGCATCATCCTCATCTGATTCTGGAGTAACTGCTCCATCATGGGCACTGAAGGTTCTGAATCTGTGGTTGGCTGGTGGCTGCTGCTTGCCGCATGTTGAGCCTCTATTTCAGGCTCGTCTTCGTTTATGGCGGCCTCTGCTGCTGCTGGTAGTGGTGGTTGTGCTCTTCTTCTTGCTGATGGGGGGCTTGGGTCTGGAAAGGAGTGCACTATCCCATAAGACACAGACAGTTGGTTTCTCTCTTGAGTGTCATTGGGTAGGGTTGGGACCCCATTGAAGGCGCATAGAGTTGTAATGATTGAGCCATGTCCCAACCCCCCCTCCCCCCCCCGTTGTTACCAACCGGCTGGTCTCTTCAATACTTTGCACTATCTCCCTTCCCACATCAATCGTCTTCCCCGTCATAATTCCATATATCAGTTTGATTCTGTCTTCTGGCACTCTGGTAAAATGCGTGGATGGAATCATGCGAACGCGGCAATCTGACCAACCGCTTGCTTTGTTGAACTGGCACCTGCTCAGTCCTCTTGACCCATTTCTTGCAATATCAAATGCAGCCCCAGGGTAGCTCACTGTGTCTGTGACGTTATTCCAGTCGATGTTGGAGGTGCTTCTAGACCATGTTCTAAAGTAGTTCCAATCACCATCTCCTCATTCAACATCATCTGTTTCCAGTTGAGCATTTACCGCTTCTGCCATCACATGCACATAATTTCCCCTCACAAAGCATCAATTTTCCACCTTCTCCGGAAGATTAGCATAAAATTCACGCACCATCACTGTGTTTATTGGTGCTATCTTTCCCGGTTTTACAAATCTTTTCCACGCCTTCATCTCAATCATCGCCCGAATGGGCTCATAGACATCTCCCTCTTCCAGCGAGTCTCTTTGATAGTCCATTCCCCTTTCAGTGATTAAGAGCCTTGTATTGAGTTTATGGTATCTATCTTGAGCACTTCGGCTGACAAACCTAGTCTCATCATATTGCGGGGCTGATGTAGATGCGGAGGCTCTTCTTTTTCTGGCAGACATGTTAGATAACTTTTTGCAGCTTATCCTTTGTATCCACACACTACCCAACACTATCACCCTCAAAAACTTCAATTTCTGCACAACTCCCACACCTCCAAACTCCAACTCCCGTACTACACAATACCCAACCCTCTTTGTATACTCTTCATCACTTTTTTACAACCAAATTTTTCGACACCCCAACTACTTGAACAATACAACACTCTTCCAACTACTACCTCCTTTGACTACTGAAAGCTTTCAAGAAAAGATGAAGATTACCTTTTTATGGTGTTCTTCAAGGTGTTCTTGCTTCTAATGGTGATTTGAGGCAATGTGATGGAGTTTGTTGGTTGAGATAGCTAAGGGTTTTAGGGATTTAAGAGTTTTGGTTGTGGTTGGGTTTGATTTGTGGAGGATTTGTGGGTAAATTGTGGATTTTAGTGGGTTTGTGGAGGAGAAGGGGTTAGGTTTTGGTTTTGAAATTGGGAAAATCGATTTACGGGCGTTTTATCACTTTACGAATTTTCCGCCTTGTGGCGCGTGCATTTGACTGCCACTGCGGCTGCCCGGAATTTACTGTGGCTCTAGGTGCAATTTTTATTTTTGGCGATTTTGACCAACCGCGCGGCTAAAGCTCAGCGCCTTTCTTCTCTTTTGCGCGTGACCATGCTCTGCGCTGGCCTACTTTTTTGGAAATCTGGCCATTCTTAGTTTTGCCACTTGATTTATTGGCCTATACCTGTCAATCACAACACAAACACTACCTCCGTGAGACCGTTCTTAATAAAGTAAACTACTATATTAAAGTAAAATAAATCAAAATACCTTGGGTTGCCTTCCAAGTAGCGATGTCTTTAACGTCTTTTAGCAGGACGCAAGTTCCTTAACTCAATAAATGTGGGGTGGATTAACCCCACAACTAATCTACTTTTTCCACATTTTTCGTTTTCTTTTTCTTTTTCTCCTCTTAGCATTATCGTTAAGGGAAAATTCAGGAACACATACCTGCTTTTGTGGAGGTTCGTCCATCCATACCGCTGTGAGCTCATCTCCTTGGTTTGACTTATGCGGGCTCACATGGAGGTTTGATGGTGCGATTCCAAAGCACTGCTCGTGGTTGGTGGCTCGATGATGTGTTTAAATACTTTAAACACCATTTTTCCTTCTCCACCCTCGATGTCGCTCTCGTCTTTCTACATCGATCAAGGCTCTCCCGTAAGCTAGGAATGGTCTCCCAATATGATAGAGATTTACGCATCTCTTCCATGTCAGAATGAGGAAGTCAGGGAAAAAAAATTCCTACTTTAACAATCACGTCCTCAATCTTTCCTCTTGGATGAACCAGCTTTGTCTGTCGGCTAGTTGTAGGCTCAGTGGTTGGTTTGCCTCGCTGACTCCAATCGTTTAAATATCGATAAAGACATCAGATTTATACTTGCCCCTAAATCCTGCGAGCCCTGTTGCATGTCACCACCTTGTTGTGCAAGGTAGTGTAAAGCTCCGGGTCTTTTAGTTTAGGGGCAACTTCTGCGAATACTTTGCACTCCTCCGTTAGTGCTACCATCTCATACTCCACCAGTTTCTTCTTCTTTCCCAAGATCTCCTTCATGAATTTGAAATAGGAGGGCATTTGCTCCAATGCTTCTATAAATGGTATGTTGATATGCAGTTTTCTGAATGTCTCCAAAAATTTGGAGAATTGTTTATCAACTGCCTTCGGCTGTAATCTCTGGGGGAATGGATCTTCTCTGTATCTTCCTTCTGCAGGTTTTCTCTCTTTGGCGAGATTCAACCACCTTCTCTTTTTCTATCTGTCATTTGCTCAACTCTTGGTGAGGTATTTGCTCTCATTGTTTGCCAACTTCTCGATTGTATTGCACATTGCTCCTCGGATTCACCTCTGTGTTGCTTGGCGATGTACCTGCGACTCGCTATTTGCTTGCTTTGCTAGTGACCCACTTGTGTTTCCAAGTTCTGAGCGAGGATCTAGCTTACACGCAATTGGAGTGCAGGCGTTGGTGAGTGCCAACAAAGTCGCTCTCGGCTTATGCGGCACTGGTGACAGTGTATTAAATTGTTGAGAAGGTGAGGCTGAGTAAAGTGCTGATTTTGGTTCTTTGGTTTTAGTGCGGCCTATATTGATTCTGCTTCCCCTGGTCTCCTCTCCATGAGAAATTTGGGTGATTCCTCCACCCAGGATTATATGTGTTGGAGTATGGGTTGTTCTGTGGCCTCTGATAATTACCCGGCGACACTCTGCACTGCTCGATTGGCATATTATTAGGATCAAGTGAAGGACATCTATCGAATGTATGTGGGCGCGCATATTTCCACGACTCTTAGGCATGCGCTGCATTCACATCTTGCATGTTCTTTGTAATCGTTTCGTCAACAAGGCCACTTGGGCATTGGCGACGATGGCATCTATTTCGTGGACTCGGCGTTCTCCTCCACTCATTGATCTCTCTTACGTGACATGGTTGTTGGTGGCCATATCTTCTAATAATTACGTGGCGTCGTGGCTGTTTTCCTCGTGAATGTCCCACTGTCTTTGCATCTATAATGGTTACGGTTGTTCCGTGAGCTGTTATAGAAGATGTGGACCAAGTTCCTGACTCAATCTGATGGTGTAGGCACTTTCTCTGCAAATCTTTGAACCTTTCCCACGCTTACAATGACTCTCCATCGCTTGGTAGAAGTTATTGACTCCTCTCAATTTATTTGCTGCGGGGAAAGAATTTGGCCAAAATTTATGTGCCAACTCTTGCCATGTAAAAATCGAATCGGTGGCGGGAATTCAACCATACTTTTGCTCTATCCACGGTGAGAAGGAAAGAGCCTCAATCTGACGGCATCATCGATGCCAAGTTATATCGAAAGTTGCACATAGCTCCAAGAAATTAGCTATGTGCATGTGAATCCTCGATGGCGATCCTCCAAATTGCGTGTTACGCACCGTGCCGAATCGCCGGTTTTATCTCAAAGTTGTTTGCTCTATTGCGAGAGCCTAATACGTATGCGTGCTCCATTCACCTCGGCACGTAGTCTCCCAAGCTTCTTTCTGCTGGACTTGAACTCTTTCCTCGACATCCATAGGTACTTGCCGGCATTCCGGGTTAGGTTGATTTTCACCTAACCGCTTCTCTCATCATATTGTTGTTTTGAACACCGCCCATCTCTATCAAGGTTGCGATCCAGATTCTTTACATTACATTTCTGAGTTTTCTCAATCTCTGGATTGAAGGGAACAAGAGTGTCTTCCCCTCTTCTCCTTCGCATAAACTGATTTCCTGAAATAGATCAAAAACAGACAACAAATCACGGCAACTGATTTTTACCGAAATAAATAAATAATAATAAAAAAAACGTAAAATAAAATAAAATAAAAAATTAAAACCCAAGTTAGAAATTAAAAATAGATAAAATTGATATTGAACTATGCCTAATCCCCGGCAACGGCGCCAAAAACTTGATGCGCGAAAAGATGCACACACTTTAACGCAAGTGCACGTTATCGTGACAAGTAATATAGTCTTGGTAAGACCGAATATCGTCCACAAGGATTAGTGTTCAAGTACCAATTATCTATCTTTTGGTATCTATTTGGTAACCGATATTGATTTTGTTGTTTATAACTAATAATTATAAAGGCTAATTAACTATAAGTTTACTTCAGTAGTGATGGTAATAGGGCTTCCACGTCTCCTCAACTATCCGCTTATATTACTTATTAATGCAATGAATTATGGTTCTTCTTCTCTCGGAGCTAGCAGGTTTACGAAATCGTTTTATACTCCCGTTAAGGCTATATAAACACTCAACCCCAGTATTACTCTTTTCTATCTTTCGGTGATAAGGATGACTCTATAGGATCATTAAGACCAAAAACCTAGTTAACCGTTGATCGGTGTATTTTATATACACTTTTCGAGTCGTTTTTAGTTAGTCTTTTGTCCCTTTTTGTACAAATAAGTGTCGTATTAGGATAGATTTTCTTTCTTTTGAGTCAAAGTGGTTAAAATGGCCAAATGGCGGAAAATGATCTAAAAGAGGGCAAAAGATGAGGTTCCAGAGCTAAGCGAGAGAAAGTGGCGAGCAGGCTTAGGACGGCGCGGCCTCCTGCGATCAGCGGGCGGCGCCAATCATCGAAGGCTGCAGAGGTTCCGGCCGTGGCGCTCACGAGCAGATCGGGCGGCGCCAAATCACCGGCTGCAGTTGAGCCGCGGCCAGCGAGCGGCGGCGCCGGCGAAAAATCGAGTTAATTGACGAATTTAGGCGGGCTCAAGGAAAAGTTTGAGGCGGTTTTCAGCCTATAAAAGGAGAACCCTAGACAGATTTTAGGGGTTCCCTTTCTTGCACAACACAAGGTTTTCTTGGATTGAAGATTGGAGACCCTAAACTTAGTAATTTCCTTTTCTTTTCTTTCTTTTATTTCAGTTTTGTATGATAAACTTTGAATTAGTTCTTGTCATGTCAATGGCTAGGAACTAATTCTTCTATAAGGCTTTCCATGTTAAATCACTAGAAACTTATGTTATGAATTGATGCGTGTCCATGGTTATTCTTCTTTTGTTGAGATTTATCCAATAATTGCTTTGAATGCTTGGTAATTAATTGACAACTAATTATCATTATATGATTTCTAATCAAACTTGAAAGGAGGAGGTTGTGAATATCTTTGTAAGTTGGGTAGACATATTTTGGATTGGGGATGAAAATACCTCAATTGTTTATGTAAGCGTTAATGAGAGGCTTAACAACCCTAATTTTACGCGTAGTGCGTGACGGTTAACTAGGTTTTGTGCTTAATCCTCATATAGAGTTATCCTTATCACCGAAAGGTAGAAATGTGCAATACTGGGGTTGAGTGTTTATATATCCTTAACGGGAATATAAAACGATTTCGTAAACCTGCTAGCTCCGAGAGAAGAAAACCATAATTCATTGCATTGATAAATAACATAAGCGGATAGTTGAGGAGACATGAAAGGCATATTCCCATCACAACTGAAGTAAACCTATAGTTAATTAGCTTTCATAATTATTAGTTATAAACCACAAAATCAAATATCAATTACCAAATAGATACCAAAAGATAGATAGTTGATACTTGAACCCTAATCCTTGTGGACGATATTCGGTCTTACCAAGACTATATAACTTGTCACGATAACGTGCACTTGCGTTAAAGTGTGTGCATCTTTTCGCGCATCAAGTTTTTGGCCCGTTGTCGGGGATTAGGCATAGTTCAATATCAAATTTATCTATTTTTAATTTCTAATTTGGTTTTTAATTTTTATTTTATTTTTACGCTTTTTTCCGTTATTTTGGTAAAAATCGAGTCGTGATTTGTTATGCATTTTGATCTATTTCAGAAATCGCTTATGCGAGAAGGAAGAGGGCGGACACTCTTGTTCCAATACAGATTGAAAACTCTGTAAGCAAGCGAAAGAATCACGGATTCTGATCTTGACAGAGATGGATGGTGTTCAAAACAACAACATGATGAGAGAAGGGTTAGGTGAAAATCAACCCAATCCAGGAATACCTCGGCAAGTACCTATGGATGTCGAGAAAAGTTCAAGTCGAGCGAAAGAAGCTTGGAGACTATGTCGCCTAGAGTGAATGAGCAGACGTGTATTAGGCTCCCTGCCATATGAGCAAACAACTTTGAGATAAAACCGGCGATTCTGAGCATGGTACAGCACACAGTTCAAGTTGGAGGACTGCCATCGGAGGATCCACACATGCACATAGCTAATTTCTTGGAGCTATGTGCAACTTTCGATATATGGCGTTGCGATGATGCGTCAGTTGAGGCTCTTTCCTTCTCACGAGGATAGAACAAAAGTATGGTTGAATTCCTGGCCGATTCGATTTTTACATGGCAGAGGCGCAGAAATTCTAGCCAAGTTCTTTCCCATGCAAGCGGCAAAATTGAGAGGGAGTTGAACAACTTCTACCAAGCAGATGCGAGTCCTTATATGAAGCTTGGGAAAGGTTCAAGATTCTGAGAAAATGCCCACACCATTGCATTGAGTTGTGGAACTTGGTCCACATCTTCTATAACTAATGACGGACAACCGTAACCATTATAGATCGGCGTCAGTGGGGCATTCATGAGAAAGCGACCACGGCGCTGAGTTATTAGAAGATATGGCCACCAACCTGTCACGAAGAGAGGTCGACAAGTGGGAGGAAAGCGATGGAGTCCACGAAATAGATGCCATTCTTTGCCTTGAATGCCCAGTGGCCCTTTTGGCGAAACAATTACAAAGAACATACAATGTCGGTGAATGCGTGCGGATGCCTAAAATGTGAAATATGTGGTGGCCCACATACATTCGATAGGTGTCCTTGGTGATCCTAATAATATACCAATGGAGCGGCGAGTGTCGGTAGTGGTAACTATCGTGAGGCCACAAAACAATCCATACTCCAACACTTATAATCGGTGGAGAATCACCCAAATTTCTCATGGAGAGGAGGCAGCGAGAATCAATATAGGGGCGATGCGACCAGCAGAACGAGTCGCGACCGCCCACTCAGCCCCACGGCCTCAGCGATTGTCACGGTTCAAGAGAAAGCGAGCAGTGAGGCGGCTTTGTTGGCACTAACCAACGCCTGCACCCAGATTCGTGACGAAGCTAGATCCTCGTTCAGAACTTGGAAACACAAGTGGGTCGGCTAGCAAAGCGAGCAACAGCGAGCCACGGTACATCGCCAAGCAACACAGGTAAATCGAGGAGCAATGTCGAGCGGACAATTGAGAAGTGACAAGCGGATGGGCGGCGATCACCTCGGCCGATAGTTGAGCAAAAAGCGAGAGATAGAAAAGAGAAGGTGATTGAACCTAGCCCGGTAGTAGAAAACTCCGGAGAAGGAGTATACGAGAAGATCCCATTCCCGAGACTACAATGGAGAAGCGGTTGATAAACAATTCTCCAAATTTTTGGAGACATTCAGGAAGCTGCATATCAACATACCTTTTATAGAGGCTTTGGAGCAGATGCCCTCCTATTTCAAGTTCATGAAGGAGATCTTAGGGAAGAAGAAGAAGCTGGCAGAGTACGAAATAATAGCACTGACGGAAGAGTGTAGTGCTATCTTGCAAAAGAAGTTGTCACCAAAACTAAAAGACCCAGAGAGCTTTACACTACCTTGCACAGTGGGCAGGGTGACATGCAACAGGGCTCTGTGTGATTTAGGGGCAAGTATAAATCGATGCCACTTATCGGTATTTAAACGATTGGAGTTGGGTGAGCGACCAACCACGATAAGCTGCGGTGGCCGATGGGGCGATGGTTCATCCAAGGAAGATTGAGGGCGTGATTGTTAAAGTAGGAAAATTCTTCTTCCTCGCAGACTTCCTCATTCTTGACATGGAAGAAGATGCGAAAATTCCTATCATATTGGGGAGACCATTCCTAGCAACAGAGAGAGCTTTGATTGATGTAGAAAGAGGAGAGCTGACATTAAGGGTGGAGAAGGAAGGAATGGTGTTTAAAGTTTTTAAACACATCATTGAGCCACCAACCATGAGTAGGTGCTTTGCAATCAACACCATCAAACCCCCGTGAGCGGTACAAGTCAACCAAGGAGATGAGCCAGCGAGCATGGTTTGCCAAACCTCCATGGCGGTATGTGTTCTGAACCCCACAACGATAATGCTAAGAGGAGAAGAAGAAAAGAAAAGCGAAAAATGTGGAGAAAATGGGTTAGTTGTGGGCTTGACCACCCCACGCCTATTAAACTAAGGAACTTGCGTCCGCTAAAAGACGTTAAAGACGCTACTTGGGAGGCAACCAGGTATTTTTGATTTATTTTGCTTTAATATAGTAAATTTTTAAGAACGGTCTCACTGAGGTAGTGTTTGTGTTGTGATTGGCGGTATAGGCAAATAAACTAAAGGCGAAAAAGCGAAGAAAAGCGGGATTTCGAGCGGAGTAGCGTATTTCCGGAAGCGAACATGGCGCGAAGAAGCGAAAAGCGAAGTTTGCGCCATGGCGCAAAAATCCAAAAAATTGCAGTCTAGCCATTTCCAACAGTCATGTGTGAAAATCCCGGAAGAGTGCAGAATATTAGCGTATGGCTAAAGCGAACGCAGTGGCGAAATCCAAAATTTAAAACGCCCAATCAGTTTTCCCAATTCAAACCAAAACCTAACATTCCTTCTCCACAAAACCCACGAAAATTCAACCCTCACCCACAAATCATCCTTAAATCAAACCCTACCAAAACCAAAACTCTTAAAATCCTTAAACCCTTAACCATTTCAACCTTCAAAACCTAATCAAAGTGCCTCAAATCACCATTAGAAGCAAGAACACCTTGAAGAACACCATAAAAGGTAATCTTTTACATTCTTGAGATCTTTCTTGTAGTTACGGAGGTGGTAGTTTGGAGGAATATTATATTGTTGAAGTAGTTGGGCGTGAAAAAATGGTTGTGAAGTCTAGAAGGAGTATACAAGAAGGGTGTAGGTATTGTGTAGTAGAAGAATTGAAGTTTTGGGGGTGTTAGGGTTGTAGCTGCTAATTGTTGATTGTGTTGGGAAGCACTTGTAAGCTGTACAAAGTATGTTAACCATGTCTGCCAGAAAAAGAAGAGCCTCCACATCCACCTCAAATGTCTGATGAGACTAGGTTCGTTAGCCACGAAGCCTATAAAAGATACATAAAGCTTAGTACTAGACCCTTAATCCACGAAGAGGAATGGACTACGGAGGATTCGTTAGGGAAGAGGATGTCATGAGCCCGTTCGGGCAATGATTGAGATGAGGGGTGGAAAAGATTTGTAAACCGGAAAAGTTAGCGCCAATGAACACAACAATGATAGTGCAGGAATTCTATGCTAACTTTCAGGAGAGATGAACAACAAGTTCTTTGTGAGGAAGATATGTGCTGTGGCAACAACAATAAACATGTCTCTAAAAGCATTAGATGTTGAAGGAGGAGATGGTGATTGGAACTATTTTAGAACATGGTCTAGGAGCACCAACAACATTTGGAATAACGTTGCGAACACAATAAGCTACCACAGGCTGCGTTTGATATTGCAAGAAATGGGTCAAGAGGATGGCGGTGCGGTTAACAAAGCGACCGAGGGTTGGCTATATTTCATCAGTGCCCGTCTGATCCCATCAACGCACTTCACCAGAGTGCCAGAAGATAGGATTAAATTGGTATATGGAATCATGACGGGGAAAAAAATTGATGTGGGGAAAGAAATAGTGCAAAGTATTGAAGAGACCAGCAGGTTGGTGACAACAGGTGGATTGGGACATGACTCACTTATCTCTAATTTGTGCAACATGAATGCGGTCCAAATCCTACCCACTGATACTAATGAGAGGAACCAACTGTCGGTGACATATGGGATAGTGCACTCTTTCCCAGACCCAAGCCCCCCAGCAGCAAGAAGAAGAGCACCAGCTCCAGCAGCGTGTGAAGAGGCCGCAATGAACGAAGATGAGCCTGAAATAGAGGCTCAATATGCAGCAGGGCCTAGCCACCAGCCAACCACAGAATCAGAACCTCCAGTGCCTATGATGGAGCAGTTGCTCCAAAACCAGAGAATGATGATGCAACATTTCGACACAGTAATACAAGGACAACATGAGTTGAGACAAGGGCAACAAGAATTGAGGCAGGAGCAACAACAATTGCACCAGCAGTTTGACGAGATGAGTTCCCTGTTCAACCAATGGTCGATGCATTATCCACCGCCACCACCACCATTTTAGCCAAGTCTGTAAGTGTCTTATTTCTTTTATTGTCTTTGAGTCTACACACATTGGGGACAATGTGTGATTTAAGTTTGGGGGGGTGTTTTATTTGTGTTTTTATTTGTGTTTTTGTTGTTTTATGTATTTTTGAGTCACAATTTTTTTTTCTTTTAAGTCATAATTATGCACAAAAGATCATGTATGTTGTAGTTACTAGAAACACCTAGTGAAGTAAGGTGGAATAATGTAATGGAATTAGAAGCAACTATCTAAACACCTAGGTTAGATATGCCAAAAACTCACAAAATCTGTCTATTTGGAGTCTCTTGCTTGAATTGTGCATGCTAAATGATGAATACTTATGTGTTATGATTGCTTGCTATTTGAGGCGAAATAGTTAGGATATGCATGTTAGGGAGATGACTCAGACATTTCTTTGATAGTCGATCCTTACCACTCTTTTCTATCCGGACTTTAAAAGTATCCTAGTCGGCCATTGAGCCTAAAATTAAAACTTCTTCTTTGACACCCTATATTCCCACAAATTGTGTCATAAGTAAAAATGTGAAATAGTGGAATAAATTGTGTTAAAAAGAGACAAAAAGAGTGAACAACGCGTTGATGCACCCCGATAAAAAGTAATAAGAAATAGGCAAAGCCTAAGTTTGGGGTGCTTGTCATTATTGTACATTTCACTCTCCCAAAACAAAGAGGGAAAGATTGATTTGAAGTGAAGAAAGAATCAAAAGAAAAGGAAACACTGAAAAGCTAAAGAGCTTATGGTGCACAAAAAAATGAGCCTAAATGCCTATTTTTACCTACATACCTAAGCTACATTACAACCCTTAAAGTCTGAAGATCTCTTTTATGCATATCCGAGATTAGTGGAGAATAGCAAGTAAACATGTCATAGGATTTTGAATTTTACAAGCATGATTCAAGATGTTGACTTCCATTAAGCATGATAAAAATGAGCTTGCGAAATATCTAACTTAAAGTGTTTAGTGTGCTAAAAATTTCATGTTATATGTTCTGCATATTATTCTGCTAACCTTCATGTTTTCTAGATAACATCAATGCGACAAAAGTGATCAATGTCGTGAGTCTTTTATTTTTTTCGCTTTCTTGAGTCTTTTATTTCTTTCTTTCTATCTTTGCTCGAAATGAGCAAAGGTTAAGTTTGGGGTATTTGATCGGTGTATTTTATATACACTTTTAGTCGTTTTTAGTTAGTCTTTTGTCCTTTTTGTACAAATAAGTGTCGTATTAGGATAGATTTTCTTTCTTTTGAGTCAAAGTGGTTAAAATGGCCAAATGGCGGAAAAGGAGCTAAAAGAGGGCAAAAGAGAGGTTCGAGCTAAAAGAGAAAGTGGCGAGCAGGCGGACAGTGCCGCGGCCTCCTGCATTCAGCGGCGCGGCGCCAATCATCGAAGAGGCTGCAGATGTTCCAGTACGCGGCGCGTGACAGCGAGATCGAGCGCGGCGCCAAATCACCCGGCATCGCCCAGTTTCAGCGCGCCTTGGCTGAAAAATCGAGTTAATTGACGAATTTAAGGCGCACTGAAGAGAAAAGTTGGGCGGTTTTGACCTATAAAAGGAGAACCTAGGCGATTTTAGGGTTCCCTTTCTTGCAAACTGAGTTTTCTTGAATTGAAGATTGGAGACCCTAAACTTAGTAATTTCCTTTTCTTTTCTTTCTTTTATTTGATTTTGTATGATGAACTTTGAATTAGTTCTTGTCATATCAATGGCTAGAACTAATTCTTTTATAGGCTTTCCATGTTGATTCACTAAAAACTTATGTTATGAATTAATGCGTATCATGGTTATTCTTCTTTGTTGAGATTTATCGATAATTGCTTTGAATGCTTGGTAATTAATTGACAACTAATTATCATTATATGATTTCTAATCAAACTTCGAAAGGATGAGGTTGTGAATATGTTGTAAGTTGGGTAGACATATTTTGGATTGGGGATGAAAATACCTCAATTATTTATGTAAGCGTTAATGAGAGGCTTAACAACCACAATTTTCGCATAGTGCGTGACGGTTAACTAGGTTTTTGTGCTTAATCCTCATATAGAGTTATCCTTATCACCGAAAGGTAGAAAGGTGCAATACTGGGGTTGAGTGTTTATATATCCTTAACGGGAATATAAAACGATTTCGTAAACCTGCTAGCTCCGAGAGAAGAAAACCATAATTCATTGCATTGATAAATAACATAAGCGGATAGTTGAGGAGACATGGAAGCCCCATTCCCATCACAACTGAAGTAAACCTATAGTTAATTAGCTTTCATAATTATTAGTTATAAACCACAAAATCAAATATCAATTACCAAATAGATAACAAAAGATAGATAGTTGGTACTTGAACCCTAATCCTTGTGGACGATATTCGGTCTTACCAAGACTATATTACTTGTCACGATAACGTGCACTTGCGTTAAAGTGTGTGCATCTTTTCGCGCATCAACCGTCACGCGCCATGCGTAAAATTAGGTGTGTTAAGCCTCTCATTAACGCTACATAAGTAATTGAGGTATTTTCATCCCCAATCCAAAATATGTCTACACAACTTACAGCATATTCACAACCTCCTCCTTTCGAAGTTTGATTAGAAATCATATAAATAATGATAATTAGTGATCAATTAATTACCAAGCATTCAAAGCAATTATTGGATAAATCTCAACAAGAAGAAGAATAACCATAAACATGCATCAATTCATAACATAAGTTTCTAGTGATTTAACATGGAAAGCCCTATAAAAGAATTAGTTCCTAGCCATTGACATGACAAGAACTAATTCAAAGTTCATCATACAAAACTGAAATAAAGGAAAGAAAAGAAAAGAAAATTACTAAGTTAAGGTCTCCAATCTTTAATCTAAGAATCCGTGGGTTGTGCGAAAGGAACCCTTTAGAATTGCCTAGGGTTCTCCTTTTTATAGGCTCAAACCGCCTCTAACTTTTCCCTTCAGCTGGCCCGTAAAATCGCCATTAAACTCGATTTTCCAGCGTGGCGCGGCCATGACCGCTATCGGCGCCGCGGCGCCGGAATGTCTGCGATACTTCGGATGATTTGGCGCGCCGCTCTGCTATCTTGAAGCGCGCGCTGCAACTCGCGGCTTCGATATTAGGTGTCGCGCCCGTTCTCGAGGGCAGGCGCCGCGGCGCTGGTCCGTGTTTCTGCCTCGTTCGCCACTTTCTCGTCTTTTAAGCTCTGGAACCTCCACTTTTGCCCTCTTTTAGCTCCTTTTCCGCCATTTGGCCATTTTAACCACTTTGACTCAAAAGAAAGAAAATCTATCCTAATACGACACTTATTTGTACAAAAAGGGACAAAAGACTAACTAAAAACGACTCAAAAAGTGTATATAAAATACACCGATCAGTTCTCTATCAACTTGATGTTAAATCTCCATTCTTGCACGGAGAACTCAAGGAAGAGGTGTACATAGAGCAGCCAAGAGGTTATGAGTTGGAGAAATATCCTCAGAAGGTGTACAGGTTAAAGAAGGCTTTATATGGACTAAAAAAAGCTCCACGAGTTTGGTTCAGTCGTATTGAAGCACACTTTGTGAGTCAGTGGTTTTAAAAGTGCAACAACGAGCAAACTTTATTCATCAAAATGAAAGAAGAAGGTAAAATTCTCATTGTCAGTTTATATGTAGATGATTTAATATTTACCAGCAATGATGAATTGATGTTCGCTGAGTTTAAAAGTTCTATGTTAAAAAAATTTGACATGACTGATTTGGGAAGAATGAGATTTTTTCTTGGTATTGAAGTGTTGCAAAGGCCAGATGGAATTTACATGTGCCAAAGGAAATGGAGAACTGTAACTTGGTTCACAACCCTATTGGTCCAGGTTCCAAGCTGTTTAAAGATGAAAATGAAGTTAAAGTTGACGAGACTTTGTACAAGCAGATGGTGGGGTGTCTCATGTACCTCACGGCTATAAGGCCAAATTTAATGTATGTTGTGAGCTTGGCGAGCAGGTACATGTCAAAACCAACTGAATTACATATGCTGGCAGTCAAAAGGATCATGAGGTACTTAAAAGGAACAGTAGAGCTCGGTGTCTTTTACAAAAAAGGAGGAGATGAGGGCATGGTTGGGTATGCCGATAGTAATTATGCAGGGGATTTGGATGATCGCAAGAGCACTTCGGGTTATGTGTTTATGCTAGGTTCAGGAGCTGTGGCTTGGTCTTCAAAGAAACAACCTATTGTCACTCTATCCACCACAGAGGCATAGTTCGTAGCTGGAGTTGCATGTGCTAGTCAAGCCATATGGATGAGGAGGATATTTGAGAAGCTGAGTTTGAAGGAGAGTAAGTGTTCCACGATTTTTTGTGAAAACAGTTCCACTATTCAGTTATCTAAAAATCCAGTACTTCATGGTCGAAGCAAGCACATTGATGTGCGCTTCCATTTTCTTCGTGATTTAACTCGAGATGAAGTTGTTGAATTGGTATATTGTGGGACTAAAGATCAGTTGGCAGATGTGATGATGAAGCCTCTTACTTTGGATGCTTTCCAGAAGTTCAGAAGTCAACTAAGAGTTTGTCAGGTTCCGAATTAAACTAATTAGGAACTAGTTTACGGGAGGGAATGAAGAGAAGAAGTCAAATTCTGTTGGGGTCTTTCCTGAAATTTAGCTTTCTGTTGAAATAAGTCATATTCTATAGGATATGCTTGTTACTGCTTTCAAATTAAGTTGTTAAATGATGTTATCACGTTGCTATTGTGGCAATCGTGAGCTAGTATTTCTCCCTTCTGTTATGTTGGCTATTTATAAAGCCTTAGTTTGTTCAATAAGATTAAGAGATCATTCCCAGAATTGTTGAGTTTCTCCTTGTCTTAACCTTTGATTCTTAACAAAAATAGCTTAATAACGAGACAGCCAAGAACATTAGACTTGATAAACATATGAAGTACCCGATTAAGAATAAAAGTAATAATGTTTAATGGAACCTTAACATCTGAATGTACAACTGAAATTAATACAGGAGCTATAAAAAGCTTCATACATATAAGTAAAATAAATGAAAAAGATTGTAATCCGATGGAACCACAAATCTGTAGTTACCCGGAAAGTGAAAGAGAAATAATAATTACTAAGAGTATTAATTTGAGATTCAAAATTCAAGATTTAGAATATAACATAAACATAGGAGTAATAGAGTATGATAGGTTTAACGAACTACTACTAGGAAGCGACTTCTTAACAATGATAAATTATAGGATTACTAATGAGGGATAGAAATAATTGACCAAGGAAAAACGAGGTTTATAAATAAGCTATGAATATCCAAGAAAAGATAGATAAGAAGCGAAAGTAAAAAGAAATAAAACAGATTCTACTAGAAGAAGTAATAATGTCACAACTTAAATATTTGGAATATACTTATAAACAAGAACAGTTAGAAAATGATATAGGACAACTTGAAAAACAACAAAATCCTAGACTTAATAAAGAATGGATAGACGGAGGAAACAGATGGAAGAAGAGAATAAATAAAACTGAGTAACTTTAACGAAAAAATCGATGATATATGGACAGAACTAATAGTAAAAGAACGGTTGAAAAACTCTGTAGTATCAATGAATGAAATAAAGGAAAATCAAGATCAAATACTAAAACTAGTAAGGGAAGAATTAACAAAATTATGAAGTGTATCTGAAGTACAACATTTAAACTAATATTAGAAAAGTTAAATATTCTAGAAGAAAACATAAAAAAAGAAGAAGGAAAACATGCAATAAAACTAGAAGAAGAACCTGAAACCAGTAATAACAAAAAAGAAACAGAGGTAGTTTCTATAATAAATACTAACAAACCCGAATTAGTACCAATAGAGGCATGAAGAAGAAGTAAAGAACTCATAATGATAGATATTAGTAAAATGAAACCTCAATTACCGGATCAAGTAAACAAAACTTTAGATAGTCTAGTTTTATTATAGAAAGAAGGACAGTTTTAATGACTAGTCAAGAACATAGTGTAGTTACATTTCTTAAAGACCATGAAAAGAATATAATTGAACGAGAAAGATACATGTATGAACCTATGAAAACAAAAGACTTTAAAAATACATCAAATAAAAATGAAAAATCTTCAAAAGATGAAAACATAGAAGATAGTGAAAAAACTGAATACTTACTACTAAAATTAGAAAAAACAAATCAGTGCATGTTAGAACTCAAGGAGGAAAATATTAAACTAAAATTATATAATAATGAGGAATGGTTAGACAAATATAAAAAATACAAGCATAAGTATAGGGACACTAAAAAGAACTAAAGGAGACTAAAAGAGAATTAAAACAAATTAAACAAGAGTCAAACCAAACTAAACGCGAGTTAAACTAGACAAGAGAAGAACTAAGTCAGGTAAAACAAGAAATGGAAGAATTCAAAGAAGAATTAAATAATCTGAAAAAATACGTAAGAAAAATGAAGAAAAAATAGAAAGCACGACATAGGACTAGTAGTAATAGTTCTTGTAACTCCGATAGTACAAATAGTATATCCGAACAAGAATAATGATGAACTAACCCAAGAAATAAAGGTAATAGATTTTATAGAAGAAAATGAAGAGAATACTGAAAATTCTGAAATAGAAGAGGAAAATAATAAGTTAATGGAAGTTCTAGGAAAAATGAAAAGTATAAATGCAATCATAGAAGACGAAGACATGAGCGATGTAGAAAATGAAACTAATAGACCTGTAAAAACAGAAATGGACACATATGATATAGTAAATGAATATACTAATTATTACCAAGGAAAAATATTAGATTACCAAAACATATCCCAGTTGGACAACAATCTGAATTCAAAGAATTTGTAGTATCAATGTCACAAGGTGTCAGCCTTAATGGATATTTTTTAGACTTGAATAATGTATATGATGAACAAAAAATTAGTAGAAGAATAAATTATTGGAATCTAGGAATGTATATAGCATTAATGAATACCACACAATCAGAAAATCTAGATTATATTTATGATTTAGTATCTAAAACATTTTAGGGAAAATAACATTTTGGATAGAATCCCTAGAATATCAATTAAGACCACAAGTTATGGCACACACAAATAATTGAAAATCAATGCTTATATTATTCGATATTGTATTAAAAAGAGAATTTTTAGGAGAAAGATGGCTAGTAGCTAGAGAAAATGTATTAGCAGAAAGAAAATGGAAATCATAATGAATCTAAACAATATGAAATGTTGTAAAATTAATAAATTACCAGAATATATTATTAGCTTTAGTAAGTTCTTTTATGAAGCAAGGTTTTTATCCGATGAAGGTATAATATACCAACAACTTTATTATGATCATCTACCAACACCTTATAACACCGAAGTATCCAAAGAATACCACCAACTAGAACCAAAAAAAATACCTTAGGTGAAAGAATAAGAGTATTAAGAGAATATTTAATGAGAAAATGTAAAGAATTTAAAATAAACAAATGGTTAAAAGGATAAAAAGATTGGATTAAAGGAAGCATGTGGATTCACAGAAAAATAATTAATATTTGAATGTGATGATAAAAGGAACAATGAGAAAAGAAAACCTAAACGATATAAAAAGTCCAAGAAGTATTTTAATAAAAAATATAATAAAGACTATAAGAATTATAAATACGATAGGCCATATTATAAAAAATACCGAAAAAGAGATTTAAAAAATATAAAAACACCTCAGAAACCAGAAAGAAATTTATGTATAAGAGAAAATTTAAGAAAAGAAATATGAGACCAAAATACTAAAGAAAATATTAAAGATTGTAAATGCTGGAACTGCAACGAGAAAGGGCATTATGCAAATAAATGTCCAAAATTGGAAAAGAAATGAGTAAAATATATAAACACATCACAGTTTATTATGAATATAGAATAGATAAAAGAAGATAATAACATATGGTATGAGTATGATGAATTTTATATAACAGAAACAGAAGAAGAAATTGAAACAGAATCTGAAAATATTAATTATATTAATTACTCAAATAATGGAGATAGCTCTCAATAAAATGGTAGCAATCTATGTAGAAGCTTATATAGAATATAAATCCAATAAACTAGTGAAACAAAAGATTTTTATAGAAAGTGGAGTTGATATATGCTTTGCAGGAAAATGAGTATTAACAACACACAGATGGAAAATATTCAGAGCACATAGGATAAGAGTAACATGATTCAATGAACAAACTAAAGAAATAGATATAATAGCAGAAAATATGAGGATAGTTCTAGATAAAACAATATTTAAACTACCAATAATATACCAAGACAACAAGATGAAACAACAAATATTATTTGAAAATAATTTCTTAGATTGTTTTAAACCCCAAGTAGTAAATGGCAGCACTTTAAGCTTATTAACACCATGCAATAAATGAATAATACTAAAAAGAATAATTCCAGTACAAACACTTAAGTTATGTAACCTAAGAACTGAAAGGAATAGTAACCTAGAATTATTAAGAGAAAAATATCTTAATATGTTAAAAACAAACTTTGGAGAAAATCCTATGAAATTATGGGATAAAGAGAAGGTATATGCTGAAATACAACTAATAAATCCTCATGATATAGTTAGATGTAAACCTATCAGATATATCCCTACAGATAAAAAAGAATTTGAAATAAAATAAAAGAATTATTAGATATGAAAATGATACAAGAAAGTAAAAGCTCTCATAGTAGTCCAAATTTTCTAGTTAGAAAACATAGTGAACAAAAACTTGGAAAAGCTCGAATGATAATAGACTATAGAGAATTAAATAAGAAAACAATATTTGATTGATATTTTTTACCATATAAAAGGAATCTTATTAACAGGTTAGGAAACAAAAAATGATTTAGTAAATTTGATTGCAAAAGCGGATTTTGGCAGATAAAACTAACAAACAAATCAAAACCTTTAACAACCTTCAGTGCCCCTCAAGAACACTACAAATGGAATGTATTACCTTTTGGATTAAAAAATGCACCTCAAATATTTCAGAGAAGAATGGATCAAGTATTCAGAAAATTAAAAGATTTATGCATAGTATATGTTGACGATATATTAATATATAGTGATACTCTAGAAGATCACATAAATCACTTAGAAGACTTCGTGAAAATAATAAAACAACATGGAATCTTATTATCAGAAAAGAAATCTGAATTTTTTAAAAATAATATAGAATACTTAGGATACATCATAGATAAAGATGGCTTGCAATTGCAAGAACACATTGTTACAAAAATAAGAATTTTAAAGAAAAATTAGAAACCAAAAAAGAAGTACAACAATTTCTAGGAATAATAAATTATGCTTCAGATTATATAAAAGATTTACCATCATTAAGAAAACCATTGCAATACCTAATTAAAGGAAAAATAAAGTATTTTTGAATGGAAAGAAGAACATACCAAAGCTATTAGAACTATTAAAGAGACAATACAGTCCATACCAAATGCTGACATGAGTAACGAAAAATCCTGTGAAAAACACGATCGCCTACACAAAATACCAATTGATACAGATCAATTAGAATTATACACTGATACTAGTGACATAGGATGGGGAACAGTTTTAATAGCTTATGATAAAGATGATATAGACAAAGAAAATCTATTACTATGTGGATATGGAGGAGGAACATGGAAACCCAATGAGAATAATTATCATATTAACGAAAAGGAATTACTAGCAGTAAAATTGAGAATAAAGAAATTTCATTATCACTTGTTACCATTAAAATTTGTTGTTAGAACCGATAATACCTAAGTTAGAGCATTTATTACCAATAAAATAGATCCATTACAAGAACTAAACAAAAGACGAAAATGACAATCATTCTTTTATTGTTATGATTTTATTATCGAAAATATATTTGGAACTAAAAATCTTCTAGCTGATTTCTTAAGCAGGTATCATGATGTGAGTCAACAACGATAACTTTGAAGAATATATTACCAACGTCGTGGAAGAAATTATCACTGAAAATAAACTCATAGTTACTAAACTAAAAGAACATGAACAACTCCTCAGAGATAACACACAACTTCTCAACCAACTCAAAGAATGTCTACAAGGTTACCAAATCTACAAAAATCTAAAAACCCCAAGCCCGTCAAAGAATACTACAAATACAAACCTTCCTACTACAAAACCACCCACTTTTCCTTCCAATCTAGTACAAATGCCATCGACGTCCCAGACACCACCAACATCCCAGATATCATCAATATCAATGGCTGAAAAATTGAAGTTTTCGCCTGAACATATTACTGCATTTGAGACTATAAGCAAATTTTATAACTACAAATCAAATCCCGATATTTTACAAAGTTCAAAGTTTAGCAAATACCCAAGGTACTTATGTCTTGAAAAAGCTAATCCTGATATTACTTTTAAACTATTTAAATATGAATTTCTAGATAAAATTATAGTAAATGATACTTTTTACAATATTTCTAAATTTCCAAATGTCATAATTGAATCTGTCAAAGCAATGATGGAATAATTTGGTACTGGTATATATGGTATACAAATTTTTGATGCTTCCACAGACCTAACTGGCAAACCTATTGATAGCACTTTATCGTTACACACCCAAGTATAGGTTTGCCACAAGGATATTTTGAACCACATGGATATTTTGAAGAACGAGAATGTCAATATAGTTGTGAATTTTAAGGCTTTATATAGTGGACTACGTACTAAAGCTCTGGAATTTCACTTAAGTAAAATAATAGAGTTGTTCTTGGCTATATTTGATAACTCAATTGAAATCTAACAATCAAGTGATTTCAATTGGAAGATAAAAACATTAAGCACTTGAAAGTTTATAACTGTTGAAAATTATCTTTCTATTCCTTTAAAAGAGTTTATGAAATCAATTGTTATTATGTAAATCTAAGCATTCATTGTGTCAAATATATCTACAACAAATCAAAGTTTTCACAAAACAAAACCATTGACATATCTCATTAGACAACTAAAAAGATATAACATTGAAGACCTTTTGAAAAGACAAGAACAATACTACTATCTTACTTAAGCTTCACCCCTAGCTCTAGCTAAAGGTTTAGCTACTCATACTATAATAATTAAAACTCATATTTTTCAGAGAAATACTACTAATATATGAGATATATTACAAAGAGAGTTATTCCCCAAATGGCTTGCCAAAGGCCCCTTTATATAGGCTCCAAAGTTGAGAAGACTTGCATTATTGTGGATAATTTCGAGTCTGCTCAATAATTGCTAAATTGGACAAGCTTCCTATTGAAATCTTGAATTTCTTCCTTCATATCAATTGTGGGGAGTTGAGGTATATTTCCAGATCAGTATGAATCTCTTCCATTGGATTTTTCATGTGACAGTTATGGTCAAATTACTGCTCCTTGGTTAAATGAACATTGACAACTTTGGCAGATTGTTATGATGAGTTTACACGATTCAAAGCTCTACTTGCACACATTCAATGATCTTAAAACTTTTCAAAGTTGTAGCAGTAGATCTTATCTACACTTTATAGTTGGTGGTAGATCAATTGGATTGTTGTGTGAATTATAGTGAATTAAATGCCAAATTGTGTCATGTGGAGTTTGAAATCCGAAGCATTGTCATGATGAACACTTTGATCGTCAATTTGACTCTAGAATCCAATGTTTTCAGCAGTTTGGGCCTTGATAAGAGTTGTAGATACATGAGTTATCTAACCAATTCTACTGGAATTGGATCAATAGGATTTGTATAGCTTGAGATATGGGCCAAATACGACAATGTGTCATAGATCAAAACTCAACTAAAATTTGGACAGAATTGTTGTGTAATCTTAATTGGACTTTCAAATTGCAAAGTTGGTTTTATATACCCACTTATATCTTTAGTACATTGTCTTGAGTGTCCAAAAACATTAGTGTCACAAACATTGGATGAGTGTAATTTATATTATGGCCTAGACATCAAGCAATACACATACTAACCATGTTCAATCATGCTTAAGTATTCCATTACTATAGAAAAATAGATATTTGTGGCTAACCTATGAAATACAAAATTACGTATAAATATGCAATAAATATTATATAATAACAACTAAAATACACATGGAATTGTTATAACATATGCATATTTACACACTAATCACCTATCATTATATGTCAACTTTTCAAAACTGAAAGAAATAGCAATATCAGCGAAGACAATGGAGAATCAAAGAAAGATATCCCCTGTACTATTAACCAATTCCATGTCTGGCTCAGTAATAAACGAGCAATTGGACTATCACCCTGGCATCTCGGATAGAGGATATGATAAAAGCAAGAAAGGCAAGTGTTATCGGATCTACCAAAAGAGGAGGAGATGTTGAAGAACTTATTACCTTATACTACAACAATGACATATTAACCCATGACACTCTGGAACTTACTAACATGTTGGACAGGATAACACATTTGAAACACAAGCATGCTAAGGAAACTATAGCACAATATAATATGATAACAGGACAGAGAAAAAAGCCTATGGTACATATCAAGAATGTTACTCCTACTACTACAAAAGAAGAAGGATCTTCAGATCCATTTTCTTGAACAGATACTACTCTTTAGGATCATGTAGTCCATCTGCATGAAACCTAACATACTACAATACTATGATCCAATGTAATTCATTATAGTAAGCCCACATATCATTAGGAATGAATATATAGCCCAGCTATGTGAAGCCTAACATATTACCATATTATGGTTCAATGTAATTCATTACAGTAAGCCCACATATTATGACTCAATGAAGAATCACTCCACAACAATGACAAATGAAGAATATCAATTATTACCAGATATTATCAAAGAAGCAGCAGATGAAAGACATTATCACAGAAGAATATCAATGATAGCGAACAGACAAAACAGCTTTTGAAAAAGTAGCACGCTAATGGAAAGAGACAAATATATCAAGATTCCAACCAATAGAAGACTATAGCACTTTTTTGACAAAAAAAGTAAAAGTTTTCAGCTTTTGCACTGTAGCAGAATAGTAAAGCCGCCGAATACTGTAGCAACACAGTAAAGGTCATAGTACTATAGCAGCATAATAAAGGTCATAGTACTGTAGTAACCCAGAGTTATCTATATAAAGAGCCTCATTATAACGTTTACAACCATTCGAAATCTGAAAGCCTTCTTACACATACTCTCTCTCTCTCTAAATTATGTCCATCTAAACCCCTACTAGTCTATAATCTTTTATCAAAATAATATCATAATCTTAGTAGATCTACTTCAAAGATCTCATAACACTTAGAAAATATACCTTGAAGATTCATAATTAGACACATATCAGTAATGAAATTCTATTCTCTATTATAATTCCAGAAAGGGTCTATTGAGAAAACTCCCAGGGCCTAGGCTTTTATCCCGCAGAAGAAAAAACGAAACTGTTGCCAGGGCAAGGTTGAGCATCTCCGGTGATCTACTATTCTACTAAAGGTACGGTTTCTATACTATATGTTTTTAATTATGTTTCTAATAAGTATGTTTCTATAATTATGATTTCAGTAAGTAAGATCTCTATAGTTATGGTATTAAAATTTGGTAAAGGTTATAGACTATTTATTAAAAAATGGAAATAAGCTTATATCAAGACTTTTATAAAGATTTATTTATAATACTTGCTTGTTACTATATTAAATTTGGATATAACCTTAAAAATAATGATAAATCTATTAACGTACCACCTATATTCCTTCCCTCTTTAGGGTTACTAGGTGATGAAAAGATCCACCCCGAAATTGGTATAATGAAAACAAACATAAATAAACAAATATATAATTACAAGAGAGATAGGTAATTGTTGTTATCTTCTTGTACATTAGAGAGAAGTATAATATTCTCGTTTTTCATAGTAAAATTCTCAAACATTTGCCCCGTGGTTTCTTCCCTTAATATGTTTAGGGGTTTCCACATAAATCTTGTGTCTAAAGTTTATTTCTGCATTTTCTCAACATTCACTTTAGTAGTGAGGTTGCTTCGACCCCGTAATTTTACCTAACAGTGGTATCAGAGCTAGGTTGTAAACGGTTACTGTTCATGGGTACTAGTCGATTCAAGTGACGAAGTAGAAAATTGTTTACAATGGCAACAACAAAGTTCGATGTTGAGAAGTTCAACGGGAGTAATTTCTTATAATGAAATATGAAGATGAAGGCAATACCGAGGAAGTACAATTGTTTAGAAGCAATTGGAGATAGGCCCGCTGAGATAACAAATGATGTCAGGTGGAACGATATGGATGGCAATGTAGTTTCCGGCCTGCATCTAGCACTAGCCGATGGTGTTTTGTCCAGTGTGGAGGAGAAGAAGACGGCGAAGGAGATCTGGGATACGTTGTGCAGGTTGTACGACGTCAAGTCACTACACAATAAGATATTCTTAAAGAGAAGATTGTACACTCTTCGGATGCGGAATCCACATCGGTAACCGACCATATCAATACCTTAAACACTCTATTTTCGCAACTGACATATACATGTTATAAAATAGAGACGACTGAATGTGCGAAACTTTTACTTCAAAGTCTAACGGACTCATACGATCAACTCATCATCAACTTGATGAATAACACTCTCACGGAGTAGATTGTCTTCGATGAGATTGCAGCCACTATTTTAGAAGAAGAAACCAGGTGCAAAAATAAAGAAGACAAGCATATGGGTTCGCAGCAAGCAGAGGTGTTGACGGTGATGAGAGAAAGATCGACAGATAATGGCTCGGGTGGGAGTCAAAACTATGGTAGATCGAAGTCAAGAAGTAAGAAGCCACTCAAATGCTACAATTGTGGCAATAAAGGGCACTTCAAGAAGGATTGTAGGAGCAGAAAGAAGAGTGGAGATCCCGAGTCATCAAATACTCATAGAAATATGATGAATACCCCAGATGATGGTGAAGTTATATATGGCGAGGCTACAACAATGGTTGGAGGCAGAAAGCAGTTCAATGATGTTTGGTTACTAGACTCAGGAGCATCATGTCATATGACATATCAGAGAGAATGGTTCCACAAATATGAACCAATCTTAGGAGGTTCTATGCACATGGGGGATGATCATGCTTTGGAGATCGCAGGTATTGGTACTATCAAAATAAAGATGTTTGACAATACAGTTCACACTATTCAGGAGGTACGACACGTGAATGGCCTAAAGAAGAATCTATTGTCCTTGGGATAAATAGATAATATCGGTTTTAAGACGCATATTGAGAATGTGATCTTGAAGATTGTTAGAGGTGCACTTGTGGTTATAAAAGTAGAAAGATCGCGGTAAACTTATTCATGTTTAAAACGAAAACACTGTAAGAAGTCGACACATGTGTTGTGATAACCAGCAAAAGAGAAGAGTCGTCGATAATGTGGTATCTCAAACTTGGCCATATGTCATAACGAGGTTTGAAGATTCTCTCCGACTTGAAGCTGCTTCCAGGGCTCAAATCGATAAATTTACCTTTCTGTGAGCATTGTGTTACAAGTAAGCAAAGTAGATTAAAGTTTAGTAGATCTGATACTAGGATTAAGCACATACTAGACTTGATTCATTATTATATTTGGGAGTCACCAGAACTGTCCCTAGGAGGTGCAAAGTATTTTATGTCTTTTATTAATGATTTCTCCAGGAGATGTTGGGTGTTTCCAATCAAGAAGAATCCAGATGTGTTTCTGGTGTTCAAAGACTTCAAGGTGCATGTGGAACTTAAATATGAAAAGAAGAGCAAATTCTTGAGGACAGATAATGTAAGGGAGTACACAGACGGGGACTTATTTTGCATTTTGCAGGCAAAAATGTATCAAAAGATAGTTCACAGTCACATATACACCTCAGCGAAATGGAGTGATAGAGCAGATGAATAGAACTCTTGCGGAAAAGATGAGAGCTATACTGAGGATTGTGGGTCAGCCCAACTCTTTCTAGACAGAAGCAACCAAAGTTTCTTGTTATGTGGTAAATCAGTCTCCTTCAACGGCTATTGATTTGAAGACACTAATGGAGATGTGGACGGGGAAACCCTCTGATAACTCTGGTATGCATTCATTTGGATGTCCTGTGTATGTGATGTACAATACCTAAGAAAGAACTAAGTTGGAACAAAATCCAGAAGGTGTATCTTCTTGGGATATGCTAATGGTTTTAAGGGGTATCACTTGTGGGATCCCACTACCCGCAAGATTATCGTCGGAGGGAATGTGATCTTTGCAGAAGATCAACTACAATAAAAAGATTGTGAAGGGTGAAGTCTCTTATGTGTGAAATATGGAAAATGTGCAAAATATGAGCAAACCCTTCTTGATTTTGAATTCAATAAAGGAGGGTGTGAAGCCAAACAAGGTGTGCTATCAAACTTGGTGTGCTACCTAATTTATATAGCCTAACTTAGTGTTCTTTTGAAGGTTATAAATAGGTCTTAAGTTTGCACTTACAATTTGTTACACCCCGTAATTCCATGACATGTATACGAGAATAGACGCGAGAACACAAGACTTAAAAATTTGAACGAAAGAAAGAATTGTTTTCCAAAGGAAAAATCTTCCGAACCCCGGGAAGGAAAATTGTTCATTAATGAGAATTGGGTTCTCAGAATTGTTATTTGAGACTGTTGGAATTTATCGGAACTATGGAATTTTATTTTCAGAGTTGGATATGTGGGGCCCACCCGAGAAATTTTACGTTTTTGTGGGGCCCACGAGGTTTCCGATATTTTGACCAATTATGGAAATTCGGGAAATGAAATATTATGGACCAATGGGAGGGCGACACGTGTCACCCTCCACATGTTTATGTTGGATGAATAAAAGAATTGACTAAGTCAATAAACAAGTGGAAGCTTGACATTATTGACTATAATTGACCCATCCTAGCCACACATTTGCCTTGATCCAAGCCCTTGATTTTAGTATTTATCTACACTAGTAGCAAGACAAATTCTATACTTAGAAATTTTCAAAAAACCTTGTGCAAGTTTGAGAGGCTCTCGGTTTTGAGCCCTCTTGGAAGACAAAATTCTTCATTTGTTGATGATAATTCTCAATATTCAAACCCAAGATCCCTAGAGGTATTCTAAGGATATCCCAACACAAAAATCCCGGAAAAACTACGTTTTTACGTTAGTCGCAACATGAAAACCTAAGGTGTTCTTCAACTTTGAAGTTGGAACTTGAAGAGGAGTTCTTCACAAGATTCTAAGGGTTGCTTGGAGTTGATTGGAACGTCGAGGAGAGGAGCTAAAGTTGCTAAGGATTGACTTTAGGTTTTGGATTGTATTTGGGCTTAAAGAGGTAATAATCTCAGTCTTGCTATTGTAATTCAAGATTTCATGTTGTAGTAGTTGTTATATGAGCATGTGATATTTAGAATGAAGATTGATAAATGTTATGGAATTAGGAAGCTTAAAATCCGAGACTGGCATGTTAGCCATTAAAATGGGAAATCAATTTGGTCGAGAGTTATAATCGTCGCATGTTATATAAGAAAGGGATTATAGTTGTTAAAATTGATTGCGACTATATAACATGTTAGAATAACAACTTGTATTGAAAAGGAAATGGGAAATGACTACTTGTTGTTATATTTTGAAATTGTCGAAATGGCCTAGAATTTTGGACAGTTTTGTCGCCTTAAGCTTTCGTTGATTAATGTTGTTGTTACCTTCGTTAATTACATGTTATATGTTGAAGGGAGTCATGTCATTAAATGCTGGTAAGAATTATGTATAAGTGTGAAAGTATGACTTGAAGTATAATGGATTTAATGAAGGTTTATGTTGTGGTTGTTAGAAGCCGAGAATGGGCTAGAATTTGGAATATTTTGGCGCAGTTTTGTGGCAGTTTTATGGGCTGTTTTAGACTTTTATATATGCAGGAATTGGGTGGTTATATATATGATTAATGTGGTAGAATTGGCTAGTGAAAGTCCTAAGGAATAAAGGTGAAAAAGGGTGCAAAATGCTTCATATCTTATCCTAAATATTGATGTAATTATGGACTGTTTTGTATACATTGTGGGGAAGAATTTTACACGTCTTGTTAAGGCGTGTAATCCCCTTTGAATTGTTGGTTTGTTGCGCCTTAAATGTGGCATGTTGGTTATTGATTTCGGCCCTTGAAAAAGGTGGAAAAGTACGTAGAAACAAAGGAAGTCCTGCCCAAATTTCTGTAGAATAAGAGACCTAACACTTAGTATTATTCCACGTTAATAAGCTAGGATTTGATAGACGTATTATGATTATTATAGGTTAAAGTACTACGTATAGTGTATTCTACTTGAAGAGTGGAAAAGCTAACAAGGTTGAAGTACTTTGGAGCATTTTGCAACTTGTCGCTAGTCATCGCGAGGTATGTGAACGTCTTTCTTCTTTTGGCATATTCTATGTATGAAATATACATGTGGTGTTATTTCATGATTCCTTCTACTCTTAGAAGTTAAGAGGTACGTATGTTGATTTACTCTATGTGGAAGGTATGTCTAAGTTATCCTAAGTTCTTACCAAGTCTTATGGGGGATGTTGGTAAGAGTCGTTAGGAAGTATGTGGAGTCGAGGTGACTTCGCTAATTTACTGCACTAATGAGAATATCTATCGAACAAGCCATTGCAGCGTTAATAAAAATGTATCGACAATCAATTAAATTAAAATGCGTAGAATTCTCCATCTGCATAGAAACTAAGATAAGACAAAATTGTATTACATTTTCTAGATCATGACTGCTTTAATAAGATCGTTATAAACGAGTATAACATATCCACAGCTCATAAAAGTATATGTTACTTAATTTAAAGAGTTTATGTTATGACGTTTTAAGACTATGAACCTTGATTTCTTAAAAGGTTATGAGACTTTATTTTTCAAGTTATGAGACTTGATTCTTAAAGGAAGGAATGACTTGATTTAAAAAAAAGTATGGTTTTCATGATTTATTTCAAAAGTTAAGAGGCTTGATTTCAAAAGAGAATGTAACTTGAGTTTTCAAAAGGAGAAGTTTATTGATTTAAAAGAGAAGGTGTGGCATGATTCTTTTATAAGTATGCATGTACGTAGTACTTTTGGGTTTAGTTTTCCCTAATGTAATAAGGAATAAAAGTGTCTTAAGTTCTCTAAAATGAAAGGTTATTATAATAGCTTTATGGGAAGTTGTTATAACGACTTAAGAAGAAGTGAAAAGATGGTTTAAAATGTTATGTAAGGAAAATTACACCGCGTCCCAGAATGGGCCGGGCAGTATACCTTTATGGGCAGACTATATGACTTTACCGCGTCCCAGAATGGGCCGGGCAGTATACCTTTATGGGCAGACTAATGTGATCTTACCGCGTCCCAGAATGGGTCGGACAATATACCTTTATGGGCAGACTTATGTGACCTTACCGCGTCCCAGAATGGGCCGGGCAGTTGATCAGTGTATTTTATATACACTTTTTGAGTCGTTTTTAGTGAGTCTTTTGTCCCTTTTTGTACAAATACGTGTCGTCTTATGATAGATTTTCTTTCTTTTGAGTCAAAGTGGTTAAAATGGCTATTTGGCGGAAAAGGAGCGAAAAGAGGGCAAAAGTGGAGGTTCCAGAGCTTGAAATGCAAGAAAGTGGCGAACGACGAGACACGATTGCGAGCGCGGCGTCTCCGCCAGCCAGGCGAGCGGCGCCCAATATCCAGATGACTGCGAAGTTGCGTGGCCATGCGCTCTGCAGCGAAGTGCGCGACGCCTAATCACCGAACAACGCGATTCCGGCCATGGCGCTGATAACAGGCCGCGACAAGACGCTGGAAAAATCAGTCTTTGACGATTTTATGGGTCGAACTGAAGGAAAACCTTAAGGGCGGTTTTGAGGCTATAAAAAGAGAACCCTAGGCAGTTTTCAAGAGTTCCCTTTCTTGGACAAACACAAGACTTCTTGGAGTTGAAGATTGGAGACCATTACTTAGTAATTTTCTTTTCTTTCCTTTACTTTACTTTTAGTTTATGTTGGATATTGAATTAGTTCTTGTCATGTCAATGGCTAGGAACTAATTCCAATATAGGGCTTTCCATGTCAATTCACTTGAACCTTATTTTATGAGTTAATGCATGTTTATGGTTGTTCTTCTTATTGTTGAGATTTACCCAATAGTTGTTTTGAATGCTTGGTAATTAATTGATCACTAATTATCATTATTTATATGATTTCTAATCAAACTTCGAAAGGAGGAGGTTGTGACTATGCTGTAAGTTGGGTAGACATAGGTCGGATTGGGGATGAAAATACCTCAATTACTTGTGTAGCATTAATAGGGGTTTAAATACCTAAATTCACGCGAGTGCGTGACGATTAACAAGGTTTTTGTTCTTAATCCTCCTATAGAGTCATCCTTATCACCGAAAGGTAGAAAGGAGCGCTACTGGGGTTGAGTGTTTATATAGCCTTAACGGGAGTATAAAACGAATTAGTAAACCTGCTATCTCCAAAAGAAGAAGAACCATAATTTATTGCATTAATAAGTAATATAAGTGGATAGTTGAGGCGACTTGGAAGCCCTATTTCCATCATCACTGAAGTAAACACATAGTTAATTAGTCTTTATAATTGTTAGTTATAATCAACAAACTCAAATATCGGTTACCAAATAGATAACAAAGGATAGATAATTGGTACTTGAGCACTAATCCCTGAGGACGATAACTCGGTCTTCAAGACTATATTACTTGAGTCGACAACGTGCACTTGCGTTAAAGTGTGTGCATTAAATCACGCATCAAGTTTTTGGCGCCGTTGCCGGGGATTAGGCATAGTTCAATATCAAGTTTTATCTATTTTTAATTTCTAATTTGGTTTTTATTTTTTATTTTACTTATTACGTTTTTTTTTTGTGAGAACCAGTTGCCGTGATCTGTTTGTCTGTTTTTGATCTGTTTCAGGAAATCAGTTTATGCGAAGGAGAAGAGGAGCATACACTCTTATTCCCTTCAATCCATAGATTGAGAAAACCTGTAAACATAACAGAAAGAACCAGCGGATTGCAGCCTTAATTGAGATGGACGGCGTCCAAAACAACAATGTGCTGAGAGAGGGGTTAGGTGAAAATCAACCTAACCAAGGAATGCCTCGGCGAATACCTATGGATGTTGAGGAGAGAGTTCAAGTCCGTGAGAAAGAAGCTTGGGAGACTACGTCGCCGAGGGTGAGCGAAGCAGACATGTATTAGGCTCCCCGCAATAGGAGCAAACAACTTTGAGATAAAACCGGCGATTCTAAGTATGGTGCAGAACACAGTGCAGTTTGGAGGACTGCCATCAGAGGATCCACATATGCACATAGCTAATTTCTTGGAGTTGTGTGCAACATTCAGATATAACGGCGTTACTGATGATGCCGTCAGATTGAGGCTCTTTCCCTTCTCATCAGGGACAGAGCAAAAGTATGGTTAAATTCCCTGCCAGCTGATTCGATTTTTACATGGCAAGAGCTGGCGCAAAAATTTTTGGCAAAATTCTTCTCACCCTGCAAAGCAGTAAAGTTAAGAGGGGAGTTGAACAATTTCTACCAAGCAGATGGAGAGTCATTGTACGAAACTTGGGAGAGGTTCAAGGATTTGCAGAGAAAGTGCCCACACCACTGTATTGAGTTGTGGAACTTGGTCCACATCTTCTATAACGGGCTGAGCGGAACAACCAGAACAATTATCGATGCAGCAGCAGGTGGGACCTTTATGAGGAAAACAGCCCACGAAGCTCACGACTTATTAGAAGATATGGCCACCAACAACCATGTCACAGAAGATAGACCAATTAGTGGAAGGAGAACTGTGGGAGTTCACGAGATAGATGCCATCACTGCCCTGAATGCCCAAGTGGCCCTTTTGCAAAGCAACATGCGACAAGATCTGATGTCGATGCAGTGCAGATGCCAAAGAGCTGTGAAATATGTGGTGGCCCACATACATTCGATAGATGTCCTTCAGTTGATCCGAATAATATGCCAATCGAGCAAGCAGAGTGCCAAGCTGTGGGTAACTATCAGAGGCCCCAGAACAACCCATACTCCAACACATACAATCCAGGGTGGAGGAATCACCCAAATTTTTCATGGAGAGGAGGCGTGGCGCAGAATCGATAGAGGCGATGCACTAAAACCAGCACCAAAATCAGCAATCATTTACTCAGGCCCCACCTTCTCAACAATTCAATGCACCTATTCAGCCATAAAAGCCAGACGAGCTGAGAGCAGCTTTGTTGGCACTCACCAACGCCCAGACCCAGTTCGTGACAGAAACTAGATCCTCGTTCAGGAACTTGGAAACACAAGTGGGTCAACTAGCAAAGCAATCGAACAGCAGGCCACAGGGTACACTGCCTAGCAACACAGAGATGAATCCGAGAGAACAATGCCAGACATTACATTTGAGAAGTGGTAAACAGTTGGAGCAGTAGTCACCTCAGCCGGTAGTTAAACAAAAGGCAGAAATAGAGAAAGAGAAGGTGGTTGAAGCTCGCCCAGTAGTAGAGAAAACTCCAGAGAAGGAGTATACTGAGAAGATCCCATTCCCACAGAGATTGCAGAGGAAGGCAGTTGATAAACAATTCTCCAAATTTTTGGAGACGTTGTAGCTACATATCAACATACCCTTCATAGAGGCGTTGGAGCAAATGACCTATTATTTCAAATTCATGAAGGAGATTTTTGGGAAGAAGAAGTAACTAGCAGAGTATGAGATGGTAGCACCGATCGAGGAGTGCTATCTTGCGAAAAGTTACCCCTAAACTAAAAACCCACGGAGCTTTACATTACCTCGCACATTGGCGATGTGATACAACAAGGCTCTTTGTGATTTAGGGGCAAGCATAAATTTGATGCCTTTGTCGGTATTTAAACGGTTGGAGTTAGGTGAGGCAAAACCAACCACGGTGAGTCTGCAACTAGCCGATAGGACAGTGGTGCACCCAAGGGGGAAGATTGAGGACGTGCTGGTCAAAGTAGGAAAATTCTTTTTTCCCGCGGATTTCCTCATTCTTGACATGGAGGAGGATGCAGAGATCCACATCATACTGGGGAGACCATTCCTGGCGACAGGGAGAGCCCTGATCGATGTAGAAAAAGGAGAGCTGACATTGAGGGTGGAGAGCGAAGAAATGGTGTTTAAAGTATTTAAACACGTGATTGAGGCACCAGTCATGAGCAGGTGCTTTGCAATCAGCACCATCAGAACCCCCTGTGAGCCAGTGCAAGCCAAACCAAGGGAAATAAGCCCACAAAAGCAGGTATGTGATGCCGAACCTCCGCCAAAGCAGGTATGTGTTCCTGAACCTTCCCTTGAAGATAATTTTAAGAAGAGAAGAAGAAGAAGAAAAAGAAAAATGTGGAGAAAATGGATTGGTTGTGGGGTTAATTCACCCCACACTTCTTGAGTTAAGGAACTTGCGTCCGGCTAAAAGACGTTAAAGACAGCGCTACTTGGGAGACAACCCAAAGTATTTTGATTTATTTTACTTTTAATTTTTACTAAGAACAGTCTCACGGAGGTAGTGTTTGTGTTGTGTTGACAGGTGTAGGCCAACAATTTGGAAGGCAAAAAACTGAAGTTTAAGCAAAGGTTTCCAGAAAATCGGGTTAGCGGCGCCCGGAAGCGGAAGCGGCAGAAATTCCCAAGAAGTGCGATGAAGTTGGGCGCGCGCGTCAGGCGAAATCCAGAAATTAAAAGACGCCCAAAAATCCGATTTTCCCCAATTTCAAACCAAAACCTAACCCTTCTTCTCCACAAAACCCACGAAAATCCACACTTTACCCACAAATACTCTATAAATCAAACCCAAACACAACCAAAACTCTTAAAATCCCTAAACCCTTAACCATTTCAACCAACAAAACTTCATCCCAGTGCCAAAAACCACCATTAGAAGCAAGAAAACCTTGAAGAACATTGTAAAAAGGTAATCTTCTTCTTTTCTTAAGAGCTTTACTATAGTCAAAATAGGTAGTAGGTTGGAGGAGTGTTGTATTGTTGAAGTTGTGGGGTGTTAAAAAATTAGTTGTGAAAAAGTGAGGAAGAGTATACAAGGAGGGTGTGGGTGTTGTGTAGAAGCTTCTTAAGTGAAGTTTGGGGGTAATTGGTGTTGTAGCTGCTAGTTATTGGGTGATAGGGTTGGGTAGTGTTGTTGATACGAAGGAAAGGCTGCAAAAAGTTATCTAACATGTCTGCCAGAAAGAGAAGAGCCTCCACATCCACCTCAGCCCCTCAATATGATGATAATAGGTTTGTCAGTCGAAGAGCTCAAGATAGATACCAAAAACTCAGTACAAGGCCCTTAATCCCTGAAAGGGGAATGGATTATCAAAGGGATTCGCTTGAAGAGGGGGATGTCTATGAGCCCATTCGGGCGATGATTGAGATGATGGGGTGGAAAAGATTTGTAAACCCGGGAGAGATAGCACCAATGAACACAGTGATGGTGCGTGAATTTTATGCTAATCTTCCGGAGAAGGTGGACAATGGATGCTTTGTGAGGGGAAAATATGTGCCTGTGACGGCAGAAGAGGTAAATGCGCAATTGGAAACAGTTGATGTTGAAGGAGGAGATGGTGATTGGAGTTATTTTAGAACATGGTCTAGAAGCACCACCAACATCGACTGGAATGCCGTCGCAGACACAGTGAGCTACCCTGGGGCTGCATTTGATATTGCCAGAAATGGGTCAAGAGGACTGAGCAGGTGTCAGTTCAACAAAGCAGCCAAGGGTTGGCTGTATTTCGTTAGTGCCCGTCGGATTCCATCAACGCACTTTACCGAGTGCGTAAGAGCGAGATCAAATTGATATATGGAATCATGACGGGGAAGACGATTGATGTGGGGAAGAAGATAGTGCAAAGTATTGAAGAAACTAGCAGGTTGGTAACAACAGGTGGGTTGGGACATGGCTCACTTATCACAAGTTTATGCGCTTTAAATGGTGTCCCAACCCTACCCACTGATACTCATGAGAAAAACCAACTGCCTGTGTCATATGGGATAGTGCACTCCTTCCCAGACCCCAGTCCTCCAGCAGCAAGAAGAAGAGCACCAGCAGCAGTAGCAGAGGCCGCCAGGGACGAAGATGAGCCTGAGATAGAGGCTCAATATGCGGCAGGAAGCAGCCACCAGCCACCCACAGAATCAGAACCTTCAGTGCCCATGATGGAGCAGTTACTCCAGAATCAGATAAGGATGATGCATAGTTTGGACACGATGATACAAAGACAACAAGAAACGAGGCAGCAAATTAACGAGATGAGTTCCTTGTTCAACCAGTGGTCCATGCACTATCCAATGCCACCGCCGCCGCCGCCATTTTAAACCAAGTCTGTAAGTGTCCTTTTTTTTATTGTCTTTGAGTCTACACACATTGGGGACAATGTGTGATTTAAGTTTGGAGGGGTGTTTTATTTGTGTCTTATTGTTATAGTATGTTTGAGTCTTTTTTATTGTTTTTGTGTATTTTTGAGTCATAATTTTTTTTTTCTTTTGAGTCATAATTGTATGTCAAAGATCATGCATGCTGTAGTTACTAGAAACACCTAGTGAAGTAAGGTGGAATAATGTAATGGAATTAGAGCAACTATCTAAACACTTAGGTTAGATATGCCAAAAACTCATGAAATCTGTCTATATGGAGTTTTCTACTGGAGTTGTGCATGATAAATGATTAAAACCTATGTGTTATGATTGCTTGCTATTTGAGGCGAAATAGTTAGGATATGCATGTTAGGGAGATGACTCAGGCGTTTCTTTGTTAGCCAATTTTTACCACTTTTTTCTATCCCGGACATTTAAAATATCCCTAGTCAGCCCCACTGAGCCTAAAAATTGAACTTTTTCTTTGACACCTTATATTCCCACAATTGTGCCATAAGTAGAAATGTGAAATAGTTGGAATAAATTGTGTTAAAAAAGAGACAAAAAGAGTGAACACGTTTGATGCACCCCAATAACAAAGTAATAAGAAATAGGCAAAAGTCTAAGTTTGGGGGTGCTTGTTATTATAATACACTTCACTCTCCCAAAACAAAAGAGGGGAAAGATAGATTTGAAGTTAAGAAAAGAAATCAAAAGAAAAGGGAAAAATTGAAAAGCTAAAGAGTTTATGGTACACAAAATGAGCCTAAATGCCTATTTTACCTACCCATGCCTAAGCCTACATTACAACCCTTAAAAAGTCCTGAAGATCTCTTAGATGCATATCCATGATTAGTGGAGAATAGCAAGTAAAAATGCCATAGGATTTTTGAAATTAACATGCATGATTCAGTATTTTGACTTCCATTAAGCATGATAAAAATGAGTTTGCGAAATATCTAGCTTAATGTGTTTAGAGTGCTAAAATTTCATGCTATATGTTCCTGCATATTATTCTGCTAACCTTCATGTTTTTCTAAGTAACACCAATGCAGCAAAGTGATCAATGTCATTGAGTCTTTCTATTTTCTCTTTCCTTGAGTCTTTAATTCTTTCTTTTTATCTTTGCTCGAGGGCGAGCAAATGTTAAGTTTGGGGGTATTTGATCAGTGTATTTTATATACACTTTTTGAGTCGTTTTTAGTAAGTCTTTTGTCCCTTTTTGTACAAATACGTGTCGTCTTAGGATAAATTTTCTTTCCTTTGAGTCAAAGTGGTTAAAATGGCTATTTGGCGGAAAAGGAGCGAAAAGAGGGCAAAAGTGGAGGTTCCAGAGCTTGAAATGCAAGAAAGTAGCGAACAGCGAGACACGATTCTGAGCCGCGCCTCCAATGGGGCGAGCCGGCGCCCAATATCGAGACTGCGAAGTTCTGCAGCGCGACGCCTACTAGACAGTGCGAGCGCGGCGCCTAATCACGTAGCAGTAGAGTTCGTGCCATGGCCGATATGAACGCGGCGCCGACGCGGGAAAAATCAGGTCTTTGACGATTTTATGGGTCAGGCCTGAAGGAAAACCTTAAGGGCGGTTTTGAGGCTATAAAAAGAGAACCCTAGGCAGTTTTCAAGAGTTCCCTTTCTTGGACAAACACAAGACTTCTTGGAGTTGAAGATTGGAGACCATTACTTAGTAATTTTCTTTTCTTTCCTTTACTTTACTTTTAGTTTATGTTGGATATTGATTTAGTTCTTGTCATGTCAATGGCTAGGAACTAATTCCAATATAGGGCTTTCCATGTCAATTCACTTGAACCTTATTTTATGAGTTAATGCATGTTTATGGTTGTTCTTCTTATTGTTGAGATTTACCCAATAGTTGTTTTGAATGCTTGGTAATTAATTGATCACTAATTATCATTATTTATATGATTATTAATCAAACTTCAAAAGGAGGAGGTTGTGACTATGCTGTAAGTTGGGTAGACATAGGTCGGATTGGGGATGAAAATACCTCAATTACTTGTGTAGCGTTAATAGGGGTTTAAATACCTAAATTCACGCGAGTGCGTGACGATTAACAAAGTTTTTGTTCTTAATCCTCCTATAGAGTCATCCTTATCACCGAAAGGTAGAAAGGAGCGCTACTGGGGTTGAGTGTTTATATAGCCTTAACGGGAGTATAAAACGAATTAGTAAACCTGCTATCTCCAAAAGAAGAAGAATCATAATTTATTGCATTAATAAGTAATATAAGTGGATAGTTGAGGCGACTTGGAAGCCCTATTTCCATCATCACTGAAGTAAACACATAGTTAATTAGTCTTTATAATTGTTAGTTATAATCAACAAACTCAAATATCGGTTACCAAATAGATAACAAATGATAGATAATTGGTACTTGAGCACTAATCCCTGAGGACGATAACTCGGTCTTCAAGACTATATTACTTGAGTCGACAACGTGCACTTGCGTTAAAGTGTGTGCATTAAATCACACATCAGCAGTATACCTTTATGGGCAGACTATATATGACTTTACCGCGTCCCAGAATGGGTCGGGCAGTATACCTTTATGGGTAGACTATATGACTTTACCGCGTCCCAGAATGGGCCGGACAGTATACCTTTATGGGCAGACTTATGTGACCTTACCGCGTCCCAGAATGGGTCGGGCAGTATACCTTCGTGGGAAGACTTTGTATGAATTCACCGTGTCTCGCAAATGGGCCGGGCAGTATACCTTCGTGGGACGACTTTGTATGAATTCATCGTGTCTCGCAAATGGGCCGGGTTACGTTATCACGTATGGATAATCAAAGTGAACTCCAAAATGAGACGTCCCTCCATAAAGGGCCGGATTATGTTATGCAAGATACGTAAATTATATGTTTATGAACTTGATGATTTTCCCCAAGTATGTATGTAAGAATTTGATTATAACTCTTATTGAAAATGGGAAAAAATAATAATGTGTGATTAAGTTCATGAGTTGTAATGGCATGGTAAGATCTGGTATTTACTTTTTATACTTGCCCCGCCATTCTTTGTACGCTTATGATTTGTTATCGTACCTTATTTCCGCTCCATACTCGGCTGTTGTGTGACCCGGCCGGAAGCTGCGTTCATGCCCGCATGTATTAGGTACACATGTTGGTGATCCCTGCTCTTAGGATCTATGTTCAGTTTTTGGGAAAAGGCTCCATTTACTCCGGAGGCTTATCTTTTGGTATGGATCCCTGTTGATGTAGATTTATGTATATTCAGGGGTATGGCGGGGCCTGTTAAATCCACAGTGATTCTGTCAAAATTCTTAGAGGTCTGTAGTCATATCTTGTGGGTCGGTTTGTAAAGAAAAAAGGATGTAATTGCTTTTGGCTATATATATATATATATATATATATATATGTCTAGGGAGGTAGCCTTATAGGCTAGCCTGTTGTTTATTTCCTGTAAATGTACGTTAAGTTTCGCTGATTTTTTCTGATGTATACTTGTAAGGGTGCCCAGGTAGGGCACCAGTCGCGGGCCCGGAGTCGGGTCGTGACACAATTCATCCAATTCCAATTCATTCGAAACCTCCATAAAATCTCCTAGTATTCTCAAGAGAGAAAAATATAGGTTTCTCATTAGATATTGATTTAGAGAGATTGAGTGTTCTCCTAATTACAAGAAAGATAGGTAATTGTTGTTATCTCCTTGTACATTGGAAGGAAGTATTGTAATCCCGTTTTTCATAGTGAAATTCTCCTACACTTGTCTCGTGGTTTCCCCCTAATTTGTTTAGGGGTTTCTGCATAAATCTTGTGTCTAAAGTTTATTTCCGCATTTTCTCAACATTCACTTTAGTAGTGAGGTTGCTTCGACTCTGTAATTTTACCTAAAAGTAGTATCAGAGCTAGGTTTTAAACGGGTATTGTTCACGCGTACTATTCACGTGCGAATAGTGGGATCTGATTCAAGTGAAGAAGCGGAAAATTGTTTACAATGGCGACAACAAAGTTTGATGTTGAGAAGTTCAACGGGAGTAATTTCTCATTGTGGAAGATGAAGATGAAGGCAATACTGAGGAAGGACAATTGTTTAGAAGCAATTGGAGATAGGCCCGCTGAGATAACATATAATGCCAGGTGGAATGAGATGGATGGCAATGCAGTTGTTGACCTGCACCTAGCACTAGCCAGTGGTGTTTTGTCCAGTGTAGAAGAGAAAAAACGGTGAAGAAGATTTGGGATACACTGTGCAGGTTGTGCGAGGCCAAGTCACTACAATAAGATATTCTTAAAGAGAAGATTGTACACTCATCGGATATTGGAATCCACATCGATAACCGATCATATCAATACCTTAAACACTCTATTTTCGCAACTGACATCTACATTTTATAAAATAGAGACGACTGAATGTGCAGAACTTCTACTTCAAAGTCTACCGGACTCATACGATCAACTCATCATCAACTTGATGAATAACACTCTCATGGAGTATCTTGTCTTCGTTGAGATTGCAGCCGCTATTTTGGAAGAAGAAACCATGAGCAAAAATAAAGAAGACAAACATATGGGTTCGCAGTAAACGGAGGTGTTGACGGTGATGAGAGGAAGATCGACAGAACCTGGCTCTAGTAGGAGTCAGAACTATGGTAGATCGAAGTCAAGAAGTAAGAAGCAACTCAAATGCTATAAATGTGGCAAGAAATGACACTTCAAGAAGGATTGTAGAGTAGAAAGAATAGTGGAGATCCTAAGTTATCAAATACTCATGGAAATGTGGTGAATACCCCAGATGATGGTGACGTTCTATACGGCGAGGCTACTACAATGGTTGGAGGCAGAAAGTAGTTTAATAATGTTTGGTTACTAGACTCGGGAGCATCATGGCATATGAAATATCGGAGAGAATGGTTCCACAAATATGAACTAATCTTAGGAGGTTCTGTGCACATGGGGCATGATCATGCTTTGGTGATCGTCGGTATTGGTACTATCAAGATAAAAATGTTTGACGGTATGGTTCGCACTATGGAGGTACGACACATGAATGGCCTAAAGAAGAATCTATTATCCTTGGGGCAAATAGATAATATCGGTTGTAAGACACATATCGAGAATGGGATCTTGAAGATTGTTAGAGGTGCACTTGTGGTTATAAAAGCAGAAAAGATCGCAGTAAACTTATTCATGCTTAAAGGGGAAACATTGTAGGAAGTCGATGCATGTGATGTGTCAACTAGCAAATGAGAAAAGTCATCGATGATGTAGCATCTCAAACGTGGACATATGTCAGAACGAGGTTTGAAGATTCTCTCGGACCTGAAGCTGCTTCCAGGGTTCAAATCGATAAATTTACCTTTCTGTGAGCATTGTGTTACAAGTAAGCAGAGTAGATTAAAGTTTAGTAGATCTGATGCTAGGCGTAAGCACATACTAGACTTGATTCATTATGATGTTTAGGAGTCACCAGAACTGTCCCTAGGAGGTGCAAAGTATTTTGTGTCTTTTATTGATGATTTCTCTAGGAGATGTTGGGTGTTTCCAATCAAGAAGATGTCTGATGTGTTTCTGGTGTTCAAAGACTTCAAGGCGCATGTGGAACTTAACTCTGAAGAGAAGAGCAAGTGCTTGAGGACAGATAATGGAAGGGAGTACACAGACGAGGAGTTTCTTGCACTTTGCACGCGAGAAAGTATCAAAAGATAGTTCATAGTCACATATACGCCTCAGCAAAATGGAGTGGTGGAGCAGATTAACAGAACTCTTGCGGAAAAGATGAGATCTATGTTGAGGAATGTGGGTAGCCCAACTCTTTCTGGACAGAAGCAGCCAAAGTTGCTTGTTATGTGGTAAACCAGTCTCCTTCAACGACTATTGATTTGAAGATACTGATGGAGATGTGGGCGAGGAAACCCTATGATTACTCTGGTATGCATTCATTTGGATGTCATTTGTACATGATGTATAACACCTAAGAAAGAATGAAGTTGGAGCCAAAATCCAGAAGATATATCTTCTTGGGCTATGCTAATGGATTTTAGGGGTATCGCTTGTGGGATCCCAGCACCCACAATCTTATCGTCAACAGGGATGTGAACTTTACGGAAGATCAACTACAATAAAAATATTAAGAAGGTGGCACATTAAATGGAAGCTCGGAGACTACAACAATTCCGGTGGTGAATAACATGGATCCTGAAATTCTAGTTTCTTCTGAAGCTACACCAGAGCACGAGGTACACGAATAAGTCGAGTCTGAGGCAGAAGAAGTTCATCGGTCAACTCGTGAGAGAAGGACGCCAGCTTGGCACTCGGAGTATGTTACGGAGAACAATATTGCATACTGTCTTCTAACGGATGAAGGAGAGCCCTCAACTTTCTATGAAGCTATAACTTGCTGAGATGCGTCTTTGTGGATGATAACAATACATGAGGAAATTAAATCTCTACAAAAGAACATGACTTGGGAGTTGGTACCATTATCACGTGGAAGAAAGACCATTGGTAATAAATGGATCTACAAGATCAAGCGGGATAGCAATGTTCAAGTGGAACGGTATCGTGCAAGATTAGTGTTATACCCCGTATTTCCAGAGTATGTACGTGTGGACGTACGTACGAATTTTGAGCCTTAAGTTAGGCATGTTTCGAAATTTTGGGCACAAGTGCCGATTAGAGTCGTTTTCTGACGAAACGTTTCCACAGCTTTCGTAGAAAAATTCCGGCTGTGTCATTTATATTTTTGCGGATTTTTCCGAGAGACGAAACATTTTGGACCAACGGGAGGGTGACATGTGTCACCCCACATTGGTAGCAAGTGGAGGGGACTTGGACGATTGGGCGTCAGAGGATCGGTTGGCCTTGGCGATTGGTCCTTTGAATTGTGCCTTGTTTTGGCCTTGTTTTGTGGAGTGTTTTGTGGAGTGTTTTGTGGAGTAGGGTTAGGGTGCACTTGGCTTGATCTTGGCCTTACACTTGCCTTGCACATGGCTTGATCTTGGCCATTGGTTGGCTTTTGGTTTTGCTATAAATACCCACAAGTGTGAAGACTTCATCCATTCCAAAACTTCCAAGTCTTGAAACCCTCTCCTCCCTTCTTGTTGTGCTAGCAGAGCTTCCCCTCCTCCCCTTTTCGTGAGGCCTTGTGGCGAGCACACCTCCTCACTGTGGTGCCTTGGCGTGGGGTACCCACTGCTAGTCGTTTCGTATAATACCCTTGTTGTGGTATAGAAATACTCTCCTAGTATTGTTATAATGTCCAAATACCTTGGCCTAAATACCTTGTAGTATTCCCAAGGTTACAACATACAAAAGCCGGAAAATACGATTATACTTCCTTTAGCCACAAAAGCGAAACCCTGAAATCTTCACCGTTGTTGAAGTTGTAAGTAGAAGTTGGTTAGAACTTCAGGGTTGTTTGGGCGCTCGGAGTAGGAGCTAAGCGTTGCTCAGATCGACTTTATACTTGGATAATTTTGGGCTTATCGAGGTAACACTATGTCCTTCTATTGTAATTGGAAATTACATAAGTGTTGAATATATAGTTGTTGTATACTATATATAGAACCGAACTTAGAATTGTGGCAATGTCTTTTGACTTAAGCTGAAGAGCGAAGAATTGAGCGATAATCACATAGAAGGATAATAAAGAAGAAGCGAGCTGTAATTACCTAGAACGTATTCAGATAGACTTATGTAGCATTCGTGTAATAGAATTGTACGCATCCGGTTAGGCGTGTTAACCCCGGTTGGCTTGGTGGCAGCCTGCGATAAAGGAGGAGATTTACGCCATGCGGGGAAGGTCTTTGAATTTTCTGTAGAAAGATAGAAACTTGTGTTTTGGGGTTAATAGACGTTTGTGACCTTTATAGGTGAAAGTACTAAGAGTAGCGTATTCTACTCGAGGAGTGGAAAGGGCTAGCAAGGTGGTAGTACTTGGAGCATTTTGCTTATTGTCGATAAATCGTCGCGAGGTATGTGAACCTCTTCCTATCTCTTCTAGCATGATATGCTGTAACTATGTAGTCTGGTAGACGTATACGTGTTTAAAGTATTTGATTGGTTTGAAACATAAAGTGTTATAACGGCTTTATGGGGAGTTGGTTATAACAGCTTTATGTAGGTAAGAAAATACTTTGTGGTTTTAAAAGGTAACTGGTGTGAATTATAACTGGCTAGTTATAATAAAGAACTTGATGTATTTCAAAAAGATTTATAAGTCGTTTTGAAGGAGAGTAACACTTGGTTTTAAAGGTTTTAAAAAGAGTTATACTAGCTTTTGGGGAGTTAGGTATAATGTCTTAAGAGAGGTAAAGAAAATGGTTTCTTGATGTTAGAAGTTAAGAGACTTGATCTTAAAAGATAAGATACTTAACTTATTTGTTTTTAATGTGAATCAATGTGTGAAATCTCATTAGTGAGTAATGAGTACTTGGTTTTATTTAAAAGGATAATGTTTCTTGATTTGGAAATCGAAATGTGTATCGACAGGACCACTGCGGCGTTAATAAAGGAAAATGTCTTGAATAATGATGTATCGTATTAAAACCAAGTAGAAACCTCCATCTGCATAGAAACTAAGATGAGACAAAATGATATTACATTTTCTAGATCATGGGCTTTGTAATAAGAATGATGTAAACAAGAATAACCTACTCTCGCGTGAGACATATATTACTCAATTGTTCTAAAAAGGAATCAAGTGATTAAGTTTGGGAACTATGAAACCATTTGAAAATGAGAAGCTTGAGTAATGAAACTAGGCAAACCGAACTTAGGAAAAGAATGTTGTGACTTGATTTTGAAAAGGAATGTGGGTTGGTCATTCTAATACTACGGGTATCGGGTGACTTTTATAAAAGTAATGGATCTCTTTAAAAGAACTTAACGTATGTAGGACTTTGGGGTTACAAACCCAGACTTTGGCATAAAATGAAAGTACTTTGAGTTGTGTGAGACTTGCCTATGCTTGTTGTTGTGAAACTTGCCTATGCTTGTTGTTGTGAAACTTGCCTATGCTTGTGATGATAGCCTGGGTTGTGCAAGTGTGGTATTTACGTATTCCGCGTCTGCAGAGGCCGGTTGACTTGTCGAGAACTTACTTGGAGCGTCTTTGGCGGTGATGGAGAATTCCACGTATGTTTCCATTTTGATTATCGCTTGTTGTTGATGTCACATGGACATGTCTACACCGTCGCAAGATTCCGGCACGCGCCACGCGGCGTTGATTACCCGATATATGGTTATTACCGCAACATGGGCGGTCTACACCGATGCAAGATTCCGGCATGTGGCCACGCGGCGGGGTTGACCACCGATATATTGTTATTGAGGTTACATGGGCGTGTCTACACCGTCGCGATTCCGGCACGTGCCACGCGCCTTATTATTGTTGCATCATGGACATGTCTACACCGATGCACGATTCCGGCATGTGGCCATGATGCGAACATGATGGATGTGGTGGCGTGAGACCCATAGTTATATTTGAGTGGTGACTTTGAGGCGTGAGTCCACGACTGATCGCTTATGTTGCGTCAGTATTTTGGTTATCATACATGTCTCCCGCTTTATATAGATCGTTATGATTTAACTGCAGATTTCTGATTCACATACTTGGTACTGTTAGATCGACTCTCGGGGCCGCGTTCATGCCGCAGTAGAGGTACATCGGTCGTGGATCCCCGCTTGGATCTCACTTCGTGTCGGAAAGCTCCGTTCCTTGGAGGCTTATCTTTGGTATGTTTCCCCGAGTTGTAGGTTCTGTACATTCGGGGTATGGCGAGCCCCGTCCGTCATAGTTGTTGTAATATATCTTAAGTGCAGTAATCGTTGTAGGCGGGGTTGTAAAAGGATTAAACTGCTCGTGTTTTATGTATATACCAAGGCAAATCGCTTTGGTTGGCCTGTTTATTTACTATATCTCTTGTTTAATGACTCATGTTTTATGTTCCGCTGATTTTCTACGATGTATGTATCACTAGGGTGCCGGGTAAGGCACCGGACGCCCGGTTTCGGGCGCCGCAAGTGGTATCGAGCGATTAGTCCTCGGAAAGTGTCTCTGATCGTGTCTAGTAGAGTCTTGATTATCGGTGTGTTGTGCACCACATCTATAATCGAGGCTATAGGACATTTAGGATTAGTTTCCATTCTTCTCATTACGAGATCGTGCCTTAGAGCCGTGTTGTAAGTTGGACCCTCCGACGTGTTTCGTTTTTACGATTATGCCTCTGCGAAGGCAACCAGGCCCAGAGCAAGGCAGCGAGGAGCCGCTAGTGTGATTCGAGGAGTGCGAGCGCGAGCCCGGCCAAGACTGAGACAAGCTTCCGACGGCGGGTTTCGCGACGCCAAAGACCAAAGAGTTTAGAGCCGCGGCGCTGGCTGAGACTACGATACGAGCCTCCACACGGTCCCGGCAGGCGTAAGAGTTGAGTTACAAGGAGATGGCCCGCCATCGCCGTGGTCGTGGCCGAGATAGGAGGATAGGCCGATGCAGCAGCTCCCCCGATGGCACCCGTAGTTCACCCCGAGCGCATAGTTTGAGGCTACGGACTTTACGAGATGTAGCGCCAGAGTTCTACGGTCGAGGCACGAGGATGATCCGCAGGAGTTCATCCGAAGCGATTCTGACGGATCATGAGTGATCAAGGCTTGAGACCGAGTCGGTGGTCCTAGGTTCGCGATGGTCGCGTGATACCGCATGATCGTGGTTTGATTCGTGAGCTGCCCGGGGAGAGAATGCACTTCCAGTTTGGGACGAAGTTTTCGGGGCCTTCACGCACATTTCTTGCCTCCACGGATGAGGAGGGCTCGCCGACAGATTTTTGATGTTGGCGAGCCGCGCATATTCGAGTACAATGTGGAGTTCGACTCATTGGCGGTATGTTCCGTATTAGTAGCTAGTATGGAGGATCGAGTGCACCGATATGTTACGAGGGCTCGATGATTACCTAGCGAGAGTTGTGCGAGTGTTTCTTCACCGACATGGACATTGCCCGCGACGAGCTCATGCACTTGTGCGAGGCGAGCGCAGATCGACGGTGGACCGCCACAGGTTAAGGCGCCAAGACGGCCGGATATTTTGGCGACTTTCGAGGCGGACCGCCTCAAGAATAGACTAGATGTACCTCCGCCATTGCAGCAGTGGTCCTCCGCAGCCGGGACCGCCAGGATATTCGGGAGCGATGCAGGCTCCCGTGTTTGACGTTGAGAGTAGGGTGTTGGCGGACGCATCACCCCTACCTCGGTGTGGTCGATGTGGTAGACCGCATTTCGGGGAGTGTCGTAGTACCAAGGGAGCTTGTTATTCTTGCGGCCAACAGGCCATATGACGAGACCGTCCCACTGGTAGCTTGGTAGGATAGCACAGACTATTAGAGCAGTTGCGGGCCACGGTAGAGGTCGCGGTGGAAGTTCCCAGTTTTAGCGGTCCTTGAACCGCCTAGTTTCAGGTATATCCTTAACCCTGTAGATACTTGTATGTATTGATGTTAATGATGTGTTAAGTGTTATGTTTGGATAGCTTTGTGCTAAAATATGATTTAGAAACCTGGTTAGTGAAAAGGGTAAGTCCCTGGGTAGTGTGAAATGGAAGTGGTAGCTTTCGCGACCAGATAGTAGGATTGTTCCGTGTCGGGAACAAGGGCTTGACGCGATTGTGGTCGGGTTGAGGGCGTGATACGGTCAACCCGTGGCGAATGTAAGGTCGATTCAGGTGGTCCTCCGGTGGTAGGGTCACGAGGATGCTAGGCCCAAGTTTGTATGACCATCGTATGAGTTGGTGGATATGTTCGACCGAGCGGGTCGTGAGGCCGAACGACCTTAGAGGAAATCGAGGTTAGTGAGATGACCAAGTTTGGAGGTAGTGACTCCAAGGGTTGGAAACGGAAGCGTTGACAGAAGTGTGGTACGGATACCAGAACGAGTTCGAGTGTTCGTGACGAGTACTACGAAAGGGAGAAGTGAACGTGTGTTTTGTGGCGGTGTGGCATGATTGTTTTCGCACGTATAGCGGTGAAGACTATCTCGACGCCGCTTGTTTTGAGACCTTGAAGGAACATTCGGCGAATGTTTCTAAAGGAAGAATGTTATACCCTATTTCCGAGTATGTACGTGTGGGCGTGCGTTTAATTTTGAGCCTTAAGTTAGGCATGTTTGAAATTTTGGGCACAAGTGCCGATTAGAGTCGTTTCGGCGAAACGTTTCCATTTTCGTAGAAAAATTCGTTGTGTCATTTATATTTTTGCGGATTTTTCCGAGAGGCGAACATTTTGGACCAACGGAGGGTGACATGTGTCACCCCACATCGTAGCAGTGGAGGACTTGGGCGATTGGGCCCAAGAGGATCGTTGGCCTTGGCGATTGGTCCCTGAATCGTGCCTTGTTTTGGCCTTGTTTTGTGGAGTGTTTTGTGGAGTGTTTTGTGGAGTAGGGTTAGGGTGCACTTGGCTTGATCTTGGCCTTACACTTGCCTTGCACATGGCTTGATCTTGGCCATTGGTTGGCTTTGGTTTTGCTATAAATACCCACAAGTGTGAAGACTTCATCCATTCCAAAACTTCCAAGTCTTGAAACCCTCTCTCCCTTCTTGTTGTGCTAGCCGAGAGCTTCCCCTCCTCCCCTCGTGAGGCCTTGTGGCCGAGAGCACACCTCCCCTCAGTGGTGCCTTGGCAGTGGGTACCCCTAGCCTAGTCGTTTTCGTATAATACCCCGTGTTGTGGTATAGAAATACTCTCCTAGTATTGTTTTAATGTGCAAATACCTTTGCCTAAATACCGTGTAGTATTACCAAGGTTACACTTATACAAAAGCCCAGAAAATACGATTATACTTCCTTTAGCCACAAAAACGAAACCCTAAGGAAATCTTCACCCGTTGTTGAAGTTGTAAGTAGAAGTTGTTTAGAACTTCTAAGGGTTGTTTGGAGCGCTGAGTAGGAGCTAAGCGTTGCTCGGGATCGACTTTATACTTGGATAATTTTGGGCTTATCGAGGTAACACTATCGTTCTTCTATTGTAATTAGAAATTACATAAGTGTTGAATATATAGTTGTTGTATACTATATATAGAATGAACTTAGAATTGTGGCAATGTCTTTTGACTTAAGCAAGAACGAAGAATTGAGCAAGAATCACATAGAAGGATAATAAAGAGAAGAATCGAATCAGAATTACCTAGTGTATTACATGAACTTATGTAGCATTACTGTGTAATAGAATTGTACGCATCCGGTTAGACGTGTTAACCCCCCCCCCCCTGGTTGGCTTTGTAGCCGACCTCGATAAAGGAGAGATTTACGCCATGCGGGAGGTCTTTGAATTTTCTCAGTAGAAAGATAGAAACTTGTGTTTTGGGGTTAATAGACGTTTGTGACCTTTATAGGTGAAAGTACTAAGAGTAGCGTATTCTACTCGAGGAGTGGAAAGGGCTAGCAAGGTGGTAGTACTTGGAGCATTTTGCTTATTGTCGATAAATCGTCGCGAGGTATGTGAACCTCTTCCTATCTCTTCTAGCATGATATGCGTGTAACTATGTAGTACGTAGACGCATACGTGTTTAAAGTATTTGATTGGTTTGAAACATAAAGTGTTATAACGCTTTATGGGAGTTGGTTATAACAGCTTTATGTAGGTAAGAAAATACTTTGTGGTTTTAAAAGGTAACTGGTGTGAATTATAACTGGCTAGTTATAATAAAGAACTTGATGTATTTCAAAAAGATTTATAAGTCGTTTTGAAGGGAGAGTAACACTTGGTTTTAAAGGTTTTAAAAAGAGTTATACTAGCTTTTTGGGGAGTTAGGTATAATGTCTTAAGAGAGGTAAAGAAAATGGTTTACTGATGTTAGAAGTTAAGAGACTTGATCTTATAAGATAAGAGACTTAACTTATTTGTTTTTAATGTGAATGTTTGTGTGAAATCTCATTCGTGAGTAATGAGTACTTGGTTTTATTTAAAAGGATAATGTTTTACTGATTTCGGAAATCAGAATGTGTATCGACAGACCACTGCAGCGTTAATAAAGGAAAATGTCTTGAATAATGATGTATCGTATTAAAACCGAGAAACCTCCATCTGCATAGAAACTAAGATGAGACAAAATGATATTACATTTTCTAGATCATGGTCGTAATAAGAATGATGTAAACAAGAATAACCTACTCTCACGTGAGACATATATTACTCAATTGTTCTAAAAGGAATCAGTGATTAAGTTTGGGAACTATGAAACCATTTGAAAATGAGAAGCTTGAGTAATTGAAACTAGGCAACCGGAACTTAGGAAAAGAATGTTGTTACTTGATTTTGAAAAGGAATGTGGGTTGGTCATTCTAATACTACGTATCGGGTGACTTTTATAAAAGTAATGGATCTCTTTAAAAGAACTTAACGAATGTAGTACTTTGGGGTTACAAACCCAGACTTTGGCATAAAATGAAAGTACTTTGAGTTGTGTGAGACTTGCCTATGCTTGTTGTTGTGAAACTTGCCTATGCTTGTTGTTGTGAAACTTGCCTATGCTTGTGATGATAGCCTTGGTTGTGCAAGTGTGGTATTTACGTATTCCGCGTCTCGGTAGAGGCGGTTGACTTGTTGAGAACTTACTTGGGCGTCTTTGGCGGTGATGGAGAATTCCACGGTATGTTTCCATTTTGATTATCGCTTGTTGTTGATGTCACATGGACATGTCTACACCGACGCAGATTCCGGCATGCGGCCACGCGGCGTTGATTACCGATATATGGTTATTATTGCAACATGGGCGGTCTACACCGATGCTGATTCGGCATGTGGCCACGCGCGGTGGTTGACCACCGTATATTGTTATTGAGGTTACATGGGCATGTCTACCGTCGCACGATTCCGGTACGCGCCATGCGCCTTGTTATTATTGTTGCATCATGGACATGTCTACACCGATGCAAGATTCCGGCATGTGGCCGATGCGAACATGATGGATGTGGTGGGCGTGAGACCCGTAGTTATATTTGAGTGGTGACTTTGAGGCGTGAGTCACGACTTGATCGCTTTATGTCGTTGCGTATTGTATTTTGGTTATCATACATGTCTCCTGCTTTATATAGACTGTTATGATTTAACTGCAGTATTTACAGTTTCACATACTTGGTACCTGTTGTACTGACCTCCTTCGGGGGGCTGCGTTCATGCCGCAGGTAGAGGTACATCGGTCGTGGATCCCCGCTTAGGATCTCACTTGGCGTGTCGGAAAGCTCCGTTCCTTGGAGGCTTATCTTTGGTATGTTTCCTGAGTTGTAGGTTCTTGTACATTCGGGGTATGGCGGGCCCTGTCCGTCATAGTTGTTAATATATCTTAGAGTGCAATGTAATCTTGTGGGCGGGGTTGTAAAAGGATTAAACTGTTCAGGTTTTATGTATATACTGAAGGCAACTGTTTTGGTTGGCCTGTTTATTTACTATATCTCTTGTTTAATGACTCATGTTTTATGTTCCGCTGATTTTCTCTGATGTATGTATCACTAGGGTGCCCGGGGTAAGGCACCAGTGACGGGCCCGGGTTTCGGGGCGTCACAATTAGTGGTGAAGGGATTTGCTCAGAAAGAAGGCATTGATTTCAATGAGATATTTTATGCGGTGGTTCGACTCACGACAGTCAGGGTTGGTTTGGCGATGTGTGCTACGTTTGACCTACATCTGGAGCAGTTGGATATGAAAACTGCATTTCTTCATGGAGAGCTTGAAGAGGAGATCTACATTCTCCAACCATAAGGTTTTTCCGAAACAGGAAAGGAGAACTTGGTTTGCAGGTTGAACAAATCTCTATATGGTCTCAAAAAGGCGCCGAGGTATGGTACAAGATATTTGATTCCTTCATTAGGAGCCTTGGATACAATAGACTTAGTTCAGACCATTGTGTGTACTACAAGAGGTTTGGTGGTAATAATTTTATTATCTTGTTGTTGTATGTGGATGACATGTTGGTAGCAGGCCCCAACAAAGATCGAATCCAAAAATTGAAGGCATAATTGACGAGGGAGTTTGACATGAAGGACTTGGGACCAGCAAACAAGATTCTAGGGATGCAAATTCACAGAGACAGAGATAGCAGGAAGGTTTGGCTTTCCCGGAAGAACTATTTTAACAAGATCTTGCGACGTTTCAACATGCAAGATTGTAAGTCAATTTCTACCCCACTTCCTACTAATTGCAAATTATCCTCAAGTATGTGTCCTAGCAATGACGCAGATAGGATGGATATGTCTCGAGTACTGTATGCATCGGCAGTGGGAAGTTTAATATTTGTCATGATATGCACAAGACTAGACATTGCACAAGTAGTGAGAGCGGTTAGTTGATTTATGGTGAATCCTGGTAGAGAGCATTGGAATAATGTGACGAGGATTCTAAGATACATCAAAGGAACCTCAAATACTGCATTATGTTAAGGAGGATCTGAATTTACCGTCATAGGCTACGTAGATTCAGATTTCACAGGCGATCTTGATAAAAGTAAATCCACTACGGGTTATGTGTTTACTCTTGCAGGAGGAGCTGTAAGCTAGGCTTCGAAGTTGCAGACTGTTATGGCTCTATCAACAACAGAAGCAGAATATATAGCGGCTACACAAGCTTGCAAGAAAGTTGTTTGGATTCAAAGGTTACTGGCGGAGCTCGGGCACAAACAAGAGAATGTGGTTCTATTTTGTGATAGTTAGAGTGCCTTGCACATTGCAAGGAATCCCCAATTTCATTCAAGGACAAAACACATACGGGTCCAGTACCACTTCGTTCAAGAAGTAGTGAAGGAAGGGAGTGTGTACATGCAGAAGATCCACACCGATGAGAACATAGTAGACGCTATGACGAAGCCAATTAATGCTGGCAAGTTTGAATGGTGTCGATCCTCTTGTGGCCTAGCAGAGACGTAAGAAAGCATGGCGTCGGCGAGTAAGGAATGATAGAGGGATTACCAAAGGTGACTTCAAGTGAGATAATGTAACGACCCGTTAGGGCGTTCTTCGTGCCTTACCCGCACCCAGTGACACAACATCGAGTAATCGGAACATAAAGACAATACATGATACCAATTTAAAATGACAGTGAAATAAAATGACAGGTTAACCAAAATCGGTTACCTTCAGTATTTATATAAATAGAAATTCGACGATTCTGACAACCCTCACAAATTCTGCCCACAACGGTACTACGGACCTCTAAGAAATGATCGACAATAATGGCGGGGCGGGCCAGAGCCACGAATGTAAACACTTACTCTGACGGGGACTATACCACCGATAAGTCTCGGAGAAGCGGAGCTTCCCAGGCGAGCGGTGATCGTAAGGCGAGGATCAACGGCGGTGTACCTTTACTGCGCGTGAACGCGGCCCGAAGGAGGTCGATCTGACAGTGCAGTATGTGAATCGAAATAAATCGTAAATGAAATCATAGTAGTCTATATAAAGCAGGAGACATGTATGATAACCAAACTACAGTTCACAATAAATAAGCAGTCATGTCAAGTCAGGGACTCACGCCCTCCAAGTTATCACAATAAAACCGTACGGGGTAAGTACGAAGGCATAGCCGACTACTAAGACCCACAGTACCAAAAATACCCTGGCGTATCCGAGGTCTTTCTGCATCGCACCATGATCGGTGGCCTCGCCGATATCAATGTGGCGTCTATCCACTGGAACTCGCGACTCGCATAGGTCACACGGACCCGCGTGAGGTATTCCTCGAATCATGGTCCTGCACCGCTGAGGTATACCCGCGTTGAAGGCGGCTAACCCTCGGTATCTGCTGGGCTCCCGCAACCCGCATAGTCTCAAAAGACCGCATAGTCTCAACGGACCGCATAGGAAATCCCCCGTCGGGCTAAACACCGAATGATCAATCCTGGAGCTACCGCGCTCGCGTAGTCACGAGGACCGCATAGTAGTAAAGACCCGCATCAAGGGTGGCAAGCCCTCGGTATAATAAGTCAAAGGGTATGTGATACAATAGCGAATTACAGCGGGCTTAACGTTTAACAACGTAAGCACAACAATAATAACCCGCTTACATAATAATCACAAGATACTAACACACGTAGCATCCTAACATGCTCACTCGTCAAATCAACAAGAAAGTATTACAAGGCTATCACAAACCAATACAATCAAGTTATTCACACAAGGTACTTTACTAACAAGTTCGTACCTATCCCCAAAGTACTTCATACATTAAATCTTTAAAAGATCGTTACTTCACAAAAATCACACAATACGTAGTATATAAAAATAGAGTGATTATCTTTTTCAAAGTAAATCAATTACTTCTCTTTGTAAAATCAAGTAGCAACATTCTTTTCCAATGTTCAAGTTTGCCTAATTTCAATGTTCAAGTTTGCCTAATTTCCAATGTTCAAGTTTCTCATTTTAGAAAGGTTTAGTAGTTCATAGTCTTATTCATTTAAGAATATAATTCTTCTTTAAACAATCAGAAACCTAAGCCTTATATGTGAGTAGGATATTCTTGTTTATAACAATCTCATTCTGTAGTGATCTAGGAAATATCATTTTGTCTCATCTTAGCTTATGCGGATGGAAGTTTCTCTGGTTTTAATAATACTTAATTAGTCAAAACATTTCCTTTTATTAACGTCTGTGATGGTTTGTCGATACACATTACGATTTCAAATCATTAAAACATTCTTAAGCCGTTATACCTAACTTCCCATAAAGCTAGTATAACTCTTAAGTTTTCAAAAACCAAGTATTACTTCTTCTTTCAAAATGATTCAAAATCTTTTGAAATACTTCAAGTTCTTTTTAATACATAACAATCGGTTATAGTTCAAATCGATTACCTTTTAAAAACCACATGTATTATCTTACCAACATAAAAATTATAACCAACTTCCATAAAGCGTTATAACACTTTATGTTTTACACCAATCAAATACATTTAGCATCCATGCGTCTACCGTACTATATAGTTCACACGTATTATGCTAGAAGAGATAGGAAGAGGTTCACATACCTCGCGGCAGTATCGACTAATAGCAAAAGCGCTCAAGTACCTCAAACCGTGCTACTCCTTGGCGGTAGATCGCGCCACGTAGTACTTCAACCTATAAGGCCACAAGGCGCTTATTAACATTTAGGTCTCACCAGTAGAACATTCTACGAGAAAATTCGGCGACCTCCCCCCAATGGCGTAAATCTCCTCCTTTATCGAATTCGGCTACAAGCCAACCGTGGGGTTACATCTAACCCGACGGGTACAATTCTACTCACGAAAAGCTACACAAGTCTCTTATGTCTGATCCTATGTAAATCTGATTCGATTCTTCTTTCGAAAAGGTTTCTTATTATTCGGGCTTAAGTCAAAAGACATTGCTTAACAACGTTCGATTCTACATATAGTATACTTCAACTATAGTCTAACAATCATGTAATTTCCAATTCTGATAGAGACAAGATATTTACGGCGATAAGCCCATACTTATCAAAGGATAAAGTCGATCCTGGGCAATCGTTTAGATCGACTCGGCGCTCAACCCGCTCTAAACCACCTTAGAAGTTCTAACCAACTTCTACACAATACTCAACGGACTATGGAGATTTTCCTAGGGTTTCGGTTTTGTGGTGGGAAGTATAATAGTATTTTCGGGCTTTTCGTATAGGTATAACCTTAGAATACTACAAGGTATACGGCTAAGGTAATTTGGGCATTATAACAATACTTTTGAGTATTTCTACACCACAGGGGGTATTATCACAAGCAACTAGGCTAGGGGGTACCCAGCACACTACTAGGAGGAGAGGGCTCTCGGCCAGGGCCTTTCAAAGGGGAGAGGGCTCTTGGGCGAGAGTCGACAAGAGGGGAGAGGAGGATTTTAACACTTAGAAGATTTGTGGAAAGGATGAAGAATTCATCAAAGGGAGAGTATTTATAGCCTGAAGCCAAGGCGACCAATGGCCAAGATCTTGCCAAGTGCATAGCAAGTGTAGGGCGAGATCAAGCCATGTGCACCTAACCTACTCCACAAAACACTCCACAAAACAAGGCAAAACAAGGCACAAATCAAGGCCATAAAGTAGCCCCGGTCGGCGAGGGTTGCGCCTTGCTTCCGATGTGAGGTGACACATGTCACCCTCCCGTTGGTCCAAAATGTTTAAATCTCTCGGAAAAATCCGCAAAAATTAAAAATGACATAGCGGAAATTCCCTACGAAAAGTGTGGAAGCGTTTAGTCGAAAACGACTCAAATCGGTGTTGTGAACAAAAAGAATTCGCAAGCCTAAATCACAAGTTCAAATTTCTACGTGCGTCCTTACGTACATACTCGGAAAATACGGTATAACATTCTCCTCGCCAGAAACATTCGTCGAATGTTCCTTCTAAGTCTCAAACAACGTGCGCCGAGATAGCCTTCACTACTATACTTACGAGAATCAACACGCCACGTCGGCCCGCGAAACACCCGCACATAAAAACTTACATCGAGTCCACGAGGAAACACCTCTAACATCACCAAAATGATACCACTTTTGTCACTTTGTCGCGAGCCACTTGACCTCAACAAATGGCCGCTGCGTCGCGATCATCGAAGGCCGTGACACTCGAACCACACCACATTTAAATCTTGCTAGTTTCCAAAACGGGGTTACTATCTCTTTCGTGGGCATCATTAAGCGGGAACATTCGGATGGATCTTCGATACTTTCGAACATAACAATACGAAAGATCGGACGTCCCCGCCTCCTAAGTCGGACGGCAAATGCTAACATATAGGCAACTGGCCTATTCTTCACATGAACTCTCAAAGGCCCAAAGTAACTCGGGCTAAGTTTATCTGTTTTCCAAAGCTCGTCACACTGTCAGGTGGTACTTTCAAGAAGACCGACCGTCAACTCGAACTCTAAGCGTCGTCGCCGATTATCCGCCACGATTCCTCGAGCCGCGAACTTCTTCTATACAAGCTTCACTATCCACGATCTGCGGAACAAGCTGAACCATTTATGCGAACGCGCAACATCGAACCAATCGGCCGACTTTACACTTCCGCCCTACAAGGCTTCAAAGGTGACATCCGAACACCGAAATGGTAGCCTAAACACTCCTCCACAGAGACAACAATCCCACAACTATCCACGAAATCCGGCAGCGGCGCGAATGCGGTCGAGACTCACTGAGTTCTTAACACATGTTTGGTAAAACTTCCGAAACAAAAGCAATGTACACAGGCTCCACTATACGCCATAAGGTGAAGGTAGGCACCCGTGCGACCTTACAACCTTTCGGTTAAAACAACAACGCCGAGTGAGCGGTCCCGAAGAAACGATGGGCTGCCCCATCGCCCAACCACCGGTCGAACGCATCCACGAACTCGTCGTTGGTCAACTAAACTTGGGCCTAACACCCTCGTGACCTAACACAAGGCGGGACCACCTGGACCCGACCACCAAACTGCGGCGGGTTGACCCGCAGCGTGGCTCAACCCGACGCAGCGCGCACAATGCTAGCTCGCGAAGAAAAACTCACTAATCACGCTACGAAAACCTAGCGGTCTTCTTAGCTCAACTACCCCTTTCATTCCACACTACTTAGGGACTATCCCAAACGTAGCTCACGTGCACCATGCACTTCGATGGATCAAACATAACACTACACCTATTCTCGAGATGGCCTCACCTCTAAGGTCTCTGCGTATAAAACTCTAAGGCTCGCGCCTTCTCTATCCCCAAAATCTTACTCGGTTAACCCATCATGATTTCTAATCACAACTAACACTGCTGCTATCGAACATAACACTTAAGGTATACTCACTTTATCACGTATACGGATCTACAGAGGGTTAAGGATATATCTATATCTCTTGCTTCCCTCCAGTCGTTCTAATCAAACACCCGTAGGCATGCGTGAGGAGATGACAAACTACCCACCGATCACGAAGGCTAAGTCCTCCTTACTAGGACACTCTTTTCGACATTAGACCACGGCGGTCATAGGTACAACAAGTACCAACTAAAAGACGACATTCCGGGATGGCGTGCACCTGTAATGAACCGGAAGTCACGGAGTTACGGCAACTCCTGCACACCCAACGTCACGAAATTCGTGGAAGACCACTCTGCGCGGTGGATGTGCATAATCAAATCTCTGGTGAGGTGACTCGCCTCGAAAGTTACCAAAGGACCTTCGCTCTGGCCTCTTCTCTGCATCGCCGTTAACCCGTCGATCTACCGCGTCTCGCTGCTGCGCAAAAGCGTACGTGCCATGCTCGAAACTGGCGAAGAACTTACTCTTGCACAACCTTTTCGTTGATATTCATCAAGACTCGCGATACATCGGTATACTCTCGGTAGTCAAATCCATAGTTAGTAACAGGTCGCCTCCTTGAAATCTATATTCTGTTCGATCGTGGGCGAAGGTTAACATATCATGGCGCGATGGAAGCTGCCGTCGTGCTTAAACTTTCTTTGGGGCTAGTGGCGTCGCAGAAATCCCGAATGAAGCATTACCTAGGTAATGATTGGGCTGTGCCCACGTAACCCTCTGAACTACTCGCGACTCCTCGGCTGCCTTGCCTCACTGGGCGGGTTTTGCCTACGCGGAGGCATATCGGTAAGGGAAAGAAATCGTTAGAGGTCCAACTTACAACACGGCTCTAAGGCACGATCTCGAGTAAGAAGAAATAGAAACCAATCCTAAATATCCTATAGCCTCACGATTATTGGTGTGGTGCGCACCGATAATCGAACTGCGGATACGGTGCGTAGACACTTTCAGAGATTAAGCGCTCGATACCACTTTTGTAACGACCGTTCGGGGCGTTCATCGTGCCTTACCGGGCACCCTAGTGACACAACATCGAGTGTCATCGAACATAAAGACAATACATGAAACGATGTAAAATGACGGTGAAATAAGAAGGCAGGCTAACCAGCGGTTACCTTGGTATATATATAAATAGCAATTGACGATTTACAACCCTCTTTACAAATTCTGCCCTGGTACTCTGGACCTCTAAGAAATGATCGACAATAATGGCGGGACGGGGCCGCGAACCCACGAATGTAAACACTTACTGACGGGGACTATACGTGATAAGTCTCGGAGAAAGCGGAGCTTCCAAAGTGACGGTGATCCTAAGGCGAGGATCAACGGGTGTACCTTTACTGCGGCGTGAACGCGGCCCCGAAGGAGGTCGATCTGATGCAGAGTAGTATGTGGCGAAAATAAATCTGTAAATGAAATCATAGTAGTCTATATAAAGCGGGAGACATGTATGATAACAAACTACGATTCACAATAAATAGCGATCATGTCAAGTCGGGGACTCACGCCTCCAAGTTATCACAATAAAACCGTGCGGGGTAAATGCGAAGGCATAGCGGACTACTAAGACCAGCGATTACCAAAAATACCACAAAGCGTATCCGAGGTCTTTCTAGGCGCACCACATGTCGGTGGCCCGCGCGCAATATCAATGTGCGTCTATCCTGGAACTCGCGACTCGCATAGGTCACACGGACCCGCGTGGTATTCCTCGAATCATGGTCCCATCGCTGAGGTATACCCGCGTCGAAGCGGCTAACCCTCGGTATCTGCCTAGGCTCCATGACCGCATAGTCTCAAAAGACCGCGTAGTCTCAGCGCATCGCGTAGAAATCCCGCGTCGGGCTAAACACCGGAATGATCAATCACGGAGCTACCGCACTCGCGTAGTCACGAGGACGCGTAGGCGTAAGACCGCGTCAGGGTGGCAAGCCCTCGGTATAATAAGTCAAAGGGGTATGTGATACAATAGCAGTTACAGCGGGCTTAACGTTTAACAACGTAAGCACAACAATAATAACCCACATAATAATCACAAGATACTAACACCGTAGCATCTAACATGCTCACTCATCAAATCAACAAGAAAGTATTACAAGGCTATCACAAACCAATACAATCAAGTTATTCACACAGGTACTTTCTACTAACAAGTTCGGGTATCCCCAAAGTACTTCATACATTAAATCTTTAAAGATACGTTACTTCACAAAATCACACAATACGTAGTATATAAAAATAGAGTGATTATCTTTTTCAAAGTAAATCAATTACTTCTCTTTGTAAAATCAAGTAGCAACATTCTTTTCCAATGTTCATGTTTGCCTAATTTCGATGTTGAGTTTGCCTAATTTCAATGTTCAAGTTTCTCATTTTAGAAAGGTTTAGTAGTTCATAGTCTTATTCATTTAAGAATATAATTCTTCTTTAAACAATCGAGAAACCTAAGCCTTATATGTGAGTAGGATATTCTTGTTTATAACAATCTCATTCTGATAGTGATCTAGGAAATATCATTTTGTCTCATCTTAGCTTCTATGCGGATGGAAGTTTCTCTTGGTTTTAATAATACTTAATTAGTCAAAACATTTCCTTTTATTAACTGCGGTGGTTTGTCGATACACGTTCGATTTCGAAATCGATTAAAACATTCTTAAGCGTTATACCTAACTTCCCATAAAGCTAGTATAACTCTTAAGTTTCAAAAACCAAGTATTACTTCTTCTTTCAAAATGATTCAAAATCTTTTGAAATACTTCAAGTTCTTTTTAATACATAACAATCGATTATAGTTCAAATCGATTACCTTTTAAAAACCACATGTATTATCTTACCAACATAAAGTATTATAACCAACTTCCATAAAGCCGTTATAACACTTTATGTTTACACCAATCAAATACATTTAGCTTTGTCGTCTACCGTACTACATAGTTCACACGTATCATGCTAGAAGAGATAGGAAGAGGTTCACATACCTCGCGACGAGTATCGACTAATAGCAAAAGCGCTCAGTACCTCAAACCGTCGGCTACTCCTTAGCGGTAGATCGCGCCACCCGTAGTACTTCAACCTATAAGCCCACAAGGCGATTATTACCATTTAGGTCTCACGGTAGAACATTCTGAGAAAATTGACAACACCTCCCACTTGGCAGCGTAAATGTTATACCGTATTTCCAGTATGCGTAGGGCGTCGTAGAAAATTTGAAACTTGTACTAAGGCTTGGCGAATTAATTTTGTTCACAACACGTTTAGAGTCGTTTTTAAAGCGTTTTCCACGACTTTCGTAGGGAATTTCGGCTATGTCATTTCTAATTTTTGCGGATTTTTAGAGGCGAAACATTTTGGACCAACGGGAGGCGACACTTGGCACCCTCAATTGGTGGACTTGAGCGTCCATTTGGACGATTTGGACAAAGAGGAGCACGTTTTTGGTGCCTTGGAAAAGTCAAGGAGTTGGTAGGATATTTGTGTTGGTAAATCCTAGCCCTACACTTGCTTAACACATGGATTGATCTTGGCCTTTGGTTGGCCATCCTTGACCTATAAATACCGCTTAGGTTGAAGACTTCTTCATCCAAAAATGCCTAAGTCTTGTGAGCTCTTCCTCCTCCCTTCACCTTGTTCTCGTCCTTTCCCCCTTGGCGAGAGCCCTCCCCCTCGAGTTGGCCTTGTGGCGAGACTTCACCCCTCCTTGTGGTGTTGTTCTCGTATAATGTACCCCTTTGTGGTGTAGAAATACTCTCAAAGTATTGTTATAATGCCCAATTACCTTAGCCATATACCTTGTTGTATTCTAAGGTTATACCTATCTGAAAAGCCAGAAAATACTATTATACTTCCGTCGGTCACAAAACCGAAACCACAGGAAAATCTCCATAGTCCGTTGGAGTATTGTGTAGAAGTTGGTTAGAACTTCTAAGGGTGGTTTAGAGCGGGTTGGGCGCTCGGAGTTGGAGCTAAGCGATTGCCAGGATCGACTTTAAGCTAGGATAATTATGGGCTTATCGAGGTAATTATCTTGTCCTCTATTGTAATTGGAAATTACATGATTGTGAATATATAGTTGAAGTATACTATATAATAGAACTGAGCGTAGTTATCGTCGATGTCTTTTGACTTAAGCTGAATAATACTTACGGCAATGTCTTGCGACTTAAGCACGAATTTAAAGAAAATCTTGTTGTAATTACATAGGGCTGTATTCTGGTAGACTTGTGTAGTAGTACCATGGAGTAAAGTTGTACCCGTTAGGGTTAGATGTATAACCCCTGGTTGGCTTGGTAGCGCCTCGATAGAGGAGGAGATTTCTGTTGTTGCGGGGAGAGTCTTTGCAATTTTCGGTGAATGTTCTCTGAAGAGACCTAATGTTAATAAAGCGCCTTGTGGCCTTATAGGTGGGAGTACTACGTGTGGCGCGATCTGCTTGGCTTAAGGAGTAGCCGACGGTTGGAGCGTTTTGCTATTAGTCGATAATCGTCGCGAGGTATGTGAACCTCTTCCTACCTTTTCTAGCATGATTTGTGTGAACTATGTAGTCGGTGACGTCATGTGCTAAATGTATTTGATTGGTGTAAAACATAAAGTGTTATAACGGCTTTATGGGAAGTTGGTTATATGACTTTATGTTGGTTAGAAAATACATGTGGTTTTAAAAGGTAATCGATTTGAACTATAAGCGGCTTGTTATGTGTTAATAAAGAACTTGAAGTATTTCAAAGATTTTGAATCTTTTGAAAGAAGAAGTAATACTTGGTTTTGAAAACTTAAGAGTTATACTAGCTTTACGGGAGGTTAGGTATAACGGCTTAGAATGTTTCTTGATTTGAAATCGAATGTGTATCGACAAACCAACTGCGGCGTTAATAAAAGGAAATGTTACGACTAATTAAGTATTAATAAAACGATAGAAACTTCCATCTGCATAGAAACTAAGATGAGACAAAATGATATTTCTAGATCATGTTCTTTGTAATAAGATTGTTATAAACAGAATATCCTACTCACATGTAAGGCTTAGGTTTACGAGATTGTTTAAAGGAGAATTATATTCTTAAATGAATAAGAGTATGAACTACGAAACCGTTCTAAAATGAGAAACTTGAACATTGGAAATTAGGCAAACTTAAACATTGGAAAAGAATGTTGCTACTTGATTTTACAAAGAGAAGTAATTGATTTACTTTAAAAGATAATCACTCTATGTTCATATACTCTTTGGTATTGTGTGGTTTTGTGAAGTAGCGTATCTTGTAAAGATTTAATGTATGAAGTGCTTTGGGGATAGGTACGAACTTGTTAGTAGAAAGTACCTTGTGTGAATAACTGGATTGTATTGGTTTGTGATAGCCTTGTAATACTTTCTTGTTGACTTGATAAGTAAGCATGTTAGGATGCTACGTGTGTTAGTATCTTGTGATTATTATGTGAGGGGGTCACTCCTGTTGTGCTTACGTTGTTAAGCGTTAAGCGTTATCTTGTTATTGTATCACATACCCTTGACTTATTATCACAGGGCTTGCCACGCGATCACGGTGCTTTACGGCTATGCGGTCCTCGTGACTATGCGGTGCGGTAGCTCAGGATTTGATCATTAGGGTGTTTAGCCTGATGCGGGGATTCCACTATGCGGTGCTGTTGAGACTATGCGGTCTTTTGAGACTATGCGGGTTGCGGGAGCCTGGCGAATCTGAGGTTGGTGCGCCCGATCACGGGGTATACCTCGGTGATGCAGGACCATGATTCGAGAATACCTCATGCGGGTCGTGTGTGACCTATGCGGAGCTGCGAAGTTCGAGGAATAGGCGCGCGTTGATATTGCGGGCGAGTGGCGGCCGATCATGTGGTGCGGTCTAGAAAGACCTCGGGATACGGTTTGTGGTATTTTTGATGCGTGGGTCTTAGTAGTCGGCTATGCCTTCGTACTTGCCCGTCACGGTTTTATTGTGATAACTTTGAGGCGTGAGTCACGACTTGACATATTCGCTTATTTGTTGTGGGCGTAGTTTGCTTATCATACATGTCTCTGCTTTATAGACTATTATGATTTCATTTCTGATATTTTTAGTTTCACATACTGCACCTGTTGTCTTGACCTCCTTGAAGTGCGTTCATGCGCGAGTTGAGGTACACGATCGTTGATCCTAGCTCTCGAGTCACGATTTACGTTTGGGAAGCTCCGTTTCTCGGAGGCTTATCAGTGGTATAGTCCCCTGTCGTAGTAAGTGTTTACATTCAGGGTTTTGGCGGGGCACTGTCCAGCCATAGTTGTCGTATCATTTCTTAGAGTGCAGTAATCTTGTTGTGGCGGGGTTTGTAAAAGGATTAAATTTGTTCATTTGTAAAAAGAGTTGATGGTTATATATATGCGAAAGGCAAGTTTTCCTGAATTATTGTTTTATATTTACGTTATCTCGTATTTGTCGTTTTATGTTCGTGATTACTCGATGTTGTGTCACTAGGGTGCGAGGTAAGGCACGATCACGGCCGATTTGGTCGTGACAAAAGTGGTATCGAGCGGTTAATCCTCGGAAAGTGTCTACTGACCGTATCGGTAGAGTCTTGATTATCGGTGTGTTGTGCACGCAATGTCGAGAGGCTATAGGATATTTAGGATTGGTTTCTATTCTTCTCACTCGAGATCGTGCCTTAGAGGCGTGTTGTAAGTTGGACCCTACGTGAAATTCTTTCCCTATCGTTATGCCTCGCGTAGGCAACCCGGGAGGGCAAGCGGCGAGGAGGCTGCGAGTAAATTGAGAGGTTCGTGGGCACAGGCCCGATCATTACCTGAGGTAATGCTTCGTTCGAGGATTTCTGCGACGTCGCTGCCCGATAAAGTTTAACCGGCGGCGGTTTCTGCTGCGGCCGTGACATTTGAACGCTTTAGTTCCACGGCCAGAACGGTGAAATTAGATTGCAAGAAAGCGACCACATTACTAGCTATGGATTTGGCTACGGAGAGTATACCGATGTATCGCGAGTCTTGATGACTACCTAAGAAGGGTGTGCAAGAGTAATCCTTGATTGAAGCGAGCATGGCACGTATGCGGGCTTATGCGCGCCGGTAAAACATAGATCGACGGGTTAACGAGGCGGCGAAGAGGGCGAGCGGCAGAGTCCTTTGGTAACTTTAGCGAGTCGCCTCGCGGCGAATAGATTATGCACCTCCGCGGTCGCGAGTGGTCTTCCGCGGATTCGGGGCGTTCGGAGTATGCGGGAGTTGAGTGAACTCGGGGCTTCGGTTCGCGATATGGCGACGTCATCGGGAATGTCGTCTTTTAGTTGGTACTTGTTGTACTGCGGCCGTCGAGGCCATGTGTCGAGAGTGACCTAGTAGGAGGACTTTGCCTTGATGCAGGTGGGTAGTTCGTCACGCCTTCCAAGCTATCGCCTGCAGGCGAGTTTGATTAAACGACTAAGGGAATGAAACGATGAATTCTGAGATAGATCTTTAACCCTAGAGTTCGGTATGTGTGATAAGATGGGTATATCATAAGTGCTATGTTTTGATAGCAGTGTTAATGTTGTGATTAGAAATCTTGGTTAGCTAACCAAGTAAGATTTGGGGATAGAAAAGTGTGAACCTTAGAGTTTTATACGTAGAGACCTTAGAGGTAAGGCCGTCTCGATGTAAAGGTGTAGTGTTGTGTTTGATCCTTATTGGAGTGCATAGTGCACGTGAGCTACGTTGGGATAGGTCCCTAAGTAGTGTGAAATGAAAGGGGTAGTTGAGCTAAGAAGACCGCTAGGTTTTCGTAACGTGTTTAGTGAGATTGTTCGGATCGGGAGCTAGTATTTTGCGTGTTCGGGTCGGGTTGGGGCCCGTTGCGGGTCAACCAGCGGTAGGTTTGGTGGTGGGGTCGGTTGTGGTGGTCGCTTGTATTAGGATTACGGTGTTAGGCCCAGTTTAGTTAACAGTGTCTGAGTTCGTGGATGCGTTCGACCGATGGTCGGGCGATGAAGCAGCCATCGTGTTCTTGATCGGGGACCGTTCACTCGGCGATGTTGATTTATCGAGAAGAGGTTGTAGGTTGCAGGGTGCCTACCTTTACCTTATGGCGACGATGGAGCCAGATTCTGGCTGTTTTTGTTTGAAGTTTTACCAAGCATGTGCTAAGAACTTCGGTGAGTCTCGAATCGCGTTCGCCCCGGGCGATGTGGACTTGGGGTAGTTGTGAGGTGTTGTCTCTGTAGAGGGCGTTTAAGCTACCATTTCGGTGTTGGATGTCGCCTTATGAAGCCTTGTAAGAGGCGGAAGTGTAAGTTCTTGGTCGATTGGTTCGATGTTGGCAAGGTTGACGATTAGTGCGAGCTTGTTCCAGCGGTGTGGATAGTGAAGCTTGGCTAGAAGAGGTTACGGCGGCTCGAGAGATATCGTGCGGATAAGCGGCGGCAGGCAAGTTGAGTTGTGGTCGGTCTTCTTGAAGGTACCACCGGTTAGGTGTGGCAATTTTGGGAAGCAGAGGAACTTAGCGAGTTACTTTGGGCCTTTGTGAGTTCATGTGAAGAATAGGCGGGTTGCCTATATGTTAGCATTTGTCGTCCGACTTAGGAAGCGGGGCGTCGGTCTTTCGTTTTGTTATATTGGAAAGTATCGAAGATCCGTCAGTGTTCGATTAATGATGACCGTTAGAGATAGTAACCAGAGTTTTGAATCGAGCGATATCGAAATATGGTAAGAGTTGAGTGTCACGACGGCCTCGGGGATCGCGTGCGGCAGGTACCATTGTTGGGTCGTCGGAGCAAGGCTCGCGACAAAGTGACAAAGTGGTATCATTTGGTGATGTTAGAGTGTTTCCTCGTGGACTTGGATGTAAGTTTTTATGTCGTGGTGTTTACGTGGCGGATGTGGCGAGATTGTGCTCGTAAGTATAGTAGTAGTAGCGCGCGTTTGTTTTGAGACTTAGAAGGAACATTGGGACGAATGTTTCTAAGAGGAGAATGTTATACCGTATTTCAGTATGTGCGTGGGGCGTGCGTAGAAAATTTGAAACTTGTACTAAGGCTTGGCGAATTAATTTTGTTCACAACACCCGTTTAGAGTCGTTTTTGTGAAGCGTTTTCCACGGCTTTCGTAGGGAATTTCCGGCTATGTCATTTCTAATTTTGCGGATTTTCAGAGGCGAAACATTTTGGACCAGCGGGAGGCGACACAGCACCCTCGGTTGGTGGACTTGAGCGTCCATTTGGACGATTTGGACAAAGAGAACGCGTTTTGGTGCCTTGGAAAAGTCAAGGAGTTGGTAGGATATTTGTGTTGGTAAATCCTAGCCCTACACTTGCCTAACATAGATTGATCTTGGCCTTTGGTTGGCCATCCCTTGACCTATAAATACCCTTGGGTTGAAGACTTCTTCATCCAAAAATGCCTAAGTCTTGTGAGCTCTTCCTCCTCCCTTCACCTTGTTCTCGTCCTTTCCCCCTGGCGAGAGCCCTCCTCGAGTTGGCCTTGTGGCGAGACTTCACCCACTCGCGTGGTGTTGTTCTCGTATAATGTACCCACTTTGTGGTGTAGAAATACTCTCAAAAGTATTGTTATAATGCCCAATTACCTTAGCCATATACCTTGTTGTATTCAGGTTATACTATCTGAAAAGCCAGAAAATACTATTATACTTCCGTCAGTCCACAAAACCGAAACCCTAGGAAAATCTCCATAGTCCGTTGGAGTATTGTGTAGAAGTTGGTTAGAACTTCTAAGGGTGGTTTAGAGCGGGTTGGGCGCTCGGAGTTGGAGCTAAGCGATTGCGGGATCGACTTTAAGCTAGGATAATTATGGGCTTATCGAGGTAATTATCTTGTCCTCTATTGTAATTGGAAATTACATGATTGTGAATATATAGTTGAAGTATACTATATAATAGAACTGAGCGTAGTTATCGGCAATGTCTTTTGACTTAAGCTGAATAATACTTACGGCAATGTCTTGCGACTTAAGCTGAATTTAAAGAAATCTTGGCGTAATTACATGAAATTTGTATTCTGATGAACTTGTGTAGTAGTACCATGGAGTAAAGTTGTACCGTTAGGGTTAGATGTATAACCCCCCACTGGTTGGCTTGGTAGCGGCCTCGATAGAGGAGGAGATTTCTGTTGTTGCGGGGAGGTCTTTGCAATTTTCGGTAGAATGTTCTCTGAAGAGACCTAATGTTAATAAAGCGCCTTGTGGCCTTATAGGTGGGAGTACTACGTGTGGCGCGATCTGGCGGCTTAGGAGTAGCGACGGTTGGGGCGTTTTGCTATTAGTCGATACTCGTCGCGAGGTATGTGAACCTCTTCCTATCTCTTCTAGCATGATATGTGTGAACTATGTAGTGCGGTGACGTACATGTGCTAAATGTATTTGATTGGTGTAAAACATAAAGTGTTATAACGGCTTTATGGGAAGTTGGTTATAATGACTTTATGTTGGTTAGAAAATACATGTGGTTTTTAAAAGGTAAGCGATTTGAACTATAAGCGGCTTGTTATGTGTTAATAAAGAACTTGAAGTATTTCAAAAGATTTTTGAATCTTTTGAAAGAAGAAGTAATACTTGGTTTTGAAAACTTAAGAGTTATACTAGCTTTACGGGAGGTTAGGTATAGCGGCTTAAGAATGTTTCTTGATTTGGAAATCGAATGTGTATCGACAAACCACTGCGGCGTTAATAAAAGGAAATGTTACGACTAATTAAGTATTAATAAAACCGGTAGAAACTTCCATCTGCATAGAAACTAAGATGAGACAAAATGATATTTCCTAGATCATGGTCAGCTGTAATAAGATTGTTATAAACAAGAATATCCTACTCATGTAAGGCTTAGGTTTCTCAGTTGTTTAAAGGAGAATTATATTCTTAAATGAATAAGAGTATGAACTCTGAAACCGTTCTAAAATGAGAAACTTGAACATTGGAAATTAGGCAAACTTAAACATTGGAAAAGAATGTTGCTACTTGATTTTACAAAGAGAAGTAATTGATTTACTTTAAAAGATAATCACTCTATGTTCATATACTCTTGGTATTGTGTGGTTTTGTGAAAGTAACGTATCTTGTAAAGATTTAATGTATGAAGTGCTTTGGGGATAGGTACGAACTTGTTAGTAGAAAGTACCTTGTGTGAATAACTTGATTGTATTGGTTTGTGATAGCCTTGTAATACTTTCTTGTTGACTTGATAAGTAAGCATGTTAGGATGCTCGTGTGTTAGTATCTTGTGATTATTATGTGAAGTCACTCTGTTGTGCTTACGTTGTTAAGCGTTAAGCGGTTATCTTGTTATTGTATCACATACCCCTTGACTTATTATCACAGGGCTTGCCACCGCGATCACGGGTCTTTACGGCTATCACGGTCCTCGTGACTATGCGAGTCGCGGTAGCTCCGGATTTGATAATTCGGGTGTTTGCTTTGATGCGGGGATTCCTATGCGATGCATTGAGACTATGCGGTCTTTTGAGACTATGCGGGTTGCGGGAGCCTAAGCGGATACGAGGTTGTTGCGCCCGATGCGGGGTATACCTCGAGTGATGCAGGACCGTGATTCGAGAATACCTCATGCGGGTCCGTGTGTGACCTATGCGGGCTGCGAGAGTTCGAGGAATAGGCGCGCGCATTGATATTGCGGGCGAGTGGCGAGCCGATCGTGTAGTGCGGTCTAGAAAGACCTCGGGATACTGATTTGTGGTATTTTTGATGCTGTGGGTCTTAGTAGTCGGCTATGCCATTACTTGCCGTCACGGTTTTATTGTGATAACTTTGAGGCGTGAGTCACGACTTGACATATTTGCTTATTTGTTGTGGGTGTAGTTTGCTTATCATACATGTCTCTGCTTTATAGACTATTATGATTTCATTTCTGATATTTTTAGTTTCACGTACTAAATTTTTGTTGTCTTGACCTCCTTGAAGCTGCGTTCATCTGCGAGTTGAGTACACCGATCGTTGATCCTAGCTCTCGAGTCACGATTTGACGTTTGGGAAGCTCCGTTTCTCGGAGGCTTATCGGTGGTATAGTCCACTGTCGTAGTAAGTGTTTACGTTCGGGGTTTGGCGGGGCCACTGTCCGCCATAGTTGTCGTATCATTTCTTAGAAGTGCATGTAATCTTGTTGTGGGCGGGGTTTGTAAAAAGGATTAAGGCATTCATTTGTAAAAGAGTTGATGGTTATATATATGCCAAAGGCAAGTTTCCTGATTATTGTTTTATATTTCTGTTATCTCATGTTGTCGTTTTATGTTCCGATTACTCGATGTTGTGTCACTAGGGTGCGGGGTAAGGCACGATCCAGGCCCGATTTAGTCGTGACAAAAGTGGTATGAAGCGATTAATCCTCGGAAAGTGTCTCTAGGCCGTATCGATGAAGTCTTGATTATCGGTGTGTTGTGCACCACACCAATAATCGAGGAGGCTATAGGATATTTAGGATTGGTTTCTATTCTTCTCACTCGAGATCGTGCCTTAGAGGCATGTTGTAAGTTGGACCCTCGGCGAAATTCTTTCCCTGTCGTTATGCCTCGCGTAGGGCAACCGGGCCCGGGAGGGCAAAGCGGCCGAGGAGGCTGCGGTAGAATTGAGAGGGTTGCGTGGGCGCGAGCCCGATCATTACCTAGGGTAATGCTTCGTTCGAGGATTTCTGCGGCGTCACTAGCCCGGTAAAGTTTAGCACGGCGTGGCGGTTCCTGCTGCGGCCATGACATTTGAACGCTTTAGTTCGCGGCCGGGAGCAGTGAAATTAGATTGCGAAGGCGACCACATTACTAGCTATGGATTTGGCTACCGGGGAGTATCTGGATGTATCGCGAGTCTTGATGACTACCTAAGAAGGGTGTGCAAGAGTAATCCTTGATTGAAGCGAGCATGGCACTTTATGCGGGCTTATGCGCGGCGAGAAACATGGAGATCGGCAGGTTAACGAGGGCGGCGAGAAGAGGGCGAGCGGCAAGGTCGCTTTGGTAACTTTAGCGAGTCGCCTCGCGTGAATAGATTATGCACCTCCGCGGTCGCAGTGGTCTTCCACGGATTTCGGGGCGTTCGGAGTATCGGGAGTTGGTCGAACTCCGGGGCTTGGTTCCGCGATGTGAGCGTCATCGGGAATGTCGTCTTTTAGTTGGTACTTGTTGTACTGCGGCCGTCGAGGGCCATGTGTCGAAGAGTGACCTAGTAGGAGGACTTTGCCTTGATGCCGGTGGGTAGTTCGTCACGCTTCCCAAGCTATCGCCTACAGGCGAGTTTGATTAAACGACTAAGGGAATGAAACGATGAATTCTGAGATAGATCTTTAACCCTCAGAGTTCGGTATGTGTGATAAGATGGGTATATCATAAGTGTTATGTTTTGATAGCGAGTGTTAATGTTGTGATTAGAAATCTTGGTTAGCTAACCAAGTAAGATTTGGGGATAGAAAAGTGTGAACCTTAGAGTTTTATACGTAGAGACCTTAGAGGTAAGGCCGTCTCGATGTAAAGGTGTAGTGTTGTGTTTGATCCTTATTGGAGTGCATAGTGCGCGTGAGCTACGTTTGGGATAGGTCCCAAGTAGTGTGAAATGAAAGGGGTAGTTGAGCTAAGAAGACCGCTAGGTTTTACGTAGCGTGTTTAGTGAGATTGTTCGGATCGGGAGCTAGTATTTTGCGTGTTGCGGGTCGGGTTGGGGCCGTTGCGGGTCAACCAGCGGTAGGTTTGGTGGTGGGGTCGGTTGTGGTGGTCCGCCTTGTGTTAGGATTACGAGGTGTTAGGCCCAGTTTAGTTAACCGTCTGAGTTCGTGGATGCGTTCGACCGGTGGTCGGGCGATGAAGCGACCAGCCGTGTTCTTGATCGGGACCGTTCACTCGGCGATGTTGATTTATCGAGAAGAGGTTGTAAGGTTGCAGGGTGCCTACCTTTACCTTATGGCGAGCAGTGGAGCCAGTTACGGCTGTTTTTGTTTGGGAAGTTTTACCAAGCATGTGCTAAGAACTTCAGTGAGTCTCGAATCGCATTCGCCCCGGGCGATGTGTGGACTTGAGGGTAGTTGTAGGGCTGTTGTCTCTGTAGAGGCGTTTAAGCTACCATTTCGGTGTTGAATGTCGCCTTATGAAGCCTTGTAAGAGGCGGAAGTGTAAGTTCTTGGTCGATTGGTTCGATGTTGGCAAGGTTGAACGATTAGTGCGAGCTTGTTCCGGTAGTGGATAGTGAAGCTTGGCTAGAAGAGGTTACGGCGGCTCGGAGATATCGTGCGGATAAGCGGCGGCGCTTAGAGTTGAGTTGGGTCGGCTTCTTGAAGGTACCACCGGATTAGGTGTGGCGAATTTTGGGAAGCAGAGGAACTTAGCGAGTTACTTTGGGCCTTTGTGAGTTCATGTGAAGAATAGGCGGGTTGCCTATATGTTAGCATTTGTCGTCGACTTAGGAGGCGGGGCGTCCGGTCTTTCGTTTTGTTATATTCGGGAAAGTATCGAAGATCCGTCAGTGTTCCCGATTAATGATGACCACGTTAGAGATAGTAACCCGAGTTTTGAATCACGAGCGATGTCGAAATATGGTAAGAGTTCGAGTGTACGACAGCCTCAGGGATCGCATGCGGCCCGGTACCATTGTTTGGTCGTCGGAGCAAGGCTCGCGACAAAGTGACAAAGTGGTATCATTTGGTGATGTTAGAGTGTTTCATCGTGGACTTGGATGTAAGTTTTTATGTGCGCGGGTGGTTTCTGTGGCCAGATGTGGCAGGATTGTGCTCGTAAGTATAGTAGTGACTGGCGCGCGTTTGTTTTGAGACTTAGAAGGAACATTCGGGACGAATGTTTCTAAGGAAGGAGAATGTTATACCGTATTTCAGTATGCGTGGGGCGTGCGTAGAAAATTTGAAACTTGTACTAAGGCTTGGCGAATTAATTTTGTTCCTGACACGTTTAGAGTCGTTTTTCGGCGAAGCGTTTTCCACGACTTTCGTAGGGAATTTCCGGTATGTCATTTCTAATTTTTGCGGATTTTTAGAGGCGAAACATTTTGGACCAACGGGAGGCGACACAGCACCTCCAATTGGTGGACTTGAGCGTCCATTTGGGCGATTTGGACAAAGAGGAGCACGTTTTGGTGCCTTGGAAAAGTCAAGGAGTTGGTAGGATATTTGTGTTGGTAAATCCTAGCCTACACTTGCCTAACACATAGATTGATCTTGGCCTTTGGTTGGCCGTCCCTTGACCTATAAATACCCCTTAAGGTTGAAGACTTCTTCATCCAAAAATGCCTAAGTCTTGTGAGCTCTTCCTCCTCCCTTCACTTGTTCTCGTCCTTTCCCCCAGGCGAGAGCCACTCCCCTCGAGTTGGCCTTGTGGCGAGACTTCACCCCCTCCTTGTGGTGTTGTTCTCGTATAATGTACCCCACTGTGGTGTAGAAATACTCTCAAAGTATTGTTATAATGCCCAATTACCTTAGCCATATACCTTGTTGTATTCTAAGGTTATACCTATCTGAAAAGCCAGAAAATACTATTATACTTCCGTCGATCACAAAACCGAAACCAGGAAAATCTCCATAGTCAGTTGGAGTATTGTGTAGAAGTTAGTTAGAACTTCTAAGGGTGGTTTAGAGCGGGTTGGCGCTCGGAGTTGGAGCTAAGCGATTGCCGGGATCGACTTTAAGCTAGGATAATTATGGGCTTATCGAGGTAATTATCTTGTCCTCTATTGTAATTGGAAATTACATGATTGTGAATATATAGTTGAAGTATACTATATAATAGAATGAGCGTAGTTATCGGCAATGTCTTTTGACTTAAGCTGAATAATACTTACAGCAATGTCTTGCGACTTAAGCTGAATTTAAAGAAAATCTTGACGTAATTACATAGAAATGTATTGAGACTAGACTGTGTAGTAGTAGTGGAGTAAAGTTGTACCCGTTAGGGTTAGATGTATAACCCCACTGGTTGGCTTGGTGGCGGCCTCGATAGAGGAGGAGATTTCTGTTGTTGCGGGAGAGTCTTTGCCAATTTTGGTAGAATGTTCTCTGAAGAGACCTAATGTTAATAGCGCCTTGTGGCCTTATAGGTGGGAGTACTACGTGTGGCGCGATCTGCTTGGCTTAGGAGTAGCCGACGGTTGGGCGTTTTGCTATTAGTCGATACGTCGCGAGGTATGTGAACCTCTTCCTATCTCTTCTAGCGTGATATGTGTGAACTATGTAGTGCGGTAGGCGTCATGTGCTAAATGTATTTGATTGGTGTAAAACATAAAGTGTTATAACGGCTTTATGGGAAGTTGGTTATAACGACTTTATGTTGGTTAGAAAATACATGTGGTTTTAAAAGGTATGATTTGAACTATAAGCGGCTTGTTATGTGTTAATAAAGAACTTGAAGTATTTCAAAGATTTTGAATCTTTTTGAAAGAAGAAGTAATACTTGGTTTTGAAAACTTAAGAGTTATACTAGCTTTACGGGAGGTTAGGTATAACGGCTTAAGAATGTTTCTTGATTTGAAATCGAATGTGTATCGACAAACCAACTGCGGCGTTAATAAAAGGAAATGTTACGACTAATTAAGTATTAATAAAACCAGTAGAAACTTCCATCTGCGTAGAAACTAAGATGAGACAAAATGATATTTCTAGATCATGCATTCTTTGTAATAAGATTGTTATAAACAAGAATATCTACTCACATGTAAGGCTTAGGTTTCTCAGTTGTTTAAAGGAGAATTATATTCTTAAATGAATAAGAGTATGAACTCTGAAACCGTTCTAAAATGAGAAACTTGAACATTGGAAATTAGGCAAACTTAAACATTGGAAAGAATGTTGCTACTTGATTTTACAAAGAGAAGTAATTGATTTACTTTAAAAGATAATCACTCTATGTTCATATACTCTTTGGTATTGTGTGGTTTTTGTGAATTAACGTATCTTGAAAAGATTTAATGTATGAAGTGCTTTGGGGATAGGTACACGAAATTGTTAGTAGAAAGTACCTTGTGTGAATAACTTGATTGTATTGGATTGTGATAGCATTGTAATAATTTCTTGTTGACTTGATAAGTAAGCATGTTAGGATCTTCGTGTGTTAGTATCTTGTGATTATTATGTGAAGTCACTCTGTTGTGCTTACGTTGTTAAGCGTTAAGCCCGTTATCTTGTTATTGTATCACATACCCCGACTTATTATCAGGGCTTGCCACCGCGATCGCGGGTCTTTCGGCTATCACGGTCCTCGTGACTATGCGGTCACGGTAGCTCGAGTTTGATCATTCGGGTGTTTAGCGATCGGGGATTCCCTATGCGGTCTGTTGAGACTATGCGGTCTTTTGAGACTATGCGGGTTGCGGGAGCCTGGCGGATACCGAGGTTGGCTGCGCCCGATGCGAGGGTATACCTCGGTGATGCAGGACCATGATTCGAGAATACCTGCATGCGGGTCCGTGTGTGACCTATGCGGGCTGCGAGAGTTCGAGGAATAGGCGCATTGATATTGCGGGCGAGTGGCGGCCGATCATGTAGTGCGGTCTAGAAAGACCTCGGGATCTGATTTGTGGTATTTTTTAGTGCGTGGGTCTTAGTAGTCGGCTATGCCTTCGTACTTGCCGTGCGGTTTTATTGTGATAACTTTGAGGCGTGAGTCCACGACTTGACATATTTGCTTATTTGTTGTGGGTGTAGTTTGCTTATCATACATGTCTCTGCTTTATAGACTATTATGATTTCATTTCTGATATTTTTAGTTTCACGTACTAAATTTTTGTTATCGACCTCGCCCGAGGCTGCGTTCATCTGCGAGTTGAGGTACACGATCGTTGATCCTAGCTCTCGAGTCCGCGATTTGCGTTTGGGAAGCTCCGTTTCTCGGAGGCTTATCGGTGGTATAGTCCCTGTCGTAGTAAGTGTTTACATTCGGGGTTTGGCGGGCCTGTCGCCATAGTTGTCGTATCATTTCTTAGAAGTGCAGTAATCTTTGTTGTGGGGAGTTTGTAAAAAGGATTAAATTTGTTCATTTGTAAAAGAGTTGATGGTTATATATATGCCGAAAGGCAAGTTTCCATGATTATTGTTTTATATTTCATTTATCTCATGTTGTCGTTTTATGTTCCGATTACTCGATGTTGTGTCACTAGGGTGCGGGGTAAGGCACGATCACGGGCCCGATTTGGTCGTGTGATAAATCTCCTCCTTTATCGAGGCGGCTACCAAGCCAACGAGGGTTACATCTAACCCGGCGGTACAATTCTACTCCACGGAAAAGCTACACAAGTCTCATGTCTGATCCTATGTAAATCTGATTCGATACTCTTCTTTCGAAAAGGTTTCTTATTATTGGGCTTAAGTCAAAAGACATTGCCGACAACAACGTTCGATTCTACATATAGTATACTTCAACTATAGTCTAACAATCATGTAATTTCCAATTCTGATAGAGGACAAGATATTTACCTCGATAAGCCCATACTTATCCAAGTATAAAGTCGATCACAGGCAATCGTTTAGATCGACTCAGCGCTCGAACCTCTAAACCACCCAGAAGCTCTAACCAACTTCTACACAATACTCCAGCGGACTATGGAGATTTTCCTAGGGTTTCGGTTTTGTAGTGACGGGAAGTATAATAGTATTTAGGGCTTTTAGATAGGTATAACCTTAGAATACTACAAGGTATACGACTAAGGTAATTTGGGCATTATAACAATACTTTTGAGAGTATTTCTACACCACAGGGGTATTATACGAAAGCAACTAGGCTAGGGGTACCCACGGCCACACTACTAGGAGGAGAGGGCTCTCGGCCAGGGCCTTTGAAGGGAGAGGGGCTCTTGGGCGAGAGTCAGAAAGAGGAGAGGAGGATTTTAACACTTAGAAGATTTGTGGAAAGGATGAAGAATTCATCAAAGGGAGAGGGTATTTATAGCACAAGCCAAGGCCAACCAATGGCCAAGATCTTGCCAAGTGCATAGCAAGTGTAGGGCGAGATCAAGCCATGTGCACCCTAACCCTACTCCACAAAACACTCCACAAAACAAGGCACAAAACAAGGCACAAATCAAGGCCATAAAGTAGCCCAATTCGGCCAAGGGTTGCCGCCCCTTGCTTCCAATGTGAGGGTGACACATGTCACCCTCCCGTTGGTCCAAAATGTTTCGTCTCTCGGAAAAATCCGCAAAAATTAAAAAATGACATAGCCGGAAATTCCCCTACGAAAGCTGTGGAAACGTTTCGTCGAAAAACGACTCAAATCGGGTGTTGTGAACAAAAAGAATTCGGCCAAGCCTAAATCACAAGTTCAAATTTCTACGTACGTCCTTACGTACATACTCCGGAAAATACGGGGTATAACAGATAATGTGAAGGGTGAAGTCAATTATGTGTGAAATATGGAAAATGTGCAAAATATGAGCCAATCCTTCTTGACTTTGAATTCAACAAAGGAGGGTGTGAAGCCAAACAAGGTGTGCTATCAAACTTGGTATGCTACCTAACAAGGTGTTCTATCAAACTTGGTGTGCTACCTAATTTAGGTAGCCTAACTTACTGTTTTTTTAAAGGCTATAAATAGGCCTTAAGTTTGTACTTCCAATTCATCCAATTCCAATTCATTCAAAACCTTCCTAGAATCTTCTAGTATTCTCAAGAGAGAAAAACATAGGTTTCTCTTTAGATATTGATTTAGAGAGATTGAGTGTTCTCCTAATTACAAGACATAGGTAATTGTTGTTATCTCCTTGTACATTAGAGAGAAGTATTGTAATCCCATTTTTCATAGAGAAATCCTCCTACACTTGCCCCGTGGATTTTCCCCTAATTTGTTTAAGGTTTTCACGTAAATCTTGTGTCTAAAGTTTATTTTTGCATTTTCTCAACATTCACTTTAGTAGTGAGGTTGATTCGACCCCGTAATTCTACCTAACAGCAAAGACCCATTATCTTACCCTAATCAAACAAGTCATGTTTTACAATCAGAGAGAGCAATTGTTATTATAAATAAAGATGGAAAGAAATGATGAATGACAAAAGAAACTGTAGAAAATTATAAAACCAACCATACATAAAAACGTATGAGTTATGGAGGAAAAAATCTTATTAACATGTCAACTGTCTTGTGATTGTATTATGTTTTCCACACCTTACACTTTTGGATGATAGTTAACCATGGTTTCATAATGTACAATATTTTACTATACAGTATTGTATTGTATTATATTGTATTGTATTATATTACATTATATTTTATTAATAAATATAATATTTAGATATATTGTATCGTCTGTACAATTTAATAACATTTTTATTGTTTGATTTAATTGTATGTATTGTGTAATAACATGTAAGTTTACGAAAATACACTTAACCCTTAATAACAAAATAGTTTATATATATTAATAAAATGAGAGTAAAATATAAAATAGAAATATTAAAAAATAAGTAGATGGTGGTGGGATAGTGGAGGAGTCAGTGGTGATTGCGTGGATGGTGGGGTGGTGGAGGGGTGGGTGGTTGTGGAGTGAGGGTGGGTGGGTGGTGGGTTGGTGGTTTGGGATTGTGGGTGGTGGGGGTTTAGAAGGTAGTGGGTTGGTGGTGAGGGATTGTGGGCTGTGGGGGTTTAGAGGGGTAGTGGGTGATGGTGGGGTGGGTGGCATAGGATGGGGTGGGGTGATGGAGGGGTGGGGGTTATAATAGGTAAATGAAATTAGATACCACTAAAAAATTAGCAAATTTGTGATTATAAAAATGAGTTTTTCATAGTTATATAACCACGAAAGTAATTATAATATCATACAATATAATTTTTGAAAATAATAAAAATAAACATGATATCAATGAAAATCATATAATAATGTATTAAGGGAAACAACCATCCAAACATGGAGATAATTATACACCTAAAAAAAGATGGTGGAATAACACTTCATAGAAACAAAAATAGTAGGAGTAGATTTTAGAAAAGAAGAAAAAATGCGGACCTGAGACTAAGAATCACTAATCACCAAGGAAAATAAGAAACCAGCAGGCAACAGCCCTCGAAATGGCTCATTCTTCTATTACCACAAAGTAGTTGAAAGGAATAATTCCTTAATTATTTTCATTAATGAAAGAGTATATATACAATTTATAATTTTTTATAATAAAAAAATCATATTCATATTTTACTCCCAAAATCTTATTCTAGTTGTACAAGAATCCTATAATTATAGTAAGTGTACAAGACTAATTAATACAATTATTTTACACTAAATATGGGTACAAAATCGGCTACAATCGTGATATACACGGGTTTGTATACCGTGTATATCACGGCTTCACTTAAGGTAAATTGCCTTTGTGAAGCCGTGATATACATGGTATACAAACCCATATATATCACGGGTTGGGTTTTACCACACCCCCGTAGTCATAGCGGGCAGTCTTCGTACGCTGAGACTGTCCTTAGAATCTTCAAAAAGCACTGATGGAAGACACCTTGGTAAATATGTCTGCAATTTGATACCTGGAAGGGACATGTAAGATGCGTACTTGTCCATGAGCTACCTTTTCGCGAACAAAATGTATATTCATCTCAATATGTTTAGTGCGTTGATGTTGCACCGGATTTCCTGAAATATATATAGCACTAATATTATCATAATAAACCAAGGTAGCTTTGTGAACTGGAAAGTGAAGCTCTAAGAGGAGATTACAGAGCCAACAAGATTCAGAAACCACATTGGTCATCCCTCGATACTCGGCCTCCGCACTAGAGCGTGATAATGTAGCTTGTCGTTTGGCAGATCATGAGACCAAGTTATCGCCGAACATACAATACCCAGACGTAAAGTGTCTGGTGTCCGGACAACCACCCCAATCAACATTGTGTAAGAGACAAGTGTAGAAAGCGGCGATGGATATATGTGTAAGCCATGTCAAGAGTGCCTTGGAGGTAGCGGATAATGCGTTTGGCGCGTTCGTGTGCTCAATCAGGATCGTGCATAAACAACAAACACTGCGATGCGACATACATAATATCCGGTCGGCGTAAAAGTAAGATCTTCAAGCGCTCATGCAAGCTCGCGATAGTGGGTGGGGTCTCGTATGTGCGGCGGCCATGACACCTAGCTTGGGTTTAGTATCAACTAGCGTGAAGTATACTTACAAGATGACATACCATCTCGCTCAATAATCTCGGCATACTTTCTGCGTGACAAGAATAACCCATGCATAACGAGAGACAATAATACCCAAGAAATAACTCGCGGTCCCAGTCCTTCATGGAAACTTCGAAGCGGCGGTCGTCGACGACGGCCACACATCGGATGAGGCAATCAAAATAATATCATCCACATACAACATAATATAGTCCATGGAAGACCCACGACGATAAATAAACAGTGAATTATCAGACCGGCTATGCGAGAACCCAATAGTTATACCAAGCTCATGGGGCCTACTTGAGGCCATATAAGGATTTATTTAACAAACATACATGATGTGGATAATTAAGATCTCGAGACCCCGATAGGCGATGCGTGTATACGATCTCGCCCAAGATCACCGTACAGAAAGCATTTTCACGTCTAAGCGATGAATAGGCGAGATTTTGAAAGTGTCAAGCTCGAGCGATTGCAAATGGTAGCTGGTTTAACAACTGAACTGAATTTCTCCCCATAGTCCACGCCAACCTGCAGAGTCTTACCATCACCTACAAGACGAGTCTTATACCTCGCAAAAAAACTTCATAATTCTCCTTATGAGTAAAAATCCACATAGACCGAATAATATTTGTCACGACCTGAACCGGGCGTGGTGGTGCCTTACCGCACCCTGGTGATCTGACATCGAGAGAGAACATCAGCGGAAATAAAAACTTAAAGATCAAAATAGACATGGATCAATATGAAAGAAAACAGGCGAACCAAAACGATTGCCTTTTAACGTATATATATATAAAGATTTGAACAGTTACAATCGCACAGCCACACTTGCGGTTACTCTGGACCTAAGATTTATACAACAACTATGGCGGGACATGGCCCCGCCATACCCTGAGCGTCAAGAACTTACGGACTCGGGTAACATACCAAGATAAGCCTCCGACGGAGCGGAGCTTCAATCTGTTGAAATGAGATCCTAAGCGCGGGGATCGGCGGTAGATGTACCTTTTACTGCGGCGTGAGCGCGGCCCGAAGGAGTCGATGTGGTACCGAGTATGTGAAACTGAAAAGTACTATAAATGAAATCATAGCGATCTATATAAAGCGAGACATGTATGATAACCGAACTACGATTGCAACGTATAAATCATATCAAGTCGGACTCACGCCCAAATCATCACTCGTGCGTGGAATTCGCTTCCTCCGCTGGCGATGCATGATATAACAACACGAGTACACGAACACCAAGTCTACACGATGCCAAAGCGGTACCACGATACCTGCGTCACTATCTTGACTCGCGAAGGCGACCGTGGCAAGTGCAATAACCATACCCGATCCGCTGCGCCACGTAGGCGGCGGGGCAAGTATACAAGCTGCGCCGATCACAACCGTAAGTCACGATGCCCGCGCGAAGGTGACCGTGGTAAGTCGCAACCGATGCGGATCCACTGCGCGCGTGGGCGGCGGGGCAAGTAAAGCCGATTCGCGCAATCACAACCGTAAGTCACGATACTTCGCCATAACCAAAAATGGTCACGTATCCACGAGAATCCGTCAGCGGTGTAGACATGCCCGTGTACGTGCTAATGGAAGCATACCGTGGAATCTCCGTCATTGCCGGTATGTCAGTAAGTTCTCGATAAGTCAACCGGTCCTCCGTGAGACGCGGTAGAATAGAAACACAATTCTTGCACAAAGACTATCTCGATAAGCGTAGGCAAGTTACACAACAACAAGCATAGGCAAGTTACACAACAACAAGCATAGGCAAGTTACACAACAACAAGCATAGGCAAGTTATACAACAACAAGCATAGGCAAGTTACACAACAACAAGCATAGGCAAGTTATACATAACTCTAAGTACTTTCATTTTATGCCAAAGTCTTGGTTTTAACCTAAAGAAGTACTACGTCACGTTAAATTCCTTTTAAGAGATCCATTCCTTTATGAAAATCACTTTCGATACGTAGTATAAAATAGAGTGACTTACATCTTTTAAGCAAACCAAAACAACTTCTCTTTCTAAAGCCAAGTTCCCACATTAAAACCAATGATAAAAACCCTTCTTTTGTTTTCATAGAGTCGTTATAACCAACTTTCCATAAAATTGTTATAACACTTTAAGTTTTAAACCATTTTAAGACAACACAATGCCTTTTTTTCCCTAAAGTTCCAGTTTGCCTAATTTCAATTACTCAAGTCTCTTTTTAGAAAAGTTTCATAGTTCAATGTCTTAATCTCTTTTTAAAACAATTGAGTAACATATGCCGTGGCGAGTAGGTTATTCTTTTCATAAATCTTATTAAGCGGCCATGATCTAGGAAATGTAATATCATTTTGTCTCATCTTAGCTTATGCGGATGGAGGTTTCTCTGAGTTTTAATAATACTTCATTATTGATACATTTTCCTTTATTATGACTGCGGTGGTTTGTCGATACACGTTCGATTTCGAAATCGGTAAAACATTATTCCTTTTAAAAACCACGTACTCATTACTCACGAATGAGGTTTCACACAAAACTCATATTAATTCATTTAAGTTAAGTCTCTTATCTTATAAGATCAAGTCTCTTAACTTCTAAAATCGATAAACCATTTTCTTTACCTCTCTTGAGCGTTATACCTAACTCCCATAAAGCTAGTATAACTCTTTTTAAAACCTTAAAACCAAGTGTTACTCTTCTTTCAAAATGGTTTCTTAACTCTTGTGACATACTTGAGTTTCTTATTATTCGGGCTTAAGTCAAAAGACATTGGTACAACTACGTTCGATTAGCATACATCGTCTACCGTACTATATATTATTCGGGCTTAAGTCAAAAGGCATTGCCGTGCTATATATATCTTCCTTTAAAATATCATGCTCAAGAGTATAGGAAGAATCACATACCTCGGCGATTATCGACTATAAGCAAAAGCGTTCACGGCTATAACGCTAGCCTTGTCCACCTTCTAAGTAGCACGTGCTACTTGCAAACATTCAACCAATAAAGGTTATCGATCTCATGTCTGATCTATATAAATGCGATTTAACTTCTACTTATATTCTTTTTAGTGATTTCGATTCAATCCTTTTACGTAATATCCTTATTACAGTTCAAATCTCTTATGAATCTTATATTCATTTATATACCACTACAGTATGTAATTCCCAATTCTGATAGAAGGATGATAGTATTTACCTCGATGAGCCCAAAATTATCCAAGTTTAATGTCGCTCACGAGCAACGTTTAGCTCTACTCAGAGTGCTCGACCCGCTCCAAACAACCGCGGAAGTTCTACGCAACTTACTTAACACTTCAACCAATATGAAGGTTTTCCTTAGGGTTTAGTTTAGTGGCTAAAGAAGGTATAATAGTATTTTACGGGCTTTGTATAAGTGTAACCTTGGGAATACTACAAGGTATTTGGGCAGTATTTGGGCATTATAACGATACTAGGAGAGTATTTCTATACCACAACAAGGGTATTATCGAAACAACTAGGCTAGGGGAGGGGTATTCTCGGCCGAGGGCCTCCAAGAGAGGAGGGTGTTTGGCTAGGCTACCCAAAGGGGAGGGGTGTGGCGGACGAGAGCCTGAGAGGGAGAGGGAGGTTTTGCCTTAGAAGTTTTCAAGTGAGGATGAAGAAAGTCTTGACTTATGGGAGTATTTATAGGCTAACCAAAGGCCAACCAATGGCGAAGATGAAGACAAGTGTGGTGCAAGTGTAGGGCTAGATTTTAACCGTATGGACCTTATCCATCTACCACACGACTTGCACAAAATATCCTACCAACTAAAGTTCTCTCTTTTTCGTCCCTTAGCCGCCCAACTTCTTCGATGTAGGGTGACACATATCGCCTCCCGTTAATCCAAAATGTTTCGTCTCTCGGAAAAATCATAAAATTATAAATGATATAGCGAATTTTCCCTTGAAGTTTAGTAAAGCGTTTAGTCGAAACGATTCTTTTTGGCACTTGTGTACAAATTTGAAACTTGCCAAATCTCGAGGCTCAAACTTCCTCACGTCCTCACGTACATACTGCGGAAATACGGGTATAACATTCTCCTCCTTAGAAACATTCATCCGAATGTTCCTTCCGAGACGGATAACGATAAAGTTCTCTAACAAGTTGCAGCGCCCGCGGCCTACGAAAACACACGTTCTCTTCTTCCTTACTCGTCGTGCCGCTTCGAACACTTGAACTCTTCTGGTATCGTATCGCACCAGTCATTGTTTTAGTTCTAAAACTTTGAGTCGCCACCTCGAACTTGGTTATCTTACTAGCGCGATCTCCTTAAGACCATTCGGCCTTTATGATCCGACACGGTCGAACATATCCACGAACTCATCGATGGTCGTCTAAACTTGGGCCTATCACCTCGTGACCCTACCACTGGCGGGACCACGAGTGACCCACTCGCCGAAGCGGGCGCGGGTTGGCCGCGATATAGCTGACGACCAGCTGTCGCGCGACTCTTGCTCGCCGATACGGAACAATCTTACTAATTCACATCGTGAAAGCTACCACTTCCATTTTTCACTACGAGAATTTTCCCACAATACATTCTAGGCATACAATGCGCTCAGCAAGGATCACTTGCAAAATCTGTACTCAAGGCGGCCTTACATCTAAGGTCTCAATGTAATATTCTAAGGTTAAATCATTTCTCACCCCGAGCTTACCCTTTTTCACTAACGGGTTTCTTAATCACATTTTAGCACAAAGCTATCCGAACATAACACTTAACACATTATCATAACATCAATACATACAAGTCTCTAGAGAGTTTAAGGATATACACGAAAGTAGGCGGTTGAGGGCCCTAAGCTGAGAACTTCCACCGCGACCTCTCTGGTGGCTGTAGGTGTATGAACATCTGCCTAGCTATGGAAGGTGAAGAACCCATGGCCCGATCTAGTAGTCTGTGCTATCCCATGCTACCCACAGTGGACGGTCTCGATCAAATGGCCACTGTCGGCGCAAGTATAACAATCTCCCAAACCGATCGACATTTCCCCATGGGCTTTACCACGATAGTCCTGTTTGAGATCACGGGTGGCCTCGTCCGTGAGCACTCCTACTCCCCGAAAATATGAACCACAGGAGCCCGACTGCTCTGAATATTCCAAAGCGTTCGACGACGGTGGGGACCACTTGGTACCTGCGGAGGCGCATCGCGCTCTTCTTGGCGGTCCGCCTCGAAAGTCATCAAAGGACCCGGTGTTACAGCCTCTTCGCGATCTCGGTCATTCCGTCGATTCCTCGCTCACATCAGTGCGTAACTGCGTGCGGGCGATGTACATGCGGTGAAGAGCTATGCGAACAACTCTCGCTAGGTAATCGTCGAGCCACTGTAACATATCGGTGCACCGATCCTCCATACTAGCTACCAACGCGGGGCGTAGCAGGCGATGAGTCGAACTCACATTGTACTCCCGACCGTGCGCCGGATTCTGCGCAACACCAAAAATCTGCGGCGAGCCCTCATCATCTGGAGGCAAGAAATGTGCAAGAAATGCCTCGAGAACTCGTCCCATAAAGTGGAAGTGCATTCTCTCCCGGGACAGCTCGCGAATCAAACGATCGGCTGCGGTATCACGCGGCCGATGCGAACCTAGGACTACCGGCTCGGTCTCCGATGCCTTGATCACTCTCGCGATCAGTAATGGCTTCGGATGAACTCTGGATCATCCTCAGGCCTCGACCCATAAAACTCTGGCGGTTTACAACTCAGAAAATCCAGTAGCCTCGAACTATCTGATCTAGGGTGAACGGCTGGTGCTCTTTGGGCTGCTGCGTCGGCTATCCTCCAGTCACGGCCTGACCACGGCCGTCGCGGGCCCACTCGCGTAACTCATCTCCTGCTGCTCCGGTGCGGGTGGAGGCTCAGTCTTGTGGTCTCTGTAGAGGCGCCATTGCTCTACTCGCGACTCCTCTGCCTTGCCGCCACGGGCGGGTTGCCTTACGCGGAGGCATAGCGGTAAAAGCGAATGCGTCGGAGGGTCCGACTTATAAAACGACTCTGCGGCGCGATCTCGGAATGAGAAGAAGGAAACCAATCCTAAATGTCCTATAGCCTCACGATTATAGATGTGGTGCCAACAGTGATAATCGAATCTACTAGACACGGTCTGAGCACTTCAGAGGACTAAGCGCTCGATACCACTTTTGTCACGACCGAACCGGGCGTGGTGGTGCCTACCGGGCACCCTAGTGATACAACATCGGAGAAAACCGGTGAAATAAAAACTTAAACATGCAAATAGACATGGATCAAGATGAAAGAAAGCGAGTCAACCAAAGCGATTGCCTTTTAACGTATATATATATAAACATTTGAGCGATTACAATCCTTACAGCCACCGCCGGTGATTACTCTGGACCTCTAAGATTTATCTGACAACTATGGCGGACGGGGCCCGCCATACCACTGACGTCTGAACTTACGGACTCGGGTAGCATACGAAGATAAGCCTCGAAGGCGGAGCTTCAATCTGTTGAAATGAGATCCTAAGCGGGGATCGGCAGCGGATGTATCTTTTACTGCGGCGTGAATCGGCCCAGAAGGAGGTCGATCTGGCAATTACCAAGTATGTGGCCCGAAAAGTACTATAAATGAAATCATAGCGATCATATAAAGCGGGAGGCGTGTATGATAACCAAACTACAATACCCGACGTATAGCGGTCATATCAAGTCGAGGACTCGCCTCCAAATCATCACTCGTGCGTGGAATTCCTTCCCGCCATGGCGATCATGATATAACAACACGAGTACACGAACACCAAGTCCTACGATGCAGCGTGTACCCACGATACCTCGTCACTATCTTGACTCGCGAAGGCGACCGTGGCAAGTGCAATAACCTATACCCGATCCGCTGCGCACGTGGCGGCGGGGCAAGTATCAAGCTACGCGCGATCACAACCGTAAGTCCACGATACTTGCGCGAAGGCGACACGTGGTAAGTCACAACAACACATGCGGATCCGCTGCGCCACGTAGCGGGGGCAAGTAAGCGACTCTGCGCGCGATCACAACCGTAAGTCACGATCGCCGCCGTAACCAAAAATGGTCATATGTCCACGAGAATCCATCAGCGGTGTAGACATGCCCATGTACGATGCTAATGGAAGCATACGTGGAATCTCCATCGGCTGCGGTATGTCCAAGTAAGTTCTCGATAAGTCAACCCTCCAGTGAGAGGCAGCGGTAGAATAGAAACACAATTCTTGCACAACAAAGACTATCTCGATAAGCATAGGCAAGTTACACAACAAGCATAGGCAAGTTACACAACAACAAGCATAGGCAAGTTACCTGACAACAAGCGTAGGCAAGTTACACAACAACAAGCATAGGCGAGTTATACATAACTCTAAGTACTTTCGTTTTATGCCAAAGTCGGGTTTTAACCACTAAAGTACTACGTCGTTAAATTCCTTTTCAGAGATCCATTCCTTTTATGAAAATCACGATACAGTAGTATAAAATAGAGTGACTTACGTCTTTTAAGCAAACCAAAACAACTTCTCTTTCTAAAGCCAAGTTCAGCATTAAAACCGATGATAAAAACCCTTCTTTTGTTTTCATAGAGTCGTTATAACCAACTTCCCATAAAGCGTTATAACACTTTAAGTTTTAAACCATTTAAGACAACACAATGCCTTTCTTTTCCTAAAGTTCGGTTTGCCTAATTTCAATTACTCAAGTCTCTTTTTAGAAAAGTTTCATAGTTCGATGTCTTAATCTCTTTTAAAACAATTGAGTAACATATGCCATAGGCGAGTAGGTTATTCTTTTTCATAAATCTTATTAGCGACCGTGATCTAGGAAATGTAATATCATTTTGTCTCATCTTAGCTTATGCGGATGGAGGTTTCTCTGGTTTTAATAATACTTCATTATTGATACATTTTCCTTTATTAACGCTTGCGGTGGTTTGTCGATACGATTCGATTTCAAATCGGTAAAACATTATTCCTTTTAAAAACCACGTACTCATTACTCATGAATGAGGTTTCACACAAAACTCATATTAATTCATTTAAGTTAAGTCTCTTATCTTATAAGATCAAGTCTCTTAACTTCTAAACTCGATAAACCATTTTCTTTACCTCTCTTAAGGCGTTATACCTAACTCACCATAAAGCTAGTATAACTCTTTTTAAAACCTTTAAAACCAAGTGTTACTCTTAACATAAAATGATTTCTTAACTCTTGTGACATCTTGAGTTTCTTATTATTAGGGCTTAAGTCAAAGACATTTATCGTACAACTACGTTCAATTAGCATACATACGTCTACCGTACTATATATTATTAGGGCTTAAGTCAAAAAGGCATTGCCGTCTTATATATATCTTCCTTTAAAATATCATGCTCGAGTATAGGAAGAATCACATACCATGACGATTATCGACTATAAGCAAAGCGCTCACGGCTATAACGACTAGCCTTGTCCGCTTCTAAGTAGCACGTACTACTTGCAAAACATTCAACCAATAAAGGTTATCGATCTCTTGTCTGATCTATGTAAATGCAGTTTAACCTACTTATATTCTTAGTGATTTGATTCAATCATTTTACGTAATATCCTTACATTACGGTTCAAATCTCTTACATGAATCTTATATTCATTTATATACCACTCTGATATGTAATTCCCAATTACAATAGAAGGGCGATAGTATTTACCTCGATGAGCCCAAAATTATCCAAGTTTAATGTGGCTCACGAGCAACGTTTAGCTCTACTCAAGTGCTCGACCCGCTCCAAACAACCCTTGAAGTTCTCGCCTTCTACTTAACACTTTAACCGACTATGAAGGTTTTCCTTGAGTTTCGTTTAGTGGCTAAAGAAGGTATAATAGTATTTTAAGGCTTTTGTATAAGTGTAACCTTGGGAATACTACAAGGTATTTGGGCGAGTATTTGGGCATTATAACAATACTAGGAGAGTATTTCTATACCACACAAGGGTATTATACTAAAACAACTAGGCTAAGGGGAGGTGGTATTCTCGTGAGGGCCTCGAGAGGGGAGGGTGTTTGTTTGGCTAGGCTACCACAAGGGGAGGGGTGTGGCGGACGAGAGCCTGAGAGGGAGAGGAGGGTTTTGCCTTAGAAGTTTTCAAGTGAGGATGAAGAAAGTCTTGACTTATGGGGTATTTATAGGCTAACCAAAGGCCAACCAATGGCGAGATGAAGACAAGTGTGGTGCGAGTGTAGGGCTAGATTTTAACCATATGGACCTTATCCATCTACCACAGCTTGCACAAAATATCCTACCAACTAAAGTGCTCTCTTTTTCGTCCCTTAGCGCCCCTTACTTCCAATGTGAGGGTGACACATGTCACCTCCGTTGGTCAAAATGTTTCGTCTCTCGGAAAAATCCATAAAAATTATAAATGATATAGCGGAATTTTCCCTTCCGAAGTTTAGTAAAACGTTTCGTCGAAAAACGATTCTTTTTGGCACTTGTGTACAAATTTCGAAACTTGCCAAATCTCAAGGCTCAAACTTCCTACGTACGTCCTCACGTACATACTCTGGAAATACGGGGTATAACAATATTAACACCAGAAGGACGGGGCACCACTCTCACGTTCTTATTATCAATAGGAGCATTATATTCTTCGGCCATAGCAATTTTTCAATTTGGGTTATTTAATGCTAATAAGAGGTTACGGAGTAAGGGTGATTTAAGAACATTAGAATTGAGATTAAAATATATCTTTTTGGTTTAAAAATACTCCATTGACTACGAGTAATAGGTCTATGACTCGGGGGAGAATAGGGTGAATTTGGGAAATAGGGGGCCAGGAGCAGGTGGCCACGTGAGCGGTGGGCTCTTGTAGCGGGCGATGGGAGCATGTCTTTGGGCCGTGACCAATTCGGCGGTGGGGCTGGGCCCTTGGTCAGTGGGCTGGATAGGCATGACTAGCCGGACTAAAATTGAGCTCATTTGGGAGTTTGTGGGCGATGGGCAATGGGCTCTTTGGCGGGATAAGCGGAGCTTGGTCAAAAATTGTTTTAAAATATATGGTGAGATCCCATCATCTAAAAAATTATACGAGTCAGGCACCGGATGACACACCTTTGCAAACGGAAATTGGGTTTCATAAAAAATAGCATGACGACTGATTATGATTTTATTGGATGATAAATCAAAACACTTATAACCATGATGATTTGACGGATAATCCAAAAATACGCGGGGGGTAGAACGGGCTTGTAGTTTGTTTATGGTAGTGGACGGGAAGACAAGATAGCATAAATAACCAAACACTCGAAGATGAGAATATGAATGAACTTTATTATAGAGAATTTGGAGGGGAGATTGAAAAGCTAACCCTTTGTTATGAAGTATGATAAGTAGATAAATAATCATTTGTAGAGCATGATGCCAAAACGAAGGAGGTATAGAAGCATGCGCTAATAAAGTGCGGACAATATTATTAATAGTACGTATTTTTTGTTCAGTTTTCCCATTTTGTGAGGACATATACGGACAAGAGAAACGAAAAAGGATGCCATTTTATTACAAAATTTCCGAAATACCCCATTGTCATATTCTTTGTCATTATCACACTGAATATTTTTGATGTCCCTTTCGAACTAAGTACAAATTAAAGCTTGAAATTGTAAAAATGTAGAAAACTTGAGATTTTTTCGCTAATGGAAAAGTCCACAAGAAATAAGAATAATCATCCAAAAATATAACATAATAACGATGGCCCAAAGAACTGAGAACACGATATGTCCATAAATCGCTATGAATAATATCAAAAGGCATCAATGTGTGAGAAGTAGAAGCTACAAACGACAAACTAACATGTTTTCCTAACGGACATGAATGACAAATTGGAGTACTACATGTACCCTTACAAGAAATAAAATTATTTTTATGTATAGAAGACACAATTGACGACCCTGGATGACCTAGACGTGCATGCCACAAGGATGGAGTAAGAGCATCAAAGGTAGATGACAAGGCAAGGCACGTGGAAGTGGAGGTGATAGGATAAAGCCCCCCCGCCCACACTATTGCATCTTATTAGAGATATCCCCGTCTTGAAATCCTTCACAGAAAATCACAAAGGATCAAAATTAACAGACACTCAATTATCAATGGTAAATTTATGAACAGAGACCAAATTTTTAATTAGGTGTGGGGCATGGAGGACATTTTTAATGCAAGAGGCGGATGTGGGGAAGACAAATTGGTATGACCATAACTACGAATTGGAATTGAATTACCATTACCGAAAATTATACCACGATTTTTTCTCAAATTGCAATAAGGCAGTATTACACCGTAAGTCCAGTACATATATAAGAGAATAGGCGAGAACACAAGACTTGAGAAATTGATGCGAAAGGAAGAATTGTTTTTAAACGGAAAATCTTAGAAACCGGAAAGGAAAAATGTTCGTTGATGAGAATTAGACTCTCAAAATGCATTATTTGAAGAGTATGGAACTTATTAACATTATGGAAATTTATTTTTCTGGATTTGGTCACGTGGGGCCCACAGGAATTTTCGTTTTGTGGGGCCCATGAGGTTCTGAAATTTTAGGGACGAATGGGAGGGAGACACGTGGCACCCCCACACATAGTCTTGGGCGAATTGAGCAAGGATATAATGGCCGTTGACTATGTAGATGAACAAGTCTTCAAAGCTTGAGATAATTGACCAAGTCAACTTGTCCACTTGGCTTATTATTTAATCTCCTCCATCCAAGCCACACAAGTGTTGTAATCTTGACCCTCCATTGTTTTATATATACACACTAGTTGCAAGACCAAGTCTTCAACATTTAGAAAAATTAGAGAAACCTTGTTCTTCATTTATGTAGCTCTCGACTTTGTCATTTTTCTCACAAGAAAAAATTGTAATTTTGGTTCTTTATTCACAAGACTTTAACCCAAGGTCCCTAATGGTATTTTAAGGATATCTCAATAGAAAGATCTCGGAAAAACGGCGTTTTCACGTTAGTCGCAAGGCGAAAACCTAAGTCGTTTTCATAGGTTTTGATTGGAAATGGAAGAGAAGTTGTTTGTGAACTTCTAAGGGCTTCAAATAGTGGATTGAAGCGTAAAGGAAAGGAGCTAAGAATTGCTAAGGAGCGACTTTGAAACTTGGAATTTTATAAGGGCTTAACAAGGTAACAATCTTGTCGTTTTAGTAGCTAAAGATTACTATTGTTGTAGTTATGGATATTAGCAAGCATGAGGTATATATATTGAAGTTTGATAAGTGTATTGACTATTGGAACCCTAATCCGAAAACTAGTATGTTTAGCCCTTGAGATTACAATTCAATTTGGTTATTAGTTTAATTAAATCGCATGTTATATAAAGAAGAAATTGTAGTTGTTGAAGTTGTTTATGACTATATAACATGTTAGACCTAAGAACTTGGATTGGAAAAGAATTGGAAAAGACTTTGAGTTGTTGTTTATGTTAGCCGAGAATGGCTTTGGATATTGAACTACTTAGTATGAATTGTGGGGCAGAATTTTACACGTATTGTAAGGCATGTAATCCCCTTTGATTGGTTGATGTATTGAGCCTTAAATGTGGCATGTTGGTTATTTATTATCACGCCTTGAAAAAGGTGGAAAAGTATGTAGAAATAAAGGAGGTGCTGCCCGATTTTCCGTAGAATAAGAGACCGTATACTTAGTATTATTCTACGTTAGAAACTAGAAGTTGATAGTCGTGTTGTGGCCATTATAGGTTGACAATTCTACGTGCGGCGTATTCAACATAGCTTGTGGATTAAGCCGAAAAGGTATGTGATCTATCTCCTCTTCTTCTAGCATGATTCCTTATGATAAAGTAAGTAAATCCTACTCCTTAAATGATCCACTCCTTGTTTGTACTTGGATTGCCTAATATAGAAGTTGTTCTATATACTTCCTTGTTTGTACTTGGATTGCCTAACATAGAAGTTGTTCTATATACTTCCTTGTTGTACTTTGGATGTTTAAATTGAAAGTTGTTATAATCCATTACCTTGAGGAAGTTTGGATTTTCAAAAGTGAAAATATTTTATTTGAAGTACATAGAGTCTTGAAAAGGAAGTAGTTTCCAAATCTTTTGGATAGTGTCTTAGTTCTAAAACCTAAAGGTTGTTATAACGACTTTAGGGGAGTCAAAAGAGTGATTTACTTAATTGATTTAAAAGAGGAGAAATGACATGATTTAAGATAAGTGACTTGTTTTAAAAGTGTAAGCTACTTGATTTCTAAAGTTAAGAGACTTGAAGTATTTTGAAAGTAGAAGAAACTTGATTTCTAAAGATTAAGAGACTTGAAGTATTTTGAAAGTTAAGAAACTTGATTTGAAAGTACGTGATACTTGGTTTTAAAAGTATAAGTCTCTTGGTTATAAAAAGAATGAATTTGTCTAAAAATCATAAAGGGTTATAACGGCTTTATGGAAAGTTGGTTATAACGGTTTTATGGAAGGTTAAGAAAGTTGTCTATTTTGATTGATAGGTACGAGTTGCCTAGGTTGTGAAATTAGAAGTTACTTCATTTCAAGTCTTGAAATGAATTTCTAAAGATGTAGTAACTTAGTTTGAAAAATAGACATGCCTTGATACTACGGGTGTTAGTATCTTGGGGTTTTATAAAAAGTTGAGTCTTTTGAAAGAATGGAAGTCACGTAGTACTTAGGGTTAAAATCGGATTTTTATATAAAGCGTAAGTGCTTGAGTTTATAAAATGAAAGTCTAAAGATTTTATGAACTTGCCCGTGTGTCTTGGTGATAGCCTTTGAGTGCAAGTATTATATTTTCTGTTGTGACTCTCGGTTGGAGAAGCGGTATGCTTGTGGTAAGTTTACTTGGGCGTCTGAAGCGGTGATGTGGGATTCCACGGGTATGATTCCATTATGATTGATCCTTGGACATCTTATCGATGTGGGATTAGGCGTCGACCGGGATGCGGGTTAGATTCGAATTATTTGTATTACTCGCCGGGCGTGCTTACGATGTGGGATTAGGCATGTGACCGAGGCGGGTTAGATTCGGTTGTTTGTATTACCCGTGGTCGTGTTTATCGATGTGGGATTCAGGCGTGCGACCGTGTGGGATATTGTTATTCCGTGGATTAGCCCTCCAGATTTAGTAGCGAGATGGGTAGTAGGAGCTTTCGTACTTGCCGATCGATGGTATCGTAGGATGGGTGGTAGATAGCTTCGTACTTGCCCCGTCAGTTTTATTACGATTTAGTGCGATGACTCGGTAGATAGCTTCGCACTTGCGATCATATCTCGTGACGACAATTTGGATCTGTAGTTAGCTTTTACTTGCCGATCGATTGTTAGCCGAATCGTAGTTGGATTTACGTACTTGCCAGAGCAGTTTATGATGCAGGCTGGATCTGGTGGTTCGCTTTCCTACTTGACCCGTACAGTATTGGACACATGTGGGACTTGGTGTTCATGTATGCTTATTAGTGTTATATTATATCATGGACTGCCGGCAGTGAGGAAGGATTCCACGGGCATGGTTGATATTATGGGTGTGAAACCCATAGTTATATTTGAGTAGTGACTTTGAGGGCATGCGTCCCTGACTTGATATGACTTCTTATGTATTGTGTACTGTAGTTTGGCTATCATACATGTCTCCTGTTTTGTATACACTGTTATGATTTCATTCTGATATTTTACATTTCACATACTTGGTATATTCTTAAATCTTGACCTCCTTGAAGTGCGTTCATCTTAGCGTGTTTAGGTAAGCGATTTGGTGATCTGCGGTGTAGGACCACTGCTCAGAGTTTTGGATAGCTCAAATACATGCTCGAGAGTTTATCATTTTTGTATAGTTCCTTGATACGAGCTTTTATGCGATTATGGAGTGCAGGCGGAGCCTTGTCCGTCGTATTTGATAAAACTCTTAGAGTGCGTATTCATATGTGGGATTGGACTCGTGTATAGTGAAGTGTCTGTTGATTATGTATATTATATGGCGGCCTTGTCGGTTTTGCCTTTGCATGTTTCATTGGTTTTAAAAAAAAAAGTGAGGTGTTGTTTAGTTCCGCAGTTTACTTGTGTCAGTTAGGTAAAAGGGTGCCCAGGTAGGGCACGATCCAGCACGGGGTTCGAGGGTGTGATGAGTGGTATCGGAAGCGATCGATCGTCGGAATGTTTCTGAGCGTGTCTAGTAGAAGTCTTGATTATCGGTGTGTTGCGCGCCACACCCGTAAGCAGAGCTACGGGGACATTTATGAGTTGGTTTCTATTCTTCTCACTCTGAGATCGTGCCATGAAGCCGTGTTATTAAGATAATTCATCTCGGCGTATTATTATATTCTGGTATGCCTCGAGGAGAACAGCGATGCTTGAAGGGCAAAGCGATGCTTGAGAGCTACGGTCGGACTCGAGAGTTGATAGGGCTCGTGCCGAGGGTATCTGGATGTTGTCGCGATGGCGAGTTCTTCTGCGCCCGATTTTGAGGCCCGGCACGAGCCTCGGTTTCGATTAGGGGAAGACTATAAGTGCGTAAGGAAGCAATTATGTTATTGACCAAGATAAGCGGTACTACTGATTTCATCGGCGGAGGTTATTCGATCGGTATAGGCAGTGTCTGAGAGGATAGAGGCCATCGCGGAGATGGCGTAAGAGGCTGGGCCGGTTGGTTATCCGGTGAGTTTTTGGGCGGCGGCCTCAGCGGCGAGTGAGATATTTGTCGGCCTACCGTCTGAGACCCGCGACTCACGGGTGGGAGGTGGACCCACGAGTATTTAGGAGCCGGTCAGCTCCGGTCAAGGTTACCGAAGGAAGCGGAGGATTTTCTCGATCGAGGCCACTTATTCCTCGATGTTTAGATGTAGTGGCGTCGTTTGGGAAATGCCGTCATGGAACAGTGTTTGTTTTTATTGTGGCCGTCAAGACCATATCGAGTATGTCCTTTTAGAAAATGCAGGTGAGGTGGCTCGACTATGAGGCGGTAGTTGGTTCCCTTTCCTCCGATTATGCGCCCCGAGCGGTGTTGGATGTCGGCGGTAGTGGTAGAGTCGAGTGGAGTTTATAGTTAGCGGTCCTTGAACGCGTAGATGGCGTGACTCTTGAGCGGGATCGAAGCAACATCGCATGGGGTTACAGGTATATTTCGATTCTTTTGAATCATATGTGCATTGATAGATTTAGATTTTGCCCTAGCGTATATGTTTTTCCTTGTTGCTAGAAGTTGTGAAGTGATAGTACCACCAGTGGTAGGGATACTTTGATTAGTAAAGTGAAAAGTGAAGAATGTTGATAAGAATGATAAAGTGAACTGAGACTATAGTTGTGTAGGGTTCACAAGTTGTAATTACCCCCATAATAAGTGTAAGACCGATAGGGAAGAATGTACAGTAGAAATACTTCGGCCTATGTGACGAACCTCTAGTGAATAGGAGGATAGGGTGAGAAATACCTCGAGATAAAAGAGAAATTTATTTCAGACTAAGAATGAGAAGTTAAGTGTGGCGATGGGTCGAGTTGTGGACTGCATTTGAATTCGATTTGGTATGGAATGGGGTGATGTCAGTTGGATATGGTCCCGCTTTATGATAGGGTCACGAGGATGCGAGGCCCAAGTCTAGTTAATCTTTGTACGAGTTCGTGGACGCGTTCCACCGGAACTAGGTCGTAAGGGCCGAGAAGGGCCTTAACGGAAATGCAAGTAGCAAAATGGCCAAGTTTGGATAGCAACTCCAAGGATTGGAGAACATAATCAATATTTGAAATTTTGTACATGTACTAAAATAAGTTTGGAAGTATGAGAAAGTATGACAAGTAAGAAAAGGAAGGAACAAGGGTTAAAAGAACTATAGTGATTATATTTACGAGTAATGAAAGTGCGTTGAGAAAATCCCTTTTAGGCCATAAGTGGAGGTTAATTGTGATGATACACCCGCCTGAGGTTTAGTAACACTGTCCATGGGTGCTCATGATTGAGTTGCTACTAGTATTAGAGTTTTCACCGGTTGGTAAACTAAGCTAGGCAGATTATAGGTTCATGTCCCAACTAGTTTGGTGACTAAGTGAGATAGAGAAGGGAAGTAACACGGGGAACACGTCGATTAGGCGAGTGGGAGTCCGTGAAGGATTCGGATAGTGTTAGCCCGTGACTTAGATTACAGCGGGGGCCGTCCCTGATACGGGAAAAAGAAAGGAACTTCTAAAGATCCCGTTTTTTATAAAGACAATAACATTCGAGTATTGTGAGAAGGGACCGCGGATGGAAGGTCCATTGATATGATTACGTATGTTATGTAGTGGCCATGTGTGGCATCGTTGGTCTTGTGGAGTATTGATTGGTAGACATAGTAAAGAGACTATGCCGGAGTTTGTATAGCTTGACAACCGACTAAGAACATTCGGGGACGAATGTTTCTAAGGGGGGAAGAATGTTACACCCCGTAAGTCCAGGACATGTATAAGAGAATAGACGCGAGAACACAAGACTTGAGAAATTGGTACGAAAGGAAGAATTGTTTTTAGACGGAAAATCTTAGAAACGGAAAGAAAAATGTTCGTTGATGAGAATTAGACTCTCAAAATGCATTATTTGAAGAGTATGGAACTTATTAACATTATGGAAATTTATTTTTACGGATTTGGTCACGTGGGGCCCACCCGAGGAATTTTACGTTTTGTGGGGCCCACGAGGGTTACGAAATTTTAGGGACGAATGGGAGGGCGACACATGGCACCCCCACCCCCCACATAGTCTTGGACGAATTGAGGCAAGGATATAATGGTCATTGACCTATGTAGATGAACAAGTCTTCAAAGCTTGAGATAATTGACCAAGTCAACTTGTCCACTTGGCTTATTATTTAATCTCCTCCATCCAAGCCACACAAGTGTTGTAATCTTGACCCTCCATTGTTTTATATATACACACTAGTTGCAAGACCAAGTCTTCAACATTTAGAAAAATTAGAGAAACCTTGTTCTTCATTTATGTAGCTCTCGACTTTGTCATTTTTCTCACAAGAAAATTTTGTAATTTTGGTTCTTTATTCACAAGACTTTAACCCAAGGTCCCTAATGGTATTTTAAGGATATCTCAATAGAAAGATCTCGGAAAAACGGCGTTTTCACGTTAGTCGCAAGGCGAAAACCTAAGTCGTTTTCATAGGTTTTGATTGGAAATGGAAGAGAAGTTGTTTGTGAACTTCTAAGGGCTTCAAATAGTGGATTGAAGCGTAAAGGAAAGGATCTAAGAATTGCTAAGGAGCGACTTTGAAACTTGGAATTTTATAAGGGCTTAACAATTAACAATCTTTATCGTTTTAGTAGCTAAAGATTACTATTGTTGTAGTTATGGATATTAGCAAGCATGAGGTATATATATTGAAGTTTGATAAGTGTATTGACTATTGGAACCCTAATCCGAAAACTAGTATGTTTAGCCCTTGAGATTACAATTCAATTTGGTTATTAGTTTAGTCGTCGCATGTTATATAAAGAAGAAATTGTAGTTGTTGAAGTTGTTTATGACTATATAACATGTTAGACCTAAGAACTTGGATGGGAAAAGAATTGGAAAAGACTTTGAGTTGTTGTTTATGTTAGCCGAGAATGGCTTTCGATATTGAACTACTTAGTATGAATTGTGGGGCAGAATGTTACACGTATTGTAAGGCGTGTAATCCCCTTTGATTGGTTGATGTATTGAGCCTTAAATGTGGCATGTTGGTTATTGATTATCGGGCCTTGAAAAAGGTGGAAAAGTATGTAGAAACAAAGGAGGTCTTTGCGATTTTCCGTAGAATAAGAGACCGTATACTTAGTATTATTCTACGTTAGAAACTAGAAGTTGATAGTCGTGTTGTGGCCATTATAGGTTGACAATTCTACGTGCGACGTATTCAACTTAGCTTGTGGATTAAGCCGAAAAGGTATGTGATCTGTCTCCTCTTCTTCTAGCATGATTCCTTATGATAAAGTAAGTAAATCCTACTCCTTAAATGATCCACTCCTTGTTTGTACTTGGATTGCCTAATAAATAAGTTGTTCTATATACTTCCTTGTTTGTACTTGGGTTGCCTAACATAGAAGTTGTTCTATATACTTCCTTGATGTACTTTGGATGTTTAAATTGAAAGTTGTTATAATCCATTACCTTGAGGAAGTTTGGATTTTCAAAAGTGAAAGTATTTTATTTGAAGTACATAGAGTCTTGAAAAGGAAGTAGTTTCCAAATCTTTTGGATAATGCTTTAGTTCTAAAACCTAAAGGTTGTTATAACGGCTTTAGGGAGTCAAATGAGTGATTTACTTAATTGATTTAAAAGAGGAGAAATGACATGATTGAAGATAGGTGACTTGTTTTAAAAGTGTAAGCTACTTGATTTCTACAGTTAACAGACTTGAAGTATTTTGAAAGTAGAAGAAACTTGATTTCTAAAGATTAAGAGACTTGAAGTATTTTGAAAGTTAAGAAACTTGATTTGAAAGTACGTGATACTTGGTTTTAAAAGTATAAGTCTCTTGGTTATAAAAAGAATGAGTTTGTCTAAAAACCATAAAGGGTTATAACAGCTTTATGGGAAGTTGTTTATAACGACTTTATGGAAGGTTAAGAAAGTTGTCTATTTTGATTGATAGGTACGAGTTGCCTAGGTTGTGAAATTAGAAGTTACTTCATTTCATGTCTTGAAATGAATTTCTAAAGATGTAGTAACTTAGTTTGAAAAATAGACATGCCTTGATACTATGGGTGTTAGTATCTTGGGGTTTTATATAAAAATGAGTCTTTTGAAAAGAATGGAAGTACGTAGTACTTAGGGTTAAAATCCCAGATTTTTATATAAAACGTAAGTGCCTTGAGTTTATAAAATGAAAGTCTAAAGATTTTATGAACTTGCACATATGTGTTGGTGATAGCCTTTGAGTGAAAGTATTATATTTTTACGCTGCCGCGACTCTCGGTTGGAGGTGGTATGCTATGGTAATTTTACTTGGGCGTCTGCAAGCGGTGATGTGGGATTCCACAGGTATGATTCCATTATGATTGATCCTTGTACATGCTTATACGATGTGGGATTCCGGGGCATGCGACCAGGATGCGGGTTAGATTCCCGGATTATTTGTATTACTCGCATGGACATCTTTACGATTTGGGATTTGGGCATGTGACCAGCGGAGTTAGATTCGGTTGTTTGTATTACCCGTGGTCATGCTTATCGATGTGGGATTTGGGCACGCGACCGTATGGGATATTGTTATTCCATGAATTAGCCCTCCAAGAGATTTAGTAGCCGAGATGGGTGGTAGAGCTTTCGTACTTTCCCCGGTCAGTGGTTGTCGTAAGATGGACTAGTAGATAGCTTTCGTACTTGCCACCGTCGATTCATTACGATTTGATACGGTAGGCTCCGGTAGATAGCTTCGCACTTGCCCGGCCATATCTAATGATGCCAGTCGATCCGTAGTTAGCTTTCATACTTGCCCGATCGATTGTTAGCGTAGTGGATCTCGTAGTTGGATTTAAACTTGCCGGTCGATTTTATGATGCAGAAATTTGGATCTCGATACTTCGCTTCCTACTTAGCGTCTGATTTTAGGACACGTTGGTACTTAGTATTCATGTATGCTTATTGGTGTTATATTATATCATGGATGCCGCGGTGAGGAAGATTCCACCCGCATGGTTGATATTATGGCGTGAGACCCATAGTTATATTTGAGTAGTGACTTTGAGGCACGCGTCACGACTTTATATGACCTTATGTATTGTATCGTAGTTTGGCTATCATATATGTCTCCTATTTTGTATGAATCGTTATGATTTCATTATAGTATTTTTGATTTCACATACTTGGTACATTCTTGTCTTGACCTCGCCCAAGTTGCGTTTCATGTCGCAGATTTAGGTACGCAGTTTGGTGATCTGCAGGTGTAGGACCATGCTCCGAGTTCTTGGATAGCTCCATCTGTTCAGGAGTTTATCATTTTGGTATAGTTCATGATGTGCTTTTATGCGATTATGGGTACTGCGGGGCCTTGTCGTCATATTTCGATAAAACTCTTGAAGTGCAGTATTCATACGGGATTGGACTGCATTATGCAATGTCGTCTGATTATGTTATTATATGGTGGCCTTGTCGGCTTTGCCTTTGCATGTTTCATTGGTTTAAAAAAAAAAGTGATGTGTTGTTTAGTTCCGCAGTTTACTTGTGTCAGTTAGGTAAAAGGGTGCCCAGGTAGGGCACCAGTCACGGGCTCGGAGTTCGGGGTGTGACAGAGAGAGTACCTGGGTCAGATATCATATGAGTAGTGGCTCCGGTGTCCATGCAGGAGAAGCAACCGTGGGCGATTCGTACCAATTTGAGTCTGGGGGAGTCAAAACAAGGGTGTGCATTGCGGCTTCAACATCGGTTGGGGTGGGCCCATACCATAGTGGGCCTGGTGGGGCTAAGGCCCAAGCACGCTTGCTGCCCCAGCCCAGAAGTGTCTCTCGGGTTCCACTGTTGGCCTAAAAATGCCAGCCTGATGGCAGAAATGGGGCCTAGTTCGGGTGGTGAGCATATGAAGGGAAATAGGGGTTGTTTGGCTCAGGCCCACTAGCCCAGTTCCACGGCCATGGAGCCCAGTGTTGTGGCCATGCGGGTTGCGGCCCACTGCCCCGGGACCCATTATCGTTGGCCATGTTACCACCTCCGTTATTTTCACATCGATATCCACCATGGTTGTTATCATTATTTTTACGAGTCTTACCCTTCTTGATGTCACCATTATTGTGGTTTTGGCCGGAATTGTCGGAGATGGAGGGAGAAAATTCAGACGCGGTCATCATTGCGGCTGAAGGAACCCCAGTGACCGTCTTCTTATCCAATCCATCTTCTTCGAGCGTGAGTATGGAACGAGCCTGATAGAACCGTGGAAGATGATTGATTTGATGAAGAAGCGTACCAATGTCATTATAGGCCTCAGAAAGGCCTGCACTCATTTGAAGGACAAGACGATCATTGGTAATGGGTACACCAACGTTGCGGAGTTGGTCCGCCAATTCTTTCAACCTTTTGCAGTATAGTGAAATGTTTGGGAAATCTTCCATGTTGACGTGAGAAAATTCCTGCTCAAGGGTTACAACACGAGAATTTTGATTGTCTTTGAATATATCACGAATTCTATTCCAAGTAGCCATTGTCGTAGCATCTGGTTCAATAATCGTTTGCAACAGGTCGGTAGAGATAGTGGAGTAAATACACTGAAGAACAATAGCATCAAGGGTCGTCCATAATTTGAGATCATCCTCGGGTTTCGGCACCTCCATATCCTCAGGAGCCGCGGGGATTATGTGATGGAGTACTTGATGCGAGCGTGCATGAACTTTGAATAGTTCGGCCCACGTCGCGTATTGGACGTTTTCTATTTCAGGAATGATATGAAAGTGATTCTTGATGTTAGAAACGGTAAGGGCAGGGTGAAACGTGTTCTTAGCCATAACTGCAACGTAAGACGTGAAGAAGGAATTTGGAAAGAAAAATTGAGAAGAGAGGAGGGTCCACTGGGAACGGAAACCGAGAAGAATTGCTGAGAAACCGATGGGAAGTTGGACGATTTTTTGGGAGAGAAATATGAGACCTAGACTTCTGATATCATAAAAGAAATAATCCCTTGATTATTTTCATTAATGAAGGAGTATATATACAATTTACAATTTTTCATAATAGAATTTTTTTTATTCCTATTCTACTCTCAAAACTCTATTCTAGTTGTACACTAAATATGGCTGCTAAGATACTATGAAAGACAAGAAGAACAATCTAATCCCTAAATAATAATATTTAATAATAATATTTATACATATTATAGATCTCTTGAATTTTGATATTAGGTTCTAATTTGGACTCTTGAAATAAGTGACTTAATGTTTTACCAGCAAATTATTATATTACTTGGACTCTAGTCTACGAAATCATTCGTTCGCTGTCTAATGTTTTAAATTGCCTAAACAGACTCTTCTAAAAAATTTGATAGGTGATATTTTATGATTTTCACTTTGTATGAACTGTAATAATATTGATAATCCACTCTATAATTCAGTATTCGACAACGGGATTAATGTTCCGCACCTAATCCGAATTCGAATATTGTAATTCTGAAATTTTATTTCCAAATATTGTAGCGAATATCGGATTATTAAATACCAAATTATCAGAATAAGAGCTAGGTCGTTTTCCCAAGAAAACACAAAAGGAAGAAGAAAGAAAGGAAAGAAGAAGACAAGATTGTTACTTTTTTAATATTCTTCAATGGAATAGTATTAACGGCTTTAAAGCCTACAAGTGGACTTCCCTAACAAACTGATAACTAAGGATACTGAAATACAAATAAAACAATTTAAAAACATAATTTGTAGTACTAGGCTATAATTGCCAACTTAAAAACCTAAGGGACTTAAACAGAATTGTGCATACTTTGTCACAATAGAGTATTGTGACACTCCATTCCCTTTGAAATTGAGCTTCTGCCTTCAGAAGTCAGCCATTTCTGAAAATTGTAACCTTATGAATTGGTAATCTCCCCAAATGGCTTCTTCAGATAATAAGTTGACACATTGCACTAGAAAATGTGTGACAACTTTATTCTATTTCTTGATCACCCTTCTATCCAATATTGTCACTGGTTCTGTCATTACTTGACCTTCTACTCAGCAAAAAAGATGATCAAAAGAAGTTATGATATGATCTCCTATCTTCCTCTTGAGTTGGGAAACATGAAAACTGGATGTATCCTAGTAGTCTCAGGTAATGCTAGCTTGTATGCCACTGCTTCAATCCTCTGAATGATCTGATAAGGAACATATAATTTTGATGATAATTTGAGGCTCTTTCTTATAGCTACGGATGTTTGTCTATAAGGTTGTAATTTTAGGAACACTCAGTCACCTTCTTTCAATTCTCTTTCAATTCTTCTTTTGTCTGCATTGACTTGCATTTTATTTTGTGCTCTAATCAAGTTCCCTTTAAATATCTTGGCTACCAACTATCTTTCTTTGAGTAGTTGGTCTACTGTATCCACCTTCGATTGAGCAATGAGGTCAAAAGTCATTTGAGGGGGGGAGGGTCATAGACATATAACACCTTGAAGGGTGTCATTTTTATTAATGTGTGGTAGTTGTTGTTGTACCAATATTCTGTTAATGATAGTCATTTGTGTCATTACTTTATTTTGTGACCAGTCATGCATCTTAAATAATTTTTTCTATGCATCTGTTGAGCCTCTCAGTTTGACCATCTGTATGTGGATGATAAGCTGAGTTGTAGCAAAGTTGAACTTGCAGTAGTTTAAACATTTCCTTCCAGAAATTGCTAATGAACACCTTGTCTCTGTCAGATACTATACTCTCTGGCAATTCATGTAGTTTGTAAATGTTGTCTAAAAACATTCTAGATATCTGTGAAGCTATGAATGGGTGAGCATTGGATATGCAATGTGCATACTTACTGTATCTATCAACAACCACTAGTATAGTATCCTTCCCTTCAGATTTTGGTGGGCCTTCAATGAAGTCCATGTAAATATGTTTCCACGCTCCTTCAGAAATGGGTAGGGGTTGAAACAAGCTTGGATAGGCTACTTATTCATCTTTGGTTTCACATACTTGTACAACATCCTTAACTTGCTCAATCATTGCAGGCTAGTAAACGATTGATTTTAGTCTTTGGTAAGTGGCCCAGGCCCCTGAATGTCCTCTTAGTCCATACTGATGCATTGCTAGAACTGGATGTTGTCTTAGGAATCCATTTTGTCCCACCCAAGCTTTACCTTTGTACCTCAACACCCATTGTTGTATTGAAAGGTTCAATTCACTGCCCTCATTGATACTGAGTATTGTTAGGGTCTGTAATACTTCTGGATACCCTTTATAGCTCTTCCAAATTTCCTCAATCCACTTGGGTTGTGTTTGAGTTATTACAAAATATTGTGTTATTCTGTCTCCTAGGGCACTGTTCTGTTGAACTACAACCTTCTTTGATAAAGCATCAACCACTGCATTTTCAATCCCTTTTTTGTATTGAATTTCAAAACTTAATCTCATCTGCTTAGTCACCCCTTTAGGTTGCAATGAGGTGGACATGTGGTTATCTTCTGGTCTTGTAGAAACTTCAAACTGAAATTATTAGTTTTGATGATGAAGTGATGAAAATGTAGATAATGTCTCCACCTATCAACAACTTGCAATAAAGCTATTAATTTTTTTCATAGGTAGACATACCATGATCTCTTTTGCTCAAAACTTGGCTCATAAATGCCAAAGATCTTTTGTCTTGCATAAAAAAAACACTATGTGTTTCATGCATCCACATCTAGTATGAGAGGCTTAGTGAAGTCAGGTAGTGCCAATATAGGTGTGTTGGACATAGCCCTTTTAAGTTGGTCAAAGGTTGTTTCAGCTTTAAAGTTTAAATAGAATTCACATTTCTTCAATATATTTGTCAATGGTTTGCTAATGTGGGCATACGTTTTGACAAACTTTCTATTGTACCCTGTTAACCCCAGAAAACCAATTAGTTCTTTTACTATTTTTGGGTAAGGTCAATCTAACATTGCACCATTTTGCCAGGATCAGTGCTTACTCCCTTGTCATGGATGATTTGTCCCAACTACTCCACTTGAGGTTGCCCAAACTCACACTTGCTAAGCTTGACAAATAATTGATGTTTTCTCAACAGTTTAATCATATTACACCCGTAGTTCCAGTATGTATGCGAGGCGTGCATGCGAGAATCTGACATTAAGATTGGAAAGGAAGAAAGATTTGATTTTCCGACAGAAAATTTTCCGTATTTTGTGAAGGAAAAAGGTTCGTAAGTGGGAATTGGATTCCCAGATTTGGTATTTGGACTTCTTGGAATATTAGAGAATTATGAAATTTTATTTCCGGATTTGGTCACGTGGGGCCCACGGGGAACATTTACGGTTTTATGGGGCCCACATTGTTTTCGAGATTTTGGCCATTATGGATGTTTTCGGGAGTTAAAATATTTTTGGACGAATAGGAGGGCGACACGTGTCACCCCCTTAGGTGGCATGTAGCCGAATTGTTGTGGACAAGTGGCCTTGGCCGAAATGGTGAGACAAGTGACAAGCCACTTGTCTCAAGTTTTTGTGGAACATGTGGTTTGTGGGGCCCACACACACATGTCCCCAATCTAGACCACACACTTGCTTGCATCCTAGCCCTTGATTTTCCTATAAATACTCCCTTGTTGCAAGACTTCATCAAACACTTAGAAAATTTCCAAGGCAAATACTCTCTCTCCTTTAGGTGCTCTCGCCAATGGCCCTTAACATTGACCAAATGTTGTCCAAAAATTCTTAAACTTTTAAGTGTTCTTCCTTAAGGTGTTAGGAAGATTGTGAACCAAGTGTTAGACAAGATTTCACACCCCTAGCCTTTAAAGAACCCCTTGGCCGAAAGTTGCCATATTTAGAACCTAAGTGTTCTTCACTTTTGGAGTTGGATCGTGAAGAGAAGTTGGTTAGGAACTTCTAAGGGTTGCTTGGAGTGGATTGGAACGTAAGGAATTGGAGCTAAGATTCCTAAGGATCGACTTTTAATCATTGGAAAATTTTGGGCTTATCGAGGTAATGATCTTTGTCCTTCTATTGTAATTGGAGATTACATGTTGTAGTAGTTTATAATTGAGTATATGATATGTGGATAGAAGGTTGAAAAGAAATGGATTGTTTAGTACATTGTGGGGCAAAATTTTACACGTCCAGTTAGGCGTGTAATCCCCTTGAGTTGTTGTATTACTGCGCCTTAAATGTGGCATGTTGGCTATTGATATCAGGCCTTGAAAAAGGTGAAACAGTAAGTAGATACATGGGAATTTCTGCCCAATTTTCCGTAGGATAAGGAACCTTATACTTAGGAATGTTCTACGAAGAGATCTAGACGTTGATAGACGTGTTTGGTTGTTATAGGTGGATATTCTACGCGCGGCATACTCGACTTGGCTAGTGGATTAAGCCGAAGAGGTATGTGATTCTTCCTATTCTCTTGAGCATGATTATTTGTGAAATATATAGTGCGGTAGACGCACGTGTGTTAAAGAAGTTTGATTTCCTTTTTGTGTCCTTGACTTGATTCTAAAGTTAAGTGACTTGATATGAAATGATAAGGACTTGAATTGTGTTAAAAAGTTGTGAAACCTCATTCGTGAGTAATGGGTACTTGGTCTTTAAAAGAATAAAGTTATCTTGATTTTGGAAATGTGAGTAGTTGTCCTTGGTTGGTTTAAAATGTAAAGTGTTATAATAGCTTTATGGGAAGTTAGTTATAACGACTTTATGAAAACGAAAGAATGGTTTTATCATTGGATTTAAAACGGTAACTTGATATTTTTAAGAAGTTATGAGGCTTAAACTATTTTGAAAAGTATGTTGTTACTTGACTTTAAAAAGGAGAAGTGTTTTTGATTAAAAAGAAGGCATGGTACTGTCTTGAGTTGGTTTTAAAGGAAGGCATGGTTTTGTCTTGGTTTATTTAAAAGGAAGGTATGGACATTGTTTTGGTTTACTTAAAATGATAGTTACTCTATTTTGATACTACGGGTATTAGTATCGTGTGACTTTTGTGAAAGAAATAGATCTTTTTAAGGAGTTAAAATACGTAGTACTTTGGGGTTAAAACCCGAATTGTTGACATAAAATGAAAGTACCTTGAGTGTGAGTAACTTGCCTATGTTTGCTTGTGATAGCCTTGTTGTGCAAGTGTTGTATCCTTATGTTATCGCGTCTCTCGATGGAGGGCGGTCATTGTTATTTGTGATCATTTGGACATACCGACTCGATGGGCGGCCACCGGTATGCTTCCACTACGATAGTCCAAGGGCATACTAAGTCGATGGATGGTCGCGGGTATGTGGCCGTGATGAGGTTCGTTTCCGCTGATAGTGTTATTCCATGGACTAGCTCTCCACGAGGTTTAGTGACGCAGGTGGATCGGTAGCTAGCCGTACTTGCCGATGGCCGTTCTTTGATGCAGTGGTTCGTAGTTGGCTTTCGTACTTGCCGATCGCTTCTTTATAGTGTCATTCCACGGACTAGTTCCCGAAGTTTCGTGATGCAGAGGTTCAGTAGTTAGCCCCGTGCTTGCCCGATCAGCGACGCGATCTGGTGGTTCAGTATTTGGCTTCAGACTTGCCGATCGACCGTAGCAGTGGAATGAGGTTGGTGACGCAGCGGATCGGTAGTTGGCTTCGTACTTGCCGGTCGGATGCGCGGCCGGTTCTCGTAGCTATGCCTTCGCACTTGCCGCCGATTTATAGCATAATTAGTACGGTAGGTTCGTAGGCCGCTTCGTACTTGCCGGTCGATTGATGATGCAGTGGTTACGTAGCTATGCTTCGTACTTGCCCGTGCGGCTTTATGACCGTGGGACACGGTGTTTATGTGTACTCGGGTGTTATTATATCATGCTGCCGTGGAGGAAGAATTCCACGGGCATGATTGATATTGCGGGCGTGAGACCCATGGTTATATTTGAGTGATGACTTTGAGGTGTGAGTCCACGACTTGACATACCGCTTATATATTGTGTCGTAGTTTGGTTATCATACATGTCTCTTGTTTTATATGGACGTTATGATTTCATTCTGATATTTTGATTCCACATACTTGGTACTGGTATCGACCTCGCCGGAGCCGCGTTAAATGCGTAGGTAGAGTACACCATTGTTGATCCTCGCCATGGATCAGTTACTGCGTATTTGGAAAGCTCGTTTCTCGAGGCTTATCTTTTGGTATGTTTCCACGAGATTGTAGGTTCTTGTACATTCGGGGTATGGCGGGGCCCTGTCGTCATAGTTATTATAAAAACTCTTGAAGTGCATAGTCTTTGTTGTGAGTTGGGCTTGTAAAGGATGTAATGTTCGGATTTTTATATATATGCAGAAGGTGGCCGTTTTGGTTGCTTTGTTTCTTATTTCATATTGTTTCATGTTTACATGCGTTTTATTCCGCTGTTTTTCGATGTATTATCACTAGGATGCGGGCAAGGCAGCCGATGCCCGAGGTTGGTCGTGACAAAGTGGTATGCCACGACCGAACTGACGTGATCGTGCCTTACCCCGGCACCTGGTGATACAACATCGAGAAAATCACGAAATAAACATGAACATGAATTAAGAGACAAGATAAATAAACGAAGCACCAAAGCGATTGCCTCATCATATATACATAAATACGACGGCTATCCTTACAAACCACCCGCACAAAGGCGATGCTCTCCAAGATTTTTACAACGGCTATGACGACAGGGCCCCGCCACCCTCGAATGTATAAGAATCTGGCACTGTGTAACATACCAAAAGATAAGCCTCAAGAAATGGCTTCGACACGTGGTGATCTGAGCGAGATCCACCACCGTTGTACCTCAACTGCGGCATGAACGCAACCCGAAGGCGTGGTCACAACAGTACTAAGTATGTGAAATCAAAGATCAGAATGAAATCATAATAGTCTATAAAGCAGAGACATGTATGATAACCAGATGAAATACGTGACCGCCCATCTCGGGACTCGTAAAATCGTCGGATGAGATACGTGACCGCCCATCTTGTGGGACTCGGTGTAAAATCGATGAAATATGTGACCGCCATCTCGGTGTAAAATCGGATGAAATACGTGACCACGCCCATCTCGTGGGACTCGTGTAAATCGGATGAAATACGTGACCCGCCCGTCGTGGGACTCGGTGTATAATCGCTCATAACAAATCAACCTACCCATCGAGAGACGCGGTGCAAATACAACAAAGGCTATCACAACAAGCATAGACGGTTTACAACAACAATCATAGGCAAGCTTCACAACAAACAATAGGCAAGCTTCACAACAACAAGCATAGGCAAGTTATACCCAACTCAAAGTACTTTCATTTTATGCCAAAGTCTGGTTTTAACCTAAAGTACTATGTACGTTAAATTCCTTTTAAAGATCCATTTCTTTTACAAAGGTCACCCGACACGTAGTATAAAAATAGAGTGACTAACGTTGTTAAGTAAACCAAAATGCTTTCCTTTGTAAAATCAAGTAACAACCTTATTTTCCAAACGCTCAAGTTTGCCTAATTTCAAATGCTCAAGTTTCTCATTTTAGAAAAGGTTTAGTAGTTCATAGTTTTAAATCCTTTAAAACATAATTCTCCTTTAAACGTTTTGAGAAACATATGTCTTATATGTGAGTAGGTTATTCTTGTTTATAATCAATCTTATTAAGCGACCATGATCTAGGAATGTAATATCATTTTGTCTTATCTTAGCTTCATGCGCATGAAGGTTTCTACTGGTTTTAATACCATACTTCATTATTCAATACATGTTCCTTTATTAATGTTGCAGTGGTTTGTCGATACTCATTCTGATTTCCAAAATCAGTAAAACATTATTCCTTTTAAAACCGATTCATTACTCACGAATGAGGTTTCACACCTTAACAAAATTCATATCAATACCATTAAGTCAAGTCTCTTATCTTTAAAAAAATCAAGAAACCATTCTTTTTATCACTCTTAAGACGTTATACCTAACTTCCCATAAAGCTAGTACAACTCTTATGTTTTCAAAGCCAAGTATTACTTTTCTTTCAAAAAGGTCTTGTTGAAACACTTCAAGTTCTTTAATACTACACATCAAATCCGTTATAAGTCAAATCGGTTACCTTTGAAACCACAAGCATTTTCTTACCTACATAAAGTTGTTATAACCAACTTCCCATAAAGCGTTATAACACTTTATGTTTCAAACCAATCAAATACATTAAACACGTATGCGTCTACCGCTACATAGTTATACACATATCATGCTAGAACAGATAGGAAGAGGTTCACATACCTCGCGACGATTATCGACTAATAGCAAAGTGATCCAAGTACCTCAAACCGTCGGCTACTCCTTAAGTCAAGTAGATCACGCCATACAATACTTCAACCTATAGAGGCCACGGCGCCTATTAACATCCTAGATCTCAATGTAGAATATTCTACAGAAAATTCGCGACCTCCCGCAGGCGTAAATCTCCTCTCTATCGAGGCCAAGCCACAAGCCAACTGGGGTTAACACGCCTAACCTGACGTGTACAATTCTACTACACAAGAATGCTACACAAGTCTCATCAATACACCCTATGTAATTACAATCGCTCTTCTTTAAATTCAGCTTAATTCGCAAGACATTGCGTAAGTATTATTCAGCTTAAGTCAAAAGACATTGCCGCACAACTATGTTCATTCTATATATAGTATACTTAACTATATACTCCTACAACATGTAATTTCCAATTACAATGTAAGGTCAAGAATGTTTACCTCGATAAGCCCAAAATTATCCGAGTTTATATGTCGATCCTGAGCAAGGTTTAGCTCCTACTCCGCTCAGGCCGGCTCAACCAACCCTTAGAAGTTCTAACCAACTTCTACTTATAACTTCAACTACGGGTGAAGATTTACTTAGGTTTCGTTTTAGTGACCGAGGAAAGTATAATGGTATTTTAGGCTTGTAGAAGTGTAACCTCGGGAATACTACAAGGTATTTGGGCAAGGTATTTGGACATTATAACAATACTAGGAGAGTATTTCTATACCACAACAAGGGGTATTTATACGAGACAACTAGGCTAGGGGGTGTACCCTGGCTAGGGCACCACAGTGAGTGGAGGAGGCTCTCGCCGAGGGCCTTGCTCGAAAGGGGAGGGCTTTGGACGATAGCAAGACAAGAGGAGGAGTATTTGAGACTTAGATAGATTGCTCAAGTTTTGGATGAAGAAAGTCTTCAACAGGGAGTATTTATAGCTAACCAAAGGCCAACCAATGGCAAGATGAAGACAAGTGTGAGTGCAAGTGTAGGGCTAGATTTTAACCACGTGGACCTTATCCATCTACCACACAACTTGCACAAAATATCCTACCAACTAAAGTAGCCCAAATCGTCCAAGCTTGCCGTCCCTAAGCTTCAATGTGAGGTGACACATGTCACCCTCCCGTTGGTCCAAAATGTTTCGCCTCTAAAAATCCGCGAAAATTAAAATGCCATAGCGAATTTTCCCTACGAAAGTCGTGAAACGTTTCGTCGAAAAACGACTCTATCGGTGTTGTGTACAAAATTTCGAAACTTGCCTAACTTAAGGCTCAAATTATTATACCGCCTCACGCACATACTGAAATACGGTATAACATTCTCCCTCTTAGAAACATTCGTCGAATGTTCCTTCTCAAGACTGATAACGATAAAGTTCTTCTAATAAGTTGCCAACGCCAATACCGGCCACGAAACACCGGCGTAAATACTTACATCCAAGTCCACGAGGAAACACCTCTAACATCACAAACTTTTGTCACTTTGCGCGAGGTTCTAGTGTCACCCACGACTCCAACAAATGGTACCGATCGCATGCGATTCCGAGGTCTAAAATATACATCCTTCGCACCTTCTCCCTTCACAAGAAATGATCATATCTATGCTCGCAATACATGCCGCCTCTACCCTTACTCGTCAGACTCTTCTCGAACACTTGAACTCTTCTAGTATACGTCACACTTCGCTTTCAAACTTTGGAGTCACTACCTCCAAACTTGGTCATCTTACTAGCCTCGATCTTCCTTAAGGCCATTCCCGGCCTTCACGATCCGCTTCTGGTCGAACATATCCTCGAACTCATACGATGGTCATCTAAACTTGGGCCTAACACCCTCGTGACCCTACCATCTGGCGGGACCACCCGAATCCGACCCACCGAACAAAGCGGGTTGGCCCGCAACATGCCCCAACCCGACCCATTGTCGCGCCAACTCTTGCTCCTCGACACGGAACAATCTTGCTAAATCACATCAGGAAAGATACCACTTTCATTTACCCAACCCAGGGACTTATCACACAATACATTTATACGCAAACCAAGTATTTCAACAAAGACTAACCGTAAAATCTTTTATTCAAGATGACCTTACATCTAAGGTCTCAACAGGAAATATTCTAAAGTTCATACTTTCCATGCCCCCATACATATCCTTTCAACTAGCCAAGCTTTCTAACTCATAACCAACATAACGCTATCCGAACGTAGCACACAATAATAAGTGTCATCATATCATGCATACAAATCTCTAAAGGGTTAAGGATATACCGAATCTACCGCCCACTCTAATCAAGGCACGCCTGCGCATAGTCGTAGAAGGCGATGAACACGCCGATCCGTAGGTCGAGTCATTCTGCTTGCATCCTTCCTACTAGGACGGTTTCTCGTCACGCGCCACGGCGCAGAAAACAAGCACCGCAAAAAGACGACATTCTCGGGATGGCGTGCGCCATCGTGCACACCGAGGAAAACTCGAACCTGGCTGTAACCCATGTAAATCGGAACCGAAGCTCGAGCTCACCGGCTCCGAATACCACGAACGCCCCGACGATCGGGGACCACTGCATGCGTGGAGGTACATAACTAGGCTAGCCGAGGCGGTCCGCCGAAAGTTACCAAAGGACCTGCTGCTCGCCTCTTCTCGCGATCTCGGCCATTCCGCCGACCTCTCCGTGCCTCACATCCTAGTGCATGAGCTTGCGTGCGGGCAATGTCCATGCCGGTGAAGAGCTACACCGCACAAGCCTCGCCAAGTAATCATCCAGCCCTGACGTGGCGGTGTACTCGCCCTCCATATCGCCTACCACGGCGGGAACATACCGAGCTAATGAGTCGAACTCACATTGTACTTCTAACCGCCCGCCCGCCTCAACGCAAAAATCTGTTTACCGAGCCTCTCATCTGCGAGGCAAGAAATGTGCAGAAATGCCTCGAACTCGTCCCAATCGCTGGAAGTGCATGCTCTTCGGGACAGCTCACGATCAAACCCAATCAGCTGCGAGATCACGCGGTGATGCGAACCAATACCACCGACTCGCCTCGAGACTCGATCACCTCATGATCCCGTAGCTGTCGGATAAACTCGAGGTCATCTCGGCTCGATCCATAACACCGGGCTACAACTCGTAAAGTCACGTAGCCTCAAACTGCTCGCCGGGTGAACTACGGTGCTCTGGCCGGAACCGTGATCTAGCCTATCTTCATATCGCCACGACCGGCCGAATCGCCATCTCCTTGTACCCATCTCATCTCGCTTCCAGTGTGGGACCGAGGCTCAGTATCAGTCTCGCAGCACCGCCGCGCCTAAACTCAACAGGTCGGCGTCGCGAACTTCGCTGGCTGCTGTCTCAGTCGGCCGCCTCGCCCTCGTGCTCCTCAGATCCCACTAGCAGCTCTTCGATCGCTTTGCCGTCTGGGCTCAGGTTTTACGCGAGGCATAATCGTAAAGCGAAAGGAATACGTCGGAGGGTCCAACTTATCACACCGGCAAGGCACGATCTCGTAATGGTAAGAATGAAACCAATCCTAAATGTCCTATAGCCTCGATTATAGATGTGGTGCACAACACACCGATAATCAAGACTTCTTAGACACGGCTCAGACACTTTCCGAGGATTAATCGCTCGATACCATTTTTGTCACGACCAACGGCCTCGATCGTGCCTTACCCCGGGCACCCTAGTGATACAACATCAGAGAAAATATAATATAACTACAACCTTGCTAGCCCTTTCCACTCCTCAAGTAGAATACGCTACTCTTAGTACTTTCACCTAAAAAGGTCACAAACGTCTATTAACTTCAAAACACAAGGTTCCATGTTCTACATAAAATTCGCAAAGACTCTCCCCGCAGCAACAGAATCTCTCCTCTCTATCGAGGCCGCCAAGCCAACCAGGGGTTTACATCGTCTAACCTGACGTGTACCATTCTACTACACAACAATGCTACACAAGTCATCAGAATACATCCCATGTAAATATTCGCTTCTTTTCTTTAAATTCAGCTTAAGTCAAAAGACATTGCGCACAATAATGTTCAAGACTATATATAGTATACTTCAACTATATATTCCTACAACATGTAATCTCCAATTACAACAAGTGGACAAGAATATTTACCTCGACAAGCCCAAAATTATCCAAGTTATAATGTCGATCCCGAGCAAGGTTTAGCTCCTACAATGCGTCCAATCCGCTCCAACAACCCTTAAGTTCTAACCAACTTCTACTCAAATACTTCAACCAACTCAAGATTTCCTTAGGGTTTCGGTTTGCACTAAAGGACAAAGGTAGTATTTCCTGCTCTACGATAGAGGTAACTTTTGGAATACAACAAGGTAAAGGCTAAGGTATTTTGGGCATTATAACAATACTAGGAGAAGTATTTCAATACCACAAGGAGGGTATTATACGAAACAACTAGGCTGTGGGTACCCACTAGCACCATGAGGGGAAGGAACCCTCGGCCAAGGCCACACGAAGGGGGAGGGAAGGCTGGCCAAGAGCTCACAAAGGGAGGAGAGGGTTTCAAGACTTGGAAGTTTTGGATGAATAAAGTCTTCAAGCTTAGGGGTATTTATAGCAAAACCAAAGCCAACCAACGGCAAGATCAAGCCATGTGCAAGGCAAGTGTAAGGCCAAGATCAAGCCAAGTGCACCTAGTCCCTACTCCTTAAAACCTCACAAATATCTACACAAATATCTACCATCAACTTGCCCTTCAATCGGCCGTCGCCCACTTGTTTCCATTGTGGTGACACGTGTCACCCTCCCGTTGGTCCAAAATGTTTCGCCTCTCGGAAAAATCCGCAAAAATAAGAAAAGACATAGCCGAATTTTCCTCGCAAGTTATGTAAAACGCTTCGCCGAAAACGACTTAACCAGGTGTTGTGCACAAAGGTAACTTCGGCCAAGCCACTCAAGGCGGGGTGACACGTGTCACCCTCCTATCGCCCTCATAAACGCCTTCCAAAAATATCCACAATGGCCAAAATCTCAAACAAAGTGGGCCCAAAATCAGTAAATTTCTCCGTGGCCCCACGTGACCATTTCCAAAATAAAATTCCATAATTCTAATATAATCTAAGAAGCCCAAATTCCAAATGGGAACCCAATTCCCTTCAACGAACATTTTCCTTACAAAACCGGAAACTTTTTAGTGGAAGAATCACTCTTTCTTCCTTTCCAATTTTTCTGTGCTCAGATGCGTGACGCCCTCGCATACATACCCGAGAATACGGTATGACATTCTCCCTCTTAGAAACATTCGTCCGAATGTTCCTTCTCAAGACGGATATCGATGAAGTTCTCTAACAAGTTGTCAACGCCACGCTGCCGAAATAACACACGTTTCTTCCTTCCTTACTCGTCGTGCCCTTCTCGAACACTTGAACTCTCCAAGACGCACCATACTTCACCATTACTTGCTCCACAAATCTTGGAGTCACTACCTCCAAACTTGGTCATCTTACTAACCTCAAACTTCCTTAAGGCCATTCCCGCCTTTACGAACCGCTTCGTCGAACGCGTCCACGAACTCATACGATGATCATACAAACTTGGGCCTAGCATCCTCGTGACTCCTACCACCGGCGGGACCACCTGAACTGACCTCACCTTAAACCGCTACGGTTGACCCGATCACGTCCTCAACCCGACTCCACAATCGCGTACGCCTCTTGTTCCTGACCTAACAATCTCGCTAAATCACATCATGAAAGCTACCACTTCCATCTCACATTACCCATGGACTGATCACTCACATAAAACCCACGAATACTACGCACTCGATAAAGGTCAAACATAAAACGAATCTTACTCAAGACGACCTTACCTCTAAGGTCTCAATCGTGACGATCAGGTTCACACTTACCACGCCCCATACTTATCCTCCCAACTAAGCATGTTTTCTAACTCACAATTAACACAACGCCATTCGTATATAGCACATAATAATGAGACCATCATAACAAGCATACCAAAACTCTGAGGGTTAAGGATATACCAAGCTACCACTCCACTCTAATCATAGGCACCGCAGGCGCATAATCGTAGGCGCGATGAACCAGCCATCGATCCGTGGTGAGTCGTAACATCCGTGCTACCGCCTGACAGCCTCGCAAAATGGCCCGCCGCCGCAAAATAACAAGCTCCCCGCACCACGACACTCCCGAAATGCGGTCTACCACATCGACCACACCGAGGTAGGGTGACCGCATCCGCCAACACCCTTACTTCCTCGAAACTCAACCTCGAGCCACGACCGCTCCCGAATACTCGACGCTCAAGGTTGTGGAGACCACTGCACCGGCGAGGTACAAAACTAGTATGCCGAGGCGTCCGCCTCGAAAGTCACCAAAGGACCCTTGTTCGGCCTCTTCGCGATTCGTCATTCCGCCGACCTCTCCGTGCCTCACATCCCACGATGAGCTGCGTGCGCGCAATGTCCATGCGGTGAAGAGCTACTCTCCAACATGCCTCGATATGTAATCATCGAGCCTCAGAACATATCGGTGCACTCGATCCTCCATACTAGCTACCAACGCTGGACGACGCCAATGAGTCGAACTCCACATTGTACTCGAACCGACGCCCGCTCGTTTAAGCATCAAAAATCTGTCGGCGTGCCTCCCATCCGCGGAGGCGAAGTGCGTGAGAAAGCCCCAAAACTCATCCCATACTGCTGGAGTGCATGCTCTCCCGAAAGCTCCATGAATCAAACTAATCGATCATGGTATCACGCACCGATGCGAACCAAAGGTCACGCGACTCGGTCTCTCAAGCCTTGATCACCGCGTGATCGTGAATCGCCGGATGAACTCCTCGCGATCATCCTCGGCCTCACCCATAAAACTCGCGCTCTAACTCAAAGTCCGTAGCCTCAAACTATCTGCTCGGGGTGAACCATCGGTGCTACTGGAACCCAGATCTCCGGCCTATCCTCATATCTGCCACGACCTCGCCAAAGAACTGAATCGCCATCTCCTTGTAACCCATCTCTCTCGCCCCATGTGGGACCGAGGCTCGTGCTGCGGTCTCGCAGCCTATTGTTGCGCCTAACCTCTTGGGCCGGCGGCGTCACAAACCCGCCGTCAAGCACAACTCGTACTGTCCGGCTCGCGCCTCGTATTTCTCAGATCTCACTAGAAGCACCTCGCCGCCTTGCCCAGGCTCGTTGCTCGCGAGGCATAATCGTAAAACGAGATACGCCCGGGGTCCAACTTACAACACACCTCTAAGGCACGATCTCGTAATGAGAAGAATGGAAACTAATCCTAAATGTCTCAGCCTCCCGATTATAGACGTGGTGCACAACACATCGATAATCAAGACTTACTAGACACGGTGCGTAGACACTTTCCGAGGATTAATCGCTCGATACCACTTTTGTAACGACTGCCCGGCCCATCGTGCCTTATCCTGCACCCTCGTGACACAACATCGAGAAAACCTGAAATAAAACTTAAACAAGAAACAAGATATATAAACATAAATCGCCAACCCAACTGCTACCTTCCAATAACATAAATAAATACAACTCTTTCAAAACGAATACTTAATCCTTTTACAAACTCCTCGCCACAACAAGATTACATGCACTTAAGATTTACAACAACTATGACGGACAGGCCTCGCCATACCCCGAATGTACAAGAACCTACAACTCGTGGAACACATACAAAAGATAAGCCTCGAGAAACGGAGCTTCCAAAACGCCAAACGAGATCCTAAGAGCGAGGATCCACGACATCGATGCACTTACCGCGCATGAACGCACCTCAAGCGAGGTCAAGACAACAGTACCAAGTATGTGAAATCAGAATATCAGAATGAAATCATACTAGTCTATATAAAGCAGAGACATGTATGATAACCAAACTACAATTCACAACATAAAAGCAAATATGTCGTGTGACTCACGCCTCAAGTTATCACTCAAATATAACTACGGGTCTCACGCCACAACATCAATCGTGTTCGTGATCACGGCCGCATGCCCGGAATTCGCGCCGGTGTAGATATGTCCACGATGCAACAATAATACCAATGCCCTACGCCACATGCCCCTGAATTCTACCTCGGTGTACATCGCCCATGTGACATTAATAACAATATATCATGATCAACCCGCCGCATGCCACATGCCCCGAATTCTACCTCTGTAGACATGTCCATGTAACCACAATAAGACAAGAATCAAAATGGAAACATACCCGTGAATTCTCCACACGCCAAAGACGCCCAAGTAAGTTCTCAATAAGTCAACCTCTATCGAGACGCCAGAATACGTAAATACAACACTTGTACAACAAAGGCTATCATCACAAGCATAGGCAAGTTTCACAACAACAAGCATAGGCAAGTTTCACAACAACAAGCATAGGCAAGTTTCACATCACTCAAAGTGCCTTCATTTTATGCCAAAGTCCGTTTTAACCTAAAGTACTACGACGTTAAATTCTTTAAAAGAGATCCATTACTTTTATCAAAGTCACCCGATACCGTAGTATTAGAATGACCAACCCACATTCCTTTTCAAAATCAAGTAACAACATTCTTTTCCTAAGTTCCGCTTTTTGGCTAGTTACTCAAGCTTCTCATTTTCAAATGGTTTCATAGTTCATAAACTTAATCACTGATTCCTTTTAGAACAATTGAGTAATATATGTCTCACGAGAGTAGTTATTCTTGTTTACAACATTCTTATTACAAAGACCATGATCTAGAAAATATAATATCATTTTGTCTCATCTTAGTTTCTATGCAGATGAGGTTTCTACCGTTTTTAATACAACACATCATTATTCAATACATTTTCCTTTATTAACGCCGCAGTGGTCTGCCGATACACATTCTCGATTCCCAAATCAAGAAACATTATCCCTTTAAAAACCAAGTACTCATTACTCACGAATGAGGTTTCACACAATATCCATATTAAAACAAATAAGTTAAGTCTCTTATCTTATTAGATCAAGTCTCTTAACTTCTAACATCAGTAAATCATTTTCTTACCTACATAAAGCTGTTATAACCAACTTCCCATAAAGCCGTTATAACACTTTATGTTTAAACCAAACAAATACACTTAGCACTGACGCCCACCGTACTACATAGTTACACACATATCATGCTAGAACAGATAGGAAGAGGTTCACATACCTCGCGAGTATCGACAATAAGCAAAATGCTCCAAGTACTACAACCTTGCCTTTCCACTCTCAAGTAGAATACGCTACTCTTAGTACTTTCACCTAAAAAGGTCACAAACGCCTATTAACTTCAAAACACAAGGTTCCATGTTCTACAGAAAATTCGCAAAGACTCTCCCCAAGACAACAGAAATCTCCTCCTCTATCGAGGCCGGCTACCAAGCCAACCCGGGGTGGGGGTTTACACGTCTAACCGGCCGTGTACCATTCTACTACACAACAATGCTACACAAGTCTACTGTAATACACCCATGTAAATACAGTCAGCTTCTTTTCTTTAAATTGTGCTTAAGTCAAAAGACATTGCCGCACAATAATGTTCAAGACTATATATAGTATACTTCAACTATATATTCCTACAACATGTAATCTCCAATTACAACAAGTGGACAAGAATATTTACCTCGACAAGCCCAAAATTATCCAAGTTATAATGCCGATCCCGAGCAAGGTTTAGCTCTACACGTGCGCTCCAATCCGCTCCAAACAACCCTTAGAAGTTCTAACTAACTTCTACTCAAATACTTCAACCAACTCAAGATTTCCTTAGGGTTTCGGTTTGAGACTAAAAGGACAAAAGGTAGTATTTCCTGCTCTACGATAGAGGTAACTTTTGGAATACAACAAGGTAAAGGCTAAGGTATTTTGGGCATTATAACAATACTAGAGAAGTATTTCAATACCACAAGGAGGGTATTATAACGAAACAACTAGGCTAGTGGTACCCTACTCGCTAGCACCACAGCGAGGGAAGGGAACCCCGGCCAAAGGCCACGAAAGGGGAGGAAGGCTCTGCCAAGAGCTCACAAAGGGGAGGAGAGGGTTTCAAGACTGAAGTTTTGGATGAATAAAGTCTTCAAGCTTAGTGGTATTTATAGCAAAACCAAAAGCCAACCAATGGCCAAGATCGCCATGTGCAAGGCAAGTGTAAGGCCAAGATCGCCAAGTGCACCCTAGTCCCTACTCCTTAAAACCTCACAAATATCTACACAAATATCTACCATCAACTTGCTTCTTCAATCGCCAAGTCGCCCACTTGCTCATCCATGTGAGGGTGACACGCCACCTCCGTTGGTCCAAAATGTTTCGCCTCTCGGAAAAATCCAAAAATAAGAAAAGACATAGCCTAATTTTCCCTCGCAAGTTATGTAAAAGCGCTTCGCCAAAAACGACTCTAACCAAGTGTTGTGCACAAAGGTAACTTCTGCCAAGCCACAGGCGGGGTGACACGTGTCACCCTCCTATCGCCTCATAAACGCCTTCCAAAAATATCCACAATGGCCAAAATTCGAAAACAAAGTGGGCCCTATAAAACCGTAAATTTCTCCCGTGGGCCCCACGTGACCATTTCCGAAAATAATATTCCATAATTCTAATATAATCTAAGAAGCCCAAATTCCAAATCTGGGAACCCAATTCCCTTCAACGAACATTTTTCCTTACAAAAACCGGAAACTTTTCCGTGGAAGAATCACCTCTTTCTTCCTTTCCAATTTTTCTCGTGCTCAGACGTGACGTCCTCGCATACATACCCTGAGAATACGGGGTATGACAGACCCGCTCCAACCAACCCTTAGAAGTTCTAACCAACTTCTACTTATAACTTCAACTACGGGTGAAGATTTACTTAGGGTTTCGTTTTTAGCTGATCGGTGGAAAGTATAATGGTATTTTCTGGCTTCAGATAAGTGTAACCTGGGAATACTACAAGGTATTTGGGCTAAGGTATTTGGACATTATAACAATACTGAGAGTATTTCTATACCACAACAAGTGGGTATTTATATGAGACAACTAGGCTGTGGGTGTACTTTGGCCAGGCACCACAAAGGGAGGAGGCTCTCGCCAGGGCCTTGCTCAGCGGGAGGGCTTGACGATAGCAAGACAAGAGGAGGAGTATTTGAGACTTAGATAGATTGCTCAAGTTTTGGATGAAGAAAGTCTTCAACAAGGGTAGTATTTATAAGCAACCAAAGGCCAACCAACGCCAAGATGAAGACAAGTGTGGTGCAAGTGTAGGCTAGATTTTAACCATGGACCTTATCCATATACCACACAACTTGCACAAAATATCCTACCAACTAAAGTAGCCCAAATCGCCCGCTTGCCGTCCCTAAGCTTCAATGTAGGGTGACACATGCCACCCTCCCGCTGGTCCAAAATGTTTCGCCTCTAAAAATCCGCAAAAATTAAAAATGCCATAGCCGGAATTTTCCCACGAAAGTCGTGGAAACGCTTCGTCGAAAACGACTCTATCGTGTTGTGTACAAAATTTCAAACTTGCCTAACTTAAGGCTCAAATTATTATACGCACGCCTCACGCATACATACTCCGAAATACGGTATAACAGATCGTGAGCGCTTAGTCCTCGAAAAGTGTCTATAATCGTATCTAGCAGTCTTGATTATCGGCGTGTTGTGCACCACACCTATAATCGTGAGGTCAAGGATATTTAGGATTGGTTTCCATTCTTCTCACTCGAGATCGTGCCTTAGAGCTATGTGATAAGTCGACTCCTCCGACGTATTCTTATGTACCGCTTATGCTCTACGCAAGGCAACCAGTGGCCTGTGGCGGCAAGCGCCAGAGGAGCCGCGAGCAGAGCACGTAGGGTTACCAGGAACAAGCCGGCCATTACCGGCGTGGTACTTCATACGGAGTTCCAGAACGCCGCCAATTTCAAAGAGTTTAGCACGGGTACGCTTTCTATTGAGGCTATGATATTCGAGCCTCCGCCCACGACTGTGAGCCGAGGATATGGATTAAAAAGATGACCGCCATTACTATCTAGATTGTAGCAGGCACGAGGATGCAGAGCGAGGCCTGTACACCCTGCAGCCGATAGTTTGAGGCTTCGGGACTTCTTGAGTTGTTGTCCACCAGAGTTCTACGGATCGAGAACTGAGGAAGATCCTCAGGAGTTTATTCGACAGTTGCAGCGGATCATGAGAGTGATCAAGGCCTCGGAGACAGAGTCGGTGGTATTGGGTTCACATCGGTTGCGTGATACCGCAATGATCGTTTGATTCGGGAACCGCCCGGGGACCATGCGCTTCTAACCGCTTTGGGACGAGTTCTCGAGGCGCTTAGCCATCTCTTGCCTCCGCAGACAGAGAGCTCGGGCCGATAGATTTTTGATGTTGAGGCAGAACGGGCGGACGGTTCGGGAGTACAATGTAGAGTTTGACTCATTGGCTCGGTACGACCCCACTCTAGTGTCAGACATGGAGGATAGAGTGCACTGATATGTCACAGGTCTTGACGATTATCTAGAAGAGGGTTGTACAGGAGTAGCTCTTCAGCCAGGAATGGACATTGCCCGCATCCAGGCTTATGCGCAGCAGATGGAGGAACGTAGAGGTCGACGGAATGACCAAGATCAGCAGAAGAGGGCCAAGACAGCAGGGTCCTTTGGTAACTTTCGAGGCGCATGGCCTCGGAAAGATCGATATGTACCTCAGCCGGTACAGAGTGCTCCTCCATGGTCTTCAGGACGTTCGGGATGTTCAGGAGCAGGTCAGGGCTCCAAGGTTTCAGGTTTTCGTGGGAACAGGGATGTTAGTCATATGAGACCACCCCTACCTCGGTGTGGCCATTGTGATAGGTCCCATACTGGGGAGTGTCATGTTATTCAGGGGACTTGTTTTACCTGCGGCCGGCAGGGCCATTTTGCGAAGAAGTGTCCGACCAGAGGTAGCGTGGATGTTACGACTCAGCCTTCGAGATCGATGGCTGGTTCATCACCTTCTATAGCTATGCGCCCAGCAGGGCAGGCTTATGATTAGAGCGACAAAGGGAAAGTGAAGCAATAGTTACAGGTATATTTTTAACCCTCTAGAGACTAGTATGTGTGATAAGATGATTACATGTTGAGTGCTATGTACGGGTAGTTTTGTGTAAATTGTGATTTAGAAGCCTGGTAAGTAGAAAAGGTAGGTTTGGGTGCATGGAGATTGTGAGCCTTAGAATACAGATAACCGTGGAGACTTTAGATGCAATGCCGTCTTGAGTAAAAGATTTTACGTTTGATCTTTGTCGAGATACATAGTATATGTGGGGTATATTTGTGTGATAAGTCCATGAGTGGTGTGAAATGAAAGTGGGTAGTTGAGCTAAGAAGACCACTAGGCTTTCTTGACTTGAATAGTGAGATTTTCCGGACGAGGAAGGAGAAGTTAAGTGCGTTGATGGGTCGGGTTGAGGACCAATCGCGGGTCAACCCGCAACCCGGAATGAAGTGAGGTAAGTTTGAGGTGGTCCCGCTAGGTGATAGGGTCATGAGGATGCTAGGCCCAAGTTTAGTTAATCATCGTACGAGTTCGTAGACGCGTTCGACCAGGATCGGGTCGTGAAGGCCGAGAATGGCCTTAAAGGAAATTGAAGCTAGTAATGACCAAGTTGGTGGTAGTAACCCCAAGATTTTGAAAGCTGAAGCGATGACTGAAATGTGGTACGTGTACTAGAAAGATTTCGGGTGTATGAGAAGGGTACGACGAGTAAGAAAAGAAGCGAACATGTGTTAAGAGAATGGAAGTGATCATTTTGTGAAGTAAAGATGTGAAGAGAGTATATTTTAGACCATGGGTGAGAGCTAATAGTGTTGTTATACGCTTTAGAGGTGATTCCTCGTTGGCTTGGATTTGAGTTTTGCGCATGTGTTATATTATGGCCATGTGTGGCATAATTGGTTTCGTAAGTATAGTAGTGAAGACTATACCGGCGCATGTATGTTTGGAGACTTAGAAGGAACATTCGGGACGAATGTTTCGAAGGGGGGAAGAATGTTACACCCCGTATTTCCAGGGTATGTATGTGAGGATGTACGTACGAGAATACGACATTAAGATTGGAAAGGAAGAAAGATTTGATTTTCCGACGGAAAATTTTCCGGATTTTGTGAAGGAAAAAGGTTCGTAAATGGGAATTGGATTCCCAGATTTGGTATTTGGACTTCTTGGAATATTAGATAATTATGGAATTTTATTTCCGGATTTGGTCACGTGGGGCCCACGGGGAAAATTTACGGTTTTGTGGGGCCCACATTGTTTTCGAGATTTTAGCCATTATGGATGTTTTCGGGAGATGAAATATTTTTGGACGAATATGAGGGCGACACGTGTCACCCCCTTAGGTGGCATGTAGCCGGTGTTGTCAGGATGTTGGCCTTGGCGAAATGGTGAGACAAGCCACTGCCACAGTTCACTTTTAGCCATTTGCGTGGAACATGTGGTTTGTGGGGCCCACACACACATGTCCCCAATCTAGACCACACACTTGCTTGCATCCTAGCCCTTGATTTTCCTATAAATACTCCCTTGTTGCAAGACTTCATCAAACACTTAGAAAATTTCCAAGGCAAATACTCTCTCTCCTTTAGGTGCTCTCGCCAATGGCCCTTAACATTGACCAAATGTTGTCCAAAAATTCTTAAACTTTTAAGTGTTCTTCCTTAAGGTGTTAGGAAGATTGTGAACCAAGTGTTAGACAAGATTTCACACCCCTAGCCTTTAAAGAACCCTCGAAAGTTGCCATATTTAGAACCTGTGTTCTTCACTTTTGGAGTTGGATCGTGAAGAGGTTGGTTAGGAACTTCTAAGGGTTGCTTGGAGTGGATTGGAACGTAAGGAATCGAGCTAAGATTCCTAAGGATCGACTTTTAATCATTGGAAAATTTTGGGCTTATCGAGGTAATGATCTTGTCCTTCTATCAGAATTCGAGATTACATGTCAGTAGTTTATAATCGAGTATATGATATGTGGATAGAAGGTTGAAAAGAAATGGATTGTTTAGTATATTGTGGGCAGAATTTTACACGCCCGCCAGGCGTGTAATCCTCGAGTTGTTGTATTCATCGCGCTTAAACGTGGCATGTTGGCTATTGATATCGTGCCTTGAAAAGGTGGAGCAGTAAGTAGATACATGGAATTTCTCGCCCAATTTTCCGTAGGATAAGGAACCTTATACTTAGGAATGTTCTACGAAGAGATCTAGAAGTCGATAGGACGTGTTTGGTTGTTATATGTAGATATTCACGCGGCGTACTACCGACTCCCAATGGATTGCCAAGAGGTATGTGATTCTTCCTATTCTCTTGAGCATGATTATTTGTGAAATATATAGTGCGGTAGACGCACGTGTGTTAAAGAAGTTTGATTTCCTTTTTGTGTCCTTGACTTGATTCTAAAGTTAAGTGACTTGATATGAAATGATAAGGACTTGAATTGTGTTAAAAAGTTGTGAAACCTCATTCGTGAGTAATGGGTACTTGGTCTTTAAAAGAATAAAGTTATCTTGATTTTGGAAATGTGAGTAGTTGTCCTTGGTTGGTTTAAAATGTAAAGTGTTATAATAGCTTTATGGGAAGTTAGTTATAACGACCTTATGAAAACGAAAGAATGGTTTTATCATTGGATTTAAAACGGTAACTTGATATTTTTAAGAAGTTATGAGGCTTAAACTATTTTGAAAAGTATGTTGTTACTTGACTTTAAAAAGGAGAAGTGTTTTTGTTTAAAAAGAAGGCATGGTACTGTCTTGAGTTGGTTTTAAATGAAGGCATGGTTTTGTCTTGGTTTATTTAAAAGGAAGGTATGGACATTGTTTTGGTTTACTTAAAATGATAGTTACTCTATTTTGATACTACGGGTATTAGTATCGTGTGACTTTTGTGAAAGAAATTGATCTTTTTAATGAGTTAAAATACGTAGTACTTTGGGGTTAAAACCCGAATTGTTGACATAAAATGAAAGTACCTTGAGTGTGAGTAACTTGCCTATGTTTGTTTGTGATAGCCTTGTTGTGCAAGTGTTGTATCCTTATGTTACCGTGTCTCTCGATGGAGGGCCGGTCAAGTTATTTGTGATCATTTTGGACATACTGACTCGATGGGCGGCCCACGGGTATGCTTCCACTATGATAGTCCATGGGCATACTGACTCGATGGATGGTCCACGGGTATGCGGCCATGATGAGGTTCGCTTCCGCCGATAGTGTTATTCCACGGACTAGCTCTCCACGAGGTTTAGTGATACAGGTGGATCGGTAGCTAGCCCCGCATTTTCCCGGTCATTCGATGCAGTGGTTCGTAGTTGGTTTTCGTGCTTGCCCGGATTCTTTATAGTGTCATTCCACGGACTAGTTCCCACGGTTTCGTGATGCAGAGGTTCGTAGTTAGCCCCGTATTTGCCGGCCACGACGCGACGCAGCCGATTCGTAGTTGCTTCAGATTGGCCGGTCGGCCGTGACGCAGTGGAATGAGGTTGGTGACGCAGCGGATCCGTAGTTGGATTTCGTACTGCCCGGCCGGATGCGCGACGCAGTCGGTTCTCGTAGCTATGCCTTCGTATTTGCCCGGCCGCTTTTATAGCATAGTTGGTACGGTAGGTTCCGTAGTTGGCTTTCGTACTTGCCCGATCGATTGATGATGCAGATCGTTACGGTAGCTATGCTCGCATTTGCCGTGCGGTTTTATGACACAGTGGGACTCGGTGTTCATGTACTCCTCGTGTTATTATATCATGCATCGCCAGGTGAGGAAGGAATTCCACGGGCATGATTGATATTGCGGGCGTGAGACCCATGGATATATTTGAGTGATGACTTTGAGGGCGTGAGTCCCTGACTTGACATGACTGCTTATATATTGTGTATTGTAGTTTGGTTATCATACATGTCTCATGTTTTATATGATCGCTATGATTTCATTACGCATTTTCGATTTCACATACTTGGTACATATTGCATCGACCTCCTTTCGAAGTGCGTCACGCCGCAGTGTAAGGTACACAGCTTGTTGATCCTAGCTCAGATCACTGCTCACAGATTTGGGAAGCTCCGTTTCTCCGGAGGCTTATCTTTTGGTATGTTTCCCTGAGATTGTAGGTTCTTGTACATTCAGGGGTATGGCGGGGCCCTGTCCCGTCATAGTTATTATAAAAACTCTTAGAGGTCTGTAGTACTGTTGTGAGTTGGGCTTGTAAAGGATGTAACTGTTCGGATTTTTATATATATTGTTGACACCCAATTTTGACCCTCCCGTCCAGCCATTAACTATAAAATTACACTAATTTTGTAAAATAATTTTTTAGGATTTTTATAATAAAATGCAGCGAATAAAACATTAAATACAGGCATAAATAATTAATTTAATAATGACATCGCGTCTTCCGTAGAGTTTTAAGCACTTAGAGTCTCGCGCCCGCAGTAATTAACTTTAAGCATTGTCGTAATTCTTCAATAATTAATAAATGCATAAAATAAATACTTTAGCGATAACGTCGTGTCAGGTAGCATAGCCGCATTTATTAGTAATCATTTGTAATTTAAAATCAATTTTAATCTGATATACGCTTTTAATAGCGTCGCATTTATAAAGCTTTAAACAATTCTTAAATATCATACTTGCATTTAGCATTTAACTAATCTAATCTAAACTCAATTCAATTTTAATTTAACGCAATAATGCATAATAATAAGTTTCTAAATAATAGCGCGCATTCTAGAGCATTAAGCATTAATTAAACAACACGCCACATTTATTATCGTAATAGTTTTATAACTCGAAGTTAGACTAATTTAGCACCTAAATAATTAGACTAATTTAGCACCTAAATAATTAGACTAATTTAGCACCTAAATAATTAGATTAATGTAGCACCTAGATAATTATAATAAAGCACCTAATTAATTTAATCACATTTGTTAATTAATTAATAATACACTTACCTAGAATTAACTAGCTAATTAATTAACTAAGCCTAAAACTAATTAATCTATCATTAACTAACCTATTTAACTCCCCCTAATTAACTAACTAACCTCGGCCCAACACTCGCAGCTCACTACCCGCAGCCCAACCCGCTAGCCCAACACCCCTCTCCTATATCCGCCCAAAACCCTCACCAGCCTCCTTCCGCCGCTCTCACCCTAAAACGAAACAAACCTGGCGAAACCCTAAACCTTCAATCGCCGCTTCACTCACGCCGTCGTGATTCTCGCCGAGAATCCGCGACTTCTCCTTACTTTCCTTTACCCATGCACGGCCACTTCTTCTACCATAGATAAACCGAATCCACACAAATACCGAAATCGCCCTTTTATGGTAAGAACCTTCGACAAATCAGTAACAAATCAATACGAAATCTCGTCAAGAAATCACACGAATCAGCACCAATATTCTCAGCCTTTATTTACTTACCAATTTTAGAACCTAGAGTTAGGCTATATAAACGACATGCAATAGGCATCGAAGGGGGGAGGGATTCAGAGCTCAGTTAGAGAGGGTACCCAGAGGATCGAGGGGACACCAGCAGCAGCAGTTAAGAAACACAATCAGGGGGGCACAGAGCAGAGCTCAGGGAAGAGAGCAGTTCAGTAGCAAGAATCGACAGAGCATCGGGAGTTAGGGTTCAGCACCTAGACCATTAGCACCGCAAGAATAGGAAGTTCGAACTCCTTATTTCAATTCCAGCCCAAAAATCAGCAAACAAACATTGCCTTTCTATTCGCATCGCAAACCCAAAACCCGTCGAGTGGACCGACGACTTGACACGCTGCTCCGGGTCGCTGTCCGGAGAAGGTAAACTCAATTTCCTCTCGGTATTGTTTCATTAAAATTTTCTGGTCCTATGCATTAATCGATTAATATTTAAGTTTGATGTGTTGTTGTGAATTAGCTGCTAATTAATCTGTGTGCCTGCCCTCATTCGATCTGATAAATACATGTTTAACGTGGTTTGTGCGCATCTCCCTATGTATGTGTATCTGTATATCATCTGCTAGCCCACTGATATGATCTGAAATTATTGGTAATACTTGTTTGCAAATACACAGATCTTTTCACATGTCCTGTTTGTTCGGTAGTAGTATGTCCATAATTTGGGCATGATGGCTTGGCCAAATGGTTTCCCCACACATCTAAAATGCCATCTTTAACTGATTATATGTCCATCCCTGTGTCTACCTGTCTACTAAACTGATTATATGCTTCTCATATCTTCTTAAGTGTCAAAATACATCCATAATAATGTGTAATACCTCTTAAGATATATTTTGTGTCAGGCCTATCCGTTTAGTGGTCCAAATAGTATCTACAATAGCATCTTGCATTTAATGAACCAAGTTAGGTCATGGTAAGCCATGGTTCCCTGTTGAATTCCATCTTGGTGTATAATTATGCCTTTATATACCGATATACATAGGTTATGATTGGGCATTAAAACTGTCAAAGGGTTCAGTTTGAATTGGTTTGAATAGGCTTGGTATGTACAAAATGTCTATGCCCTCTGATAGGTTGCATACCTATTTTTTTTTAAAAAAAAAAAATTACCCATGTCAAGTATTTTATTACCAGTTGTTCAAGTATACATGTTAGATGTAGTCTTGAATACTTGCATTTGTGAACCTGCGTCTAAGTTGGCCCATCGTATGTTGGGGTGAGCTTCTTCTAGTTTTGTTATATCTCTAGTCTTGGGTCTGTTCTATTCTCTTACATGTGCTTTTGGAAACATGAAGCCCAGTTCATGATTAATTATGGTTTTGATTGTTGTTTGGGCCAACATATTTTCACGCATGTAAACCACTGTTTTGGGCCCGTTTTCTTTCAAATTGCTGAAATGAAATGATTCAAATGTGCTAAGGAGTATGTATTTGAGTCAAGTCCTTTTTATTGGCTGCCTATTGCTCCTTACTGTTTATTTACGGTATACAGTTTAAGTGCAGGTTATATATTGAACTTTGTGCTCAATGCCTATTTATTAGTTAGTAAATTTTGGACGTGTTTAATTATATCTAACATTATTTGGGTGGATGCTAATCTTTATCATTGTTTTCTTACTTTCACATGTAACGCAATGCCTTGGAGCAAAAGGAAGAGTCTCAATACGAGACTCGTCGCAATTCACGAAGACCCGCATTTATGTGCTTCACCCTCTCCGCATCATAAATTCCAAGCCACCGGCGAATGACATCGCCATTCCCTCGAGTCACCTTTATTGTTTTCTATTCCCGCCCCCATTCATTTGTTGTGAATTAATTGTTCTAACATTACATTATTAGCAGTGAGTTGCCTAGAATAATTAATCTTTGGGTCACCATTAGAATGTTTAAGAGGGTCTTTTCGCCATTAGAGTGCCTTTCGGAATTAGTTTGACGTTAGAAATCTACTTCCTTTTAGGTTAATCATTATAGCTTGACGCACATTTCCTAAACTATAATTAAACCGCTTAGTCGCATGATCATTTAGAAGGCCAAGACATTAGTTACTAAATCAAGGAAAATCATTTTCTTTTTTTTATAAATTCCCATTAGCACCCATATAAAATACACATGATCATTAATCTTTGCGTGATATACTCCCTATCATATTTTCGTCATTATGGGCTTTGCATGATTACTTCTATATTATACTAAGCAACCTACGGATAATTTCATACGTCTTCTAACTACTTTCTAAGTGCATGTCTTCAACTAAAATCGCTTATATATTTTGAAACAAATCTTATATTTTGTGCAGGCCAAATTACACTTATACCTATAAAATATCCTTTGCTCAGATACTTTAAAACATGCATTCTTAGCAACAATAATTGACCCTAGGTTTGAACGGACAACCGCAAGTTAGCGGATCCTTTAGGGTGCCTAACCCCTTCCCTTTAGGATAATAAAGAACCCTTACCCAGAATCTCATTAAGATTAGCAGACCATAAAAATGGAGTTAGTGTTGACTTTAACCTAGTTGACATTTAGGTGTCCTAATTCACCCAAACTAATTAGGTGGCGACTCCGCGAACCCTTAGCATTCTAGCAACCCTTTAGCATTTTAGCACCCTTTTAAACTTTAGCCTCTTTTCCACTTTTAGCATCTTTTGCAATTTTAGCATCCTTTTAGCATTTTTTAAAAAACCTTTGAGCCTCTTAAACTTTATTAGCATTTTATTATTTATTATTTATTTTCTAACCTTTTTATTTGAGCAGGAGTTTAGAAAATAATGTCGCGGCCGGAAAAGGGATTCTTAATAATAAATAATAAATACATAAAATAATAATCTAACACACGCGTTTTAATAATAGCATTCATAAAAGAATTAAGAAGTCATATCTACATGTAGCATTTAAATAATTCAATCTTAGCTCTATCTTAACTTTCTTTTAGCACATTTTATTATTATTTTCTAACATCGCATTTTTTAGCAGGGTTCGCTATTTAGAAAATGCCGCGGCCGAAAATGGGCGTGACATATATGCAGAAAGGTGACCGTTTTGGTTAGCCTGTTTCTTATTTCATATTGTTTCATGTTTACATGAGTTTTACTTCCGCTGTTTTTCTCTGATGTATTATCACTAGGATGCCCGGGGTAAGGCACCAGTAGCGGGCCCGAGGTCGGGTCGTGACAAATACAGACTCCAAATGTACGCGATGCTCCTCCATGGTCTTACTATAGACCAATATATCATCAAAGAACACAAAGATGAATTTCTTTAAATGTTCATTGAATACACAGTTCATAAGGGATTGAAAAATTACAGGGGAAATGGTTAAGCCAAAATGCATTATCCTAAACTCCCAAAGACCATGGTGAGTTTTGAATGCAGTTTTGTACTCATCTCCTTCTTTCATTCTAACTTGATGGTACCCAGCCCTCAAATCTACCATTGAGAACACCCTGGCCCCACACAACTCATCTAGTAAGTCATCAATCATAGGTATAAGATACTTATTTTTAATAGTAAAGTTGTTTAATCTTCTATAATCTACACACAATCTCCAAGTATAGTCTTTCTTCTTAACCAACAGAGCAGGAGATGCAAAAGTTGATTGACTGGGAACTACAGTAGCAGCCTTAATCATTTCAAAAATGATAGATTCAATGATATTCTTTTGATCATAAGAATACATGTAGGGTCTTAGGTTGAAGGGTTGAGCTACGTGAATTAGATTGATCCTATGATCACAATCTCTATTTGGTGGTAATTCAGTAGGTTCATAGAAAACATTTTGCTATTTCTGCAACAAATTGTTAATAGCAAGGTGTATAGCCTATTTCTCCTTAATTGGCACCACTAGTTTGACCATGGATAGCTCTAACAATCATTTCACAAGTACCAATTTGTAGCATCATCTTCAATTCTTCAGGATTCATTATTGTTATGTAAGCATCTTCTTGTTCTCCATACAATGTAATCATTCTCCATTTACACATGAAACTAAGGTTATGAGGTCTGGTGTGTAATATCACATGTGCTACCCCATCTAACCAATCCATACCCAGTATCATATCACATCCCCTACCTTCATTATTGTGAGTCTGAAATTGAAGTGTTCATTCTGCATTTTCTATTTAAATGCAGGACTTTCCAGATGACAATTCATTTCTTGTCCATTGGCTACAAAAACTCTCATAGGCTTCTTCATAGGTTGTATTGGTAGCCTCAACCTCTTAATAATGTAGGGGTCAATGAATGAATGAGTAGATCCACTGTCTATCAAGATTGTCGTAGGTACTTTACCAACATGCCCTATGATTTTGATAGTTGATATTCTCCCCTTAGAAGAACTTAAGCCTAACAGAGCATGTATTGATACTTCAGCTTGTTCAATTTGTTCATCCCCTGCTTCTCCTAAGGTCTCAACCACATTCATACACACTTCCTGGTTTTCACTATATTCCTCAACTACCATTTCTTTCTTAGTGTTCATAATCCTCTTCTTGCACTGATGTCCAGGAAAATATCCCTCTTTGCACCTGTAACACAACCCTTGCTCTCTGAGATTTTCTAAATTGGTTGGGAGGGTTTTTGGTTTTTAGGGTACTTTGTTTATTATTTTATGAGTAGGGTAGGTGAGTCTGAGAGGTGGTTGGTTATGAGGGTATTTAGGGATAGCAGTTTGGGTATTTCTGTTGTAAGGAGTGGTTATAGATTTTGTGTTGTAATTCTGATTGTTTTTCTGCTGGGCAAAGAGAATGAGAGCCTTGAAAGACCCTTCATTGAGTTTAGAAGTTTCATAGGCCTCTAAACTATTGTGGGATTGGTCATTTTTACTAGAGGCTTAAGTTCAGGTTTCAATCCACTAATGAAACTAGAAACATAATGGATTTCACTGAGTAAAGGGTTGATTATGGTCATATAGCCAATAAGTTCCTCAAACTTATCTTGGTACTGATCAACAATACTTGTTTGCATAATCTAGTTGAATTCATCTATAATATCTTGGGGTCTAATACTGCCAAATCTTCTACACACCTCACTACTGAACTTAGACCATGTCATTAGCCCCCTAGTATTAATAATACAACTATTAAACAACATATCAACCATTTCCATAATATGAATTAAAGCATAACTAAGTTTTTCTTGCTCAATTATGTTGTGTAGTTCGAAAAACTTCTCACATTTTCTAAGCCAGCTCCTAGGATTAGTACCATCAAATTCGGGAAAGTTTATCTTAGGTTTGAGAGTTCTGTGGCTGGTGTTGGTATCAGGGTTCTGAATCATATTGTCACGACCTATCCGGCGCGATCGTGCCTACCTCGCACTTCACCTGTATACATCGAGATAATCTGGAACATAGATAAAACTCATAAATATACAAAGAATGTGAAATAAATAACGTGGCGATAAGGTCGCCTTCCGGATATACATATATACATAGCCCAAAAGCAGTTACATCCTTTCTTTTTTTTACAACCCGACCCGCAAGATATGATTACAGACCTCTAAGAATTTTTGGACATGACAACTGTGACGGGACAGGGCCCCGCCATACCCCTGAATGTACATACATCTACAACATCAGGGAAACCGTACCAAAAGACAAGCCTCCGGAGCAATGGAGCTTTCCAAAACTGATCAGTGATCCTAAGAGCGAGGATCTGCAACCTTCTTACCCCTACCTGCGGCATGAACGCAGCCCCCCCGAGGAAAGGGGGTCAGTACAAAATATGTACCAAGTATATGAAACTGAAAATACTGAAATAAAATCATATAGTCTAAAATAAAGCTGGAGACATGTATAATAACCAAATAACAGTACACCGCACCTTATTAACACTGATACTAATGAGAGTAACTTTTGTCGTTTAAAAGTAGGAAGGTTATGATTAATTTAGGGCTACCCGCCCGTAATATCATTATGCAATCCTATTCATGGGAATTTAACCCGCATGGAAATTGAACCCGCATAGGTCACGTGGACCCGCAATGAGTATATATGGATACCCGCATCGTGGAGAGCTAGCCCACGGAATAGTCATGGGAATTTAACCCGCATGGGAATTGAACCCGCATAGGTCACATGGACCCGCAATGAGTATATATGGATACCCGCATCATGGAGAACTAATCCACGGAATAGAACAATGTCAAGGGAATTGAACTCGTAGTATAACACATGATTGTCGTCCCTCGAGCGAGGGACGCGGTGATATGGAAATATAACACTTGCACGAATTTCTATTGTGAGCAACATATGCAACTTAAATCATTTAGGACTCTCATTAGATTAAGGTGAATCACTTATCATTTTATAAGACTCAAGACACTAGTATGTCACGTCAAATCCAGGAATTTAACCCCAAGAAATTCAAATCAAAGCTTTTAAAATCAAGCATTTCTACTTTCACAGCCTAGGCAACTTATGCCTATTAATCAAGTAGACCAATCTCTTAACTTTCCATAAAGCTGTTATAACTAACTTCCCATAAAGTCGTTATAACTCTTTATGTTTTTGACAATTAAGGCATTTTCATACGTTAACATCAAGGAAATTAATTCTCTACCTCAACCAACTTGGACAATTCCATCAAGGCAATGATATAAAAAACAAAGTCGAATCTATTTAAAGCTCGTACGTCTATCGTACTATATATTTATAAAACATCATGCCCAAGGGATAGGTAAAGTTCCACATACCTTTCCGACTTAATCCACTCGCTAGGTTGAATACGCCTCACGTAGAATATCAACCTATAATAACCATAATACGTCTATCAACTTCTAGCATTCAATCGTAGAATAACTCTAAGTATAAAGTCTCTTATTCTACGGAAAATGGGCAGCACTTCCTTTGTTTCTACGTACTTTTTCACCTTTTTCAAGGCCCGAAATCAATAACCAAACATTCCACATTTAAAGCTCAACAATTTAGCTAACCAAAGGGGATTACACGCCTAACAGGACGTGTAAAATTTTGCCCCACAATTGATATCAAAATAGTCCAATATTCAATGCCATTCTCGGCTATAATGTGGAACCACATAAAGTCTTTTCCAATTTCTTCTCAATACAAGTTGTTTAGTCTAACACATTATATAGTCGCAATTAATTATAACAAATATAATCCCTTATTTAGATAACATGCGACGATTATAATTATCGACCAATTTGTATTGCAATTTCAATAGCTAATAAGCTCATTCTCAGATTTAGGCTCCCAATATTCCATAACACTTATCACTCTTTATTATATAAGTCACATGATCAATTATCAACTACTACAACATGTAATCTTTAATTACATAAGTAAGGCGAAGATTATTACCTTGTTAAGCCCAAATACAATCCAAAACCTAAAGTCGATCCTTAGCAACTTTAGCTCTTCTCATTTGCGTTCCAATCCTCTAGTTGCAACCTTTAGAGTTCACAAGCAACTTCCTTTCAATTTCCAAGCAAAACTATGAAAAGCAACTTAGGTTTTCATGTTGCGACTAACGTAAAAATGTAGTTTTTCCGGGATTTTTGTGTTGGGATATCCTTAGAATACCTTTAGGAACCTTTTGTTTGAATATTGAGATTTATGAACAACAATTGAAATTTTTTTGTCTTCCAAGAGAACCCAAAACCGAGAGCCTCAATGTGCCACAACAAGTTTCTTGAATTTTTTCTAAGTGTGGAATTAATCTTACACTAATAGGAGATATATACTACAACCAAGGGCCAAGATTAAAACAAATGTGTGGATGAGATTAGGAAGACTAAATATCTAGTATCAAGTGGGCTCATTAACTTAGTCAATAATATCAAGCTTTGGCTTTCAAGACTTGACCATTTCCTCTGTCAAATCGATCAGTCCACGTGTGGGGTTGACACGTGTCACCCACCCAATCTTTCAAAATATTTCATTTCTCGAAATTTCCATAATTGGTCAAAATATCGAAAATATTATGGGTCCCACAAAAACGTAAAAATTCTCGGGTGGGCCCTACGTGACCGAATCCATAAATAAATTTCCACAATGTTAATAAATTCCTTAAGTCTCAATTAACACCTTTTGAGAATCTAATTTTTATCAACGAACATTTTTCTTTTCTGAGGTTCGGAAGATTTTCTTTCGGAAAAACAATTATTTCTCTCGTTCAAATTTGAACGTCCTGATTCCTTACGTACATTATCTTAACCATGTCCTGGAACTACGGGGTGTAACATTCTTCCCCCCTTAGAAACATTCCTCCCCGGATGTCCTTTCGGAGTCAATCTAATTAGATAGCGACCTAGTCCCCTTTAACAACACCCAACATACCAAATATGCCACACATGGCCACATAATAACACTTAAGCAAATACGTCAATTAAAATTGACAAGTAAGGGAAATGAATTACCTGGAGGTGTAGGGAATAAGTGAGAATACTTCTTCATCATTGTCACGACCCGACCCCGGGCCGCGACTGGTGCCCTACCTGGGCACCCTTCTATTCATACAACATCATAAACTGCGGAAGATAAATAACACTCTCCCTTTTTTTTATCAAAGCTAAGGCCAAGCCGATAAGGCTGCCATAATAATATAAAAATTACCCGAAAGGGTCTACACTGTTTAACAATGTAAAGATAACTCTAGCCATCCAAATTTGATGAATACGCACTTAAGATTTGGACAAATACTATGACGACAAGTGCCCCGCCGCACTTCGAATATACATAACCATGACGACAAGCTCCAAACATCGAGCCATCTCAAAACTTGAACCAGATCCTAAGCTCATGATCCACAATCAGGTACCTAAACTCGCGGACATGAACGCACTCTCGGCGGGTCGCATAACAAATTTAATATGGAACTAAATAAGGTACAGAAACAAATTATAATCGCATAACAGAATGACAGGGGGCAAGTATAAAAAGGGTAAATACCAGATCCTACCGTGTCATTACCATCTCGTGAACTTAATCGTACCTTATTTTCTTTTCCCATTTTTACATAAAAGTTATAGTCACATTCTTACGTACATGCTTAGGAAAACCGCCAAGTTTATTACCCTATAACTTACTTATCTTGCATAACATAATCCGCCTTTACGAAGGACGCCATATCTTACCCGATGCGGGACGCGATAAAGTCACATAAGTCCGCCATAGAGGTATACCGCCTACCAATTTGGGACGCGATAATGTCATATAGTCCGCCCATAAAGGTATCGCCTACCATTCATGGACGCGATAATGTCATATAACAAGATAATCGTGCCTTACTAACAATGAGAGTAAACAAGAGTATACTTTACTGCATAAAAATAGGAGGCTCATGATCAAAGCAGGGCCACCCGCCCGCAGTATCATTAAGCAATCCTACTCCTGGAACTATTTCACCCGCAAGGGTCGTATGGACCGCATGAGGTATTCCTCGTGATCAGATTATCCGCCGCATAGTCGTGGTAGACCGCATGAGGTATTCCTCGCATAGGACTGGTCCGCCCCGCATGGGACTATTTCACCCGCATAAGCCCTTTCGGACCCGCATGAGGTATTCCTCGCATCATGGGTAGCAAATCTACGAAATATGCAAATGCCACAAACCCGGGGAATGACCCCTTAATGCACAATATATCACTAGCACGACCGACTATCATACATAACATAAGCACTACCGACTTATCATACATAACATAAGCACTACCGGCTTATCATACATTACATAAGCAAGTTAAGAAATCCCCCTAACTTCTTATTAGTCTTATTCACATACACTCTCATTTTAGTTTACTTAAGGCACTAACATGTCATTATAAAATCCGGGAATTTAACCCAAAGTACTACGTACTTCTATTCTTTTAAAATGACTCTTTTTCATATAAAACTTCCAAGATACTAATAACCGTAGTATCAAGTCATATCTACTTTTCAAGACAAGTCACAATACCTTTTAGAAATACATTTATAGGCTTCTAAATCAAGTGACTTCTTCCTTAAAAACCTTAAGCAATTGGTACCTTTAAAACAATTTGCCCTTCTTTATTTCAAGTCATTCTTTGTTTATATTACTGGAGAAAACCATTCTCTTAACCTTCCATAAAGTTATTATAACCAACTTCCCATAAAGCCGTTATACTAACTTTATGCCTTAGACTAATTCATTCTTTTTATAACCAAGAGACTTATACTTTCAAATCAAGTTGCATAACTTTTAAAATACTTCAAGTCTCTTAACCTTAGAAATCAAGTTTCTTAACTTAGAATTTAAAATCTCTTATCTTTAGAATATCAAGAAATCCATGCTTTCCGAATCAAGTATTCCATACATTTAAATCAAGCCATTTCTTCCTTTAAGAATCAAGTCCCATAACTTGAAAAATAAAGTTCCTTAACCTTTTAAGAATTCAAGGTTCATCGTCTTAAAAACTTCATACGTAAACTCTTTTAAATTAAGTAACATATACTTCGGTGCGTTGTGAATAAGTTATACTTATTTATAACGATCTTATTCAAGTAGCCATGATCTAGAAAATGTAATACAATTTTGTCTTATCTTAGTTTCTATGCAGATGGAGAATTCTACTCATTTTAATATAATCAATTGTCATTACATTTTCCTTTACTAACGCTGCAATGGCTTGTTCGATACTTATTCTCATTCGTGCCGTAAATTAGTCAAGCCAACTTGGCTCCAAATACTTCCTAACGACTCTTACCAACATCCCCCATAAGACGGGGTAAGAACTTAGGATAACTTAGACGTAGCTTTTACATAAAGTAAATCAACATACATACCTCTTAACTTCTAAGAGTAGAAGGAATCATGAAATAATACCACACGTATATTCCATATATAGAATCATGTCAAAAGAAGGAAGAGGTTCACATACCTCGCGACGATTATCGACAAATAGCAAAATGCTCCGAAGTACTTCAACCTTGATAGCTATTCCATCCTTCAAGTAGAATACGCTATACTTAGTACTTCAACCTATAATGGCCATAATACGTCCATTAAACCTCTAGCTTCAAACGTAGAATATTCTAAGTGCAAAGTCACTAAATTCTACGGAAAATCGGACAGCACTTCCTTTGTTTCTACATACTTTGCCACCTTTTTCAAGGCCGAATTCAATAACCAAACACGCCACATTTAAGGCTCAATACAACAACCAATCAAAGGGGATTACACTCCTTACAATACGTGTAAAATTCCGCCCCACAATTAATACCAACTAGTTCCATAATTAAAGCCATTCTCGGCTAACATAAACAACAACTCAAAGTCTTTTCCAATTCTTTTCCAATCCAAGTTCTTAGGTCTAACATGTTATATAGTCATAAACAACTTCAACAACTATAATTCCTTCTTTATATAACATACGTGATTTACTTAAACTAATAATCAACTTGAATTGTAATCTTAAGGCTAAACATACTAGTTTTCGGATTAGGGTTCCAATATCCCTAACACTTATCAACCTCATACATATATATCTCATACTTGCTAATATCCATAGCTACAACAATAAGTAATCTTAATTACTAAAACGACAAGAATTTTACCTTTACAAGCCATTATAATTTTCAAGATTCAATGTCGCTCCTTAGCAATTCTTAGATCCTTTCCTTTACGCTCCAATCCGCTATTTGAAGCCTTTAGAAGCTCACAACCAACTTCTCTTCCATTTCCAATCAAAACCTATGAAAATGCCTTAGGTTTTCGCCTTGCGACTAACGTGAAAACGCCGTTTTTCCGAAATCTTTCTATTGAGATATCCTTACAATACCCTTAGGGACCTTGGGTTAAAGTCTTGTGAATAATGGACAAAAATTACAAAAAATTTGTGTGGATTTTTAGGCAAAGTCGAGAGCTTCCTAATGTGGAACAAGGTCTCTCTATTTTTTTCTAAGTGTTGAAGACAAGTCTTGCACTAGTTGTGTATATATAATACAATGAAGGGTCTAGATCATAACACTTGTTAGGTTTGGAGGGAAGAGATCGCTGCCGCCCTCGACTTAGTCAACAATATCAAGCTCTTTAATTAGCAAGACTTGGTCTTCTATCATGGTCAATAACCATACTACCCTTGCATAATTTCGTCCAAGACCAATGTGGGGGTGCCACGTGTCGCCCTCCCATTCGTCCATAAAATTCCGTAACCCTCGTGGGTCCCACAAAACGTAAAATTCCTCGGGTGGCCCCCACATGACCAAAACCGTAAAAATAAATTTCCATAATGATAATACATTCCATAATCCTTAATTAATGCATTTTGAGAAACTAATTCTCCTCAACGAACATTTTTCCTTTCCGACATTCGGAAGATTTTCCGTCGGAAAAATAATTCTTCCTTTCGTACCAATTTCAAATCTTGTGTTCCTTACGTACATTCTCTTAAACATGTCCTTGAATTACGGGGTGTAACAATCATGCCCTCCTCTGTCTCCCAAGTCATCTCCTCTCTATTATCATTCTGCCACAAGACTTTGACGGAAGCCACGTCCTTAGTCCGCAGTCGTCTGACCTGGCGATCAAGTATCACTATGAGACTCTCCTCATACAATAATCCCTCTGTCACCTGGACATCACTAACTGGGAAAACTCTCGATGGATCTCCGAAACACTTCCGCAACATAGAAACATGGAAAACCGGATGTACTGCCTCCAAGTCGGACGACAGTTCTAACACACAGGCAACCTGGCCTACTCTACGGACGATCTGATAAGGCCCAATGTACCTTGGGCTAAGTTTCCCCTTCCTCTCGAACTCATCACACCCTTCATGGGTGATACCTTCAAGAAGACTCAATTGTCAACCTGAAACTCCAAGTGTCGACGCCGACATTATCTCAGATAAGACTTCGCCGACTCGAGCCGCTAATAGCCTCTCGATAAGCTTCACCTTATCCACACCTGAATCAAGTCCGCCAACCAACTGAACCTCGCCCACGTCGAACCAACCAATCGGCGACCTACATTTCCTTCCATACAAGGCCTCATACGGGGCCATCTGAATACTGGAGTGGTAGCTATTATTGTACGCAAACTCAACAAGAGGCAAGTGATCCTCCCAGCTACCCCTGAAGTCAATAACACAGGCCCGCAACATATCCTCGTTGTCTCGATAAGACGTTTCGCCGTCCGCTTGGCCCGAGGGTGAAATGTCGTACTGAGACTCACTTGTGTCCCTAACCCCTTCTGAAAAGACCTCCAAAAGTTAGCCGTAAACTGGGATCCTCTGTCTGATATAATAGATGTAGGAACTCCGTGCAGTCTCACAATCTCCCTGATATATAATCTAGCATAATCCTCAGCCGAGTAAGTCGTCCTGGCCGGAAGAAAATGGGCTGATTTCATCAGCCTGTCCACTATAACCCAAAATGGAGTCGCACTTCCTCTGAGTACGAGGTAACCCTGTAACGAAATCCATATTAATCACTTCCCACTTCCAAGTCGGGATCTCAATCGTCTGTAATAGCCCACCGGGCTTCTGATGCTCGACCTTGACCTGCTGATAATTTGGACACTGAGCAACAAACTCTGCTACGTCCCTCTTCAGGCCATCCCACCAATACATACATCTGAGGTCATAGTACATCTTAGTCGACCTCGGATGAATAGAGTAACGAGCATTGTGCACCTCCCCTAGAACCTGCTGACGAAGTCCTGCAACATCGGGTACACACAATCTGCCCTCGTATCTTAGCACCCCATCAGGTGCTACCTCGAATAAACTCTTCTCCTCTCGAAGAGTCGTATCTCGATACCAAATCAGAACAGGATCCTCATACTGTCGCCTCCTCACCTCCTCAACGATGGAAGACTCAACAACCTCTCGAACTCGAACCCTACTATCATCGGTATCGACCAACCGAACCCCAAGGGTCGCTAGTTGCTGAATCTCACGGACCATATCCTGCCTATCTGGCTGTACATCTTACAGACTCCTCATAGATCTACGAGTCAGAGCATCTGCAACCACGTTGGCTTACCCCGGGTGGTATAGGATATCAACATCATAATCCTTAAGCAACTCCAACCACCGTCTCTACCGCAAGTTCAGCTCCCTCTGTCTGAAGATGTACTGGAGGCTCTTGTGGTATGTATAAATATCCACATGAACCCCATATAAATAGTGCCTCCAAATCTTCAAGGCATGAATAACCGCGGCCAACTCTAAGTCGTGGGTAGGGTAATTCTTCTCATGCTTCCGTAGTTGCCGGGAAGCATAGGCTATAACCTTGCCGTGCTGCATCAATACATACCCTAGCCCGACACTCGAGGCATCACAATAAATTACATAACCCTCTAATCCCTCAGGAAGAGTAATAACTGGAGTCGTTGTCAACTTTTCCTTCAATAATCGAAGCCCTCTCACGCATCCGCCCACCGTAATTTAGCCGCTGAGTCACAGTCGCGCGTTGATATCGGTGAATCGCTTCCACAAATCTACTGTAATAACCGCCACCCTAAGAAGTTGCGCACTCCGTCGGAGTAGTAGGTTTCGCCAAGTTCGACCGCCAATCTTTGACATATCAACCCAACGCCATCGCCATAACGCTCCCAAGAATGCCACCGAGGCCAACCAAAACTCACACTGGAGAACTTGGCATACAATCGCCGGCCCGAGGACTCCATACCGCCTCGTGATCCGCATGCTCCTGCTCCGTGCGAGAATAAACCAGGATGTCATCAATGAATACTATAACAAACGTATCCAGGAATGGCTTGAACACTCGGTTCATAAAAATCCATAAATACAACTGGAGTATTAGTCAACCCAAAATACATCACCCTGAACTCATAATGCCCATACCGGGTCCTGAATGCAGTCTTCAGGATATCTGTCTCTCTAACTCGCACCTGATCATAACCAGATCGCAGGTCTATCTTGGAAAAATACCTAGCACCCTACAACTGATCAAACAAATCATCAATCCTGGGGAGGGGGTATCTATTTTTGATGGTTACATTGTTCAGCTGCCTGTAGTCAACACACATACGCAACGTCCCATCCTTCTTCCTTACAAACAACACTGGCGCTCCCCAGGGAGAAATACTAGGCCTAATAAAGCCTTTTTCCAGCAAATCTTTCAGCTGGTCCTTCAACTCCTTTAACTCAAGAGTGCCATTCAGACGACTAATAGATATAGCCGAAAGTGTCCGCAAAGACATCAATACAAAACTCTATCTCCCTCTCAGGAGGAATACCTGGGAGATCATCAGGGAAAATATCTGGAATTCTCTAACCATCAGAACTGACTGAAGGGCTGGTACCTCAGCCTCTGTATCAAATACCCGAACGAGATGCTAAATATACCCTTTCTGGACCATCTTCCTAGCCTTGAGGTAAGAAATAAACCTACCCCTCGGCGATGCTGTATTGCATTTCCACTCAATAACTCGCCACCGAGAATCGAATCTAATAACTGTCTCATACCAACATTGGCATAACAAGAAGCCAACCAGTCCATACCCATAATGACATCAAAATCTGTCATCTCCAACTCTATCAAGTCTGCAAGGGTCTGACGACTATATATGAATACCGGGCAGTTTTTATACACTCGCTCAGCTATCACCGAATCACCCACTGGCGTAGCTACCTCAAAAGGTTCTATATACACAGGCTCTATTCCTATTCTACCAACAATAAGAGGGGATATATAGGACAAAGTAGAACCCGGATCTATCAAAGCATAAACGTCACAACATGATATCAATAATATATACGTGGACGACATCCGTGGCTCTCCCGTCCCGCCAAGCTAAGAAATATATGCGGTTCTGTGGACCGCTAGAACTAGGATTTTGTCGCGTCGCCGCCCAGAAACCTCGCCCGGCGCGCATAACCATAAAAGATTTAAGACCGCAGAATCGACCGTAGGTTGAGTCATACTACACGCGCTTTCTTTGTACGGACACTCACCAGATGGTCTCGGCCGCGATGAAAAACAGCTCGAGTAGCATGACACTCTCCAAATGGGACCTCCCACATCGGACACACCGAGGTAGGGTGGCCTCATCCGGCTAGTACTTCAACCCTCGCGAACTCGCGCCTGGGCCCCGACCGCCCCGATAACCCGACCGATCAAACCTCTCGCCAAGATCGAAGAGCACTGCTCCGGCCAATCAGAGACTCAGGCCGAGGCCGCCTCGAAGTTACCCCCAAACCTCGCTGCCCCGCCTCTGGCCGGGCTGGTCTGGCTGTCCTCTCTCTCGTCTTCACTACCATGCATGATCGCATCTCGGCAATATGTCACGACCCAACACCAAGCTCACATCGTGCCCTACCTGGGCACCCTTCTAATCATACAATACCAAATAACCGCGGAAGATAAGTAACACATATTTTATTTTATTTAAAAAAAAAAAACAAAGGCAAAGCCGATAAGGCTGCCATAATATAAATCACCCAAAAGGGCCTACACTATTTAATAATGTAATTACAACTCTAACCACCCTTACATACGAATACTGCACTCTAAGATTTTGAACTAATACTATGACGGACAAGGCCCCGCTGCACTTCAATATACATAGTCATTATGACAAGCTCCTAATATCGAGCCATCTCAAACGCCGAACTGTGATCCTAAGTCATGATCCACAATCGTACCTAAACTCGCGGACATTAACGCACTCAAGGGGCCGACACGTGCATCAATATGGAACTAAATAAGGTACAAGAAATGATCATAATCAGATAAGAGAACGACAGAGGTAAGTATAAAAGTAAATACCGATCCTACCATGCCATTACAACTCATGAACTTAATCGCACATTCTTATCTTTTCCCATTTTTCAATAAGAGTTATAGTCAAATTCTACGCATATACTTAGAAAATCATCAAGTTCATTACCATATAATTTACTTATCTTCAGATAACATAATCCGCCCTTTATGGAGGACGCCTTATTTTGGAGTTCACTTTGATTATCCATACGTAATAACGCAACTACCCATTTATGGACACGGCGAAGTCATACAAAGCCTTCCCACGGCGTATCGCCGCCCATTCGGGACGCGATAAAGTCACATAAGTCCGCCCGTAAGCGTATACTTCCACCCAACTGGGACGCGATAAAGTCACATAAGTCCGCCCATAAAGGTATATCGCATAAAAATAGGAAGCTTATGATCAACTTAGGCCACCGCCCATAGTATCATTTGGCAATCCTACTCGAGACTATTTCACCCGTGATAAAGCCGTATGGACCCGCATTAGGTAATTTCCTCGCATAGATCAGATCGCAGATAGGTTGTATATACCCGCATGAGGTAATCTCCTCGCATAGGATTGGTCCGCCCCGCATAGGACTATTTCACCCACATAAGCCATACGGACTCGCATGAGGTATTCCTCGCATCGTGGGGAGCAAATCCACAGAATATGCAAATGCAACAAGCCCGGGGAATGACCCCGTAATAAAACAATACATCACTAGCACAACCGACTATCATACATAACATAAGCACCACCGGTATATCATACATAACATAAGCACCACCGGCTTATCATACATAACATAAGCACTACCGGCTCATCATAAATATCATAGCAAGTTAAGAAATCTCTTAACTTCTTATTAGCCTTATTATTAAGCATTCTCATTTTTATTCAAACTTAAGGCACTAACATGTCATTAAAAATCCGGGAATTTAACCCAAGGTACTATGTACTTCCATTCTTTTCAAAAGACTCATTTTCATATAAAACCCCAAGATACTACCACCTGTAGTATCAAGGCATGTCTACATTTCAAACAAGTCACTATATTTTTAGAAATACATTTCTAGGCTTCTAAAATCAAGTGACCCTTACTTTAGAACTTTAAGCAATTGATACCGTTAAATCAAATTGCCCTTCTTTATTTCAAGTTATTTCTTGGTTTACATTACTAGAGAAAACCATTCTTTTAGTCTTCCATAAAGTTGTTATAACCAACTTCCCATAAAGTCGTTATAACTCTTTATGTCTTAGATAAATTCATTTTTTATATAACCAAGAGACTTATACTTTCAAATCAAGTTACATAGCTTTCAAAATACTTCAAGTCTCTTATCTTTAGAAATCAAATTTCTTAACTTTAGAAATCAAGTCTCTTATCTTTAGAATATCAAGAAATCAATACTTTCCAAATCAAGTATTCTATACTTTTAAATCAAGTCATTCCTTCCTTTAAGAATCAAGTCTCATAACTTGAAAAATAAAGTCTCTTAAGCTTTTAAGAATTTAAGGTTCATAGTCTTAAAACTTTATAATGTAAACTCTTTAAATTAAGTAACATATACTTTTGTGCATTGTGAATAGGTTATACTTGTTTATAACGATCTTATTAAAGCAGCCATGATCTAGAAAATGTAATACAATTTTGTCTTATCTTAGCTTCTATGCAGATGGAGAATTCTACTCATTTTAATTTAATTGATTGTCGATACATTTTCTTTTATTAACGTTGCAATGGCTTGTTCGATACTTATTCTCATTCGTGCAGTAGCTTAGCAAAGTCAACTCGACTCCAAATACTTCCTAACGACTCTTACCAACATCCCCCATAAGACTTGGTAAGAACTTAGGATAACTTAGACGTAACTTTTACATAGAGTAAATCAACATACATGTCTCTTAACTTCTAAGAGTAGAAGGGACCATGAAATAACACCACATGTATATTTCATACATAGAATCATGCCAAAAGAAGGAAGAGGTTCACATACCTCGCGACGATTATCGACAAGTAGCAAAATGCTCCAAAGTACTTCAACCTTGATAGCTATTCCATCCTTTAAGTAGAATACGCTATACGTAGTACTTCAACCTATAATAACCATAACATGTCTATCAACTCCTAGCTTTCATAGTAGAATATTTCTAAGTATAAGGACTCTTATTCTACTGAAATCGAAGACTCTCCTTTGTTTCTACGTACTTTTCCACCTTTTTCAAGGCCCGAAAATCAATAACCAAACGCCGCATTTAAGGCCCAACAATTCAGCAAATACAAAAGGGGATTACACGCCTAATAGGACGTGTAAAATTCTGCCCCACAATCAATATAAAATTGTCCATTCCTTAAGGCACATTCTCGGCAATAACACTATCCATAACAATATCAATTCTCTTTCAATTCCTTTTTCAATCCAAGTTGTTATTCCAATATGTTATATACATAATAACAATTACAACAACTATAAATCCTTTCTTCCTTAACATGCGACGATTGTAACTATCGACCAAATTGATTACAACATAATTGGCTAACTTGTCCATTTTCGGTTTTTAACATGTCGACATGATCCAAATATTTTCAAACTTCAATATATATACCACATGCTCATTTCTTAACTACTATAACATGTAATCTTCAATTACATTAAGAAGATGAAGATTTTACCTCAATAAGCCCTAATAATGTCCAAGCGTAAAAGTCGACCCTTAGCAACTTTTAGCTCCTCTTCTTATGTTCCAATCCGCTCCAAGCACTCCTTAGAATATCATAAAGAACTCCTCTTCAAGTTCCATCTTAAAAGTTGAAGAACACCTTAGGGTTTCGCCTTGCGACTAACGTAAAAACGTCGTTTTTCCGAGATCTTTCTATTGAGATATCGTTACAATACCCCTAGGGACATTAGGTTTGAATATTGGGAACTATGGAGCAAAATTGCAAAATTTTTATTCCTTTTTCCTCCTTTGGCCGAGAGCTCCCATACACTAGACAAAGTTCTTGATTTTTTTCCTAAGTATGGAATGATCTAGTCTTGCACTAGTAGTAATGAATATATAACACAACCAAGGGCCTAGATTAAACCAAATAGAAGGTTAGGATGTGGTCAATAATGTCAAGCTCCACTTGACTAATTGACTTGGTCCGTTATTTCTTCATCCAACAAGCCCATGTGTAGGGTGACACGTGTCGTCCTCCCATTGGTCTAAAATATTCCGTTTCCCGAAATTTCCATAATTGGTCAAAATATCGAAAATCTCGTGGGCCCCACAAAAACATAAAATTTATCGGGTGGCCCCACGTATCCAACTCTGAAAATAAAATTCCATACTTCCGATAAACTCTTAAAAGTCTTAAATATCAAATTCGGAAACTCAATTCTCATTAACGAACAATTTTCCTTCCCGAGGTTCGGAAGATTTTTTCCTGGAAAAACAATTCTTTCTTTCGTTCAAATTTTTAAGTCTTGTTTCCTTACGTAAATTCTTATATACTCGTCCTGGAATTACGGGGTGTAACACAATATTCATACTGTTGACAGTCAATTTTGACCCGTTTTTCGTATATTTGTTGCAATTTTATGTGTTTAAGGACACCACATTCTAATCATCATTTTTTGCATTTTTTATCTTTTTATTTTAAAATTAAGCATTATGTATTTGTTAATATTATGTTTCTATTATTATTACACAGTCGTTTATTTTAATAATATTTGCATATCTTTAAATAATTAATTGACATCCCGTTTTAATTTTTAATTAGACATTAAACATTTGTTAAATGTTGTATTTTTATTATTATTGCATCGACATTGGCATTTTAATAATCTTACATCTTTTTAAATAATTTTTCTTTTAAATAATTAACCCGTTTTGCATTTTGTCAAACCAATCCAGTCCGAAGCACAATCTGAATCAGTCCACTCCACCATTCCATGAGCCCAACCGCCCATTTTTAAATTTCCCACAACTCATTTCATCCTCACCAAATAAATGTACCCATACCCGCACCCAAACCAAAAAAAAAAGCCAAGATCGCTCATATCGATTCCATCTCTCTCAAATCAATGGAGACCGCCCATCATCTTCTCGCACTTCATACCCCTGTACTCTCTCGCCCCAACGACTTCTTCACTTCATCCCTCCCACCACCAACCCTCACACCATCACACCTTTCTGTCATCTCCCAACGACTCTGAACGGTCATACCCCTTTGATTTTTGAATTCAAAATTGAAATTAAAGAGAGCCTCTTGAAAAAGCCATGGGGACCCCCCAGTATTTGAAAGATAGAACCCCTATGGATTCGAAAAAGGAGGAAGATTCTGGTTTTAAAAAAAGGGCCAAGAACAAAACCAAAATAACTACTTTGAAATCGTTGCAAAAACCTGGAAGGGAACCTTCTTCCACTCTCGATTCTGGCGTGAAAAGACTCAAAATAATTAAGCTTCTATTTCCTCTTTAATCGCATAAACAAAGACTCTCCGATCGTTCGCCACTTATATGCAAACACATCCCCTTTTAATTTTTCTGTTTACTTTAGAGTACGTAATTTATATTGGGTGTTTGTGTGATTATCTATCGTGTTTAAGATAGAATTAGTTATTTTTTAAGCTTATTAGGTTAACTGCTAACCATGTTCATTTAAATTATATGATGTTGATGTTCATCGGGTCGATGATTAGTTTGTTTGAATCAATGTTTAGTGGCAGATTTTTGTATGATCATTTGGATAAATGACTATCACGTTAGTTTAAGTTAGTATAAATCATGTCTAAGTCCCTGAATTTATATAATTTATGATTTAAGTTGCTCATGGTTTAGTATAGTATGTCTTAGTTGATTGAGATTATTGTTTGTTGTTTATCACTACAAGCTATAAGCATGATTAGATAGAAGTGTTTACCATAATGCTTAATATCTTGGCTTAATCATATGTGGACGTTTTTAGTTGATTAAATTATCATCTTGTTAGTTTATGGTTTGTTTGAGCATGTGTGATCTAGTTAAATGACTTATCCAGTACCTTGTTTAACTATTTGCACCTTAATGTTCCTCTAAGGTTTTCCTAGACAAGTATAGGTTGGAATTTGTAAAAAATACTATAACTAGTGAGATATTTCCACCATTTTGAGAATGTCGTGTTTAGATTGACTCGTTGTTTACCTCTGCATCTGTCTTGCCTCCTTAACTGTTAAATACATCACAACATCATGTGGAATTTTCTTAGTCACTTTACATCTCATTAAACGGGTATGCAATGTTTGTTATTGTCACTTATTTGAAACTAGCACTTGACAAGCTAAATCAGAGGCTTTCCCTGTTTGTATTTAGTTTGGAATTCCCCTTTTCATGTGATCATGTCTATTTTTATATCTAAAATTTATTGAATATGTGATGTATGGTCCAGATTTTTGTCACTGTTGATACACGTTAAAAAAATGTTATAAGTATCATACATCCGTAAACTTTAATTGTTGGATACTCATTCTTTACCCTCTTCTTTCTTTGCATGACTTGGGGGAATTCTCCACTCATCAAAATGCCCTCGAGATGCTGCTAAAACTCGAGATGACTTGTTGTTGCACTTTGAAGCTACGCCATCGTTTCATTATAAATCGTTGTTGCATTCGGGATAAAATGTCCTTCCGGCGGGATTACTACATCTTGGTGAACAAAGTGTCGATGAATCTGTTACTTTCACTTAAAAAGAACAATGCCATATTTGGTTCACATCGCAATTCTAGCTACTAATGAACCCGGGACATCTTGCACTTGTGTGGTTCTAAAATGATGTATTTTGAGAAATGATCCGCGCTTGAGGTAAGTTGCTTTCTTTATCGCTCACTTGCCGCAACTTGGGTGGTTCTAAAATGTCAGATCCGGAACTTTTTCTATTATATTGCTTTCACCAAAGCCAATATAAGCTTAGGGATTGGTTTAGCCTCTTCCGATAGCCGCCCGCCTGAGGTTCTAAGCCTTTGATCTCACTGCATCGAACATGGACGGTAGCCCCTGTTGCCTTTATCTTCAAGTTTGAGTATTTTAGGCCGAGGCTAATTGGATGTTGTTTACTACTTGTCAGCCACATTTTCCTAAACCATCAGACCGTAAAAACTCTCAGTGCTGCATTTTTAGTGATTAACCTTGTCCTGATTATTTAAAAGACATACTACACCGACGCTTTTGCCGCTTTTTTACCCGCTTTTACGTTCCGCCAAATTTGAGTCGCCGCTCTGTTCTCATGCCTTCTCGCTGCTGCATTTTCACCTATTTGTTGCTATCAAGCATCGCTTATCGTGCCAATTTTTGGGCATCTTCCGTAGTTTTTCGCTCTAAAATTTCCAGCAAGTTTTCAGGTTGTTATCGCTTTCTATCGTTTTATCGTTGTCATTTGACCGATTTTGATGATTCTGTCTCCTTTATTTATTTATTATGCTGATTTGAACATGATAGTAGACTTAGGCCAATGAAATTGAAATCGAGGCCACGCCGCTTTCGGTATAATACCGATTTGAACATGATGATACTCATACGATCCTTCCGAAAGGTTGTCCTCCTTGCTTTCCTTCGTAAAAATGGCGATGATGACACTTATGGATCTTTCACATATATATACCGGATACCAACATGCTTGGGGGCGACTAGATTGACTGACGAGTCACTAGTCCGCGGCCAGGACTTGTTTGAGATATCTCTTTACAAAAATATAGATCTGAGCCTTCCGTAATTAAAACTCCTATTGTTTTTTTTACGGATCCGAAGGTTTTACTCGTATTTATTTATTTTACTAACTCTTTTACTAAGTGTCTTTGCAGGTACCCGGAGGCGCACCCCAAAATTAAAGCATTCGCATAAAAGGAAAATAAAGCGAAATACCGCTAAGTTTTCTTCACCTCCTCTTTATATGATTTTTTGCTTTCATTACAGTCTTGTTAAATATATATCTATTTTAAATGTTTGCATAGTTTCTTAGTTAGAACACCCTTAGAATTTCATAATACATTTAGCACAATAATACCAACCTAAGTTTGAACGGATAACCGTAAGTTAGCGGATCTTGTAGGTGCATAATCCCTTCCTCTAGGATAATAAAGTTAACCCTTACCTAGAATCTCATATAGTTTCACGCATCTTTAAAAATGGAGATCATTCGTAGTATTTTATGCTACATTTTAGTGTCCTAATTCACTATAATAATTAGGTGGCGACTTTGAATAAATTTAGGAATCAACCATACGCAGAATCCCGCTTCGACTCTGGTTGAAATAGGTGTTCTGACGTAAGCGACTACTGGGATATTTAGGTTCTTGACCATAACAAACATACGTTAATTATTGTGTTTTATTTTTCTTTATTTTGTTAATTGTTTTTTTGTGTTTCACACTTATCTGCTTTTATGTTTTGCCTAAACCATTATGTTTTACATATAAATATTTTGCATATTGTCTTAACTGCTATTTGTTACCGCTTTCATTAAATTGACATTCCGCTCATATTTCCTCCATTCTGAAAAATTAACACTATCACACACTACACGTGAGGTGTGTTGTACGCACCCGCAAAATTTCTTTCAATTACCCAATTTTAGGAGAGTTGACAAAGACGCGGAGCAGCCGGACCATCCGGTGGCCGCGTAGTCTTCTCACTCGAGTATCCGCTCGGGAACCTTGTGTTTAGTGAAGCCAAATTTTAGAAAATTTAAGATAGAGCTATACCGCCCTCTTTATTTTAAGTCATGCATGCATACACCCTAGGTGAGTTGATCCCTGGTATCGACACCACAATTAGGAAAACACCAAAACTTGTCGACGGGTTTCGCAACCCAACGACCAACCATCATACTATGTGTAGCGTGACAATGATAGACAAATCCAAGCCGAAACATGACATGCCGAATTGGAAAAAGTGCACCGTCATTTGGTTGTCATTTCCAACAAAACATTGCAGTTTAACGACATGGACCTATTTATCATAATCTCGCATATTTGGCGTTTCGGCTCACCTCTGGCATAAACGAGGTCCCAAACATGCTAGGACGCGCATTTGATATCTATATAGTCTGCTTGCTATTGTAATGTTTGTTGCTTTCAGCTATGTGCACTTTACTACAGTATTTTGCTACTTCAACTTCAAGATTCGCTAGTATTAATTACGAGCTATACTAGCTTGGTTTTCTGGGGCTGTGTTATTCCTTGCGTTATTAGCGCGATACGCGGAAAGCCCATATCCCAAACAACAATTTTCTCAAAATTTCATCACAATTCGAACTACGCAGACTGATTCCCGCAATGGATACGTGGCGCCATTTCGCCTCGGCCCCACCTTTTAGAAAATCCTAATTTTTCATCTCTTAAGAATCTTCTTATTCTCCATCTAAATAGGGGTTAAATCGGTCCTTTGGCAAATGCATAGGCGGCCATATCGACTTGTCCCATCTTTTTTTTTTTAAAAAACTCAAGTCTAATCGACAAACCTAACTTCAACAGGCTACGCTCCTAGATTATGATTCTACTGATCTCTATGGCGAGATACGTAGTGGCCACATCTGACTCAATCCAACTCTTTCTAAAATATTTTGCCACTTACTCTACCTTACATAAAGCACACTCCATCCAATCTCTGCGATAGGATAGTAAAGGTATTCCATATCAAATTCGGTCTCATCCATTCGACATCCGTTTATGCCAAAACTGGGGCTGCTTTAAAAAAGCTTCACTGCAAGAAGAGGAAGTCAGTACCGAATAGCATATTATCGACTACGCTCGTAGCCAAATACTTAAAGCCGCATAACTACATAAGTCCAACAGATCGGTCACGCGAGTGGTCGAGTTAAAGCTACAAAGTCCACAAATCGTGACCATTTCAAATCTCACAAATTTTATTTTGAGTACGGATAATGTAATGGAAAGTTGGCAACGCTGGCGGGATTTTCAGATAGCGGCACAGGGCCACATTCTTATCCTCATTCATTCGTTTTTGCATATCTATATATCCCTGCACTAATTATTGCATCTATCTTTGATTTTGTAGGAAGTTCCGCATAGCAACTCAGCCCGCAAAGCCACAATCGCACGCGTCTATCAAGGCGTCATTTGGCTCACAGGGTCACTCTCATCCTCATTTCTCAATCACTTTACGACTCTAATTATTTTTATTCGGTTTATATTCTGCAGGTAATTTCATCATAGTGGTCAGGCCCACCGGGTCGAAATCCTCTTATTACGTCTATCAACGACGTCTTCTTATTATGGTTGCACAACAACGTTAGATCAATTACGGCTATCAATGACGTCCTTTATTACGTCTATTCAACGACGTTCATCTTATTACGTCCACACAACGACGTCCTCCTATTACGACTATCAATGACGCCCTTTATTACGTCTATTCAACGACGTTCGTCTTATTACGTCCACATAATGACGTCATCTTATTACGTCTATCAACGACGTCTTCTTATTATGGTTGCACAACAACGTTAGCTCAATCACCTCTATCAGCGATGCTCCTTTTATTACGTCTATTCAATGACGTTCATGTATTACGTCCACACAACGACGTCCTTCTATTACGGCTATCAATGACGTCTATTACGTCTATCCAACGACGTTCTTTCTTGTTACGTCCACACAACGACGTCCTCCTATTACGGCTATCAATGACGTCTTTTATTACTTCTATTCAACGACGTTCATCTTATTACGTCCACACAATGACGTCCTCTTATTACGTCTATCAACGACGTTCATCTTATTATGTCCACACGATGACATCCTCCTATTACGGTTATTAATAATGTCCTCTCTTATATGCAACAACGACATCTACATAACGTATATGCAATGACGTTATTACATTACGTCTGAGCACCGGCGTCATCTGCATCAATGCCTGAGCACCGGCATCATCTAAATCACGCCTGAGCACCGGCATCATCTAAATCACGCCTGAGCAACGGCGTTATTTAAGTCAACGCCTGAGTACGCAGATTATTCGCATCAATGCTCGAAAGACGCATCATTCGCATCAATGTCTTAGACCGACATCATTCGTGATTAATGCTCGAGCACCGTGATTATCTAAATCACGCTCGAGTACCGACGCATTTAAGTCAACGCTCGAGCACGGCGTCATTCAGATTAATGCTCGAGCACCGATCATTCGTGATTAATGCTCGAGCACCGCAGATCATCTAAATCATGTTCGACACCGGCGTTATTTAACGATAGCACCGACGCTATTCAGATTAATGCTCGAGCACCGCGATTATCTAAATCACGCCGAGCACCGGCGTTATGGTTAACGCCGAGCACCGGCGCCATTCGTGATCAATGTTCGAAAGACCGCATCATTCAGATCAATGTCTGAGCACCGACATCAGCTGCATCAATCATTTAAGTCAACGCCTGAGCACCGACGTCATCCGCATCACGCCTGAGCACCGGTGTCATCTTCATCACAATACGATCATAAAACGATGTTATCTGCATTACGTCCAGAAACGATGTTATTTCATTAGCCAATGCAACGACTTCAGCACATAATGTCTACGCAAGACGATATTCCTACTCACAGAATCTCATTTCTTATATTCATGTTTTATCATATTTTATCGTTTAACAATTATGCACTAACTTTTCTTAAGTTTTAGCCCACAGGTTCCTCAATTCACAGGAGCAGTTGCAGCACGTCTGAGCAAGGACAACATCTCGGCATTTAACACGTCTGTACGAGGATGACATCTCGACATTTGCAGCATCCAACATATCACACAGGGACCACGTCTCTACCCGGAGAATTACATTTTCTCATATATTCATGTTTTATCATTTTTCTATCTTAACAGTTATGCACTAATCTTTTTAAGCTTTAGCCTGCAGGAGCAGGAGCACAACGTGGAACTATCTCGGCGAACTGAAGCAATTTGTACCTCGAACGTTGATCCGCTCTCCAAAGATCTCCAACACGTAACCTTGTCATCATATTTCACACCGACAAAACTTTGAATCCGCATCCGCTCTGCCTTAATTTGTCAGCATCACAACAACCCAGTGTCATCATAATTCGACACTGTGACATATTTTTGAATCGGTATTCGTCCGGCTATAATTTTAGTATCGCAGCAACCCAGTGTCCTCATAATTTGACACTGGACATTTTTAAATCTGCGTCAGCTTTGCTTTTTATTTTCGCATCACAACGACCAAGTGTCATCATAATTCGATACTGGGACAATTTTGAGTATGCATCAGCCCCACTTTTGAGTTCTAGTTTATAAAACAGGACAAAATTAGCTACAAGTCAACATCTTTGTCCGAAGACTCTTCCATCATCTCCGCATGTTATGGACATGTGTTGACAAATAATTTTGACTCGTTTTTCGTATATTTATTGCAATTTTATGTGTTTTAGGACACCACATTCTAATCATCATTTTTTGCATTTTTTATCTTTTTATTTTAAAATTAAGCATTATGTCTTTGTTAATATTATGTTTCTATTATTATTACACAGTCGTTTATTTTAATAATATTTGCATATCTTTAAATAATTAATTGACATCTCGTTTTAATTTTTAATTAGACATTAAACATTTGTTAAATATTGTATTTTTATTATTGTTGCATCGGCAATGACATTTTAATAATCTTGCATCTTTTTAAATAATTTTTTTTTTAAATAATTAACCCGTTTTGCATTTTGTCAAACCAGTCCAGTCTGAGGCACAATCCGGATCAGTCCACTCCACCATTCCATGAGCCCAACCACCCATTTTTAAATTTCCCACAACCCATTTCATCCCCCAGCCCAAATAAACAGCCCATACTCGCGGCCCAAACCAAAACAAAAAAAGCCAACATCGTCTATATCGATTCCATCTCTCTCAAATCAGTGGAGACCCATGTCCATCATCTTCTCCAGACCCCCATACCCTGTACCCCTCTGCCCCAACGACTCCCTTTCACTTCATCCCTGCCACCACCAACCCTGACACCATCACACCTTTCTGTCATCTCCCAACGACTCTGAACGGTCATACCCCTTTGATTTTTGAATTCAAAATTGAAATTAAAGGGAGCCTCTTGAAAAAGCCATGGGGACCCCCCAATATTTGAAAGATAGAACCCCTATGGATTCGAAAAAGGAGGATGATTCTGGTTTTAAAAAAAGGGCCAAGAACAAAACCAAAATAACTACTTTGAAATCGTTGCAAAAACCTGGAAGGGGAACCTTCTTCCACTCTCGATTCTGGTGTGAAAAGACTCAAAATAATTAAGCTTTTATTTCCTCTTTAATCGCATAAAAAACAGCACTCTCCGATTGGTTCACCACTCGGAGAAGGTAAACACATCCCCTTTTAATTTTTCTGTTTACTTTAGAGTACATAATTTATATTGGGTGTTTTTGTGATTATCTATCGTGTTTCAGTTAGAATTAGTTATTGTTTAAGCTTTTTAGGTTAACTGCTAAGCATGTTCATTTAAATTATATGTTGTGGATGTTCATCGAGTCGATGATTAGTTTGTTTGAATCACTGTTTAGTGGCGGATTTTTGTATGATCATTTGGATAAATGACTATTATGTTAGTTTAAGTTAGTAGAAATCATGTTTAAGTCCCTGAATTTATATAATTTATGATTTAAGTTGCTCATGGTTTAGTATAGTATGTCTTAGTTGATTGAGATTATTGTTTGTTGTTTATCACTACAAGCTATAAGCATGATTAGATAGAAGTGTTTACCATACGCTTAATATTCGGTTTAATCATATGTGGACGGTTTTAGTTGATTAAATTCTCATCTTGTTAGTTTAGGGTTTGTTTGAGCATGTGTGATCTAGTTAAATGACTTATCCGGTACCTTGTTTAACTATTTGCACCTAAATGTTCCTCTAAGGTTTTCCTAGACAAGTATAGGTTGGAATTTGTAAAAAATACTATAACTAGTGAGATTTTTCCACCATTTTGAGAATGTCGTGTTTAGATTGACTCGTTGTTTACCTCTGCATCTGTCTTGCCTCCTTAACTGTTAAATACATCACAATAGCATGTGGAATTTTCTTAGTCACTTTACATCTCATTTCACTCATTAAACGGGTATGCAATGTCTGTTACTGTCACTTATTTGAAACTAGCACTTGACAAGCTAAATCAGAGGCTTTCCCTGTTTGTATTTAGTTTGGAATTCCCCTTTTCATGTGAGCATGTCTATTTTTATATCTAAAACTTATTGAATATGTGATGTATGGTCCAGATTATTGTCACTGTTGATACACGTTAAAAAAAATGTTATAAGTATCATACCTCCGTAAACTTTAATTGTTGGATACTCATTCTTTACCCTCTTCTTTCTTTGCATGATTTGGGGGAATTCTCCACTCGTCAAAATGCCCTCGAGATACTGCTAAAACTCGAGATGACTTGTTGTTGCACTTTGAAGCTACGCCATCGTTTCATTATAAATCGTTGTTGCATTCCGGATAAAATGTCCTTCCGGCGGGATTACTACATCTTGGTGAACAAAGTGTCTGATGAATCTGTTACTTTCACTTAAAAAAAGAACAATGCCATACTTGGTTCGTCACTGCAATTCTAGCTACTAATGAACCTGGGGACATCTTGCACTTGTGTGGTTCTAAAAATGATGTATTTTGAGAAATGATCTGCGCCTTGAGGTAAGTTGCTTCTCTTTACTGTTCACTTGCTGATGCAACTTGGGTGGTTCTAAAAATGTTGTATCCGAACTTTTTCTATTATATTGCTTTCACCGAAAGCCAATGTAAGCTTAGGGATTGGTTTAGCCTCTTCCGATACCGCTCGCCTGAGGTTCTAGAAACCTTTTGATCTTGTCACGATCGAACATGGACGTGGTAGCCTTATTGCCTTATCTTTCAAGTTTGAGTATTTTAGGCGAAGGGCTAATTGGATGTTGTTTACTACTACTTTGTCACATTTTCCTAAACCATCGCGACCGTAAAAACTCTCAGTCTGCATTTTGAGTGATTAACCCTTGGCCCGATTATTTAAAAGCGAGATACTACACACGATCGCAGCTTTGCCGCTGTTTTTACCCGCCATTACTGGTTCCTCGCCAAATTTAAGTCATTCGCTGTTCACGCCTTCTCGCTAATGCATTTTCAGCCTATTTGCTGCATCAAGCATCGCTTATCGCTAATTTTTGGGCATCCACGGAGTTTTTCGTTCAAATTTCCAGAAGTTTTGTATTGTTGTTATCGTTTATCGTTTCCGTCGTTTGACCGATTTTGATGATTCTGTCTCCTTTATTTATTTATTATGCTGATTTGAACATGATAGTAGACTTAGGCCAATGAAATTGAAATTGAGGCCACACCCCTTCGGTTTCGGTATAATACTGATTTGAACATGATGATACTACATGATCCTTCCGGAAAGGTTGTCCCTCGGTTTGCTTTCCTTCGGAAAAGTGCGATGATGACACTTATGGATCATTCACATATATATACCGGATACCAACATGCTTGGGGGGCGACTAGATTGACTGACGAGTCACTAGTCCGCGGCCAGGACTTGTTTGAGATATCTCTTTACAAAAATATAGATCTGAGCCTTCCGTAATTAAAACTCCTATTGTTTTTTTTTTACGGATCCGAAGGTTTTACTCCTATTTATTCATTTTACTAACTCTTTTACTAAGTGTCTTTGCAGGTACCCGGAGGCGCACCCCAAAGTTAAAGCATTCACATAAAAGGAAAATAAAGCGAAATACCACTAAGTTTTCTTCACCTCCTCTTTATATGATTATTTGCTTTCATTACAGTCTTGTTAAATATATATTTATTTTAAATGTTTGCATAGTTTCTTAGTTATAACACCCTTAGAATTGCATCCACTCTGATGGTCCTTCCATTCTGCCTCAGCGTCAAGAACCTATCCACACGGGCTCTCCTCATCTCATGAGGCAAAAAGTGATCAAGAAAGACCTCTGTGAACTGGTCCTAACCACCTGGAGGAGCACCCATGCCCCTGGACAGCTCCCACGACTCAAACCAACATCGCAATATCGCAGAATCGATAGGAAGCTAGCACAATCGACTCGCTTGAGGCCCTAAGTACTGCGATAGTCCGTGATTCGCCAAATGAACTCGAGGATCATCTCGTGTCTCGAACCATAGAACTCGGGTGGATTACAACCCGTAAAATCCCGAATCCTCAAATTGTCGCTTGGGTTAGCTACCGCTTCCTATCGGCGCTCGCCACTATCGCCGTCAATAACCTGACCGCTATCCATAATCTCTATACTCGCCTCTAGCTGCGGATCGAGGCTCAGTATCGAACTCCTGAGTCGCGGCCGCCTGCCTTCTAGTACGCCGGTAATCGATCCGCCGGGCCACAACTCGGACATAGTTCGGGCTCGAGCCCTAGTAACTCTCAAGGCCCCTGCGCCTCCTATCACGCTTGCCTCCTGGGCCTGGTCGCTCCGCGAGGCATACCGATACATAAGAATATATCGCAGAGGTTTCAACCTAATAAGCATTTCTACCGCACGATCTCGCAGAGAGAATGGAAACCAATCCTAATCGTCCCAGCCTCCTCGTTATAGATGTGCACAACACACCGATAACTAAAACTCTACTAGACACCTGCCTATAGACACTTTCGAGGACTAATCGCTCGATACCACTTTTGTCACGACCCACTCGAGCCGCATCGGTGCCCTACCGGGCACCTCTTATAGGAATACATCAAATAATCACGAATATAGATAAAACTCATAAATATACAAGAATGTGAAATAAATAACAAAGCAGCTAATAAGTGTCGCTTTCTGATATACATAGCCCAAAAGAAGCATCATTTCTTTTTTACAATCCACCCGCAAGATATGACTACGCACTCTAAGAGTTTTGACATAACAACCGTGGATGACGGTGCCGCCATACCCCGAATGTACATACATCTACAACATCGTGGAAACCGCACTAAAAGACAAGCCTCCGAGCAATGGAGTTTCCAAATCGATCGGTGATCCTAAGAGCGAGGATCTGCAACTGCTTACCTCTACCGTGGCATTTAACGCACTTCAGGAAAGCGGGTCGATAAAATATGTACCAAGTATATGAAACTGAAAATACTGAAATGAAATCATATAATCTAAAATAAAGCTGAAGATATGTATGATAACCAAATAACAGTACACCACACTTATTAACACTGAGACTAATGAGAGTAACTTTTGTCGTTTAAAAGTAGGAAGGTTATGATTAATTTAGGGCTACCCGCCCGTAATACCATTATGCAATCCAATTCATGGGAATTGAACCCGCATGGGAATTGAACCCGCATAGGTCACGTGGACCCGCAATGAGTATATATGGATACCCGCATCGTGGAGAGCTAGCCCACGGAATAGTCATGGGAATTTAACCCACATGGGAATTGAACCCGCATAGGTCACGTGGACCCGCAATGAGTATATATGGATACCCGCATCGTGGAGAGCTAATCCACGGAATAGAACAATGTCAAAGGAATTGAACCCGTAGTATAACACATGATTGCCGGCCCTCGAGCGAGGGACGCGGTGATATGAAAATATAACACTTGCACGAATGTCTATTGTGAGCAACATATGCAACTTAAATCATTTAGGACTCTCATTAGATTAAGGTGAATCACTTATAATTTTATAAGACTCAAGGCACTAGCATGTCACATCAAATCCGGGAATTTAACCCCAAGTACTACACCTTTAGAAATTCAAATCAAAGCTTTTAAAATCAAGCATTTCTACTTTCACAACCTAGGCAACTTATGCCTATTAATCAAGTAGACCACTCTCTTAACTTTCCATAAAGCTGTTATAACTAACTTCCCATAAAGTCGTTATAACTCTTTATGTTTTGACAATTAAGGCATTTTCATACGTTAACATCAAGGAAGTTAATTCTCTACCTCAACCAACTTGGACAATTCCATCAAGGCAATGATATAAAAAACAAAGCCGAATCTATTTAAAGCTCAGACGCCTATCGCACTATATATTTATAAAACATCATGCCCATGAATAGGAAAGTTCCACATACCTTCCGCTTAATCCACTCGCTAGGTCAAGACGCCACGAGAATATCAACCTATAATAACCATAATACGCCTATCAACTTCCAAAGATTCAATCGTAGAATAACTCTAAGTACAAAGTCTCTTATTCTATGAAAATCGCAAAGACTTCCTTTGTTTCTACGCATTTTTCCACCCTTTTCAAGACCCAAATCAATAACCAAACACGCCACATTTAAGGTCAACAATTTAGCTAACCAGGGATTACACGCCTAGCAGACGTGTAAAATTTTGCCCCACAATTGATATCAAAATAGTCCAATATTCAATGTCATTCTCGGCTATAATGTGCAACCACATAAAGTCTTTTCTAATTTCTTCTCAATCCAAGTTGTTTAGTCTAATACGTTATATAGTCGCAATTAATTATAACAACTATAATCCCTTATTTAGATAACATGCGACGATTATAACTATCGACCAATTTGTATTGCAATTTCAATAGCTAATAAGCTCATTCTCGGATTTAGGCTCCCAATATTCCATAACATTTATCACTCTTTATTATATAAGTCACATGATCAATTATCAACTACTACGACATGTAATCTTTAATTACATAAGTAAGGCGAACATTATTACCTTGTTAAGCCCAAATATAATTCAAAACCTAAAGTTGATCCTTACCAACTTTAGCTCTTCTCCTTTGCGTTCCAATCCGCTAGTTGCAACCTTTAGAAGTTCACAAGCAACTTCCTTTCAATTTCCAAGCAAAACTATGAAAAGCAACTTAGGTTTTCATGTTGCGACTAACGTAAAAACGTAGTTTTTCCGGGATTTTTGTGTTGGGATATCCTTAGAATACCTTTAGGAACCTTTGGTTTGGATATTGGGATTTATGAACAACAATTGAAAAAAATTTGTCTTCAAAGAGAGCTCAAAACCGAGAGCCTCAATGTGCCACAACAAGTTTCTTGAATTTTTTCTAAGTGTGGAATTAGTCTTGCACTAGTAGGAGATATATACTACAACCAAGGGCCAAAATTAAAACAAATGTGTGGATGAGATTAGGAAGACTAAATATCTAGTGTCAAGTGGGCTCATTGACTTAGTCAATAATATCAAGCTTTGGCTTTCAAGACTTGATCATTTTCTCTAGGTCAAATCGACCAAGTCCGTGTGTGTGTGGGGGGGGGGGGGTTAACATGTGTCACCCTCTCATTCGTCCATAATATTTCGTTTTCCGAAATTTCCATAATTGGTCAAAATATCAAAAACCTTGTGGGTCCCACAAAAAACGTAAAAATTCTCGGGTGGGCCCTACGTGACCAAATCCATAAATAAATTTACACAATGTTAATAAATTCCTTAAGTCTCAATTAACACCTTTTGTGAATCTAATTTTTATCAACGAACATTTTTCTTTTCCGAGGTTCGGAAGATTTTCTTTCGGAAAAACAATTCTTTCTCTCGTTCAAATTTTAACGTTCTGATTCCTTACGTACATTATCTTAACCATGTCCTGGAACTACGGGGTGTAACAATTATATTGGAGATGTTGGGGGGCGTTAAAGAGATATTAGGGTTCTGATAGATGGATGGGCTTGAGAATATTGGAGCTGGGGAAAAGTGAACCCCCTTCCTGCCGGAAAGGTCGAGGGGGTGTATAAGGCTTACGTATTAGTGAGAGGGGATCTAGTACCTGAAGTTTTCCTTGATTCACTATGACTCGAGTCAGCGGTGTTACCTCAACGCCGAACTATCACCGCGTGCCCGGTACCGTCAACGAGCCTGTGGTTTGAGTTCATCAGAGCAAAGTTGGTCGCATGTATTTTTGATAAAATCAAGTCCAATTTCTTGTTGGTTTCCTTCGATTCCTCGTACTGCGACGGTAGTTGCAGTTGATTAATTTCTAATGCTTCCAACCTCTTTCCGGTGTTGTCGACAAACGTTGTCAACTGAGTTCATAGAGCTCGGAGTTCGTCCTTTATCCCTACTATTTTCGACAGTGGCGACGGTGACCCAGTTGGCTCTAATGCCATTTGTAACAAGAGCCAATGTCTTGTTACTGGTTTTCGCAGAGAACAAAAAAGGGAGAAGAAAGAAAGGAAAGAAGAAGACAAGTTTGTTAATTTTCTGATAATCTTCAATGGAATAGTATTAATGGCTTTAAAGCCTACAAATGGACTTTCCTAACAAACTGATAACTAAGGGTACTGAAATGCAAATAAAATAATTTAAAAATAGAATTTGTACTACTAGTTTATAATTGCCAACATAAAAACCTAAGGGACTTGAACAAAATTGTGCAGACTTTGTCACAATAGAGTATTGTGACAATTACCTAAATTTCCAATTCAATTCTATAATTTATGCGCAATCTTAGTCTCAGTTCACTCTATAACTATTGATCAATAACTGCAAATGATATCGGAACTTCGACCCGGGTTCGATTCCCGGCAAAGGAATTTCTTTTTTAGCATATTAACGAATATAAAAATGCTCAAATCGGCATCGTTCACGCTGAATGCGGAAATCCTCCGCACGCTAACACGTGCCCTCATCACGGAATTTCCTTTTTATTCTTTTTTTCCTTGGGATTTTCTTCTAATACACCTTCAGTAGGGGCTTTTAATTATAGGTGACAAATAAGTTTTAAAATTGAGTTGAGGTAACTCTAGTTTTTTTAATTGAGTAGGGGTGATAAAATTTGGATTAGTAATTAGAGAGTTTTGACTCACCCCAAAGTTATATTTTTAATACTTTGACCCCAAACTTTTTTTTTACACTTTGCCCCCAAATTTTATTTTTAACACTTTGACCCCAAGCTTTATTTTTTACACTTTGGCCCCAAGTTTTATTTTTAACACTTTGATCCCAAACTTTATTTTTTACACAGATGGGTTAGTTGTTGAAGAAATTGTAACAACTAACCCATCTGTTGCAACAACTGACTCATTTGTTGCAACAAATTACAAACTTGTTGCAACAGATGGGTTAGTTGTTGCAATTTCTTCAACAACTGAACCATCTGTTGCAACATATTAAAAACTTATTCCAACAAGGAGAAGAAGAACAAAAACAGCACCAAAAACTATAATTTCACAACCACAATCACTATTTACAAACTCACAAACTCCAACAAGTGCAACAAATACACGAAACTACAACAAAACAAACAACATTCAAGAAAAACCCACGCTCTTCTTCATCTTTTCTAACCAAAATCATCATTTTCACACTCTAATTTCAAAACCCTAACTTTTGAACCAAGTGAAAATTTTAAAACCCTAACTTTTGCCTGAGAATGAATAGAGAAGCAACAACAATGGAGAGAGAGGAACGAACATCAACAATGGTGGTGCAACAACAATGGTGGTGCAACAACAATGGTGGTCGACGAGCAGCAAAGGAAAAAGGCCCGCTCTTTTTTTTTTTGGAAATAACTTGTTCATTTTATAATGTGTATGAGCTTTTATGTATTTTGTAAAAGATTATAAGTTATAATCGATCCCCATATTAATTAATCACATTTTAAAGAAAAGTTTGTTGACATTTCTAATTACATACTTTTTTGTGGCCTTAGGTTAAATGTTCCCCTTCAGTACCATACCATCCAAGAAAACAAACACTATCTGCATCTCTTCAACAATCTGGGGATGGTAAGTGATTCAAATTCTTCTTTCATTTCCATTTCTGTTCCGATTGGTTATCTGAATCTCTGTGCATTTGTAACTAAGTATAGATTCAATCTTTACCTTTTTTATGGCTCGTGGATAGTGAGATTGGAACTCTTCACCTAAATCGTTCTTAGTCTAATTCCTTTTTGGATAAAGTTTTTTGTTGATTTGCCTAAAAGTTCTAAGAAAGCAAAAGGACTTCATTATGCAAAAGGACTCAAGGCTTTGAAATTGTTATAATTGAATTTGAACTTCATTATTTGGTTAATTTGGATCATGTTCAAACTAAATTTTTTATGCTTATTACTGTTGCAGATGGCTTCGTCTACTTTAATTTGCGATACTGAGCCCTGGAAGGAGTTGCGAGTAAGCAATTTCGCAAGAAAGTTTACTAAGCCATAAGAATTATGTATTGATGTGAAATTTATATGCCATCGCAGGCTCATGTTGAGGATATTAACAAGACTCATTTGCGTGATTTGATGAATGACACTAAACGGTGCCAGTCAATGATGATGTATGATACTTGGCCTACTCTGCTTTGCCGTACTATACTAGTTGTAAGATGTAGCATTAACTAATGTAATTGCAAGTAAAGGAACTCTATTATGATCATACAAATCTAAAAAGCTTAAAATGGAATAATGAGTTCTTTTGCTTTACCCTCAGATATCTCTGTTTTTTTTAAAAAATAATTTTTATTTGTCAAAGAAAAGTTTCTAATAGGTTTTGTGATACCCATTTTCCCTGTAGGGTTTAGGGAACCAGATTAAGAACTACCTGGGATCAAAATAAAGGGGCTGTAACTGAGGATTTCTTGTACAGTACAATTCTTCTCATTTATAATGGAAAGCCCTCTTTGTTTCTGCTCTGAGGACTAGGCTTGGCCGAACCTTGTTAAATCCTTGTGTTATTTCTTCTTCGCTATTTGCTTGGTTGTGTTATTTGTGTGCTAGTTAATCCAAGATATTCCACAACATTTTGACCTCTAATCAATGTATAGGGAGTTCGACGGGATCCTTCTAGATTACTCGAGACAACGAGCCACCCTTGACACCTTGAATAAGCTCTTCAATTTAGCTGAGGTTTGTTTCCTTTTACAAATCCTTCAGGTGGTTAGAAGATTATAATCTCACATTCTTCCTGTTGTGATGATGCAGGCAGCACATGTCAAGGAGAAGATTAATCGGATGTTCAATGGAGAGCATGTAAGCAACCGTTTTCTTTTTTATCAATCATGTCTTTGCTGAGCATAAAATAAGTTGATTAGTGCAATGTTACTTAGTAAGAATAGTTTTGGCTGCTATACATATTTGCATTTAGTAAATAATTACCATTATAAAAGAAAATTATGTTGAATCATAGGATAAGATCATAGGATATGATAACTTTGTTCTTAAATACATGTTGGTTTCTGTTCCCTGTTTGTCTTTTAATTTAATTGTGCATCTCATTATTGTCTTTTAATTCAGTCCCATCTACTGGAACCAACTCAAATTTAAGGATGTATGATGTTTGGTTTTCTTGTATGCCAAATGAATCATCAACATCTTAAATATAATTGAGGAACTGGAATACTTTGTCTTGTGGGCCAAATGAATAATCAACATCTTAAATCTAATTGAGGAACTAGGATATCTTCTGACCCACAAATACAGTTTTGTCAGTACGTTTGGTCCTATGAGAAGCCAAAACCTTTTATCGGAAAACTGATTGTAGTATTCTAAATTTGCATTACTTGTATGTTACTAAGTTGTATAAAAGATTTATCTGTTGTCTACATTTACATGTCCTGCCTACAAACAGCTTTCCTTCAAATATTAGTAACTTGGTAATTTCAAATATTGACGATCAATATCGGTATGCTCTAGTGACTAAGGGACACTGAGTAAGGGATCGTTAGTTAATTTGATATCGGCAACTCGAGTGCTCACATACCTATGGAGAAGTTACTACTTCTTACAGTATTTAGAATTTTATTAATTATTATTTTTCCGGTCAACTAGTGAGTGGTATGACATCATTATTATTTAATCTTTCTTGTAGATAAACAGCACAGAAAACAGATCCGTTCTTCATGTTGCACTGCGTGCTCCAAGGGATGCAGTCATAAATAGTGACGGGAAGAATGTTGTCCCTGAGGTTTGGCAAGTTCTTGATAAGATCCGCGACTTCTCTGAGAGGGTTCGCAGTGGTGCCTGGGTAATATCGATCATCAAAGAGATATTCATTTAAACAATACTGCTAAATTTCTAATCAAGAGGCAATTCTTGATAGGTTGGAGCCACAGGAAAAACATTGAAAGATGTTGTAGCTATTGGTATAGGTGGCAGTTTCTTAGGCCCTTTGTTCGTACACACAGCACTTCAAACAGGTATGTATACGACCCTCTCATCCAATCAAATGCTCTTTATTTGTTTTGCTTTCTAGTTTTTGGCTAGCCAAATGTTAAAATCTTAAACCTGACATATTACAGAAGCGGAGGCTATTGAGTGTGCAAGAGGGCGCCAATTGCGGTTGTAAGTGTGAAGGAATTATTTAAACCACTTCTGGGTGTGAGCGAGTAATTTTGTTCTAAACTCATTAAGGCTGATAGTAACCTTTTAACCGCCCTGCATCTATTGCCATACGTGTTATGTCCTGTTTTATATGTCCAGTATTTCTAGTATAAAGCAAAGAAAATGCTCTCTTTCTGGGAAAGAAAAGGAATTGTGAGACAGATGACAGTTACATTTCTTTGTGGTTGCAGTCTCGCAAATGTTGATCCAATTGATGTAGCCAGAAATATAACAGGCTTGAACCCTGAAACAACTCTAGGTGAATTAAGATCTATTGATGTTATTTTCCTACAAATAGAGAAATGTAAATATATCAGACTTGTCCTTGATAATATCTTCTTGTCTTGCTTGAAGTTGTGGTGGTCTCGAAGACTTTTACTACTGCCGAGACAATGCTAAATGCCCGTACACTGAGAGAATGGATCTCCTCTGCATTAGGGTAAGTGTGACAGTGTTTATGTCCATCTTCCGACATGTTTTATTTACTGTACTTTTGGACAATTGATTTTATTTTGTGCCTCATTAATGGGAAGTATCGATAGTACAACTATGGGACCTTAATCTGTATCTATGTCTAAAAACGACTAGTTAGCCTGAGGTTATACCTTAGATCAATTGTGCGTGAAGTTAGATTCACCTGCTTGACTGTCCTGGTTGGAAAGATATTAAGAGAAGTTCAGTATTAGTAAATGACTAAATGACTTGTCAAGGTGATATCAGGCTACATAAATAGAAACCCAGGTTCATCAGTTATGGTGCAAACATATTTAACCTTGTTTTAGAAGGCACAATAATTTAACCTTTAGCTACATATATATGTTAGTCCATTCTTTGTTGATTTTTCCGTTTCTGGATGAGTCTTAATTTGGTAAAGAAAGCCTAGTAATTCTTTGCATTAAATCCTAAGTAAGAGGAAGAAATATGGGCCCAGAGACGGTGTTGCAGTCATCTAATGGTCTGGTAACTAGCTATTAGTAGGGGTGTACACCGGTCCAATACCGGACCCGGAATCCGGATTCTTTCTGGACCGAGGACCGGACCTGAAAATTCCGGTCCGGTCCGGGTTTTGGACCGGTTGGACCTGTTTTTTTTTTTTAATTGTAATTTTTAACAATGTATTCGTTTATTAATCTCATTTACAATGTGTTCGTGGAAAAGAAGTTACATTCAGTAACCTTTTTTGTTAAAATAAGAAGTAATGTTCCGCTTGTATGTGATGTTGCTTATCTAAGATTTCGTGAATCAAACGACGACATTACATTTTTATTTACTACTAAAAGAATTCATATTTATATAAAGATGGTTGGCAAAAGATTGAGTCGGAAGTTTGATGATCTCGTGATTTCTAAATACAAAAGATCAAGGACATAAATTGTGTTTAGTATGACTAACTTAAAGAAAACCAACAAATGTACTTGGTTTCTATACGAACTACTGAGGGCCATTACATTTTTATTTACTACTAAAAGAATTCATATTTATATAAAGATGGTTGGCAAAAGATGGAGCTGGAAGTTTGATGATCTCGTGATTTCTAACAAAAAGATAAAGGACATAAATTATGTTTAGTATGACTAACTTAAAGAAAACCAACAAATGTACTTGATTCCTATACGAACTACTGAACTACTCATTAATTAAAGTTACACACCACATTTATATTTTCTATTTGGACATTCCTGAAGCATTGACATAAAATATAGGTAGGGAGAGAAGAAAGTAAAGTAGTTGTAAATTGGTGCAACGTTAAATGGTCATAACTTTGCGCTTGGACGTCCGTTTCACCTAATTTTTTTTCGATTTCGCGTATTTTTTCGAGACGAGGTCGGAAAAACTGCCGTAAGACGGTTTGGAGCAGCCGATTTCTCAAAAAACATCCGTCTTGCCAATCGATTTCACTTTTCCCCAAATCGAATACTAATTTTCCCTTTTATTCGCTAAATATCTCGCGATATACAATAGATTTCAACGTTCAAATTTCGTGGTAATGTGTCCTAGAATGTCAATTTCAATATTGGAAATTCAATTTTAAAAAAAATAAAAAACATCTGTCGGGCCCCGTTGGAACCGGACCGGATAATTCCGGTTTTTACCCGGACCGGACCGGAATCCTACATTTTAAATGACCGGGGACCGGACCGGAATCCACAGGTCCGGTCCATTCCGGTCCGGTCCGAAAATGTACACCCCTAGCTATTAGCATGTGGAAACCAATACAAGCAAGATATACTTATGCTCCCGCGTTTCCAAAATAATACATTCTTAGTTGCTTTCTTCCTTGATAATAAAATATCTTAAAACCTGACAAATATTCATGCATAAAACTGTACAAACAGCTAATTCAGCTGTAAAGAGACTACTTTGTATAGTTTATTGACCAGTTCAATTCCTAGAAATCTGGAATCAAACCTGTAGAAAGGGAACATGGGAAAAAGCGTGAACCAATCAAGCTACTCACCTTCTACATGATTTATCACTGCCATTGTTATCACCAGCTAAAAAAAGCTTTGCAAATGAAACATTGTAGTTCAACTTTACATCAATCAATATATATTGAAGGGATCACTTGGTATTGTTAGCATACTTGTTACTTGTTCAGCTATTGAAGTGTATCGACCAGTGCTTATTTCTTGTTTATTTAAATACTTAGTGTCGGTTTTGTTGTCACGAATCTTTGCTTGACTTGAACCTCTCTTTTCCGGGGAGGGCATTCTTACTTTTTAGACCTCAGGCAGTTGCAAAGCATATGGTTGCAGTTAGCACCAATCTTAAGGTGTGGTCATCTCCTTTTCTCATCTTTTGAGTGTCATTTGAACCGATTATTGCAATGAAATCGCATTTCTAATCAAATTATTGCTAGCAACCGTGCTCTTGTTTTTTTTTGCCTTTGTGGTATATAGTATTTTGAGCTTAGCTTGATTTTGACAAAGGTATCTTCGTTTAAAAACAAAGGCCACAAGATTTCTCTATGCATTACAAAACCTTTGACATGATATAGAGTTTTAGATGTTAAGTTGTCATATATATTACTCCATCTGTACCAATTTATATGACACACTTTCCTTTTTAGTCCGTCCCAAAAAGAATGACACATTTCCTTATTTGTGAATAATTTAACTTTCAACTTTACCTTTTACGCAGAATCTTGAGATCATCTATAACCACACAAATATCTTTAGTTTGTTTTAGACCACAAGATTCGAAAGTCTCCTTTATTTCTTAAACTCCGTGCCAAGTCAAAGAACTTCATATAAAATGGGATGGAGGGAGTATATTATTAATAGTAGAAGAAAAATGTTATAAAAAAAAGGGCAGCCCGGTGCACTAAGCTCTCGCTATGCGCGGGGTCCGGGGAAGGGCCGGACCACTAAAAGGAAAATGTTATGATTGAAAAATTAGTTTGGTAGAGGAAATATGGCATCACATCCCATCAACTTGAAACTTATTGATATTCTAATGATTTTGAATTCTTGAAAGTTTTGTAGAAGTGGAGTGTTATTAAACAATTATTAACTTTTCAAGAGAGCCATAAATTGGAGGGGGGGGGGGGCGGGGACTAGAGTACATCCAGTTTTCCCTGAAAGAAAAAGGGCAGCCCGTGCACAAAGCATCCTGCATTAGCAACAACTTGGTTGTAGATAAATCAGTCAGTGTTTACCTTGAAATGTGAATGGATCCTGTTTCATCGCCAGGTCAACACTAATGACCTCTTAGATTTACAAAGTCCTAAAAGGGGGGTTTCCCCCTAATCAGTGCTTCTTGTAGAAAGTATTTTTTTATTGGTTGCATTTTTTAGAAAGTATAGTACATCTTCTTATAGTTTGTCTTCCAATTTCCCTTATCTAGTGAGTAATTTATTTACGGAAAGAGCCAGATATATACCCCTCGTTATACTTTCGGTTCAAATATACCTCTCATGGTATACTTTCGGTCCAAATATACCCCTCCTATTATACTTTGGCACAAATATGCCCTTAATTTTGATGGAGACACGTGGCAAGCGTAGAGTCAAATGACCCACCCCCAATTTTAAATACCCGATTCCTTTAGAAACCCACCCGTTTAACACATCCCTGATCCATTCCCTCTGCTTTGAATTCTTTTCTTTTCTTTTCATCCTCTCTTTACAATCATCCATAACTAATACTTCATAATTTTATCTGGTTAGTTCCATGTGAGTGTAATTTGTGCAGAAAAGTCATGGAGATGTTGTGATCCAACTACCATCAGTGATATATCCTTACGCCCTTCACAATTATTTTGTTGACCAGTAGCAGGATTACCATGAAGAATACTTGGAAATTTTCTTATTTAAAAAAAAATACTTGGAAATTTTCTTTCATCTCTCCTCCTATCTGGTAATATAAGTAAAATGACCACTAAAAATATTGAATCTGCAGCTCCTTCAAACTTTCCTGAGACTACTATTTTGAAGCAATGCTTCTTTTGCTCCTTGACCAGGATTAAATAGTGCCTAACACTTGCTCTATGGTGGCTTCTTGACACTGATTATGAGCTTTGAGCTTTCACTAACTACAGTACTTCATTATGACTGAACCTGCATCCTGTATTGATCTTCATTGTGGTACTCTGTTGATGTTTCTTAGAGGAAGAAGAAACCTAGAAAGGAGTTAATATGCAGAGAAAATGGTTCAAATTAAATGAGTTCTGCACCGTGGATGATTGAAAAGAGAAGAAGATAAAAGAAAAGAAAAGAATTCAAAGTGGGAGGGAATGTCGTGGGATGGGTTAAACGGTGGGTTTCTAAAGGAATCAGGTATTTAAAATTGGGAGTGGGTCATTTGGCTTTGAGCTTGGCACGTGGTCCTCTGTCAAATTAAGGGCAAATTTGTGCCAAAGTATAATAGGAGTGGGTATATTTAGACCGAAGTATATCGAGGGGTATATTTGGACTGAAAAGTATAACGAGGGGTATATTCAAACTATTTTTGATAGTATAGGGGTATATTTCATTCTTTTCCGATTTATTAATATTTTGTTCTTCCTACAAATTTGAACATTATGCTCCTTACTGGATGTTGAGGCTTTGTATCCAGGGAGGACAATATTGTATTTAGGTGGTGCTTTGGCTGGTATGACCATGCATATTCAAGTGTTACTATTATATCTAGATTGTGTAAACACAGCCTTTTATGTGTTTATTTCAATTTTTCCATGTCATTTGTTATATAGCCTTCATCTCTCTTTGTGATTGCAGAAAGATTGGGAAACTTTATTCTGTTGAATACCATCTGTTATATGGGTTGAGGAATACCTTTTTGTTGTTCATAATAATAAAGGATATTAGAGATTTCTGGTTTATCTAAAATCTTAAATTTCATCACTGAAGATGCATTATATATTAGCGCTCCACTATATTCTTTACCAAATGTATCAATTTGTAACAGCTCAGAGAACAATTTGGTATTGATCCAAATAATGCATTTGCTTTCTGGGACTGGGTAGGGAGGCTCATATAGTGGTAAGTCTTTTTCTTTTAAGAGTATCTTGGCAGATGCGCACAGATTCTGCTATCAAATTTCGTTTATAAAAATATTTTTAAAGGATTACTTATTAAAAAAGGAAATTTATCAATATATTTATATTAGTCCTTGTTTTGCAGTCTGCAGTGCAGTTGAGTGTTACTCTTTCTCTGCAATACGGATTTTCCATTGTTGAAAAGTAAGTAATTTGGTAAACTATCTTTGCACACAGATCTTTCATGTTATTTTTATATCTCATGCACCCTTGTCCTTGACTATACATGTCTAAATGTTAATAGATTTTTTTACTGTATACTTTACTTTTCTCACATGATCTTTGACAGGTCAAGTATAAACTATATCTGCTTATTAGTTGTATCAGTAAGATCCAGTCTTTTTGTTTCATAATCATTAGACTGGAAATGGACTTTAATTAATTAGTATACCTAATATACCTAATTTTTCATAAGCTTTTTTATAACTTTTTATTTTAATTTTTAATGTTTCGAAAGTTTTTTAAGAATAATTTTCTTTTAATTTTCTACTAATAATTTAAATCCGAACCATTTTTTTATTTTTATAAAACAAATAAAGTATTTTCAAATAGTATCGGTATTTGCATCGTTGAATTTCTCCTGATTTCGTTTATTAATTTAAATTGTCAGTAAAGATGTGCAGCAAGATGCTTTCATGCATGGTTTTCACTTTTGCTCTCTATTCTCGAAATTATCATATGGTAGTAAACAAAAAGTAAAAAATATTAGATTAGCACTAAAGGCCAAAGCGCATGTGTTCAGGATTAATGTCAATAAGGACACTCCAAATCGCATCAAACAGTAATGTTCTTTGTCACAGTGGAATATTTACTTCCAAATCAAAGAGAATAAATAAAAATCAGCAAGTGTTGTCAACAGTTAATGTTATTTTATGGAGTATTTACTTCCAAACAAAGAGAGTTTTAAGTAAATATGGAAAATTTAGGAGTTTCTGTAAAATTAAATTTGTAAAAATGAAAATTCCAAAGATTTAAATTCTTCAAAAAATGTAAAGTCCAAATGTGAAAAATTCCGTCTGGATGTTCTTTGAGATATGAGTTCACCTATTTTATCGGATGTTCCGAAGGGACGACAACGAGTTCACCATGACCGAACCTAATATCGTTGATACTAAAGGTAGATATATATATATGTCAACAAAAACTAACAAAGATTATATGATGTAGTTCCAAAATTTCAACAAATAACGCTTTTTTGACGGCGAATCGCACCCGCTTCGCGCGAAATACGCAGTAAATCCTGATCGATGCAGGAGAAGTACCCGCTTAAACCACGTCACTTCGCAGCTTAAAGCACGCAGTTCAAAGCATAAGCTCGCTACGCTGCGGTTACCTTAGAAGCTCGATAACTCAAGCTCTCTCCCACACCACACGCCTTCAACGAGATACTCCCATTAACCCTATGCGCATAACAAAACCAACGTTAACTTTACTTCTCAACGTTCAAAATTCATGAGGATTTAGTGATCATTACTATATTCAAATATATATTAAGCTGTTATGATGCACAATGCATATATTTGTCCTAATTAAATTATGGCTCTGCCTCCGTATTTCAAGAGGATTTAAAATGGCGATTCTTGTTGAGTACAAATATTTAACATGCACAATGCATATATTTGTCCTAATTAAATATGAAGAGTCTTTTGGATATTGTTCCTTAAAATGATGTATGCACACTATTGAATTTATCCTGAAATCAAATCTAATTTGATGGGATTGCTTTTATATACTAACGGTTGTAATTTTAGGTAGTACTATCTTCTTTATTCATGTTGAAGTTATTGAGTAGTATTTAGCGTGAGATGATTAGTGAATAGTTATGGTTATGTTAGTCGTGTGGGATCATTATGAGCCAGCTATAACCTCTTTTCTTTATTCTTTCTTTGTATAAATAAAGGCTTCCATATCGTTTGGTGTTTAAGCCTTCATAATAAAATTTCATCTAAGAAGCTCACTTGAGCTAAATATCTCTCTCATATTTTATGCTTCGTTCTTCCTTTCTCATTATCTCGTGAAATTCTGTGGTAATCAACAGTTCCATACCATTTATGCAAACATTACGCCAAGGTACTGCTTCACATTTACGTAACAATTTTCAATTTGACCGTGGTACTAATATTAAAGCTAAATTTAAATTAGACCAACTCAATATATTTTTAAAACTAAAATTTAAATATTCAAAAACCATATTAAAAAAATACTTTATTACAATAAGATATAAAACACATTTAATATCGCACAAAGCTTTAAATAATAATCTCAAATATCATAAATAAATACTGGTATTGTTTTACATCAATTCATTTTTAGTACAATGTTTTTTATATCTCTGTTAGTGAAAGATAACATTTACGTACTGTTAGTGAAAGATAACATTAGTCTAGACGCGGACACGCATACATCGTAAAGAAAAAGTTCTACTCCCATTTACACCCCACCATTTATTTCAAGTAATCTCTCAGATTGATGTGAACACAAAGCCAAAATTGATTAATGAGTACAGTGGAGTGATGAAGGGCACCACCACCAATCCTTGCTGACGTAGCCAGCTTGTACCAAGGCATTAATCAAATCAAGAAGTTCACAGACCAACAGTGCATAGCCAAGTAGCTGAGGATCGTACAAGCTTTAATTCTTCCAAAATAGATGAAATGAACGAGGAAAAACTTGAACTTTTTGAGTTTAATTATCTGAAAATGAAGGTTATCCATAGAGCACGTAATTTTGGGACAGTTGCACAAATAACCTTTTCGGGATCGTTATTTAAATTTTACATCAGTTAGCTAAGTGAATAAGAACCAACTGTCTAATGGTAGAATAGCATCTTACCAACCTAAGATAGGGCCTAGGGTTTGATCTCCGATGGTTCATTTATACACGCAGTGCAAGACCCTACTATACTTTTTACGACCGTTTTTCTCAAATTCATGCGTGAAACTTAATGCCCTTAATTGCCACTTCCTCAATTAATAAAGCGGATTAAAATTGTGGAAAAATGATCCAATTACTTTCTTACTTTCAAAAGGCGAAATTAATTCTTGAACTGATGGAGACATAATTTAAAGTGTGGCCTCAAGAGGCCATACGGTAATCGATCCTATCACGTTATTTGGAATTAATTAAAGCTTCGTACAAAATAGTGAAATACACAAAATAGGCTAAAAGAGTGGTGTGGTGTGTGTGTGGTGTGGTGGGGGGAGCGTATGAGAAATACATAAATACCTCGGTGTTCACTTTTAGAGTTTAGACTAATTACTGCCTTATACCAAACCGGTTTAACCTGGTTCCGAACCGGCTTCACCGGACACCGCCAACTGCGGCTCATTTCACTGATTTGTGTCCTGCATGATTCCGGTCCGAACCGAGCAACCGGTCCTACCCGTTAATCACCGCTTATTTTTTATTTTTTATTTCTAGTATTTATTTTCTATAATATAAACTAAATTCAATTTAAATATGTAATATAATAATACAATATATAATTTAGTTGTATATATTAAATTGAAACTTTAAAGTTAACTTTTTATTTTATAGTTTATAACTTTATACTTTATAACTTTATACTTTATAGTTTATAACTTTATATTATAAATTTGTAATTATACTTTTATTAATTTATTAGATTAGTAGATATAAGTCATATAACTTATAAGTAATAACAGATTAACAACTAAATAGATAGTAAAATTAAAATTAATGATAAGATGTAAACTTTTGAACTTTCATAACGTTAATAAGAGTACATAATGAAGTAATAATAATTTTATTTACATATTATGATCCTTTTGCAAGTTCTTCGTAATCTATAAAGTTGATCAATCGTTATGCCCATAGCCTCTAAACCGAGTATTAATTCCATCCCGCCGCTCCCGCTTCCAAAATATTGCCTATTTCTTCATCTTCCGAGAATTAACGCCTCCACATCCTTGATTTCTTCTCCGATCCGATCCAATCCCTGCTGCATTAACACTTTAATGTGCTTCCACCCAACGAGTGACGCTATGGTCTCCTATTTGATCTCGTGCTTGGCTAAATGCACTTCGTAAGCCACCGCTGAGATCGACACATTAAGAACATCCCGCCATCGCCGCAAGCACCGAATTGCCTTTGTTATCCCGCCACCATTGTAAAGTGGTCAAAATTTTTCTTCTACTCGACTTTTGCAAATAAAATCGCATCTCATCGCAAGATCGGCTAGGGTTGGTTGTCAGGTTGTAAAAGTGCTCCATATGTCTAAAGATTCTTCTTCATCGCCATCATCATCAATCGAACTCGCAGTGTATCACAGTAACTGCAACTAGAAGGAATATTAGTAGCAGAGTTGATGTTATCATGAATGTAGCATAATATTCATATAATGTAGTTAAGTTAGTATCAAGTTTATTTATGCAATCAAATGAAGACGAGTTTCGCTCCACCTATTTCCATATAAGTATATAAACTAAATATTAGATTATGACAATCTACTTTTTAATAGAAGGATTTAAGATCGCACTCAATACAATAAACATCAGAATAGGAAAAAATATTTTTAAACTTTTCAAACATAATCAGAATCGCATCTTTATATTTCACATTTGATTTTAAACCATAAAGTAAATAGAAATTTCACTATATGAGCTAAAGCACAAACCGTTGGGTAATAAGATCTCAAAATTCAACAGCTGCGATAGTAAAATTTACGTAAATTTTTTAAAAGTTCACCAATTGATTTCCAATGTTCTATTGTTAACATATACATCACGTTTCTTACAATGCGCATTTGCAACACGTGTTATGGGTCTTTATACTTATAACATTCTTTTTAAAAATAAATAAGTATAATTCCACCGTAATAATCTCTTCGCATGAATTTAGGTCTCAAATTAAATTGTTTACATTTTTCTTTAAATTCTATAATTCTATTTTTTCTATTATTACCCCGAATAACTCCAACAAATTTCTTTTGACAAGTTTTATTTCAGAAAATAAATCAAGACCACTTTTAACAATTAAATTATAAATATGACAAGCACAACGAACATGAAATATATCGAAGTGGTGGTTGTACTTCCGCTTTTAAAAGATCTACAAGAATGAGATTATTAGATGCATTATCAAATGATACACAAAGTATTTTATTATAAAGATTATATTTTTGGGCATAAAACAAATAGTTTCGCTTATATATTTTCCAAGATGACTTTGATCCTCGCCATACGCAAAAGCAATAATACGCTTTTTCCATTTTAAAATTTTCATCAATCCAATGACAAGTAATTGTTAAATAATCATAACTGCTCAACGATGTCCAATGTCCAAGTAAAACTAACATGGTACGGAAGGTTAGCAAACAAATATTGCAAGAAAATAACATAATCATTATGAAGTCTAAAAATATCATTTAGTAGTACTACGAGGAACACCTTTAAAAAAGGATTATATACTCTTTGAATATATGTAATTAAATATGAAGACGAAGCAAAAGAAAAGACAAACAACCTCCGACAATCATTTTTGCTAATTCAATGCGATCTTTTCGATCGATTTAGCCAACCCCCGCTTAATGGATTAAGTTGTTGTTGACCGTTCTAAATTAGGGACAACATTCCATCGGCCGTATGATCGAATTTTATATGTCTAGCTATAGTGCCCGCCCCGTCACCACCCCCTTGCTTTATGTTTATAAGTTCTCCCACAAATATTACATTTAACTCTATCGCATCCACAACTTTATCATAAAAGAGCCACACTTTACTCTTTTCTTCTTGCACGGTTCTCGTAAAGGAGGTCTACGACTTGACTACCACTGCGCATCAACATTGACAGTAGGAACACTAAGAGTGTAGGAGGTTCTTGTTCTTCAAGTTCAACAATATTATCTAATTGAACGTTATCACATTCATTATCTTCTATTCCAAAATCTTCGCATTTGATCATAATCTATATTTTGATTAGACGATGAAGAACCCTGCATTTTTTACCCTGAACTAGATTTACTACGACATTCCGACGCAATTTCCTTAGTAAAGACATTATAAAATATTTAAATAATCAACAAATAAATATGACAATTTAATAAAATAATTAGAGAATGAAACGAGTGTACCAAACTTCGGATTCGAATTCAATAGAAACTCAAGTTCAAGTCTCATGCCTTGCTACTTTGAATTTGAAAACTAATAATAATAATAACTTGAAAATTGATAATAAAGATGATTAAGAGAGTATGAGAATAAGAGAATTGAGAGAAATGTCAGTGATAATAATGAAGAAAATGTAGAGAATTTATAGATTTTTAAAAGGGTAAAAATGGAATTAAAATAAATAAATAAACAAAAAAAAAGGGCCAACGGTCGAAATGACCGTTGGCCATGCCCCTGCCCCCCCTCCCAAGCCCAACGGTCGAAATGACCAATTTTTTTTTTTTTTTTTTGTTACCGGTCCGGTCCGGTTAACCGGTAATGGAACCGGTTTTCCAATACCGGGCCTAACCGGTCCGGGCTGTACCGGGTTTTGAAATGAACCGTGCGGGTTGGGGTTGGGGGACAATCCGACCCCCAACCCGGTATGTCCTTACCGGTCCGGGCCGGTCCGGTTAAACCACCGGGTCAACCGGTCCGGTTCCGGGTCAACCCGGACCGGTTGACAGGTATAAGTGGGACTTCACTTGGTATGTTGTTAATCATTAGACTGGAAATAAATTGCCACCTTTCTAGTGATGGCAGGCTGTACTTTTTCAATTGCATAGTTTGGTGCCTTCATCCCTTAGCTTAACTATTAGGATGTTGCTTGCCAACTTTATTGGTTTGGCGGATTAACTTTCTACATCAAGAGCACACTATATATCTGAAGCTACTGTGATTTTGCTCTTCCCAAGAATTGGTTGTCAAAGGGTAGCGGCTTCCTTCATTGTTATGTTGCATGTGATAGGTGTTTCATTTTTCTTCCTTTTTTTCTTCTGCTTCTGTTTGTACTTCTTTTTATCATTTTTTCTGACATCTTATCTACTTGTTAAGATTTCTGAAGGGAGCTTCAAGTGTTGATCAGCATTTCTACTCAGCACCATTTGAGAAAAATATACCTGTATGTCCAGCTTATAGAAACTCATGTTTATGTTCTTTCTTGATTCTTGATTGTTCTATTCTTTTATGAATCTAGTGCTGTAAGATTTCTGTAATGTTCACTTGGTATGCCCCGTGATTCAGAAGTCTAAACTGAGGGGCTAAGTGAAAACATGCACTTCACAAACAATAAATACTTTGGCAGATTGTTTGATGCAAATGTACGTGTGTGCTTATACTGATGTATATCATGTCTATTTTTGTTTCCTCCATATCTTATACTGGTAGTGGTAGCTTCATTTTACTCCTAACCAATGAGGTGTTATGCTGATTAAGTTTGGATTTAGGGTTTAGGGTTTCCACCCGGATATTGAGCCAAGCCTGCACCCTTGATTTGTTGTTGGATTCAATTTTCCCAGAGCGATCAAACAGTTTGTAGCTCTAATTGTGTGATCAGCTGACAATTGGGACGGCTCAGAGTGCTCTAGCCTGGTCCTGTCTTGCATACTTTTGTTCTGATTAGTCTTCAAGCTAGTGAATCTGAAGTCTTTCATTCTGTGGTTAGGCCACTTTTTCTATTGCCTTTTTGTTTTATGAGGATCAAAGCTTTCCTAGCTCCGGGATCTATTACGCATTTTAGCTACACACTTTGTTGCCTCTTTATTTTTTCTGCAATATATTATCTTTAGCTTTATATTTCTATTTTTTCCGTTCTCTTCATACTTGGAACTCTTGAAGATTCGTTTGCAATTACTTACCTTTGGTTATTGGATTATTCTGCCCATATAACAACTACTACACCTCAATCCCAAACATTGTTCTGCTAATATCAACTTTACTCTGCTTGTCTAGTCAGATGCTTGATTTGCTAATATCACTAAACTCAATTGCTTGATTCTTCAAGTCACATTGTTGGTTCAGGTTATTTTAGGCTTGCTGAGTGTGTGGAATGTTTCATTCCTTGGATATCCAGCAAGAGTGAGTATATTATCATTCTGCTTGCATCTGAGGTCTGGTTGGTTCATCAATACCGTACTACTGAACATTTGATATTTCAGGCAATATTACCCTATTCTCAAGCATTGGAGAAGTTGGCACCTCATATTCAACAGGCATGTTGCTCTAACTTGTTTGCTTGTATGTTACTCCAGATGCTATACTTAGTACTTACGTCCTATTTGATTGAATTCAGGTCAGTATGGAGAGTAATGGGAAAGGGGTGTCTATTGATGGTGTCCCTCTTCCTTACCAGACTGGTGAAATTGATTTTGGTGAACCAGGGACGAATGGCCAACACAGCTTTTACCAATTAATTCACCAGGTACCATAATTTCCAGTGCCAACATTTCATGTTTTCTCCTGAAATTTTGCCCATTCTGTACATGATTTAGGCAGGTAACATGTGTCAACTTTTTCTTTTTCATGATTGTATTGGCTGTTACAGTTTGTTGACTAATTTTTTATCTAAATACTTTTCAACTTAATAAAAATGTAATTTTAGGAGCTTTATGTTGTTATTTTGTTGTTCTAGGTGTTGGGATTATGTCATTAAAATATTTCACGCGAAAAGCCTCTTTAAGAAAAAAGTATTGCTCATTTGTTTGAATTAAGAATTCGAAAGCATATTAATGATATTATCTGAATAAGACCTCTCACAAACTACATACAAGATTATTAGAAAATTCCATTTGCATTCCTGTCACACAAACAATAGTTTTGACATGCTATGTAATATATCACGTGAATTCATTTAGGGTAGATTTGTGAGTCTTGTTGTCGTTATTAGGTGGTGATTTGGTTCTCTACATTTAATTATTTTTTTGGGATGTGGTGGTGGAAGGATGTCTATTTGGAGTTTCTAGGGTTGGTTAGCGAGGATGGTCCAAAACTCTTAGTTACATCTCCACCCCTCCGCAAGAGGAGTAACCCCCCCCAAACAACCAGCCCCAAAAGGCAAACTGAAAGAAGAACGGAGTTTCAGCGGTGTTATCTGAGTGGATCTAGTATTGGTTTTTTATTCGATGATTTACCTTGTTATATCACTCTCCTTAACTTTATATATTTCAGCTTTATACTCTTTAAGATATCATAAAAGGTACAGAGCACATGTTTCTCGGAACACCATGCTTTTTCCTTGAATTATTATTTTGTTCTGATTCTTATCAGTAAACAAGTGCTGCTCATGTATCTACTCTTGGTATGTTTAGTTTTATACAATACCTCACTTGAATATTGAATACCATCTTCCTGGAATTTTCAGGGTCGTGTTATTCCTTGTGATTTTATTGGTGTTGTTAAGAGTCAGCAACCTATTTACCTGAAAGGTACATATTCCTTTTACCTTTTATATCATTCTTCTTCTTTTTCATGTGGTCTGACGAGCGATATGAAATCTAATCCTCGTGCTTGTCAAAGGTAGTATAGAGAAGTTATTGTTTCTACAAGGATTGGTACAAATAACGCTCAAATAGATTTTAATTGGTGCTATTCAGGAAAATAGTTCTTGTAGTTGAGGTGGTTATAAACCACGAGTATTGCAATGGAAATTAAACAAGTAAAAGACTCACGAGATATTCGAGAAACGGGAAGTGAATGATAATTATCAATGAGACAAACTAGGGGGCAATCAATGAGATATGTGCAAGATTATTCTCTAAGGATTTACTCTTATTCAAGGTTCACTTCTAGGTATTATTGAATCTTGCGAATTCAATAATTAATTAGATCATCCGTTGATAACTGAGATTCTTCTTTCGAATTAACTCAATTTCCATTAGATAAAATAATGTAGACCGTAGCAAACTTGTGCAAGAAATTGTGATAAGATTTGCTCAATGAAAACTTCGTGCGAACGTTTTCTAACTTCAGTTCAGATTAATAATTCGTACGTTCTTTCAATTGCTTAGAAGAATTACTAAATATGAACTGAACCATAGGATGTGAATATATTCATCAAACCACTTCTCTTTCTATTAAAGTAAAATAATGATTACTCCACAATTTCTACTAGAAATCCATCGACAAGTTCTAAGCATTCAACAAGAGTTATGTGCTAATCATTTCACTATATCTGTCTGTCCTATGAGAAAATTACTCCATAAAGGAGAAGTAGATTGCAAATAACAAAAAAGCTAGAAAACATTACAACCAACTTCTCAATCCGAACTATTGTACTGAATTGATCGTTGATGGAAACTCTTAGAATCCTTGTGTCTCCAAGCGAGGAGCCGTGCTCTACATCTTTGTAGGTCAAAAGTTCTCTCAACTCGTGCTTGCCATGTATTTATACCGTGCAGAACTGACCTTGGACGAAAATACCCTTAATGAATGAAAATAGGATCGTGCATGCCCAAAATTAGCCTAGCATGACATGCCACACGACGGTAAGATCATGAGACCGTGATTTCAACAGCAGAAAGCCCAAATTGCCGTGCCAAGAGGGATTACCCAAGACCATAATTCCTGCAGCTCTGATCCAAATTTGCCCTGGTACCTCGTGCCACACGGCGCTGGGCATGGTGTGGTAGGGTAATATTGGCTCTTTTCATTTTTTTTGTCAATTTTTCGTATGCACACTTGGTTCTCGAAGCCCGAGATCGACTTTGATTAATTTCCTTGAACTTCTATTCAGACTCCGAAGCTCTATTTCATCTGTTTTAGCTCCAAATTATTTCTTCTACTGAAAAATAAATCCTACACAATAAAACACACGTATTATGTATGTAATGCTCAGATTCTATCTCAAACACGATAAAAGTATTCAAATTATAAGACGAAATGTAGCTGAAAACCCACGTTTCTAGCCTAATATCATGGTCTCTCATTCCCATTTTATGGACAAAGACGAAATAAAACATTGACACCTAGGTTACAGTCTGCTGCTTATTCCATTTGTTTCCGCTTGTCTTAATTTTGGGCAACTCATTTTTAGATCAAGACGAAATGAAACATTGACACCTAGGTTACAGTCTGCTGCTTATTCCATTTGCTTCCCCTTGTCTTAAGTTTAGGCAACTTATTTTCAGATGAAGTGAGTAACCATGATGAGCTCATGTCAAACTTCTTTGCGCAGCCAGATGCCCTTGCTTATGGGAAGGTGAGATACTCTTTCTATTTTTTACAATATACCCACCACATACGTGAATAACTTTAGTCAAGTTTCAGATCTCACAGCAGTTACAGTTAGTGTAAAGTCGAAATTGGGACATAGATCTCATGCATCAAACATGCCACAATTTCTATTTTCACTACACTTCTTTTGTACAGGTGCTCCCCTCCCCCCCCAACACACACACCCATTTTTTTAAGAATCTCCTTTTTTGCTGTTAAGGATCAGACCAGTATCTATTAGTATCAATTGATTGTCAGTATTGACTTTCTTCGCAGACACCAGAGCAGTTGCAAAAGGAGAATGTTCCTGAGCATCTTGTTTCTCATAAGGTAATTTCCTTACATTCCTTATTTGATGATTTTGTGCTTTACTTAGAGGTCTATTCTCAAACTCCTCCCATATCTTGCAGATATTTTCTGGAAATCGACCTTCTCTAAGTATACTACTTCCATCATTGAATGCTTACAACATTGGACAGGTATGATATATTAGATACTTTACAAGTTTTTCTGAGTTTTGAGTGACACAGTATGTCCTATGCGTTGAGTTTGTACTATTGTATAAGCGACTGTGAAACTCAATGCTATTCTTCAAATGCGTCAGTGATTTTCAAATGAATTCTGTTTATCACCAACACAATGTGGTATGGCCCTTCCCTAGACCGTGCTCATAGCGGGCAGCCCATTTATTATTTTTGAGAGTAGTAGAGCTAGGGGGAAAGCGTGAGAAGGAATAGCTTACTGCATTTGAAAGAGATCAATGAGGTGATTCATTTGAGGTCGATTGATATTTATTTTGCCAAATAAGTTTCGTCAATGAAATTTCCATATAAATCTATTTAACTGAAAAGCTAATAAATTGCTAGTTACAATGACCAATTGAATCTTGTACTTAGGTATCTTAATCCCTTGAACCCGCAAGGGTGGTTCAGTTGGTTGACCATGATGTCTCAGGTTCGAAACCCCTTGCTTACGGCAACAGGGATTTTCCTTCTGGGTCGAGCTCGTCGCATGTGGCTTGCCTAGTGCGCGGGTTATCTCTCCTGTATGGTTTGCGGGGTTAACCCTGTGCGCTCCCGAAGGGTAGCGGTTGTGGGTTCCTTTGTCATAAAGAAAAAGGTATCTTAATTCCTTGAAAAATTCCATGTGAAGCTAGTCTATGTACATTCATACAATCTCTTTTCTTGCTTCTTTACAGTCAATAAGTGACTTGATAATATGTCACTTTGCTGGTAGAAAGTCCCATGTTAGGACACATGCGTTTCTAGTTTGTCCCAAAAGAAATAAATATAAATAAAGATGCAGATGGTGAGAGCTTGTTGCAAGTCAAATTGAGAGCCACATTTCTGTGAGAAAACTAACCCATAGATCACCGATACTGGAACTATGCATCTCCTTTGCCCCAATATTTCTGCCACAGTTCTTTGCAGTTGGAGAAGAGGCTAGAAGGACGGAATAGGTATACTTGTACTAACCAAATTAGTTGGTGAGAGGATTTTTTTAGTTCACCTTTAGTTATAATCTGACAGTTTTTAAACTTCACACAGTTTCACAAGTAGTATCGTCTGTACAATGGTGAGAGAATATACTCAATATATTTTCTCAGACATTTCTTTGTCATGCTTGACTAAAGGAGATTCCTGTTTAATTATGGTGTTTTATCAACATAATATCTTTCATCTTGAATCTGAGTCTTCATTTTTGTGGCATGCTGCAAGTAGTAACAATTCTCTGTGTGAAGACAAGCATTTCTCTTCTTGTTATCCCAATCTCAACTTCCCCCTATCATCTCCCTTCTTTCAGTTACTGGCCATCTACGAGCACAGAGTCGCAGTCCAAGGCTTTGTATGGGGTATCAATTCTTTTGATCAGTGGGGAGTGGAGCTGGGAAAGGTACTTCTAAGGCAATGCGTTAAATTTGAGTAATTGAACATTCTATGATACTAATATAATGCCGGGTTACCTTGTTTATTAACGTCGTCTGCAGTCTCTAGCGACTCAAGTCAGAAAGCAACTTCATGCATCTCGTAAGAAAGGAGAATCAGTTGAAGGCTTCAATTTCAGCACCAAAATGTTGATAACAAGATATCTCGAGGTATGACACGATTTCGTTTGACCAAAAGTGGGAAAACTTGAGTTCTCAAAATCCTGGGTAACAAGATTGCCTAAGGTTTCCCAGCAAATTACCTAGATTGTTGCATGGAAGTCTGTCCTTTCACTTTTGGAAATGTTACTTGAGAAAAATGAGATTGACATTTTCAAGCTTATCTGGAGAAGAAAAGAACAGAAAAGTTATCTTTTTATTTTTTAAGTAAAATGGGCAACATGCAGACATATTAATGTGTTTCAGTTCTTAGGCAACACAAAACAATTTTCGTCCAATGTATCTTCATATTGAAGTCATTTAATTCCTTCATGGGACGCTGCATCAATCTCCCACCAACCCACTTCCTCTTGCCCCTTTGGCTAATTGTTTTATGCTTCAGTTCAATTTTTCAGATTTCTTTTTGTGGGCATTAATTCTAAGTATGACCATTTCTCTTACTTTTCTTTGCTTTGCTTGCTTTTCTTGGGATTATGATTTTTCTTGAGTCGAGGGTCTCCCGGAAACAACCGCTCTACCTACGAAGGTGGAGGTAAGGTCTGCGTACACTCTACCCTTTCCAGACCCCACATTGTGGGATGTCACTGGGTATATTGTTGTTGTTGGACATTAATTCCAAGATGATTTTTTCTATGTATTCTAGATTGCTTTCATGGACATTGATCCCTGATTAAGAGTTTGTAAAACATAACCCTCTCTGTTTTCCCTGACCTCTGGTGCCATGGGGCAATTTTAAGAGTGCCAATGTAAGCTGTTAGCAACAATATGGTGGCATAAACAAATTGGATAGTGGTTCACATCACTTGCACTACCAAGTCTCAGAATAGAAGTCTGTTATTGTTAGGGTCACTTGGTTTGGAACAAGGATGTGCCTGGGATTATAATCCCAAGATTATTACCCCATCTTATATGGGATATACCAAGATTTTGGTATAAAATTTATACCAATATGAGCTAATACCAATAACCAAACCGGGATAAATGTAATTCTGAATTTCATGCCGGGATTAGGACCAAATGACCCATTAATGCCTAGCCTTGACAACCCAACAGAGAGTTCATTGCATTTTTTTTTAGTAAGTAGGTTTATTGCGGAATCTTGATGTGCTATTGAGTCCTTAACACTTGGAGACTATATCCATCGAAGGTTCACTGGAATTTGTTTTTCTTGGCAGGCAAGTGCGGATGTTCCTTCTGATTCTTCAACTCTTCTACCAAATATATAAGGAATGTTCAGGATTGGGTTCGATGACCACAGTTAAGGTTAACGGAGGCCTCAACTTCGCTACCAAGCAAAACTGAACTAATGTTAACCAACCAGTTTTGAAGTTACATCCAAGTTTTGGTGTTGTATGGCCACTCATCTTGGCTAGCAAAGCTGCAGTTCTATCAATAAAATTTGAATTTGGTTGTGCAACTCTTTCATTCCTCATGCTTTAGATGAAGTTCACCTAAATGCTTTTCACTGAAATTGTCTTCATTTTGGTTTATAATGCAGTCAGCCATGCGCCAATGCCTGGCTGCTGTGTTCAAGTAGGTATCGTTTTAAGCTGTTGGAAATACAATGGTTAAGGGATGCGCCATCTCTCTCGTGTGATGTTTGCAAAGTACTGAACTTTATTTGACACTTGACCTTCGAAATCTAAATATTTTGTGCATTTGTTTGTGGTTTCATTTGTACAAATAATGGTTGTTCAACTTGCAAATCGATGTCTGTTTGTGAAAGTGAATAACTTGAAGGTGAAAAAAAGAATTTTCAAGTTGAATACAGGTGCGAAGGTGAATTTCAAGTCATTTTTTTACATTTGTTTTGCACGGATTTCCCTTCAAATGCACTGGTCTTCAATTTTTACCCCTATTACTTATTTAATAAAAATATTCAGACTTCGCAAAGTATAATTTTTGTAATATTTTTATTTCGAAAATTAAACTTTTACCTCGCTCGGCATAAATAAGTTGTGATTTGGTAGTATTTTTTCAGATTATGTTGAGTGTTGAAAGTTATGCATTGTCCGACATAATTTGTGTGTATGTTGTGATATATATGCCAAAGTTAATTGTAAATTATACCGGGCGAAATCTCATATTATGCCATTTTTCAGATTATATTGAATGTTAGAAAGTTTTGCCTTGTCCGTCATAATTGGTGTGAATGTTATGATGGAATTAAACGTAATTTATGTCTTGCGAAATTTAAATTATGTCCAAAATATGTTGAAGGACAAATTAAATATTACAAATTTGAGGCCAAAAATTAAAGAAATCCCAAAATAAGGAATTTGTGCGAATGGTCCATTTTTTCAATCTTCAACTTTCACTCGAAAATGTAAAACTTTTACTTCTTTTCCAAATACACTTTTCAAATGCAAGCCTCACCATCTTTGTGTTTTCATCTTCAATTCCAAAAAAAAATTCTTGTTAACTAGTACACAACTCCTGCATATAACTCCAGAAGTGGAATGTAAATTGCATGCCCCGATTCAAAATGATAGAAATGGACACTCCGTGCAATCAAACTATCTCACAAATATAGATCCTGACCAACTTTTTTGAATTATAAATAGTCTGAACCGGTACAAAGTGAGTCGACTTCGTCAACCGATCCACGATCACCAAAATAGCATCAAACTTTCATAGTCCGGGGAACCCTATCACTACGTCCATATCAATCCGCTTCCATTTCCACTCATGTATAGGCATCATCTAAGTAAGTCCTCCAGGCTTTCGGTGCTCATACTTCACTTTTTGACAATTTAAACATCGAGAAACAAATTCCAGAATGTCCCTCTTCGTACTACACTAATAATGCTACTTCAAATCCCGATACATCTTTGTAGCTCCTAGAATACCTTGAACTATGAGTCTCCTCCAATATCAACTTAATCAAATCCTTATCCCAAGGAACACATACGCGAATTCTGATTCACAACACACCCTCATCATCAAGAATTGCCTCAGCCTTTCCTTTCAATACCTTGTCCCGAATCTTGAACAACTTAGTATCATTAAATTGCCGAGCCCTAATCAACTCCAATAGAGAAGACCGTGCCTCTACACAAGCTAGAACTTTGCCAAGCTCAGAAATATCGAGTCTCACTAACCCATTTGCCAAAGACTGCACCTCCATAGCCCAAGGTTGCTCCCCAACCTGTAAACATGCTAGGCTACCCATACTCACGGCCTTTCGACTCTTCCCCGGATAATAGAGAATCGACATGTATAATCCTTGATCATCTCTAACCACCTCCGTTGCCTCAAATTAAGATCCATCTGATTGAAAATACGTTGAAGACTCTTGTGATATGTGAACACCTCACAACAAACACCATAAAGATAATGCCTCCTAATATTCAAATCAAACACCGCTGCCGCCAACTCCAAGTTATGAGTAGGGTACTTCTTCTCATGGTTCAATTGCCTCGAAGCAAAGGCTATAAATTTCCCTTTTACATCAATACACAACCAAGACAAATCCGCGAAGCATGAAACTAGACAGTAAAGCCCTCTCCCTCAACGGGAAGAGTCGCAATAGGAGCGGTAGTCAACAAAGTCGTGAAATTTTGGAAGCTTGACTCACATTCATCCGACCACGGGAAAAGTGCATTTTATGAGTCAATATGGTCAAAGGAGATGCAATAGATAAAAAATCCTCCACAAAACGCTGATTGTAACTGGAAAGGCGAACAAAACTATGAATCTCTGTAACAAAAGTAGGTCTAACCCAATCACGGACCGCCTCAATCTTCTTGGAATCTCTATAACTAAAGTAGGTCTAACCCAATTACATACCACCTGAAAGTTGTTTTCAGGATATCCTCCCCCTAATCTTCAACTGGTGATGCTGGACCTCAAATCAATCTTAGAGAAGACCGACGCACTGATCAAATAGGTCATCAATGCGAGAAATGGGATATTTGTTCTTGATTGTGACATTGTTCAACTGTTGATAGTCAATACATATTCGCATAGAACCATCATCCTTCTTCATAAATAAAACCGGAGCACCCTAAGGTGAAACACTCGGCCTAATGAACCCTTTACTAAACATATCCTGCAATTGCTCCTTCAATTCCTTCGGCGCCATCCGATATGGAGGAATAGAAATGGGCTTGGTGCCCGGCTCCAAACCAATACAAAAATAAATATCTCGATCCGGAGGAACACCCAACAAATCTATTGGAAACACCTAAAAAACTCCCTAACTACCGGTACCGACTCTAGGGGAGGTATATCAACACTAGTATCATAGACATGCACCAAATAATTCAAACAACATTTCTCAACCATCCACATAGCCTTAAGATAAGATATCAATTTCTTCAGCGCATAATGAACGACACCCTCCCCACTCCAATATAGGAATCCCCTGCATGACTAACATCACTGTCTTGGCATGACAGTCCAAGATCGCATGAGAAGGAGACAACCAATTCATGCTTAAAATAATGTCGAAATCTACCATGTCTGGATCATCAAGTCAGCCCAAGTGTCATACCCCACTAAAGTAACAACACAGGACTGGTACACCCGATCCACCACTATGAAATTTCAAATAGGAGTAGAAACACTAATGGGGAAGTCAAGAGACTTACACACCATACCCAGACTCTAAGCAAAATAAGTAAACATAAGAGTATGTAGAGCATGGATCAAATAATGTTATAGCTGGCCGGCGACACACTAAAATAGTACGTGTGATGAAAACATTAGAAGCCTCTACCTCTAGTCTACCAAGGAACATACATCACTGAGCACGACCACCATCGGCCAGAGAACCTCCGTGACCACCCCACGACCTGAATGATTACCACTTCTACCAGATTGAGAACCACTTCTACCACTCTATACATCACCTCTGGCCGGCTGTGCTAGTGATCTAAATTCAGAATCATGGGAACTAGAGTTGTCTATGTCTGGGGCAGTCTTTTGAAAAGTGTCCCAAATCACCACACTCCATAGCATCCACAATGAGGGTATAGGCTAATGTGAAGGGCTAGAGTAGCCAGAATGACCATATCGACCTCCAGGTCGGGAATATGAACCTTGAGAACCCTATCCCGAATTGTAACCACCTTGACCAGAAGAACTATCGATCGAAGTCTGCAGAGCTTCCGGGACCGACCTATTGAACTGGGAGCGATACCCTCTACTCTGATGCCTCCTACCTCCATATGAGGTTCCACCGTAACTGCATGAACTGCGGGGCCTCTTAGAACCTAATAAACTCAATGATCCTGGCAACATCCACCACTACCTGAAAGGTACCTCCCGAAGGCACCATATGAGTCGCTGCAAGATGAAGGGGCAAGACAAATGCCTAATAAACATATAGATCCTTGTTGTCTCATCTGGAAGAATAGTGTCACGACCCGACCCCGGGCCCGCGACTAGTGCCTTACCCCGGGCACCCTAGTGATACAACATCAGAGAAAATCAGCGGAAATAAAAATTTAAACATGAAACAAGATATACAATAAGAAAGCAGACTAACCAAAACGGTCACCTTTTTGCATATATATAAGAATTAGAACAGTTACATCACTTACAAACCCTGCCCACAACAGTACTACATACCTCTAAGAATTTTTATAACAACTATGACGGGACAGGGCCCCGCCATACCCCTGAATGTACAAGTACCTACAATCTCAGGGAATCATACCAAAAGATAAGCCTCCGGAGAAACGGAGCTTCCCTAAATGTCAATCGTGATCCTATGAGCGAGGATCAACAATCGTGTACTCTACCGCGGATGAACGCAGCCTCGGCGAGGTCGCATAACAGTACCAAGTATGTGAAATCAAAATACAAGAAATGAAATCATAATAGTCTATATAAAACATGAGACATATATGATAACCAAACTACGATACACACATGTAAGCGATATGTCAAGTCGTGACTCACGCCTCAAAGTCATCACTAAATATAACCGTGGGTCTCACGCCCACCATATCAATCATGCCTGGAATTCTTCCTCACCGGCCTATGATATAACAACACCAAGGAGTACACATGAACACCGAGTCCCACTGTGTCATAAACCGTGACGGGTAAGTACGAAGGCATAACTAACTACTAGTACCTACCGTACTAATAATGCTATAAAATCAGATCGCGAGGTCTTTCTAGACCGCCACGATCGGCAGGCCACTCACCCTCGATTATCATTGTGCGCGTCTATCCTCGAACTCACCGCACTCCGCATAGCCACATAGCCCGCATGAGGTACTCGTGACGGGGTAGCTAACCCGCGGTATCTTCTCGACTCCCGCACCGCATGGCCTCACATGGACCGCGTGAGGTATTACTCGTGACGGGCGTAACACATCCGGCGGTTCTCGAACTCCGTAGCTCGCATAGGTCCCATGGACCCGCATGAGGTATTCCTCGTGGGGTAGCTAACCCGCGCTCATAACAAGTCGTGGGTAAGTGATATAATACCAAGACAATGCTTATCGTTAAACAACATAAGCACAACAAGAAAAACCCCTGACACAAACGCCACAAGACGCTAACACACGTAAGATCATAACATGTTTACTTATCAAACCAACAAGAAAGTATTACAAGGCTATCACAAGCAAAACATAGGCAAGTTACTCACACAAGTACTTTTATTTGATGTCAACAAATCCGGGTTTTAACCCCAAAGTACTACATACTTTAACTCTTTAAAAAGATCCATTTCTTTCACAAGAGTCACACGATACCCGTAGTATCAAAATAGAGTAACTATCTTTTTAAGTAAACCAAAACAATTTCCATACCTTCTTTTTAAACCAATCTTAAGACAAAAGCATGCCTTCCCTTTTAAACCATTTTAAGACAAAACCATGCCTTCCTTTAAAACAAAGACACTTTTCCTTTTTAAAGTCAAGTAGCAATATACTTTTTAAACCAAGTGTCTTACTCTTTTTAAAAACAAGTAACCTATACCTTTAAATCAAGTTACTTCTCCTTTCCCAAAATCAAGTTGTTTATAAGTCAAGTCTCTTTACTTTCAATAATCATCTCTAATCTTTAAATCATATCTTTTAAGGAAACCAACCTCCAACTTTTAAAATGTCAAGTTATCATTTTAAATCCAATGATAAAACCATTCTTTTGTTTTCATAAAGTCGTTATAAATAACTTCCCATAAAGCTATGATAACACTTTATGTTTTAAACCAACCAAGGACAACTATTCTCATTTTCGAAATCAAGACAACTTTATTCTTTAAAAGACCACACACCCATTACTCATGAATGAGGTTTTACAACTTTTTAACATAATTCAAGTCCTTAATATTTCATAACAAGTCACTTAACTTTGGAATCAAGTCAAGGACACAAAAGGAAAATCAAATTCCTTTAAACACACGCAAGGCTTCACCGCACTATATATATTTCACAACAATCATGCTAGAAAGGGTAGGAAGAGGTTCACATACCTCGCGACGATTATCGACAATTAGCAAAACGCTCCAAAGTACTATAACCCTGCTAGCCTTTTCCACCCTTCAAGTAGAATACGCTACTCGTAGTACTTCAACCTATAATGGCCATAAAACGTTTATTAACTTCTAGATCCCTTCGTAGAATATTTCTAAGTACAATGTTTCATATTCTACGGAAAATTCGGCAACACCTCCCCCCCGTAACCACATAAATAACCTCCACTATCAAGGCCCGCTACCAAGCCAACAACTCAGAGGGGATTATACGTCTAACCGGACGTGTACAATTCTGCCCCACAATAATACATAGTTCATCAGAATACACCAATGTAAATACTGATTCAATTCTTTTAATCATCCTTCCATAAATCATATACTCAATTATACATTACTACAACATGTAATCTCCAATTACAATAGGGGGATAAATATCATTACCTCGATAAGCCCAAAATTATCCAAGTTTTATAAGTCGATCCTGAGCAACGTTTATCTCCACTTCCTTACGCTCCAACCCGCTCCAAGCAACCCTTAGAAGTTTCTAAACAACTTCTCTTAACACTCCATCCATCTATGAAGATTTTCCTAGGGTTTCATTTTACGACTATTGGAATAAAGTAGTATTTCCGGGCTCTTATGTTGAGATTACTTTAGAATACTACAAGGGATTACAAGGCTAAGGTATTTGGGACTATACCAACACTTGAAGAATTTTTTATACAAAGGGGGGTGTTTGGACGAGAATTAACTAAGGAGGGAGTATATATTTTTGCCTTGAAAACTCTTAAGTGGATGAATAAAGTCTTGAAATCAAGGGGGTATTTATAGAGAAATCAAGGGCCAAGATCTAGGCAAGTGTGTGGTGTAGATTGGGGACATGTGGGTGTGGATTCTACCAACCACATGTCCACCACAAAATTGGGACAAGTGGCTAGCCACTTGTCCACCCAAACCGTCCATGCCACATGTCCATCATCAATTCTACTAACATGGCTACTGGGGTGACACATGTCGCCCCCTACTCGTCCAAAATATTTCATCTTCCAAAAATATCCGTAATGCCAAAAATCCAAAAATAAAGTGGGCCCCACAAAATCGTAAATTTTCCCCGTGGGCCCCACGTGACCAATTCCGGAAATAAAATTCCATAATTCTCAAATATTCCAAAAAGTCCGAATACCAAATCTGGGAATCCAATTCCCATTAACGAACCTTTTTCCTTCACAAAATCCGGAAACTTTTCCGTCGAAAAATCACATCTTTCTTCCTTTCCCATTTTAATGTCGTATTCTCGTACGTACGTCCTCATATACATACCCTGGAACTACGGGGTGTAACAAATAGTCAAGGCATGCCGCGACAAAGAGTGGAACTTCATCTCATACTCAATCACGGTCATACCCTCCTGCTCCAACCTGTCAAATTGTTCCCGGTTAATATCTCTCAAGCTACGGAGAACCCACTTTTCTAGAAACATTTGAGAAAACTCAACCCAAGTAAGTGTAGGTGACCCAACTGGCCTAGTCTCAACAAACACATTTCACTAATGCTTGGCAGGGCCAATCATCTGCATCACCATAAAGTCAACTCTGTTGGACTCAAACAACCCCAAATTGTGCAACATCTCGTGGCAACTCACTAAAAACTCACAAACATCATCATCATTAGGATGTTCATCATACTATGGTGGCTTCATATTCTAAAATTTATCCCACCTCTTCTGCTTATCAACTAACATTATAGGCTAAATGACTGGACGAATAGTAACACCTTGAGTTGGATAACCGGGAGTTTGACCCCCAACTCTAGTATGCGAGCCATATGGAGTAAACATCAGTGATCCTGCTTGAGTCCAAACCTTAAAGATGCTCAGAATACGTGCCAAGCGTCCTGAAGAACATGTGTAGCAATAAATCCCTCAGGTGCCTAGGCGGGTCTTGTCTCCTTCTCCGGAATATCATGTGGTTCCGGACTCAACTCTCTAGCATGGTATTGAGCAGCAGTTGGTGCTCAACCTCTGGCTGGCATAACGATAGGGGATCTAGCCCTTCCTCAACCTCTACCTCAACCCCTGCCTCCTCCTTGAGAAACAATACTGGCAGAGGGTACAATCTCTTGACCTCATACTGTGGCTGAACGTATCATCACCATATGTGAGAAAATAAAACAAAGAAACTTTTAGAAACCATTTGAGGCAAGTACGCACAATAAGGAATGAAAGATTAGAGTTTTCCTAGATGTCCCATAGCCTCTCGAAGATAAGTACATACATATCCGTACTGATCCGCAAGACTCTACTATACATTGTTCTTGCACTTGTGAGATCGATGAACCTAAATCTCTAAAACCAATTTGTCATGACCCAAATTCGAAGGTCATGATGGCACCAACTCAGATGATTCGGTAAGCCAACCATTATCTAATCACCCCAAATAGATAAAGGAAACAAGTGCGAAATAATTAAAAGCATACAAGTTTTTATATCTTTAATAAATTCCATAAGATAGCCAATATAAAAGTCAGAATTCCCCAAAACTGGGTGTCACGAGTACAAGAACTAACTAGAGAATAATACAAGTCTGGGAATATAATCTGATAATACATAAGTTGTCAAAATGAAAAGTACATAAATTAATGGATAAAAGGGAATATCTGGTGCCATCAGTCTCTCTAGTGGCTCACCTCGAATTGTCCAAATATGCTCCTCAACGAGAAAAGTGATCCCGCGTGCCACTGGTACTAGGAACTGAACATGCACATAAAAGCATGCATCAAGTGTAGCGTGAGCATGGAAAACAACGTGTACTCAGCAACATCGTCGTCCGACCCTATCTTAAGTAGAGACGAGAGCTGAACTTCTGATTACTACTACCACACTAACCGACATGAATCATTAATAATAGAATATATAAGTACAAAAAAAATAATAAGTCTAAGCCTATATTATACTCCCCCCGTCACAATTTATTTGAAGGGTGACCAGTTTGGGGAGTCAAATAGCTTTTTCTTTGTCTATATTTTCTCCAAATCTTTTCATACATTGTGAACTATTAATTACGTAAATTTATAACACTTTTTATGTAGTTTGCAAATATGTAAATTTTATTATAATATACTCGAAGAATCTATGTTTAAAATTAAGTCAAAAAAAGTTGTTTGACTCCCAAAACTGGTCAACCTTCAAACAAATTGGGATGGAGAGGGAAACATTTAGTCTCTCGAGTCAAGTCAAGTATTCACATAACCAAGTCAAAAAGTTCTAAGTAATAATTTAAGCATCAATTAAGCAAAATATAAATGAAATGATATGAGATGAAAATGAACAAGCAATTCAAGGCCTTTATTTCTCATTACCGGTACACACATGTTCAGACCATGGGGGATTAGCGAGGTCCATATACCACCAAGAATAATTTCCCTTCGGGTTACTTAGCCAATCTTAGACTCTCAATCATATAACTTAGCCAAACATAGGCTCACAAAACCTGTCACTAGCCAATACTAGGCTCATAATACATGTCTCTAGTCAATCAGGCTCATAAATATCACATCACTCTACCCGAAATCATTTCCCTTGGACCGACTTATGTATCAACAAATGTACATGCATGAGATACCATATGAAGCATAAATATGACATGCATAATGATAGGAAGAAAGTATATGTAATAAGATTCAATCTTTAATCAGTATAGGTCATAAAGATCCGACCTTTAGTCTATTCACAATAAGACTCAACCTTTTAATTTCTTTTTCACTTTTAAGCGAGCATATAGGAGTGATGCGACACATAGTCACACGTAAGATATGCAATTAATCATAAGACAGAAAGTATGAGCTTCATACCCCAATCACATATTCATAGGATTATACTATATTATCAGTTAGTGCCCAAAGCATGATATTCACTACTTAATTAAAGCGCAAGTACCCATAACATGTCACAAATACCCGATACAAGTGCTCATCACCTCACAAGTATCGGGACTCCCTTATTATCCCCATTACATCCTGTTTATTATTTTATTAGACCAACCATAACACTTAAAATAAGGTACAATATCTCAATTTCCTAGAATTAGAAGTCTTAGAATCATAATAAAGCTTTGCCTTTTTGCAATGCCTTCGAAAAGTGCCACTCTATTCAAATACGAGAAGTAAATCAACACACGATTCTATCGATACCCATATTTCTATATAAAACCTCCGGACCCAAAAAGTCACCCAAAAATAGAATCTCAAGCCTCGAAGGGCAAAATAGGAAATTTAATCAAAAACCGATTTACCCATATCTAAAGCGCCTAGATATAAAAAATCATCCAAATCTAACCTCCAAATTGGTTTACCCATCATCTAAATAGCCTGAATATCAAAAAATCATCCAAATCGAACCTCAATTTCATGTTCAATTGAAGAAATCCCTTTTAGTTCAAACCTAGGGTTTAATTTCCCCAAAATCCCCAACTTCAATCATGACATCTAATATGAAATGCCTTAATAATCGATAAAATAATCACAGGAGAGTGATTAGGTACGTACCAAGTGAAGATCCTTGAAAAAGCTCTAAAAATGCTCTCCAAAGCCCAAGCTCCAAAAGTGAGAATGAAATTGTCACGACCCATTCCGGGGCCCGTGACTGGTGCCTTACCGGGGCACCCAAGTAGTCATACATCAGAGTAATCAGCGGAAACATAAAGCAACACATGAAACAGTTTATAAAACAAGACACATATTTTGTGAGAAAACATCGCCTTTCGGCATATATATATAATCATGTTTTAACAGCACATCCGACATCGCATAAATACATGACTACGCACTCTAAGGAAATATACAACTATGGCGGACAGGGGCCCCGCCATACCCTCGATCTGCATAAAAACTATCTACAATGCGGAGATCATACCAAAAGTAGAGCCTCCAAGAGATGGAGCTCTGACACCAACGTAGAGATCCTAAGGACGCGGATCTAGCACTGCTGCCCTTACCCTGGGCATGAACGCACTCGGGCGAGGTCGATAACAGTACTAAGTATGCGAAATCAGTAAAGTACTTAAATGAAAACATATCATTTTAAAACCGTTTACAAATATGTGTGAAACAACCATGAAACCGCACGTAGTGCCATCATAAACAAGAGCAACAATAGGTAACTGTAATAGGTCTTGTCTAGGCTGCGAATGATCGAAACAGGGCCACTCGCCCATATCATCATTCTGCAAGCCTAATCCTGGACTCCCGGAGTCCGCATAGGCCACTCACATGGGCCCGCATGAGGTATAACCCCGCATCGAGGGTAGCTACTCCTCGCCATCGTCCTGGACTCGTTGTCCGCATGGCCACATAGACCGCATGAGGTATACCCCCGCATACTAACTCGAACTCTCGTAGCTCGCATAGGCCCTGGACCCGCATGAGGTATTCTCGAATCATGGTCCTGCATCGCCGAGTCTACCCCGTCGGAGGCGCAACTTAACCCCTGTGATCATCTCAAGAGTGAGTGATAGTATACTAACATAACAACTTATCTTTTAAGTAACATAAGCACAACAAGGATACTCACCTATACAAACGTTACAAGATACTAACACACATAGCATCATATCATGTCTACTTATCAAACCATCTTATTATTCTTTTCACAATATAAGTCTGTTATAAACACATAGGCAAACTTGTTTCTTTTATCAATCTTAAGTGGTTATACTTACTTCCCATAAAGCTAGTATAACTCTTAAGCTTCGCTTTTAAAACCAATTAGTTCTCTTACATTAATATGATTCAAGAGTCTTTTGAAATGTTTTCTTCTTTATTATTCGGTTAAGTGAGGCATCATTGTAAGTATTATTCGAGCTTAAGCGTGGCATCAGTAAGTATTATTCAGCTTAAGTCAAAGACATTGCCATAGTTATTATCCGCTTAACACATTACGCTACCGCACTATATATATTGTAAAATATCATGCTTTAGGAAGAATCACATACCTTCTCAAATAAACCACCGCCAAGTCAATATGTCGCGCAGAGAGTCACCATAATAGTCACAGATATCTATCAAAGACTACTCGAGGGTCATTCTAAACAGAGGGTTCACAATTCTATGGAAAGTTGGCAAGACAACCCTACCCGTGAGCTATATGAGTTCATCAGAAAACAAATCCTGGCAGTCTGATTCAATTATTCTTCTTTAAACCCTTCTACTGTGATAGCGGTCAATTCTATTCGTGATATTCTTCTAAGTATTTATACTATTCTTATTCTACAATAGTAAGTATTCTCTAATTCAAAAGAGGGTTAGGATTAGTTACCTCGGTAAGCCCAATAATATCCTAGAAAAAGTCGCGCCTGAGCAAGGTTTTGCTCCTAAGTTGTATGCTCCAGGAAACCTTGAAGTTCTTCACAACTTCTACTAAGTACTAAGGTATTTGGGCTAGGGTATTTTGGGCATTATAACAATACAAGAAGGCAACTTTTCTACCAGGGAGGGGGTAGGTTTCGGCCAGGCTAGAGGGAAGGGCCTCGGCCAAAACTTCATCCAGGGGAGGGTGTTTGGACGATTGCTCACAAGGGAGAGGAGGATTTTTCAAGACTTGAAGCTTTAGTGGATGAAGAACTCTTCATCTCAAGAGGGTATTTATAGGTCAAGACATGGCCAACCAATGGCCAAGATTTAGCCAAGTGCTAGGCAAGTGTAAGGTCAAGATTAGGGCAAGTGTACCTAGCCAACTTGCACACAAAATATCTATCCAACTTTATGACAAGGATTGTCATCCAATCGCCCTATTGCCGTGACAAGTCCACCAATGAGAGGGTGGAAAGTGTCGCCTCTCATTGGTCCAAAGTGTTACGCCTCTAAAAATCCGCAAAAATTAGAAATGACATAGCCGAATTTATCCTACGAAAGTCGTGGAAACGCTTTCGTCGGAAAACTGCTCGCTTGAGAGTTGTGCCTAAAAAAATCGCCCAAGGCCTAACTTTAAGACCAAACTTTTGCGTATTCCTTTACGCATATACTGAAATACGGTATAACATTCTCCTCCTTAGAAACATTCGTCGAATGTTCCTTCCCAAGACAGATAACGATAAGGTTCTTCAAAACTTAAACAGTTTGCAAAAGCCACACACTACCATAAACAACACTTAGGCATAAACGAGTGAAGATTTACAAGTAGGAAAGTGAATTACCCGGAGGGTGGAACAGCGAGGATATCGCCTCATGTCCTCCTCGCTTCCCACGCCATCTCCTCCTCGAGCTCGTTCCGCCACAAGACTTTGACTAAGCCACGCCCTTCGTCCGCAGACGCCTAACTCGACGATCGATTATCGCTATGGAATCTCCTCATACGATAACCCCTGGCCACCGGACATCGCCAATCGATGTACCTAGATGGATCCCCGATACATCTCCTCAAGATAGAAACGTGAAACATCGATGCACCGCCTCCGACGGACGGCAGATCAACTCATAGCAACCTTGCCTACCTGCGGACAATCCAAACGCCCAATGTACTGGCCGAAGTTTCTTCTTCCGAATCTCATCACACCGCTTCATGGGTGACACCTTCAGAAAACCCAATCATCAATCGCAAACTCGGATGTCGACGACGATGATCTGATACGACTTGCCGACTCGAGCCGATAGCCGCCTCGGATAAGATTCACCTTATCCATCGCTGCTGCACCAAATCTGGTCCCCTAGCCGCACTCGCCACCTCGAACCAACCTATAGGCGACCGCACTTCCTCCCATACAAGGCCTCATAAGGCGCCATCCGAATACCGAGTGGTAGCTATTATTATACGCGAACTCAACTAGAGGCAAATGATCCTCCCAACTACCATCGGTCAATAACACAGCTCGCAGATATCCTCAAGAGTCCGGATAGTGCGCTCGCTGTCCGTCTGTCTGTGGATGAAATGCAAGACTGTGCTCACTGCCCCTAAACCCTCTGGAAGGACTCCAGAAGTTAGCCGTAAACCGCTCTGTTCGATATGATCGAAATAGGGACTCCATGCACCGACGACTCTCGATGTAAAGTTCGCATAATCCTCACCGAAAGTCGCCCCGACGGAAGAAAGTGGCCGCTGCCACCGCCGACGATAACCCATATAGAATCATGTCTCTCCGAGTGCGAGGCAATCCCGTGATGAAGTCCATGTTGATCACCTCCACTTCCGTGTCGGGATCTCTATCGTCATAACAAACCACCGTGCCTCCGTGCTCTACCTTCACTCGACAACACGCACCGAGCTACGAACTCGCAACGTCCCTCTTCAAACCATCCCACCAATACACGATCTAAGGTCGTGGTACATCTTGGTCGACCGGATGGATAGTAACGCTGTGTGCTTCCCCAAGAACTGCCAAGTCTCAAACATCCGGAACACACAACTCGCCTCAAACCTTAGCACCCATCAAAGTGCTACTAAAAGGACCGCGCCTCACGAAGAGTCAGATCACGATATCGAATCAAAGCCGGATCCTCGAATCGCCTCTTCACCTCTCAACGATGGAAGACTGCAACCTCACGAACTCTAACCCCATTGCTATCGTAATCAATCAAACGGACACCAAGGCTTGCTAATCGGTGCAAATCACGAACCATGTCCCTCCTCTCTAGCCGCAAACTGACAGGCTCCCATCGACCTACGACTAAGAGCATACGCCACAACATGGCCTTCCCGTGGTACAGATATCAACATCGTAATCCTTAAGCAACTCCAACCACCGCCTCGCCGTAAGTTCACTCCATCTGTGAAGATATACCGAGGCTCTTGTGGTCTGTAAAAATATCCACGTGAACCCCATACAAATAGTGCCTCCGGATCTTCAAAACGTGAATCACTACGCTAACTCCAAATCATGGGTGGGGTAGTTCCTCTCGTGTTTCTTCAGCTGTCGGGACGCATATGCTATAACCCTGCCATGCTGCATCAACACACATTCCAACCCGATGCCTGACGCATCGCAATATACAACATAACCATCTGGACCCTCTGGAAGAGTAAGAACGGGGGCGGCCGCGCCTTCTTTTCAAGAATCGAAACCACGCCACAAGCATCGGTCCATCAAACTTGGCTGCTTCGAGTCACTAGTCAATGGTGCGTAGATAGAAGCAAACTTCTCCACGAACCGAGATAATACCGCAAGGCCCTAAAATCGCGAACCTCTCCGAGTAGTAGTGCAGGCCAAGTCTCGATCGCTCGATCTTGCCAGATTAACTCGAATGCCATCACCCGGCAATATGCCCAAGAAACGCCATCAAGTCAACCAAAACTCACATTTGGAAAACTTGGCGTATAATCGCTGGTCTCGAGAATCGCCGCCAAGACAGCCTCAAATGCTCCGCATGCTCCTCGCCTCGAGCGAATAAACCAAGATATCATCAATGAACACTATCACAAACGTGTCCAAAAATGGTTTGAACACTCGGTTCATCAAATCCATGAATACCGCGAGCATTGGTCAACCCAAAAGACATGACCAACTCATAATGCCCGCAAGGTCCGAATGCATCTAGGGACATCCACCTCTAACTCGAACTCGATGATAGCCCGATCGTGATCAATCTTGAAAAGCATTCGCGCTCGCAATCGATCGAACAAATCATCAATCACAGGAAGGGTATTCGTTCTTAATGGTCACCTTGTTCACCGCTCAGAGTCAACACATGCGCAGCCCCCGCTTTTCTTCTTCACGAACAATACCGGCGCTTCCGGGAGAAACACTAGTCCGATGAAACCCTTCTCCAACAAATCACTCACCGCTCCTTCAACTCTCTTAATCTCGGCATGCCATCCTGTATGGCGGAATGGAATAAAGCCGAGTGTCCGCAACACATCTATACAAAACTCAATCTCCTCGAGGAATACCCGAGGTCGTCGAAACACGCCCGAGAACTCTCTGACCATCGAATCGCTCAAAATCTGGTACCGCACTCGATCAAACACCCGAACGAGATGGTAGATATACCCTTCGCACTATCTTCCTAGCCTCGAGGTAGGAAATAAACCTACCTTTCGCGATACCGTGCTCCTTCCCACTCAACAACCGCCTCGTGAAACTGGAACTGCATTACTCTCTCTCTAGCTACATTGGCGTAGCAGCTAGCCAATCCATCCCCATGATCACGCCGGTCAATCATCTCCAACTCTATCAAGTCGGCAGTGGTCCGACGATCAGAACGGTCACAGACAAGCTCTATATACCCGCCGAGCTACCACCGAATCACCCACCTGCGTAGCTACCTCGAAAGTGGTCTATGGACTCGTGCTCTATCCCTATCCTACTAGCAACAAGGGAGATATATAGACGAGTAGAACCCGGATCTATCAAAGCATATACATCAAACCGAACCGATAAGGTACTCGTGACGACATCGGTGAGGCCTCCCGATCTCGCTTACCGACAAAGCATAAACGCGTTCAGGACCGCGAATCGACCCGAGCCACGGCCTGCTGCGACTGCCGACCCACGAGCACCTCGCCCGGCGAGTAATCAGGAGATGATGGCGGCAATGTAACTCGGCCGAGCCCTACCACCGCCACGCTTCGGCCTGACCTCGCAGTGACCTTCGCCGCCACAATCGTAATAAGATCCAAAAGTAGTACCACACTTCCCGAATGGGATCTACCGCATCGCCACACCGGGGTGGTCCCGATCGCCGCACTCTACTACCCTCGACGTCAAGCCCAGGGCCCCGGTCCGCCTCAAAACCGTGGTCGCGGAGGACGGTGCAGGAGTGCTCGTGCCGGCCGTGGTGCGACCTAGATCGCTGCCGAGGCCGCCACCACGATAACCACCGTAAGACCCTCCCGCCCCGGCCTTCTTCTCGCCGCCGTCGCCCACTGCCGACCTTCGCGCTCGCATCAGGGCGTGAGCTCGCACGCGTAATGTCCATACCCGGCGGAGAGAAACCCCGCACATGACTCGGCCATATAGTCGTCAGCCCGTGACATAGCGGTGCACCCTATCCTCCATATTCGCTACCAATGCCGGGACATATCGAGCCAATGAATCAAACTCGACATTGTACTCTTTGACGGCCCTCTCTCGCCTCGTGGTAAAATCTATCAGCCGCGCCTCCCTATCTCGCGAGGCAAGAAGTGAGTGAGGAAAGCCTCGAGAACTCATCCCAGTAGCGGGACGCGTGCTCTCCCGGATAACTCCCATGAATCAAACCAATCGATCGCGGTATCACGCATTTATGTGAACCAAAGATCACTGACTCGGTCTCCGACGCCCGATCACTCTCAAAATCCTTCCAAGCCGACGGATGAACTCGCGGATCATCCTCCGCCTCGATCCATAAAACTCCGCGGCTACACCAAGAAGTCTCGTAGCCTCAAACTCTCTCGCCGGGTGAACAACGGTGCGACTGACCGAGCTGAATCGAACCGCCAGATCCGGCCTCTCTCGATCGGGCCACAACTTTAGCCAAAGCTGGGTTATCTCTCACCTAACTCTCCGCCTGCATCGTGGGATGCGAGGTGTGGTACTGTGGTCTCTGCTGGGGCCGGCGGCGTCAAAGAACTCGCCGACTCTGGTATAGACTGGGCCTGAGCCCTCGTGACTGTGGGTGTCCTGCTAGCAGCCTCCTACGCCGCCTCTTCGGGCCCGGGTTGCCTTACGCGAGGCATAATCATACAGAAAGGAATACGTTAGAGGTCCAACCTATAACACGGCTCTAAAGCACGATCTCTGAATGAGAAGAACGGAAACCAATCCTAAATATCCTATAGCCTCTCGATTATTGGTGTGGTGCACAACACACCGATAATCAAGACTTACTAGATACGGTCAGACACTTTCCGAGGATTAATCGCTCGATACCACTTTGTCACGACCCATTCCGGGCCGTGGATCGTGCCTCACCGGCACCCAAGTAGTCATACATCGAGTAATCGAAACATAAAGCAAGACATGAAACGCTTTATAAAACAAGACACAAATTTTGTGAGAAAACATCGCCTTTCTAAGATATATATATAATCATGTTTTAGCTACATCCGACACTCGCATAACATGACTACTGACTCTAAGGAAATATACAACTATGGCGACGGGCCCCGCCATACCCCGATCAGATAAAAACTATCTACAAGGAGATCATACCAAAAGTAGAGCCTCGGAAGAGATGGAGCTCCCGACACCAACGTAGAGATCCTAAGGATGCGGATCTAGCACTGCCGCCTCTTACCGCGCATGAACGCAGCCCCGAAGGAGGTCGACAACAGTACTAAGTATGCGAATCAGAAGTACTTAAATGAAAACATATCATTTTTAAAACCGCCACAAATATGTGGAAACAACCATGAAACCGCACGTAGTGCCACATCATAAACAAGAGCAACAATAGGTAATCAGAATAGGTCTTGTCCAGGCCGCGAATGATCGAAACAGGCCACTCGCCCATATCATCATTCCCGCAAGCCTAATCTCGACTCCCGAGTCCGCATAGGCCACTCACGGGCCCGCATGAGGTATAACCCCGCATCGGAGGTAGCTACTCCCAGATCGCCCCGACTCATTGTCCGCATGGCCACATGTGACCGCATGAGGCATAACCCCGCATACTAACACGGAACTCGTAGCTCGCATAGGCCCCCGACCCGCATGAGGTATTCTCGAATCACGGTCCTGCATCACCGAGTCTACCCCGCGACGGAGTGGCTTAACCCCGATCATCTCAAGAGGTGAGTGATAGTATACTAACATAACAACTTATCTTTTAAGTAACATAAGCACAACAAGGATACTACATATACAAACGTTACAAGATACTAACACACATAGCATCATATCATGTCTACTTATCAAACCATCTTATTATTCTTTTCACAATATAAGTCCATTATAAACACATAGGCAAACTTGTTTCTTTTATCAATCTTAAGTGGTTATACTTACTTCCCATAAAGCTAGTATAACTCTTAAGCTTCGCTTTAAAACCAATTAGTTCTCTTCATTAATATGATTCAAAGAGTCTTTTGAAATGTTTTCGCTTTATTATTCAAAGCTTAAGCGTGAGGCATCAGTAAGTATTATTCAAAGCTTAAGTGAGGCATCGTAAGTATTATTCAGCTTAAGTCAAAGACATTGCCATAGTTATTATCCGCTTAACACATGTACGCTCACCGCACTATATATATTGTAAAATATCATGCTTTAGGAAGAATCACATACCTTCTCAAATGAAACCACCGCCAAGTTCAATATGTCGCGCAGAGTCACCATAATAGTCACAGATATCTATCAAAGACTACTGCGAGGTCATTCTAAACAGAGGGTTCACAATTCTATGGAAAGTTGGGCAGCACAACCCTACCCGGTGAGCTATATGAGTTCATGTGAAAACGATCTAAGCGAGCACAGTTCAATTATTCTTCTTTAAACCCTTCTATCGTGATAGCGTTCAATTCTATTCTGTGATATTCTTCTAAGTATTTATACTATTCTTATTCTACAATAGTAAGTATTCTCTAATTCAAAAGAGGGTTAGGATTAGTTACCCTGTAAGCCCAATAATATCCTAGAAAAGTCGCACTGAGCAAGGTTTTGCTCCTAAGTTGTATGCCCATGAAACCTTAGAGTTCTTCACAACTTCTACTAAGTACTAAGGTATTTGGGCTGGTATTTTGGGCATTATAACAATACAAGAAGGCAACTTTTCTACCAAGGGAGGGGGTAGGTTTGCCAGGCTAGAGGGAAGGGCCTCGCCAAAACTTCACTCAGGGGAGGGTGTTTGGACGAATTGCTCACAAGGGAGAGGGAGGATTTTTCAAGACTTGAAAGCTTTAGTGGATGAAGAACTCTTCATCTCAAGAGGGTATTTATAGGTCAAGACATGGCCAACCAATGGCCAAGATTTAGCCAAGTGCTAGGCAAGTGTAAGGTCAAGATTAGGCAAGTGTACCTAGCCAACTTGCACACAAAATATCTATCCAACTTTATGACAAGGATTGTCATCCAATCGCCCTATTGCGTGACAAGTCCACCAATGAGAGGGTGGAAAGTGTCGCCTCTCATTGGTCCAAAGTGTTACGTCTCTAAAAATCCGCAAAAATTAGAAATGACATAGCTGGAATTTATCCTACGAAAGTCGTGGAAACGCTTTCGGAAAACTCGCTTGAGAGTTGTGCCTAAAAAAAATCGTCCAAGGCCTAACTTTAAGACCAAACTTTTTGTACGTATTCCTTTACGTACATACTCTGGAAATACGGGGTATAACAGAAATGAGCTAAGTCGAAATGAGGGTTTTAAGTGACATGCCAGTAGTTTTCACAAATGCGAACACTTACCTCGCAAATGCAAGATCCTGATCGCAAATGCGGACCTTGCACATGACCTGGTCCATTTGCAAATGCGGAAGATACTCTGCAAATGTGGCCCTCTGGCGACACATCCCACTTCATAAATGCGAGCCCCTTCTCGCAAAAATGGACCGCATAATTGCGAGCCCATCATCGCAATTGCGATGACACCTGAATCCAAAAACCAACAAACTCCAAATTTATCCAAACCTCAAATCGACCCCCGAAACTCATCCGAGACCTTTCAGACACAAACCAAATATGCAAATCACTCCTAAAACACACAACAGATCTTCTTGCACACTCAAAATCGTCATACGAGGTCGTATTGCCAAAATATTGACCAAATCCAATTCTTTAAATTTCTAAAATTTTAAACAAGCATCCAAAATATACCTGAGTGCCTCGAGAACTGAACCAACAACTCGACTAGACCATATTCGACATTCCTGACCTGATGGAATCGAGGAAACTTAAAAAAGATGCTATTACCCTCAATGTTGGCTGAAGTCTACCAAATTTCATCTTTCAATTTAAGAACTTTCCAAATACCACAAACTTACCTAAATCACACTCAAATCACTCAAGACTCATCCAAACCATTCACCTAAGTCAAAAATCATATTTTGGGGCTAATGAAATCATTAGAATTTGATTCCGGACGCATCTACTCAAAAGTAAACTACTAGTCAAACTTTTCAATTTTGAAACTTTCAAAGCTCAAAAATTAGATTTTCTTCCATTATTCTCATCCGATTCCCTCGAGAATTATGCCATCCATCCCCGCATAAAACATATATATGATATATCATAAAAGAGAAAAATATCTGAATTTTTATAGATATATGAACGACCATCAAGGTGATCTATAATTTAAAATTTTAATGACGTGATCGAAATAAACCAATTACATTATTCTACATTAGAAAGGCACCACATTTTGGCACAAATAGTTTTACATCTAATTTATTAATATGCACCATACATTAAACCATAATAACTCAAGAAAATAATGCAAGAAGAATCACAGCAAGAAATAATTTTTTGAATTGAGGTTGATTAACACTAACTTAGATGTGAATTAAGTGAAATGCTTTGGTTGCAATGAGAGTAAATGGTAGAGGAAAATAGAAGAGGGTAGGGACTATTTAATAAAAACTGAGATTACAATAATCAAGATTCATGAATTGAGGATAGTAACAAACACAAAATGAGAGACTATAACAATCAAATTCAAGAATTGAGTATAGTATGTCGACTTCGGGGTGAGACCGTCTTTCCTCAGCAGCCCTGGAGTCTCCATTCTCTATTTCTGTTTTTATTTTTCACTGTTGAGACAGTTTCAGACATTTATATTTTGCTTATATAGTGTACTAACTAGACCAGATCTTTGGAAAGTGTAATAATTAGATATTATGTAGTTTTTAACTATTTATATATATGGCAAGACAAGTTAATATTAAATACTTCTCTTTTGCTTTAAGTTTGTTTTTTATGTTGTTTAGGTTGGAAGTGGTTAGCCTATCGGGGGATAGTGGAGGTGTCACCATGACTCCCGAAATGGGTCCTCAAACATCAGCCACGAGGTCCGACACTAGTAGACAGAGTGTTGTTTCTGCATAAAAAAAATACAACTAGTATGAGTACATACCGTACCCTATAAGCCTCATAGAATGACAACGATGGATAACATATAAAAATTGAGCTGACACACAAGTATTCTTAAGCTACACATTCTTTCTTATGCACATAAGTCACCTTCACCTAACAATTATTGTTCAACAAGTAAGTCATCTCAGACATAGAAGTTATTGTCCAACACATAATCACCTCAACATAAAAGTTTAAATTAAACACAATTCTCATGAATATTATGAATGTTAATGAATGATATGCTATGGTACCTCTTAATAATCTGGTATACATGTGCCACAGTACGCCGCTTCATAGTCATGACCCACGGAGGACTCCATGAGTCTATATACCGCTCACAATCAACCAGAATGATTCATCGGACTGGCTAGAACATCAAATCACTGACTCATTTGTCGAGCTATAACAATTCACATCATCTTAGTATCCAAATCATCTCATAGCAATATCATTTACTTTTATTTCCAGTTTAATCGGACCAATAATATCCCATAACCAACTCCATTCCAATATCAAAATAATATGAGTAGGGGTGTACAAAACCGGACCGGACCGGAAAACCGGACCGGACCGGTGGATTCCGGTCCGGTCCCCGGTCCGTCGAAATGGTGGATTCCGATTTTCCGGTCCGGTCCGGGTAAAAACCGGAATTTTCCGGTCCGGACCGGAATTGTTTAAAAAAAAAATGAATTTCCAATATTGAAATTGACATTCCCGGACACATTACCACGAAATTTGAACGTTGAAATCTATTGTATATCGCGAGATATTTAGCTTTGAAAATAGAAAAAAACGTAACAATTTGGGGGAAAATTCAAATTGAGCGGGGAAAAAGACGTTTTTCAGAAAATTGGCCTGGCCGCGGTTTGACCACCCCCGTATCGAAAAAATACGCGAAATCAATTTTTTTTAGGTGAAACGGACGTCCGAGCGCAAGTTATGATCATATAAAGTTTGATCAATTTACAACTACTTTACTTTCTTCTCTCCCTACCTATAATTTATGTCGATGCTTCAGGAATGTCCTAATTCCAAATAGAAAATAGAAAATATAAATGTGGTGTGTAACTTTAATTAATGAGTAGTAGTTCGTATACGAACCAAGTACATTTGGTGGTTTTCTTTAAGTTAGTCATACTAATGAAATAAAGTATATTAAAGGATAAGAAAAAAACAAACATATTTAATGAGATTGATAAACGAACACATTGTTAAAAATTTATAATTTATAAATTGCATTTAACAAAAAAACGGTCCGTAACTCGTCCGAAATTACCGGATTCCTGCTTCGTCCATTCCTGCTCGTCCATCGGTTCGACCTGAACACTAAGTATGAGTGTATGAATGCAACGATAAATAAAGCATGTAATCATGAAGTATGAGATAAAATCATGTTCAAGAGATGAATAACACATGCCTCAATATTATCAATAACACACAGTTTTACATAAATAGTTTTTTCATATCAGGAGGCATAGAGTAATGAATAATTCAATCAACAATCATAAGTAAGATCAATCATGGAGACAAGCTCACATAACAATAGTTGAGATCAACATAAGTATGATTCCCCAAAGCATAATACACCGATACCCACCTAAGCACTCATCACAGTCACTAAGGTGGGAGCCCCATCACGCTCAATATCCCTCAATAATTATAAATACTACATGAAGCTATCAGAGTCTAATAGAGAAAATCGTAGCCTACCTCTCAGAACAAGTGCCACGAACTAGTCACACGCCAAGGCCTTGTCCTTACATAGTGTCTATTATCATATATTCTACGTTAATACATAATTCTAAATATATACCTAAAGATAAGACCTTTCGAATAAACCAAATTGGCTAAAATTGGAACTTTAATATCACAATAGCTTATACACGATCTAATTAGTCTTATCTTTAAGTCAGACAATCAACTAATCCCAACTGGGTCTTTAATTTCACTTTGAGCCTAAAATATCCAAATAAGAAGAACCATAATTTCATATGACAAGTCATGGATTAAATCAACAAATTTAAGCTTACCAATAGGTTTCCCAATCATTAACAATCTATAATATGAAGTATCAACCTCAAAAGACTAAAACATGACATCCAATTTCATATTTTCAACCTTCTTAGCTTTAAGCATAAACCCTCGTTTTCAATTCTCAAATCATGGTATAGACCCTAAATTAAGCAAGGAAATCATAAATAGATTATGGAAATAAGATAAAATACTTACCCCAAGAGTGGAATGAATGGAAAACCTTGAACTTTTCCCTAAACCGAGCTTAGCGTTGTCAAAAGTGAGAAGTGAGAAATGAATTTGGACTTGGGGTCTTTTATTTGTTTCTGATTCAACGATCTCACTCCCACGGAACTTTCCTCGCACGAGTGGCAACGCTTCTGCATAAATATGATCGCAGAAGCGACCACACTGAAAATGCCAAAGATGCGCAGAAGTGGACAACACTCCACTGAAGCGGCTCACATCTGCACACAGGGTTCCGGAGATGTGGACTTCCCCAAATCCTTCATGACTTGCATCTACATACCAACTTCTGCAAAAGCTGTTTCGCAGGAGCGACCAAAAGCAGCAGTAGCAAAATTCATAAACTTCTATCCAACACTTGAAACTCACCCGAGACCTCCCAGGCACAAACCAAATATGCTACCCAAGTGTAAAAAATGCTATGAACTTGATCACACACTCTTTTAACTCATTCGAAAATGCTAAAACACTTTTCACAATTTCCCCAACTTCTCAAATTTCACAAATCAGCAACTAAGGACTTAAAACACAACTGAGCGCCTTAGGAAGTGAATCAACAACTCGACGAAGTCATAAACGACATTCTGGACCTATTGGAAGTGACAAAACTAAAAAATGAACCCATATAGTCAAAAGTCAACTTTGGATCAATTCTTTTCATTTCAAAAATTTCAAACTTAGGTTTTTCTTTCGAAACCTATCTAACTAACCTCGAGAACCATGCTATCCATCCCTATGAGTCATAAACCTTGAAAAGAGTCTATCGGAGACTTAATTTGGTCAGGTAAAAATGTTATGCCAAAATGCCCGGATGGTTCATTACATTAGATACCAATTAAACAAACGTTTGTCCTTGAACAGAGAGAAACAAAAAGGAAAATGTACAAGAATTAGTAAAGAGCCGAGGGTATCAATTTTGTATATCAACGCCGGTCTCCTAAGTAGCTTCTTCAATAGAATGGTGCTTTCATTGCACTTTCACAAAAGCAATCTCCTTTGATCTCAACTTTCTAACCTGCCTATCCAAAATGGCCACAAGCTTTTCTTGAAATTCCAAATTTTGATCAAATAACACTGATTCCCATTGAATGATGTAGGACCCGTCATCATGGTACTTCTTTAATATGGAAATATGAAATACTGAATAGACACCTAAAAAGGGTGTTGGCAATGATAACTCATATGCCACCTCACCAAATCTCCGAAGAATCACAAATGACCTGATATACCTCAGACTCAACTTCCCTTTCTTGCCAAACCTCTTCAGCCCTTTAATATGTGAGACTTTTAATAGAACCCGATTACCAACCATGAACTATATATCCCTAACCTTCTGGTCCGCATATTTCTTTTGTCTACTCTGAACTGATAGGAGCTTGTCCTGAATTATCTTCACTTTCTCCAACGAGTCTTTCAACAAATCTGTATCCCACAGCCTTAACTCAAAAACATCAAACCATCTAATTAGAGAACAGCATCTCCTACCATATAAAGCCTCAAATGGCACCATCTCAATCTTGGAGTGATAACTGTTGTTGTAAGCAAACTCTTCCAAAGGTAAGAATTAGTCCCAGTGAGCACCAAAATCAATCACATAAGACCATAACATATCCTTCAAAACCTAAATAGTCCGCTCGGGTTGTCTGTCCGTCTGTGGGTGAAATATTATGCTGAGATCTGAATGAGTTCCCAACTCATTTTGCAAAGTCCTCCAGGAATGAGAAGTAAACAGAGTGTCCCAATCTAAAAAGATAGAAATGGAAACTCCATGCAACAAATAATCTCTCTAATATAAATTTTGGCCAACTTCTCAGGATTGTAGGTCGTTTAAACTAGAATGAAGTACACGGACTTGATCAACCTATCCACAATGACCCAATGGACATAAACATTTTTAAAGTCTTTGATAGTCAAACTACGAAGTCCATAGCTATCCTATCCCATTTCTACTCGGGTATGGGGATCCTTTGAGTCATACCACCCAGTCTCTGGTGCTCATACCTGACAATTCAAACACTGAGATACAAACTATACAATTTTCCTCTTCATCCTACCCTACCAATAATACTGCTTCAAATTACAATACATCTTCATTGCACATGGATGGATATAATATCTTGAACTATGAGCCTCTTGCATAATCAATTTGGTCAACCTTCCAATACAAGGAACACAAAGTCTCCCCTTTATGCTCAATACTCTATCACTATCAAACATAGCCTCCTTATCCCTAATCTTACAAAATTTCACATCTCAAACTGATGTGCCTTGATTTTCTCCAAAAGAGATGACCACGCCTCAACACAAGACAAAATCCTACCTGACTTTTAAATATCAAGTCTCACAAAGATGTTGGCTAAGTATTGAACCTCTAATGCCAAAGGATGCTCATTAACAATCAAACGTGTTAAGGTCCCCATACTCACTACCTTTCAACTCAAGGCATTCGCTACCACATTAGCCTTGCCTTGATGATAAATAATAGACATGTCATAATCCTTGAGCAGTTCTATCCATATACACTATATAGAATTCAAATCCCACAGACTCAACACATGATGAAGACTGCGATGATCGGTGAATACCTCACAATGACATCATACAAGTAGTGCCTCCAGATCTTTAAAGAAAAGACTACACTGCCAACTCTAAATTATAAGTAGGGTAGTTCTTCTCATGAACTTTCAAATGTCTCAATGCATATGCTATCACTATGCCATCCTGCATCAATACATAACCCAATCTAATCCGTGAAGCATCCCAATACATAGTGAAATCCTTTCCTTACATAGGTAAGGCTAAAATCAGGGCTGAGGTCAAAAGTGACTTGAGCTTTTGAAAGCGCTCCTCGCACTCATAAAACCACTAAAAGGTACAAATTTTGAGTTAATCGGGTCATATAGGAAGCAATAGACAAGAAACATTTCACGATCCGATGATAGTAACTCGCAAGACCCATGAAACACCAAATCTGTGTCACTGTAGTAGGCCAACCCCAATTTTTGACTACCTCAATCTTCTTAGGATCTACCATGATACCCTACTTCGACATTACATGCCCTAGAAATGCCACGGAGTTAAGCCAAAACTCATATTTTGAAAACTTAGTATATAACTTTTTATCCTTCAACAATCAAAGGACAACCTCCAAATGTTTCTCATAATCCTCCTTACTCTTAGAATACACCAAAATGTCATTAATAAAGATGATGATGAAAGAATCCAAATAAGGTTTGAAAATCCCATTAATTAAATCCATGAAGGCTGCAGGGGAAATGATAAGCCTAAATGACATAATCAAGAACTCATAATGGCCATAATGAGTCCTAAGGCCGTCTTCAGAACATCTTCCGCTCTAATCTTTAACTGATGGTCCTAGACCTTAAATAAATCTTAGAAAATACTGAAGTACCCTAAAGCTGATTGAACAAATCATCAATGTGAGTTATCAGATACTAATTTCTGATGGTGACATTGTTCAATTGTTGGTAATCGATACAGATCCGTATGGTACCATCCTTTTTCTTCACAACTAGAACAAGATCACCCCAAGAAGTCACACTAGGTCGAATAAAAACCTTGCTAAACAAATATTGCAACTGCTTCTTCAACTCTCTCAACTCAGTTGGAGCCATCATATATAGTGGAATAGAAATAGGAAGAGTACCCAACTCCAAATTAATATAGAAATTAATGTCCCTATCCGATGGCATACCAGGAAAATCCATCGAAAAAACATCTGAAAACTTGCCCACCACTGTAATGCACTGCCGAGTAAGTAACTACACTAGTATCTTGAATACATTCCAAATATGCCAAACAACCCTTATTAACCAACTTCCTAGCTTGAAGAAAAGATATGATCCTCTTTGGTGTAGGGTTTGGAGTACCCTTCATTATAACCTCGGAATACTCGACATAACTAATGTGACTGTGTTGGTATGACAATCCAGATCGCATGATACAGTGACAACCAATCCATACCCAAGATAATATCAAAATATACCATATCCAAGATAACACCAGATCTACCCAAGTGTCATACCTCATAAATGTAACCACACAAGACAGATAGACTCGATCTACTATCACAGATCGTGGACGAAAGTACCCCGATACTTGTGTAGTGTTTAAGGTTATCGTTCTTAATCCTCTTGTGTGGTAAAATCTATCATAGAAATATAGAAGGTTTCTGCATAAGGTTGAGTTTTTATATGTCTTAACCGGAATATTGAACATGTTCGTTAACCTGCTATCTTAATAAGAAAAAAAATCATTAGCATTGCATTAACTATATGAAAGAGCTTCAAGAAGATTCGACGGAAAGCCCTACTAAAGAGATTAGCTCCTAGACATTGTCATGCTAAGAACTAATACAACATCCAACATAAACTAAAATAAAAATAAGGGAAAGAAAAGAACTTGAACAATTAGATGTCTCTAATCTTGATCTTGCCTCCTTTTTTGCCTCCCAAAGTATGATATTAAGTATGGGAATAATCCCTAAGTCTTATAGATGTAAAAATCATGTTTCGAACCCTTTTGCCCTTGAAAAAATCAGAAAAATTAAACTTTTCTCACCCAGACCCGCCTCAGCGTCGCGACTCAGCTGGCTGGCGCCGCGGCGCTGCTTTCGTGAATTCTATCAGGCGCTGAAGGATAATTGGCGCTGCGGCGCTGCTGGCTGGAGCCGCTGTGCCGACGACGTCATTTCCCGAAATTGCATTCTTTTTTGTCCGGACTTCATCTGATTTCTTCTATGCTTCCCGGGACTTCTTATGCTTCATTTCTTAGGCTTTCTTATGCAATTTCATCCTCAAAAGTAATATCTTCTTCTTTATGACCGTTGTGACACAAACGAACGAAAAACACACCTAACACTATACTAAATGCAAAATAAAAGAGTAAAATACTAACTAAAAATGACTCAAAAGAGTGTATAAAATACACTCAACACCCACCACTAGAACAGACTCAAGTGGAGAAGTAACTACACTAGTATCTTGAATCATTCCAAATACGCCAAACAACCCTTATTAACCAACTTCCTAGCTTGAAGAAAAAATATAATCCTCTTGGTGCAGGGTTTGGAGTACCCTTCCATTCTAACCTCAGGATACCAGGCATAGCTAACGTGACAATCTTGGAGTGACAGTTGAAGATCGCATAATATGGTGACAACCAGTCCATACCCAAGATATTATCAAAATCTACCATATCCAAGATAACCAAATCTACCCATGTTTCATACTCAATAAATATAACCACACAAGACCGATATACTTGATCCACTACCATAGAATCACCAATAGTGATAGAAACATGAATAGGTACAACAAGTATATCACACAATATATCCATACCTAGAGAGAAATATGTAGACACATAGGAGAATGTAGAACCCAAATTAAATAATATGGAGGTAGACTGAGTACCCTATAACCCATACGACCTGCCTGCTCCCCATATCTATTGGATTGAGAATAACCTCTACCATCCTAATAACCCCATCTGCTCGACTGTGAACCCACTTTACCAGACGGTCAACTTCTTATGGATGACCGCGCGGGAGTCTTAGGTGTCTAAGCTTGTGAACCTTACTAAGATCCACCTTACCAGCATATGATAGTCTATTTGGAAGTGCCTGAGACTACCGAACTCATAACAAGTCCTGCCCGACATGGGCTGTTGAAATGGATGAACATGAGTGCCCTTCGCGGTCTGATATTCGGGAGTAAGAGCTCTTAGAGATCTATCCTGCATTGTAATCACTCTACCCAGAAGGGCCACCAGCTGAAGTCTAAAACACTGACTGAATCGGGCAATTGGACTTAGGGTGATGGGTATATCATATGACACCCATCCCCTATAAAAAGAACCACTAAAATGCTAAACATGTAAGCCTTCTTTTCTGCCCCACTCCTCTGGGACCCACCTCTCACCGACTCAACTATCCTGGCATGATTCGCCACAACCTGAAATAATTCCCCATAAACGACTAACTGTAAAGTCTCCAACTAAAGTGTGATAGTTAATCTCCTCACAAAAAATCTAGCGCTCTCGGTCTCGAAAGGAAGTAATGGCGCATCATAGCGGGATAAAACATAAAATTGGGAGTCATAATCAGTAATAAACATCATTCACTACTTTAACCTAGAGAACTTATCCCTTTTTCTCACTTTCAAACTAAGGGGAACATACTTCTTTAAGAAAATCTGATATAACCTAGTCCAAGACAAAAAAAGCGACCTAGTTGGCCGATAGTCGATATAATATCTCCACCATTATTTTACATAAAAAATCAGTTGAAGAGTGGCACAATCTACTCTATGCGACTCTACAATACCCAAGGTGTGAAGTCTCTCATGGAAACTCATACGCATACTCCTAAGGCATATTATATTAATAAGAAGGATTTATGTTAGAAAACTGCTCCCAAGTCTTTCGATCCTCGTGGGTCATAACTGCTCTAATAACTAGCTGAGGACCAAACTTCGATGCTCGGATATCATCAATACGAGGTGCTATAGAAGCTACAGGCAGTGCCTCCTATGTATGGAATTGATCGCGAGTCTGACCTCCCACTCGGGTCTGCGATCCATCTTGAGTAGCTAAAAGAAGTGTGGTAATAACCTCTGGTTGATCCTGGGCTGGTCCCAACTACTTCTCAAACTGATCATCCTGATGCTCTATCACCAGCTAAAAACCTATCATGAGCCTAGCCACTCACTTGTGCTCCACTCGCTGGTGCTTCTCTAGGGGGTATAACTTTACCCCGTCCTCTATCTCTACCATAACCACTCACTATATCAGTTAGCGCCAATGCCTAATCTCTAGTCGTATGTGCACGAGTCCTCACCATCTATGAGAGAATAGAAAGACAAAGTCAGATACTAATTTAATCAAACTAGCATGAATGAATGAAGCAAGTGAAGTTTCCTAAATATTCCATAGCCTCTTAAAGATAAGTGCAAATGTCTCCATACCAATCCACAATACTCTACTAGAGATTGCTCTTATACTCGTGAGATCGGTAACCTAAAAATCTGATACCAAACATTGTCACAACCTCTTTCAGAAGTCATGGTGGTACCTACACTATCCCCCGGTAGGCGAACCACTTCCAACCCAAATAACATAAACAAAAACTTAAAGTGAAAAAGAAGTAATTAATATTAACTAGTCTTGCCATATATCTAAATAGTCATAAAATATTGCATATCTAATTATTACACTTCCCAAAGATCTGGTCTAGTCAGTGCAATAGATACTACATAAGCGGAATATAAATTTCTAAAACTATCTCAACAGTGGAAAATAAAGTCAGAAACAGAGAATGGAGAGTCCATGGCTGCTCAGGAAGGGCATTCTCACCCCGAAATATATGGTCAACAACCTTAGACGTCAGCCATGAGGTCCGACACAAGTATACAACATTATATCTGTATCCAAAAAGAATGCAGCAAGTGTAGTATGAGTACACATCGTACCCCCATGACTATCATAGTCTGAAACGATGGATAATATGTAATATATATATATATATATATATATATATATATATAAATCTAGTTGACATATAGGTATTCCTAAAATACACAGTCTTTCTTAAGCACATAAGTCACATTCACTTAAAAAATATTGTTCAACACTTAAGTCATCTCAGACATAGAAGTTATTGTCCAATACATAATCACCTAAACATAGAAGTTCTAATTAAACACAATTCTCATGAATATTATGAATTTAATGAATGATATGCATGAATATAATAGTACCTCTCAATAACATGTTATACACATGCCACAATATGTCGCCTCATAGTTATGACCCATGGGATACTCCGCGAGTTTATATACCGCTCACAACCAACTGGAATGATCCATCGGACTGGCTAGAGCATCAAATAACAGACTCATTGTCGAGCCAAATCAATTCACATCATCTCAGTATCTCAATTATATTAGTATCATTTATCTTTATTTCTTGTAATGACCCATTTAGTTGTTTAGCATTTTTGGACCCATTATCTCTAAATTACCCTTCCAGTAGCTTTAAAATGGTATTCTTGACTTGCGAGAATGGGTGGAAAGGTCATTAATTGACCGATAATTTTATTGATTATATTTATTGAGTATGTGTGAATAGTTTTTTTTTGGTGAAACAGTAAAAAGTGTATAAAGTAATCAACACCAACCGAAGGCGAACCCACAGACAAAAGCTATGGATGACAGTAGGAATATCGTGCATATCCCACAAGTCGGGTAGTCACAATATTCGTTAACGTCTTCAGGCATATTACTCAAGCTGAACCCACAAGTCGGGTAGTCAAGAGGACCCAAGTAGGCGAAATGATGCTATGAATCAAAATGCACATCCCACAAGTCGGGTAGTCATGTGATTCTTTTGCGTCATAACCAAAACTCAAGCGAGTCCGACAAGTTGGGAAGTCAAGAGGGCCTATACGGGTCGACCCTCGTCAATCATTTATGTCAAAGAAGCCGACATAAGGTTGCAGCCGCAGCTTCTGTAAACCCTTATCATGGTAAACCCAATGGGACAAACCCATGGTAAGGGAAAAACGCCTAGTGGTATGCTGCTAGTGTGAATTATTGCCGAGGGCCAAATGTTCAAAACAGGAAGTAAATTGCGGAAATAAAGAAAACAAAATAGAATAGACAACAATTTTGATTTTGAAGACGAGGGCCTCCTTATCCAGTATGGACCCCTAAAAAAACACATTGTTGCGTTCCATCCGAATTTGGTAGACGGAGGTTTCAAGCGCTGTTCTTTTAGCCTTAGCATGCCAACCCGTGCCGCACCCCTCCTTTCTAGTATACTTCAGTGCATTGTCAATGGTGGTTGTCACGCCCTTTTTCTACCGTGACATTTCTAACTCACTCCCTGCTTAATAAAAATGTTAGAAAATACAATAATGCTAAGGGGTGCTAAATGCTAAAGTACTAGGGGTGCTAAATGTGCTAAAGAGTTTGCGGATTCGCCACCTAATTAATTTGGGTGAATTAGGACACCTAAATGTTAACTAGTTTAAAGTAAACATTAACTCCATTTTTTATGGTCTGCTAAACTTAATGAGATTTTGGGTAAGGGTTCTTTATTAATCTAGAGGGAATGGATTAGGCACCCTCTAAGATCCGCTAACTCGCGGTTATCCGTTCAAACCTAGGTTAGTTATTATGCTAAAAACACGTTTTAAAATTTAAGAAAAATACTTTTGACAAATGTATAAAATTATAAGATTTGCTTATAAAATATAAGGTTAGTTTTTGGGGACAATATGCATTCTCGCTATAGTAAATAAGATATATGTACCGTATATAATATAGAAGTAGTAGTGTGAAATCTTATTGTCACGAACTATAAAAATAAGATGCAAAAATGGCTATTACGCAGAGGCCAAAACAAAGTAGTTTTATCTTAGTCGTAGGTGTTAGTAAAAGTTCATAAAAGTGGGGTTCTCAAATAATATCTTAGCTATCTAAATAGTTATGCACGTAAAGATCATTGAATGGTTTATTATAACTAAGGCAAGCTAAAATAATTAACTTAAGGGGGGAAGCAAATTTCTAATGTCAAGCTACTTTCTAGTCTGAGGTTCAACTAGCGTAATGTTAGACAATTAATTTACAATAAATGAATGGGCAAGATAAAGAAAATAATAAAGTGACTCGAGGGAATGGCGATAGCACTCGCCGCGGTTTGGAATGTTCCTATGCGAGATGGATGCACATAAATGCGGGCCTTCATTTGAAGTAGCTCAAGATGAGTCTCGCCATGAGACTCTTTATTTGTTTTGCTCCGATGCATTTCATGTAAAAATATAAGAAAAGATAAGGATTAGAATGAACCCAAATAATACAAGTAGATAAACTCACACATATATGATCTGATATAAAAAAGCACAAGCGGAAAACATTTCAATGCTATATAATCACATGTTGGGCCTTAGATGTGAACTGTGCACAAATGATATACTAAGTTTAGAGAGCCAGCAACTAGAAAATCTTGACAGGGATACATCATACATGTGCAATTGTCTGGGCTATATTCAAAACCAATTGGGTAACCAGCGTACTATGTAACATAACTCAGGGGACTATTCATGACATCATAGAACCAGTTTGCCTTTAAATAGATGAGGTAGTCACACTATATCAATCGGATACAGGAAGCAAATACGCAGGGTGAAGTGATCATTTGGAGCAGTGCCGAGTTATGCAGGTCATAGAGGGCAGTTGATACTAAGACAATTATGACAGATGCACACATATGAGCAAGCCAGTACAACATACAGAGAATCACAAAGCCAAAATATCAATAGATATCCCAAAATGGAAATGGCCTCGTCACGTTATCATTTCTTGGTTTCTAGAGGCAGACATATGCACAATTAGAGCTGCACAAACAGTATGACACATATAACAGTCCATACCTAATTAGCAATTCTTGAAAATAGAAGATTGAGTGTTAAATTGACTACCCGATGCATATGTGTTTCAACAGGTTTTTAAATTGATATGAAAAACATTTTTTACTGACTTAAACATGCATAATAGTCAACAAAACAGTGGATAAATGTATCCAAACATATGAACTGGACTATGAACCCACGAATTACATGACCTTAGGGGGTCTTCCCCTACTTAAGTTGCGCCGATCCAATACAGTAGGTAACTTAACATACCAATACCCATTCCGATATATCTTAACAATGATCATGATCAATCAAATATATTAGATATTACCAAATGCAGCCACAATCATATAACAACCATCAAACATGTCTTTAAACTAAGCGAACTATATATTAGCCTAATAATTCCAGATGGACATCAATTCCAGACATATGGGACGGAGTATAGGGATCTAACAAGATGATCTATTGTGACATACTAATTTATAACCCCACCCTATGAATTATACATGAGCAACTTAAGCAAGCAAAATAGATCCTCAATATTCCAGCGAACCACATGTTAGCTTTTAAACAGATCTTAGACAATCTTTAACCATCCAAACATGTATAACATGATATTTTCCAGATTATCTGCCAGTTAGCATCTCATTACTTACTTTTAAGTTCAATTTGGGATAGACTTCAGCGATATTAAAATCGCATACGTAAAGTCGGTTTATAAAAAAACACAGATATTCCTAAATTTAATTACAGATTCTCGATCTGATAGGCCATTCCCAGGTTGGTAGCATAACAGGTAAAGGGGTTGTTTTACTATGCGACATGAACACAGATTGACGATAAACACATATTAATTATATACTTCAACTAATACATCGTAGTCGCGAGTATTAACAACAAATTCGCCAAACATGCTTTAAAGTGACTTAACCTATATAAATGACAGTTAAATTAAATGAAACACATCTAACAAGAACATCATCGTCAAACAGATCACAAAGTATAAATCGAATAGAAAATCAAAGGGCGATAAATTTACCTTCTCCGGACAGCGAACCGAGACAGCAAATCAAGTCGTCGATCCACTCGGAGTTGCGATTGCGATGTGATTAAGGTTTTTACTGATTTTCTATGTTCGATATGCTCCGGTAAGGTATTCTAATTTTGCTGGTAAGAGACCCTCACTATTGGTTTTCGATCTGTTTCCCTAGTGCTTTTCCTTCCATCCCTTCGCCGATAAATCGATCGGTTTTTGACAGTCAAGAGGGGTCTGGATTCCCTATTACTAACAGTTCTTCTATGTAGATTCTGATTGTCCCCGACTACTTCTTTTCTTTTTTCTTTTCCCCCTCCTCACTGATGCCATTGCATGTATAGATTAGCTCCTTTTATAGCCTCATTCCGGGTTCTAATTTTGGTTGAGCTTTTGACAACTTTTAGGGTTGATTTTGAAACGATTTTAGAATGGTTATAGTTATGGTAACTTATGATTTCATGCGATTTCGGTACTTGCATCATTCTTTTTGGAGTACAAATATTAAGGCAGATTTTGGTAAATTTTGTGAAGATTCTCGGCAAGACCATGGTATGGACTACCAGATCTTCAGGCGTGAATCGCGGGGTTGTCGACGATGGGCTTAGGGTGTGAGTGGAGATTTTAGGGTTCTTCATTTTTTTAGGTCTAGAAAGGCTTAAGGGCTGTGGAGGGGAGGGAAATGGGGATAAAAGGTTGAAGGGAGTGAAATGGTGAAGAGGGGAATTTCAAGGGGTGGGGTCGGGTTGGGCTTAGGCGATTTAGGTTGGGGGTTGTGGGCTGGTAATTATGTAATTAGGTATTAGTTTTAATTTGGGTAGTGTGTAGGTATTAGGTGTATTATTTAATTAGTGGTAAATTAAATTATTTAAATGTGGGTGTGCTATTTAATTAGTGCTTAATATTTTATAATGCGACGCCGTTAAAATCTTATTTATTATGCGTATTTTGCGATGTTAAATTAAAATTGAATGGGGTTTAGATTAAATTATTTAAATGCTAAATGCAGATATGACATTTAAGGATTGCTTAATGCTTTTATAAATGCGACACTATTAAAATGCATGTATTAGCTTGAAATTAATTTAAATTACAAATAATAATTATGAAATTGCCTTGCGTATTAATAAATGCGAACATGACGTCACTGTTAAATTATTTATTTTATGTATTTATTTATTTATCATTAAGAATTGTTTGAGTTTTAGTTAATGGGAAATAGGACTTAAATTACGAATAATATTAATAAAATTGTTTGTTATTAAAATACCGAGTGCGGACGTGAGACTCAAGGTGTGCCTAATAATCTACGTAAAATGCGGTGACATTATTGAATTTCTGGTTTATGCGTGTATTAATTTTTTTTATTGTTGCATTTTATTATTATAAAATTTGTTAAAAAATTAGTGTAATTTTATAGTTAAGGACTGGACGGGAGGGTCAAAATTGGGTGTAAACAACTTGTCCCTCTTTGTATGGAGATGATGGAAGAGTCTTCGGACAAAGACGTTGACTTATAGTCAATTTTGTCTCGATCCTCAGAATTAAAAAATGCTGGGCAGTGCTGACGCTAAATTTAAAATTTGTCCCAATGTCGAGTTATGATGACACTGGGCTGCCATGGTCAAGCACCAAGGCGGGCTGACGCGGACTCAAAATCCGCCCCAGTGTCGAGTTATGACGACACTAGGCTACCATGGTCAAAACACCAATGTGGGCTAACGCGGACTCAAAATTTGTCCCAGTGTCGAGTTATGACGACACTGGGCTACCATGGTCAAACACCAAGGCAGACTGATGCGGACTCAAAATTTGTTCCAGTGTCGAGTTATGACGACGCTGGGTCGACGTGATGTTAAAATAAAAAATAAAAATAAACTAGCTCGAACCTAGGGGTGTACCAGTATTGACTTATGATGTTGGGTTTATTGGTGATGTGAAATGAGTGGACCGACGCTTGAGGCCTCTTCTGCCATTCGTTGGGAAAGTTGGCCCCCCAACAAATTTCCCCGGTTCACTGTAAGAGAAAATCCACGGTGTGCTCCCGCTCCTGCATGCTAAGACTTAAACAAACGGTTAGTGCATAACTGTTAAGGCAAAATGATGATGCATAATTTTACAAGCAATGTAACCGTGTGAGTAGAAAGTGTTATCCTGTAAAATGTGATGCTCGTTGTGTTGATGTGATGCTGCAACATGCTGTGACTTTCGTCCTTGCACGGACGCGTTGCGATTGTTGATGTCGTCATTGTGTAGATGAAATGTTGCTGACGTCGTTGCCTAGACGTGTTGCTGCTGACGTCGTTGGGTGGACGTAATGCTGATGACGTCGTTGCCTGGACGTGTTGCTGATGATGCTGCTGGCGTCGTTGCATAGACGTGATGCTGCTGGCGTCGTTGCATAGACGTAATGCTGATGGCGTCATTGCGTAGACATAATGCTGATAACGTCGTTGCCTGGACGCTGGCCGATAACGCCGCTGTTACAGACGTATTATCTTTGGCGTCGTCGCGTAGACGCACGTGATGGCGTCATTGCGTAGACATACGTCGATAACGTTGTTGCCCGAGCGTGTTGCCGGCGACATCGCCGTTCGGACGTATTGGCCGGGCGCCGTTGCGTGACGCGATCTTGATGGCGTCATTACGTATACATACGCCGATAACGTCGTTGCTGATAACGTCGTTGCCTGGACGTATTCCGCCGGCGTCGTTGCATGGCGTAATCGCCGATGGCGCATCGTGAGACGTAATCCGATAACGTCGTTGTCTGGACGTGTTACTGATGTTCCTGTAGAATAAATGCTCCTGCAAGCTAAGTTTGAGAAAAATTAGTGTATACCTGTTTAAACAAAATGATAAATACATATGAGAAATGCAATTCTATGGGTAGAGATGTCGTCCCTGGTATGCAAGATGACGTGAATACTGAGATTTTGTCCTTGCACGGACATGCTAAACACTGCAACTGACGAATTGTCATGATGCCTTTGTTGTGTGCGATGCGTGGGTTGCCAATTTGACTTTATGCCTGAGCTGATGCGCTAGACTTTGTTGTGGATTTTGGACTTTGATTGTCGATCGTCGATGTCCCTTTCTGCTTCTGCTGATATGAAGAAACCTGCGCTCAAAGAAAATTTGTGAGTTTTGGGGGGGGGGTCAGTTCGTATTGACTTTGTGGCCTTGGTCCTTTCTGTACCTGCGCCTGATTTGTTTGGACCTGTAACCCCTGTCTGATCTCTTTGAGATGTTTGGTAGCGTTCCAAAAGTATTTTCCAGAACGGAACATTTTCATGAGGTATGCACAAAACATCTTTTAGAAATAAACATTTATATGACATGCGTATAAAGTGTAAAAAAAAGCCTTGTCGAATTTGCCGAATATGACACGTATTCTGACCAAACGAACATCTTTTGGAGTCCTTATTATGATCTCTTCATGGTGCGTAAAATTGTCCCAGTTTCGTTATGCGGGCGTGTGGGCGAGACTTAACTTTGGCGGGAATTGCTCATATCACTTTTGGAATAACCAAACACATTCTGTTGCACGCGGGCCAATGGGAAGATTCCTAATGGTGTGAACGAAGCCGATTTAGGCCGCCTATGTATCCCCATGAGGGAATCAGGTCATGACGTAGTTCATTACAAGCGAAATTTGATAAAGCTAAAATTTCTAGATGTGGGACCGAGGCCGATGTGGCCGCCTACGTATCCGCCAAGGGAATCAGGTCGAACGTAGTTCCAATTACAAGTAAAGGGGCTTTCTAAATTGAAGCGGCGAGACCCTATATGGGCTCTATGCATATCCCACCGAGGGAATGCAGCTTTTACAATGTAAAGGGGATTACATGGAAAACAAATGCTCCTAAACGTAATATCTCTTTATCGCATATGCGTTGATAGCTTTAGGCCATACTTCGCCGTCCATCTCAGCTAAGACTAGAGCTCCTCCATTTAATACTCGATGAACCATGTAGGGCCCTTGCCAATTAGGTGCGAACTTTCCTTTAGCTTCACTTTGATTCGGAAATATGCGTTTTAC